>JAWDJD010000001.1:199736666-201165833 GCA_035047305.1 Bradypodion pumilum
GATCATGTGCTCATCTTCTGGGATGCTCTAGCACATGGTAATTTTATATTAGGGTAGTCTCTGTTGGAATTTGTATATAGTGTATGTATACTTAAACTTCTATTTTAAAAAGCTAAGAAATTCAACTTTTCAACAACAACAAAACCATCTCCAATTTATGGAACTCCCTGCCAGAAGAAGTGGTGACAGCTGTCAGTCTTGACAGCTTTAAGAAAGGGTTAGACAAGTTCACGGAGGACAATGGTATCAATGGCTATAATTATAGATACCTAAGGACAACTTCTGGGTTGGAGAGATAGGCAGGATATCTCTCAATGCCATTTCCAGGGAATCCTAAGCAGGTGAACATAAGAACATAAGAACAGCCTTGCTGGAACAGGCCACAGCCCATCCAGTCCAGCATTCTGTCTCACACAGTGGCTCACCATTTCCTTCAGGGTATTCCCAAGCAGATGCCTTCACCTGCTTAGGATTCCCTGGAAATGGCATTGAGAGATATCCTGCCTATCTCTCCAACCCGGAGGTTGTCCTTAAGTATCCATAATTATAGCCATTGATACCCTTGTCCTCCATGAACTTGTCTAATCCTTTCTTAAAGCTGTCAAGACTGACAGCTGTCACCACTTCTTCTGACAGGGAGTTCCATAGACCAGTAATCCTCTGGGTGAAAAAGTACTTTCTCTTATTTGTTTGAGAACTAGTACCCAAAAGTTTCATGGAGTGTCCCCTAGTTCTAGTGTTATGCGATAGGGAAAACAGTTTTTCCTTATCTACTTTGTCCACACCATGCATGATTTTATAAACTTCAATCAGGTCACCTCTTAGACGTCGTCGTTCAAGAGTGAAGAGGCCCAACCGTTGCAGCCTCAGATGGTAAGGAAGGTGTTCCAGTCCCCTAATCATTCTGGTTGCCCTCCTCTGCACTTTTTCCAGCTCCATAATATCCTTCTGGAGGTATGGCGACCAGAACTGTACACAGTATTCCAGATGGGGCATCTGCTTGGGAATACCCTGAAGCAAATGGTGAGCCACTGTGTGAGACAGACTGCTGGACTGGATGGGCTGTGGCCTGTTCCAGCAAGGCTGTTCTTATGTTCTTATGTTGAATGCAGGCTGTTGTGCTTCTGTATCAAGTCAAGGTGGTCTGAATTCATATAGAAAATAGTACTATCCACACAGAGACACTAAACAAAGAGAAAGTTACTTTCCACCTAAACACAAAGTAATTGTCATTGTGTTTTTTTAATCAAGTGTGAATGGTAGTGAGAGCTCTGGTAATGCAGTGGTTAAACTGCTGTGCTGTACTTCAGCCAAAACTGCTGGCAATGTAAGTTCGATCCTGACAGGGTTCACTGTTGACTTAGCCTTCCATTCTTTCAAGGTCAGTAAAATGAGTATGTAGCATGTTGGTGGTAAAATGCTAATTACCTTGTGAACTACCCACAGAGTTCACTAAATGCTATGGGACAGTATATAAGTGTAGTTGCTATTGCTAATGAACACAAGAGGGTATCCTGTAGATCAACTTGACTGCTGCATTTGGTGTTTGCAACATTCAGGCTACCATTTGTTATGTAAAGTTTGGCATCTTTTTTCCTGCTGGCAACATGGTCACAACATTGCAGCAATATCAGGCTTTTTCCTGGTGTTTTGAATTGTTGGATACAGAAGCACAATATCCCACATTTGTAAGCCAGAGGTCTTTTGAATAACTGAGTTATAAAAGATCATCTTCTGAAACCATATACCACTTATGGAGCCTAGCCACGGACAGGGACTTTGAAAACACTAACCAAGATCTTTGAAGCAACAGGGTTCTTACTGAAACAAAGCAAAGCTTCTTTCTTCATGTCAGCTGGTATGAAGACTAGATCCCCTTAGAGACATCAGCAGGAGAAAACAAACTACAGCCTTCATACAACATCCCTTTGGTGACAGGGGCTTCAAAAGAATTCTGCAACATGCAATACAAATTTTAAAAGAGACAGAGAGAAGAAAAGTAAAACAACTGGATGCTTCTAAACAAATGCTACCAATTCTTCCAGCAGGAAAATTTCAAAGTGACTGAACGATGCGAAACAAACGACTATGCTTCTGAATAATGAATATAAGGCAGAGAAAAACACTCAAGGATAGGAAGCCTTTGGCAAACAGAAACCACGCAGTTGAATTATCAGAAACCACTCAGAACCTATTGAGAAAATGCATCTCCTCAGTGAAAATGTGACTAATTCTAATGAGGCTGTAGTGCTCAGAAGAGCTTGCTATATAATAATTCAGTCTTAAACATGTCTAATTTCAATGGCATTCACTAGTAATGGTGTTTAAGGCTGGGATCTGGGTATGAGATGAGAGATTGGCAGATGGATGGAAGAGTATTGGCTAGCATATTAATAGATGATGGTTAGTGAATGCAGCCTTATCCTCAATTGTTTTGTGCTCCCATCTTTGTTTATTTCAAGGCCTCCTGCTGCAGATTTTAAGTTATCTCAAGGTGAGATGCTGCAAATATTGACTTTATCATGAGCAGGGAAAGGTCTGTAAAATATTTTCTGCTTTTTCATCAATGAAAAATGGAGTGTTTTGCTGTATCTGTTGCTTTCCTGTCAAGTCTCTGCAGACAGGAAAGCAAAAAGCTAAATAACATGCTCTGCCTTAAACAGGGCTTGAATGTCTGCATTCTTCTCAGGCTGCTTATATTTTGCCCCATAGCTTCCTCTGTGTGCAAGACAAATGTTAAAAAAGGCAAAGCAAAATAACAACAAGAATGGGCATAAAAGAGAAATATTAATGTCACATCTGGGAAATGTCTTTATTAAGGTGCATTAATTTTTTAGAATAAAATGTGCAATTCAGAACTCTGGAGCTTATTTTGGCTTGCAAGGGGTTTACATTTCTTCTTTTTTACTTACCTTCATAGCATCTGATTAATTTTTGTTGATGTAATAGTATCTTTATGAGAGCAACACATACTGATACATATATTTAGCTCATACATGATACTGAACTACTGGAAGCATTAAATATTTTTAAAAATAAAGTGCCCAAAGTAAGAAAGATGGTGTTGAACCTGGATGTAATGGCAATAGAATATTTCTACCAATAACAGTTGGGTCCCCACTATAAGGCACAAGCATAGGACTGGATTATGTCTGGCAAGGTTATCCTGCGATGGTAATAGAGTAGACTGTACTGTAAGTGACTCAGCACCAATCTTCATGTGGCGGTTAACTAACCTGACAACCCTGAGGACTAGCGACCTTGGGTGGTAAAGTCCACTGGAAAGGGTGATGGTCCCCAAGTGGATTAAATCCCACTTGATGGAGGGCAGTAGCTTCATTATTACTGGCTTGGGGCCAAGGAGGACTTTGTGTGCCAAAAGGCTCAAGACCAGGAAGTGACTCACGCAACTGGATCAGTGGTATGGTTGTCACTCTGCAATGTGGAAGGCAAATGGAAGGCCACTGTATTATATAGCTTCCAGGACAATCATGGCTGATCGCTATGAGGATAGCAAATATTTGGAATCTGATACGGCACAAGAAGGAGGAGGAGGAAGAAGACTGGATTGGATCACTGAAAGCACAGAATGAGTATATAGGAAAATGCTTAATCTTTCCCCCTGTTTATAACAGCCTGAGTCTTATTTCCTTTTCTGCAGGTGGAGTTTTGAGAATGAGGGCAACTTCCAGTGGAGGCAAAATGTGGGGGTGTGGGGATAGAGACACTTTTAAAAGTAACTAGTTATTGCTACTGGATGGGATCCAATTAGGTCCTTACACTGACCAAGCAAACAAACTCATCCGTGGGTCCAAGAGGAAGCAATTACCATTCCCATATGCTACTTAGAAGAAGCTTTCTTTTCTCTCTCTACTCATCCCAACCTTCCCAAACTCTGATGTGGAGGGGCTGCAGTGCTTCAGGGCAGATGTTGAGGGCATATCAGGCTGTAGTCTGTGTGTGTCACTGATTCCTCTTCCTGTATCTGCCTTCCATCAGCACAATTAACCAATAGGATCTGATTTGTTTCAGCTTGTTGACAAAGTTACAGATGGTATAATATGAGCAAGCTATGTTTCTGAGGCACTTTATTGCAATTGATGGAAACTTGTAGGAATCCGGGCCACTAGGACGGCCGTTGGGTCCCGGAGGAGACTGATCAAGTAACAATATGAGGCAGTATGGAGCGAGATCAGATCAGTGGTTTATTGAGGGAAAAGCATCATCATATATAGATCAGAAGGCAAGGCAGGGAAAAACCGTCATCTGACAGAAAATCACATCACCTATTTACTTGGGTTAATGGGGAATCTCGCTTGGGGAAGTTAATTAACTCGGGCAAACACTGACAGGGGAAAACCATTGTCTGAGGCTTACGCCAGGGTAAATATGGCTTCTATTTGCACCAAGGATTAGGCTGATCTGTGGGTCAGTAATTGCTTAATGGGTAACGGAGGTTAGCGTTCTGCTCTCTCAGCAGAACCGCCGGTCAGGTCAGGTGTGGGTGAATCAACCCTTATGATTTATACTATGAATCTGCCCCCCCCCCAATTTCCGTACTGGCAAGGGCCAGTGACCAGGAACCTCCTTCGCCGGTGTAACCTCTGCCAGAGGCTAATTATGCCAATTGGGCATGGGGAAACCGCATCTCCCCTTTTTCTATTGTTGAGTAACCTGACAGGCGACCCTGCGTAAGAGTGGCATCAGCTGATGAGCGGGAATGACGCTTCGGGGTTCCCCCCATGAGGGACACCTCGAGAACAGTGAGAACAGTGAGGGAATACATTGCATGAAACAGCATCCTGCTATGCCTAGTACTATCACCCCCACGATCACTTGGAGCGTCGTCTGGAGCCACCCCCACGGAAGCCATGACCATAACGAACTACACCAATCCCAAATCGAACCCTGCTTAATGTTCTTGACTAGGGTGTGGAGGTCCGTGAGCTGGCTCTGGACCTTGCGTGAGTTGTCAGTGAGATTAAAGCAACACATGCCATGGACAGATTCGCAACCCAAGTGGTGCAATAACAGGAGATAGTCTATAGCCGCTCGATTGTCAAGAATGGCATGGCGAAGCTCTGCCTGCTCCTGGTTGAGCAGCGCTATCGCTGAGGATGTATGGTTGATGGCTTTCGCTAATCCGCAAGCCAATTGACCAATTCTCCGAGCGTTGCTGACGGCTAAGCCTGGCACGCCAAGTATGCTGACTGCCAGCGAGACATATTCAGCTGGGCTAAGAAGCCTGATGTTGCTATCACATGAGCTGTCTAACTGAGTGGCACGAGCGTGTCGAATGGGTGAGGAAACATCTGAAACATTTGTGCTTGGGGTAATCATATCCTTAGTGGGGAGTAACAGTGTCAAACGACTAATGCAACACATGGAATCTGATACATTTGCAAGAATGTAGTTCCACGTATACTGGTTACATGCAAAGAACCAACCCGAAGGTAGGGTGACATGAGCATACATTGAGCCAAGTGTCTCTGGTTTATCACAAGTCCAATTGCTGCTGCCGGTGTCGAGGCAGCGGCGCTGGGTTCGGCCGACTGCAGTGCAGCCGACCATTCGAGCACAAGTAGAGTTCGGGCTTTCTGCCACTCGAGGAGTGTGGAGAGTGGCTGCGTCAGCCGGCAAAGTCATTGTCAGCTGCATCCCCCCCCCCCAGCGAGCGTATGCTGTGAAGCTCGCAGGGAGATGCGGACCGAAAATCTTCTTCAGCAGCCAGTCGCCATCCCTGGCGCGCGCGTCCAAAGTGTGGCACACAGGGATGAGACAGGTGCCCAGAATTGAGGCAGAACCAATGTCCTGCTTCAGGCAAAAATCGGACTGGTTGATGAGGCCCGCCAACCTTTCCCACAAGTTGTAGTGCATCCGGGCTGAAAAGTCTTCGCCTGGCATCAAGCCGTTGGCCTACAGTGAGACTGCCTGAACGCCTCCCCCCGCAAGTAGGGAGAGGATCAGGATGATGGTGACTGCCATGGTGTTGGCCGTAATCAGGGAAAAGACTGCAGCAACGATGTTCTCCGGCGTTGGCTCCCGCTCCTCGCGCCGGACAACGTCCTCAGCCTCATGGCAAAGGATCTTGACCATCCCCCAGGTGACCTTCGGCTCCGTCCGCTGTCACCGCTTCTTCCGACGGGTCCCCTCGGTCAGGGTGAGGTCCTCCATCGGCCTGGGTCCACGCCATGTGGTTCCAAGTGAGGCTTAACACACCGAGCTGGGATCCAAACGACACCTGTAGGAGACATAACTGCAGCATACCCTCTTCCCCAGGTTGCGAGTGGCGCCGGGCCCCTCCAGGAAGGGTCCGGTGGCACCCGGTATCGAACCAGCAGTCACGGGAGAGCTTCCGAACGGCAGAAGTGTTTCTCCTGCGGCGTGCAATCGGAAAAAACATTAAGGTGATTGTACGTAAACAATACCTTATTCAGACAATGTTGTGCCTGACCCTGTGACTTGGGGAGGGCTGGTGGCTCCCCCCTTTCTGTTTGTTTGTCAATATAGGACTTGAGTGTCCGATTGACCCGTTCCACATCGCTTGCCCCTGCGGATTGTAAGGAACGCCAAAAGTATGCTTAATATCCCAAGTGGTCATGAAGTTCGCTAGCTGCCTGGAACTGTAGGATGGCGCGTTATCGGTTTTCACGTGCCGTGGCTTGCTCATCGCCGCGGAGCAGGCCAGAAGGTGCTGCTCCACGTGGGAAGCTGTCTCCCCTTTTTGCGCTGTCGCCCAGACGAATTGCGAAAAGGTATCGATGCAAACGTGCATGTACTGCCATCTGCCAAACTGCGGAACGTGCATGACGTCCATTTGCCATACCTGGTTGGCTTCTGTCCCACGTGGGTTGACCCCCCACGAGGCCCCCCCGGTGCCCCTGCGCAATGCTGGCAAGAGCGAACTATACCTTGGGCTTGAGAGAGTGGCAGATTGAATTGTCTGGCGAGTGCTTTGGCATTCTGGTGAAAGAATGCATGACTTTGAATTGGCGTAGTGAAAACACCTAACACTGAACGTTGCTGAATTTTCCTTGCCGCCGCGTCCGCTCTGTTATTGCCCGCAGAAATCGGACCCGGTAGGTCTTGGTGACTTCGGATGTGGGCAATATAGAGCGCTTCCGTGCGGTTTCGCAAATGAAATTGAGCAGTGAGGAACAAACTCAGCAAATTCTTGTCTATCGCGGGAGTGATGTATGCTCCCGGTAAACTGTGAAGCAAATTCCTAACGTACTGACTGTCAGTAATGATATTTAGGCACTCTTTGGTGAAGGTGCGCAAGGCAAGGTTCACCGCTGCCAACTCTGCCTGCTGCGCGGACTTCTGTGGAAGAGTTAACAGCGTGCGCCAAGCCTGGCCCTCCTGCCAAGTTAAGACGCCATATGTGCGACCCCCATCAGTAAAAACTGCTCTGGCCCCCTGAAGTGGAACCAGCGAAAGCAATTCGAACAAGCTGACTGTCTGCGTTTGAAGTGAGACGAGTCTGGGGTCTTTCGGCAAGTGGTATGCCAGGCATCCGGTGAATCCCTCCAAACCAATTGGAAGCGAGTCACCGAGCTGCATCAACTGCTGAACCTGCTCTTTGGTGAACGGGACCACGATCTTTGCTAAGTCGTGCCCTGAAATGTCCCTAGCTCTCAGCCTTCCACGGTAGACCACCGGGAGACCAATTCCTGGGGAGGAACGATGTTTCGGGAAGAGGTGTTCGGCAAGTACACCCATTCCACGATATTCGCTCCTTTTTCGGAATCTACTCCTAGGGCTCCGGTGAACATGGATCCTGCCCGAACTATGTACAAGTTCAGGATCGGGGCATATGGACCCTGAGCAATCCTGTCCACCCACCTTTGGCTGAGAATTTGGTTTACTTTCTCGAGAGCCAACCGTGCCTCTCGAGAAATTTGTATCCGGTCTGCCGGCTGCTTACCTAGCGTTAGCAGCGAGAAGAGCGGTTTCAAAAGATCCGTATCCAATCGGAAATACGGTCTGGCCCAATTAATGTTTCCTAAAACCTGCTGCAATTCTACCAGGGTGACTGAGTCCTGTAAATTGATCTGAGGCAAAACTGGTGCTGCAAAGGAACGGAGAAGCCGATGACCCAAGTATGAGAAGGGCTCGGTTCTCAGCACTTTCTCTGGGGCAGTGAGTAACCCTTTCTCCCCCAGGCTGGCCTGAAGATCAGTAAACATTTCGCTGCCGAGTTGCGGCACCGCGACCAAGATGTCATCTATGAAATGGCATACTAGAGCTGTGGGGTGAAGGCTTCAAAACTTTGCCAGTGCGTCGTGAACATAAATTTGGCACAGGGTGGGCGAATTGAGCATGCCCTGTGGCAAAAATTTCCACGCGTAACGCTGCATAGGCTCACTGTGGTTCACAACCGGCACCGTAAAGGTGAACCTTTCCCTGTCCCTGGGGTCTAAGGGAATTGTGTAAAAGCAATCCTTGAGATCTACAACTAGGATCTCCCACCCCTCGGGAATCATATTTGGATTTGGGATGCCGCATTGAAGCGGACCCATTGGCTGTATACATTTATTGATCTCTCTGAGATCGTGGAGGAGTCGCCACTTCCCCGACTTCTTCTTAATGACAAAAATTGGTGAATTCCAAGGACTAGTGGACTGCTCTATGTGTCCTGCGTCTAGCTGTTCTTTAACCAGTTGTTTTAGGGCGACTAATTTCTCTCCCACTACCGGCCATTGTTCCACCCAGACCGGCGTATCGGTGAGCCATTTAAGTGGCAACGCCATTACCCGACGGTAAGCGTAGCACCGTACTGCTGTAAAATGTCTCGCCCCCAAAGGTTGATATGCACGTCCAGAATGTGCGGCCGAATGACCGCCGTGCCGTCAGCCTTTGGGATCGTGACTTCCACCCACTTCCGGCTTCTAAACGCTTCTTGGATGCCGCCTACCCCCCACACATCGGAGACCGGCTCAATGGCCCACTCCTGTGGCCACTGGCTTCGGCTGATGACGCTCACATCAGCTCCGGTATCTAAGAGCCCTGAGAATGATTTTTTATTCAAAAATACCTCAATAACTGGGCGCTGCTTCCACTCAATGTTGGTCTCCACTGTCGCTAAGACTTGGTATCCTTGCACTGCCTCGTTTGCGCTCGAGCGGTCTGCTGACCCGGACTCTGAGCTGTCCCTGAGCCTTCCCTGGCTATCTGCTGGCGAGTTACAAGGAATCATAATCAGTTGCGCTAATGTGTCTCCTTTGTGAATTGTCTGGGGTAAGTGCGTCCAAAGCTGAACTTGGAGAACGCCTGAAAAACTGAAGTCAATGACTCCCGGAATTACAAGAATTCCGCGTGCTCCTGCTGCACTGCGAGGCAAAACTAAACCTATAAAGCCTTTGGGCAGGGGTCCCATGTACTGGGAATCCACCAGATAGACTGTGCCTGGCAAGTCGCATGTGACGTCTGCCTGGCAAGTCAATTCTAGCCCTGTGTTACTCTTGGGGCTGGCATGTGCCTTCGCAATGCCTGGGATGTGAATGGAATCTAGTCTAGCTCTGGCACGCCCAGAGCAAGGGATGTCTCTGTTTGGACCGGGGCCAGAGACGTGCCCGCGTTCTGGTTTCCCGAACTCGGACAGTTCCTGGCCCAATGGTAGCCTCTCTTACACTTCGGACATGGGGTGTTTGGAGCTTTGGAACGGCCGGAGTTTTGTCCGCCTCCCTTGGATCGGCACTCCCTAGCGAAGTGACCGACCTTGCCACAATTGTGACATGCTCCTTTGGGTCGGGGTTTCCTGCCTCCCTGCACCACCGCTGCCAGCAGACCCATTTTGTTGGATTCTTTGCCAACGTCGGCGCAAGCCCTAATCATGTCCGTGAGAGTCAAGTTGGGACGATTACCCAGTGACTGCAAGATTTTATGGCAGTCCAAATTGGCATTGTCTTTGGCCAATTTTATCATGAGCTCTTGTTGGGCTTCCTCGTTATCTATCTGCCTGCTGATCACTTCCTCTAAGCGGTTGATGAAGTCCATATAGGGCTCCTGGGCTCCCTGTTTGACTGCGGTGTAATTTTTGGCCGCTTTGCCGGTCGCGGGAACCTTGAGAAATGCCTTGAAGGCAGCCTCGGCTGACATTTGGAGGGTGGCTAGTGGCACGTTGGTCTGTGCATCGATGGATTCGAAGGCTCCTGACCTGTATAACTGGTCAGGAAGTACTGCGCCTCCCATCCTGGCAGCCCTTGTCTGAGCCTCGAGGCGATACTCGCTGTCCCATAGCAAATACTGGCTGGGGTTGAGCATCATCCGCATGACGGCTTTCCAGTCGTGCGGGATGAACATGGTGTTCTCGCACACTTGCTGGAGCGTGCCCCTTGTGAAGCGACTCTGGAGTCCTGTCTCTGTGATGGCCTTCCGTATAGCCATGAGAAGCTTATACGGGACTGGTGAATGGACTACCTGCTGGGCCCCTGTGAGGGCATCCATTTCCAAGCGAATTGGACAAATCTGACTAAGCTCAGCTAGTTCTTCTGCTGGCAAATCCCCCTTCTTGATCACTTCCTCAACTGTGCGCTGAAGGGCACTCTTAGTTTGGGAGCCTGTAACTGTCAGAGAAGCGCCTGCGCTCCTCATTCCATGCATTCCGTCGGTGACGTCTGCAGCTGTCACCAAGGGAAAGCTCCCTACACTACTCTGCTTAAACTGGAGTGACGGATAGAGCGCTGTGGGCGCCGATGGCTCGACTGGCGCTGGGGGTTCTTTGGCTTCTATCCATATTGGATCTACCTCCGCTAAGAGCTTCCTACATTTGCCCCATGTGCGAATTACGCGCTCTGGAGCTTTTGGGGGTTGCTGAATGCAATCATAGTTGCAACAATGCAAATCGACTTAAGAGTCTATGACTGTAATCCATAATGGCTTTGGTTTCCAAAAAAGTAAAGACATTTTAGCACACGCTGCTTCATGTACTTGATACAACATCTGGGTTACAATATTTGAAATTTGCTTTTCATGCGTATAGGGCCATGACACAAACATGTGGGTATTTCTTTCGACACTGTGTGCGTAAAAGCGATGGTAATGACAGCAGTTCACACATGTTTGCATTCAGATATGTTTTGCTAGCCGTAACCACATCATTTAATTTATGTGGGACTTTTGATGTTGCAAAGCAGTGCAGAGTCTTTAGCCTGATCACATATCTTGAGTGGAGGGGAGAATCCCTCTTACATAGCTCTCTGTTGTTTTTGTTTATAGGTGTGGGAACCTAAGGCTGAGAGATCACTATATGCCAAAGACCATCTAATTAGCCATCAACCCATGGAGAATTTGAGCATATGCCTCCCACAGGCAGATTCATGTATGTATTTGTAGGTACAGTGATACCTCGGATAAAGTCCGGTTTGGATAAAGTCCGATTTGGATAAAGTTGCGGTTTCCATGCACACGTGATACATCGCATAAAGTCCAAACCCACTAAAAATGGACGTTATCTGATGTATTTGGTATAGGTACCTCAGATAACTTCCATTTTTTGAACATTATCCGATGCTTCACCCATTTGATTAGGATAAAGTCCAAAATCAGATAAAGTGCAAATTTGTGGAATGGAGTTTGGATATTATCCGAGGTTCTACTGTATATAAGACACAAACTGGAAACATCCATACTCACATCTCATGGATATAACACAAAATAAACCACATTATTCTAAAAGAAGCCAGTATCAAACATCTTACATAGTGGTGATATAATGATAGGTTTTTGGTCTACTCCAGGGTTTCCAGATGATCTTGGACTTCAGTTCCCAAGAGCACTGATTAATTGATGTTCTGACTTGGGCTTCTGGGAATTAAAGTCCAAAAATTCCTGGGGACCCAAGATTGAGAAACACTGGTCTAGGTGATAGCGTCACTGAAAATCCACCCATCCCTTTTCCTGATGTCCTCCTTCCAATCAAAAACAGCAAACTTATCACTGACCTTTATAACAAGCCCAATTCAAAATCCTGCTACTTCAAACATAGTAAGAGGAATATTATATACAGCTTAGCTCTTAAACACATTTGTAACACTAAAGAGAACTACAAAAAACCCACAAGAACTCAAGAAACACCTGCTTCACAAAGGATATCCTCTGGTTATTGTTGTTTCTAACAAAAAAAAAGAGCCACTTCCTGTTTAAAAGACAGTCTTTTCCATGGGAGTGATAAATCTAATAGTGAACAAAGCATTCACTTTGTGCTAGACTTCTATCCAGCACCTCCAAGTTATGGTAAGGCAATTATAGAAACTATCCATAGTTAGCATAGTCAGAGCACCTTACAAAATCCATCTGCAAGCCCCAGATAGCCTTCATATAGCCACCAAACATACAGAGAGATAATGGAGAAGAGCTGTCCGCAAACAACCAGTTAGTAATCCTGGATCACTGTGTTTGTGATTCCAAACACTGAATAGCCGGTATTTTTCTCAGGGAAACAGTCAATTGTATTAGAACTGTGCCTGGCAGAACCTACTATATCAAACATCACTTGTAGATTCTGCAAAGTAATTTATTGCATTGAGTGTACACAGCCAGGGTGCCATATCCAATATGCGGGCAAAACACCAACAGACCTATCTACAGGATTCAGAATCCATAGTTCTGCCAAATTTACTAAGCTGTTCGAACAACCAGTGTCCAAGCACTTTATGTCTGAATTTCATGTTCTATCTGACTTATCCTTCATTGAGAAAGAGATTGCAGCACCGGTGTGTCCAGCGCCTTCCCCGCCCCCTTGGAGCCTTGCCTGCTCAGGGGGCATCAGAAGACGCCGAAGCCATACTGCTGCCGGTACCCTTGCCTTTCCTGAGCCCACACCATTGGCTTGGGGATGAGAGGCAGGTGTGTACGACACCTTCCCCACCTCCTTGGAACCTTGCCTGCTCAGGGGGCATAAGAAGACGCTGAAGCCACACCACTGCTGTTGCTGCCGGGACCCTCGCCTTTCCCCAGGCCCACACCATTGGCTTGGAGATGGGAGGCAGGTATCTTTAAGGACATTTGAGCCCCGGGGTTTTCGTTAGAGGAGTCGAGGCAGACTCCACCATGTGATGAACTTTTGTATTGTAAGGCATTCTTGTAAGGTATTTCCACATTGTATTTTTGTATTTTCTTGTGGTGATATATTTTGAATTGTAGTGTTATACTACTTTATTGTAATTTTGCCTTACCATATTTTCATGTATAGCAGTATACAGTACTGTATTTATTTTTTATTGCATTTCCTGTACAGTATTTATTGTATTTTGCATTTTGTACTGTTGAGAAAGCTTTCTTTTGCTGCAGAGAGCTTTCTCTTCTTATGTTGTTAGCTGCTCTGGGTGGTGCTCGTGCCAGAAGGGCGGCATATCAATAATAATAATAATAATAATAATAATAATAATAATAATAATAATAATAATAATAATAATAATAATAATAATAATAATAATAATAATAATAATACCCTGGCCTCTAGGTTTTCTATTGCAGTGTTTCCCCAACCTTCGTTTTTTTGACTACGATGTACTGACTTAGGCTTCTGGGAATTGAAGTCCAAAACCCAAAGGTTGGGGAACACTGCTCTAATGGACATCTGCAAAACAGCACAGTTTTGCTAGAGCTATTGAAAAAAGCAGAAACAGAAATACTCTGTGTGTGTGAGAGAGAGAGAGAGTGTGTTGGGGGGGAGGGAGGGAGAGAGAGGGGGGGGGATAAATATAAATAAACCCTAAGGTAGAATGATAATATCTGCACGTTCATCACACTTAATAACATAATTGAGTAATAAACAGACAGACAGACAATATGCTTTTATTTTATTCATACGGTTAGCAAGTTGTTGTTGTTGTTCAGTCGCACAGTCGATTCCGACCCTTTGTGACCCCATGGACCATTTTCCTCCAGGCACCTCTATCCTCCACCATCCTCCTCAGCCCGCCCAGCTCTGTGCCCATTGTGTCTACAATACCATCTAGCCATCTCATCTTTGGACACCCCTTCTTTTCTTGCCCTTTACCTTTCCCAGCATCAAAGCCTTTTCAAGCGAGTCCTCCCTTCTCATTTGATGTCCAAAGTACTTTAGCTTCATCTTCACTATTTGTCCCTCCAATAAACAGTCAGGGTTGATTTCTTCCAGTATTGACCTATTTGTTCTCTTTGCTGTCCAAGGGACTCTCAATACTCTCCTCTAACACCACATCTCAAAATCATCTATTCTCCTGTGCTCAGCCTTCCTAACGGTCCAGCTCTCACACCCATACATTACCACTGGGAATACCATTGCTTTGACTATGCGAATTTTTGTTTTCAAGGTGATGTCTCTGCTTTTCACTATATTCCCCAGGTTTCTCATAGCTTGTCTCCCCATAATCAGTCGTCTTTTTATAACTGTATGTAATTCAGACTATCAAATTGCAGTGGTCAGGTCAGTAGGAAAATAAGTGCAGAATTCTGGACAGCACTTTGTGTGTAGGATCACAGCCACTAACAAAAAGGTCAAGAATAAAGATGGCCTGGGGCAACTTCCTCTGGATAAAGAACCTAATGAGCAACCGAAACAAGCTAAGTTAGCTTTGAGAATGTGAATCGTATGGCTTTATGTATTCTCAGTTATACTGCAGGGCAGAGCATGGAATTGTGTTTTTTAAAGACACCCCCCCCAAACAAAAAAAACAACCACCCCAGAACCATTTGAAATATGAATTTATTGCAGGATGCTAAGAACGTCTGGGACTGAAAATAAAATAAAGAACCTAGGAGAATAGTATGCTGAAACACTAGTACAGTTTGGAGGATACTGTGTGTCCAGACGTGGGGGAAGGAGGTTTTGCAGGGCCATTTGACCTTGGCTCAGCCTAGGACAGTGATGGCAAACCTTGGCACTTCAGCTGTTTTTGAACTTCAATTCTCAGAAGTCCTGATCAGCAGGGGCATCTGATAATTGAAGTCCAAGGACACCTGGAGTGCCAAGGTTCACCATCACAGGCCTAGGATATGTAGTCCTCTTCTTTAATCCTTTTTTTTTGCATGCTATTACTATATCTACATTTAAAATATCTTTATTCCTCTTCTCAAACCATGAAGGGGCTTCATAATATGAAACCACTCCAACCATCTCTGAGCTTTTGGAGGACCTGAATATGGGATATAAAGTGATAGCTGATTTTCTGTTATTGCTGTTCATTTTATTTTGGCTCTCTACATGTGTTCTTTCTCACATAAGCCACTTTAAGAACAAGAATTTAAACCACTGTAATTCATCCCATGGCTTCATGTAACTTACTATAACCTTGGAAATTCTCAGTGATAAACACAACCTAGATATATATATAAAGAAAGAGGGACTGGTTCTTAAAATAAATTACTGATATTGTTAAAAACTGTTAAAATGGTTTAAGTGAGACAGGTTGCAGAAATATATTGGCCTCCAATCTGTAATCAGATGAAGTGGACTTGATCCACGAAAGCTAACATTAAAATACAGGAGTTCGTATTTAAGGTGCCACAATGTTTGTCCTATTTTGTTTTGTCTATTCTCTGATATGCTAAGTCAACAGTCACTTAGAACAGGTATTTTGTTGCCCTGTTAGTCTTAACTGCCTTTTGTTTCATGATTAGATAATTTCAAACAAGAATCACCTTCCTAATTTGGATTCTGTATATTTCTGTACTGTCAAGGGCAGGGATTCTCAACCTGTGGCCCACGGCCTGATGTGGCCCATGGCACCATATCATGTGCCCACACACCGCCTCCACCACACTAAGAAGTGTCATGTGGTGGAGGAAGGGCAAAATGGCCCCCTGGCCCCCGAAGCTGTCTGAGGGAGTGTGACCCGGCCACCAGCCTAAAATGGTTGAGAATTCCTAGTTTAGGGATTTTGGGTGTAAGCTCAGTTTCCCCTCCCAAATGTTTTCAGGTGAACTGGATTTTTATCTATTAATAACAAATATGCCAGGAAGAGAAAATAATCTGAAAGGATCCATCCAACCACAGCCAAAAAAAGAATTCACACACTGAAAGGCTGCATCTGAAGATTCCCAGCACAATCTAAGGATTCTCTACAGCTTTCGTTTCAAAATTCAGCATATGCAAGGTTAATTAATTAATTAACAAAAATAATTCAGTTCTGCAGTATTGGGGGAGGGGGGAATCTGGACATTTGAGTAATAGTTGTAAAGATGTCACATTTTGCACAACAAGATAGGGATATAGTTTATCCTCCAAGGTTTTCTCATGCCTACTTATATTTCTTTCGTTAACATTAATATTACCCATTTTAAGATTCTGGGTATACAAACTTCCACTTAGTGTATTCTGTTCTGAAAAGGGGGATTGTCATTCATAGAAGTTCACTTTAAAATAAACCTGTTAGCTGAACAGACTGAAATGGATACCTCTGAAAACTGCAATACTGCAACTTTGATTTTAATCTGGCTTCAGGAGCCTTTGAAATGAGCCAAGCTGCATGAAGAAGGAAGGAGTGCAATAGTTTCCTTTGTAAAAACTTTTAACCCCGTGGTTCCAAACGTGGGGCACACACTCCACAGAGAGCAAAAAAAATTTTTTTTTTGGGGGGGGGGGATTTGGAAGCTTGTTTAGACCAAGTTAATGGCCTTTTAGACTTCCTCCACGTAAATAAGAGTTCACTTTTTGAAAAACAAGAATTATATGTCGGTCAGGGCGGCATCAGGATTTTAGAAATGCTTAGGTGGGGCATGGCAAAAAAAAAAAAGGGTGGGAACCACTGTTTTAAATGGAAATACCTTTTTCTACAGATCCATCCTCTGCCTTTCAGACTAGAAATGCCTCTTTAATTCAATGTCAAGTGTGTGTGTGTGTGTGTGTGTGAGAGAGAGAGAGAGAGAGAGAATGCCCTAACCCAATGCTGTGTTTTAAAGCTTCCCAGCATCATATTCCTGGTTCTGTTAACCACTAATTACTGCTAATAAAATCCCATGGTAAGCAGATTTAAAGCAAGGTTCCCTTAATTTCAGATCAAAGCCCAGCCTTCTTTCATTCCTATCTTGAGAGAGGAAGGATGTAATTGAGTGCATCTATACGGGTGGGTTGTTAAGTAACTGGG
The DNA here is from genome assembly GCA_035047305.1 of Bradypodion pumilum. Classification (NCBI taxonomy): domain Eukaryota; kingdom Metazoa; phylum Chordata; class Lepidosauria; order Squamata; family Chamaeleonidae; genus Bradypodion; species Bradypodion pumilum. Next base: position 199,753,739 of record JAWDJD010000001.1, read on the forward strand.
ATATTTGCTCCCTACTTAAAGCTACTTCCTGGGAATGGATCCGTCTTTTATCTGGCGGCATGTCTTGCAAACAGTCACACTCCTGAAAGCATGGCCATAAAGAAGGGCAGAGAAGGGAATTTTGTATCCTGATTGCCCAAGATAAGAAGGTACTTGGCGGATAGAAGAGAAGGTGCTGAGAGACTGCAAGATAAAACATCCAGGCAAGTTTACTTATAGGAAAGCCATGGCTCAGCCACCAGAAGGCGAGTACCCACTCACAGTCTTGCCCAATCAGCACACAGCATTGACACAGACTTGTAGGCCACCATTTGGTGGTCTCGATCATACCTGTCAACCTTCCCAGATTGGCCAGGATTTCCCATTTTTCGGTGCCGATTTGCGCCATTTCCCGTCCACAGCTGCCGAAACCCCGGAATTGGCAGCAGGGGGAAAGGAGGTACTGCACATCCCTTCTGTGCAAATCACCTTCTACACATGCATAGAAGGCTTTTATACTTGCGTAGAATCCAAGCGTAAAAGGGTTCTACGCAAGCGTAAAAGCCTTCTATGCATGCATAGTAGGCGACTTGCGCAGAACCATTCTGTGCAGGTCCCGTATTGTCCAGAGCTGCAGTTGACAGGTATGGTCTGGATGCTTTTTGGACGACAGTGACTTCAGTGTGAAAGAGGGTATCCCAGATTGTTTTCATCCTCATGAAAAGCTAGTAAACAAAACAAAAAGATTTTAAAAAATCACATTGTGGTCCCTTCTTCTTCATGTGCTGTATCAGATTCTGAATATTGGTGATCATCATAGCGATCAGCCATGAAGCTTCTCCTGAGAATCTAATGCAGTGGCCTTCCATTTGCCTTCCACATTGCAGTGTGACCACCATACCACTGATCCAGTTCTGTGAATCACTTTCTGGTCCTGAGCCCTCTTGGCACACAAAGCCCACCTTCATGGATCAAGTCCACTTTGACAGACATAAGAGTGATACTTCATGGCATCAATTATATACATCCATTGATGCCATGAAGCCTCACTCTTATGTCTGACAAAGTAGACTTGACCCACAAAAGCTAACATTAAAATACAGCAATTAGTCTTTGACGGACCACAACTTTTTTTTGGTCTTTTTGTTTTGTTTACTCTCCGATATGCTTGCACAGACTAATACAGCCACCACTTCAAAAATGAAAAACCTTTCTGCCAAGGGCTGTGGAAGTGGTCTTCCCAGGAACTGGGAGGGGAAAATTTGCAGTCTAGCCCCAGTTGCTTATTTATTTATACAAATGTAAGTCCCACTGAACTCAGGCAGGCACTAGCAGGATCTGTTGAGTTTTCCTTATTTATTTTTTTGAAAGAAAGAAAATAATCTTTATTTATTCTAAGGAAGAAAGAAAATAGTCTAATATTTTTACAAAACCTAACCACATTAAAAGAACTCCCTCAGGTTCCCCAGAGTATGAATTCCCTTCTTATAGCTTCAAACTTTTCTAAATAAATACTATTGATTGCATTTCTTATTAAAACTTTTACGATTTAAATGTCCAAACCCAACCCTCATGTATCCCTTATAATATTTCCATAAGTATTTGTCTAGTGTTCCAAATCTTCCGGTAGAGAGAAAGTGTGTGTGTGTGTATTGGGTTTGGTGCTCATTCTGCTTACTACCAAAGAACCAGTGCTGTCTGAGTCTGCAGACGTTTCTGTGGTCATGTAGAAGGCATGACTAGACACCAGATTGCACAGAACGCTGTTACCTTTCCACAAAAATGGTACCTATTTATCTACTTGAAATTTTTTGCTTTCGAATGGCTAAGTTAGCAGTAGCTGGGACAGAGATGGGAGCTCACTCCAATGTGCAGCACTTGGGTCTCGAATTGCTTACCTGCTGACCTTCAAGTCATCTAGTTCAGTGTCTTAATCACTAAGCCACTGCAGTCCCACTAATACAGAGGAATGGACTAAAAAATTGATGGTCTGTTGAGTTTTCTGAGTGGTACCCAAGTTAGTTTGTGCAGACATACCAGATACCAAAAAAATAGAGGCATATATAGATAGAATAGAGGCATAAATGTTGTGGCATACTAAAGACTAAATGCTATAGTTTAATGGGAGCTTTTATCTGAGTTCATTCACAAAAGCTTGCATTAAAATATAGTACAGTAGTTTGTTGTTAAAGTAGGCACAAAATTTTGGTCTTTTGTTGTTTTTATTTTTGTTCCATTTCATTTCTTGTCTGGTTGGGTCAGTGAGATATCCCCCGCCCCACAGCCTTGCAGAACAAATGGTTGCAATTCCCTGCCTGTGGCAAAGGAGAAATATAGCATAATCTTTACCAATAAGAAGGGGTGTTAACCATTGGTGTCCGGCATGCATGCCCGCACCCATCCCTACTATCCCGTACCAAGCCACCCACACTTACTTTAAGCAGCTGCGAGCATCGCTGCAAGGGTTGACCGCTGAGAGAGGAGCAGCCGCCCCATGAATCAGAACAAAAAATAAAACTACGGTTCCCAGTGTCCTCTGCACCACACAACCCTTCAGCCAATCAGGCTGAAGGGCGCGAGCGCAGAGAACGCTGGGAAGCCGGCGTGCGTGTGCTAAAAAACCCCACTGATATGCCGGCTAACATAGCGGGGAGAAGAGAGGGAGAGCCCATCTTCTCCCCACATGCCTTCTGGTTCACTCAGGGAGACGAAGGCTGAGAACGGCACTCCGTTCTCGGCCTTTGCCTCCCAGAGTAAAGCCATTGCTTTCCACGGGGGGCAGGGGGGCGAAGGTAGTGCCTTCGGCCCCCGCTCACTGAGGGAAGTGAACAGCTTCCCTGGGAAGCAAAGGCAGCGAACGGGGCTCCGTTCGCTGCCTTTACTTCCCAAGGAAGTGTTTTGCTTTCAACCAGGGTAGGGGTGGGGAGCGAAAGCACCACTGCCTTCACCACCCTCCCACCGAGGAAAGTGAACAAATTCCCCGGAGGTACTCACCCGGGTGCAGCCTCCTCAACTGCAGCCTTCCTTCTCTCTCTCTCTCTCTCTCTCTCTCTCTCTCTCTCTCTCACTCATTCACACACACACACACACAAACACAAACACAAACACACACACACACCTACTGGGCTGCACATTTCAAACCTTCTCTCTGTGTGTGTGTGTGTGTGTGTGTGTGTGTGTGTGTGTGTGTGTGTGTGTGTGTGTGTGTGTGTGTGTGTGTGTGTGTGTGTGTGTGTGTGTGTGTGTACACAAAAACCACTCCTAACCACCAACACACATAAGAGACATGCCCGGCTTGCCGGGAAAAAAATACTACTTAATTAATAAATTTCATGTCAGAAATTACTCTGGGTTGAAAGGATTTTTGCTGGAGAAACTCTGCTTAGGGGACGCCCAAATGAAGATCCTTTCATGTCCCCAGGATCTGTTGTGCACCACTTGGGTATTGAACCCCGACCTTCCAGGCTCCAAGCTCAGTTTCTTAACCACTAAGCCACCACAGTTTATTTATTTATTTAGTGTATGGCATTTGCACACTTTGAGTCAACATGTAACAAGAAAGAAAATATATATAAACTATATATATGATTATGTTGCAGTGCTGTAGCATAATTAATAGCAGCATAATTAATTAATAGCTAGCTATTAACTGGTGAAGAATTTCTTAAGGAGTTTGCGACAAAGCAGCTGTTCAAAGGAGAAAGGGGGGGGAGAGATACCAATATTCAGCTCAATTTAGCCCATATCTCTCTAGTTTAATTACCTTCTGGTTCTTGGACACAATTCAAAGGCAAGGTGTGTGATGCCTTGATTAGATGGCTAAAAACTCACCAACAAGCTAGATTTTGACTGCCACAATCTTTATCAGAGCTGTGAGGGGTGCAGAAAAAAACAAGTTTCCAAAAACATGGCCAGATTTGTGTGCCATGTTCCTTTGTTAAAAGTGAGTTTTAAGTGGGGGTATTGTTATCATGGGACTGCAGTGGCTCAAGTTGTAAAGACGTTGAACTCACTGGCTGGAAGGTCAGAGTTCGATTCCTGGATATGGCATGACCGAGTGAGCTCCCGTCTTTGTCCCAGCTCCTGCCGAATTGGAAAACGTATCGATATCTAGGTTTAGAGGAATGGTATAAGGAATTATGTGGAACATGGTGATTAATGATAAATTAGCATGCAAACTGAAACTGAAAAGAGGTATTATTTTAAAAAGTGAGTTTGAAAATATTTGTGGAGAATTTATTCAATATACTTTGGGAGAATCTAAAGATTTTAAATCTAGAAATGAACATATCTCTAATATGTACAGTTGGTTTGAGTAACTTTTTTAGAAAAGTACCAATGTCCACCGGGTATTCCTCAAATACACAACAATTTGTATGTTTGTTTTTGTTGTATTATGTTTTAAAGTTTCAATAAAATATTTAGTTTTTTTTAAAAAAAGTGGGTTTCAAGATGGAGGCTACAGAGATCCAGATTTCAAATTCTACCTCTGGAGCTGCTGACATCCCATATATCAGTTTGCTACATTTGGGTATGTTTTTATCCCTTCCACCCTCCTCAAAAGAAAGAAAGGAATACAGTATCATGTTTCAGTATAGGATGCTGTGTGTGAGGGAGGATGCTGAATGATTGGCAACACTTCCTTTCACCAGATTGGGAGACATCTTCAGAAATGATAGCTAAAATCTACACCCTCTGGTTTGAGTTTGAGCAACCATTTCAAAACTCACTTTCAATAAAGGACTTTAGCTTGCATGTTTGGCCATGGTTTTCTAATGTTTACTTTTCTGAAGCAAACCTGTATGGGGTTGAAGGCTAGCTTGCATTTGTGAGTTTCTAATGGTCTAATAAGCCTAATAACATTTATGCATCTGGCTGAGGAGCCAGGGATTGGTAGTTAGATTCCCCACTGTACTACCTGGGCGAAGAGCCTGCCGGTGGACTCATGAGCTAGCTGTGTGGTCTCAAGATCCTCCACCCCTACCCCACCCCCACCCCACCCCCAAAGAAGGAGATGATAAACCACGTCTGTGTAATTATTATTAAGAATAATTAAGAGAAGGCTAGAGAGCAAATACAGAAAAGTTCCTGCAGATGCTAATCTGGCCACTGTAAAGAAACACACGTGTAATTATGCCACTGTGATACAACTCAAATTCAATTATGGAGTCATCAGATAGAGCAATTTAAAATTCTTTTGCTCATTGTTGGCTACTGAGTATCCAGACCAGCCTCTACCTGGAGTTGCAAACTGTAATAGATCTGTAATTTTAGATCTAAGGTTGAAGCCATCCATAGGGAACTGGACTCCCATGTTACTGCAGTTAATCAGCAAGAGATGTCTAATGCACCATCCTGTGCAAGGAGGGTGTCCTTCTTGACCCAGTGCTTATGATGGAGACGTGGATACTGGCTGTGGTTAAGGATGTTTTCCATCTGTTACATTGGATTGCCCAGCTCCATCCATATATGGACAGGAGATCCCTGTCCACCTTGGTCCATGCATTGGTAATCTCCAAAATTGATTACTGCAATGCTCTCTACTTGAGGCTACCTATGAAGCTGGTATGGAAACTGCAGCAAGTTGAAAATGCAGCTGGAAGACTGATCATGGGCACATGTAAGTATGATCATATATCCCCAGTTCTGGCAGGCCTGCATTGGATATCTGTTGTATTCCGTGCAAGGTTCAAGGTGCTAGTACAAATGTACAGGGCCCTTTATGGTTTGAGACCTTGTTACATGGCAGTATGACTTTTCCAGTGGAATACCTCCTGGCTGACAAGATCCTCCCAGATTGTGCAGTTGAGGTTAACCACACCAAGAGAAACACTGCCTTGTCTGATCATCTTGGATTGATTTCAACCTGTGATGCCTAATGACATGGACAAGTCATTTACATGGTGCTAGGCTATGAAAACCTTGTTTGGCCCCTGCCTTTGAGTCTACTGAAAGAGGTCAAAGAGGTAACCATTAAATGGGCAACACAGATTATCAATGTATTTCTTCAGGAGTGGCATATGCTGTCCAGCCTGAAAGAGATTATTGTGTGATTCATTCTTAAAAATAAAATAGAATAGAATTTGGCTACTGAAGAACATAATAACAATAGGCCAGTGGCCAAGATTCGATTTATGGGCAAACTAATGTAGAGAATGGTGCCAGAACAACTGCAGGTGTTTTTGGAGGATACTGATAGTCTTGATACATTTCACTTGGGGTTCAGGTTGTCTCACAGGACTGAGACAGCATTGGTTGCTCTATTAGATGACCTCCTAAGGGACGCAGACCAGGGCAGTGTGTCCCTGTTGGTCTTCTTAGATTTCTCAGCTATTCAGATCCTAGAGTGCTGCCAGAACATGATAATGGATTGGATGTAGGCTAATAGGTTGAGATTGAATCCAGTCAAGATGAAAATCTTGTTGTTTGGGGTTGGGGTTGGGGACTCCTGTCTGGTTGGGTGCCCACTGACCTAATCTGGATGGGGTGGTTCTCCCTCTGGAGCAGTGTTTCTCAACCTTTGGCTTTTGGACTTCAATTCCCAGAAGCCTAAGTCAGTCCATCGGCTAATCAGTGCTTTGGGAAATTGACTTAGGCTTCTGGGAATTGAAGTCCAAAAACCAAAGGATGAGAAACACTTCTTTGGAGGATAAGGTTCAGGATCTGGACATGATCCTGAACCTAGATCTCTTTACAGAGAAGCAAATATCTCCAATGGCATCTCAAACAGATCACCATAGTTTACCTTTTCCTGGAGAGGAAGTCACTCTTGACACCATTTCATTGGTAATTTCAAGAATAAGTTATTTTAATGCACTCTACAGAGGGCTACATTTGAAGATATTATAGAAGCAACAGCAGGTACAGAATGCAGCTGCTAGTTTGGTCTCAGGGCTATGGAGAATTGACCACATCTCTCCAACCTGGCTCACCTATGTTGCTTACCTGTATACTTCCATGCCCAATTAATGTTCTTGGTCTTTTAACATATAAAGCTCAAATGGTTTAGACTTCATTACAGCTGGAACACATCTGTCTGATAATTCATGCACATACAACACATTTCTCTCAGACCCATGGGCTTTGGAAGCTCACTCTGAGAGCGGCCTGAAAGACTTCTAAGAGAAATCAGTCCCTTCTGGTGGTGGCCCTAATTTTGTGGAATGTTTTATCAGCTCACATTTGACTGACTCCATCACTTCAGATGTTCCACAAGCTGTATAATGAAGGCATTTAAAAATTATTTTAGCTCTGCAATGACTCTTTTCCTTTGATGACATATTATTTGGTTTTTCTGCTACCATCTTTGTTGAAGTCTTATATGTGTCCTCATATGATTTTAATAATTTATTTTATTTTGTGCTCTTTTTACATGGTGTTGGGTTATATGTGTTTATTTTGTTTTATTTGTCTATTAATGAATAGCCCAGAGTAATATTAATGTTAGATAGACAGTGTACAAATCAAATTAATGAATGAATGAATGAGAGAGAGAGAAAGAGCATGGGTTTCTTTTTAATATGGAGAAAAGTCTACATAATTTGAGAGAGCTGTTATCTGCCCTCCCCCCCCCCCCCATGGTAAAGGCAGCACCTTGTCTAACATGATGCAGAAGACAAGAGTCAACAGTGCTGGAGAGCATACTCTTTTTTGCGATCCTTTAGAACAGGGGTGCCCAAACCTTTTGGGCTGTGAGCCAGTCACATGGTTTCTCCCACTGGAAGCAGAAGTAAAACATGTATGCGTGGGTGCAGGCACGGGAGCATGACATGCCCATGCATGCACATAACACTGCCATAAATGACCCACATTTACAACAGCCGCAGGTTCATTTATGACAGTGTTATATGCATGCACAGGTGCATTATGCACATGCGCACATGTGTTTTACTTCCACTTATGTGAGGGCAGGCCAGGCCAGATTATTTGGTGCTGTTGGCCAGATCTAGCCTACAGGCTGTACTTTGGATCCAGCCCACGGAGTTTAAAAAGTCAGTGAGAGGCAGCCAGATCCATGTTGAGAGGAACACTGCCATACATGATATCATGATGTTGGGGGAGTTCTAATTGTATAGCAGCTACACCCCAACAGGAACTGAGATTCTACAAGAGACAGGAGCAAATAAAGATAACAGATTTACAATCACCTGGACTGGAAGAAAAGTCTGAGTTAACGTCACGTGACTCCCTAAGACAAACCTGAATCAATGGCCAACTGACCTCCCTCTGAGATAAGAATGAAATGATATGTATGAGCATAAAGGAAGGTCTTCTGATGAATGAAGGGAACCTTTGGATCCCATCTGTAGGAATGATTTGTTTGTAAACTTTGAGTGTCCGTTTGCAAAAATATAAGGTGTAAACCAAAAACAAGTAAACACAAATGAAAATGATACCCAAGAGACAACTATGAAGGAAAACATGCAAGCTAAAGGAACGTGTGGAGCCAAAAAAAGCAGGCGTATTTTGTAAACTGAGCATTCTGCTAACACTGTTTCATTTATACAACTGCTAGTTCGAAGCCCCCAGAGACCTTTTTCTTATCCCCACCTCATAAAAAGCATGCAACACCTCAAAGTCACACCACAATACTGAGCAGTGGAAAAGTGGTCATGCAATTTGTTTAGTTAGTTAGTTGCACTTGTGTGTTGCCTTTCTCCCAGGTGGTTGACACAAGGCAGCCTTCAGCCCTTCCAGCTGCTGGTTCTTCAAGTTAGGATTGTATTATAAATTTCTAAATATCATTGGACTCAGAGAAAGGAAGAACTTTCTCCCCCCCCCCCTTCCATCCATCCATCCATTTGGCAAACTAGTGCATTACATGCAACATCTGAAGTGCTAATTCTGCATTGTCAGTGCTAATTCCCTCTGTGCCTTTCATACAATATCTGAAGTGCTAATTCATTTCCCAGTTATCGTTTTTTTTATTTAAAAAAAGACATGTTTCGCTGTGAAATTGTGTGTGTAGTGAAAGAGAATCCCACAGCAGGAGTTGGAAGGAAGAGACCTGCCAGTTGCTTTTTGTCCGAAATCTCTGAGCCCCCAAGGTTTAATTACTGTGGGCAGTCTAGTGTTACAGGGAAGGGGTGTTGGGGGGGAGATGTGTAGCCGTGACTGGAAGACTTCTCCACCGACACTCACAAAGAAACAGAATCATTAGGTGGTGAGATAAAACATGCAATGAGGTAGGAAGAAGCGAGAGATTCTACTTTTACTTCAAGGGGAAACCCCAAAAGGATGTGAGCCCTTGTTTCAGCATGCTGTTGACAGAACTAGAAAATATTGAATATTTTCCCTCCAGTCCAGTTCCTTGCAGGAATTAAAATAAATAGGATTAGATAAACTACACAGGAAACATGTGAGAAATTCAACAGTTAACTTGAGGGAGGGAAATACCACCCTTTTTCTTGGCCTTTGTATTTAGTTCATTTCAAGTTATGCTACTGGTTTAGCAGAACTAAAAGGTGCCAAAGCCCCCTGGCTATTATTCACCCTGCCAACTGTGTGACCTGAAGAGGATTAAAGATTTGTTCAGTCTCTTTTCATAGTACTGTATTCTTAAAGTTGCCCCCTCCCTCCCACACACACAAAGGGACTTTTAAACAAAGGCTTACATGCTAAGCACTTGTTTTGTTACTATCTATTGTCAATTAGTACACAGTCTTTCCAATTCTCATAGGTAGGAGCTTCCACTTTCCAAGTGAAGTGGTAAAATACCTGGAAATGAGAAAAGAAGTTGCACATGAGTTAATAAAGTTTCAAGTTACACTTTAAAGTCAGGTCCTGTTATTATCCTTTCCTCAATACCTGGTCGGAAATAAAACTTTGTTGACTGATTTTTCTCCTTCTTCCTTGCTGATATTGGAAAATATATAGATTATAATATCACAGTGAGTGGTGTGTGAGAATTGTTTCAATCTCTTTGATGAACTTTTCCTTTTTAAAATTTCAGACAGAAGGCATTTGAGTGGTGTAACCTATTTTTACAGAGGGCAGTCCTCTACCTCAGGGATTCTCAACCTGTGGGCTGTGGGCCAAATGTATCCCATGGCCCCATTTCATGTGGCCCCCACCACCTCCACCACACCAGGAAGTGCCATGTGGTGGAGGAAGGGCAAAATGGCCATCTGGCCCCTAAAGGTGTCTGAGGGAGCGTGACCGGACCCCCCACTTTAAAAGGTTGAGAACTCCTGCTCTACCTGATGGTCTACGATGTTTGAAGGGCTGTCAAAGGACAGTCCCTGTATTTGATGGATTCTTTACTTGAAGGGCTTTCCATTCCAAGTCTGGTTTAAAAATTAAAGATCCATAAGAGGAAGGAAACAAAGGTCTTGTCCACAGTTAGCACCTGGAAAGCAAATGGAGGAGAAACACAAGTCACTTGATCATAGACTTCCACACCAGAGTGAGATTATTTTATTTCTGCATAAGTAATTTAAACTTTCATCTTTACATATACCTGAGCATAGACAATTTGGTCACATCTCTACCCTTGGTAATGGAGTTCCTCTATTTTGTGTTATTTTATTTTTATCCTGTGTTTTTCAATCTCAAGGGCTCAAGATGTTTGTATAATTATTATTGTTGTATAAATAAAAAATAACCTCATTTTTTTTAAAAAAAGTCTGCCCTTTATATATGTAAAAAAGTAATAAGATTAGTAATCCTATTAGAAATCTTTTGGCAGTTTTTAAGTGTGAATTCTACTGCAGAACAACATTAGTGTTTAGGGAAGAAGAAACTAGATAAACTGTTTTTGGCTAAATAATGAAAGAAGCAAGAATGTATGACACAGAATAACAGTTTGTTGGAGTGTCAGAACTATTTGGCACAAGAAGAAATTCCTCCAAAGTTGCAAATCAATTAGTCCAACCCAGCTTCTCTGTTGGGGCTGGCCCTACCATTAGGCAACATGAGGCAACCATTTTAGGCAGCAAATATGGGGTATCATGTAAAGTGACACATTTTTAGTTATTAATGAATTATTTTTGTAATGCTACAGAGACGGAGAGAGGGGTTAATGGTATTTCTCATGACTCAGGTGCCAAAACAATTATGGTGGTCTTTGCATCTATACATCCTAATGAGTGCTGGTGATTTGCTGTTTTGCCTTAGCCAGCTTAATGTCATGGAATGACCCTGTTCCATGTACCAAAGGCATGTTCTACATCTAAAGAACACCTTCTAGGCAAGGTGCTTGCTGAGGAAAAGCTCTACAGAAAAGGGAATATAGGAAAGTACTTGGAAGTCGAGATGACTAAAAAAAGAAGACAATCATTTCGTGACTTAATCCTGTTGCTTAATGTAATAAGTTTAAATAGAGTAGGCTCTTTTTGATTCAGTGGGACTTCTCAAGGAGTTGATTTATTAAATCTTCACTGATTCAATGACCTACTCTAGTATGATTTACTATGCTAAGCAACAGGATTTTAGCCATCAAAATCTATTGCAGATCTCTTTATGACCATTTCACTTCATCTAAGAATGGAGTTACCATAATTCATCCTTACTAGTAGGTGGAGACAAATGGCTTAGGGTGGTGGTTCTGGTCCCTATGAATAATTAGGTGCAGTCCCATACTTCTTTCTGCCTACAAGCTAATGTTTATGTTTATTTGATTTATACCCCACTCTATTCAGCACAAGGCCGACTCAGGGCAGCTAACAACATATAAATAACCCCAAGGTAACCCAAGAGGTTTACATACATAATACAAAATTCAAAATACAATAATAAATACAATATTCAAAATACTGTTACAAATAGATACAAATTCAGCAGCACAATATATAAGGCAAATATAATAGCTACAAAATATACAATAAAAATTATACAATAAGACTGGATTCTAGCCAATTTACTTAGACCAAGACAATTTAAACATTGTATAGTAATGTCAATGGGCAACATTTTCTTGAGGCTTTCTATGAATATAAGTGCTGGTTATTTTTATCAGGCTGCCTGTCATGCGATCAACTGCACTGTCTGCTGATGCCCAGACAAGCAATTGATAAAGAAAATAGCCTATGACACCTCAGAAAACAGCTCACATCATTTCTGCAATTGCTGCTATGTGAACTCTTAAGCAACAGGATTGTGACCAATATACTTTAATATCATACTGGGCAACAGGAAACTCAGGTACTTTAAGCTCTTACAGCATTTGCAATTCATTAAGGCTTTTTTCATTCTTATTAAGTAGTAGTCCCAAAGCAAACTAATAATGTACATAAGCATTCTCTATAGGAAACCTAAAATAAGTATAGCTCTTTTCACTTACAGATAGATATTGTCAAAGGTGCCATCTTTTCCACAGATGTTTAACACATGATTCAACATTTTAGTTAATGATGATTCTTTCTTTCTCCTCCCCCCCCCCCCATTTTAAAGCCCTTGAGGTGGGTCAGGCTGAGAGAGTATACTTGGCTCTCTTGATGCTAAAGCCCAGATCTCCAGGCTCTAATCTCAGATCTTGTCACTACACTATGCTGTTTCTGCTTGTACAATTTGCATAAGAAGAAGTGTTTTCAAGCTAGAGTTGGCTTCAAGTCACAGACTTCCTCTGGAACAAATATTTGGAATTATCACAAAGGTATGATTACTGGAATAACTGCAGATGTGCTTTTATAGCCAGAGTGTAAGAACTGGACACAATTCACCAAGAGTTCCTGCTGAGGGCTACTTGGCACATATATACTCCATTCACAGAATGCCAGGTTATTATCTAACTGTTCCAGACACATCATTCCAGCTGGAAAGATTCCAGCTGTCTCTTCTGCTTTCTAGAATAAACAGAAACATCTCACTGCTTCACTGTTGGATTGTTAAGTGATTATTCTTGTCTGCACCCAAGGCATCTGCAGGATTCAGAGCTCTGAACTTTTGCATTGACAGAAGTATCTTCATTTTTGCAAGGTTTATTTGGTTAGAAAATCTATAGGATAGAGAAGACATCACAATGATAACAGCTCCCACCTCTAGGATCCACATTTTTGGGGATTCCCAATGCAGCAATCAGGAAGGTTGGGTGGAAGTGTTGAAAAGGCTGCCACAATGATACATTTGCATTGGGCGTAGTAAAACATGAGGTAGGCTACCGCCTGGGGCCCACAATGGTTTATTGGTTAATATGCTGAATGTGATGACTGGAAGGTTGGCAGGTCAGCAGTTCAAGACCTGAGTGCTGCACAATGGAGTGAGCTTCCATCTCTGTCCCAGCTCCTGCCAACCTAGCAGTTCAAAAGCAAGAAATTGCAAGGAGATAAACAGGTACCATTTCAGCAGAAAAGGTCACAGCATTCCATGCACTCTGGAGTCTAGTTATACCTGCCACATGATCATGAAAACATCTGCATAGGCTGTAAATGGAGAAGAACACTGTAACCTAGAGTCGGACACAACTGGCTTTCGACCAAGGGAGACCTTTACTTTTGTAGGCTATTGCCCACAAAATTGTGGACACAGAATGGTGACTCCTGTCAATTCCTGTTGGTCAAACTACAACCTGGAAAGTTCCATTTTTGAGAATGCAGCTGTGGCCAACGTCTTGACCAGTCCTTTAAGACAAAGCAAATAAAATGAATTTTATATTTTTATAAGAAGGTAAACATTTGTGTCTGTGTGGATAGGCAGACAGATAACCTTGATGTATCATCCCGTTTTCTTGTCTAGTTCATGTGTAAATTGCTACTCTTAGATTTCCTTCCTCCTTCTTTCCCTTCTCCTTCCAATTGGTAGAAGGAAGTAGATAATAGCTGTCAGTACACTTGCACCTATGGAAGGCAGCACTAAGGGTTTCTATGCCCAAGCTTAGGATTTCCCATTCTGCTGAAGTATGCTAAAATAGATTTCCTAAATTACATAGATAGCTTCCTTTTCATGGTCTAATGCTAGTTTTTGGAGTGTTTACTCCTCCGTTGTCACAAGTTCTACTGTCTTCAAGTCAAATTGCCAAAATCCTGAAAGGCTCCATAGAATTATTGCCTCATCACATTATCTGTGCAAGTAGTAGAGATGGAGGTGGGGAGAAGGATCAGATCAGATATACAGGTTTTTCTGAATGTATATTCGTTCTATCTGGATAGTGATAGTGATTCTTCTTTACCTCATTATCAAATGTGTAATGGCACATTGCTTGTCTTGCATCTATCTACTAACCATTTGCAACAGGGTCAAATTTCACAACTAATCTGAATAACAACCAGAGATCTGCTAAGTTGTAAAAAGCCACATTGATTTGTATAGTTATCTGTTATGCTAGCCAACCATTCTGTACCTCTGTACCTGATGTGTATTAATTGATGTCATGAAGTCTCACTCTTATGACTGATGAAGTGGAGTTGATCCACAAAAGTTAACATTAAAATACAGCAGTTAGTCTTTTTGTTTTGTTTACTCTCTGATATGCTTCAAATAATTGAGATATGAATTACAGTTCCTGAGGTGAGTTGCCTATCATGGGGGAAAGCATCCCCCCCCCCCGGCAACATCAGCCAGGCTTTTCCTGGACTTTCTACTATGCTGAAGAGGTATTACTACCCGTAATGGGATCATTGGCTTGCTCCATCTGCATTTTTCTATGCCCTATCCACATTTTCCTCTAACCTCAGGGGTCTCAACCTTACTGAGCCACGTGCTGGATAACTCTCCCTCAGACTGCACCACAGGCCAGACACATGGTTTCTCTGTCACAAACGTTGTCATAAACCACAGCGGGTGCATTTGTGCATGCACAGGCATGTTTACGGCTGTTGTAAGTGCATCCTCTTCTGCTCCGGGAGTCGTCACCATGGGCTGGATGGAATGGCATTGGGGGCCGGGGTCAGCCCATGGGCTGTAGGTTGCGAATCCCTGTTCTAACCTTTAGAAACTCACATGTCAGGAAATGTTACCATGTTTTTCCTCCTCACATGTAATCTCTTTAAAGTTCCATGAGTAAGCAATCAGCCTTTCAAATGAAGCCCATGCTTACTTTCTGGTTACTATTCTTTTAATTTTTAAAAAATTTGCAGCATAGAGAGTGAGCCAGTCTGGCTAGGTTATGCTGCTATAGTAATAGAGTAGACCATAAGTCAATGACACAACATGATCATCAGGGGGCAGTTAACTAACCTGACAATCCTGAGGACTAATGGCCTTGAGTCAGTGGTGGGCTCCAAAAAAAATTTGCTACCACACTGTGGGCGTGGTATGGTGGGCATGGCCAGGGGGAAAGCCCTGCATTGCACCAGAATTAGGACTACTTTTGTTTAAAACTTGGATGGGCAGGGCCAGCCAGAATTTCTGCTACCGGTTCTGGCAAACTGGTGCAAATCTGCTGATGCCCACCACTGCCTTGAGTGGTGAAATCCATAGTGAAGGGTGATGGTCCCCAAGCGGGTTAAATTCCACTTGAATTCAACTTAATGGAGGGCAGCAACTTCATCAATCCTGGCCTGGGATTGATGTGGACTTTGTGTGCAAAATGGCTCAGGGCCAGAAAGTGACTCACGGAACTGGATTAGTGGTATGGGTGTCACGCTGCGATGAGGAAGGCAAGTGGAAGGCCACTTCATTATGTTGCCTCCAGGACAATCTTCATGGCTGATCGCCATGATGATAGCTAATATTCAGAATTGGATATGGCACACAAAGAAGAGTGAGCCAACCTTACCGTATGATAAGCAGGCATATTTTACTTCATCAGGGAGCACTATTTATAATATAGTGATAACTGTATAGTTTAATTCTGCCCTGAAAGATTCAAGCAACCACAGTATGGCTGACTAGTTCAAAACTGCTGCTTCGTCATAGCTGTCACACTTACTTGGAAGAACTATGGAGGTCAAGTGAGAAAGCCGCTGCCTTGTACCACAGTTAGCTGCATTTCTCTGGTTAATTCAGGGTCCCACCACCACCACTAATCCTTTTGCTGCTGCTTGTGAAGCCAGCCCAACAGGCTCTTACAAACCAGTTAAGATAGTGGTTGTAATCAAGAATCACAGAGAGTGGCAATTAGTGCCAACAACAAGTAAACCCAGATCATGTGATTCTAACCTAATTGTTGGGAGAATCTTTTTTATTCCGCTTACCTGAACATCCTATCTAACATCGACGCAGGCCTGCATTAGGTTTCCAGCATGCAAAGTGGTTATATCTATTCTCTGTACCTAATTATTCTTCATTGTAACTGTGTTTGCAAAATACCTTTAGCCTTGGAAGGAGACATGGATACACATAGTTTTATTGATTGACTGATACAACAGATATTTCTACAGCAGAAATAGATCGAGCAGTCCCCTGATAATATATGCTGTTTATTAGAAGGATGACTTTTTCTCCTTGTAATATAAAGCGTGATCAGTAAGGAGTGGTGTGATCTCAGTTGTATCTTTGAGGGTTTCGAAGCCCTAGATATTCAATTCCCCTACCATGCATATCAGAGGGAGCTATCAAATTTAAATGTGTCCTTTTGCTATTAAGATGCATGATGAGCAGAAAATGTCAGAAGCTCTGTTGGTTCAAAATGTATGTTGCTTTAAATATCATACTTCCTCAGCAAGTATGTAGGTGAGTTGGTATGATAGCCCATACTAGGCTGCCATGTATGCATCACCAAGGTAGGCTTTCTACTGTTCTATGCTTGATCTCTGTTGAAGTAAGCCAAAGGTGTTTTGAAAAAGGAAGTAATCCATGAAGTGTTGTGTTTGATGTTCCCTTCTCTCTTTTCCAGTGGCCTCTGAAGAGAACAAGATTCGTGGACAGCTCTGTGGATGTTAATTTCTTTTAAGCGGCATAATTTTCCTTTGCAAAATGTGTCTCCCTTCTCCCATTTCTTCTTAATTGTAACTTGCAGTATCTTGGAGAAACAAGATTCCATATTTTGTAATCAACTCTCTGCATGGATTCTTCCATTATTTGTCTCTCACACAGCTTCTCGGTATGGGTTCCCACTATTTTTAATGAAGATCCCTATTGAAAGATGTCCCATTTTTTTCTGAGGTTATGGTCCATTCCTTTGATCTATAAAGGTAATATTGGCACCTTCTTGAATTTCTGTTCAGGGAATGGCTCTTTTCCAAGGTCCTTGTAAATGTCAAGTGTGGGACTCTCGCAAACACCAAAGTCCACTTTAAGGCTCTTATGACGAAATGGCTGAATAGCAAAAGGAAAAGAAACAGCACTTAGTGCAATTCAACCATCATGGTTAATAGGTAGGACAGATATGCTTCACAGACCAAAGAGGGTCATGGTCCTATTTAGGATGGCCTTCTTCTGGTAGGAGTTACATTCAAGGCAGTGGCACTTCATGATCCAAGCAGATGAGGGGCCACACCTCACAGTGGCATGAGATGTGCCCTCCCTGCAAAGGGCATGGGGTTGCCAGTGACTGAAGGCATTGGTGTATCTTTTAATCTTCAACTAAAAAGACTGAGGGAGGAATTGCTTCCTACTTGTTTATTCTTTCCCTCCACTTTTTAAAATCATGTCAGAAGCACACAAAGGTGCTTTCTGGGTTGAAAGGATTTGTGCTGGAGGAACTTCACTCAGGGGACACCTGAATGAGGCTCCTTTCATGTCTCCAAGATCTTTTCCCACTGAAGTGGTACCTATTTATCTACTTGCAATTTCTTGTTTTCAAACTGCTAGGTTGGCAGGAACTGGAACAGAGGTGGGAGCTCATTCCATCATGCAGTACTATACTCCGGTCTTGAACTGCCGACTTGCTGACCTTCCAGCTAACAAGGCAAGCTTCTTAACCACTGAGCTTTCCCTCCACTGAAGTGTCCAACTTCCTCCACTTAATACAACAATCTGGTTAGGAAGAAAGAGAGCGATGGTTCAAGGTCATTCATGTTGACCCTTGTAGTTGAGTAAATCTAGGCATACACCCCAAACACAAAATTTCTTTGGCACCTTAAAGATCATCTGCTATATTTCAGTGTGAACTTATGTAGATTTTCACACTGAAATATAACAGTCTTTAAGGTGCCACAACATTTTTGTTTCCTATTTGTTTTGCTTTTTTATTTTTGCAGAAACTAAAACTTCTTTGAAAACTTGTGGCTGGGTGTGTATTTGAATTCATGCCTCCTAAAGCCCTGCTCTGACATCCTAGCCCAGCTTTCCCCCAGTGCGATACCTTCCAGACATTTAGATCTACAACTCTCACCATCTCAGTTGGGGGCAGATGGGATTACCACACTGGAGAAGGCCACTCTGGCCATTGCAACAGACTGTCTATCTGCTTTGACTACACTTGGGCAGCTGAGTTGGTGCCTCTTATCAATCCACACACAGTCAATATGCCAGCCAGGTATCGTGACTTGTGAAAGGCTTGACAATCCCCCTTTGTTTTTGCAATGCTGGGAATACAGCCAAAACAGGAGGTTTGCTGATCCCCTGGTGGACCCTGTAACAGACGGAGAGGCTACAGTCAGCTGGGAGGGTTGAGAGGATTTAACAGTTAAACTAAAGGGCATTCCAAATTTAAGTGGACTGCACTATATTGGGTTTTATAAAACTGAGGCTAGTGTACTAGCTGGGTTACATAGGAAACGGCTTGTTCGTAGAAAGCATATTTTTGAGCTGTTCCAATGGTCTAAAAATAGAATGATTCCCCTCATCTTAAAACAGTGCCTGGTGTGTTAGGCCTTGATTTTTAACTTCAGTCCCAAAATGCTGCCCTGACACAGTTCAAAGTTTTTGCAAACTTGGTTCTCCAGATTTTCTTGAACTTCAATTCCCAGAAGCCCTGATCAGCAGGTGTACTGACTTGGGCTTCTGGTAACTGAAGTCCAAGAACAGCTGGAGAGCCAGGTTTGCTGACCCCTGCCTTAGCATATTGGGCTCTGGAATTGTTTTATGCAAAGGTCTGGGCTATTTCTCTTTATTCCATATTTATGCTGCACAAGCCCCACTTTTTGCTGAATGACACCCCAAAGATTTTGATTGCTGATAGCAATATGAATGACCAATAACAAAGATGACCCATTTTGAGTGGACTGTCATACCTGTATATGCCTTGTTTATTGGCTGAAATTAATGGAAGAAGACTTCCCACTTGAGCAAGGCCTACTTTATTTAATACTAGCAGAGGTTGCCCAGCATTGCCGGGCTGTTTTAAAGGATGGTATAATTTTTTAGAATTATTTTATGTAACCAAATAATGTTTTCCTATGTGTGTTTTTTAATAATGTGTGAGTATATTTTTTTAAATTCAATGTTTTTAAACTGTGTTTAGATGTTTATTTATTTTTTTGAGTGAAAACTGTAAACAGGATTTAAGAAATGTTTTAGAAATGTTATTCTTTCTTGTGAATATTTTTGATTGTGTTTTCTCCTGTGTCCTCTGGGTGGTGCTGTTGTGCTTTTCTTTTACTTTGACTTTCTTTCTCCACTGGCCTGTGGGTGTCGCTTGTTCCGGTAAGTAGTCTCTCTTTCCTCATTTCATTTCCGGATCTCGTAGAGTAAGGTCGTTTGGGTGAGTTCTCCGATTTAATTTCTTTTGGGGGTTTGTATTGTTATTTTTTTGGGGGGAGGGGGTTCTGTGTGTTTGGTCTTTGTGTTATTTTTGGGTTTGTTTTTGGTTGTTTTTGATGTTTTTGGTTGTGATTTTGGTGTAATTTTTTACTTTATGGTTTATTTTGGTTTAAGTGAAGGCACCGTGTGGAGCACCGTCTGGTGCCTTTGCTTACCTGGGAATTTTTTTGCTTTCAAGGGGGGGAAGGCAATGATGCCTTCTCCCTCCCTTGAAAGCGAAACACTTCCTCATAAAGTAAAGGAACCGGGCGGAGCACCGTCCGGTGCCTTTGCTTTGCGGGGGAATTGTTTTGCTTTCAAGGGGGGAAGGCAATGATGCCTTTCCCCCTGTTGAAAGCGTTGTGGGTGGTGGGGGTTCCCTTCCCATGGCCTTTCGTCGGTGGCCGGGCCGCAGGAAGGCCAGCACCGTTTTTCTCTTGTGTCCTCTGGGGGAATGTGTCGTTGTGTGTGTGTGGTGAGGTTCCCTTCCTGGGCTCATTGGCCAGGCCATGGGAACCCCAGCACCGCTGTAGGCGGCATTGGGTGGGTGGGGGGTCTTCCCTTCCCGTGGGCTGTGCTTGGTCGGCGGCCTGTGGTAACCTCAGCGCCGCCTCAGGCAGCGTGTGGGGGGAGTCTTTCTTTTGCACGGCCTGGGCTCAGTGTCCGGGGCGTGGGAAGGCAAGCTCTGGTTTTCAGGCAGCGTTGGGGAGGGTGTCTTCCCTTCCTGCAGGCTAGGAAGCCATGTGGGAACCCCAGCGGCACCTGTATTTTCCTTTTTCTTGTTGCGGGAACCCAAGTGGCAGCTGTATTTTTCTTTTTCACGCGATTTCTCAGAGTTCTGTGCACCCGTGGCGCACAGAACTCTGGGGCTTGTAGTTTGTGGGTATTTTTCTCTTCGCGTTGTGTTTTTTTTCCTGCAGCTCGTTTTTGATTGGCCGCAGTGCCTTTTCCAACATTCTTTGTGGTCATGCCTCTCAGCCTGATTGGCTGTGGTGCGGCGCAAAGAACATTGGGAAATGAAGTTGTTTTCCTTTTTCCGCGTTTGTGGGGCTGTTGCCCCACTGCGGCTTTTCTCAATCCTTCGTTGACCTGCGGACCCAGTTCGCCCGTGTGCACGAATGGTGAGTGCGGGCTAGTAGGGCCAGGCTGAGGAACCTATGCCAAGTTCCAACTGTTAACGCTTGGTTTTATAGGTTAAGATTAATGTTAACTTTTATAGCCCTTACTTCAAAGGAGTTATTATTTACAGTAAAATATGGAAAAATGATACAGCAGCTAATATTTTAAGATAAGCTAAAAGTAGTAAAACCCATAAAAGCAGCACAGAAGCTATAAATCAGCCAGAATAAAACAGATGAGCAGAGATTTAAAAGCTGGAGGGGGGGAGAGAGAGAGAGAGCGCGAGAGAGATGGTTTTTGGTGGTACAAAAACATCATCATCATCATCATCATCATCATCATCTATTTATTTATTTATTTATTTATTTATTTATTTATTTATTTATTTATTTATTTATTTATTTATTTATTCGATTTATACCCCTTCCTACTTGGTCCAGGCCAACTCAGGGCGGCATACAACAGGTAAATCAAATACAGTATAACAAATGAAATACAATATAACAATATGAACAACACACAAAATACAATAAACCATACAATTGCAAATTACAGGTTACAAGTTTACAAATCAGTACAAAATAAATATGCCATAGTACCACAAACATAATGGAGCAAAGCTCAATGTACTTAGTATCAGCAATGTCCGGCAGCAGCAAAGTCCCTCCAGTTGCGGGGTGCCGGCGCAGGGAGTATCAAGTCATTACAAAGCAAAATGCTTCCCCCCCCCATACGTTCTTAAAATATATCCAACCTAATGATGGTCTTGAAGAACAAGCAAGGAAAGCTATTGGATTGAAGATCATGGGGACCTCTGGATATTGCTGGACATCAGTTATTCCTCACTATTGGCCAAGATGGCTGGGACAGAAGGAAGTTGCACTCCGGTGTCATCTGGGAAACCAGCCCTTGCCATGTCTTGTACTAGGGACAAGTGGGCCCTCTAGTATCTATGAAGGGTTTTACTGGCTCAGAGCAGCACTTCAAATTGTGGTGGGGAATGGGGTTATTGGTGTGCAATCTAGGCGTCAGTGGATTATGATGTAGTTTATCTTTGACTAGTGGATTTTTTTCATCTGATCACAGCTGAGCAATACTGCTGGTGCTGCCCTTGCTTTCCTTATTTTCTCATTGCTATTTGTCAAAGAACCACCAAGGATTGGAACGGAGGGTGAGGAGACAATGTACATGGATATATGTATATGGATATGCATATAATATTTGGTTGCATATGTACAAGTGTATGATATCTAGTGCATACTTGTGCATTTTCAGCCATGCCAAAAGTCTTGGCTAAACAGCATGAGAAGAGAGACAACCAAAAATCAGGGAAGGTCAAGCAAAAAGAAGGGTGAAGTAGATCAAAGGAGAGTGTTAACAGTGCCTCCTTGTTCTAACGAAAGCATAAGCCCTTAGGCCTGGGGGTCTCAACGTACAGCCCATGGACTGGATGAGGCCCACAGCACCAAATAATCTGGGCCCTGATCTTGCTCCAGCTACTGTTGCCACCCCTCAGCATACCTGTCAATTTTTGGGAAATTTCTGTCAAATAAGGGAAATTTCCCAGCCGAAACAGGAAACAGGACAGCTATGTTTAACCTGTGCTGGCCTCCAGTCTAACTCCAGTCTAATTGCAGTCTAACTAATATGGGATGATGGCGGGAAAGAGTGTAAAATACGGGGGGGGGGGGGTGTTGACAAAAATTTCCCGGAACTTGACAGGTATGCCCCGCAGGCTCCCCCGGCCTTGGGACTTGAGTCATTCCTTCTGATTAACCCTATTAATTTTCTGGTAGCCACCCCGGGTCTAATCCAAAAGGGGGACTGTGGCGGTTTCTAATGCCCAGTGCATTGATCTTGCTTTGTAGAATCTGCTCTGGCCTGTAAATAGTATTTGGTGAGAGAAACGGCACCCCGGCTTCTCTTTATTAGCTGGGTAAGGGTGGCTAAATTGAAGTCAGTGTCCTGACTGTAAACAAACACCATTTTTCCTCTCTCCTGGCCGTAGTAAGTGAGTGTATTTGTCCTTCTGAGATAATTGGGTGCTAAGCTGTGGCAATGTGCCTTTTTTGAAGTTTTTACCTCATTCAACTTGTTTCCTTTCTGACTCAGGGTGAAGGCAGAGCTGCTACCCTCCCTTTAAGGATGTTGGCTTCCAAGATATTGGAGATCAAAGGAATAGTCTCTTTGTTTAGAGTTGTTAATTTCTTTATCTCACTTTCCCACTCTCAATTCCTATTGCTTGAAGAAAACACTCCGTTACAGCAGCATTAGGTTCATTTATTAGCAAAGTACTTTCTCCATAAAAATAGGCTTTTGAAAAATATATAAAGAGGCTTCTTAAAATTCTATCTTACTTCTCTACAGTATTCACTGAGTGCAAGAAAGGAAAATAATAAATCAGATTTCATAGCTACCTTTTTCTCTCTGGCTAATTGTCTCTGGATGGGCTTGGTACACCCCCATAGAGCTGTGTAGAGTTGGCATCATGGCATGGCCTGAAATCTGGAAGGCATCCAAATTTTACAACAGTCTTTATGGCGGGGGAACCACCAGTCTGGCTCACTCAGCTGTCTGAGTGGGCATGGTCTGGCCCATGGCTTTAAAAGGTTGAGAACCCCTGCCTTAGGCTCATGGCTCAACTCAGAGTTGGCAATTACCTTGGAAAAGATGGAGGTATCTTTACAACTGGAGGGCATTGACCATGATTCTGAAGCTCTTTATGCAACAGTGTGCTTTACATACCCCATGTTGCACATACCGAACATAGCCATTCAAACAATCCTTAGCACCGCTTAAGAGAACTGGGTGTCTAGCATTGCTCTTCGTCCCCTTTATGAAGATATTTGTTTCTTTCTTTGTATCATTCCTAAGCCACCTTTCCCCTAGTGAAGAGACCCAGAGGGGATCATAGCGTTAAACCATGTGACACTAAAAGCACAGTAAATTAGAGATTAAAAAGAGATTAAATATTCCGTAATAACTAAACATGTATTAACTAATTAAAAGTATTTAAACCTTTAAAAGCAGCCTGAGAACAACAACAAAACAAGTTTCCAGGGACTCAGACAATGGGTTGTTAATGTTAATTTATCCTGTGGCTCAAGTGGCTAAGATGCTGACTGGGAGGCGAAAGGTCAGCAGTTTGATTCCTGAGTACTGCAGGACGGAATGAGCTCCCGTCTTTGTCCCAGCTCCTGCCAACCTAGCAGTTCAAAAGCAAGAAATTGCAAGTAGATAAATATAGGGTGGGAAGGTAACAGCATTCCGTGCACTCCGGTGTCTAGTCATGCCTGCCACATGACCACGGAAATGTCTGCAGAAGCAGAGAGGGCTGGCTCTTCGGCTTTGAAACAGAGATGAGCACTGAACCCTAGAGTCGGATACAACTAGCTTTCGAGCAAGGGAAACCTTTACCTTTAACCAATAAGAAAGTCTTCTGTCTTCCCACCTCTAGGATCACCTGACATGTTTTTTCACATACAGTGGTACCTCGGATAAAGTCCAATTTGGATAAAGGCCAATTTGGATCAAGCTGTGGTTTTCATGCACATGTGATGCATTGCATAAAGTCCAAAACTGATTAAAAATGGATGTTATCTGAGGTATTTGGTATAGGAACCTTGGATAACTTCTATTTTTGGATGTTTTCCAATACATCGCACATTTGATTCGGATAAAATCCAAAATTGGATAAAGTCCAAACTTGTGGAACAGGTTTGGACATTATCCAAGGTTCTACTGTTTTAAGCCCTTGCTGTTCAGGTCTCTTCACTCCTATTTTTGCCTACCAAGTAGAAGAATGTACAGTATGTGTAAGATCACCATTTTGTTTGAGTACATGGCAACCATTCTGAAAATACTTTTACAAAGCAGAGCATATGTTTATCTCTCTGAGTTAAATATAAGTAAAGACCATTGTATTATCTTTATAAACATCTGCTTTACCTAAGATGACCAACTAACTTGTTCCCATGCAAGCTGCTCTTGTGTTAGCAGACCTTTGCCATCAGACTCATCCTCTGGACTAGCTGTTATGCAGAACCTGATGCTAACTTCTCTTTACAAACACAAACACATTTAAAAGTTGTATATTTAGTGATCCATTGGACAGACATTGATTCAACATCCCAGAATAAAAACAAGCCGATTGTGAAGCTTAATCGCAAATGCAAACATGTGTAACGCTGAAACTGTCATTATCACTGCAGTCAATAGCAAATCCGTGGGACATAATGCCAAGCAAACACAAGACCAAACACCTTGCTGTTGAGAAGAGAACAGACCGTCCTTCACAAGCAAGATGAAAGAGGGAAGCATTTTCACTTTCAATTTAGGAAGCACAAAATGTTGGCAAAGTAATTATGCTAAGACAGAGTTTGGATCTGGTTGAGACAGTGAATCTGTTATCTGCTGGATAAAACCTCACTTCTGTCATATCTGGGCCATTCTGCAATGCAGGGGTGTAAATGCTAACCCTGGCTTACCTGTGTGGCAAGAACAATTGAGAGCTAGATGTTGTAGTTACTACTTGGCTTCTTACAGTGGATGCTCTGAAACAACAAAGTACAATGGTGGGAAACTACGGGCTTTGTATCATTTTTCAGATTTTTCCAAAGAGAAAGAACTTTCTTGTTTAAACAAACAAATACTTAAATGAATGAAATAAACAAAATCAGTCAAATAAAAAAATAAATGTACTGCACGTCCCTTCTTCCCTGAAAAGAGCTCAAGGCTGCATTCATGTTACAACAATTGTACAACAACCCTGCGAAGTAGGTCAGGCTAAAACAGAGTGAACGACTGTTATGTATGTTAACTGTGCTTTGTAACTGTCAAGGAGATTCAAACTGCCATGTTCCCGCGCTTTCCTAGCTGTCAAACAGCATCCTTGTTTGACAGCTGCAAAATCTCGCCAGACAGCGTAGTCTCGCGAGAATTCGAGTGGCAAGCAAAATTAGAATCTGACAGGAGCAGAATGTATCTTTTCTCATGTATCTTTTTGTATGCAAATAAGTGGATCGAAAAATGTGCACACTCTGTTAGCCAATGGGCTTTTGTTATTGTTGTTACTGTTACTGTTTATAGTGTATGTAAGTCCGAGTTTTGCCCCATCCAAACTGTGTTTAAACCCCACTAATAAAGAGCTGAATTTCACTACTTCATACGTCTTGTCTTCATTCCTTGAACACTAAAACAACCCAATACTGTGCAGTGAAATGGTACATTTCACTCTAAATTACAGTGCCTTGTATGTAACATGGCTTAAAAGAACCTTAAATCAGTAATGTATGCAAAAAAACTATTAACCATTTTCAAATATTAAAATACATATCAGATAGCAACATCCCTTATTTTTAACTGTCTTGTCTCTAACATATTTTCTCAGAAGTAAAGCCTGTTGTCTGAAGGGGAATTAGCTTTCCCGGACTACAACTTTACTTTAAATTCCAGCTTGTTGCTTGATGATAATGTCATGGCAGTAGACTGGGATACTTAAGAGACTGCGTCACCCCAAGGTTTTCTACCTGCTCTTGCCCCGTGGAACCTCCTGCCACCTGAACTGCACCTCCAGACAGAGCTGCTCCCCTTCAGGAAGGCGCTGAAAACATGGTTATGCCAGCGGGTGTGGGGCATGACTGATGTCACAGCCCAATCATGCTGGCTTGTGTAGCCCGTCAACTGTCTCTGCTTGGCTGTCCTTCCTTTCTAATGGGTTGGGGAGGGTTTAAGGTGGTTTTTAGAGGGCTTCAATGTATGTTTTTAATTGGGTTTGGATAGGGTTTTATTTGATGTTTTAGTTTGTGCTGTAAACCGCTTTGGGGAGGAAGGTGGTATATAAATATTGTAAAGAAAATAAATAAATAAATAAAATAAGGTCCAGCTGCAGGCAGTGGGTGAGAGAATGGACCCACTTATATCCCCTCTTGCCACTCCCTTTGGCTGCTAGGAAGGAAGAAGAGTGTGAGTTCTGTCATTGGAGGGGAGATTCTGAGAACAGTGAAGAACTGGGTTGGTGCATGCAAAACTTCTCTATATAGCTGTTTCTGACCTGTGGTGTTCCCAAAGACCCATTCGTTTGCAGCTCTGCTCAGAATAGCAATAGCAGTGACACTTATACACTGCCCAAAATTGCTTAGTGCACTCTGTGGACAAATCGCAAGTTAATTAGCATTTTGCCTCCACCATGCTGGGTACTCATTTTACCAACCTTGAGAGGATAGAAGGTTCAGTCAACCTTGGTGCCCATCAGGATCAAATTCACAACTTTTTGGCTGCAGTACAGCAGTTTAACACCGTGCCACCAGGGCTCTTCTACAGCCCTGCTCAGAATGTATAGACCCTTTAGATCCTTTATTGTCTCAATCCATCTCATGATCAGGCTTCTTCTTTTCCTGCTGACTTCAACCGGTGCCAGCTTTATTGTCTTTTGCCAGTCTGGTGAGGTTGAAGCTTTTGTGTCTTAGCAGCAGAGGTGAGATGATAACAACTGGATTCTGTGTGGACTTATACCAACCAGCACTCAAGTCTCTATAGCAGGCTGTGTAAAAGGTGAAGCCAACACAGCTGTTTTGGATGGCTCTAAAGGGAACACTATCCTCAAAACAGAGTATATGAAGCTTTCCAGTACTGTCTTAAAATGAATAGATCAATCAGTCCATCCTCCCCAGTGTTGTTAAATCCTAAATCTAGTTCTCAAAATGCTGGTAATGTTGAATTAGAAAAAGAAAGTGGGATGACTGGCTACCAGTGGGGTTGTGTTGTGTATGTAAATATATTGTTTGCTGTAACATTGTGTAATATTATTCGGATCAGTACGATCCTCCATTTTGTCTTCTTCTTCTTGGTCTTAAAGCATCACAGGACTTGTGTTCCCGCCTTAACTACTGAGTCATGTAAAGTCTTCACTCCGGTCCGATGACCTCCCAGTCACCCCACTCCTCTCCCGACCAATCCTGTTGTTTCCCACCTGAATGTATCCATTCCCGATTTTATATATTTAGCAGTGCTGCGCCATTGCTCTCTATGTTCTGACTGCCTTATAAAGTTGTGTTTGGCCCTGTTATGCTGGCTGCTTCGCATTATTACCAGAACATCAAAGGTTGCATCAGACAAATTGGTACTGTCCCTCTAGCAGTTGTACAACCACCAGCAGAACTGTTAGCATAGGTGACGCAACCAACACCTTGCCCAGTGTAGGCATCGTAAGCTGTGCAACATGTGGTGGAGTGGAATGGTACATGCCACAGGAATAAAATTATTGGACTTGATACAAGCCGAGCTGAAAATGGAGTTTCCACGCATGACAGAAGCTTTGCACTGGTAGAATGATCCACACTTAGATGTCATGCCACAATGAGCTACCGTGTGTGTGTGTGTGTGTGTGTGTGTGTGTGTGTGTGTGTGTGTGTGTGTGAGAGAGAGAGAGAGAGAGAGAGAGAGAGAGAGATTCTTCCCTCAATTTAGGGGTTGTGAGAGGATGGAAGAGGAGGTGATAGTGTCCATTGGCTTTGCATCTGATGCATGAAGGAGGCCTGCTGAATCAGGCCTCTGTGTGCGAAGGCCTCCTATCTCTTGATCTTTATTAGACTGCCTCAGATCAATACAGCTTTATGACTGTGCTCCCTTGTGTGTGGAGAGCAGCTCCGTGAGGTCACTTTTCCAGTCTCTGTTAGTCATTTTCTGTGCTGAAAGGGATCAAAGCAACTTTATAGATTGACACAGGCAGTCAACAACGATCCTGTGTCCTTTATGTTTTAGATCTCAGGCAAAGCAAAACTAATTGTTTCAACCAGGCAGATATGGGATCTTTCCTTCGAGTTACTTCCTCCCCCTTCTTTTCCTTAATTCTTCTCAAATGGAAACATTAATTATCCTTCTGCACAAAGAAACAATAAATATTATAAACATACACACACATTTGTGTGTGTTGTCCATGGTGCCTTTTCTTACTTCATACAAAATGCAGGTGCATCACAGAGACTGTGTGTGAGCATGTGTGTGTGTGAATGTGTGCCTCTTGGATTACAAATGGAATGCATTATACATGTATACACTTGCCTTGCCTTGCAGCCAATATAACTCTCCTCCCCCCACCTCTGGGCACTGAAAAGTTTTAGGGGGCCTTCCTAGGGTCTGCTTTCTTTGTGAAAAGAGAAGCAGGCATTTAGAATGTAAATGTGCAAATGCATTTCTATGTTGTGGTATGATCTAACTATGTAGCATAAAGACAGGTAAATTAGTTACCAAATAAGAGCCATGCACAAGGTCCTGGGTTCCATCCCCAGCACTACTCATTAATGAAGGATATGCATATAGGTGATGATAAAGTCCTCTGCTTTATTGTAGAGTTGCTACTAGATTAAGGTGGACATTATTGGGCTAACCTGGTATAAGGTTCCCCAAGAGTCCTGGGAATTCCACCTTTGCCAGTTCAGGAGGAGGGTTGTGCATCCAGTTGGCACACTGGCCCCATTAAACTTCCTTGCTGAAGAAACAACAAGGCGCTCATTGCCCAATATTCTGTAGTGGTGGAGAAAGGCGTCATGCAGCATGAGAAGGAACTACTACTACTACAAGTCCTGAGAAAGTAAAATGGACTTTAGGCTACAAACATACCTGTCAACCACGGCTCCAGACAATCCGGGACCTGCACTCAACGTTTCTGCACAAGTTGCGTTCTACGCATGCGTAAAAGGCATTTATGCTTGCGTAGAACCCTTTTACGCTTGCGTAGCCTTCTATGCAAGCGTAAAAGCCCTCTACGCATGTGTAGAATGCGACTTGCACAGAAGGGATGCGCAGTACTTCTCTCCCCCCCCCGCTGCCAATTCCGGGGTTTTGGCAGCTGCGGGTGGGAAATGGCGCAAATCGGCGCCGAAAATTGGGAAATCCCGGCCAATCTGGGAAGGTTGACAGGTATGGGTTACAAATTGAGAGTTGCATTTCTTTTACTCTTCTCTTATGTAACCAAAATCCTTGCAGGTAGAACTGTAGACTAGCAGGGAAGGTATTGAGCTTAAAACATTTCTTCCTGATGTGTTAGTGGTCTTCTTGCAATACAATTCATAGGTAGAGGATCTTTAAGAGGATGAATGCCCATAACATCAGGTTGAATTGTGTCACTCTACTCTTGCTATTTCAGAAGATTTCAGAATATTGTGGTGACACAATTTTATAAATGTTCCAGATGCCGTAATCCAGCTGCAATCCTCCTACAGTTTCCCATGCTTGATTCTATCCTTTTTGATGATTTTTTTCTATTAAGGAATGGGCAACATAGTAGGTTTGGATATGAAAAGGCATAATCAAGACAGAAGAGAAGGTGTTCTGGGAAAGGTGAATAATTTGTCTATACCTTTCTTTTACTGAGTATGTACTTTACAAATATTTCTCAACTCAGATATAAGAGAAAGGAAGGACAAGCAAGTCAGCCTGTTCGCTCGCTAGATTGTGAATTTAGGGATGGTGTGGCTACAAAATGACTAGAATAGAGAACCAGTTCTAGGCTTGTGAAATTAATTAGAGTAGGTTGCAGAAGTTCTGGAGTGAAATTGATAGAACCCACAGTCCATTTTTACCCATGTTTATTCAAAAGTAAACTTAGCTGCAATCCTCTGGCACTTTTTTTGCATTTTTTTTTTACAAAATCAATATTTTGCAAGAGTCTGCTTTAAAAATGTAGAAACACACCTGCACACTCCTCACACACACATTGTGTTAAGAAGCAACTCTTTCAAACTGTTAGGAGAAAGATACATGGTGACCAATGAAAGGTAAGAAAGGAAATAACACTTCGGTTAAGGATGTGCTAGTAAGAGTAAGCCAAAAGCTCTCCTTTGGCATTCAGTAGAAAGCATGTGCAGACTTTCAGGTAGATGGAGTTGAAAGGTTTCTCCAACCTGATATTCACATCTTGACTTGATCATTGCTGTGATGCCTGCAGTCCTGTTTTAAGCCTGACAACCAAACTGAGACTTAGAGTGCACCATTTGTGTACACAAATGTAGCAAAAGGTATAGGGAAGAGATGGGCACTCTTGGCCCTCCAGCTGTTCTTGGACTTCAATTCCCAGAAGCCCAAGTCAACACACCAGCTGGTCAGAGTTTCTGGGAATTGAAGTTCAAGAACAGCTGGAGGGCCAAGACTGCCCATCACTGGTATAGGGTGATAAGTAAAGAAAAACACACCTCGACACCCTCCCTGTGGCCCAAAAATCTGAAACATATCTCAAATAAGGCAGATGTAAAAGAGTAATCTTACTTACTGGGGACTGGGGTGGCACACCCTTGAATATTGTGCAAAACTGATACATGGAATCAGTCTCCATCTTGGGATTCTGAGATTTGCTGTTGGTCCCAAGGAAGGAGGGGGGAAATTCACACTGGGATGTGGAGACATCTAACAATACCCACTGGACACTCTTGGGCTCCTTGGAAAAGGCAGAGGAGAAGGAAGAAATAGCAGTAGCAGGTACAAAGGTTGTTGTCTGGCCAGGTTACCCTGCTATGGTAATAGAGTAGACCATACTGCCAGCGACTCAATACTGATCGTCAGGGGGTGGCTAACTTAACAACCCCGTGGACTAACGGTGTTGGGTGGTAAAATCCACAGGGAAGGGTTAGGTCCCCATGTGGATTAAATTCCACTTGAATCCATTTTGATGGAGGGTAGCAGAAAGTGACTCATGGAGTTGGATCAGTGGTATGGTTGTCACATTGTGATGCAGGGCAAATGGAAGGCCACTGTATTATATTGTCCCTAGGACAATCTTCATGGCTGATCACCATGATGATACCCAATATTCAGAATCAGATATGGCACTTGAAGAAGAAGATACACAGGGCCTTTCCCAAGGACTGGACATTTGAAAAAACCCTACAGGATACAGGCCTGCATTGGAATGAAAAATCCAAGAAGCTTTAGAACTCTGCAGAAGAGTCAGCAACCAGCTCTTACTCTAGCAATGCCAGGTGCTACTCAGGGTACTCAGAAATTTGTCTCATCTCTCTCATGAGATTAAACAGAGAGGGAGGAATTTTGTAAAGCATCAAACAGCACTTTAAACAAGCCTATTCTGGGTCCCAGAATAATGTGTTTATTCACTTAAGATATATATTTATCCGTTTGAACATCAGAAATGAAATATTCAAGTATTTTACACACACATATGTCATACCTGTCAACCTTCCCGGATTGGCCAATTTGCACCATTTCCCACCATGCACTGCTGAAACCCCGGAATTTGGCAGCGGGGGAAAGGAGATACTGTGCAACCCTTCTGCGCAAGTCGCCTTCTACACATGCGTAGAAGGCGACTTGGCAAGACCGGTATGTGCAGGTCCCGGATTGTCTGGAGCCACGGTTGACAGGTATCACATATGTGGATAAGACAGAGGAATCCCAGGTGATGATTGACTACAAATTCCACCTTCATATATCAACACGAGCTCCTGTAATAGAGAATGGGAGCTGTAGTCCAACAATACCTGAGAACACTTGGTTGGGAAAAGCTGTTGTAGCTGGTATGAAGAAAATGAGAAATTGGGGGAATATGGAACATGGAATCCATCTAGAAACATTGAGTTTTTTTGTGAGTGCCTGGAAAATCTGGTTGAAAAGGTGGGGACAAGTGTCTGTCAAGAGGGAAATAACACCTGCAACTTATTTTTTGTTAGGACATGAAAGCAGTAAAAAGAGAGAATTAGCACTTATAATTTACCTCCTTTCAGAGAGGACATCAAATCCAGTCCACTTACTCCCTGGAGTCATATAAACTGAGAGAGGATTACAACTGTGGGAAAACAGAGTGTAGAAAGTGCTCTTATCTTGGTAAATATTCAAATGAATTCAATGTTGATTGGAAAGATCGGGAACATATGGTTTATGTATAAAAAGGGTTAGAGAGCTCAGCCTGTTTCTAATGAGAGAGCCTTTGTTAAGCTGCTGTCCTGTGATGTTTGGAAGGGTGTATTCAGTTTATACCTCAGAACTATTCTGACTTACATTAAAGTGTGAGTATCAGGTAGTTTAGTTTAGTTTAGTTATTTTCTGGTGTGCTTTCTTGAATTGCCTCAGACTGTCTCAAAATTGCACTTTGCTCCAAAAGCTTTCCTGAAATCACTTGGAATTCTTTTGCTTTTTAACTTCTTCCTCCCTGTCTTTTAATAAAATATAAAAATCTCTTCAACCAACTGTCTGGGTTTTTGGCTCAGCAGGTTTGTGGTACTAAAACCAAGTCTTGCCTTGATCGGCTCCTGGGAATTGTATTTGTGAGGATGCAGTGGCAACACTACCTTACTAGGTGGGTGCGTTGGTTCTAAATTTCTACACATGGACTATTTTTTTTGACTGGTTGAAAACACTGGTAAGTATGAGTTGACTGGAGTGTGGGGAGGATCTGCTGCCAGTTTGATTCCACAGTCTTCAATACAATTTACTTTCTCCTGGGCTCACCCAACCCAGGATAAGTGGAGAAGTATGGTTGATTGGTTAGAGAGAAAACACCCCCTCCCTAAATCCAGATAGTGTTTCAGCTGATATGCTGAGGCATATGAGTGATCCATCTATGTCTGGCTGTTCATGCCAACTATGACTGCCTCTACTAAGTAGAGCCCTTCAAGTGTTTGTCTTCAGGTTTTTTTACAATGTTGTTGTTGTTGTTCAGTCGCACAGTCGACTCCGACCCTTTGCGACCCCATGGACCATTTTCCTCCAGGCGCCTCTGTCTTCCACCATCCCCCTCAGCCCTCCCAGCTCTGTGCCCATTGTGTCTACAATGCCATCTAGCCATCTCATCCTTGGCCTCCCCCTTCTTCTTTTGCCCTCCACCTTTCCCAACATCAATGCCTTCTCAAGTGAATCCTCCCTTCTCATTTGATGTCCAAAGTACTTTAGCTTCATCTTTACTATTTGACCTTCCAATGAGCAGTCAGGGTTAATTTCTTCTAAGATTGACCTATTTGT
The DNA here is from genome assembly GCA_035047305.1 of Bradypodion pumilum. Classification (NCBI taxonomy): domain Eukaryota; kingdom Metazoa; phylum Chordata; class Lepidosauria; order Squamata; family Chamaeleonidae; genus Bradypodion; species Bradypodion pumilum. Next base: position 199,787,303 of record JAWDJD010000001.1, read on the forward strand.
TCTCCTCGCTGTCCAGGGTACCCTCAAAACCCTCCTCCAACACCACATCTCAAAGGCATCTATTCTTCTACGCTCAGCCTTCCTAATTGTCCAGCTCTCACATCCATACATTACTACTGGGAAAACCATTGCTTTGACTATTCTAATTTTTGTTTTCAAGGTGATGTCTCTGCTTTTCACTATGTTCCCCAGGTTTCTCATCGCTTGTCTCCCAAGAATCAGTCGCCTTTTTATTTCATGGCTACAATCCCCATCTGCAGTGATCTTTGATCCTAAGAAAGTAAAATCTGTCACTGCTTCTACTTCTTCCCCATCTATTTTCCAGGAACTGATTGGGCCTGTTGCCATTATCTTGGTTTTCTTGATATTGAGTCTCAAGCCAGCTTTTGCACTCTCCTCCTTCAGCCCAATCAAGAGGTTCTTTAGGTCTTCCTCACTTTCTGCCATTAGGGTGGTATCGTCTGCATATCTCAAATTGTTGATGTTTCTCCCAGCGATTTTAATCCCATATTGTGATTCCTCCATCCCTGCACTGCGCATTATGTGCTCTGTGTATAGGTTGAATAAGCATGGTGACAAAATGCAGCCTTGTCTTACTCCTTTTCCTATTCCAAACCATTCTGTCATTCCGTGTTCTGTCCTAACTGTTGCTTCTTGGTTCATGTACAGATTTCTCAGGAGGCATATGAGGTGCTCTGGAATTCCCATCTCTTTAATTACTTGCCACATCTTGTTGTGGTCCACACAGTCAAATGCCTTGGTGTAGTCAATAAAACAAAAGTAAACTTGTTTCTGGTATTCCTTTGTTTTCTCCATGATCCAGCGTATGTTGGCAATGTGGTCTCTAGTCCCCCTGCCTCTTCTGAAACCAGCCTGCACCTCTGGTAATTCTCTCTCCACATGTTGCTGAAGTCTATCCTGTATTATCTTGAGCATCACCTTGCTGGCATGTGGGATGAGCGCGATTGTTCGATAATTTGAACATTCTTTGGCATTGCCCTTTTTTGGGATTGGGACGTATACTGATCTTTTCCAATCCTGTGGCCACTGTTTTGTTTTCCAAACCTGCTGGCATAATGAATGCAGTAATTTGACGCCGTCATCTTTTAGCGCTTTGAAAAATTCAACTGGGATACCATCATCTCCACTAGCTTTGTTGTTTGCAGTGCTCTTTAGGACCTTTATGACTTCGCTCTCCAGGATGTCTGGCTCAAGTTCTACTTCTTCATCATTGTGATTGTCAGGAGTGTTGAGGTCCTTTTTGTAAAGTTCCTCTGTGTACTCTTTCCATCTTTTCTTAATTTCTTCTGCATCAGCTAGCTCCTTTCCGTCTTTGTCCCTTATCATGGTCATTTTTGCTTTAAATGTTCCCTTGATTTCGCCAATTTTTTTGAAAAGATCTCTGGTTCTGCCTCTTTTGCTGTTTTCCTCCATTTCTCTGCACTGTTCTTTTAGGTAGTTTTCCTTATCTCTCCTTGCTTTTCTTTGAAATTCTGTGTTCAAATGATTGTAGTTTTTCCTTTCTCCTTTGACTTTGGCGTTCCTTCTTTCCTCTGCTATTTTAAGAGCCTCATCAGACAACCACTTTGCTTTCTTACTCTTCTTTTCTTTTGGTATGGTTTTCTTTGCTGCTTCCTGCATGATGTCCCTCATCTCCGTCCATAATTCTTCTGGTACTCTGTCTACCGAGTCTAAGCCATTAAATCTGTTCATCACCTCCACCGTGTATTCTTTAGGGATGCTGTCTAGGTGATATCTTTCTGGTCTCCGTGTTTTCCCTATTTTCTTTAGTCTAAGCCTGAATTTTGCGATCAGTAGGTTGTGATCTGAGCCGCAGTCTGCTCCAGGTCTTGTTTTTGCTGACTGTATGGAGGTTCTCCATCTTTGGTTGCAGAGTATGTAGTCAATCTGGTTTCAGTGTTGGCCATCTGGTGATGTCCATGTGTAAAGTCGCCTCTTGTGTTGCTGGAAGAGAGTGTTTGCTATGACTAGTGCATTCTCTTGGCAGAACTCTATCAATCTTTGCCCTGCTTCATTCTGTGTTCCAAAACCAAATTTGCCTGTTATTCCCTCCACTTTTTGATTTCCTACTTTGGCATTCCAGTCTCCTAGTATAATTTGGACATCATTTCTTGGTGTCTGTTCTATGAGGTGTTGTAAGTCCTCATAGAACTGGTCCATTGTGGCTTCATCTGCACCAGTGGTTGGTGCGTATATTTGGATCACAGTGACATTGAAAGGTTTGCCTTGAAATCTGACTGACATCATTCTGTCATTTTTAAGGTTGTATCCCATTACTGCTTTTCTCACTCTTTTATTGACAATTATGGCTACTCCTTTTCTTCTAAGGTTTTCTTGCCGACAGTAGTAGATATGATGGTTTCCAGAGCTGAATTCCCCCATCCCTGTCCATTTGAGCTCACTGATGCCTAAGATATCAATGCTTATTCTTTCCATCTCATTTTTACCACTTCCAGTTTACCTTGGTTCATTGATCTCACATTCCATGTCCCTATGCAGTATTGCTCCTTACAACATTGCATTTCCCCTCCCCCTTTCCTGTCCCTCCCCTTCCTCCCCTCTGTGGTGTTAAGCATCCTGTATCACCTAGCCTGCCCCTTTGTTTTGCCTTTTGTTTTGGTCCATAGGGTTCTCTTGGCAAGCTTTGTGGCGTGGTTTGCCGGTGTCTACGCCATTTTTTTCTCCTCATACATTTTATCACAGTTTTTAAAGATCAAAACATTTAACACAACATATTATCATGCATATTATCACACTTTATACACAGTCTCTATGTCAATTTCTGTATTTAGTTAGTATAAAGTCTCTATGTCAGTTTCTATATTAAGTCTTCTACATCTGCATATCAGGTACTTATCCTTTGCCTGGGGCTCTGAGTCTCTACCCCTGCTTTTCCTCCTCTGCCCTCTTCCCGTCTTTCAGTTGGTCTTCTCTTGGCCTTTCCGCTGCTCAACCGGCTCTCCTCCTCCTCCTCTTCCTCACCCCCCGGCTGGGAGTGGTTGTCCGGCGGCGGCCGCGTCTGGCCCTTCCGCTGCTCGCTTGCCCGGCTGGCTGGCTCTCCTCCTCACCCCCCGGCTGGGGGTGGTTGTCCGGCGGCTGCCGGATGTTACAATGTTAAAAGTCTTCAATATGGGAAAGGCATCCAGCTTAGTTTCCATAGCTAACAGCCATCCATCCATTGAGGTGTTCCCATAAATCCATCCAATTCAGTTGGACTCATCAACAAGTAACAACTGGCTCTGGAAGGAAATTGCCCAAGGACTTCCCAGTCTAGGAAGACTGACTTTTGTCATCACAGCACAAAGAACAGTTGTTACACTTGCACATCTTCCAAGATGGGCACATTTCAGGTGACCCCCCACTCTCCTCTGTTACCTTCCCACTGAAGTGGTCCCTATTTATCTACTTGCAATTTCTTGCTTTCGAACTGCTTGTTTGGCAGAAGCTGGGGCAAAGACGGGAGCTCACTCCATCCTGTAGTACATGGAAATGTCTGCAGAAGCAGACAACGCTGGCTCTTCAGCTTTGAAACAGAGATGAGCACTGCACCCTAGAGTCAGATACGACTGGCTTTCGAGCAAGGAAAACCTTTACCTTTACTTACCCACTCACCAGGCCAAAGTGGTCACACCCATTGGGGGGAAACATGCATATCCTTAGAAGCAAATACATTGTGATCAGAGTCAGGGAAAATAGGAAACTCTCAAAACAAAAAAATGTTTGGGGAAAAATTCCTACCCATTGAGCAAAAAGCCATATTTGTGCATTTGCTGTTGTGAAAAGTACACATGAGAGTGTTATAACATGGTTTGTGTGCCATGCTACCTTTCCGTCCATCTGTCTGTCCGTCCGTCCGTTAGGAGGAAAGAAGCTCAAAAGTTGTGTGTTTGAATTGAGAGGCCAGAATCCACTGCATTACCAAATGAACTCCAGACGCACTGGCTCTCTGATGTGTATATTGTGTGCAATGAATTTATTTGACATTACCCTGATATCTTTGGCTTAAGACTCCATTTTTCTCCTGAAGGACCAGAATAGCTTGACAAATTGCTAGACAAGAGGTGTAGGAGCTACAGAGTGCATTCATCACTTCTGCCTTGATTGGACTGAAGAGAATTGTTCTTTGCAACTGGGAAAAACCATACAAATGCCTGCATAATTGCTCTGTCTGTACCTAACTGACTAAACAATGAAGTTTCATTTGAACTAGGAATTGAAAACCTCTGCTTGAAAAAAAGAAAGCTCAGGCCAGTCAGGAAGCATCTAAAGCTTATTCGAAGAACCTTGATTAAACATGACCTGATCCTTGCTGGAATCTCCCTCCTGAGCAAGGGAGGCTCTTGGATCTGGATATTGCCTTCATGCTGGATGTCTATGCCCCACACATGTTGCAAAAGGCTGGTGTTTCTAAATATTGCACTAGGCTTCTTTGAATTGATAATAATGTATACGTTAATCAAGATCGAACAATCACTTCTGCAGTTTGTAAGATTTAATGTTATGTTGTTTCTATACTTTCTTTTCAACTCGGCATTCATTCAGTGTTTGCTACCATCTGAATTAGCCAGATAATATTCTCTCATTCCTATTCTTTTTCTGCTCCATAATTGTTTGATCTTCTATTGCAAATTCCGTTCAGATGTGAGCTGACAAATTTCACACCGATTTTTTCACTTTCTGTTCTTTTCTAGGTTGAGGTGAAAATTATTGTGCCATACTGGAGCATAATATCTATCTTATTTATTTTTATTAGAGTGATACACAATTCAAAATAATGGACATATAGGAAACAGGTAAAATTCCAAATAAGTAAAATGTTAAAATAATTAGACAATTTTTGGCCCAAAGTAGGTTACTTCAATAGTATTATCTCAGCCATTTTATAGAGATCTTCTTTTGAACATGTGGTAGGGCATCAATTTCATGTACGTAAATGATGCATTGATTTTATTTCTCCATTGGTTGCTTTTGGTTTCTATTGGGTTAGCCTAGCTTCCTTGGTTTAATATTTAGAGCTTGAAAGGTGTGCAAAAAAACTTCCCTTGAATTTAACTGTAATCTAGGGAGTTGGTGGCCATGAAGTGGATGTGTTTGGTGCTAAATAAATAAATAAATAAATAATCTCAAAACTGCAGAGCTAGAAGGGACCCTATGGGTCATCAAGTCGAGTTATTGTCAGGGAGGCACAGTGGGGAACTATGGGACTACCATATGCAACTGTAAGGTAAACAAATGCTGCGACATGTATTTTACGTGTCTCGAAATTGTCTTCTATATGTGTTGTCAGATTTAATATTTTAGCCATACAGCTCTTGCAAGGCCTAAAGCCCACCTGTTCTGGTGTTAGGAGAGATTCAATTTTAGACGTTAGACAATTTAAAAGAATTCATTCAAACACCTTGTATAAGTGGCATAAAAGAGAGATTGGCCTGCAGCTTTTGGAATCTGATGGTTCTTTGCCTGGTTTAAGGATAGTGATTGCTTTCATCTTCACCGTATTTTGGGATTTATTTGCTCAGCCAACAGTTATTAAAGAGTTCAAAGAGCCATTCCTTTATGTTTTGCCCAAAATGCTTAATTTGCTTGATCTGGATATTGTCCAGTCCCGCCACTTTATCATTCTTACTTCTTCTTATGTCTTCCTCTAGATCCACCAAAATTAAGGCAATAGGAAGCTCATTGGATTCACTCCAAATATCCCTTTGATGTTTCATTTTTTAATGCATTAATTGGTCTTCCCTGCAAGAGTAGTTAGTTTGCTATTTGGCATGGGGTTATATTTGCATACAATGTCCTTTTCTTTAGATTGTTGTTCAGTCTTTTTGGTAGTCTCCAAAGTTTCTGGCTCCTTCTTTCCTTGTCATACTTTGTTATAGTGCTTAGTCATGGTACACAGAAAGAGCCTCCACAAAGACTGTGGTATTTTTGAACCACAATCATATGAACCCTGGTAACGGCAACCTTGTGTTGTCACCTAATCTTTCTCACACTGGATCAGGTGAAAGGAACTGTCAAATGAACTCACAAAAAGGTGCCTTCATTTTGGCAGTTTCACATCTGGCCTAGACACAGAAGAAGAAGAAGAATGCTTGTTGAGCAAGTTCTTTTTGCTTCTGCAAAGTTTATTGTATTTGAAACACAGAGGCAAAAATCATGTTGTGCAGATATGCAAATGATATAACTACGGTAGGTGAATTTCTGTAAATAATATCTATAGAGACCTCTGTAGAGGTTATTTGTTGCATACTGAATTATGCAACTCAGCTTGCATCAGATAATGCCCTAAGAGATTTAAATGAATGGCAATTTGCATCTAAAAGTTATACTGTTTGTGTAACTGCACAACAGGTTTTCAGCCAGAAAGTCCCCTTATAGTTTGAAAGCAAGAGGAAAAAAGAGGAGGGGAAAAAAAAGATACAGACAAGAGTTTTGTAAATGTCACTTTTTATTTTGGAAATTCTATAGGTACTGCAGAGATGAAAAGGTGAAGACTTCTCAAGTGCCGTTATGCCCCATTCACAGATAAAATGATAGTGTGACTCTTCTTCTTTCTTGCCCTGATCAAACACTGGACTGCCAAAATGTAGCCATTTCCTTTGCTTTGTCATTGGCCAAACTTAAGTCCACACTGGTGCATGTTTCTGTATCTCTCCACATTCACACAGTGTGTTGTTGCCCACCAGCCGCCCCCACTTAAGCATGTTGGTCTTGCATTTAGGCACTCCAACCCTCAGCCTATTTAGGGTCCTCCAAGTGACGTAGTGGAGGTTGAGTTCCTCAGCTATATCCTCCTTAATTGCTGTTCCATGCCCATTGAGCTCCTTCATCTTCTAATTTGGTTTTGCTCTTGCACACCCTCAATAATCTTGTTCTTGCCATAATGCTCTTCCTGTATCTGAGCCGGCGGACGTGAGGCTCATATCTCTTCAGAGAATGTTGAGGGTCATTCTTTTGCTCAGTTCTTGTCTGCTGCTACATCTCTCCTTTTCTTAGGTGGAGTGATTACCAACAAGAGGGTATATTTTCTCAACTAGTGTAGGTTTGAGGCATCTTGGCTTCATTCACAGCAATGTCAACTTGTTTTGATAGTTTGTTCGTAGTGACAATAAGAAAGGTACCCCTCCTTCCACCTTTACCAGAGGCCCTCCTCCAGTTTCAATCTTAAAAAAGAAGAACAGCAAATGGAATGAGATAGACAAAGCTCTCATAAAATCTGCCTGGCATTGCTTCCCTTCATAAAGCAGTTGCAGCGTCATAGAAGTGCTTAGTGGGGTGGGAGGGATAAGCTCTACCAAGAGCAGCTGGCAGGAACTCTCACTAAGGGAAGAGTGACTTTTTCCCTCCCCGGAGCAGCTGCAGTGGAGGCAGGGGGTGCTTTTCTCTGCTATTATTAAGCAGAGAAAGGCCTCAGAGAGGAGCAGCAGCAGGGGAGAGTAAAGTTGTGAAGTTTCTACAGCTTGGCCATCCCTTCCAAAGAAAGTAGTCAATTGTGCATACTGCCAATTAGCACGGAATCAGGCTAGCACTTGTACGGCATTAGCAAAAGAAAAAAAGGAAAAGAAAAGGAGAAACAGAGGTGTGTGAGAGTGAGAGAGAGAGATTGATTTGCAAATGCCTAGCAATATGGCAGATATATTTGTGTGTGTGTGTGTGTGTGCTTTTCAAGTGGTAGCTTCTTATGTCTAATGGGCTTGATCCACGAACGCTAACATTAAAATACAGGTGTTAGTCTTTAAGGTGCCACAATGTTTTTTAAATCTTTTTGTTTTGTGTCTGTGTGTAAGCTATCAGAGTAGCAAAGTGTTGCCATGCGTCTCCTTCTCTTCCTCCTTCTTTCGTGTCCCGATAGGGTGTGAGAAAGATTAGCCGGCAAAACCGTTGCACAGAGCTTGCCCGATTGCGTTCCAAAAATGTAAAAAGTATCCATAATCTTCAAGAAGGTTCTTTAATACGATCCTTCCAGAGGGTTCCCAAACATTTTGGCATCACATCCACTTCTTGATTGTTAAGAAATTCTCCTGCCTCCTCACCTCTTCTTTACCATCATCCAAGTCCCTTTAAAAGAACAGTTCATAATTTAAAGCCAAAAATAAATGCAAATACTTGGTAATATTTTTTCCTCATGTGAAACTTGAACATATAAGTCTGTTTAAGCTGTTCCTTGCTAGCTAGCTATGTATATGAACAACACAGTTTCTCACTCGACGTGTCTCTGAATCTTTTATTTTCCAGTGCAAAATAGGTACATAAAGGAAATGTGAAGTGATGTGTTGTATTTCTGAGTATGTCCAGAGTTCATTTACCTCTTCAGCAAGGAGCTACCACCAGCCCCAACAGATCTGGAATAAAGAACACTCTTTGAATCTGAGGTTTGGTTTTTTAGTCAGGTTTGAGCAAAACAACAGAAATGTTTTTTGACATGCCACATGCCTGGCTGAGGTTGTAACCCTAGGCAGACTTCCTGGTAGTAGGTCACCCTTGTTCGAAATCCAGTCGTATCTGACTCTAGCATTTGGTGCTCATCTCTGTTTATAGCCAAAGAGCCAGTGCTGTCTGTGTCTGCAGAAGTTTCTGTAGTCGTGTGAACACCAGAGCACATGGAACACTGTTACTTTCCCACTGAAGTGGTACCTATTTATATACTTGAAATTTCTTGCTTTCAAACTGCTATGTTGGCAGGAGCTGGGACAGAGACAGGAGCTCACTCTGTCTTGCAGCACTTTGGTCTCAAACTGCTGAACATCCAACCTTCCAGTCGTCAAGTTCAGTGTCTTAGGCACCAAGCCACCGCAGTCCCTTCCTGGCAGTAGGTCCAGTTAAACAGATTGGGGGCTTTTCTAGCAGGGAACACACAGATGGTTGCCTAGTGTTGTCGCTTTCCCTGGTGCATTTCCCATATTTAAGCCAGCCTGGGGAAGAAAGATGGCAGCATATCCATGGAGCATGGCCACCTTCACGGAAGCTGGCACCTGCAACCTGGTCAGTAACATTCACCTCTGCGATGGTTTTCATAATAACTCATTCAGAGCAGCACATTATCTTTGGCCCTGTTTCAAGGAGCAGTTTGTGAGGGGAAAGCCTACCAGGGCAAAGCTCAAAAGACTTGTTACTCTTCTAGAGTAATTTTTGCTTTATGGAGATAATCAGGAAAGTAAACATGCTGAATTTGGATTAGGGGAAAAATTTGCCTCCCCCACCCACAAGAGAGATTGAGTGTATGTATAGAAAACATATAGCTACAATGGAAACAAAGCAACTGTAATGCGCTCTACATGGGGCTGCCCTTGGTGACAATTTGGAGACTCTAGCTGGTCCAGAATGCGGCTGCCCAGGTGGTGATGGGGTGGGGGCATTATGCTCATGCCTCACTGCTGCTTCGGGAGTAGCATTGGTTGCCAGTGTGCCTCCGGGTACAATTCAATGTGCTGGTTTTAACTCTTAAAGCCCTACATGGCAGTGGACTGGGATACTTATGGGACCACATCTCCCTAAGGTTTTCTACCCATCCTACGAGGGCAGATCAGAGAGGCTCTGTGGTGGTCCCCTCGACAAGAAAAGCTCACTTGACAGGGACCAGGAGAACAGCCTTCGCAGTGTTTGCCCCGGCTCTGTGGAGCCTCTTACCATCAGAATTGCACCTCCAGACAGAGCTGCTCCCTTTTAGAAAGGCCCTTAAGACCTGGCTTTGTCAGCAGGTGTGGGATTTGTCATGTGGTATGGCTCAGGCCCGCTGGCTAGTTTAGCTGCCTGGCCTCAACTGTGATCTATCAGTAGTGTCAGTATAGTGTTTTTAGTATATGCTGTTTTTATGCTTTCATGTATTGCTTTTATCTTTTAACTTGTACTTCTTTAGGGGTTAGGGAGGGTATTGTTTTTTTAAAAGATATTTTATGACTGTTTTCATATGCATTTTCATGTATTATATGGAGAAGGCTTCTTGTTGTAATGGAACCTTCTCCTTTCTGCTGTTAGCCGCCCTGGGTGGCGCCTGCACCAATAGGGCGGGATACAAATGTCCCAATAAATAAATAAATAAATAAATAAATAAATAAATAATTCCTTCCATACATACATACATACATACATACATACATACATACATACATACATACATACATACATACATACATACATACATACATACATACATACATACATAAACTGTTTGAAAATGTTTTCTGATCCACAGTCCTGTGCAGTTTGAAAAGTAACTGTTGTGCACCGACTGTGAGCTTGCCTACATTGGCCTTTCCAGTTTTGTGTAGCATGGCTTTTAAAGTCACTTGCGGTCAGAAAGAGTAGCAAAATCCCATTTGATGTGATTTCCAGATCCCAACAGCATTTTGCTCATCTAGCGACCCAAGTTCTGGTATCAAGAAGCAGCTGGAAGGCAAATTCGATCAGCAGGACTCAGAAACGGGAATCCCCCTCTTCACTTAAGCGATACAGTGCAACGATGATTGTATGGAGAAAAATATTTTGTTTCCTAGATGATCAGGGAAATTATCAGTTTATGATATCCTGAATGAGTTGTCAGCTTGGACATTTACACTGGAAGCAGCAAAAAGCCTGTCCCAAGTGAACACACTCGCTTGGAGTAGGTTTAGAGTGTCACAAAAGAGTAGAAACCCATAATGGGGATTTTTTTTAAAAAAAACAAACAAACCCAAAGGTGGGTTAGAGGAAACCCAGCAACTCCCAAGAAGGGATGCTGAAATTTGAGTTAGACCAAACTGCGACAAAAAGGCCAAAAAAGCAGGATATGGGTAAGTGTAAACAGCCTCTGTGCTGACTTTTAGAATTACGACACTTTGGTGTTCAGGGAAGCAAGACGATAGAAGCAGCCATATTCTGGCTAACACAACTTTATTGCATGAAGTACATTTTGAACACGAGGTAATGGTGGCAATACAACTCCTTTTATACAGTCACTATACATTTGAATATGGGTACACGGTAGCCTATTGGCTACTGTCGGCATGATGTCATCCAGAGTCCCGCCCTTCTTGTCCAGGTGTATCCGTGGCGGGAAGGTTACCTGCAGCTGGGCATGATTGGGGAATTTGTACCATGTGAGCTGAATGCTCGCTGCTCCCATCTCTAGTAGCAAGTTCGCATTTCAATAGCAGCTGAATACAATGTGTTCTTTACAAATGGCTTGAGTATACATTTCCTGTAGAACCGGTTACATTTAACTTAAAGGCATAATGTAGCAGTTACATTCCATGCTATTCCATACACAGCAGACACATTACTTGCATTACACTATCCCTGGAATTCTCAACCTGTGGCCTGCAGCACTGTTTCATGTGGCCCCGCACCTCCTCCACCACACCAGGAAGTGCAACGTGATGAAGGAAGGGCAAAATGGCCATCCAGCCCCCAAAGCTGTCTGAGGGAGCATGACCTGGCCCCCAGCTTAAAAAGGTTGAGAACAGAACTCCTGCTCTATCCACTACACCAGTGATAAGGCCCAAGAGACCTTGTTTTGGATTTCTGCTCAGCTATGGGAACTCACATGAGGGGTGCAGAACTGCTAAAGCCACACCATAAATATCTCACTTACCTTGAAAGCCCTATTAGGGTCAATGTAAGTCAGTTTCATGGGACTGTGGTGGCTTAGTGGTTAAGGTACTGAACTTGATGGCTTGAAGGCCAACAGGTCAGCAGTTTGAGACCCGAGTGCTGCATGACAGAGTAAGCTCCCATCTCTGTCCCAGCTTCTGCCAACCTAGCTGTGTGAAAGCAAGAAATTGCAAGTAGACAAACTAGCACAGCTTCGGTGGGAAAGGTAACAGTGCTCCGTGTGCTCTGGCATCTAACCATTGCTGCAATATGTCCATGGAAACGCTGTCTCTTTGGCTGTACATGGAGATGAGCACCGTGCCCTAGAGTCAGATATGACTGGCTTTCAAGCAAGGGCAACCTTTACCTTTACTAAGTTAATTTCAACTTGACAACACATACCAACCAACTTTTGCATGGTGAAGGAACAGTGTGGTGTAGTGGATAGAGTGACGGACTAGGGTTTCAAGGAGACCTGGGTCTGAATCCTCGCTCAGCCATGGAGACTCACAGGTTTGAGAGGAAATGGCAAAGCTACTCCTTAAAACAGCCCTACAAGGATCCGAATAAGTCAGATGAAACTGACAGCTTATAACAACATACAGTGGTACCCTGCATAATGAACGCTTTGTATAACGAAAAATCCATAGAATGAAGCATTCGTGCAGCAATCGTGATACCCCGCATAATGATTTTTTCCTGTTATACAGGGTTTTAATTATCCAGGGTATACCCCACTTAATGTAAACCCCATATAACAAACATTTATTTCGTTATGCAGGGTATCGCCCATTTTATCTGCATAATGAAAAAACTGCATAACGAAGAGCTCCATAGAATGGAGCTTTTTCGTTATGCGGGGTACCACTGTATTTACAGAGGGTCGCCAATAGCTGCTTCCTTTTCTTCGGTATTTCATGAAGAAATGTATTAAAAACAGCTTTGTTGACCAATGCAAGGCCATCTTGCTCTTTAAGATGTGGGGGGCTGTAGTCTTACACATCTGGAGGGCATCCTGTGGGGAAGACTAGTTTAGGGGAACAGAGTTGCTATGGATACCCTAACCCTTCTGGTATATGAGAACTTCAAAAAAAATTTTTTTTAAAACAAGCCTTTCTTTTTCTATTCAACTGAATCTGGCATGCAGAGGCACACCCACCCAGAAGCTCAGCGCTAGGCAATGAGCAGCTCCAAACTGGAATGCTTTTAAATGAGTTAACAGATTTAAATGAGCAGTGACTGGAATTTACTTTCTCAAGTGAGAGGAGCCCAACCCTGTTTTAGAAGGAGAAAGTTATTTGCCTTCAAGTCCTTTCCATACAGGCAGATGTTGGTAAATAGTAAGTAATGTTTTTAGTTCAGCATTCTTTTCTTGACACCCTTGCTAACTGCCAGTGCTACAAGCCAGACAGGAGGCACAAGGGCCATTTAAGAGGCTGCTCAACCCAACCCCTGCTGCCTGCAGTTTAGCAACACCTGAAAACAAAATCAGTGGTATGTCTAATGGCAGATGTTCAGCAGGCCAGCTGAAGAACTTGAAAGGGGAATAGTCCATGTTAATGTGTAGCAAGAAAAGCTGCAGAGGATCATTGAAGACTGTTGTTACATGGCATCAAGACAGAACTGACTTACAGAGACCCTAAATAGGTTTTTCAAAGTAAATGAGAGATCCTCGCTCCCAATGAATTTCCATGGCTGAGTGGGGATTCGAACCCAGATCTCTGGAGTCCTAGTCTATCACTACAGCACACTGGGTACCCAGATTTAAGATCAAACCAGTTTTATTTCAGTCCAAGCTTTCATTCACTGTATCCTAGGGTCTAGTGATGCAGTTGAAGAAGTGGGGTGCCAAGGTCACCTCAAACATGTGCCAAATCAAAGATGTTAATTTTATGGTGCCACAAGGTTAACTATTGCTTTTGTACCTAAGATGAAGGTTCAAAAGGCTCCACCAGGTGAATTTCTGCCTTACATGGGTGGGGGGTGGAAACTATATGGCAGTGTAATTCTGTTAACACACAATCGAGCCTTGCTGAAGAGGTGTGTTATGGCAACACTTCTCAAAGATAACTAAAGGGAAGCTTAACTGCACTTCTGACAGAAATGAATGTCAAAAATCTGGGCTTGCGACCAAGAAATCTCAGTCAGCGCCAGAGGTTTCCTGTGTCCCTCCTGTTATACTAGTGACTGAAGATATGAGCCTCAATGACAGCTTTCAGCACAGACCCCCTGCGATATCAAAGAAGGCCAGTTACTTTGTCTCTGCTCCAAAAATATTTCCTTGTCTTGTTGGAATGTTAAGAGAACAGCCCATGCCTTTTCAGTCTTCCACCTAAGGGATTGACTTGTTGGTACAAAGCCAGGAGGGAAAATTCAGGCCTCCCCCTTTTTGCCCCAGCGAATTCCCAGGTTACACAGGGAAGCAGGAATTCCACTGCTTAGACCTAAGAAGATTGGAATAGGACAGCCAAGGTTAGTACAATGTACTCATTGGACATTTATAGAAAGCCTTGTCCAATGAGACCATCAGTCAGACAATCTGGGATCACTTTGCAGAGAACATGGTGATAACTGAGAATCAGAACCAGAATTAATTTTCTCTGAAACAAGTTATACTAGACTGATCCTATCTTTTAGAGTTACACATTTGGTAGGTCAAGAGTATGTTGTGTCTTGATTTCAGCAAGGTCTTCATCATGTTCTCCTGTTGGGCCAGGTGATGCTGCTATTAGATGGATTTGAAAGTGGTTGATGGGCAGTGGCCCAAGAATGATGATTGAGGAGCCTGGAATTTTGTCAGAGGCCTGGCGTTCCTCAGGGTGGGGGAACTAAGAAAGAATCCCAATTCAAGATAATCTTTATATAATGGAGAATTTGGCCAAAACAAACAATTTGGGTTTTAGCAGGAAAGAAAATGTGAAGCTCTGCACTTAAGTGGGAAAAGACAGAGGCACATATATTGGACGTGTGACAACTGATTTGGCAAGGGTGCACATCAGTGGTGGGCATCAGCAAGTTCACAGCAGTACGCTCGTACTGGTAGTAAAGATGGCTGGCCCCACCCTCTTACCCACCCCGCCCTCCTCCTCCTAGAAGAGGCTTTGGAGAGGGCTGGCTCAATTTCTCCCTTCATCAAAGGCTTTTCCTGGGCCCCGTTTCACCCCAAAACACATCCCAAGCCACTCCAGAGTGGTTGAGAAAGCACTTCGGGGTGAAACGGAGCCCCAGGAAAAGCTTTGGAGGAAGGGGGAAATGGCTTCAGAGGGGGCTCTTCGCTTTAGTGCTATGAAAATAGAAGCCTCTTCTATTTTCATCACTCTATAATGAACCTCTGCAGCCATTTCCCCCTTGTCCAAGGCTTTTCCTGGGCTATGTTTCATCCCAAAGCACATCCCCAGCCATTCTGAAGTGGCTGAGGAGGCACTTTGGGGTGAAGCAGAGCCCTGGAAAAGACTTGGACAAGGGGGAATTGGCTGCAGAGGTTCACTATAGAGTGATGAAAATAGAAGAGGCTTCTATTTTCATAGCTCTACAGCGAAGAGCAGTCTCGTGGCCAACAGACCACACCCACCCAGTCACATGGCCACACCCACAGCGTGGTAGGAATTTTTTTTATGCCCACCACTGGTGCCTATGAAAAAGTGATCTAGGGGTTGTTGTTTTTTGTAGACTACAAGTGAAATATGAGACATCAGTGTGATATGGTTGCAAAAAAGTTAACTAAACCACATGAGAAATAGTTGAGGGTGTTGGGTTACATCTAGCTCAAGGAGAAGAAAACAGGTGATATGATAACTATCTCCAAATATTTGAAGGGATATCCTATTTGAAGGGTTGATTTAAATTGATAGATTAAATTTATAAGAAAGAAGTTTTCTGAAAAATAATAGGGTGGGCTTCCTGACAGTAGGGGCATTCAGCAATTGGATAGATTGACTTGGAAGGTGGGCAGGCTCTTCTCCACTGCAAGTGTTTAAAAAAAAGTTGGATGGCCATCTATAAGGGATGCATTAACTATGCATTCACTATCTGAGCTGAAAGTTCATAGAATCATAGAATCACTTAATTGAAAGGGGCCTTTTAAGGCATTGAGTCCCTTGCTCAATTGTTTGTTGTTCAGTCGCACAGTCGGTTCCGACCCTTTGCGACCCTATGGACCATTGTTCTCCAGGCACCTCTGTCCTCCACCATCCCCCTCAGCACTCCCAGTTCTGTGCCCATTGTGTCTACAATACCATCTAGCCATCTCATCTTTGGCCTCCCCCTTCTTCTTTTGCCCTCCACCTTTCCCAACATCAGGGCCTTCTCAAGTGAATCCTCCCTTCTCATTTGATGTCCAAAATACTTTAGCTTCATCTTTACTATTAGCCCTTCCAATGAGCAGTCAGTGTTGATTTCTTCTAAGATTGACCTATTTGTTCTCCTCGCTGTCCAGGGTACTCTCAAAACTCTCCTCCAACACCACATTTCAAAGGCATCTATTCTTCTGCGTTCAGCTTTCCTAATTGTCCAGCTCTCACATCCGTACATTACCACTGGGAATACCATTGCTTTGACTATTCTAATTTTTGTTTGCAATGTGATGTCTCTGCTTTTCACTATGTTCCCCAGGTTTCTCATGGCTTGTCTCCCAAGAATCAGTCGCCTTTTTATTTCATGGCTGCAATCCCCATCTGCCGTAATCTTTGATCCCAGGAAAGTAAAATCTGTCACTGCTTCTACTTCTTCCCCATCTATTTTCCAGGAACTGATTGGGCCTGTTGCCATTACCTTGGTTTTCTTGATATTGAGTCTCAAACCAGCTTTTGCACTCTCCTCCTTCAGCCCAATCAAGAGGTTCTTTAGGTCTTCCTCACTTTCTGCCATTAGGGTGGTATCGTCTGCATATCTCAGATTGTTTATGTTTCTCCCAGCAATTTTAATCCCATATTGTGATTCCTCCATCCCTGCATTTCGCATTATGTGCTCTGTGTATAGATTAAATAAGCAGGGTGATAAAATGCAGCCTTGTCTTACTCCTTTTCCTATTCCAAACCACTCTGTCATTCCGTGTTCTGTCCTAACTGTTGCTTCTTGGTTCATGTACAGATTTCTCAGGAGGCATATGATGTGCTCTGGTATTCCCATCTCTTCAATTACTTGCCACATCTTGTTGTGGTCCACACAGTCAAATGCCTTAGTGTAATCAATGAAACAAAAGTAAACTTGTTTCTGGTATTCCTTTGTTTTCTCCATGATCCAAAGTATGTTGGCAATGTGGTCTCTAGTCCCCCTGCCTCTTCTGAAACCGGCCTGCACCTCTGGTAGTTCTCTCTTCACATGTTGCTGAAGTCTGTCCTGTATTATCTTGAGCATCACCTTGCTGGCGTGTGGGATGAGTGCAATTGTTCGGTAATTTGAGCATTCTTTGGCGTTGCCCTTTTTTGGGATTGGGACGTATACTGATCTTTTCCAATCCTGTGGCCACTGTTTTGTTTTCCAGATTTGCTGGCATATTGAGTGCAGTAATTTGACGCCATCATCTTTTAGCGCTTTGAAAAATTCGACTGGGATACCATCATATCCACTAGCTTTGTTGTTTGCAGTGCTCTTTAGGGCCTTTATAACTTCGCTCTCCAGGATGTCTGGCTCGAGTTCAGTTTTTTCATCATTGTGGTTATCAGGAGTGTTGAGGTCCTTTTTGTAGAGTTCCTCTGTGTACTCTTTCCATCTTTTCTTTATCTCTTCTGCATCAGCTAGCTCTTTTCCGTCTTTGTCCCTTATCATGGTCATTTTTGCTTTGAATGTTCCCTTTATTTCCCCGATTTTTCTGAAGAGATCTCTAGTACTGCCTCTTTTGTTGTTTTCCTCCATTTCTTTGCACTGTTCTTTTAGGTAGTTTTCCTTATCTCTCCTTGCTTTTCTTTGAAATTCTGTGTTCAGAAGATTGTATTTTTTCCTTTCTCTTTTGACTTTCGCCTTCCTTCTTTCCTCTGCTATTTTAAGAGCCTCATCAGACAACCATTTTGCTTTCTTACGCTTCTTTTCTTTTGGTATGGTTTTCTTTGCTGCTTCCTGCATGATGTCCTTTATCTCTGTCCATAATTCTTCTGGCACTCTGTCTATTGCGTCCAGGCCATTATATCTGTTCATCACCTCCACCGTGTATTCTTTAGGGATGCTGTCTAGGTGATATCTGTCTGGTCTTCTTGTTTTCCCTATTTTCTTTAGTCTTAACCTGAATTTTGCGATCAGTAGGTTGTGATCTGAGCCACAGTCTGCTCCAGGTCTTGTTTTTGCTGATTGTATGGAGGTTCTCCATCTTTGGCTGCAGAGTATGTAGTCAATTTGGTTTCGGTGTTGGCCATCTGGTGATGTCCATGTGTAAAGTCGCCTCTTGTGTTGCTGGAAGAGAGTGTTTGCTATGACCAGTGCGTTCTCTTGGCAGAACTCTATCAATCTTTGCCCTGCTTCGTTCTGTACTCCAAGACCAAACTTGCCTGTTATTCCCTCCACTTTTTGATTTCCTACTTTGGCATTCCAGTCTCCTAATATAATTTGGACATCATTTCTTGGTGTCTGTTCTATGAGGTGTTCTAGGTCCTCATAGAACTGGTCCACTGTGGCTTCATCTGCACTAGTGGTTGGTGCATAGACTTGGATTACGGTGATATTGAAAGGTTTGCCTTGAATTCTGACTGACATCATTCTGTCATTTTTGAGGTTATATCCCATTACTGCTTTTCTTACTCTCTTATTGACAATTATGGCTACTCCATGCCTTCTAAGGTTTTCTTGTCCACAGTAGTAGATATGATGGTTTCCAGAGCTGAATTCACCCATCCCTGTCCATTTGAGCTCACTGATGCCCAAGATGTCAATGCTTATTCTTTCCATCTCATTTTTTACCACTTCCAGTTTACCTTGGTTCATTGATCTCACATTCCATGTCCCTATGCAGTATTGCTCCTTACAACATTGCATTCCTCCTCCCTCCTTCCTGTCCCTCCCCTTTCTCCCCTCTGAGGTGTTAAGCATCCTGTATCACCTAGCCTGCCCTTTTGTTTTGCCTTTTGTTTTGGTCAATAGGGTTCTCTTGGCAAGATTTATGGCGTGGTTGCCGGTGTCTGCGCCATTTTTCTCTCCTCATACATTTTATCACAGTTTTTAAAGTTTAAAAACATTTAAGACAACATATTATCATGCATATTATCACACTTTAAAGCACAGTCTCTATGTCAGTTGCTATATTAAGTCATTTTAAAGTCTTTATGTGAGTTACTATATTAAGTCATCAACATTTCTGCATATTTAACTACTTATCCTTTGTATGGGGCTCTGAGTCTCACCCCCTGGTTTAACTCCTTTGCCTTCTTCCCTTCTGCCAATTGGACCTCTCCTTCGGCGCTTGGTTGTTTTCAGGGCTTGGAAAAGGCTCTCGTCGGGGCGACTGGCTGGCCTCTCCCCGCCCGGCTGGTCTTCCTCCTCCCTTGCCGGCCCGGCTGGAGATGGTGGGGACCGGCTCGGAAGGGCTCGCGTTGGGGCGACTGGCTGGCCTCTCCCCGCCCGGCTGGTCTTCCTCCTCCCTTGCCGGCCTGGCTGGAGATGGTGGGGACCGGCTCGGAAGGGCTCGCGTTGGGGCGACTGGCTGGCCTCTCCCCGCCCGGCTGGTCTTCCTCCTCCCTTGCCGGCCCGGCTGGAGATGGTGGGGACCGGCTCGGAAGGGCTCGCGTTGGGGCGACTGGCTGGCCTCTCCCCGCCCGGCTGGTCTTCCTCCTCCCTTGCCGGCCCGGCTGGAGATGGTGGGGACCGGCTCGGAAGGGCTCGCGTTGGGGCGACTGGCTGGCCTCTCCCCGCCCGGCTGGTCTTCCTCCTCCCTTGCCGGCCCGGCTGGAGCTGGTGGGGACCGGCTCGAAAGGGCTCGCGTTGGGGCGACTGGCTGACCTCTCCCCGCCCGGCTGGTCTTCCTCCTCCCTCACCGGCCCGGCTGGAGATGGTGGGGACCTGCTCGGAAGGGCTCGCGTTGGGGCGACTGGCTGGCCTCTCCCCGCCCGGCTGGTCTTCCTCCTCCCTCACCGGCCCGGCTGGAGATGGTGGGGACCGGCTCGAAAGGGCTCGCGTTGGGGCGACTGGCTGGCCTCTCCCCGCCCGGCTGGTCTTCCTCCTCCCTCACCGGCCCGGCTGGAGATGGTGGGGACCGGCTCGGAAGGGCTCGCGTTGGGGCGACTGGCTGGCCTCTCCCCGCCCGGCTGGTCTTCCTCCTCCCTTGCCGGCCCGGCTGGAGATGGTGGGGACCGGCTCGGAAGGGCTCGCGTTGGGGCGACTGGCTGGCCTCTCCCCGCCCGGCTGGTCTTCCTCCTCCCTTGCCGGCCCGGCTGGAGATGGTGGGGACCGGCTCGGAAGGGCTCGCGTTTTATATTGCTCAATGCAGGAATCCAAATAAAAGCACATCTGATAGGTGGTAGTCCAATTTTCTTTTGAATGCCTCTAGTGTTGGTGCATTCACCACCTCTTAAGGCAGTTGGTTCCACTGTCGAACTGCTCAAACCGCTAAGATGTTTTTCATAGCATGTTGGATCGATGACCTTTAATGTATCCTCCTGTTGTACAGTTTTGTGATTCCATTGGCAACATTTTGTTGATGCGGTTACACCGTCATATTAATAGGGTTTTCAAGGTAAACCGCTTTGGGTCACCAATAGGTGAGGAAAGCGGTATAAAAATATACTAAATAAAAATAATAAATAAAATAAATTAGATATGCTAAGGAAATGTTTTACCAGTCCCACACTACCAGGTGAGTTTCCATGGCTGAGTTGGGATTTGAACCCAGGCCTCGGGAGTCCTAGTCCATCATGCTGTCCATTGGTTATCCCCCCAGAAATAATAACTTTATACTAATTAAACATTTTCTATCCTTCCTCCCCACCTCCTACTATCTAAGGCTTGCTTGTACTTCTTTTGCTTTGGGGAAGCCTTTGGGATCCATTGGATGGTGAAAAGGGGAAACCTTTAATAGTCAAAAGTTGCCACCAGAGCAGTGTTGCCAGGATTGGGTGGCAGTTAAGCAGCAATTTTTGACTACTAAAGGTTCTTTGCCCTGTCATGAGTCTCCCAAAAGGCCTCCCCAGGGTAAAAGAGAACCTTTCTGAAGCGGTACCTCTTTATCTACTTGTAATTTCTTGCTTTTGAACTGCTAGGTTGGGAGGAGTTGGGGCTCATTCTGTTGCGCAGCACTTAGGTCTCAAATTGCTGACCAGTGAACTTTCCAATTATCAAGCTCAAGATCTTAACCACTAAGCCATCACAGCCCTCTGGATCCTTAAGTGGCTAAGATGCTGACTGGAAGGTGGGAGGTCAGCAGTTCGATTCCCAAGTTCTGCAGGAAGGAATGAGCTCCCGTCTTTGTCCCAGCTCCTGACAACCTAGCCGTTCAAAAGCAAAAAATTGCAAGTAGATCAATAGGGACCACTTCGGCGGGAAGGTAAACATTCCATGCACTCCGGTGTCTAGTCGTGCCTGCAACATGACCATGGAAACATCTGCAGAAGCTGACAGCGCTGGCTCTTCAGCTTTGAAACAGAGATGAGCACTGAGCCCTAGAGTCATATTCAACTGGCTTTCAAGCAAGGGAAACCTTTACCTTTACTTTAATATCCTTTTTCATGTTGTCCAATGTTGCCTTATTTGTTGTTGTTGCTGGCACTGGAGAAAGGGTATGCCAAAGCATGAGAAGCTCATTTGCTCTGGTTTTACATATGTTGAGGGTTGCTAACTTTTTATATTGGCTTCCATTTCTGTGCCTTTAACACTGACATTCTGTGTTGGTGTATCATTAGACATCAGTTGATGGAGAGGCAGGAGAAAGGTTTCATTTTAAAGGTACAGGCACCATGCTTGTAAAATGTTTAAAAAAACACACACACACAACTGGTATTGTGGCCTGTATCTGGTGCTAGCTTCAAGTTTGTATAGCTCTGCTAGTACAAAGATGTCCTATTGATTCTTAACCTGGGAGAAACTAAACAAAGTGTAGTGTCGCTAATTACAGTTTCCCTTTATACTTTGTTTGGCATTTACAAGATACTTATTTAATTGACTGGTGATGCACTTGCAGATTTCCTTAGTCTAGACAGGCCTTAAAATCTTATCAGATAATAGCAGGACGATTCCTGCAAACTTCAAATCTTATTAGTCATCCTGTAATTCTTTTGTAACATTAATCTGCTTGTTAGACACTTTTAAAATTAAACTTGTCACATGCAGCCTGATGCATTTAACATCAGTCTCCTGTTAGAAAAGAGGCCTTTATTCATAGAGGTGCTTTATTTAGCAATATGATGCTCACTGGGTACCCTGCTGATACAAAGGTGCGCTCCAGCGTGTACTCACACAAGGAGTGAGTAAAAGAGATGCTAACACCCACAATAGTGGCTGTCTTTTTGCTCCTACCTCTCTGTGCCTTCTCACAGGCAAAAAGGTGAATGATAAAGCTTTCTTGGGAGAGAGATGCAAGCAACACCTGTTTAGTTTCTGCCTGTTATATACCTGAATTAATAATAATTTTGCATCAGAAATTATTCTGGATTGAAAGGATTTTTACATAAGAAACTCAGCTTAGGGAACACCCAAATGATGCTCCTTTCATGTTCCCAAGAGCTAGGACAGAGATGGGTGCTCAATCCATTATGCAGTACCATGGTCTCAAACTGCTGACTTGCCAGCCTTCCTGCTAACAAGGTGAGCTTCTTAACCAGTGGCCCACCACAGCCCCCATAAACCTGAACAAGCAAAAAAGACCCGCCTACCTGCCAGATTTGTCCATTGCAGGAAAAGCAGCAGGGCTTTCATGGGTTAAAAGGACCTAGGCAACTACTCTGTCTTTTATATTGAGAGCATCTGGGCTGCATAACTAATAGCAGGACCCCTCGTCATGCATGTAGGATCCAGGGGGAGGGATGTCCTGGGGTAATATGGCACGGCTTCTAAGGACCCTGTTTCCCATTTCAGAGCGCAAGCCTGGGAGAGGCAGCTGCCGTTGTAGCCAAGGAAATGCTGGCTTTTTTCCTTTATTGCCATTGCTCTGTAAGATCAGCAAGCAAGTAGTTTACGGAAACTCCTCGGTGTAGTCTAAATGTGTATCTGAGGTTGCGCATTCTAGTCCAAATTATCTGCTACAGGTAGTCTGGCATTAGTAGTCAGAATGTCTTCAGTATTGTGAAACTTAGGTTGTCACAGCAGGTGATTTTTACTCCCTCTCCACCCACCCTTGCAGCTTGCAGATTAGCTTGCTTTGATTTGTGACAAATCTTTAGAAGATAAATCCAGGCTTAATCTGCAGATAGAACAGATCCGCTGGAATTGTATATCTCAAATACTGATGCACTTCACCTTTTTAACTATGGGTTGTGTTGTGTTCTAATAGTGTAACCTTCTACATGTGATATCAATGTATCTGAACCAATGTAACCTTGCCTATGAGTAACAATGTAACCTTCAGCTGTATCACATAAACCCTGTAATAGGACGCGAGCTAATGACCACCAGCTGGCAGCAGCGAGCGTCCAAGCTCTCTTGGTTCAAACCCATCAAAGACCGCAGCGCGGGAAGTTTCCCGCCGCTACCTACACCTGGACAAGAAGGGCGTGACCAGCCATGACGTCACGCGGACCAGTAGCCAACGGGCTACCGTGGAGCCACATTCAAATACGTTACTACCATATATATAGAGCTGTTCGTCCGCCATTACCTCATGTTCCCTCTGTCCACCATGCAATAAACCTGAGTTAACCCAGCCTTTGGCTGTGCCTTGTGTCTTGACTCTCATACACTAAAGGTTGTTTGCAGCCTATAGTTGTTCAGTGTGCTGGACTTGGCTCAGGATGATAATGTGGTATTGTAACACCATGGCTAAAATCTGGTAGTTAGTCACAATGAGAGTAGACCCATTTAAATCAATGGATTTTATGGAGTAATTGGCTATCTAATCCTCACTAAATTGCGTGAATTTCAACTAGTAATTTAACAGCTAGTTAACACATGGGATTAGGCACCTCTCCAATGGTCTGGAGGTCCTCTATTATTATTATTTTGGGGGGGAGGGTGAATTTAAATGGGAAATCTGTGGTATCTGTAGATGATAAGAGGAGGGCAATGGGAAGACTATTACTGTGATCATACACAGTACGAAGAATAGCACTTGGGGTCAGGTCAAAGATTACGTAATCCATTTGGAGCTGTTGTGGTTTTGAAACATGGCACTTTTTTTAGGTTTAAAATTTTGATCCGATTTGAGATTATTGAATTGCTTGTGCAGTCTATTTTTACTTCACCAATAGTGAAAAACTCTAAAAATTAGAGTTTCAATACAAAAGCTCTGGATTATGTAACTTTTATTTATTTGTTTGTTTGTTGAATTTCTAAAGCCGCCCCAATCATGAAGACTCTGAGCAGCTTACACTATGACCCCCCCTTAATAAATAGACTCCATTTAAAACAGTAACTCCCTGAAAACCCCATTAAAAGACCCACCTGCACATGTTAAGGAAGGAAGGATGGCTCTTATTTAACCAGCCAGCAGGCAGGAATTATTTCTCCACCAACCCCCCACATCTACCCCGCCTGCCAGGTTTTTAGTTCTTTCCTGAACTTTAAAGAAGGAGGGGGTTCAAAGCGAAAATAACGGTTGGATTACATGGGGGGAGAGGGTCAATTTCCCCAAAAAAATGGATCACGTAATTGTTGAATAGCCCCTATTGTTTATTCACAAGCATGCTATTTCTTGTTCAGCATCTTGGAAATCAGAGTCATCACAATGGCCATCATGATGTTTCTTTCTCACATTCCAATATAACAAAACCCATCTTCTTTTACTCATCCACCTCTTCCTGGATTTTAACCAATTAAAGCAGAGCATACAATGTCTATCACTCTTAGTTCCATTCACACAGTTTTCAGCCTGTTATGACTGTACATCCAAAAGTAAATTAACTAATACTATCTCTCTTGAATGTCGTTTTCCAGCCATCTCTAGCTCTGCCTAAGGAATAAAGAAGTCAAAGAAACTCTTTACTCACTCAAAGCAAAAGCCCATATTTTAATTCATTTCACACTTTTTCTTCAGAAATGAAAATACAGTACGAAACAATTTTCAATGTTGCATTTTTATCACTGCCACATGGGACTTATAGTCTTCCCATTTAACATAATTAACACTAATATATAGTAGTTCCAACTATGCAATCTTGTGGCTTAATACTCCTAGAAAAGAAAAGAAATACATGTCAGTAAAGATTCAAACAGGATTGGATTACAAACCTTCAAACAGAAGGTAGAGCAGGGACATTTGACCACTCTGCCTTCCACCATGAGCAGGGATTTCATAAAATATAGAAATGTTCTTGAACAAAAAAACTGATACAGACACTGGTATATCAGATGGATGTGATTTTTTTTTAAAAAAATTAGGTTGACAGAGATCTCACTACAGAGGTTTTATCACTTTGTCTTAGAAACCCACACAATCTATTTATTCCCTAGATCTTTTACACAATCTGTATTGTTTGTAGTGCTTGAAAACGAGCCAGGCTGTTCTGAAGAAAATGAGTTTATTGCCACTTGTGTTGTGACATTTAGCATCTGAACACTAGTTGTTCAGGGACAACTTCAAGACATCTGATTTCTCTTTTTATGGTTCTTTATCTTGGGCTTGATATCTATTCAGATAGACATGGTCCTCAAATAGAGAGCTGTCCACTGTAAAATAGGACACATTATTATCCTGGTGGTCATAGTCAGGGGTGGTCTTTCTATGACATGGTGTGAATTCCCTGCTACAAGTGACAGAACCAGAGAGTTGATGAACTGCATCCATGTCCCCAGGAGGAGATCTTTATAAGGCACTGTGGCAGCAGTTCTGGATAGCCATGATAAAACTATTAAGGTAATTTTTCTCTTGTTCTGTTTTCCTATATGAGGATTCTTCTTCTTTCATGTCTAGATCAAACTGTCAAAATTAAGCCACCTTTTTGACTTTGTCATTAGGCAAAACAAAATCCTCATCGGTACATATTTCCATTAGTAACCGGCAGACCAGCAAATGAGCCAGATTCTGTGCCAGCAGCCCCCACTTGAGCATTTAGACACTTGGACCCTCCGCCTACTCATGGTCTTCCAAGTGACAGAGTGAAGGTTGAGTTCCTCAGCCATATCCTCCTTTAATGTTATTCCTTGCCCAGTGAGCTCCTTCCTCTATCTTCTAATTTGATTTTGCTCTTGCATACCCTCAATAATCTATCTTCTTGCCATAATGCTCTTCCTGGATTTTAGTTGGCAGACTTGAGATTCATATCCATTCAGAGGATGTCGAGGGTCACTCTCTTGTTCATTCTCTCTGCGTCTGCTGCTATAATATGAGGATGAGACAGTGAAAAATATTATCTTTGCCTTGTGAGAGAGCAAAATATTTATCAGTGAGAATTCTCACTTTGCCGGACCCACTCCCCAATAAAGAGATGGACACCTGTTTTGGATTTTAAAATTTGGGCCACTTTATTGATTTATAACTTTATTCAACCTTTGTAACTGCAAATGGGCCGAAATAGCACTGGTAAGGATCAATTGTTATTTCCCAACATTAATTAAACACAATGTATTAATTTGTTTACTTAATTACACCAATTGTTGTTGACCCCGGTCAGAAGCGCTATTTGTTAACTCCTGACTGACGTACCTCCGGTAAACTCCAAGGTTTTGCAAGCTGTCTAGAGCATCACATCACCTTGTTCCTGGTGCGAACTTGATTGGCCACCCTAACTTTTGGTCTACCTTGTCCTTCCATTGGCCAACCAAGTGCGCACCTGCCAGATTTGTAGGGGTCATCAATTTTTCCTTACCAGTGCTAGCCGCCACATGGGGAGGAGTCTTCCATGACTCATTGCCCCCCTCCCTGACCGCCAACTCGGTCACCAGGCCCACTTGCAATGAAGCCAAAAACATGTCGATGCCCCGTGCAGAGAGGTGTACTTCATCTCTGCGAAACAAACTAGCATCCTGAATCCGTATCCCGGGGTGCTCCACCACGGTCCCTAAGCCGTGTTGCTCCAAATACCTAGCCACCGCCCAATTGATGGACCGCCTGGCCCAATCAATGTGGCAGGGATCGCCGCCTCCGTGGAAACTTGACCTTGGGATAATGTATGACCACAAAATATGGACCTGTGCCCAACGCTGGCAGATCAGGCCCAGGTCCCTACGTATGGAAATGATTAAACCCAATCTGGTAATTTGTCCCAAGTTGTTACCCCCCCCCAAGTGAATTAGCAAAAATTTTGGTGGAACTACACCCCCAGTAGACAAAATGAAGGGAAGCAACTCGTGCCACCTCATTCCCCGAAAACCATGCCAACTAATGTGTGCTCGCTCTTGAAGCCCAAGATGAGTGCCCCAACTGGACGAAGCGGCGTGGCGAGCAGCCCAAAATATGTAGCTGTGTCCCATAAGCCAAACCTCTACCAGCGCATCCAGGGACCCAGGAGCTGAAACAAAACAGATAAAAACAAGTGCCAGCGAGGTGCTCATTGGAACATGGGGCGAACATACAAACGAAATCGAGCAGATCCCCACCGGCCCATCCTACGAATGTCACGCTCTGAGTACCCAAAAAGCACAGCAGTAGATGCAGCACCTATTCTAAAGGAATGCGTGCCATACCTAGCCCCTGGGCAACCCAAATTGGAAAGCGCAGTCCCTGTTATCTTCCAAAATTGATATTTGGTTAATGGCAACCCATCCTGATGGCAAAATAGAGGCCCTTGTGCTGTACCCCTTAGAGCCAAAAAGGAAGTCAAAGCAACAACTGGGCAGATCGCCCCTATGCTACATTTAAGCAAAGTAATAACACAGCCCCTACCTCGCTGATCTGTTTTAGAGTAGCGAATTGTCAGCTGGGTCGAGTCCGCAGCAAGAGAGATATCTGCCATTTCCAGGGACCTACGCGATTGGTTTTTCCACGAAAGGGCGACCAGTTCACTTACTCTCAAACCCCCAAAGAAGGCCACAGTGGTGGCCGCATGGAATAGGGCTGCTTCGAACTGGTCGTAGCAAAGAGCTGACCAGGCCTGGGCCAAGCTTATAAGAAGAGAGGGGGAAACTGGTTGCCGCATGTCCGGGTGAGGGCCGCGTTCCCGCGCCCAACCCTCCAAGGCTCTGCGGATGCGGTCGCGGCACCCACGAACCTTGGTGGCAAAAGCCAACGTGGATTGGCGCCCTCCAATGGTTCGAGCCGCCAGTCCACCACTGTATAGGTGGACCATGTATTGAAGAACATGGTCAACCGGGATAGGCCACAGATCAGGCAGGTTAACCTCCTGCCGAAATGCAAGGAAGGCCTGGTAGACCCGCTGATATGACTTACGGGCGTGGCCGGCGAGGGAAAGGCCTATGGCCCTGGTCACTTCACCTCGCCAAACGTCCACACCTCGCTCGGAAGTGGGGAGGGAAGTTCTTCGGCTTCCGGAGCTAGTGTCCAAAAGCAGGCGATCTGCAGGCAGGAAAAAGCATCGGCAATACTGTTATCAATGCCTGGAACATGCCACACCCTAAACAGTATGTTATGGCGCAACGAGCGCAACACAAACTGGCGAACAAGGAACATAACCCTTGGTGAGCGAGACGTTTGTGCATTGACAATGTGCACCACGGCCGCATTATCGCACCAAAAGTGCACAACTGAATTCTCCCATAGACTTCCCCACAGTACCAAGGCACCCAGGATGGGAAAGAACTCTGAAAAGGTAAGGTCCCTCTGTAATTCCATGCCCTGCCATGCCTCGGGCCACTGGCCATAGCACCAATTGCCGTTGAAATAAATTCTATAGCCCAATGACCCCGAGGCATCGGATTGGACCTGGAATTTAGGGGTCGTAGCCAACTCGGTGCGCCAAAAGGACACCCCGTTAAAATCGGCCAGAAACGCGAGCCAGACATTAAGGTCTGCCCATAGCCCTGCCGTGAGCTGGACTCTGTGGTGCTTCTGGGATAGAACAACCATCGCATCGCATAGGCACCTGGCAAATGCTCGGCCAGGCGTAACCATTCTGCAAGCAAAGTTGAGGTATCCGTGAAGCACCTGCGGGTCATGTAGCGTAGCCTTGCGCTTGTACATTATTGCCAGGATCGCATCAGATATGCGCACAACCTTATCCCTGGGAAGCCTGGACGTCTGTGCCACAGTGTCAATTTCGATCCCCAAAAAGGTTAGCTTGGTGGCCGGGTCCTCAGTTTTCTCAGAGGGGAGGGGGACTCCCAGCTCAGCCATAAGTCCCTGGAAAGTTACCAGCATTTGTTCGCACATCGCAGAGCCACCTCTCCCCCCAAACAAAAAATCGTCCAAGTAATGAGCAACCTCATGTGCTCCGGATCGTTGAACAAATGCCCAGTGGAGGAAGGTGCTAAAACGTTCGAATGCTGAACAAGAGATCGAACAGCCAAATGTCATAGCTTTGTCCACGAAATACTGGCCTTCAAAACAAAAGCCAAGCAATTCAAAACTGTCTGGGTGAACCGGGAGAAGCCGAAAGGCAGATTTGATATCACCCTCGGCCAAAAGTGCCCCTTTACCACAAGAACGGACCATCTGTATTGCCTCGTCAAAGGACGCATATCAGACAGAACAAAGTTCGTCCGGTATGGAATCATTAACGGACGTGCCTGCCGGGTAAGACAGGTGATGTATAAGATGAAATTCACCTGTAGATTTCTTGGGCACCAGGCCAAGTGGAGACACTTTCAGGTCCCGGTTAGGAGGTTTACTAAAAGGCCCCGCTCCCCTCCCCTCTCGCACTCCCTTGAAAATCTTTTCCTTAGCCAAATCTTCCCTGCCCCTTAGGGATTGTAAATTTGGAGCATCCTGTGGTGCACGTGCACCCACAAAAGCCTAAAGTAAAGCCGGCTAACAAGTATGCCGCATCCGCCCGCCTAGGGTAGATGCGAAGCCAGCGTTCGAGCGCATCAATTCAGATTGGGGAGGGGGCCTTTTGAAGTTGCTGGCGAATCTGCAGAGTTACAATTTGAGCCCTGCTGGGCATGGCCACATGGCCCTCCTGACCGGAAGCAAGTGGAGGCTGAATGAGGTCCGGCACAGATAGAGCACTCTTGCCTATACTTGCACTGCTTCCGTGTACAGCCCCCCAGCAATGAGAAACTCCAGCACAGCAGGCGGGCTGGAACCCCTTGCCCCACCAGCTGGCAGGGAGCCTGTGCTGGGCTGGGGTGCTGGACCACGTGGCTGCAATGGTACCGGTTGCCAGCAGCAGGGCGGGAAGGTGTTATGTATAACAACCACAACAACTGGTTGGGTTGGTCCCTGGGCATCTCAGGGTGCAGTGCACCCGCATGCGAAATCCCTTGTCATAGGCTAGCCATGACTGCCCTGGGAAATCGACATAGGCCCGGTAGATTATGTCCAAGTATTGTATTAAAGGTATGGCTAAATCTGGACGGGCTCATATTGACACTGCAGCATAGATTAAATACGCTGGCAACCAGTTGGCCCACGTGCACAGAGGTTTGCGACGACGGGCCAACTCCTTGTCCCTATCATTCTCCTCCTCTCTAGTCATTTCCCTGTTAAGTAAACTAAATTCCCTGTGCCAAATTTTGTCCCTGGTGGCAGGCAAAAGGTGATCCCCCAATGGTAAATAAATGTTGAGAGCTGTAGCTGAACAATGCAGTGGAGTCTGGCCATGAAAACAGCAGGAAATTGTAGCACTGAGGTAGTGCTTCTTCTTCCCATTCAAAAAAAAGAGAGAGAGAGACCTGATGGGCCACTGATGGGCTTTGTTGTATGCAGATGTACTTGAAACTGAATCTGGTTGGATTGAATGCTATTCTACAATGTTTAATGAGAGCATCCAGTCATGAACCATTTAGACTTTAAACACTGCCACCTGAATTTGCAGGCGCACCCCCCAATAACGGACTCAGACACCATTGAAAGTGGATAACGGCATTGGGCCACATTTATTGATTCATGCCCTAGTCCGAATTATAAATTTGTATTGGTAAAACGACCAATCATAATTCTTAAGGCAAGCAGGCCGAAGTAACACTGGTAAGGTACCACCCAAAATTGCCAACGGCAATTGGTTACAATGTATCAATTTGTATCAATTTGTTTGTTGACAACAAACAAATTGTTGACCGTAGTCAATATCTAACTAATGACCCCACCCTCTGACTCGTATCCGTGAAATCACGGGGTGATGCATGCTGGTTAGCTATCGCCATCACCCCGTCGCCTGGTTCGTCGTTGACCGGACAACGTTTAACTAATTTATTCCTATCTAGTGTTGTCCAGTCAATTGTGAACCTGCCGGATACCTGTGGGTCATAACTGTTTACCTTACCAGTGCTACCCGCCACACGGAGGGGCTTCACAGAAGGCCTGACGCCCCCCCCCCCCAGACCGTCAGCTCGGTCAACAGGCCTGCTCGCCAATCACCCAACAGGAGATCCATACCTCCTCGCGACAGATGGACCCCATCCCCTGCATACAAATCATAATTTTCTAGTCCAATAGCGGGGTGACGACTGACCCGTCCCCAAGCCTTGTCAGCAAGGAACCGCGCCACCGCCCTATTGACCGCGCGCCTAGCGCGGTCAAGGGCCATGAGGTCAACTCCTCCCCTGTAAGAATGGCGCGGGACCATGTCCGACCAAACCAGGGTTGCGGGAGGCCAGACGTAGTGCAAGTAGGCGAGGTCCTCGCAAATCGCATGCTTGAGTGACAAGCCGGTGACCTGACCCAAATCGTTGCCCCCCAGGTGCATGATGAGAATGTCAGGTGGGGCAGCACTTCTGCCTGAAAAAAGAAAAGGCAGCAGCTCCCGCCACAACATCCCAGGCTTACCATGCCATGTGAGACTGGCGTGTTCACCCAGTCCCAGTCGGGGTCCCCACTCTGTCACCGCAGCGTAACGCGCTGCCCTTTGCACGTAGCTGTG
The DNA here is from genome assembly GCA_035047305.1 of Bradypodion pumilum. NCBI lineage: Eukaryota > Metazoa > Chordata > Lepidosauria > Squamata > Chamaeleonidae > Bradypodion > Bradypodion pumilum. Next base: position 199,818,871 of record JAWDJD010000001.1, read on the forward strand.
GCCCACCAGCCATACTGTCACCGGTGTAATACGACACCCAGGGTCTGTAAGAAAATTGAGGAAAAAAGGAAGGTAAGGTGACTGTATTGGTACTCACGGCGGAAGTGGGCGCACATAAAACTGAAAACATTGTGAACCCCACCTCCCCATGCTGCGTATGTCAGCCCCGGAGTACCCAAAAGCAGCTGCTGTAGAGGCTGCCCCAATACGGAATGAATGTGTGCCATAACGGGCACCTGGTAGGCCCACCCTGGCGAGGGCTCTGCCTGTCACCTTCCAAAACTGAAATTTAGTAAGGGGAGACCCATCTTGGTGACAGAAAAACGGGCCAAGGTGCGTGCCACGCAGTGCAAGAAACTCCTGTAGGGCACCAACCGGACAGATGTCTGCCAAAGAACACCGTAGCAGTCTTACACCACTGCCTGCACCCTGCTGATCAGTCTTAGAGGAGCGTATCCTCAACCGGGCCCAGTCTTTGGCAACATATACATCTTCGAGTTCCAGTGCCCTACAACTTGCATCCGCCTTAGACAGCATCACAAGTTCGCTGATGCGGAGCGCTCCAAAAAATGCCACCGTTGTGGCTGCATGAAAAAGGGCTGCCTCATAACGATCAAAACAGAGGCCTGGCCAGCCCCGGGCCAACTGGGTAAGAACCCCTGGGGAAATAGGGTGCCGGTCGTCCGGGCAACGCCCGCGCTCGCGCACCCACCCCTCCAAAACATGTCTCACACGGAAGTCAGAGGTGCTGTCCACATGACCCCCCACCTTGGCCATGAAAGCCAGCGCCGAGAGCTTGGATGCTATGGTGCGAGGTGCGAGGCCCTGGGAATGCAGTTGAACCATGAACCGCAGAACATGATCCACCGGGATAGGCCACGTCTCTGGCAGGTGAAATTGGGCAGAAAACGCCCTATAAGAATTAAAAGCTTGTTGATACGCCTTACGCGTGCGGGGCGCCAGTGACAGGCCGATCGCCCGGTTCACCTCTCCCTGCCAATGGTCCATATCTCGTCCGGGAGTGGCGAGGGAAATTCCTCCGCATCCGGGGCCAAGGCACGGAACCGGGAGATCTGCAGGCGGGACAAAGCGTCGGCAATATCATTATTAACCCCTGGGACGTGCCTAGCCCTGAACAAGACGTTGAGGCGCAGGCAGCGCAGCACAAACTGGCGCACTAGGTCCATAACCCTGGGCGATTTGGAAGTCTGTGCATTGACAATGTGGACAACAGCAGCGTTGTCACACCAGAAATGCACGACCGAGTTGGCCCATTCCTCGCCCCACAGCATCAAAGCCCCCAGGATAGGAAAAAATTCAAGGTATGTGAGATCACGCAGGCGACCAGTGCCTGCCCATGCCGGTGGCCACCCACCATAGGCCCACTTCCCATTGAAGTACATCCCATAACCCAGGGATCCTGAGGCATCAGACTGGATCTGAAAATTTGGGGAAGCCAGGAGGTCAGACCTCCAAAATGAGACCCCATTGAACTCCCTCAGGAACTGTAACCAGACGAACATGTCTGCCCTGATACCCTGGGTAATCCTGACTCTATGGTGGGGCCTGGATAACCCTGCCATGGCATCGCATAAGCGCCGAGCAAAAGCCCTGCCCGGTGCGACCACCCTGCAGGCAAAATTGAGGTGACCATGTAACACTTGGAGTTCCCTCAGCGATGCCTTGCGCTTGGCCAGCAAATCCGAGATGAGGGCCACTAACCGGGACACCTTATCCCCCGGTAACCTAGAAGCCTGCGCTACTGTGTCGATCTCCACCCCCAGGAATACTAGCTTGTTAGATGGGCCCTCGGTCTTTTCGGGCGCTAAAGGGACACCAAGTTCCTCCATTAGCGTCTGAAATGTGTTGAGGAGACTGTGCACGTGTCCCAGCCCCGTTCACCCCCGAATAAAAAGTCATCCAGGTAATGGGCTACAGACCGGGACCCTGACCTGCGGACGAAAGCCCACTCCAGGAAGGTACTGAAACGCTCGAATGCAGAGCATGATATGGAACAGCCAAAAGGCATGGCCTTATCAAAATAATATTCACCCCGAAATTTGAAACCCAGCAACTCGAAGTCGGCCGGATGCACCGGCAGTAGGCGAAAAGCCGACTTGATGTCGCATTTAGCCAGCAAGGCACACGGGCCGCACGAGCGCACCATGCGCAGCGCGTGGTCAAAGGATGTATACCTGACCGAACAAAGGTCATCAGGGATAGCATCATTGACCGATCGGCCGGCCGGGTAAGACAAATGATGAATAAGGCGAAATTCGCCTAGGGACTTTTTGGGAACTAAGCCTAGGGGTGATACCTTAAAATTGGGGAACGGGGGTGCAGGGAAAGGGCCAGCGACCCTGCCCGCATCAACCTCCTTCCTAATGCTGGCAGCAGCCACCTCCTCCCTTCCCCTAAGAGATAAAAGATTGGGGGCATCCTGAGGGGACCTATCACCCATGAAAGGGATACGGAACCCTTGCTGAAAGCCTCAAAGGAGATACTCCGCATCCTCCCTCTTCAAGTACGATGCGAGCCAACGCTCCAACATACGCACGTTAATTGGGGAGGGGGCCTTTTGGTACACTACCTCCATCTGCGGCAGTCTTGCCAGCCCACTGTCCGCCCTTGCCTCTGCCACGCATCCCTCCAGGCCTGGGACACGCAGAGGCTGCGTGGGGACCCGCACAGGTGGGACACTCATGCCTGTACTTGCAATTTTTCCTATTGCAGAAACCATTGGATGAGAAAGTCCAGCACAGCAGGCGGGCTGGAACCCCCTGCCCCGCCACCTGGTGGGGAACCTGAGCTGGAGCCGCTCGCTGGACCGCATGTCCGCAATGGTATCTCTCCCCTGGCGCGGGGCGCGTGGGCGTCATGTACAGAAGCCAAAGCCTCTGGCACGGCTCATCCCACCTCATCTCGGGGTGCAGGGGAATCCGCATGCGAATTCCTCGTCATAAGCCAACCACGAGGGGCCCGGAAAATCGACCATCGCCCTATAGATGTTGTCCAAATATTGGACCATCGGAATAGCCAAATCCGGCCGCGCTCTCAAGTACACTGCCATGTAGATTAAATAAGCCGGCAGCCAGTTGGCCCAGGTACATGGTGGCTTGCGACGACGTGCCTGCTCCTTATCCTTCTCATCCTGCCCCTCCCTCTCCTCCTTGGTGGGTTCTCTGTTTAAGAGTGAGAAGATATCTACATACTCCCCCCGCCATATCTTTTCTCTGGTGGCTTGTGCCAGGTGGTCACCCAGTGGCAAAGAATATCCCGCCGTTGGCAAGGCCGAAACCGGGACTGCAGACAACGCGGGCATCTGAAAAGGGGCCTGTGCTGGCCCCGCCACCCCCAATACATTCCCGGCAGGGTAGGGAACACCTGTAACCCCAGGGGTCTGGGTAGCATTTGTCATCGCCGAGTGGGGCGCCGGCGGCTGGGCCACTGCACCACCCGCGCGAGGCCAAGGCCATTGAAAGGCCACCCCCGTATTGGCAATGTGTGTAGGTGTATTGGCTTGTACTGCATACTCACCTGTTGCACCCCCGCAGGCCGCCCCCACCGGGGGTTCCGGCCCACCGGGGGCGTCGGAGCTCACGACCGCCGTAGAGCTCATCATCGTGGCCTGACCCACACCTGCTTGCTGGCCGGGGAGCTGCGAGGCAGTGGCCGAAGGTGCGCCACGCGCCTGCAGCAGCTCGACCCGTCCCGTCGCCTGCTGCTGCCCGACTGACGGCGCCTCGAAACGAACCCCACAAGTAGCCCCAGCATGGCTGGCCCGAGCCAAGGAGGCCTCGAGGGCCGCCACGCGGGCCAGTAAGGCCTCAACGCTGACCTGGGGCCAAGGGCCGGCCGGCCCGCCTGTTAGAGGCGCGGGTACAGGTCCCTGTACCCCAGGACCCGAATAGGGCCATTGTCCCGCACCGAAGCCCGGAAGGGTCGGTGCAGGCGCCTGCCAAGGCAGGGGGCCACACCACCCCCCAAGGCTAGAAGGCCCCGGGGGGAGCTGCGCCACAACCGCTGCAGGCCCAGCAGAATGGGCAAAGCCAGGAGTGGTGTCCACCGCTTGCGGGCCGGGGGCCGCAGCCCTCACCGGGCCCATGCTTGGGTCTCCCGCTGCCGGCCAAGGGGTGATCGACCCCATCCTGCCGGTCCTGGCGGGTGCCGGCAAAGGCGGCTGCTAGGGAGGCGCCACCGCGGTCCTCCGACCCGGATTGCGCCTCCTACCCGTGCGAGCCGCACTCGAAAGCGCCTTCTTCTTCGGAGGCATCTCACTGAAGGCAAAAGGAAGCCAAAAGAGAAGATTCGCCGCCAAAAGGCTTCCAACCTAGGTAAAGAGCGACGGAGACACAGGGGAAAAAACTTCTCCGCTCCGTCGCTTAGGTAAAATGGCAGCTCGGCTGCCTTGTGGCCACCCCTTTTGTAAGGGAGCTGGCCACGCCCTAAACTACCCGGATCATTCGTCCTGTGGGGGGGCCGCAAAGAGCGCGGCGGCCATTTTGGCGCCGCGCTTGCATTGCATTGCAGCCCTGTACCGACCGGCCGACCGGCCGACCGGCCGACCGGCCGACCGGCCGACCGTTCTTTCTTTCTTTCTTTCTTTCTTTCTTTCTTTCTTTCTTTCTTTCTTTCTTTCTTTCTTTCTTTCTTTCTTTCTTTCTTTCTTTCTTTCTTTCTTTCTTTCTTTCTTTCTTTCTTTCTTTCTTTCTTTCTTTCTTTCTTTCTTTCTTTCTTTCTTTCTTTCTTTCTTTCTTTCTTTCTTTCTTTCTTTCTTTCTTTCTTTCTTTCTTTCTTTCTTTCTTTCTTTCTTTCTTTCTTTCTTTCTTTCTTTCTTTCTTTCTTTCTTTCTTTCTTTCTTTCTTTCTTTCTTTCTTTCTTTCTTTCTTTCTTTCTTTCTTTCTTTCTTTCTTTCTTTCTTTCTTTCTTTCTTTCTTTCTTTCTTTCTTTCTTTCTTTCTTTCTTTCTTTCTTTCTTTCTTTCTTTCTTTCTTTCTTTCTTTCTTTCTTTCTTTCTTTCTTTCTTTCTTTCTTTCTTTCTTTCTTTCTTTCTTTCTTTCTTTCTTTCTTTCTTTCTTTCTTTCTTTCTTTCTTTCTTTCTTTCTTTCTTTCTTTCTTTCTTTCTTTCTTTCTTTCTTTCTTTCTTTCTTGACTTGTGTTAGAGTGAAATGGCGAAGCTATTATTCCATGGAATCCCCAAGACAGCAAGGTCTCTGAGCGCAATAACAATTCACATCATGTTTTTCTTTCTTCTTTCCCACCAGCCTTCATTCTAAGACTTGGCAATCAAGCAAGTACAATTTGCAGAGCTGATAAACCAATGATCAGGCTTGAAACATTCTTCTCTCTGTGCAGCAAAATGATTCTGTTACAGCTCTTTTCTTCCTCACAAAGCAGCTGAAGTGCTTGATTGTAGCGCTTTCAGCTACAGGGCAACAGTAGAAACATCTAACAAGAGTCCCATTGCTTCATTTATTTAATTTGTTTGTTTGTTTGTGCTGCAACCTTATACCCACATAACTGAGCAAACTTCACTGAAAGTAATGAAACTTACACCTGAGCAGACATCTATTGGATTGCATTAATTCAGCAAATTCAAACCTTGTAACGCAAGTTCACAAGAACCTTGGCTATTGTACCTCGATTATAAAGTCTACTCTACTAAGAGATGCCACTAAATGAGGGGACAAATTATCAACCATAGACACATATCCATTTATATACACCTCATTACTTGAGGTTATAAATGACTTATGAATATAGCATAAGTTTGCATTTTAATGCTTACAGGCTCCTTTACAAAGTGTCTATTTGTCCATGTACAGAACTGTATGTGAGCTGTGCATAGAAATCTGTTAAGTTCCACCAGACCAGACGTCTGCTTTTTGGGAGGCTTGTTGCAGCTAATAAATTGGGCTAAAACTTTATATATGTTTTAATTTTATGAATTCTGCTGTAAAAGCAAATCTTCTCTTTTCTAGACTTAGCATAATTGCAAGACGCTGCTCCTGGTGCCAAAAAAATGTTAACTTTAAGTTGCAAATGTGGATGCACTTAAACAAAACCAGATGTTTGTGTGGAAAACCTTGAGTAAGGCAATTGGTTTACCTTGGGCTGGAGACCTGAGTCTCAGGGTAACATTTTAGCACTAAGATTAACTATGGAACCACAGGTAAACTGAACACATATTACAATCTTGATTTTGAACACAATCCATGTAACTCAAGCCCATAGAAATCAGTGAACTATCTTCCATACAAAGGTACATACAATCCTGTTTAGGTAAAGGTAGTATTAAAGTTATGTTTAAGAAACAATAGGGGCATTGTGATTCATCATGCTGGATCAGAGAGTATTAATGAAAAACACATTAACAGGTTATTTTCATCATCAGAACAGACTTATAGTGAGAAAATAAACAAACTCCATGAACATTTAGAACAAGTACTATATATACCTCATTTGCTAAAACTTTGCAAAGTAAAAAGCCTTCACAAAGTGTTTTCCCAACATGTCGTGATCGGAGGAAGGGTCCCACAGAGGCTACAGGCTTGGGCATCCCGGCAGGGTGATACTATCTAGGTTCAGTGGCCCCCTTACCTCTGATCACATTCCTCAGCCTGTACACGCTCATTGAATGGGGAAGGTGGCCTTCTGCTCATTAGGCAGCCATGTGGTAGCATAGGCTTATTGATATGGCTGTCTGTAACAGTCCATTTATATTTGCCACATCTCACACTCTATCACACACACACAGAGCTGTCTCACCCTCTGGAAAGCTTCAAATCTTGAGATGATGTGGAAATGCAGCTTTATTGCTAGCCACAATTCCTTATAGCAGCTCTGCTGGATCCTCCTTCTTCTGGTTACTTCAAAGAGGAGACTTAAAGATGTCTTTTGATGATTTTATTCAAAGAGAATCATAGTTCATAAATAAACAGGATACATATTGCAGAATAAATCTAAATCTACACTAAATTACAAACTAGGAAAATAAAGGGGAGGTTCCTACCATTTTGTCCGCACAATGTGTTCAGATGCTGGGAATGGGATATAAGTGAGCCTTGCAGCTATCAAAGCTGCTTCCGGTGTAAACCTCCTGTATTGTGAAGCAGCTAGCAGAAATTGTACACTTTTCCTGCTCCTCTGTGGAGGGGCAGGAAAAGTGATTTTTCTGTGTCTTCTGTTTGATCATTGTTGTGCTACATCATTTAGGTGACAGTATTTTTTTTTTCTGTGAAGAGCTAGTTCAGAAGCTGACCAAAGCCATGGTTTTGATCAGTGCTACACCAGAAAAAGTGCATTTTTTACCGTCACCTACAGAAAGTGATACAGTGGAAGAACAATCAAATACCTAAAAAATAAAAAATAATAACTTTCCCTCCCTCTGCAGAGGATGTACATAATTGGACAAAGTGTCATTTGAGGAGCAGCATGCTTTTTGGACATGAGGAACATGCCAAAACAGTATGTTAAAGAAGTTTAAGGTGGCTGATATCAATTCACTGCAGTAATTTGTACGGGATCACCTTTTGAGATTGCCTGCAAGAGCTTGCCCTGTTATGCCATAAGAGGGAACATGACACTGATAATTATTCTATAGTTGTTCTTCATGGACATGAGGACACAGCTGTTGTTGACACAGTACGTGTACCAGGAGATTTTGGCAAGCCAAAAAAATCAATTCTTGGAGGCTACCATACAGCCATGACTGAATGATTCAGCTCATACCTCTTGTTTCCAATCTGAATGCTTTCAGAATAGACAGAGAAGGTACTTTGGGAGACATTAGTGTTGACAGACAATAGGGTCATGCTTATAAATGAGAGCTTTCATAGCTGCTGTGTTCCCAGAGTTAACATTCACAGTAGTATGGAAGTTTACTTAAAAACTGGAATCCATTCTAGTAGCAGTGGCCAGCTTACCCTTTATATGGGCTTCATGCTAGCAAGGGTATTTGAAAGTATGCCACTCCTCAACACCATTGCAGGTGTAGTTCCCAAGCACCAACAGGAGTGAAAGAGGATTTACTGAGACAATGGCCTGAATAACCCAATTAAAATAGATCAATTGAATCAGTAGGATTTATGAAAGTTCTGATTAATTGATTCATTGGGTATACTTTAGCTGGAAATAACAATTGGCTGAAGCAAGGGACCTAATATGCAATTTTCAGGGGGGAAACCTACTTCCAATGATTCAGTGTTAGAAAAAGTAGACCAAGAATTACTTGCTGCCTCATTCTTGATTGGCACAATTTATTTACAGAGATGTCTGTTCAAGTTCTTTGGCCAGCAGAGATATAATTCCACTGGGGAAAGTGGTCCATTGTGGTTGCCCTCTTGAGCTTCCCCTCATGAACCATCTCTTCACAGCAACAGCCACTCCGCTAGGAGAGCTTGGTCTGATTGTTTGCTGACTAAACTTAGTCCATGAATGAAGGTAGGTTTGATGTTCTGGCAGAAACACAAAGCAGCTGGCATAACATGGCTAAACTGTTTATTGGGTAGTCAGAACATGGAGAACAGTGGCGCAGCACTGCTCCTTATATACACTGAGAAATGGATACATTTGGGCGGGAAGAGGCAGGAAGGGAAAGGGGTAACTTGGAGGTTATCGGACCAGAGTGAAAACTGTACAAAATACATAGATTAGGTGGGAACGCAATCCCGCGATATTTACAAGACCAAGAAGAAGGAGACAAAATGGAGGATTGTAATGATCTTAAATAGTTCACAAACATTACAGCATAAATTGTATTCAAACACAACAGTCGGTATCCTGGGTTCTATCAGCCACTTACTTTTGTAGGTCTTTCCAAATCATTTTCTGCCATGGTGGAAGACTTGGTGGTACTGTGGCTTTTTGTAAGGGTAAAAAGCTCAGTTTATGCATCTGATGAAGTGGGTGACAGTCCACAAACGTTCTTACCATGATAAGCAGATGTGCCTTTAAGATGCTATGGGACATTTTCTAGATTCCACCCCACCAGTCCTAGGCAATTCCTGAGCTCCATTTGTGGTATGACGGTACTCTAAACTATGCAAATCTGGCAGGATTTGAAAGCATTCACATTTAGCAGATTTGCTCTCCCACAGCTTGTTACACAGCTGGAGTCAGATGCTGAAAGTAGCAACACTGAAGTGTGTCTCTGGTGCACCAAAAGGAAACAAACCACAAGATGAAGTGTTGGATCTGAGCCAGCTGAGATTGGTGGGTTCAGTTTGGGGTAAGTGGCAGAGAGGATTAGTCCACTTGGGGGTTTAACCCAAACTTTAACAGACTATTCAAGATCTTGGACCTATTGGGGAAATAAGGTTCAGCCCAGTGAAGAGCTGCTATAAAGCTCAGATTCTGAATCCTGGGGACTAATCTTGATTTAGATTCCATCCAGTTGCTACAAACCTAACCTGGCTTACCAGCAGAGGGGTGCTATTAAATGACACACCAGGCCAGGGTGCTACAACAAGTGGTGTTGCTCAACTGGTCCCTCTTGCAGAGAGAGTAGCAAGAAGAAGAAAAACAAGGGTGGGTGGATTTCATTTTATTATGTAAACCAGCCAGCGTATGGTTACACACTAGATGGGAGGTACTGTATATAAATCAAAATAATCAATAAATAAACCATGGCACATTGCATCAGGTGGCATTGTATTATCAAGGCCTTAGCATGGTTTCCTCCTCTGTTTGTCTTTCTCCAGAAGAGGAAATTGACAACAATCTATGCACTTTTTCTCTGGCACATTGAGAGGAAAACCATCAGAAAAGGGAAAGCACCTACCGTCAAAGAGTACATTAAAACTTTGCAGCTTCTTTGGTGATTGTGACTTAGGACTACTCAGCAGTGGTATGCACCAGCTCTCCATCTGAAGACAAGCAAAGGCAGGGTCTTCACGTTTCTCTGGCTTATTGTGTTGTCTGGATATGGCCAATGTCACTCTAAGAACAGAACAGAAACATTTCCACGCCTGCTAACCTGTATTCTTTGGAAGGGCACAAATGTGATAAATGAGCTGCTATTGTAATACACTGTCAGGTCGCCTCCAGCTTATAGTGATCCTGTGAAATAATGATCTCCATTACCAATCATGTCTTGCAAACTTAAGAATGTGTTTTCCTTCATTGAACCAATCTTTCTCATGCTCAATCCTCCTCTTTTCCTGTTCCTTCAAATGTTCCCCAGTGAACTATGTCTTTTCATAATATGCCCAAAGATAAACAAATGCATAAAAACAAATTTAAATATTGTAAAGGTCTCCCTTCCTCAAAAGCCAGTCATATCCGACTCTAAGATGTGGTGCTCATCTTTGTTTATAGCCAAAGAGCCAGCGCTGTCTGCATATGCAGATGTTTCTGTGGTCATGTGGCAGGCATGACTAGACACCAGTGGTGCATGGAACACTGTTACCTTTCCTGCCAAAGTGGTACCTATTTATCTACTTACAATTTTCTTGCTTTCAAATTGCTAGGTTGGCAGGTGCTGGGACACATAATGGGTGCTAACTCCATCGTATGGCACTCGGGCCTCGAACTGCTGACCTGCCAACCTTCCATTCATCAAGCTCGGTGTCTTAACCTCTAAGCCACCATGGCCCAATTTAAATATAGTGGCTCCCAAACTGACCTGTTTCATAGTAGGGCTCATTTGTGAGCATATGTTGGGGACATTTGCAATCTGTGGGAACCATGGAGCAGAAGTAATTTTACCTTTCAATTATTTCCAGGGAGGAGGTTTAACACTGTACTTAAATATCTTCCCCATTAGGTTAATCGGACTCTTTAGAAACATGGGCTAGTCACTAGAAGATCATGCTCAGGGCATGCTGCAATTTACTTTTTCTTCACCACTGCCTGTTTTATCTCTTGGCAAGTCTCCTGCAGTTTGCTTCCTTTCAAAACTCCCTTAACCTTTTAAACCTCCTTTCACATTATTTCTCTTTTCCTGTTTTGTCACTGCTTTTCAAGATCTTTCACATGAAGGATTCAAAGCAAAATATAGTATTTCAGATGTATATGCATGCATTGTTCATTTACATGACATTAGAATATGCCTAGCAATTTTTCTATTTCTCTCCTCTTGCATCCTATCATTCTGTTTGCTTTCATTTGCTGCGCATAGACAGGAGGCTTTCATTAAGCTGTCTGTAGTGATAAGAAAATCTTTCTCCTCTGTGCGGTTACAGTTAATTTAGAACCCAGCACTCTGCATGAGTAACTGGGTCCCCTTGCTCTTCAGCATCACAATAATAGGGTGGCCAGCACTCTGTGATCTTGAATGCACAAAGTTGAGGTAAGATTGCATGCAGTTAAATGCAAAGGCATGAAAGGAATAATGATTAATGCACTCACTCATGAGGATGAAAGGAAGTGGTAAGGGTGACTTTTGCAATTGAATTAAGAGAATGTTGTGATTACAGCTGGCTGCCAAGGAGTTTTCTCTTGATGTGGTCAATTCGCATTCCTCCATTTTCACACAAATCCAGCTGTATGCAAGAAAGACATGAAATGGATTCCCACCTTGTGACAGGCTGCGTAAACAACATTTACATTTAGGTTGGGCAGAGAACCACTGGGCATTGTGCACAGACTTGCCATTTCTCTGTGTGATGGAGATGTCCTTAATCCAAACCTTTAGCCATCCAGACATTCTGGGACTGGGACTCTACAGTGGCCATCTGTCCTTTTTCAAAGAAGTTTTTCTTCCAGTTGAGAAAGCAAAGCAGTCACACCTATATACCACCCCATAGCGCTTAGCACGCTCTCTGGATGGGTGTAACAATACGGTGCCTTACTCTTGAGTAGGCCCTATTGTTCTTCTGAGTTGCAGCTCCCTGGCTAGACAACCCAGGGATCAGATATGTGTAGATAAGGTAGTGTCGAGCCAAGTAATCACTCCAAGTCTCTTCAGGTATTTTTAAAATATATTGAAAGCATAGCAAGATTCAGGATACAGTCCAACAAAAGAACAGGAAGCATTTCAAAGCAAGGAAATAAGCAAATTGGTTCTCTAAGGGATAGCCCATGGGCCACCCTATCTCTCAAGCTTCTACATCTTGGCAGCTTAAAGCACAGCACTCCAGAGAGTGTCTCTGTGCCAGCATGTGTGTGTGCTTGTGTCTCTGGGTTATATCTCCTCCCACAGGGTCCACCTCCCACAGGGTCCACCTCCCCCTTAGGGATTCCAACCAATGATCTTACAATAAGACATGTCAATCACACACTAAGTTTCATTTCTTCCAAATTGTGAGGAAACTCATGAGGCAAGGATGTTTACATATTTTCTCTCTCCCCTTGATTTGAAATTGCCATTTGAAAGAGAATAAAGCACAGGCTATACTTCATTCTGTTACAATGAAGTATACCCTGTATACATACAATGAAACAGGACAGAGGGAATTCACAAGTTTATTAACCCCCAACCCCATCCCCCAACATGCTGGGTACTAATTTTACAAACCTTGGAAGGATTGGAAGTCTAAGTCAACCATGATCTCTGGTCAGGATTGAACTCACAACCTTTTAGTTGCAGTAGAGCAGCTTAACCACTGTGCCACCAGGGCTCCACCAGAAAAAGAAGCCTGAACAATGTTCTTCATGTGAAGGGCTGTGCAATCCACCCTGATTTCAAGATAAAGAGCCAAAGGCAGTGATGCACTGCAAAAAATTTTTACTACCTACTCTGTGGGCTGGCCAATTCTGTGAGTGGGGTCAAATCTGTGGGCATGGCCAAATATACTGTATTATGGGCTATGGAGGTGGGCGTGATCAACCAAGTGGGCACGGCCTGGGGGAATTTCCACTACCAGTTCTGCAGAACCTGACAGAACCTGCTGCAGTGCATCACTGGCCAAAGGGTGTCAATTGGGGGAGCAGGTAGGGGTGGGGAGAGGTCAGGTGTCTTCAAATTGTCTGTAGCCAGCCATTCAGAGGGTCCACTCAACTGGCACATAAGTGATCTAGTCACAGTCTTTCCCACTTGAGATGCATTGCAATTCTTTTTCTATTGAAAACATTGTTTCCAGAATGACACCTGGGCCTATAAATTAGCATATGCCATCTTATTTAAAGCATATCCTTATGCATCTTCCTCCTTCAGGGTGATGGATAAGTGACCAACCCTCATAACCAACAAAGTTAAAAATGAGGAAAGTGAACGGCATGTGACAGTTGGAGATTCGCAAATTGCCCATCACTGATCCTATCACAGTTTCCAAAGTTTTTAGTGTATCAGGTATACTTTACACAGCAAAGTGTGCAGCCATTTTCAACTAGGTTATGGAGCTGAGTTACAGGCAGGTGGGCAGTAGAACTATGACTGAGCAAAGCCTTCTGAAAAACTTCAATCCTATGCACCTTTGCTCAGAGCATGTGCTAACACTTCTAAATTGTGAACAGGCCTATGGCTATATTACAAGGGAGAATGGAGGGGTTTGTCATATGCCATGGAAGAGAAATGGACCAATGGGAAAGAAAACTACAAGGCATGTGAGACATAACATGTACTAAAGTGAGATGATTGCTCCATAAGCAGTGGGTGTGATTCTGTAGCAAATGTGCTTGGGGATAGATCTGAACTTCCACATTCCGTGAACTAAAATGCATTTGTTTTAATCCACTGAGGACACTTCAAGGAATCATCCCATCTCTACGTAATGATGGTTTATATTTGCCGTGTAAACTATTTGTGCTACATAGGGATGATATGAACTATAGTCCAACATATCTTGGAGGCACCAGTGTGGGGGAGGTTCCATGAGAGGCAGCTCAAGCCATGCATATTTTTGATGTTGTCCTATGGGAAGAGATTTTGCCTGTGCTTTCGGCAGCTTGCAGGTGGAAAAATTCAATGAATGCAGCTTCTCTTACAATGATAGTTAGTAGCTGCAGCTGCTGCAGACAGAGGAAGCCCCATCAGACTAGAGACCAGTGGCCTCACTTGAGACATAGGCATGTATAGCAATATTATTAGTGCTGATTGTGCAAGCATAGCAACAGTAAATTGTTTACCATTAACTCTGAGAAGATTAATCGTAGGGATCAGGTGGAAGTTCTATCAGGTAAAGGTCTGCCTTGCTCAAAAGCCATTCATATCTAACTCTAAGGTCATCTCTGTTTTCAGACAAAGGGCAAGCGCTGTCTGTGTCTGCGGATGTTTCCATGGTCATATGGCAGGCATGACGAGATGCCAGAGCACACTGAAGCAGTAACTATTTATCTACTTGCAATTCTTGCTTTCGAACTGCTAGGTTGGGACAAGCTGGGACAGATAATGGGAGCTCTCTCTATCGCACAGCATTTGGGTCTTGAATTGCTGACTTGCCAACCTTCCGGTTGTCAAGTTCAGCATCTTAACCACTAAGCCACTGGAGTCACTCTAGAACTTATATTAGGCCCATGTTATTGGAACAGAGTAACATGGCGGTTGGAATCGGTAGTTTGTTACAACTAGATTAGGCTCACTGAATCAATGGAATTTGTGTAGGTCATTGAATGAATGGGTCTTCTCTGGTTGTGACTTACTATTGAATTTCAGTCAGTGTTTCACAGTGGTGTCAGGCTGTGAACTTGTTCTACACCATTGGTTCATAGCCTGAACAGAAACAGACTTCACGTCACCCTCTTTGGTTGAGTCTTGTGCATCAAAGCCTTCCACCCACAATTTAGATCACAGGCTGATCAGTGAACTATGAGGTCGTCTCCTTGATTCATATCCTTAATCTTGCCAGGGCATGTTAAGAAACAATTCCCAGCCTTAGGACCTCCTCCTCTTCCTTCCCTCTTTATGAATGAATGAATAAATAATTTAATTTATACCCTGCCCTACTAGTGCTGGCACCACTCAGGGCGGCTTACAATGAAAAGACAAAATGTAACAAAGTATCACAAAATATCAAATATCACATAATATCAAATATCATATACAATATCGAATACAATATCAAATACAATATTACATAATATCAAATACAATATCACATAATATCAAATATCACAATATCAAATACTGGGGCCAGGGGGAGTGGCACCAGCTACAGCTGCCTCCCATCCCTGGGCCGATGATGTGTGCCCTGGGAGAGGCACAGCAGCTCCGGTGGCTCCGGCACCTCTTCTACTCCCCGCCCGGATGGGGCCAGGGGGAATGGCACCAGCCACTGCTGCCTCCCATCCTGGGGCCAATGGCGTGAGCCCCGGGAGAGGCACAGTGAGTCCGGCAGCTCCAGCGGCTCGTCTACTCCCCGCCTGGATGGGGTCAGGGGGAGTGGCACTGGCCACAGCTGCCTCCCATCCCGGGGCTGAGGGCGTGAGCCCTGGGAGAGGCACGGCAAGTATATCAGTCTATGCCCTATCCATGTGAAGATAACATTACTGGTCTCTTGCATAAGGGTATTGTAACGATTTCTGAGATGATAGATATGGAAGCTTTGAGAATATTCCGAACTCTTCCATAAATGTTGTTATTATTTAATCTGTGGGTTTTTTTCTGGAGGAGGAATAAAGCAGAAATCTTTGGAGAAATAACTGGGTATGTCTACATAGTTGTTCATGAATCCAGATGGATGGCAGAGGCAGTCATAAATATAAATTCCTTTATGGGTATTCTTCAAAGCAGCCCAACCACTTCTGTAAAGCTCTAATTGGCAGGAAATGCATCTTCAAATAGCGCTAAGTATTCACTGCCAACAGCAAGAGCCCAGGATACCTGGAGTTGTTAAGCAAATCAAGGCACTGATTAAGTCAGACTTGCTTTCCATATTCTTATGGCTATAGAACTGGACCTTTTTCATATTTAAAGGACCTCACACTAAAGCAAAATCATCAGCCAACTAAAACAATGGCTGACATCTATATAGAATGTTCTACAATTATGTAGTACCCTTGCTACTAAAATATATGTCATTGCTATTAGCTGCCTTATATCTCTATCTCTATTTATATCTATCTTTAAATCACTCACTCACTGGAAAAGCCAATAATTTTGGGAAAAGTTGAAGGCAGCCGGGAATGACGAAGACCAAATATGAGATGGACTGACTATGTAAAGGAAGCCATGGCTCTAGATTTGCCACAGCTGAGCAAGGCAGTTCATGGAGATTTTATTTATTTATTTATTTATTTATTGTCAAATTTCTATACCGCCCACTCAGCCAAAGCCGACTCCGGGCGGTTCACAACAATGGGTAAAAACATATAAAAACAAATAAAACAGATAAAAACCAGCAATAAGAACCCACCCCTAAAAAGAGAGGGGTGCAGGAACTGAAGAAACCGTGGGGCAGGCATCCTCCCCTATATTAACCACCCAACGGAAGCCACCCCTCCACCTGCACCCCAAACTTGGCCCGCCAGCCAGGTTTTTAGTTCTTTTCTAAAGGGCAACAACTCCGTCTGAAGACGCAGTTCCACAGGCAGGAGGTTCCAAAGGGCCGGTGCGGACACAGAGAAGGCTCTCCTCCTTGTGCCAGAGAGGCGAGCCCCCCTGGCCGATGGCACAATTAGAGAGCCCCTCCGGTCCGCTCTGGTTGGACGGACAGACGTCCTTAGGGCGATGCGGTCTCTAAGGTAACCTGGCCCACTACCATATAGGGCTTTAAAGGTCAAAACCAGCACCTTGAATTGCACCCGGAGACAAACTGGTAACCAGTGCAGCTCCCGCAGCAGTGGTGAGGCATGGGCATAACGTCCACACCCCATCACCACCCGGGCCGCCGCATTCTGGACCAGCTGCAGCCTCCGAATGGTCATCAAGGGCAGCCCCATGTAGAGCGCATTACAGTAGTCTAGTCTGGAGGTAACCAGAGCATGAGTGACCATGAGCAAAGAGTCCCGGTCCAGGAGCGGGCGCAACTGGCGAATCACCCGAAGTTGGGCAAAGGCCCTCCTGGCCACAGCCGCCACCTGTTCTTCTAGCAGCAGCCGCGAATCCAGGAGGACCCCCAAGTTGCGCACCGGGTCGGTCTGGGGCAGAATAGCCCCATCCAAAACCAAAGATGGTAGCTCCCGGGATAAGGCGGGACCCCCTATCCATAGCCACTCAGTCTTGCTAGGATTCAGCTGTAGCCCATTTGCCCCCATCCAGACCCCAACAGCCTCCAGACAGCTGGAAAGGACTTTGACTGCATCACTGGGGTCCCCACGGGCCGAGATGTACAACTGTGTATCATCCGCGTACTGATGGTACCGCACCCCGTGGGAACGGATGATCTCACCCAGCGGCTTCATGTAGATGTTAAAAAGGAGAGGAGAGAGTACCGAGCCCTGAGGCACCCCATATTTTAGGGACCTAGGACTGGACTTCTCGCTCTCCAACCACACCGACTGGGTCCGGCCCCTCAGAAATGAGGAAAACCAGGACCACACAGTGCCCTGGATTCCCAATCCTCGGAGCCGTTCCAGAAGGATACCGTGGTCGACGGTATCGAAGGCTGCTGAGAGGTCAAGAAGAGCAAGGATGGACGGATGACCGCCATCCCGCTCTCGCCAGAGATCATCCATCAGCGCGACCAATGCAGTCTCAGTACCATATCCAGGTCTGAATCCTGACTGGAAGGGGTCCAGATATTCCGCTTCATCCAGTACCCCCTGCAACTGACGCGCCACTGCCTTTTCCAATACTTTCCCCAAAAAGGGGAGGTTGGAAACAGGTCTGTAGTTGGTTATGACTGCTGGATCGAGGGATGGCTTCTTCAGGAGGGGGCGCACCAAAGCATGTTTCAATGGTGCAGGAAATATCCCTTCCCGAAAAGACGCATTAATTATAGCCCCGACCCAGCCACCTGTCACCATCTTTGAGGCTTTTACCAGCCAGGCGGGACAGGGATCCAATGGACAATTAGTGGCGCGGACCGCCGCAAGGAGCCTGTCCACTTCATCTGGGGCAACAGGATCAAACTGATCCCAGATAACACAGCACGACTGTGCACTGGCTCCCCCCCGACCCTCCCCATCCACGCCAAGATTAAACCCTGAGCGAATCCGATCGATTTTCTCCACCAGATGGTCAGCAAAGTCCTCAGCCGATCCCTGCCAACCAGGCACAGCCCCCCCCCCTACCAAGGAGGGACCTGGTCACCCGAAACAGGGTGGCTGGGCGATTATCAGCGGAGGCAATAAGGGAGGTGAAGTATTGCCTCCTCACCACCCCCATCGCCACTAGGTAGGCCCTAATAGCGGCTCTAGCTAGTGTCCAATCGGAATCGTTCCTGGTCTTCACCCAGCGGCGCTCAAGGCGTCTCTTTGCCCATTTGAGCTCCCGTAGTTCTTCTGTGAACCACGGGGATGACCTAGCTCCACGGGCTCTGAGAGGCCGTAGTGGAGCGATTACATCCAAGGCAGCTATCGTTGACCCACACCATAGGTCAACAAGTGCCTCGGGCGAATCGTGTTGCCGATCCAGGGGAAAAGCCCCCAGTTCCCTCTGGAATCCATCCGGATCCATCAGTTGCCGGGGGCGGGCCACTTTAATAGACCCTGCCTCCCTACGATGATGTGTTGCCCCCAGGAAGTCTAGAGCCACCAGATAGTGATCTGACCATGGCACAGGTGTTATGTCTAGCTTCTGTAAATTCAGATCACTCTGCCACCGCCCCGACAAAAAGACTAAATCTGGTGTGTGGCCACCGCCCCTGGTAGGACCCCGAATTACCTGAGCCAGGTCCATAGTTGCCATGGAAGCCATGAAATCCTGAGCCACCCCGGAACCGGACCCCAGCGAAGGCAAATTGAAGTCCCCCAGAACCATCAGCCTAGGGAACTCCAACGCCAATGCTGAGACAGCCTCGAGGAGCCCAGGCAGGGAGTCCCTTACCCTGCAAGGGGGCAGGTACAGGAGTAGGACCCCCAACTGACCCTTTGGGCCCAGCCGCAGGAGCAGGGACTCACAACCCAGGAATTGTGGAGCAGTGGCCCTGGTAACTCCTAGTGACTCCCTGGCTATAATGGCAACACCACCGCCCTTGCCCTCATCCCTAGGCTGGTGCCAAACACCGAACCCGGCTGGACACATCTCTGATAGAGGCACCCCATCCTCTGGTCTCAGCCAGGTCTCAGTGATGCATGCCAGGTCGGCCCTCTCTCCCAGAATAGAATCTTGTATTAGGGGCGCCTTACTACAGACCGACCTGGCATTCATCAGCAGCAGCCTAAGGGTGGGGTCACCCTGGATCAGCTGCTCAGGACCTAGAGGTGAAACCGGGGGGCCAGAACGTGGGACAGATACTAAGCATCGGTCCCGCCTTCCCCGAGTGCGGCCCGCCCCACGGTTCCCGCTATAACGCCCCATGCCCGTCACAACCTCTAAATGGGCCCCTGGAACCTCCACCATTAACCCAGACGGAGTGTCGCCCCATCTTCCTGGCTGGCAGGGCCATCTCTCCCTCCCTCCCTCCCTAACCCACTTAAAACATACCCTCTCAGTCTCTCTTCCCATATTGATGGTCCCGGCGAGTTCCGACTGGCCGCAAGAGTCTCCAGGGCGGCAGTGGAATTCCGGTGCGACCGCCGGCCATTTAAGCCCCCCGCAGGGGGGTGGGAACACAGGACACCAATGGTGGAAGTGATCCCAACAAGCTCTGATTGGCTGCAGGTGTCTCCAGAGCGGCAGGGGAAATTCTGCCGCGGCCACCGGCCCTTTGGGCCCCCCGCAGGGAGGCAAGAGCCCGGGACGCCAATGGTGGGGTGGTCCCAGCAATCTCTGACTGGCCGCAGGTGTCTCCAGGGTGGTGGTGGCGGAAGCTCCGCCGCGGCCGCTGGCCTACCGAGCCCCCCACAGGGGGGCGGGAGCCTGGGATGCCAATGATGGGGGTGGTCCCAGCAATATCCAACTGGCCGCAGGTGTCTCCAGGGCGGCGGTGGGAGTTCCTCCGTGGCCGCCCGCCTTTTGAGCCCCCTGCAGGGAGGCAGGAGCCTGAGATGCCGATGGTGAGGTGGTCCCAGCGAGCTCCAACTGGCCATATGTGTCTCCAGGGCAGGGTGGAAATCCCGCCATGGCTGCTGGCCTTTTGAGACCCCGCAGGGAGGCGGGAGCCTGGGACGCCGATGGTGGGATGGTCCCGGTGAGCTCCAAATTGGCCGCAGGTGTCTCCAGGGCAGTGGTGGAAGTTCTTCCGCAGTTGCCAGCCTTTTGAGCCCCCCCCCAGGGAGGCAGGAGCCCGGGACGCCGATGGCATGGTGGTCCCAGCGAGCTCCAGACTGGCCGCAGGTGTCTCCAGGGTGGCGGTGGAAAATCATCCACAGCCGCCAGCTGTTTGAGCCCCCCGCAGGGAGGCGGAAGCCCGGGACGCCGATGGTGAGGGTGGTCCCAACAATCTCCTGGCAAAGGGAGGAGGGGCAGAGGCTGTTGTTTCTGCCGGCCCCGATGGCCCTTTACCTCTCCTGGCAAAAGGGAGGAGGGGCGGGGCTCACCTCAGCTGGTCAGAGGCTTCTTGTCTTCTGACGGCCCTTTACCTCTCCTGGCAAAAGGGAGGCGGGGCAGGGCTCACCTCAGCTGGTCAGAGGCTTCTTGTCTTCTGCCGGCCCTTTACCTCTCCTGGCAAAAGGGAGGAGGGGCGGGGCTCACCTCAGCTGGTCAGAGGCTTCTTGTCTTCTGACGGCCCTTTACCTCTCCTTGGTAACGGCACCCTTGTGTTGCCGGTTAATCTTTCTCACACTGGGTCGGATGAAAGGAACTGTGGAATGGACTCACCAAGGAGTTGCTTCATTTTGGTGGTTTTGCATCTGGCTTTTGCATGCTTTGGGAAATCTGTTTCTCTGCCTAGGAGGACTGCATCTAAGCTCATTCATGTGTTTGTTATGTGCCATCAATTTGGAGTCAAACTTACATCAAACCTAATTGGCCTTTCAAGGTAACTGAGATATTTAATGAATGGGTTTACACTGTTACCACACACCCCATCGAGTGAGTTTCTGTTGCTGAGCAGAGATTTGAAGCCAGCTCTCTGGGGTCCAATCCCCTCACAGTATGCATTACACCTCACTAGGTATCCCTCATTCATAGGATTATCATAAGTAGAAGTGACTTGATGGCATATGACAAAAACAGTTATAAACTCCCAACATAAGCCCTATTACAATAAATAAATATGGATTATATCATTGAAAACACTATATTACTGAAATTGCGTTTGACGATTTCAGTTTTTTTGCTTGGAGCATGAGCACAGCAGAGACAAAAGAGGGTGAAATATTCGTCTTTAGCTAGAAAGACTATTTTTCAGCTCAATATTAGGTCAGACATTAAACTGCCAAAAAAAAGCCATCTTTTTGGAGAATTCATTCTGCAATTCCTTTGGCCTAGGAAAGAATAGCCAACACAACAAGGTTGCTGTTTCCCAGGGTATGCCCAATTATGGATCAAAAATACCACAAACTTTGAGGAGGCTCTTTCTGTGTAGCCCAGTCTTTCTAGCTCAGAAGCACTCATAGGCCTGGGCTGGAGTTCTCTGGAATTTCAGGCAAAAGAGTTTTCCCAGAGCAGGAGATTGAACTAGAGACACTCTGAATGCCACAGCCATTCCACAGTGGGGGGAAAATAGTAAAGGTAAAGGTTTCCCTTGCTCGAAAGCCAGTCGTATCCGACTCTAGGGTGCAGTGCTCATCTCTGTTTCTAAGCCAAAGAGCCAGCACTGTCTGCTTCTGCAGACGTTTCCGTGGTCATGTGGCAAGCATGACTAGACACCGGAGCACACGGAACGCTGTTACCTTCCCACCGAAGTGGTCCCTATTTATCTACTTGCAATTTCTTGCTTTCAAACTGCTAGGTTGGCAGGAGCTGGGATGAAGACAGGAACTCATTTCCGTCCTGCAGTACTCGGGAATCGAACTGCTGACCTTCCGCTTCCCAATCAGCGTCTTAGCGACTTGACCCACTGCAGTACCCCGGGGGGAAAATACTCCTCTGAAAAATGAAGGGGTGCAGATATGTTCCATATATGTACATGAATCAGAGAGTTCTGGCTGACTATAGCATCTTGTTGAGAAATCTCAAACTTGGGTTTACATTCTATGTACCTTGTTTCAAACATCAGAGTTTCTGACCACAAAGCCCTCGTACAAAACAGGCTTTTAAACAAATGGGTGGGTGGCAAACCCTAATGAAAAGAAATGTATCTCCAAACTACTGGCCACTTCAAGAATCCGTCTGTCAGTTCGTGAAGTGTCATCAAACTACTTGGAAAAGAAAATAGAGATGTTCTTGTCAATCCAGCCGTAAAGAGTTTAGGTTTTGTGGTTTTCTTGGCTGCTTCGGTCTGACAGGGATGATCATTTTTGTCACACATATGGTGGCAAGCATTCATAGCAGATATCCTCGGGGATGAATCATAGTCTAAAAGATGTGAAGCATTATATGCTCCAGATTTGATTGGGAGATTAAATGAGAGCTTTAATTTGCCTTGATCGACCAAGCGAAATACAAGATGTAATTTCAAGAGAGCCCTAAAGTCAATTAGTTCCAAGATATCTGAGAGAAGCCATTTCATAATGGTGAAAGCAGTATGGAATGCCACTGAGTGAACAAGATGTCAGTTGTTTGAGAAGTAGAGGGATTGTGTGGGAAATTACCAAGTGAGACAACAGAGTTAGTCACTGAAAGATGTTAAATACCATGTAGCAGTTGATGTGTGTGAATTTAAAGGGCTATAAAATTATACAGTGGCCCAAATCCTAATGTGTTTTTATACTGGTGGAGCCTCTGGGTGGCTTAGTCGTTAAGATGCAGAACTTGATTACTGGAAGGTTAGCAGGTCAGCAGTTTGAGACCTGAGTGCTGCACAATGGAATGAGCTTCCATTTTTGTCCCAGCTCCTACAAACCTAGCAGTTTGAAAGCAAGAAATTACAAGTAGATAAATAGGTACCACTTCGGTGGGAAAGGTAACAGTGTTCCATGTCTAGTCATGCCTGCCACATGACCATGGAAACATCTGCATATGCAGTAGCTCTTTGGCTATAAATGGAGATGAGCACTGCACCCTAGAGTCAGATACGACTAGCTTTCGAGCAAGAGAGACCTAATGCACCTGGTGTAAAGTTAATGCCCTGTCTGAATTATCTTATTGCTACCAGACCCCGTTTATTTGTTTCTTTATTTATTTTCTTGATTTATAGGCCGCCTTTCTCGCCTAGGAGACCCAAGGCGGCTCACATCAAATAAAACATCTCATACGTTAAAAACCCACAGCTAACAATAAAATAGATAGATAGATAGATAGATAGATAGATAGATAGATAGATAGATAGATAGATAGATAGATAGATAGATAGATAGATAGATAGATAGATAGATAGATAGATAAGTCTTTATTGTCATTGTCCTGCACAGAACAACGAGATTGGGGGGGGGGGACACTAAACAAAACCTAAACAAAATACAACTATACAAAATTATCAACATACTCCCACCCCACATATACACATTTAACCCCTAAAAGCTCTAAAACTCTAAAAACTCTAAAACTCTAAAAACTCTAAAACCCTAAAAACTCTAAAAACTATATACAGAAGCTCCCTCATAGACTGCATTGCACTGCATTCAAAGCCAGAACTGCTTTTGGGTAGAAACTATTTCTCAAGTGGCTGGTCCTGGTCTTTATGACCCTATACCTTCTTCTAGAAGGCAGAAGCTGAAAGAGATCATTTCCAGGGTGCGTACTATCTTGCGCAATCTCTACAGCTTTCTTATAACACCTGGTGGCATAGATTTGATCTAGAGTGGGAAGAGTACGCCCGATTATCCCCTCTGCAGTCTTTATGACCCTGGGCAGCATTGTTCTTTGCCTAGCTGTACAACTCCCAAACCATACACACAGACCATAGGTCAACACTCTCTCTATGGTACAGTGGTAGAATGCCAACAGCAGGTCCTTTGAAAGGTTGTTCTTCCTGAGGATTCTCAAAAAGTATAACATCTGCTGTGCTCTCTTCATCAGATCTTTGGTGTTTGCTCCCCATGTTAGATAATCCCTCAGCTCCATTCCCAGAAATCGAAATACCGAGACCTGTTCCACACAATTCCCTTCAATAATAACTGGCTGAATGTTCAATTTGCATTTTCTAAAGTCCACAATGATCTCTTTTGTCTTTTTTACATTGAGGAATAAATTGTTTTCCCTACACCACTCCGTCAGCATCTCAACCTCCTTCCTATAAGCCGACTCTCCCTCGCCAGCAGTAATCAGACCCACCACCGTTGTGTCATCTGCAAACTTGATGATCTTATTGCTGGAGTAACTGGGAACACAATCATATGTGTAAAGTGTGTACAGAAGCGGGCTCAGCACACACCCCTGCGGCGTCCCCGTACTTATACTGAGATCCGCAGAGACATGAGAGCCCGTTGGAAATGATCTGATAGAAAATCTAGTATCCACTTGCATAAGCATGGCGGAAGCTCCAGATCTAATAATTTGGGCACCAGTCTATGCAGAAGAATAGTATTAAAAG
Organism: Bradypodion pumilum; assembly: GCA_035047305.1. Classification (NCBI taxonomy): domain Eukaryota; kingdom Metazoa; phylum Chordata; class Lepidosauria; order Squamata; family Chamaeleonidae; genus Bradypodion; species Bradypodion pumilum. The sequence goes on from JAWDJD010000001.1 coordinate 199,843,307, forward strand.
CAGAACTAAAATCTACAAATAACAGTCTCGCATAAGTTCCTTGTTTCTCCAAATGGGTCAGAACAGCATGTAGGGCCGTAGCCACAGCATCCTCCGTGGATTTCTTTCTCTTATATGCAAATTGACAAGGGTCAAGTCCAACTGGTAAACAAGCCATAATACAGTTCCACACCAACTTTTCAAAGCATTTCATTATGACAGGTGTAAGCGCCACAGGGCTGAAGTCATTCAGACTATCTATGTTAGGCTTTTTAGGCAGAGGTATAATAGTATGATTAAAAACTATAAAAACCCATACCCCTTAATTAAAAAAAACCACACAGGGCTAGAGGCTAGTTACCCTCTCGGTCTCCTGGACCACCCAAGCCACTGACTGGGACCCTAATCCTCTACCCGGGTAGCTGTGGAGTCACCAACTGCTGCACCTACAAAAATTAACTGCTGCATGCATAGTTGGTCAATCAAGCTATAACTGGTAGCTGCCCTTTTCCTCTGAGTGGCTAATTTACAGCACACCATCCTCCCTCACAGCCTGATCATGTCAGCAATTGCCCCAGTGTTCCCAGTGCTGCTTGTCTCAATCTAGGTTGGGTGGTGGTGGTAAAGAAACCTGATCTACACCGCATCCAACTATAGGATAATAACATCACAGATTCAAAGTTTTATATTATAAATAAACAAGGGAACCCAGAGGAGGTGGGGAATTTTTTTTGTTCCATCAGCAGAGCTTGAAAAAGTTCCTTATTTGGGCTATAATTTGCAGAATCATGTGGCTAGCACAAATGGTTGGGGATTCCAGACCAATATATGATGATGGTGAGCCACTGTGTGAGACAGAATGCTGGACTGGATGGGCTGTGGCCTGTTCCAGCAAGGCTGTTCTTATGTTCTTATGTTCTTATATCGGAATTCTTCTTTCATGTCTAGGTCAGACTATAAACTGAAAAAAATGAAGCCACTGTTTGCAAATTAATTCCGTAGTTGATTAATTTATTTATTCAATTTGTATGCCTTTCACATGACCTCGTGTAAGAAAGTTTAGCTGGCACAACAAGGTTGCCATTGCCCGGGGTATCCCCAATGGTGGTTAAAAATACCACAATCTTCAAGGAGGCTCTTTCTGTGTACTCCATATTTTTGGATGGCATTTCCCATCCTGGAATAGCTGCATGCACTTTTAAAAGTGCATGCACTTTATGTTACCACTGGATCATTTTCAGTGAGGAAACCAGCTGGACTGTAGCAGGTATCTGTCAAGGTATCCTAAAATTGCCTCCACCAAAGATCCAAGTCTTTAAAAAATGCCCCCAAATGTGGCAAACAGAGCTATGAAATTGGAGCTATTTTGATCTCAGACTTATGGGGAGGTTGAGTTTCCACAGGAAGAGGAGGCTGAGGAAATCACAGATGTGCATTATTCTCTCTCACTCTCAACACACACACTCAGTCTATCCAGTTTCCTGTAATCCACACTTTGTTGACTGGCTGCAACTGTTTTCTTAGTTTCCTCCCCTCCACCCTTTCTTTCTTTCCACAATTGTGGGGACCACTCCTATTTGCATTATAATTTCACCTCCTGCCCTTTTCCTTTTGATCTGGCTGTCCATTCAGAGGCAAAAGGAACCAGCAGGCACTAAAACTCCCAGTTCCTATTTTCTTGTCTTATTCTTAGAAGAAACCCAGAGCAACAGCGTTTCCAGTGTGTTTGCCTGGACCTCTTCCTATAGCTGTTAATGTCAGTTGTGGTGACCACCAGAGAATGAAGGGGTGCTTGTCCTTCCTCATCTCAAATTTATGTATTATTTTGAGATATATAGGCAGACAAACACACTGGATGAAACCTGGCAGTAAGTTGTCACAACTAGAGTAGACTCATTTGAATCAAAGGAACTTACCAAGGAGTTGGCTTACCATATCCTCAGTGATTCAATAGGCCTACTCTACTTATGACTGACTACTGGATTTCAGAGGCATGTGCTACACATGCAAACTATGATAACATGTCACTATGCAGCCTTGCCCCTCTCCATTAAGATGAGTCATTATGAGTCAGTCAGTGCCTTGACTAGTCAAGAAATAAGTCCCGCAATATACTGTTACAGGTCCAGTATTAACAACTTTTAAGCAGCAGCTGCTCTTCAGAGTTTCAGCCTGCCTTCTTTCATTAGTTCTATAGTAATACCTCATACAAAGTCCGCTTCGTACAACATTGAATTCATACAACATCGCCTAATTCCTTGAAAAAAGTTGCCTCATACAAAGTTGCTGCGACTTTGTATGAGGCATTGGGGTTTTTCCCAGGTTGCATTGTGCCTGGGCAGTATAAAAGGCAGGACACATACGTGCATTGCTCTTGTGGGTTTTGCACGAGGCAAAGAGTGTTTAGGAGTGGTTTTGAGCGCGATTTTGGATTTTTTTGATTTTTTTTGTCAGAATTTTTAGAAGCATTCCTGGGATTTTTGCAGCATTCTTCAGGTTCTTGGACAATCAGGGTTGTTTGACATGTTTTTGTAATGTATTTAGCCTTTAGACAATGATTTCTTAAAGTTCTGTCAGTTTCCTGTCTGTTTCCTTGACTTTGCCCTGAAGTCTGTGCTGTTACAGTACAATGTATCTATGGAAACGACGTTGTACGAGGCATCGCGGCAAGGATTTGGACGTTATATGAGGCATTGTACTAGGATTTTGCATGCCTCATACAAAGTCCAAATCCATATAAAGTCCAAATCCGTATAAAGTCCAAACTTGGTTTCACAAGTTTGGACTTTATACAGATTTGGACTTTGTATGAGGCATGCAAAATCCTAGCCGCAATGCCTCATATAACGTTGTATGAGGTATCACTGTATTTGGAAATCCCCGGTATTCGCCTAAAAGTGCTATCCAGTCCCTATCCTACTTAGTTTCCAACAACAGACAAAACTGTTCTGGTCAAGTTCTCATGCTACTAAGGTAGCTGTGGTCTCTATTCTGCAGGTCTATGGGACACGATTAATTTTTACTTGTTTTCAATAGATCAGTAGGGGTAAACAGAAAAAGCCTCCTCAAAGACTATAGTATTTTTGAACCACAAACAGGCGTACACTGGGCAACGGCAACTTTTTTGTGCAGGTTAATCTTTCTCACACCATGTCAGGCGAAAAGGACTATGGAATGAATTCACCCAAAAGTGGCTTTGTTTTGGCCGTTTAGAGTCTGACTTGGGCACGAAAGAAGAAGAATAGATCAGTAAGTACTGTATCATAGTGGACATTAATTCTGCATAAATACATGTAGGATTGAGCTGTAGTAACACCACATAAACTTTTCGTTAAGTGGCTGGTGACTTCTGGTCAACAAACCTGACTTTCACCCAGCCAGAGCGGCTTAGGGCACAGCTTGGCTAACTTGCAAGAGCTTCTGTTAGAAGCTTCTTCACCAGAAAGCACGTGTGGGAATTTGAACGGCATGCTGAGCTCTAGTTTCGTTACAAGGACCCAATTTGTAACAAATAAGAGTGCCTGAAATAGTCTTCTGTTTCACCTCATTTGAAAAACCACAAGGCACTAAGAAAATACGAAAGAAAAACATAAACTTTAATCCTTAGTGAACCATAATTTACTTTCTCTGCCAAGTCTACACCAAGGCACAAAACTACAAACTGAGGGATTGACAGATTTATCCTTGTAAGTCATTTTTGCTCCATGGCTTAAGAAGAATTAACATTTCATAGCCAATCAAGCAGCCCAGAATAATTGTTTCATTTTCAGGGCCCATTTTTATGATGTTCGAACAAAAACTGCAGAAGTGTAATAACACCTGGTGATCTCATTTCCATTCCATTGGCTTTTGTTGGCAACCACATCTGTTCTAAAAGTAATCTTTAAAAACTAGAGATACACTCAGGTCTATCTGGATCAGATGCATCTGGATTAGAATATAGAGCTCACACAGTTGAGTCTGACTCTTCAAGACCTCATGCAGCAACACGCCAGGCTCCTTTATCATCCGCCATCCTCCAGAGTCTGCCCAGATCTACACCCACCACTTCAACGATACTATCCATCTCATCCTCTGCTGATCCTTTCTCCTTTTGCCTTCAATCTTTCCTAGCATCAGGGCTTTCTCCAGTGAGTCCTCATTTGGTAGCCAAAGTATTTGAGCTTCAGCTTCAGTATCTGTCCTTCCAAGGAGCAGTCAGGGTTGATTTCTTTCAGGATGGACTGATTTGATCTCCTTGCAGTCCAGGGTACTTTGAAGAGTCTTCTCCAGCACCACAGTTCAAACGCGTTGATTATTTTGCACTCAGCCTTCCTTGTGGTCCAGCTTTCATAGCCATACATTACTGTTGGGAAGAACAGCACTTTAACTATTAGAACTTTTGTTGGCAGGTTGATGTCTCTACTTTTAATTATGCTGCCTATATTTGCCATAGCTTGCCTCCCTAACAGTAAGCATCTTTTTATTTGATGAATGCAGTCCCCATCTGCATGGATCTTGGATCCCAAGAAAGTAAAATCTGTCACTGCTACCATTTCTTCCCCTTCCACTTGCCATGGAGTGAAGGTGCTAGATACTGTACCATGATGTTGGTTTTTTATATTGACTTTCAAGCCAGCTTTTGTACTCTCCTCTTTCACCCACATCAAATGGCTCCTTAGGTCTTCACTTTCTGCCATTAGGGTGGTGTCATCTGCATATCTCAGGTTGTTGAAATATCAACATTGTTGATATTTCTGCCAGCAATCTTAATTCTGGATTTTGATTCATAAAGCCATGATGAACTCTGCATATAAGTTAAATAAGCTGGGTGACAATATACAACCTTGTCGTACACTTTTTCTTATTCTAAATCAATCAATTGTTCCATATCTGGTCCTAACTGTCACTTCTTGACCCAGATACAGGTACAGGTTTTTTAGAAGACAGGTGAGGTGATCTGGTACTCTCAATTCTTTACAGACATGCCACAATTTATTGATCCCCAAAGCATAGTCAATGAAGCAGTAGTAGACATTGTTCTGGCACTCCCTTGCTCTCACCATAATCCAGCGAATGTATGCATTTTAGACTCTAGTTCCACTGCCTCTTTGGAACCCAGGAATGCTTTCTAGGGTCCATTTGACTTCACACTCAAGGATATCTGGTCCAATGTCAACAATCACACCATTATGGTTATCAGGGACATTAAGGTCCTTCTTGTATAGTTATTCTGTGCATTCTTGCTATCTTTTCCTAATCTCTTCTGCTTCTGTTTGGTCCCTACTCTTTTTATCCTTTATCATTTTTGCTCTATATGTTCTCTTGATTTCTCTAATTTTCTAAAAGAGATTTTTAGTCCTTCCCCTTCTGATGTTTTCCTCTATTACTTTGCATTGTTTATTTTTGAAGGCCTCCTTATCTCTCCTTGCTGTTCTTTGGAAAACTGCATTCCATTGGGTGAATCTTTCTCTTTCACCTTTGCCTTTCTCTTTCCTTCTTTCCTCAGTTGTTTGTAAAGCTTCATCAGACAGCCACTTTGCTTTCTTGCATTTCTATTTCTTTGTGATGGTTCTAATTGCTAGCTTCTGTACAATGTCATGAACCTCTGTCCATAGTTATTCAGTCACTCTGTCTGCCAAGCCTCATCCCTTAAATCTCTTCTTCACCTCCACTGTACAGTAAAATCTCAGTTTACAACCTAGATCTGTTCCAACAGCCTTCATCGTAAAAAAATTGTAAACCAAAGCACGTTTTCCCATAGGAATGCATTGAAAATAAAAAAATGGTCGCGAACATCCAAAAAATAATAAAAACGATAGAAAAAATCCCAAAAAAGAGGAGAAGCAGAAAACTCAGTAAAATGGAATGGAAGAAGAAGCTAAGCTCCTTACCTTTCCATTGCTTGAGAAATCCACCGCCAGAACCACTTTCCTGGGCTCTGAGCGGGCCTGGACTCTCTTCGGAGCTGTTTTTTTATTTATTTTCAAGGCATATTCATCACATTCCCATCAGCATCATCTATTGGCCAGCCCTGGTAATTGCAGGAAAAATCTCCAACCTACAGCTGTCTGGGGCTGCTGAAGGAAATTCTAGCACTTTCTGGTTGCGAGAAGAGCTTCTACCAGAGCCAAAAACCAATGAAAATTTGCAACAATGGAGCAGAAATGCTGCAAACACCCTTCCACCGCAGTGGTAAGTGATGAATTGCAACTTCTATTGGTGGGGGTGGGTGGGCACCATTTTAGAGTTTAAAATGGCGCTGGTGGTCAAATTCCCGGGTGTAAGGTAAAAACATCATCGTACACTGGGATGTGATTTTAAAGGGATTTGCTGTCGTAAATCGAGGCAAATGTACTCCAGGGCAGTCGTAAGCCGGGGTTTTTACTGTATTTTCATAACAGGTGTGATCTAGGTCATATCTGAATGGCCTAATGGTTTTTCCTACTTTCTTCATTCTAACCCTGAATTTTGCAATAGGTAGTTTATAATCTGAGCCACCATCAGCTCCTGGTCTCGTTTAGTGACTGCATAGAGCTTCTCCATCTTTGGCTACAAATTACAGTGATTTTAAAAGACCAAAAATGCCATGCCTTTTATATTGGGAAGGAGCAAAGGGAAAATGTGGGGTGGGTGAGTTACATGAAGTACTGCAATATTGCCACAAATGTTTAAAGAAAGAGTTCAAGATAAATAAAAGTTTCTAAACTCAGAGAATGAGAATGATATTAAAACAGGTGCACCTTCCTATCAAAAAATTCTTTGTTTTTGTATACCATCAAGTCGGAACTGACTTATTAACAGCCCTAGTAAGGCTTTCAAGGTAAGTGAGATGTTTCAAGAATAGTTTTACCAGTTCCACCCCACATCCAGTGAACGTCCACTGCTGAACAGAGATTTCAACCCCAGGCCTCCTGAGTCCTAGTCCATCACTCTGTCCTCTATGCCACACTGTCTATTCCCACCTACTAAAAGTGGGGTTTATATCTCCACTTATTTCGGTGGGAGAGTGAAGCATGGGTGTAGTGGAAATCAATGGGACAGCTGGTAGACATTATATTATATTAATGACTGTGTCAACACAAATTATGGCAACTCTTCTCTGGGCTTGCAAAGACCCATAATTGAATGTTATACTGTATATACATCAAATCACTTCCAACATACATAACACTCTGAATTAATGACCTCAAAATGTTATCATTAAAAGAGCTTCTTAGATCTGGCAAACTGAAGGCCCTGGTGTCTTTCATTGAGTCAATCCTTCTTGTCAAGTCTTCTTCATCCAATGCTGCCTCCAGCTTTTCCTGGCAGAATGATCTTTTCTGGTGAGTGTTGTCTTCTCATGATCCATCTGAAGCCTCATTTTAATGCTTATGGAGATTGCAAGTGTGATTTGACCTAGAACTCACTTATCTTCAGCGTACTAAACTCTTTTCTAACACCATACATTAAAACATTTAATGGGGTTGTTGTGTATTGAGGCACATTTGCATGTAGCACGGACAGCGCCTTGGAAGAGGAAAATGGCGGTTTCCCGCCATCAGAATTAGGAGCTTAAAGTGGCATGAAAACCCCTGCACAGGGTGCACTCATTCTGCTAATCCAAGCCCTGTGATTGGATACAGTTTTGGATCCTGTTCTTCATTGGTTAGGTACATATATTCCCTGTTATGATTGGTCAGTTACAGTTATCCGCCAGGTCGCTACTTTGTATCAAGAAGCCACTGCCAAGGAGACACTATATAAGCCCCGCGAGTAAACAAGGGTGGGGCCGGACCGGACTACTCCCAGTGCAAAACTAGTACTCTTCCCACTCTGTACAGGTAGCCAGACACATGCTAAGCCTGGGTCTCCTCCATTATGCTACACTTCTATGGTAGCTAGTATTTGCCCCACTACGACAAGAGTCCGGAGGGACTAATTCCTTTGGGATTGTGTAGCCATCTCTGTGTCCGGAAACATCTTGTAAGCTCATCTCTAAAAGACTATTGAATAAAGACTTGTTGCTGTTTGGTTCATCATTGTCTGGACTGGTGTTAATAAGGGCCAGACATAACAGGGGTGGAGGCCATAATAATTGAGAGAGGAGTCCAGCACTATTTTCTCAAGTGACAGCTAAGTGGCAAATTCTCCCCTCTTTTTAAAATTTATATCCTTCCCTACTTATTTCATTTATATTCCATGAACTTTTCTTCATTTTTTTTGCATGGGTAATTCTAAATAAACACAAATTTCCCATGAAATCACAAGCTTTGATTCCTTAGGCCAGTCCTGCTAAATCAGGTATCCTCCAGGTATGCTTCAGCACAGATCCCATAACCCGTAGCATGGCTGGCTTTCACCTTGATGTTTCTGGAGGGCATATGGTCATTATTTGTGCCATCACATTGCTCTCCCCCTCCCCAAATTAGTGCCGTTTCCAAAGCTCCCAGTGCAAAACTAGTACTTTGTACAGAATCTGGGACATAATTTAGCACTATTAGTAGCACTCTGAGCTGAGGGAGAACAAATCCTTGACCCCACTCTCTATCTCTCTTTGAGATGGGTTTGTGTAGTTTCAGAAAACCATTACCCCACAATCTCCTTTCCCCACCTTTCCCAAGAGACTAATAGCTACCTGTCTTCCAAGGGGTTGTAAAGTTGACAGCTGTGGCAATCTGTGGTGTTAAAAAACACAAAAGGCCTGAGAGCACTGTAAGACAGTTGGGTGTAAGTGCAAGCAAAGAGATACCAAGTGTAAATCAGACATCTCTCACCATTAACTCTAATCTCTAATTCTGACCCATCTAACATTTTTAGTTGGTTTACCTGTACTGTGTCAATACCTCAGAAGTATTCTGAACACTGAAGCTTTGTAATAGTCTGAATCATGCCTTGTATGTTGGATAGAGCTGTAAATATTCAGCCAAGCATATTGTCCATGTTCTATGGCAAAGGAAAATGATGTGCAGCCATTAAACAAATTTATATGATCGTTCTCCTCTATGATTTATTCTGGTCTTGTTGGTCAAAGGAAGAGGCAATAATATAGGGTTTTAGCTCTGTCGGTGAATCACTGAATGGTATCCACCCAATAATTCCTTTGGTTTCTGAGAAATTCTCAGGGCAGAACCATGCATTTCCAAGCACATCATGCTAGGTAGAAGGCTGAGGCTGTTTGTTTGTGAACGTAGCCAGCATATGCTTTTCAGGAAGATGGATTCTACAAGCAACCCTGTAATGTGTGGTTTTTTCAAGAGTCCTGTTCCTATCATCAAAATATACTGAACATTGCTCTGTTGGGTCACGTGAGCAGGGCATTTATCTTTGCAGAATTTTGCAGAACCGTTGCATGGCCTTGCTCCAGATTGAAGCCACACTGACTTATTGGAGTATTTACCATTCTCGAGCACATATTTTTCTTCTATATTTGCTCATGCTATCACATTTCCAGCCGGCAGCAAACTACTGTGCTCAGCACTTGAGAACTGCATGGCTTCTTTCCTATAATCAGTGTTCCATGATAGCTCAAAGGCACTTTTTGTGTGTGTTTGTGAGGAATCCTATGTTCTTTTATTAACCAATAAAATAAGTAGGCTATAAATCCTAAATGCAAGTTACTAGCAAGGAAGTGCCCTGAAGTGCAGAATGAAGCAGGTAAAGCTTTTGCAGTACAAATAGTCTGCCTGCCTTTTGCTCATATGTTTCTCTCTCTCTCTCTCTCTCTCTCTCTCTCTTTCTCTCTCTCTCTGATACCTGATTTTTCTCCAGCAAATCTTGAAATCAAAGGAGAAAAACCTTTGATTTCAAGAGGCCCGGTCAGCTTCGTTTCTCTGCCTTTCTCCTCCACTTCCAACAACAAAGGAGACATAAACGTGAGTCCCTATTGGCATCTCAGAGAGTCAGAAGCACAGCTCTCTCCCATTAATCTCTGGTCTTTCTGGAGCAGCAAGTCTGGGGCAGGCCAGCTTAGCTGCATTTCTGTGCCCCTTCCCCACTGACTCACTTCCCCCCTTTCATCCTTCTTAATTTTGTCTACCAGCCAGAAATGCAGGTGGGAAGAGCAGGTGTGTGCTCAGCTCCCCTGCGGCAGAATCTTTCCATGACTTGCCTCCAAAGTAGTTGGCTTCGCCTCTCCCTAAACACAAATGAAGTACAGTAAAACGTCGCATAAAGCGTGCCTTGCTTAGAGACTAACTTGCTTAAAGAGCAGAATTTTCTCTGAATGGTTGCCTCACTTAACAACTAGAACCAACCAAAAACTCACATAACAACTAAATCGGGGTTTGCAATCCACCCCTACTCCCACCCCCACCAGAAGTCACAATTGGTCACTTACAATGGTGTTTCACTTAAAGAGCAAACTCGCTTAAAGAGCAACCCAGTGGAACACATTATGCTCTTTAAGCAAGGTACCACTGTACCTATAAGGCATGATTCAGAGTGACGCACCACACAATTTGCTGGCTGGGCCTAGCCACCTCTTTGCCAGAAAAGATCCACTCCAGAGAATTTAGGATTTTTATCATTATCCTTGCCATTGTCATGTTTATTTGTCTGATACAAACACAAGGTGGGTGGGCAACCTGGACCTACGGACCCTAACAACCTTTTAGAGGACTTTATTTTCCAGGAATGATTCCCTGCCCTTTAGTTATACTCTAGGAATGCAGTTGTCTTCCATTCCCTCCCTCCCTCCCTCTCACCACCCCCGCAATCTCCCACCCTCATTCTTCATAGAAGTGAGTGTTAGGACATGCCATGTCAGCTGTGTCCCAGTAGCATCTCTTTATTTAGAAAGGGTGCATTGTCTTACAACTTCCAAGAAATAGGAGGCTGGTGGAGTTTATCTCAAGGGAGCTAACAATTAAAATCAAAGCTTGGAAATGCTACCATTTTGGACTCCATCATGCAGAAGGTCCAGGCTGGATAATGGAATCTAGAAGTCCAAACCAAAAAGTGACAGCAGATTCCCTCCCCCCCAAAAAAAACCCCACCCCTGTAGCCCAAAAAATATAATAAAACAAAATCTCTCTGCTGTGCTTAAAATATTTACAAGTGCAACAGCCCCACTATCCTGGACATAACATAAAGCTAATTTGGAGTGTGTATATTAACCCTGACCACAGGTAGACACTCCCTTTTACCATGTCACTTTCAAGTACAGTAATGCCTCATACAGAGTCTGCTTCATACAACATCGGATTCATACAACATCGCCTAATTCCTTGAAAAAAGTTGCCTCATACAAAGTTGCTGCAACTTTGTAAGAGGCATTAGGGTTTTTCCCAGGTTGCATTGTGCCTGGGCAGTATAAAAGGCAGGACGCATGTGTGCATTGCTCTTGTGGGTTTTGCACACAGCGAAGAGTGTTTAAGAGTGGTTTTGAGTGCGATTTTGGATTTTTTTCAATTTTTTTCATCAGAATGTTTGGAAGCATTCCTGGGATTTTTGCAGCATTCTTCAGGTTCTTGGACCATTCTTTGGCACAGTGGATGATGGGACATGTTGGAATCCATTTTGTCCTTGCTTCCATCCAGTAATTGTTTACAGTAGCTTGTACAAAATGGATGATTGGCCACATGGCTGCAGATTAACACTGTGCTGCATGATGAGACATGTTAACTTTTAAACCTGCACTTCATAAATTTTTCAAAAGTTAAAAACTTGTTGTATGGTTTGTCCCCTAAAATCAGGGTTGTTTGACATGTTTTTGTAATGTATTTAGCCTTTAGACAATGATTTTTAAAAGTTCTGTCAGTTTCCTGTCTGTTTCCTTGACTTTGCCCCGAAGTATGTGCTGTTACAGTACAATGTATCTCTATGGAAAATGACATTGTACGAGGCATCACGGCAAGGATTTGGGCGTTGTATGAGGCATCGCGGCTAAGATTTTGCATGCCTCATACAATGTCCAAATCCGTATAAAGTCCAAACTTGTGGAACCAAGTTTGGACGTTGTATTAGGTATCATTGTACAGGGGAACCTCGGTTAACAAATGGTTTGGTTAACATAAAAATCGCATAAGAAAAGGAAATCTATAGAAAATAGTAGCTTAGTTTATGGATTTTTTTCCGGAATGGATTAATTGGTTTTCAATGGATTCCTATGGGAAACCATGTTTCAGTTAATGTATTTTGGTTTTCAATGCATTCCTATGGGAAACTGCATTCAATGCCTTCCTATGGGAAATTTGGTTAAAGTAATTTTCACTATAAGAAACGTCCCGGAGAATGCATTAATTATGTCAACCGAGGTTCCACTGTATATGCTGAATAATCAAAAGAATCCCATACTTACACTATCCCACTACCCCTTACCCATCTTGAATATATAGTTTAAAATTTCTCCTTCGAACAACTACATTCTTGTCTCCTCTTCCTTCCCCTCTTCATCCATGGAGGTCCTAGCTGTTCATCTGACACAAATATTCATACCTGGTTTAATTTTTATTCCAGTTTTACTACAGTGTGGGGCCCTCCAACAATTTTTAGAGGTCAACTTGCCTCACTTCCAGCCCCAATGGTTGTGCTCTTTGTGGCTGATGTGTGCTGTAGTTTGAAACCATGGGAGGGTGCCTGGTTGCACAGAGAAACTTTATTTTGGTTTCCCTAGTGAATTTCTTTAACCAGTTCCTGTACTGGTGCTTCGAACCCTGAGGTAGCTGTTAGGACTTCAGCATCCCCCAAAACATGCCAGTATAAACACATGACCCAAATTGCTGAGCTGTCATTTCAATTTCGTTGTAATGTATTTGATATAGTAACAGTCCTGGTTGTTCAATAGAGAAAATAGACAAAACCAAATCAGAAGATGGAGGAAGGAGCTCACTGGACAAGGAACAACATTAAAGGAGGATATACTGTAGCTGAGGAACTCAACCTCCCCCATGTCACTTGGAGGACCCTGAATAGGCTGAGGGTCAGAGTCCCTAAATGCAAGAACAACATGCTCAAGTGGAGGCTGCTGGCAGACAACAACACACTGTGCTCCCTGCTCTCCCGGAGCCCACGCCACCGGCTCCTGTGATTGTGAGCAGGTGGGAGCTGCTAACGCTGCCTCTACCCCCTGGGCTCGGCCCACCTGAAGGGCAGAAAAGGAGCCACTGCCGTTGCCGCTCGCCAGCACTCCCTGCTCTCCCGGAGCCCACACCACCGGCTCCCGTGATTGTGAGCAGGTGGGAGCCACTGATGCTGCCTCTGCCCCTCGGGCTCGGCCCTCCTGAAGGGCAGAAAATGAGCCACTGACGTCACCGCTCACCTGCGCGCCCTGCTCTCCTGGAGCCCACACCACTGGCTCCTGGGATTGTGAGCAGGTGGGAGCCACCAACGCCGCCTCTGCCTCTCGGGCTCAGCCCACCCGAAGGGCGGAAAAGGAGCTGGCGCCAATGCTGCCCAAGAGCTCCATGGACAGAATGGTGAAGCTCTGGGCCTAATGACTGCCTTGTCACCTGAGCAATGGGCCCTGCTTCAGTTGGAGCGCAGCTGTGACTCCCATTGGGTTGTATTTTTGTGCTTGTGTGAATTGCTTATGCACATTTTTGTATTATTGTATATCTGGCTTGTATTTGATGATGTATATTGATTGTATTTCTTATATTTTATTGTGTTGTACTTTTGTATTGTTGCATGTTGTGAACTGCTCTGAGTCTCCCGTTGGGCTGAGATAGAGCGGTATATAAATTAGAAATTGAATTGAATTGAATTGAACTGTGTGAATGTGGAGAGATACAGAACCTGGCTCATTTACTGGTGTGCCGATTACTGCCACAAATATACACCATTGAGGACAAGTTTAGCCAGTGACAAAGCCAAGAAAGTGGCTTCATTTTGGTAGTCCAAAGGTTGATCTGGACACAAAAGAAGAAGAATAGAGAAAATGTTAAATGTTAGCCTGAAGCTGATGCCCAACTAGGCTATGTGAGGAAGTTATGTTGAGGGTCTCATCAGATTTAGTGCAGACCTATTCTGAAACCATCCATCCTAATGTCATCATTACTACAACCATTTTTTCTTTCTCCCAGTCTTAATATCTGCCCTAGAACTGAACCAAATGTCAAATTATGGCCAATCTCTAAATATATAATGAAGGAAGCCTGTTTCCCTTCTTACAAAGAAACTGATTCTATTAAAAGACTGCTTCTGGAAATTCCTATCACCCAGTAGAAAACACAGAGATTCATTTTACTTCACAACATCTTGAACAAAGAATCATTTCCAAAAATGAAAACCATTTTCCCATAGGGCAATTATTTGGAAAAAAAATATAAGCAGAATATATAGATATAGGGAGAAGTATAAGTGGAAGTATAAGTGGCTTAGTGGTTAAGACGCTGAACTTGACAGCTGAAGTGCTGCAAAACAGAGTGAACTCTTGACTATGTCCCAGCATCAGCCAACCTAGCAGTTCGAAAGCAAGAAATTCCAAGTAGATAAATAGGTACCACTTCAGTGGAAGGTAAAAAGCATTCCATGCAACTAGCCATGCCTGCCACATGTCCATGGAAATGTTTGCAGATGCAGGCAGTGCTGGCTCTTTCGCTATAAAAGATGAGCACTGAATCCTAGAGTTGGATATGACTCTACTTTTACCATAACAGTATAAGTGCTGGTTGAATATCAAGAAGACAAAAAACAATGACTATAGACGAACTACACAACTCTAACACTGACAATGAAGAAATTGAAAGGTGGGGGGGGGGGGGATAAAGAGGTGAGAATAAAGACAAAAAATAAAATGACAAAAGCAATGTTAGATGTTTGAGAAAATACCAAAAAAAAATGGCACCAGATGTATCTCCAATTATGGACATTGAAGATGTCAAGATGTTTCCTGTAAAAACAGATGGAAGGATAAGAGATACTCTTTTTAGAAATGAAGTGTACCTGCTGAAGGATTGGATAAGAATGTGTGATAAAATTGAACAAAGAGCTGAAGTGTTTAATCAGATGAGGTTAAATTAGTTACAAACAATTTTGGTAAGTTAGTGGAATGAAAAATACGGAGAAGAACTTAGTTTAGAGAGAAGTAAAACAGAATTTGAAGAGATAATTTGTAAAGTAAGAAAAGGAGAAATGTTAATAACGGGATTAGTAAGTAAGATATGTTGTTGTTGTTGTTCAGTCGCACAGTCGATTCCGATCCTTTGCGACCCTATGGACCATTGTTCTCCAGGCGCCTCTGTCCTCCACCATCCCCCTCAGTCCTCCCAGTTCTGTGCCCATTGTGTCCACAATACCATCTATCCATCTCATCTTTGGCCTCCCCCTTCTTCTTTTGCCCTCCACCTTTCCCAATATCATGGCTTTCTCAAGTGAGTCCTCCCTTCTCATTTGATGCCCAAAGTACTTTAGCCTCATCTTTACTATTTGACCTTCCAATGAGTAGTCAGGGTTGATTTCTTCTAAGATTGACCTATTTGTAAGATATATAAAATGTTAAATAAGGATGAAAACTCACAAGATATGTTGAGAACAATACGGGAACAGGATTTAAATATAAGGATTTCTGAAACAAATTGGAAAAATAAATGGAAGAGAAGAATGATGAGAAGTTTATCAATTAAGGTAAAAGAACCTAATTACAAAATGTTATGGAGGTGGTACTTGACTCCGATTAAATTGCATCAAATAAATAAGACTAAAACAAAGAATTGTTGGAGATGTAAAAGTGATTTTGGGACATATGAGCATATGTGGTGGAGTTGTAAAGTGACATGTGCTTTTTGGAAACAAATAGAAAAAGAGATTGCGGGAATTTTAAAAATGGATTTAAAGTTGGAGTCAGGTGCCGCCTTACTGACAGAAATAGATAATATGAATATATGTACAAATAAAAAAGAATTGTTTTCCATAATGTTAACTGTGGCAAGACAATGCACAGCAAAAAAATGGAAAAATGACTTAGTTATAAAAGTGGAAGATTGGTACACTCTTGTGTTTCTGATCACTATGTACAAGTGTGAAAGCTAGACAGTGAAAAAACCTGACAGGGGAAAAAATGACTTCTTTTGAAATGTGGTGCTGGAGGAGAACTCTGTGGATACTCTGAACTACCAGAAAGATGAACAAGTGAGTCCTAGAGCAAAGCAAGCCTGAATAATCTTTGGGGGCAAAAATGATGAAACTGAGGCTGTCTTACTTTGAGCACTTCATGAGGAAGCAAGGTTCTCTGAAAGAGACAATAATGCTGGGAAAGATGGAAGGCAGCAGGGAAAGAGGAAGACTTAATGTGAGATGCATTTACTATGAGAAAAACCACAGGTATGACTGTGAGAGCTGAGCATGGTTGTTGGAGATCTCTCATTTATTGGGTCACCATAGGTTGGAAATAACTTGATGGTACATAACAATAACAGCAGCAGCAGCAATATGTACAGTACAGTATAGGTATATACACATGTACAAGCTCGTATACATATACCCATGGACAAAAGGAGAAAAAGCAACTCTTCCCTCCACCCCAGGTTCCTTGTTTGTTAGAATATAGCTGTAACTAAATGGATAGAAAAGATATTTACTTTTAAAAGTAGAATTGCCAGGGCTGGCAACACTATTTGTGCTATACTTTTACTCATAAAAGAATTAATTATTTCATGACTTGTTACATTCATGGGCTGGGAATAGTCACTTCACTTTTGGCAAGTGATAATCTGAGAGAGATATTCTATTCACTTGCATGCCAGCTTTCACCACAGGCCAGCAACAGAAGTAACCATGCACTAAGAGTCATAGCTATGTGACGTGTTATGTCATGCCACGTCGTGTACTGACAGAGGCCTATAAAACAAGGGAAGGGCAGATAGCTTTGCCGTGCCATCAAAGGGTTTAAATTACATTTCAGCTCAGATGCATCTTGCTCTCCCTTTCTTATTAATAAATATGACATACAATATAACGGAAGGAAATGGCATTTTTATTCAGATGACTTCTACCAGTCCTTGCAAGCACAGTGAATGTGAGGGCTGGAGCGTTGGCAATTCAGCAAGTAGATAAATAGGTACCACTTTGACAGGAAAGGTAACAGTGTTTTGTGCACTCTGACATCTAGTCATGACCACAGAAACGTCTGCAGACACAAACAATGCTGGCTCTTTGGCTATAAATGGAGATGTGCACTGCACCCTAGAGTTGGATATGACTGGCTTTTGAGCAAGAGAGACCTTTACCTATGTTAGGCACATACCCATCAAGCGCGGCTCCGGAAAATATGGGAAATTACTGCACATGTGCACGTGCACGCTCAGCAACCCATTTGTGCATGTGCAGAATTCGTTTGCGCATGCTCACTAACCCATTTGTGCATGCACAGAACCTGTTTGTGCATGTGCAGAACCCCTTTGCGATGGGTGTGCATGTGCAGTAGCCCCTTTCAAAATATGGGAAGGCAGCAGGAAAGGGGAGGAATGAGTGCTAAAATACAGGAAATCCCGGGCAATATGGGATCCTTGACAGGTATGGCTAGTCATGTCCCATAAAGTACAATAATGAGAGTGCTCACTTAGGCCACACATATACTAAAAGGTTGGCTTTTCTCAACCTCTCATACAGGCCATGCATCATGACCAGGCGAAACAGAGAATGCTAGACACAGAAAGGCAAACCAACCTAGCCAGGGCACAAACCTTTCTAGCTGCAGAATCTTGGAGACACATTGATGCCCTGATCTGGTACCTGATCCAACTTGAGACACCAAATCATTGGAGGGCATTTACATTAGCACATTGCCAGGCCCTCTGTTCTTAAGTTCTGCGGGGGGGGGGGAGTTCCAAAGGACACCTATGTCAGAGAGACAATGCCCCTGTGACACTGGAGAAATTGAAACCATAGAACACGTTCTCTGCTTCTGCCCTTTTTATAGAGACATCCAGAACAAGTTCATATCTCCGCTGCGCTACAAGTATCCTGGCCACCCAAACAGCACATACACCCACTGGCTCTTATCTGATGAAAGGCCCACTTTCACCCACAACACTGCCAGGTTCTGTGCTGCAGCATGTAACATCAGAAGAACAATCCTGGCAGGTCCTTCAGCTAAATAAACCAGTAGCGCTATATCATAGACTTAGTAATAGTTGTAACACTATTAATTTTAAATACAGTACTAATATTACTATTCCTTAACTCTGAGAAGAAATGCTCCTTTTTAAAATTAATGTTAAGTACCCTCATTTTAACTTCTGTCTTTTATATATTTTAAGTTTGTTGTTGTTGTCCAGTCGCAAGTCGATTCTTTCTCATTTGATGTAAAAAGTACTTCAGCTTCATCTTTGTTATTTGTCCTTCTAAGGAGCACTCAGGGCTAATCTCTTCTAATATTGACCTATTTGTTCTCCTCGCTGTCCAGGGGACTTTCAAAACTCTCCTCCAACACCATATCTCAAAGGTGTCTATTCTTCTGCGTTCAGCTTTCCTAATGGTCCAGCTCTCACAACCATACATTACCACCGGGAATACTATTGCTTTGACTATGCGGACTTTTGTTTGCATTGAGATGTCTCTACTTTTAACTATGTTCCCCAGGTTTCTCATAGCTTGTCTCCCAAGAATCAGTCTCCTTTTTATTTCATGACTGCAATCCCCATCTACAGTTATCTTTGCTCCTAGGAAAGTAAAATCTGTCACTGTTTCTACTTCTTCTCCATCTATTTTCCAGGGACTGATAGGGCTTGTTGCCATTATTTTAGTTTTCTTGATATTGAGTCTCAAACCAGCTTTTACACTCTCCTCTTTCAACCTAATCAGGAGCTTCTTTAGGTCTTCCTCACTTTCTGCCATTAAGGTGGTATCATCTGCATATCTCAAATTGTTGATGTTTCTCCCTGCAATTTTGATCCCATATTGTGATTCCTCTATCCCTGCATTGTGCATTATGTGCTCTGTGTACAGGTTGAACAAACAGGATGACAAAATGCAGCCTTGTCTTACTCCTTTTCCTTTTCCAAACCACTCCGTCATTCCATACTCTGTCCTAACTGTTGCTTCTTGATTCATGTACAGATTTCTCATGAAAATTTAAGTACCCTACTTTTAACTTCTGTTCATTTTGCTCTACTTTGCTGGTCTTGGACCATAATAAAGATGGATGGATAGATAGATGGATGGATGGATGGATGGATTGACAATTATGAGATTCTTTCCCTCTCACTATGAAGTAAATGGTTCATCTGTGGTCTGCTAGGCTTTGATTCATTCTCTTTTATTTTATCTTACATCAATTATATCATAACAAAATCAGTAAGTCCAATGTAACATTGGATAATGATACACCGGTCAAATTCCTGTTATAGTAGGCCAACTGAATCAGTGGGGATTTGGTAACTTAACTCCCTGACAGGTTCCATTGATTCAAATTTGGCCTAAAATTGTTTCCCCCACCCTTTTAGCATAGTAAGTATAATTTAGAGTAGACCCATTTGTATGAATGAAACAGTGGAATCCAGATCATGAAACTTCTTAATAGGGAACTGCATTTCCACACGAATGGAAGAGGCGCTGCTGACTGAGTATGGAGTGGAGAGGGAAGAAATATTAATAGCAATTAGAAATTCCACTTACTGTATATATAACCCCACAGTGCTTAGTGCACTCCATGGGTAGTTCACATATTAAGTAGCATTTTGAACACAACATTCTGGGTCCTCATTTTACTAACCTCTGAAAGATGCAAGGGTGAGTCAACTTTGAGTCTCATCAGGATCAACCTCACAACATATTGGCTATAGCACAGCAGTTTTAACCACTGTGCCACCAGAGCTCCAACTGGAACGAATTCATGTTGGGGCAGAGGAAGAACAGAAATGGAACGAACGGGGTTTTAGCAAAAGTAAAGTGGGTTAATGTGTATGCATATATCCTAAAACCAACTTCCCAAAAAATTCAGATTGAATAAATGTTACTTCATGATGTGCAAAAATATGACTTTATGCTGTGTTAACAATTTGCTGACATTTGAGAGCATTGATACAGCACTGATCTTTACAATAAAAAACATTGGATCAAGGACTCTTAGCCAGGGTTTGTTTTTTTATGGTAATTAGACTAATTTTAAAAAATTTCTTAATGGCCAGATAAAAAAGCCAGAATATTGTTATCGGCCAATTAATTTGGGGTGTGGGGTTAATAGCATAAGTAGCTATTACAGCAGCCACATTGACCTTATAAAAATCATGGTTTATAATGGATAAACGGACAAAGACAAAGCAATATAATTTAACAACCTGTATTAAAAAGCACTCTTTGGTTTAGCTGTTTAAAAAAAGAAAAAGAAAATCTGAATACAATTAGAGAGAGAGAAATCCTGAACTAGGGTACCATTGCCATCTGTAGTATGAAAGATGGGCAGGACTTTCTTTAAACAAACAGTACTCTTCTGAAGAAAGTGCAGCTGGTCTCATCATTGCTCATCTTTGGGAGGTCATCTGAGTTTTATTGCCTAGATCTGACACAGTGCTAAGGCAGGTATTGTTGTTGTTCAGTCACACAGTTGATTCCGACCCTTTGTGACCCTATGGACCATTGTCCTCCAGGCCCCCCTATCCTCCACCATCCTCCTCAACCCGCCCAGCTCTGTGTCCATTGCATCAACAATACCATCCAGCCATCTCATTTTCTGCCTCTGCCTTCTTCTTTTGCCCTCCACCTTTCCCAGCATCAAGGCCTTATCAAGTGAATCCTCCCTTCTCATTTGATGTCCAAAGTTCTTCAGCTTCAGCTTCACCATTTAACCTTCCAAGGAGCAGTCATGGTTGATTTCTTCTAAGATCGACCTATTTTTTCTCCTCACTGTCCAGGGCACTCTCAAAACTCTCCTCCAACACCACATCTCAAAGGCATTGATTCTTCTGCACTCAGCTTTCCTAATGGTCCAGCTCTCACAACCATACATCATCATCATCATCATCATCATCATCATCATCATCATCATCATCATCATCATCAATAATAATAATAATAATAATAATAATAATAATAATAATAATAATAATAATAATAATAATAATAATAAATTGTCAATGAAGGCAGTTTTTTAATGTGGGGTTTTAAGAGGAATGGGGTAGGTGGGTGGGTATGTTGGGTTTTAATTGGTTGTATTGTTTTATGTGTGTTTTAACTTGTTGTGAGCCGCCCAGAGTCGGGTTTACCTGATTGGGCGGCATATACATTTGAAAATAAATAAATAAATAAATAAATAAAATAATAATAATAATAATAATAATAATAATAATAATAATAATAATAATAATAATAATAATAATAATAATAATAATAATAATAATAATAATAATAATGATGATGATGATGATGATGATGATGATGATGATGATGATGATGATGATGATGATGATGTTTATTTATACCCCACCCTACTGACACAAGCGTCACTCAGGGTGGCTACATCATAAGGTAAACGGAGACAAAGAGTATACAATTACCATTAATAATAGGTTCCACCTGAACACCATATCAAAACAACTTATACGAATATCCACAATAAATACGCAATGTTACAATATACAAGTTCCAAATACAAAATATACAACAGTACAATATACAAAATACAATATTTGAATCAATAATGTGATATTCAAATCACCAGCCCAGCAATAAACAGAACAACAAAGTCCTCATCCGGGCAGGTGGAGCTAGGTGGGCAGGACCGTCCCTAGACCGCTAAACGGCCACAGCTGCCTCAGTCCTCCTCCTGACAAGGCTGGAGTCAAACAAGCAAGAGCAGACGAGTCTTCAGCTGCCCCAAGCCCAGGCGGCCACCTCCTCTCTCTCCAGCAGTGACGGAGCCGGTGGAAAGCAGGCAGGAGTGCTCACTGCCTTTATCCTTCCCGGGCAGATGGAGCCCAGAAAGGAAGGTGGGGGCAGCTTCAACCGCCAAGACGCGTTGCAGCTCGGGTCCAGTGGTCCGGTCCTCCTCATCTCTCTCCGGCGGTGGAATGCCATTGCTTTGACTATGCAAATTTTTGTTTGCAAGGTGATGTCTCTACTTTTCACTATGTCTCCCAAGCATCAGTTGCCTTTTTAGTTCATGACTGCAATCACCATCTGCAGTGACAGGCAGGTATAGCTCACGGATTTCGACTGGCTGACTCTGCCTACTCTGCACAGGATATAGGTCTGCTTTCTTCAATGGGCCATTTCAAATAAAATGCATTTAGTTAATGCAACATGCTACAATATATCATTGAAGGGAAGATTGAGGGTAAATGGGGAAAAGGTAGAAGGTGGATGTCTTGGTTGAGTAACACGAGACAGGCTGGACCTTAACAAAGAGCAACTAATCCATTGAGCAGTAATGGCCAACCTTGGCACTCCAGCTGTTCTTGAACTTTAATTCCCAGAAGCCCTGATCAGCAGGTGTGATGAGCTGGGCTTCGGGTAATTGAAGTCCAAGAACACTTGGAATGCTAAGGTTGGCCATTACTACCATAGAGCAAGAAATAGGTGGGATTATGCCATGAGAATAGTGAATCTGACCCACTGAGACAGCACAGAGAGAGGGGGGGGGAGAGAGGGAGGGAGGGAAAAAGAGATATCTTAGATAAATCTGGTGAAACAACAAAGGATAACAGAAGCAACATTTTTAAAATTTAATTTCAAGTGTACAAATATTATTTTAGTGCAATTCAAACTTTACAATCTTGATTTATTATTTAGATGGGTGGATATTTGTCTGCCTCTTGTATTTCTATAGAAATGGGTGACAAATTGTAACAATTCTAACAATTAAAATCACCCTTTGTAACACTTACAATTGTAAAGTCTTGGGAAATGAACATTTTAAAAACTGCTTTTGGAAAAAAAAGGGAAAATAATGTAATGCATTTGCAATATTTGACATTTCTCAGGCTATTTCAATGTGTTTCTATAAATTTAATGTACTGTACTCATGTTCTGAAACACCCAGAGTGTTAGGGAAGATATAACTGATTACACTTTTGCTGGATGTCAACCGTGAAACATGAGCTATACCATGATATACATACTCATTGTGTCTTGCGCGCATCTTCCTCAAAGCACAGGAAAACACATTTACGTTGGTTTGTGAATGAATTGCAGAATATGGTTTTAGATTTATCTTATATCAAGTTCAATTTCATGTGGAATCTTCTTCACTTTTGGAATTCCACATGGACCCACAACTATCCTATACTGTATTATATATGTGCTACTGCTATTCCAAACTACACCTTTAAATCAGTGGTGCCATCCTTGAGTCTTCTAGAGTTATCCTTTAAACATTCTCTGCATCATATCCACAGATACAAGGATTATCTTTCTGAAGCTTGCTTGCTTTTAGTTTATTTGTTCATTCATTTATTCATTTAATTTCTGCATTTCTACCCCAAAAGTGCTCAAATCTTGATGAATAAAATACAATGGTACCTCACTTAAAGAGCATAATATGTTCCATGGGATTGTTCTTTAAGTGAGTTGCTCTTTAATCAAACTCTTGGAAAAAGCACCACCACTGCCATTGTAAGTGATTGATTGTGACTTCTGGGGGGGATTGTGAACCCTGATTTAGTTGTTAAGTGAGTTTTTGGTTGTTTTTTGTTGTTAAGTGAGGGTGACAAGTCAGAGAAAATTCTGCTCTTTAAGCGAGCTAGTCTCTAAGCAAGGCACTCTTTATGTGAGGTTTTAAGGATTCCCTTGCTCGAAAGCCAGTCGTATCTGACTCTAGGGTTCAGTGCTCATCTCTGTTTCAAAGCCGAAGAGCCAGCGTTGTCTGCTTCTGCAGATGTTTCCGTGGTCATGTGGCAGGTATGGAACGCTGTTAGCATAAAAGCCAGGCAATTAAGAACACCACAAAAAAAAAAAAAAAACACAACAGTAAAAGACAGAGCTAAGACCAAGCCCAAAGACCTGCCAATGTAAAAGGAAGCTCTTGCCTGCTGGTAGATTTGCAAAGAAAGGGAAACAACCTAGCAGCTCTTGACTGGAAATCCCAGTGGCCACCTGCCTGATTGGCTAAGGCGTGCCGCGGTGCAAAGGACGCTGGAAAGTGTAGTTTTTTTAGTTTTTTCGTGTTCATGGGGCATTGGCCCCACTCTCGGCTTCCAGACCCTTGTGGCGATGTTGTCAAGGACAAAAGGTAAATGTGGCCAGTGCATTACAGGATAGGCTGACATGTGTAGACACACATTCCGCACACACACAGCCCAAACCCATACCTGTCAACCATCCCAATTTAGCCGGGATTACCCCATAATTTGACGTCGATTGACATCATAACCCGCCCTGCGCTGCCAAAACCCCGTAATTTGTCAGCGGGGGAAATGCTTTCCACACATGTGTGGAAGCGCTACGCCACTTGCACAGCCACTACGCAAGCGGCATAGCACTTCCGCACATGCGTGGAAAGCAACCTGCGCACAAGCGATCTGCGCAGGTCTCGTTTTTCCGGAGCCACGGGTTGACAGGTATGCCCAACCCCCTTCTTATAGGTATAGATATAGTTCCTACCCTATCTCCTCTAAATATTGCTATAAATTATAGCAGCTCAGTTTGGGGACAGTGGTAGAGAAACCAATTTGTGTACCAACTCTGCATACATTCTAGCTAAAAATCAAAATCAGGACTCAAGAGGTTGTTTGAGGTTTATTGTGTTATCCTGATGTGAACTTAGTGATTCAGACTTAGCAGTTCATGACTCATGAAGTTCAAATCAGGATCCAGATATTTCACTGCATATTTTCTCATGTTCTGGTGCTTCAGGTCTGTAGCTCCATCTGTTGTTGGACAGACTTGTCTACCTGCAAAATGTGGTAAACAAACAAAGAGAAATATATTCAAATAATGAAATCTACTACTTTTTATCAAGAGTAATGAATTACAGAGGGATATTTCCAAGCACCTGTCCTCACTGGGAACCATGACAACTAGGGAAGTGTGGAAATAAATAAGGGGCTTGAGAAAATGGCTTTCTTTGACTGTGAGTGCAATTACACATGGAAATAAATTATACTTTGGACTACTTGTGGACTGATCCAATGTCATCTATCTCCTAGTAATCACACAACATATAAGGAATTGTGCTCCAGCCCAGTCTTGATCCATGTTTTTACTTTTTGGGGGGTGAGCTGATTGATATTGGACACGTGCCTTTTTTGCCATCTGATTACAATTTTAGACAGATTCAGACCCAGTGCAGATGAACATGACCAGTCTTGAACTTGAGTAAAGTTTTGGAAGACCAAAGGTTCCTGCACCTTACTGGCTGAAATCCTTTTCCTTAGCATAGTAGGTGCCACAACATTTTTTGTCTTTTTGTTTATATTTTTACTCTCTGATATGCTTGAGACACAGACTGATATGGCTACCATTTCAAAAATTTCTACTATGAACAAAAAAAAAGGCTATGAAGTGCAACAGGGGTAGTTTCTGGCATTATTATGAGAAGCTGAAATATATCAAAAACTCAATTGCACATAAAACAGTATGTCCCTTGAATCACTGGGGATTTGGTGAGTCAACTCCACAGTAAATTTCACTCTTTTAAATAGATCTATTCTAGTTGTGTCTTCCTATGCTTGGCAACAGGATTTCAGCCACCGATGATGATGGCAAATATTTTAAAACAAATTATTCATGCTCGTTCTCTGATAAAATTGGATAAAGCTTATGGAATAATAACTTATTGAGAGGGGATTATACCTGACAAATTACAGAGGAATAGGTGCCTTTTGCAGTATGGTTTTGGGTTTTGATAACAATGGGAATCTTGATAACCTTTAACATTTCTTGGCATAATCAGAACAAATTTTCAGGCATAGTTACCTCATCAGAGGCATGTGTCAGGCTGGTGGAGTGAGAAGAGGGGAGTGTGAGTCTCATTGTCCTCTGATTCTGTGGTGGACAAAAGGACTCATGGAACTCACCCTGGGCATGTGGCCACACTTCAAAATCAGGAGCTACAAGGGGAAAGGATCTTTTACCTCAGCCTGTGTTCTCCATTAACTCTCTCCTCCACCGCCCCATTACTCCCTGCAGCAAGAAAGTTGCTAAATTAAGTCCAATTGTTAGTCCCAATTCAATAAGACTCATTCAATCAGTGGGGCAGTTGGGAAAACTTACATATGATCCTCAGGATGCACACTCTAATTGGGACCAATTGGATTAAGGCCATTGTTTCTATGCCCAAAGCTACGATTTTACTTTGGTTGTAAAATTGATGACTTATGTAAAAAAAAAAATTTGTAAAAGTCCTATAAAAGAAAAACAAACATGCAGAGATGTATAAGGGTGTGCAGATATATTTTTGCCTACCATCTGAGAGTATTTCCCAGTTGGATTGTGTTGTGTTCTCAATACTATGCCTTTAAACACGTAACAATCATCAGCTGTATCCATGTAACCCGATGTAATCAGGACGCGAGCTAATGACCACCAGGTGGCAATAGCGAGCGCCTAGCTCACACGGTTCCAATTCCCCAAAGAACTACAGCGCGGGAAGTTTCCCGCCACTACCTCGCCTGGACAACAAGGGCGTGACCAGAAATGACATCACGCCGACAGTAGCCAATGGGCTACCGTGGAGCCACATTCAAATGTATAGCCACTGTATATATTGAGCTGCTTGTCCACCATTACCACATGTTCCCCCTGACCACCATGCAATAAAGATGTGTTAAGCCAATACTTCGGCTGTTCCTGTGTCTTGGTTCTCATACACTAAATTGGCGACGAAGGTGGGATTATGGATCCCCACGAGATCAAGACACACGCTGGTCATGCCGGTTTCGACATCAACAAGCCGGAAGACTGGGAGCTCTTCGAAATGGACTTCCAAGATGCGCTGGTGGTGTCCGACATTACGGACGAGGGAAAGAAGAGGGCCATCCTCACCCGGATGCTCGGGAATGCCGCCAAAAGAGTATTGGTGGACCTGGTATCACCGAAGAAGGTGAGCGAGCTGCCGGTCAAACAGCTCCTGAAAGCGATGCGCGACCACTTCCAGCCCCCGGTTTCGATGTTTTCGGCTCGAGAAGTGTACTGGAAGAGAGTTCAAGTGCCTGGTGAGTCCATCGCCGCCTTTGCAGCGGCCCTGCGGTTGGCCGCCGGCCCATGCAAGTGGGAAAACCTGGAAATCGCCTTCAGGGACCGCATGCTGTGTGGCCTGTGGGACGAAGAGGTTCAGCAAAAATTGATGAACCAGGAGCCACCCCCGATGCTGCGCGAGGTCGTGAAGGCGGCGCAGGCCGCGGAAGCCACGAGGGCCGGAGTCAAGGGGTTCAGAGAAAGGCCCCCACAGTCCGACAAGGCAGCGGGGTCGGTGCATGCGGCCAGACGAACGCCGAAATCTTCCACGGAGAGCAGCGACGACGAGGACATCCGGAAGGTTCGGAAGGAAGGCCGACGCTGCGACGGATGTGGAGCGGCCCATGGCCGCATCAAGTGCCCGTTCCGGAAGGCCGAGTGCCACAACTGCGGACGCCGGGGGCACATCGCCAAGGTCTGCAGACGGCGGCGCAGGGACCAGAAAAGCTCGTCAGACCGCTCGCCAAGGACCAAGGAGGGCGCCCGGCCCGCGAGGAAGCAGGACGGCGTGGGCCGCATCTCCGACGACAGCAACGACGATGCCCCAGTGTACAGCGTGTCCTTGGGACACCCCCGTTACTTTGTTGAGGTACTGGTGCAAGGGGCCCCTGTTAGGATGGAGATAGACTTGGGTTCCTCCTACTCAATCATGTCCCAGCAGGAGTTCTTGGGAATTTCCCCCCACGTGCGCCCTAAGCTCAAAGCGTTGAGGTCCACGCTGCGGGACGTACAGGGTAATAGCATTCCGGTGTTGGGGGTTGGAAAATTCAAGGTCCAGTACAAGCAGCACGCCGCAGAACTGCCCCTGGTTGTTCTCAAGGGGGGGAGTTGCAGCCTCCTCGGGACTCAATGGTTTAAGCCCCTGGGTTTGTTCATTGGGGGGGTGCATGCCATTGGGACTGACCCAATACAGGAGGTGTGTGACGCACACCCCGAAGTATTCAAGAAAGGACTCGGAAAATTCAAGGGACCCCCAGTAGCTTTCGACCTGGACCCGGAGGTCCGCCCAATAAGACTCAAGCCGCGCAGAGTGCCTTTCGCACTAAAGGACAAGATAGAGGCGGAACTGGACAAATTGGTGGGCCAGGGGATTCTTGTTCCTGTTGATTCCGCGGAGTGGGAAACTCCGATTGTAACTGCGCTAAAGGCCAACTGGGAGGTTCGCATATGCGCTGATTATAAGTGCACCATTAATAAGGCGATCCGCCCAAATGCGTATCCGGTGCCGGTAGTCAGCCACCTGTTGGCCAGGTTACATGGGGGAAAGTGTTTCGCAAAATTTGACCTGGCGCAGGCCTATCAGCAACTCTCAGTAACCCCGGCTGCAGCTGCTGCGCAAACAATAGTCACTCATAAGGGGGCGTTCCAGGTGACGCGCCTACAGTTCGGCGTGAACTCGGCGCCGGGCATTTTCCAGTCGCTCGTGGAACGCCTCTTAAAAAGGCTGGATGGGGTCTTGCCATACTTTGATGACGTATTGATAACGGAGGGAAGTGAGGAGGAGTTGGCTGAGAGGCTAGACAAAGTACTGGCGGTGTTTGAAAAGGCGGGGTTGAGGTTGCGAAAAGACAAATGCATCTTCTTCGCAAAAGAGGTTGAGTTCTTGGGTTTCCGGGTAACCCCTGCGGGAATCAAACCCTCCAAATCAAAGGTAGCCGCAATTCAAAGTGCCCCTCGCCCCACCTCCAAGCCCGAATTGCAGTCGTTCCTTGGGCTCTTAAATTTCTACCTCTCCTTCCTGCCTCGGAAGGCATTGGTAGCAGAGCCGCTGCATAAGCTGCTCAAGAAGGACGAGGCGTGGAAGTGGGGCGAGAGCCAGGAGAGGGCATTCGTTGAACTGAAGCAACTCCTAGCGTCTGATGCCATTCTAACCCATTTTGACCCCAAGAAGCCGGTGGTTCTGATATGTGATGCATCCCCAGTGGGGGTGGGGGCGGTGCTGTGCCACATGCTGGAAAACGGGAGAGAGGCCCCGGTAGCATTCTACTCCAGATCCCTGTCCCAGGCTGAGCGAAACTACGCCCAAACAGACAGGGAGGCGCTAGCAATAATAGCGGGGACTAAAATGTTCCACGATTTCCTCTACGGCCGCCCCTTCACCATAGTAACCGACCACAAGCCCCTGCTAGGCATTTTCACTGCGGACAAGCCCACACCTCAGATCCTGTCCCCTAGGATGTTAAGGTGGGCCATTTTCTTAAACGCGTATCAGCACGCGTTGGTATACCGCCCAGGGAAGGAAATAAGCCATGCGGACGCCCTGTCGAGATCTCCCCTTCCCCACACTAGCAGTATCGTGGGCGAGGAAGAACAAGACCGCCAAGTGCTCCTGATTGAGGTCTTAGATTCGCCCACTATTGTACCCGCAGACATCGCCAAGGCGACCGGGAAGGACAAAACGCTGGCTCTAGTCAGCTCCTGGGTGCAAAAAGGGTGGCCAGCGTCCTCCCCGGCGGCAGAGTTCGCCCCGTTTTTCTGGAAGAGGCTAGAGTTGTCCATAGAGAGAGGGTGCCTTCTGTGGGGCCAGCGGGTGGTGGTCCCCGAATCCCTGAGGCCTAGGGTACTCAAACTGCTGCACGTCAGCCACCCTGGAATTGTCCGCTCCAAGGCTCTGGCCAGGAGCTATTTCTGGTGGCCCCAATTAGACGCCGACATCGAGCACATGGTAGGCACTTGCGAGAGCTGCCAATGCTCCCGACCCGAAGAAGCGTGTCTGCCGCACAGGGAATGGGACGCAGCGAAGGGGCCGTGGTCCCGGGTGCACATTGATTTTGCGGGCCCATTTAGAGGGACACTTTTTCTCCTCGTAGTGGATGCTTACTCCAAGTGGTTGGAGGTCATTCCTGTTACGAGTACCTCCTCAGCAACGACAGTAAAGCATTTGCGTAGGGTTTTTAGCACGTTCGGTATACCCGACACCCTAATTAGCGATAACGCTAGTTGTTTCACGGCCGCTGAGTTCAGGGCATTCACCGAGATCAACGCCATTCGGCAAATCACCTCCGCCCCGTTCCACCCGGCAACAAACGGCCAGGTTGAGCGCCTTGTGCACACCGCCAAAGACGCGCTGAGGCGCATGGGTCCCGGGGATCTCAACCTACAAGTGTGCCAGTTCCTGCTGGGCTACAGGGTGACCCCCCTGGCTTCTGGGTACTCGCCCGCGGAGCTCTTAATGCGTAGGAAGCTGACGACGATTCTGACCAGGCTAGACCCCACGAGGGTGGAGGACACAGGGAGGAACATCGGGTTAGCGGACACGAAAAGTTTCGAAGTCGGTGCCCCAGTACATTGCAGGAATTACACTAGCGCGGGGCCAGCCTGGGTCCCGGGCGTCGTCGTTGGGCAGATGGGTCCCGTGTCGTATTGCGTAGAGACTGGCACGGGTCTACTCTGGAGACAACACGCAGACCAACTCCGGAGCAGGGTTCCGGGACACCAGGGCGCGGACGGCGCGGAAAAGGATTCAGCGTTAGGGTTCTCCCCCACCCGTTCAGCCCAAGGGGGAGGAGAGGGGGGCCAGTGGTCCCCACCTAGGGGGGAGGGGAAGGAATCTGTCCTCGTAGATATCCTGAGAGATCCCCCAAATGACGCCCCAGGAGATAATTTTGAGTTTCAGTTACAAAACCGGGGGGTTTTCGGAGTGGTCCCCCACCCATCCAAGCGAGAAGCAGGGTTTTTCGTTAGCCCCCAGTGCCCCCAGTTTTTCCACAATGGAGTTTGTCCCTTCCCCAAAAGCCGCAGAACCGCGGCAAGTCACTAACGAGTCTCCCCCTCCCGTTGCAGGACAAGAGACCAGGGGACAGAGAAGCAGTAACACTCCCGGGACAAGCCAGCCAGCATCACACCCAAAACGCGTTTGCAATAAGCCATCTTGGATGAGAGACTTCGTCTCATCCTAGGGGGGAGGGATGTTGTGTTCTCAATACTATGCCTTTAAACACGTAACAATCATCAGCTGTATCCATGTAACCTGATGTAATCAGGACGCGAGCTAATGACCACCAGGTGGCAATAGCGAGCGCCTAGCTCACACGGTTCCAATTCCCCAAAGAACTACAGCGCGGGAAGTTTCCCGCCACTACCTCGCCTGGACAACAAGGGCGTAACCAGAAATGACATCACGCCGACAGTAGCCAATGGGCTACCGTGGAGCCACATTCAAATGTATAGCCACTGTATATATTGAGCTGCTCGTCCACCATTACCACATGTTCCCCCTGACCACCATGCAATAAAGATGTGTTAAGCCAATCCTGGCTGTTCCTGTGTCTTGGTTCTCATACACTAAAGATTGTCTATGAGTAGCCTAGACAGAATAAACAGGTAGATGGTTTTACTTGTATCCAGTTTCTTGACCTGTTTCTCCTTCAGTATTAAGTTCATATAGCAGGATAGTGAACCTTGGCACTCCAGATGTTCTTGAACTTCAATTCCCAGAAGCCCTGATCAGCAAGACTGCTGACTTGGGCTTCTGGGAATTGAAGTCCAAGAACACCTGGAGTGCCAAGGTTCACCATTACTGTCATATAGGATGGAGGTGGTTTAGGAGTGTACTTTGATAGTCTCAAGCAAGAAGACTGGCAACACCTATGCGATCTTGCACAATGGCTCTAAGAGAATTCCCTGCAAGTTTCCAAGGTTCAAGGCTGGTCAATGCAGTCAGCTGTCTAGCAAAGCTCTCGTAAGCATCTCTGTGTCAAGTACAATGGCTTTGTTTTTCCATTCCCTGAGATGATTAGCATATGCAGAGTGTCAGCTGTATTTCTGAAGGTGTCAGCTGGAGTTTCCCCAGCCTGACAAAATTCTAATGGAGGAGCTGAGGCTGTGACAGATACAACCAACAGTGACAGAAAAGGAGGCTGCTGGAAAATGCATGCAAAAAATGTAATTTATTTCCCTTGGTGAATCTGGAAAGTGTCTTTAGATGTCTGGAATACATGGCACATTATTATTATTCATGTTTTAATAATCTCCTAGGAAACAGGCAATGAAGGAAGGGAGCGCATAATCATAATTGTCTAAAGACAAGTATGTTCAAATTACAAAGTGTTGTGTTAATAGGCTGCAAGCAGCTTCTAATTATAATGGAGCATAAATGCAACAGAGGGGCTGTTGGGCCATTATAGAAATTGCCGCATTCCTTGTGACTTTCCAAGAAAAAGAAGAAGCATTAGCATATAATCCTGTCCTCATTGTACTTGGGAGCAGGAAGTTCACAAACAAATCTCACACTTAAATAAAGAAATTTGTTTGCTTGCTTCTCTGCTCTTTCCCCTTCACCCATCTGAGGATGCTTCTGTTTAAAAATGTACTCGATAACATAAAGCTTGTCAAACTGGAATTGTGACACTTACTCTGAGATAAGGAATGTTTGGTTTCCAATCAGACAGTTACATGATTTTTTAAAATAAAAATAATGTATAACCCTTTCTTCACAGACATACATAATGTACATGTACCTGGAACATTGCAAAGATCTTTTCCTATGTTTTCATTGAATAGAACTCTAAAAGAAAACTATTTCAGGAAAGGGTTCTGTGCAAATAAAAGAAAACCACACTTAACATAACTCGGGTTTTCCCCTCCTTCTTGCATGGCTGAACTAAGTGAAACCCATTTCAAGGCTCATAAACCAGGAAAGAAACCCATTAACTATTCATTGACTGATCAAAAACTGCTATGATTATACTAGCAAGGAAACTGTTTACAGTTTTGGTGTGAAGCTGGTTCTTTCTCTCCCACCCCCTCACCCCGAGCACTCATTCTGTGGTGAACAGGAGGAAGCATGGATGAATGAATGTGCAGGCCAAAATATATCTCACTGTTCCTTTCAAACTAGCATCCTAGGCTGTAGCTCATTCTTCCCCAACCTGGTGGCTCCAAGGTATCTTGTACTACAACTTCCATCATCTCTAGCCATATTGGCAGTTCTTCATGCTAGCTGGGCATGAGAGAGGCTCCTAGTGTAATCCTTATAGCCTTTTTGGTTCAACCCAAAGGGTGGGGAAATCTTTCTTTAATTCTTCAAGCAACTCCTGCTCTGGTACTGGTGAAAAGAATTTGGAAATTTACAGGTTGTGACACCCAGTTTTGCTACATGACTATTGTTGGTTATTATATAAGCATGCATTAGGAAAAAAAGCATTTTATGAAGCCTGTGTTTGCAATACTTGATAGCTAGATAGACAGACAGACAGACAGACAGATAGACAGATATTAAGAGAGAGAAGAAAGAAGCAGAGTGTGTTACTCATGTAGTCTAACACATCTTGAGGATGTCATGTTTTCAGAAGGCTTTGCTCCCCCTGAGTAAAGAGATGGACACAATAATTTTTGATTTAAACAATGGGCCACTTTATTCAAACAACTCAAACTGTGGCATAACAGCCAATGTACCACAGGTAAGTCAATGTAACAGTTTAATATAGTCCAATTTAAATATTCTAATTTATTGTCTGCCCAATTAAGAAGTGCCACACATGGTTAACACTTCTAGCTAAATTTCAGGTGAACCTCTATCGTAACTACCAAGTCGTTGAACTTCAGTAGTCACCAGTTCGCAATATGCATTAAATTCAACAGCGATAGTAACTTCCCTTGTCTTGCAAACAGGCTGCTGAACCAAATGCATATCTAACCTTACTTGCTTTGGGCTCCAATTCTTAGACTTACTCACATGCTACCCACCAAAAGTGACCAAAGTGGAAAACAACACCCCAGCACACCCTTGTTTCAGGCCACAACCCTTTCCCTTGAGCCTCTCTCTTTTTCTAGTCTAGGCCATGCCTCTTCCTGTCAGGCTGAGCACATCGTTCTCTGTCCGAAGTCAGCAGGCAAAAGGGAAGAAGACACTTACTTTACTGAGAAGAAGCTTCATAAACGGATGGGTGATGCATCGGATAATGTCCAAAAATGGACTTTATCCGAGGTTCCTATGCCAAATACCTCAGATAATGTCCATTTTTAGCCTGGTGACACTTTTCCCCCTTTGCCCTGACAATTGCCTAAGAAAGAAGTCTTTTACTTCTGTAGCAAGAAGCACATTAAGGCAAATTCACAGTTGCAAAACAACCAAATTTTTCTGCCCTCTGGGCAGACATAAAGCTCTGTACAGTAGAACCTCGGATAAAGTCCAAACTCCATTAGACAAGTTTGGACTTTATCTGATTTTGGACTTTATCCAAATCAAATGGGTGATGCATCGGATAATGTCCAAAAATGGACTTTATCCGAGGTTCCTATGCCAAATACCTCAGATAATGTCCATTTTTAGCAGTTTTGGACTTTATGCGATGCATCACATGTGCATGAAAACCACGACTTTATCCGAATCGGACTTTATCCGAATTGGACTTTATCTGAAGTACCACTATTCCGTCACATTCAATATTTTAGCCAGGACAAGAATAACAGCTTTAGAAAACTGTCCCACAAATGGCAGTATTTGCATTTGAAAATCCTGTTACATCAAGTATCAAAGAGGCAGGAAGATAATTGTCTTGATGCTTTTACTCATGGAATGTCTTGACTGGTGACATACTTTGTAAGGAATATAAATAGCCATAATAGTCTATGGCCCTTCAAAGTCAGACATGACCAGCTTTCTTCATAATTAGTCATAAACAAGACTTAGTAGAGTCACTTTTACAGATCATAACTAAAATAATTTCCCATCCAGCACTGCCTTGCTGACTGGGGTCTGCAAAGGTAGTGTTCTCTGTTTGTGAAAATATGGTGCCTTCCTTGTCCACCCCCTGTCCTGAGGAGTTTTGTTGCACTTCCATATTTATAGGCCCCAACCAACTCTTTCAAGGGTGCTATGTTTAGCTTTGAGATTTTCAGCTTTACATCCCACTCTGGGAACATAGTTGTAATGGGACAACAAGTTGTTTCCAATTTATGGTGACCATATGGATGAGAGCTCCCCAAAATGTCCTGTGCTCAACAGCCTTGCTCAACCTTTGTAAACTCAAGCCTGTGATGCCCCTTAGGGAATCAATCCATCTTGTGTTTGGCCTTCCTCACTTACTCCACCTATCCCAGCATTATTATCTTTTCCATAAGAAGCTTGCCTTCTTATGATGTGGCCAAAGTAGGACAGCCTCAGCTCTTTTTTGCTTCCAGAGACATTTCAGGCTTGACTTGCTCTAGAACCCACTTGCTCTAGAACCCACAGGCTTTCTCAATGTTTTCAGGTCATGGGCCAGATCACTCCCCCTCAGATGGCTGAGCCATCTGGTCATGTGGTTTTGTGTGAGTTCTTGCACGTATTCTTGTGCATTTTCACATGTTTTCAGTGAGTTCTTGTGAATTTTCAGCATGTTTTTGTGAGTTTTTGGCAGGTTTTTGCATGAAAATGCATTCTTTCACTGCATTTTCTGAGCATTTTCAGTGCTTCCACTACTTGTGGCAGTGGCGGCAGTGGGAACGAGGGCAGAGGGCCACATGAAATGGCTCTGTGGGCCACATCTGGCCCACAGGCCATAGGTTGCTAATGCCTGATCTAGGGTATACAGAGCTCTCTTCCAGCAACACATTTCAAACTAATCATCCCCCCTCCCCCCACCCGTCAGCTGCATTGCTGGGGGGCAAAAGACTGCTATAGTTGATAGTTCTCATATTTCATTGGTGGAATGTCTTGTTTAGTGTCATGTTTTTATTAATTCTGATGGTTATATATTGAGAGTCATCTTAAGAAGATTTTGTACTCCACATTTCTCCCCCAGAAAATTAATAAAAGGGCAGCTTCCTCATTCACTAGCTTGGTTTCACAGCTGCCATCCATTTCAACTATGTGAGTTGGAGAAAATGGAATCAACCTGTATCACAAACCACTAGAGTAAGAACAGTCTTTCCCAAATGTGCCCCCATGTCGGGTTAAATTAAACACTTCCCAAACAATGACTCCTCTTTTCCCATGTGCACTAGAGTATTCTTTAAAGTAGGGCAAGGAGTAGATGACTTTTCAATTGCCTACTCACAGAACTGCCTACTCATAGAACTGCCAGCTGCTGCAGTTCCTTAACTGCTTTGCAACGGTGTCCATAACAACACACCAAACTGCAAAAAATATAGTAGGTGTTGTGTTTCTTGGCATGGCATTAAAAAAAGAAAATGTTCCTCTCCATGACTTTTGAAAGTCAAGTTGCTCTTGAAGGTATAGAAAGATGACAGTTTATTAAAAACTAGGTAATCTATCACACCAGTAGTGTAATCAGTCCATTATGTATTATTTAACTATCATGCTTAATTCATTAATCCACATATAGAGAAATACATTTACTTTTACCAATAAAGGTGTCAGTCAGTTCTTCCATGTCTTCCCACAATCGTTTAAAACAATTTGTAAAAGAGTTTTCCATTCTCTCAGAACTATACATGCACAGAGAGAATGGCAACTTGCTGAAAAACTGCTGCCAGTCCAAACATCTCAAGCAGTATTGATTTTTTTGCATTTTATATTTAAATAACTCAGATAGTCACTCTAATGAATAAAAGGGAAGAATTGGAAGCACAACTAATAGCCCCATTGACTCCATAGGAGTCATTGCTAGTAGTAACAATAAAGAATGTGTACTAGATACTTTTTTATCTGGAGGCTAAGCAAAACATTCATAAAAGCTTAAGATACCTTAGAGACTGTAGCCTTCATTTTAGATTCTCTTACTCAAGAGAGGCTCCATTCACTACCAAACAATTTAACATATGGAAACCCTCCCCCCCTCTTTCTTTCTTTCAAAGCTGTTTGCTCAAAATAATGATTAGTATCTCAAAACTAAATTGGATTGAGATGGAGCACCTGGGTTCAACTGCCCACCACACATCCTGTGTGAACTTGTGCAAACTACCCTGTTCCAGAGCATCAACCCATAAGAAGATGGGCTGGTAAAGTACTTAGGGTTGCAGTCAACTGGAATCAACTTGACGACACACAATCATGGCTGGAGAGCTTAGTGTTACTGTTTTGGATCACTTGGTTGCAAGGGTTGGGAGTTCAATTGCTCACTGTATCTTCTGGGAGAAGAGCCAATCTGTGTAATCACGGGCACATGCATTGTGCTTGGTTGCCTTCCAGAAGAAGGAAATGGTAAACCACTTATGAGTGCTCTGGAAAGGGTGACATTAATACGGAAGTGTGAATTGAGTTGATAGTAGATCATCATGGTCAAGAAAATCATCATCATAATTTAAATGCACATCTGGTGCAGGAAGTAGGGTGGGGAACCAAGGATCAAACCTGAAAATTAGGTGTCAAATCCTAAAAATGAATAGGTGAAGTGACTTTTTTGCAAAATCACTGTTTTATCATCATCATCATCATCATCTTGAAATACATCAGATGCACATTTGCTCAAAAAATTATCAATACAACTCATAAGTAAATGTTCCTAGCCCTAGAACTTTATTTGCTTGTGCAGGGGTTCCTAACCTAAGGCCCGAGGGCCTGATCTGGCCCATGGTTCCATTTCATGTGCCCCCCCCACATGAGAAACAAAATGAGCACCCCTTTGAAGCTTTTGGGACAAAATAACCACCCTCATCATCCAGGCAGGGCAATATGGCCATCCAGCCCTCAAAGCTAACTGAGAGAGCTGACCTGGCCCCCGGCTTGAAAAGGTTGGGAACCCCTGTGCTAGTGTTATGAAACCTATTAGGCTTCAAAAAGCATAGTGACAAGTGGAGCTGCTCTAGGCCACAAATGGGCAGAAGATGAGAAAGAAGAGATTTTTTGTTTATATACCGCCAGCTGGATAATTTCCTGCTCTGGGCAGTGTACAACATTTAAAATTTTACAAATTAAGCAACAAACAATAACTTCCTGTGGGAAGAACTGGCCTGTTCACCAGTTTGCAGAGACTTGCAATTAGCAATTACTGTACACTTAAATACTGCCCCATTGTGGTTAGTGCAATCACAAGTTAATTAGCATTTTGCCCCCAACGTGCTGGCCACTAGTTTTACCAACCTCAGAAGGATGGAAGGCTGAATCAACCTTGCACCCCATCAGGATTTAACTCACAACGTTTTGGCTGCAGTAAAGCAGTTTAACCTCTGTGCCACCAGGGCTATCAATTACCTGTTTCTTCCTACCTCCACCTTTCTTTGCCCCCCCCATGCCCAAAATAAGGAGCCAGACACACTGTTGAAGTAAACTTGGTCCACAATTAACTGGTAATGACCCACTTCTGCAGAGGGTCATGTCAGGAGCCAGGGGGTTCCCTGTGACCCCTGTTCTTTCTCTCAATCGGAAGGATGCAAGGCTGGTAAAATCCTGGTCAGGATCGAACTTGCAACCTCTTGGTTGCAGTACAGCAGTTTAACCACTGAGCCACCAGGGCTCCTTGCTTTTCTTCAACCCCAGATCATTACCACCCAGGTGGACAACAATAATGTTGGGAGGCCTCTTGCCATTGACCCACAAAACCAAGGACAACCATGCATCTCAGAGCATGCCCCTCTGTCCAAACCACTCCAAGATGACCACAGATGCAAGCCCCAAGAGCTTGCCCACTGCAGTTCCTTTAGCATACCACGTTGCCCGATAAATATGACTGTGTCCAAACATCTGAATCCTCAGCCTCCTCTTTGGTAAGGGATGACCTGAAACACAAACAAAAACAACCACCCGCACCTGCTCTATAGAGGATATGGCAAAGGGCAAACATACACTCTGAACCTGTGGGATGATTGTCTCCTCTCTTTTTTGATGTCATGTGCTTTATAGCCCAATGCCACCACACTTCGATACAGAAGGAATGGGTTCTGAAATGCTCTCCCACAATACACATAGCCATCAATGCAATCTGCCAAAACTGGTATTTCGTGACTGGGGTACCATTTTGGTCAGTTCACCCCTGACTCCTGTGTTGGGAATTCAGTGTCCAGGGGGCATGTAGCCAGAAACAATGTAGATTCAGGTACAAATGCTCCATTTGCACAAGCCCACAACGCCTTCACATCTTGTTTTAAGAACTCTGACTGCAGAATTAACTCACCAAAAGGAGCCTTCATTTTGGTAGTTTCATGTCTGGCCTAGACACGGAAGAAGAGGAAGACATTAGTTTCAAGAAGAAAGGAGGCAATTTATTTCCTGGAAGGTTTTTAAGCCATGTTCAGAATCCCAAGGGTAGGCAAAAGGCCCAGTGGGCCAAGAATCTTAGGTCTATTAAAGGAAAGGAATCAATTGTCAAGAAGGAAATAGTATATGGAAAGTCCCATTGATTCATTACCACAACTGTAGTTGAGACTAAGAATTGTAATTACTCCTCCTATTTTGTTGTCGGGAGAAAAATCTAAAACAGAACAACCTTTTAAAAGCTATATAAACAAAACTTAATGCTTTTGTTCTTGTCAGTTTCATTCAGGATATAGACTAGAGCCCTTCATATATATATTTTCCAATAAAAGAAGCAAATTCCTCACCACATTCATCAAAGAAAACAGCAAACTTGCCTTCACGTGAGTTCCTTTTATCAAAAAATGTTTTCTTCTGACCTTTTTCTTACCTTTTGTCAGAAGCATGGTTCTCCCCAGCCATAAATCTTCAAGTTACTTGTCACATTTCTTGAGAAACAAAATTACTCCAATCCATTTTCTCAAGCTGTACCATGTTATTAAATTATCACTTTTTTCCCTGGTTAAAAATAAAGTAAAAATGTTGTTCCAAGAAATGCTTCGGTGTTTGCAGAATGTGTTTTATGAACTTTCTTCAACAACAACAGGGTTATTACAGGAAACAGCAAACATACAATGCACAGCTGTCAAAAAATTGTCTAGTATAAACAGTCCTCCATCAACTTCTCCATTTTTATAAGATACCTTTTAAAGACGTGTACATTTTTGAAAAGCAGTTTCATACCCTATTACTTCATTATCTGTTTTTCATGCAGGAAATTGACATCTACTGTCTACCCAGGAAGGTTGGTAATAGGAAGGGATACACACAAATGTTTTGAGTCTGTGCTAGCCCGAGTAGTTGACACTTTATGCTAATTGTAAAAGTGCAAAAGATGCAGAAAACAGGTGATACCTTTATTGGATTACTAAGAAAAACAAAACGTTACGTGAGCTTTCATGGTTCAAGACCACCTCTTCAGGCATGTATTAAAATGTTCATGGTGTGGTTGTCTGCCAGGCTCTCATCTTAAGGACAGCAAAATATTTCATGGAGTTAGGATGCCACTCCTGCAGGAAGCTGGGTGCTCACAGTCCATGTGACCCTCTCTGAAACATAGTAGCTTCCTTTTGTGGCCAGACAAAGGAATACAGATGCCATGTGAATATGGATCACACGGCTAATCTTCCTGTTTGACTTTATGCTCACAATCCCTATCTATTAAGCAGCAATTAGTTGGGACCACAGCTGGCATTGTCAAAGTTTTGAAAAGTTACTTTTAAAAAATACTGCTCCTAGAACCACTTACCCAATACAGCAACTGAAGAATCTGTTATAGTCCTAAAAAGATTTTTTTTCCCCAGACCTCTGTGAACATCCCAGTTTTTCTCCCATAGTAAGGATGATGATTCCTCTCATGACCCCCTCCCCAAGTACTCTCTGAGATTAGCTGCAAACTTGATAGAAGCTGGAAGCTGGGAGGGTGGAATGGATTTCCCCAACAACAAGGTATTGGAAGCATACCCGTCAAGCACCGTGCTGGAAAATATGGGAACTGCTCCGGCCCAGGACCCCTTTGCGCATGCACAGAACATTTTTGTGCATAGGCAGGACACGTTTGCGCATGCACAGAACATGTTTCCACATGCACAGATGTGTTCTGCGCATGTGAGTGTGCGCAGTAACCCCTTTCCCCACCATTCTAAATATGGGACGGCACGGGGAAAAGGGAGGAATGCATGCCAAAATGCGGGATTTCCCGGCCAATCCAGGATACTTGACAGGTATGATTGGAAGTAATCTGTCATGTAATGCACTCTGATTTGGGGGTGGGAAACACAAACACACACTCCGCATAGGGGATGTCACCAGTGGTGGGATTCAATTTTTTTTACTACCTACTCTGTGGGCGTGGTATGGTGGCTGTGGCCAGGGGGAAAGCCCTGCATTGCACCTGAATTAGGACTACTTTATTTCAAAACTTGGATGGGCGGGTGTTGTGTATGGAATGTAACTGCTGCATTATACCTTTAAGATGAATGTAACTACTTCAGGAAAGCATGTATCCTTTAACAATCTGTATAGAACACAATGTATCTCAGCTGTATGAGAATGTGAGCTTGCTACCAGAGAGGGTAGCAGCGAGCATTCAGCTCACATGGTACAAATTCCCCAACCATCTCCAGCCGCGGGAAACATTCCCGCCACGACACACCTGGACAAGAAGGGCGTGACTCCAGATGATGTCACACTGATAGTAGCCAATAGGCTACCATGTAGCCACATTCAAAATGTATAGTACTGTATAAAAGGAGCTGTATCACCGCCATTACCTCGTGTTCGTACTGTATGCCATGCAATAAAGATGTGTTAAGCCTTGTACGGCTGCTTCCATTGCCTTGATTCCCTAAACACCAAAGCAGGGCCAGCCAGAATTTGTGCTACCAGTTCTGGTGAACTGGTGCGAACCTGCTGAATCCACCAAGGTGGCTTCATTTTGGCAGTTTCACATCTGGCCTAGACACGGAAGAAGAAGAAGATTCGGCACAATCTTACTAGTAATTGGATGGAGCATTCTGGTGTTGCACACATGATTTCTGGCTTGCCTTGCTGAAAATAACAGAACTTATGCCTGCACAAGGGGTGATTGAATATTCTCATGTGTAATTGGAACCACATGCATCATAGAGATCTCACCATAGCAATATGATTTTAATAAATAATGGTTTTATTTAAGTCATGTATCTGCCCTAGGCTTTTTTTTTGTGTTGGAAGGTAGGATATAGATAGACAAACATGAAATGGACACTGCATGGCTATAATTTCCTGTCAAACTAGACTCCCTGAACCAAGAGGTTATTTCATGTTTTTAAAGACTGCCACCATAGACAGAAACAATTCTTTAGCCTTGTTTTTTGAAATATCTCTCTCCCCCCCTTAATAGAGTATTTCAGCCCCAGTGTTTGGTATATTTGTTTAGGTGGGTGGCCAAAGATGAGATGGCTAGATGGCGTCATGGACACAGTAGGCACAGGACTGGCAGTGACACATCTTGGGCTGGTCCTGTGAAGAGCAGTTCCTCGTGTCTCCAATGAAACTAAGATGCTGTGTGCATGGGTTGAAGGCGGGTTGGGGCACATTGATCCAATCACATGCACACATTGATCAGGCCAATTCACCCCATTTTGAGACCCCAATAGGGATCAACTGAATTGTCGCTTTGTACTGTATTCTATCTCATCCTCAAAATATCAGTATGCTGAGGATGAGGTAAAATAGCAATAGCAATCACACTTATATACCACCCCATAGTGCTTAGTCCACTGTCTGGCCGGTTCACAAGTTAATTAGCATTTTGCCCCCAACATGGTGGGTACTCATTTTACCAACCTCAGAAGGATGGAAAGCTTGGTCAACCTTGATCCCTGGTCAGGATCGAACTCACAATATTCTGGCTGCAGTACAGCAGTTTAACCACTGCACCACCACGGCTCCTTCCATAGAGTTGTCGCTGAATAACCTGCTTCCCAGCTGATCAGAGGAGCGCTTCCCCAAACAGCTGAGCAGCTTGCTCTTTTAAAGGAATAAAATGTCATATGGATGCAGGGATTTGCACTAAACAGCATTTTGCTCCTCCCCATGACTGGAAGTACCAGTCTAGACAGGCCCTAACATTAGAATTAAAGTGAGAATTAAGACAAAAATGGCTTTCATATGGCATGGAAAGAGGAAGCAGCACTTGAGAAAAGGTGAGGGGAAAAAACAGATAATAAAAACTAAGGATTTCCCATTGGGTTTGTGAATGAAGGTGAATGGAGGAAGAGGTTGTGGTGGCTTCATGATTAAGACACTGAACTTGATGATGGGAAGGTCAGCAGTTGGAGGCCCGAGTGATGTGCAACAGAGGGAGTGCCCATCAAATCTAGCCATTGGAAAGCAAGAAATTGCAAGTAGATAAATAGGTACCACTCTTGGCAGGAAAGGTAATAGTGTTCTGTGCGCTTCCACCTCTAGTCATTTCTGCCACATGACCACTGAAACATCCGCAGACGTAGACAGCACG
This sequence comes from Bradypodion pumilum, assembly GCA_035047305.1. NCBI lineage: Eukaryota > Metazoa > Chordata > Lepidosauria > Squamata > Chamaeleonidae > Bradypodion > Bradypodion pumilum. Next base: position 199,886,476 of record JAWDJD010000001.1, read on the forward strand.
CGCTCTTAGGCTGTAAGTGACTATGAGTGCTGCCCACTAGAGTCAGACACGGCTGGCTTTCAAGCTAGGGAGACCTTTACCTTTATGTGAATGGAAGGACCATCTTCTCTTGGCTTGTTTAAGAGGCCTGCCAACAGACCAGTCACAACTTAGCAGAACTACTCTTTTGGCTACAGTCTGCTGGCAGAAGGGCAGTAAAAAGGGAAAAGAAGAGGCAGATGAAAGGAGAAGATGAATCATGCCTGTTGTAAGCCCTTTCTAGCGCAGCCATAAAGTTGACACCAAGTTAGGCCAGGGTAACATAAAAAAAAAAAAAAGATTTCCAGCAACCGAAGGTTAGGAGGGTTTTAAATTCAGTACAGCCCCTTGGCCATTTTGGTCAGTGAGGGTTGAACTTTAAAGTTCAACTTTAAAGGGAACAAGGTATTCGAGGGAAGAGATGAAAGGACAAATACAGAGCATATGTTCCCTGTGTGTGTGTCTGTGTGGGGGTGTGGTGTGGTGGGGTGGGGTGGTTTCAGCCCTTCATAGCTAGTAAAAAGTAAAAGGTAAAGGTTCCCCTTGCTCAAAATCCAGCCATATCCGATTCTAGGGTTCAGTGCTCATCTCTGTTTCAAAAGCTGAAGAGCCAGCACTGTCTGCTTCTGCAGACGTTTCCGTGGTCATGTGGCAGGCATGACTAGACACCAGAGCGCACGGAATGCTGTTTACCTTCCCACTGAAGTGGTACCTATTTAATCTACTTGCAATTTCTTGCTTTTGAACGGCTAGGTTGGCAGGAGCTGAGACAAAGACGGGTGCTCATTCTGTCCTGCAGTACTTGGGAATCGAACTGCTGACCTCCTGCCTTCCAGTCAGCGTATTAGCCACTTGAGCCACTGCAGTCCCAGCTATTAAATAGTGCTCAATTTAATTTCTAAAGGAAAGCTGAGCACAGAAGAATAGATGCCTTTGAAATGTGGTGTTGGAGGATAGTTTGGAGAATACCCTGGACAGCGAGGAGAACAATCAGGTTGATATTAGATGAAATCAACCCTGACCGCTCCTTAGAAGGTCAAATAGTAAAGATGAAGCTAAAGTACTTTGGACATCAAATGAGAAGAGAGTAAAAAGGAAAAGGAAAGCCTTGATGCTGGGATAGGTGGAGGGCAAAAGAAGGAGGAGGCGGCAGAGAATGAGATGGCTAGATGGTATTGTTGACGCAATGGGCACAGAGTTGGGCAGTTTGAGGAAGATGGTGGAGGACAGAGGTGCCTGGTGGACAATGGTTCATGGGGTCGCAAAGTGTCAAAATCGACTGTGCGACTGAACAAGAACAAAAAAGATCTCCTAAGCAACCTTTGTTCACAAGCAGGCCATAATTTATCCACTATGAAGAACTCTAAACATGCATATACCCACTCTTCTTTCTCCTATTGCTTCATCTATGCCAAAGCTGTCCTGCTCCATCAGGTGGGAAGGAAGATGCTGCCCCTCTGCTACCACAGCACTCAATCCTGGAGAGGAAAGCACCGGCTCCCCCTCCACCGTAGGGACAGCACCTCCACATGCTTCCCTGCATGGATACCACCAGTGAAAGGAGAAGCTGTCAGTCAGCGGTGCAGTAAGAAGCTCTATGGCTTCCAGCTCCCTCAGTTCCTAGGCAGAAGCGGAAGTGTACAGGGATATCGCTCGAAACTTGACATAGGCAAGATATAGGAATTGTATCCCTTTAGCAATGCTGTAGGACAACTCTTGGAAACAAAGTGCCCTTGGGCCATTGGTCACTGTGGTGAGAAAAGGCCTCATATTTGCCACCCACAGGTCCCCACTGCTTGAGGCAATTTCTTGCTTTCAAGTATAGCTGGTCTTAAATAAGTCTCATTGCAGACATAGAACTGCAAATAGTATACAGTAACCAGAAACTTTAACGTTGAAAGCTGAGCACAGAAGAATAGATGCCTTTGAAATGTGGTGTTGGAGGAGAGTTTCGAGAGTCCCCTGGACAGCGAGGAGAACAAATAGGTCGGTCCTAGAAGAAACCAACCCTGACTGCTCATTAGAAGGTCAAATAGTAAAAATGAAGCCAATGTACTTTGGACATCAAATGAGAAGAGAGGATTCACTTGAGAAAGCCTTGGTGCTGGGAAAGGTGGAGGGCTCTGTTGCGTATGTAACCAAGTATAATGTGAAGGAATAGGATCTGGCGATCCTCCATGTAACCAAGTGTAATGTGAAGAAATCGGATCTAGCGATCCTCCATGTAACCAAGTGTAATGTGAAGGAATCGGATCTAGCGATCCTCCATGTAACCAAGTGTAATGTGAAGGAATCGGGACTAGCGATCCTCCATGTAACCAAGTGTAATGTGAAGGAATCGGATCTAGTGATCCTCCATGTAACCAAGTGTAATGTGAAGAAATCAGATCTAGCGATCCTCCATGTAACTAAGTGTAATGTGAAGGAATCGGATCTAGTGATCCTCCATGCTCTCCCTTCCTTTCCCCTCCCTTGTGAATACTCCTATTGTATAGATACTGTGTATGCATGCAAGTCATCTGCCACTCACATAGAGTTCAGCTGCCAGCGATAGCGCAGCTGAAAGAGCTCAGCTCACGTGGCTCCAATCACCCAATCAGTGATCAGCGCGGGAAACCTTCCCGCCACAGGTGAGCCATGCCAGGTATGCAGTACGTCAGAATGACGTCACTGATACAGTAACCAATGGGCGCCTTCGGGCGAAATTCAAATGTACTGTACCATATATAAGGAGCGGCGCCTCCGCCATTACCTCATGTTCAGATTGACTACACTGCAATAAAGATGTGTTTGGCCCCCTGACTGCTGCCTACTGTGTATCAATCTGCAAACATCAAACCTTCTCTCTGATTATAATATAGAAGGGAAATACTCTGTCATAACACTGCCCCTTTCCATCTCTTGATATATTTTCTCTCCCTAGGATGCCTTAATGAGATGAATGATCTACCAGTTTTTGAGAACAATCCATTTTAATTCCATGTAGCCTCCCAGGCAGAAATTTGGACAAACCGAGGAGTGATAACTTCCTTTCCGCTCCTTGGCAAGAGTTCTGTGCACAACCCTCTTGTAAAGCGATTCCAGGCACCACCTGATCGACGGGTAAACATGGTTGGCACATTGAGGATGAAAGATCAAAATTCTTTAGAAGAAAAAGGCCAGGATTCTTTTTGCCAATATTCACAGTGAACTCAGTGGCTCTCCCTGGGAGTAAACCTGGAGTTAGCACCCTTTGGAAGGACCTTACTTAAATGGCTCGAAACATCACGTTGAAAATAGCCCCATTGTGCTTAAAATTTATATGTTAATTACATGGTTCCTCAAACTGTGAAGACTGCCAATCGTTTCAATGCTCTAACATGCATTATTAACAAAGTCCCAGAGATGTGGAATCTTATTAGGGCATGTGTTTTTAGAAAACTGCTTTGTTCCATCCTTTTAGAGGCACATTCGCATCAGGGAAAGCATAGTAAATGGCATCAACAGTAAATGGCATTTCCAGTAATGAAGGAGTAAACCTGGATATCCACCGGTCCGTTTCCTTGGCAACTGAATGGCACAATCAGAATTTCTCAATTGTAGCTGTATTAGAGAGGCATTTTTAAGAAGAAGAAGAAATTGGTATGTATGCATACCTCTATGTCTGTTTCCAAAGGCTAGTAATAAGAAAGTGAGACGAGGGGAGGGGGGGGGGTGGAAAGATGTTCCAGGTTTTCCTGGAATATTTCAGAAATCTAAAGGTAGAAAAAGGATGGGTTAAAGTACACAACAGATGCCCTTGTGAACCTTTTGATTGCAATCAGCTTTTTGAGTACTAAAAAGAGGCTGGTAAAGAAAAAAAAGATGAAATAAGGCACTTACTTCTCCTCGTAACCAGAATCTCAGGGGCAAGGCACAAATAATCAAGAAAATATTAGTAGGATAAAAATACAGGTGACTTGAAAATATTTCATTGGCACATATATGCTGTCTCTTAATATTGTGTGGTTTCAATGCTAATCTCATTTCCTTTGTGGCAGGTAGGATTTACTGCCTATGGGTGTAGCCGGAAAGTGTGCCATCTTTTCTTTTGGATGTCACAGCCTCAGTCCCAATCACTGAAAATTGCAGTACTGTATAAGGAGAATAGTACAGACAGACAACAGGCCTCTTCTGAAGATTACTAAAACACTTTAAACCCTGGGAACACTGTACTGTATTTGCATTTGGTCGTGAATACCAAGTGTATCCAAGACACCTTAATACAGTTTTGAGTCCATATAGATGATGCTCCATCCAGTTTAAAGTTTTCATGTCTATCTATTCTTTTATATATTTTTTATCAAAAGTTGTAATTTCTAAAATCCAAACTTTGTCATTCCTAGTAAAGGTAAAGGTTGCTCTTGCTCGAAAGCCAGTCATATCTGACTCTAGGGTTCAGTGCTCATCTCTGCTTATAGCCAAAGAGCCAGCACTGTCTGTGTTTGCAGATGTTTCCATGGGAATCTGGCAGGCATGCCTAGACACTGGAGTGCACAGAACGCTGTTATCTTTCCCCGCCGAAGTGGTACCTATTTATCTACTTGCAATTTCTTGCTTTCAAACTACTAAGTTGGCAGGAGCTGGGACAGAGATGGGAGCTCACTCCATTGTGCAGGACTCAGGAATTGAACTCTGACCATCCACTTGTCGAGTTCAGCATCTTAACCACCTGAGCCACCGCAGTCCCTATGCCATTCCTAGCAAACATTAGATAAGATATTGAGTTAGCTAGCTAAAACAAGAGATGAGTGCTTTACCATTCTTCACGTCTCTTTTGCTTTTCCAGTTGGTGGCGGTGGTTACACTCCGTCTTTAAGCATAATTTGCTTTTCCTGCTCCATACCAGATTCTTAATAAACATCAAAGCAGTTATTTTTTTAGATGGACCACATCAGTGCAAAGCCTTCATTTCAACACAAATAGAACTGGTAAGTATAGTATGTCAAGTAGAAACACATTCTGCTTTTGATATTTTGCCATTTCTTTCATCACATCATTTTTTCTTGTCAATATATTAAAACCAAAATGCCTTCTTTCCTGGAACAGCATAGTAAAGGTGACATATTGCCACTGATGCAGTAGAAGTCAAGTTTTTCCCCTACCCACTGGAATTTGTTATATTTCTCTAGGGAAGTAGGAGGATAGTAAATATACCGTATTTTCCGACGTATAAGACGACTGGGCGTATAAGATGACCCCCAACTTTTCCAGTTGAAATATAGAGTTTGGAATATACTTGCTGTATAAGACTACCTCTCTTCCAATGCACACCAAATAAAAATTAACCCACACTCAACCCGAAGACGCGCAGCCCTCCGAGTCGAATGGGCAGGTTCTGGTGGAGAGCCAATCCACGCTCACGTTCTCCTCCTCGAGGTACAGGAAGATGTGTGCAACTTGCTTCCCCTTGCTTCATACTCCCTGCACAGAGCAGGGACTCGGCCGCGGCACCCCCCACCATATGCGCCGGACATATGAAGCAATGGGAAACAAGCTGCAGTTAAGTACCTGTCCTATAAGACGACCCCCGACTTTGGCACAGATTTTTCAGGGTTAAAAAGTAGTCTTATACTCCAGAAAATACAGTAAGTAGGCACATTGAAAGCTGCCTTATAACGGTATCTATATTCTTTGTTCATCTAGATCAGTAGTGCCTTTTGTGTATGACAGGGTCGGTCAGGAATCTGAAGGCACAGCTGGCCATTCCTGTTGTCTTCAGATCATACCTGTCAAGTTTTTGATTTGGAAATAAGGGAAATTTCCTGGCAAATAAGGGATACTTGACAGCTATGCTTATCCTGTGCTGCCCTCCAATGGCAGCAATAGGGCATTGCAGTCTAATTAATAAGGGATGACAGCGGGAAAGAGGGTAAAATAAGGGGTTTTCCTGGCCAATAAGGGATACTTGGCAGCTATGCTTCAGATGGGTCTATCCAACACAAATTGATGAGGACTGAACACAAGACCTTCTTCACATAAAGCAGGGGTGCCCAAACTACAGCCCATGGGCCAAATTTGGCCCCCAATGCCAATTCATCCGGCCCACATCACCCTTGTTGCTCCCAGAAGTGGGCACATTTTACTTCTGCTTGAGAGTGATGAGGGTGGCATGGGCTGGATGAATTGGCATTGGGGGCTGGATTTGGCCCATGGGCTGTAGTTTGGGTACACCTGGTTTAAACAGAGAAAATGGTAGCTTAAAATCTCTCTCATCCTGTTGCAAAACAGATTTCAAGGCACATTTTACTTCTGCTTCTAGTGGGAGGAATCACATGACCAGTCCGCTGAACCATGTGACTGGCCCACAGCCCAAAATGTTTGGGAACCCCTGACATAAAGAGTGTGAGTTGAAATCCTGTCGTACAGTTACACAAATGGTGTAACGTTTAGAGGTGAATGGATGCAAGTTAAGAATTCTCCACAGCTCTTCTCTGTTGCATGCTGAATCACACAACTTGTGCAACAGACATCTACAGAAATTGTTTAACTTCTGGCAGCTTGTGTCCAAAAGTTACACCATTTGTGTAGCTGCACAACAGGATACCAGCCATGGTCTACTATTAAGCTATGGCAGCACAGACTATTAACTCTGATTAATTAGGGATAGTTATCAACCATGGATTTTATTTTGAGTTTTATTAGTGCTGTTCATTGTGCAGAGCCTATTTGGGGATAAGGTTTATTTCTTTGAGGAACTCCTATCAAATTGGGAGGTGAGATTAAAACCTGGAGTGGATTCACAGCCAGTGTAAAATGGGAGTCAACCGCCTCCTTGTAATGGAAAGGGTCATGTAGACAGCATGGCTAAAAGTGTCCCCTGTGGACTTGGGTGACAGACCGTGTGGCTAGAATGTTGAACTGGGAGTTAGGAGACCAAGATTCTAGTCCCAATTTGAGCCAGGATACTCACTGTGTAACCTTGAGTCAATCAACCTATTTCAAAATGATCCATCTCACAGTGTGGTTACAAAGATGAAGTAGAGAAGACAGTGGAACACACTGTGCCTTGGAGAAAGGCAGCCTTGAAAATGTCAGATGCCCTCACAGCAAACTCATGTTTCTCAAGATTCATGAGAGAGAGAATTACAGCTAGACTAGAGCCTGGAAAGCATTTTGAGGAGAGCTTGTGTAATCTCTTAGCTAGTCTGTTGGGCATTGTAACCCGAGAACTTTTCTAAACTGTGAGTCAAACCAGCCAAAGTCTGGAGCATCAATATGTCTACAGATGGCAAGATGCATCTAAACCTAATATATGCAGTAAATATGATGAATTGATGACAATGACAGTCCCGGTGTCAAATCCTACATTCTTGAATTGCCCCCTTTAAAACCAATCCCCCCCCTGGGAGGGCATGCGTATGTCCCACATTGGAAACCACAGATGTAGACACAATCAACAAGAGCACCTCCAGAAGAAGGGAATGTCACTTCTGAGTATTCTGTACAGGTACCTGGAAATCTCTGAAAAGGGTCAGCATAAGTCAAAATTGACTTGAGGGCACACAATTATTATTACTATATATTTCTCTAATATTAAGTATTACCTTTGGAAGCTTTCAGGAGATAATTGTATTAGTCTCTTGCAACAAAAACAACAAGAAGCCTTAGAGGCTTTGAAGTTTTAATTGGCATATTCAGGGTATTTATTTGGCATACTTTTTGTGTGTGAAGTTAGCCTTTAACAGAACACTGGGTGTAAAACTACAGTAAAACCTCTACGTACGAAAAAAAGTGTGTTCCGTAGGCTTTTGCTTAAATCATTTTTTTGTAACTCGAAACAAACCCATAGGAAAAATTATTTTTATGTAACTTGAAGCAAACCCATAGGAAAATGAAATATTTATGTAAATCGAAGCAAACCCATAAGAAAAATAACCTTTATGTAACTCAAAGCAGACATGCTATTCCAGCAGACTAGACGTGGAACACTGTTTACCTTAAGATTTTTTTTAATGCCATCTGGCTGGCTGTTTTCTGTGTTTTTTTCTTGCTTTTATTATGAGATGATTTTTAAATTATATATATATATATATATATATATATATATATATATATATATATATATATATATATATATATATATATATATATATATATATATATATATATATATATATATATATATATATATATATATATATATATATATATATATATATATATATATATATATATATATATATATATATATATAAGATGCCGCCACCACGAGCGCCGTGTTCTCCCCACCCCAACCACTGGCGGGGAGATGGCAGGACATTGCGCCTCCTAGTTCCTTTGTTGTCCAGGAGGTTGGCAAGGGAGGGTGTAACTGTGACATTTTTGTGGCAGTTTTCTACTTCGCTGGGACGTTTGGGGGATTATGTGTATTGAGATACTGCTGCTTTGTGACTGTATTGTTTCTAGGATGTATTTATTTTATATTATTGTAATTGTATTTCTATCATCTTGTTGTTCAATGATATTGTATTTTTTATATATGTTGTAAGCCGCTTTGAGTGGCACTTGTGCTAGGAAAGCGGGATAGAAATTAAACGTAATAATATATATATATATATATATATATATATATATATATATATATATATATATATATATATATATATATATATATATATATATATATATATATATATATATATATATATATATATATATATATATATATATATATATATATATATATATATATTATATATTTATTTATTTATTTATTTATTAAATTTATATACCGCAATTCTCAGCCCAAGGACCGACTCAGTGCGGTTTACAAGATAGGAATACAACACAGTAATACAGCATAACAATCCCACAAAAAATACAATATATCCACAATACATTACAATATATTCAATACAGTTCATTAAACAGTTACACCAATGCAAAGTGCAAAAGCAAATACAAATATAAATTATACAAAATATCATTAAATACAGTACTGAATCTCCAGAACAACAGCCCAAACCCTCAGTTCCCTCCCGTCCATGAAAAACCCCTGGCTTCGAAACATTCTCACCGAAGCCCTAAAGTCCCCACTACTGGGGAAAACTGTTCCAGCTGGGCGGGCCAGGGAAGGGAGCCGAAGATGAAGCGTGGCTCTCGGGGCTCGGTGGCGGCGGCTATTCATAGCCCCGCGCCCGGCAAACTGTTCCAGTTGGGCTCCCACCTTCCCTGACCGGGCGGGCCAGGGAAGGGAGCCGAAGATGAAGCGTGGCTCTCGGGGCTCGGTGGCGGCGGCTATTCATAGCCCCGCGCCCGGCAAACTGTTCCAGCTGGGCTCCCACCTTCCCTGACCGGGCGGGACAGGGAAGGGAGCCGAAGATGAAGCGTGGCTCTCGGGGCTCGGTGGCGGCGGCTATTCATAGCCCCGCGCCCGGCAAACTGTTCCAGCTGGGCTCCCACCTTCCCTGACCGGGCGGGCCAGGGAAGGGAGCCGAAGATGAAGCGTGGCTCTCGGGGCTCGGTGGTGGCAGCTATTCATAGCCCGGCAAACTGTTCCAGCTGGGCTCCCACCTTCCCTGACCGGGCGGGCCAGGGAAGGGAGCCGAAGATGAAGCTGAATATAAAGTTATATTCAGGGTGGCTTACAATGTGTATAAACATTTTATATATATATATATATATATATATATATATATATATATATATATATATATATATATATATATATATATATATATATATATATATATATATATATATATATATATATATATATATATATATATATATATATATATATATATATATATATATATATATATATATATATATATATATATATATATATATATATATATATATATATATATATATATATATATATAATGTTTATACACGTTGTAAGCCACCCTGAGTAGTGCTTGCACCAAAAGGGTGGGGTATAAATGTAAATAAATGAATAAATTTCCACTGAAGTGGTACCTATTTATCTACTTGCAATTTCTTTCTTTCCAACTGCTAGGTTGGCAGAAGCTGGGACAGAGATGGGAGCAATCTCTGTCATGCAACACGTGGGTATCAAACTGTTGACCTGCAGACCTTCTAGTCATCAAGTTCAGTGTCTTACCCACTAAGCCACATGGTCCCATTAAGTTTAATACGTCTATTAGTTATAGGATTTGGAGAAGTGCAATATGACAACCCTCCTTCTAACTTTAACAAAGGGGATGGGTTTTTTTATTTTAAAAAACCCTAAACACTGGTGCCCGATCCTGGAATGGTGACTGAATAAGTTGCTCCTGCCTAGCACTAACCAGACGTGTTCGCCTTCATAGTCTACCATTCCAGCCAGGAGTTGAATGGCAGGATTTGTGGTCCAGAAACATCTAGAAACTGACATGTGGGGAAATATGATTTTAAAAATAAGTCAAGACCCAATTTGAAGGAATAAACATCAAAATGCCAGTGGTGGGGATTGGACTGGTATCAACCACAGCCACTTATGTTTTCCTGATGGTTTCATTTATGTCTAATAACTTGATCTTCAGTTTAATCTTTAACTTAGTGAATGGAAAACTCTACTCACCAGAGTTAAGCAATACTAAATTCAAATAAAATCTGAATTAATTCTGAATTAATGAGGCCTTTTTTGGGGGGGGGGGACATGTCAAAGTCTGGACATGGAATGTTTTTCCTTCTCTAAAAGAAGACTGTCATCCCAAGTAAATGTGAGGCTTGGCCTTCAGTGTGCTGGATTGAGGCAAAGAATGGTGTGTCCTTCTTCCTCTTAAGCACAGAACCTCAATGTCATCTTAAATGCAAAAGTTACCCGCCAATATAAGTCATTTATAAGCTGGCCCCTGAAAGCAGTGCTAAGGGTTAATTCATTCCTGCATGGAGGATTTGTTGCTAACTGAAATCTTATATTCCATTTCCGTTTCCATTGAAGACAACCAATATAATGGAGCTGGAGTAGGGGTTGGTTTAAGAAGCCTATGTTCCCAAGAAAGGGTTTGGCATTTTTTGTTTCTCATTTTCTCCAAGTGTATTTATTTATCGCTTGCTTTGGTTTTGGTTTGTGGACTTGCTTTATGACACACCAAAGGGGTGGGATTTGTAACTCTTCTGGTTTTTATTTTTCATTACTTTTGCCTACATTGATTTATCATGTGTGCAGCCTCTTTGACCAGGAATCATGTCGACCTCTGTATGCTTTGAGTTTGTCTAATTCCCTTGCTCCTCCACTTTGAAGGTTGGCTCCATTGCTTTTTGCCTCAGTAAACTTTGGGATTATATGTTTCTCCAATGTTTTGATTTATCAGGCAAGCCTAGAGAATTTAGCGAAGAGTGGGAGTTATTGTTTCCTAAGTAGCAAAACCTCAATTTAAAGGCAACATTGGGTTCTTGTCCTTCACTTATTCAGATAACAGAATTTCTTAAATCTTAATTTACAATTTATATCATGCAGTGCCTGTATGTCTGGCAAGCTGTGGAAGACATTAAAATATATTAGGGAAGATGAAGGGCCTTAGCAAATTAAGAGGTGATGCTAGCTTGGTAAAAGGCTATAATTTAACTCTCACTCCACAAGAAGAGTGAGGCCTGACCTCCATTAATTCTGTAAATGGGTATAGCACATTAAGCATCGAATATTGCTTTGTATCACGTTGTGCTCATTTCAGAAATGCCAGGATAAGGCGAAAGAGAATGGTGAAATCAAAGAGAATTGACCATTAGTAGGTGGATGGAAGACCACTTGGGAACTCTTTGATGCTACTTTGAATTATTTCATGATAGGAAGAGAGAAGATAAAACAGGGTGGGCAAATTGTGGTCCTCAGGCAACAAATGGTCCTCCAGAACTTAGGTGTAGTCTGTAGTCGACCTCCCATCCTATCCAAAGTCTTGTGCCACTATCCCTCCAAATAATGTTTGTGCTAGTCATGAGCTCACTTGTAGGCAATGAAAAATAACTGGTGGAGAGGGACTAAGGCCTCCAAAGTAATATTCATGTAATCTATATTTCAAGGCAGAAAACTCCAAATGGACAGAAATATTAATTAATTTAATTTAATAGATTTATATACTGCCCTTTCCAAAGGACTCTGGGCGATGTACTCTAAGACCATTATACTGGTAAAACAATTAAAAAAACCATAAAAACGTAACAATATTAACCCCCTGCTGCCGCCATGACTTCTATTATCAAAAACAAATCTAAAATCTAAAAAACTTTTAAAAATTAAAAATTAATTATAGGAGAGGGGAAGCCTCAAATGAGCCAAAAGGGGGAGCTTGTTGACAATCCCAGCCCCCATACCCATTTTGCCAACCACGTCTTCAATTCTTTCCTAAATGGTAGCAACTGGGTCTGGAGGCGTAGTTCTACTGGGAGGAGGTTCCATAGTGTGGGGGCTATGACCGAGAAGGCCCTTTTCCTTGTGCTGGAGAGGTGAGCCTCCCCAACAGATGGCACCTGAAGGGTGCCCTCTCAGTTTGCTCTTGTGGGACGGGTCGATGTCCTAGGGATGATATGGTCCCTGAGGTATCCTGGTCCGTTACCATGAAGGGCTTTAAAGGTGACAACCAGCACCTTGAATTGCACCAGGAGACATATAGGCAATTAGTGCAGCTTCCGCAGCAGTGGTGAGGCACGGGTGAAACGACTACACCCCACCACCGCGTGGGCTGCCGCATTCTGGACCAACTGCAATCTCTGGATAGTCATCAAGGGCAGCCCCATGTAGAGCACATTACAATAGTCCAAACAGGAGGTGACTAGGGCATGGGTGACCATGAGCAGGGCCTCCCGGTCCAGGAGTGGGCGCAATTGATTAATAACACGCACTTGCCTGAAGGCCCTCCTGGCCATTATTAATGTAATGTATGTGGAACGGAGACTATGGAAACCTGGGTAGGTTCCTATCTCCACCACACCATGGAAACTTACTGGGGCTGGAAATGGTAAGATATTCCTTGAATATCTCGCATATCTCAAAAAAAAAAAAACCACTATTAGAGTCACTTTAACTTGGAAGGGTCTTCTCAGCCTAGAAGAGCAATATAATTCTTAGTGACAATGAGGGCTGTTAGCATTTTTGTTCACAGATTCGGTCAAGATCTCCCTTGCTCGAAAGCCAGACATATCTGACTGTAGGGTGCAGTGTTCATCTCTGTTTTTAGCCAAAGAGCCAGAGCTGTCTGCAGACATTTCTATGGACATGTGGCAGGCATGACTAGAGACTGGAGTGCCCAAGAATGCTATTTACCTTCCCACCAAAGTGGTACCTATTTATCTACTTGCAATTTTTTGCTTATGAGCTTATCCTACCATTAATCTTTAGGCATTATAATAATAATTTCATGTCAGAAATTATTCTGGATTGAAAGGATTTTTGTGGGAGAAACTCCAATCAGGGAATGCCCAAATGAGGTTCCTTCCATGTCCTCAAGAGCTGGGACAGAGACAGGCACACAATCCGTTATGCAGTACCAAGGTTTTTGAACTGCTGACTTGCCGGCATTCCAGCTAACAAGGCGAGCTTCTTAACCACTGAGCCACCACAGCCCCTAGCTAGGCATTAACCTTTTACCAAAATGAGTACCTGAAGGAAACTGCCTTAACATTTTGTTTCCAATGTAAGATTTAGTCCAGGAGTTCTCAACCTTTTCAAGCTGAAGACTGGATCACACTCCCTCAGACAGCTTCAGGGGCCAGATGGCCATTTTGCCCTGCATGCATGATGGGGGTGGCCTGTATATTAAAAAGGAACCACACATCGCGCTTCCAGGTGTGGTGGAGGTGGTGGTGGGCCACATGAAATGGCGCCAAGGACCACATCCGGCCCATGGGCTGTAGTGTAGGTTGAGAACCCCTGTTTTAGCCTAACTGCAATCACATATAAGAACTGATGGTTTCAGCTGCTGATTTTTAGGAGATGCGCCCAACCAGTTCTGTGGAGTATATATAGTTGTTGCAAAGAAGATACAGATATGGTATCCATCTGTTCACATCCACTGTGCACACAGAGAGCTGTATGCTTACTGGCCCAAGGTGACAAGCATCTGATATTTCTACCTCCGTTGCCTCCAAACCTAATCTATAGTTGCCAGTTTTGACAAACAGCCAGCACAAAACCTTGGGAAAAGGTTTGTATTTTCCATGAGCAAACAGTAACAACAGGTTTCAGGAAAGTTGGCCTGGGATGCCTCCTCTTTCTTTTAGTTGCCTCTTACAATTTCAATGTTTATGATGTGTGCTTTGCCAAATACAGGTAGTTAGAAATGCTGTGTAACTTAGTACTCACATGGTCCTGTTAATTCTTATGCAAAGATTGTTAAAGAGGTTTCATCACACACATTACATCTTAAGACCACACACAGTCCCTGAAAGCATAGATGGGAAGTCAGTGGAACACATACTAAATATGCATAATCTCCTCTCTTTTCTCTAGAATGATAACAATAATAATCACACACACACACACACACACACACACACACACACACACACACACACACACAAAGCCAAATTTGGATCCAGCTTCAGAAACTGAATGGGGGCTGATACTTACACAAATGGCTATTAAAATGCAAATGCTTCTTGAAATACCTTCAGTAATTTTTTGCAATATTCTTACTCGGTTTGTTGAGACAATCAAAGCCCTTTCAGACTGCTTGTCCTCTTTAAAACAGTTGACTCAGTCTGCAACACAAAGGGCAAATAACTGCAACCCTGGCGGGTTTTCTTTCTTCCTGGAGCAATCTGTGGCCCAATAAGTTGGTGTACAGAAATGTTTTTGCTGACGGGTGCAAAGAGAAATCATAACACATAACCTTGATGCAAGTTGCCAACTTCAAACTAAAGCTAAACTGAGTAGGGGGGGGGATAGGGATGGTGGTGGGGTTTAATACATTTTCTCAAACAACAACAATAAAAGTGTTTTGCAATTTGTACAACCAGATGCTATTACTAAAGAAACCATGACAAAGAACCTGAAAGCCACAACCCATGCATTTCACAGATGCAGTCGAGTGAAACAGGTTATGAAGGGGTCATAAAAGGGAAAAGCCTGCAGTGGCCAGAAATTCCATGGGCTAAGATAATAACATCTCTTTTGCCTACCATGCTCTCCAATGCTAGTTTTCTATGTACTGCTGGTGACAATGCAAAGGAACATATATGTTGGAAGAACAACTCTGGCAACTTCTCAGTCAATGACATTTCACTACATCAGTTGCAATACTTTCAGTGTTCTTGAGCAAGACAAATGCAGATTAGGGGAGAGAAAGAATATTGGGTTGAGATGCAAGCTAGCCATTGAGAGAAAGAAGGATAGTCACACAAATTGGATATTCAGTTTGAGCATTTGGGGGGGGGTGAGGTGACTTGACTTAATGCTAGTTACACAGGGTATGGATTGACAGCAAGGCAAAACTGTCCTTACCCTAAAAGCAGGGAGCAATTTATGCCAGCTACAATCATGAGCTTCTCAGATTTCAGTACTAAGAAGTGAATGAAAGAGGAGATGCCTGATATACAGGTATAAGGGAAGGTGAAGTAGCAACTCCCCATCTTTGACATTAAGGTTACTTAGAGTTGGCCAATTTCGGTGTACCAGAGGAGGGTTTAAGTGATTGGAATCATTTGTTTTTACTTGGTTGGTTTAGTTGATTACATTTGTGTCAAAAAGAAGTTTTGATTCCTGCTCTTAGGTCTAGACCCATGGGGACCTTTTGATTTCTCCTTCACCATGGGAGATCGGGGGGATGCTAGTATACACAAGGTTCGTCAATGCATACTCCATTGCTTGTGTGCCTTTGGTACATGGATCAAACAAAGATCAAAACCAAATGGCCTGTCCCCTCCTAAATGGCCCTTTGGTTAAGTAACCATGCCTGTCCCCTCCTAAATGTCCCTTTAGTTTAGTAACCATAGGACTTGCACTTCTCTCCTTCTCTTTTCTCCCATAAAGAGAGAAGGAAATGGGAGTGGGACTGAAATGAGAAGCAATTTTGGAAGCAAAGACTGTCAGGAGAGAAAGATAAGTGTGTTGTTCTTGTTGTTGTTGTGACATGCCATCAAGTTGTCTCCAACATGTGGTGATTCTATTACTGTTGTTGTTGTTGTTTTTTGTTGTTGTTGTT
Organism: Bradypodion pumilum; assembly: GCA_035047305.1. Lineage (NCBI taxonomy): Eukaryota > Metazoa > Chordata > Lepidosauria > Squamata > Chamaeleonidae > Bradypodion > Bradypodion pumilum. The sequence goes on from JAWDJD010000001.1 coordinate 199,902,603, forward strand.
GTTGTTGTTGTTGTTCAGTCACACAGTCAATTCTGACCCTTGTGACCCCATGGACCATTGTCCTCCAGGCACCTCTGTCCTCCACCATCCTCATCAACCCACCCAACTCTGTGCCCATTGCATCCACAATACCATCTAGCCATCTCATCTTTGGATGCCCCCTTCTTCTTTTGCCCTCCACCTTTCCCAGCATCAAGGCCTTCTCAAGTGAATCCTCTCTCCTCATTTGATGTCCAAAGTACTTTAGCTTCATGTTCACTATTTGACCTTCCAAGGAGCAGTCGGGGTTGATTTCTTTTTAAATTGACTTATTTGTTCTCTTTGCTGTCCAGGGTACTCTCAAAACTCTCCTCCAACACCCTATTTCAAAGGAAACTCTTTTTTGTGCTCTGCTTTCCTTATGGTCCAGCTCTCACAAGCCACACATTGCCACTGGGAATACCATTGCTTTGACTATACAGACTTTTGTTTGCAAGGTGATATCCCTACATTTAACTATGTTCCCCAGGTTTATCATAGCTTGTCTTCCCAGAATCAGTCGCCTTTTTATTTCATGGTTGCAATCCCCATCTGCAGTGATCTTTGATCCTAAGTAAGTAAAATCTGTCACTGCTTCTACTTCTTCCTCCTCTATTTTCCAGGGACTGATATGGCCTGTTGCCATTATCTTGGTTTTCTTGATGTTGAGTCTCAAACCAGCTTTTGCACTCTCTTCTTTCAACCTAAGCAGGAGATTCTTTAGGTCTTCCTCACTTTCTGCCATTAGGGTGGTATCACCTGCATATCTCAAATTGTTGATGTTTCTCCCAGCAATTTTGATCCCATATTGAGGTTCCTCCATCCCTGCAGTGCGCATTATGTGCTCTGTGTATAAATTGAATAAGCAGGGTGACAAAATATAGCCTTGTCTTACTCCTTTTCCTATTCCAAACCACTCTGTCATTCCGTATTCTGTCCTAACTGGTGCTTCCTGACTCTTGTACAGGTTGCTCATGAGACCTACCTGTATAAAGTGTTCTGGTATTTCCATCTCTTTAATTACATTTTGTTGTGGTCCACACAGTCAAAGGCCTTGGTGATATTCCTATGTTTTCTCCATGATCCAGCGTATGTTGGCAATGTGGTCTCTAGTTCCCCTACCTCTTGGGAACCCAGCCTGCACTTCTGGGAATTCTCTCTCCATGTGCTACTGAAGCCTTTCCTGTATTATCTTGAGCATAAACTTACTAGCGTGAAGGATGAGCACAATTGTTCAATAATTTGAACATTCTTTGGCATTGCCTTTTTAGGGGATTGGAATGTACACTGATCTTTTATAATCCTGTGGCCATTGCTGTGTTTTCCAAATCTGCTGGTATATAGAGTGCAGTACTTTAACTCCATCATCTTTTAGGGCCTTGAACAATTCAGTTGGAATACCATCATCTCCACTGGCTTTGTTATTTGCAGTGCATTTTTAGGGCCTTCCTGCTTTCACTGTCTAGGATGTCCAACTCAAGTTCAATGTTCTCATCTCTGTGATTATCCTTCTTGTAGAGTCTCTCTGTGTACTCTCACCATCTTTTCTTAATCTCTTCTGCATCAGCTAAATCTATGACTGAGCAATCTCCAAAATGTACTGCCCTCAACAGCTCTGCTGTTTCAAACTTGAGCCTGTGGCTATCCACCTAACATTTGTTCTTCCTTTTTCCTTGCTGCCTTCTACCTTTCCCAGCATTATTACCTGTCCTTTCTCATGATGTGCCCAAAGTAGGACAGCCTCAGCTTCATCATTTTTGCTTCCAGAGACAGTTCTGGCTCGACTTGCTCTAGAAACCACCTGTTTGTCTTTCTAGCAGTCCAGGGTATCCAGATTGCTTTAGAAAGCTTGCTTTCTACTTAAGAACAGAGAGCAATTACAAAGTGAGGGCAGGCTGAGGTTTGTATCCTCGAGATGTGTAAATCAGTCCCCAGTCTGCCTGAATTTTAAACTAGTTACACAGGAAACTGCCTTACACTGAATCAGACCTTTGTTTCATGTATTGGCTAAATGTTAGCAGTTGACATTGACTGGCAGTGTCTCTCCAGGGTTTCAGATGCAGCGCTTTCTCTTTTCTAGATAGAGATCCCTGCAAAGCATGTGTTCTAACCACTGAGTTATAGCCCCCTGCCCTGTCCCCAGCCGGCAGTCTTGTCTAGTGAGGCAAGGCTTTTGTCAGGACCATATAAAGTCTCATCTTTTTGTTAGTAGTAAGATTAAATGTGATATCCAATGTGATCTGGTGGACAAAGTATTGAACATGGACTCAAGAGGCCTGAATTCAAATCCCAGGCCGTGAAAACCCACTCTGTGTGTGTGTGTGTGTGTGTGTGTGTGTGTGAAGGATAAGCCACTTCTTCATCATCTCACATGCTTCAAAGGCTCCTGTGACACGGTGGTTAAGCTGCTGCAGCCAAAACTATCCTCACAATCTGAGTTTGTTCCCAATGGGTTCAAGATTGACTCAGCCTTATATTTATTTTATTTATTGTATTTCCCTACCACCCATTTTGGTGGTATCCCACTCCGACTGGTGAATAAACAGATAACAAATAACAACAAAACCCACAGCAGATCAAAACAAACAAACAACAAAAACGTCACAAATTAAAATAAAATAAAGTAACTGGCGTCTGAGGGCATAGGAACTCAACCTGACTGACTAATTTATCAGCAAAGGGACAACACCCTGAAAGGCCTCCTTGAAGAACAGAGTTTTTAATTGTTTTTAAAGATAGCCGGTGATGGGGCCTGGTGCAGCTCTAATGGTAGAGTGTTCCACAGTGTTGGTGCCACCACCAACTATTTCTAGTTAAAGTCTTTCAAGCCATCCTTGGGGTCAGCCTGGAGCTGAGCTGACTGTGATGACCAGGTTATGTGGGGAGTTGTTCTGAGGGAGAGAGGCTCTGACAGATAGCAAGCCTTCCATCCTTCTGAGGCTGCTAAAATGAGTACCCAACTTGTTTGGGGCAAAATGCTCATTCCCAGAGATTGCTCTAAGTTCTGTATATAAGTGTGATTGCTATTGGTGTTAAGGTCAATGGAAGTCAGATGCAACCGGACAGCACACAGGAAACAGCAGCAGCAGTGGTGAAACAAAAACAAAATACTCTATAAGTTAGAAAAGCAGCAAAGTAAATTTTACCGTATTTTTCGCCTTATAAGACGCACTTTTTCTTCCCCAAAACTGGGGGGGGGGAGTTGGTGCGTCTTATACGGCAAATATACGGCAGCCGCGCTCTCCCCGCCCCCACCATCGGCGGGGAGATAAAGGGAGCCGCACCGTGCCGCGCCGCGCGTAGCCGTCCCTCCCCGCCCCCTGCCACCGGGTGGGGAGGGAGGTTAAAAGGGCTCCCTGGCCGAGGGAGCCCTTTTAACCTCCCCGCCCGGAGGCAGGGGGCGGGGAGGGACGGCTTCGCGCGGCATGGTGCGGCTCCCTTTATTGGCGGGGAGATAAAGGGAGCCGAGCCGCGCCGCGCCGCGCCGCGCCGCGCGAAGCCGTCCCTCCCTGCCACCGGGCGGGGAGGTTAAAAGGGCTCCCTGGCCAAGGGAGCCCTTTTAACCTCCCCACCCGGTGGCAGGGGGCGGGGAGGGACGGCTTCACGCGGCGCGGCGCGGCTCCCTTTATCAGCGGGGAGATAAAGGGAGCCGAGCCGCGCCGAGCCGAGCCGAGCCGAGCCGCGCCGCGTGAAGCCGTCCCTCCCTGCCACCGGGCGGGGAGGTTAAAAGGGCTCCCTGGCCGAGGGAGCCCTTTTAACCTCCCCGCCCGGTGGCAGGGGGCGGGGAGGGGCGGCTTCGCGCGGCGCGGCTCGGCTCGGCGCGGCTCGGCTCCCTTTATCGGCGGGGAGATAAAGGGAGCCGAGCCGCGCCGCGCCAAGCCGCGCCGCGCCGCGCGAAGCCGTCCCTCCCTGCCACCGTGCGGGGAGGTTAAAAGGGCTCCCTGGCCGAGGGAGCCGAAGACGCCGCCGCTGCCGCCGCCGCACCGCGCGAAGCCGTCCCTCCCCGCCCCCTGCCACCGGGCGGGGAGGTTAAAAGGGCTCCCTGGCCGAGGGAGCCGAAGACGCCGCCGCTGCCGCGCTCTCCCCGCCCCCATCATCGGCGGGGAGATAAAGGGAGCCTTCCGTGGCCTGGGAGGCTCCGAAGACGCCGCCGCTGCCGCGCTCTCCCCGCCCCCACCATCGGCGGGGAGATAAAGGGAGCCTTCCGTGGCCCGGGAGGCTCCGAAGACGCTGCCGCAGCCGCGCTCTCCCCGCCCCCACCATCGGCGGGGAGATAAAGGGAGCCTTCCGTGGCTCCGAAAACGCCGCTGCTGCGAAGCATCGTGCCCTCCCGGCCCTTTGTTCCTCTTGGAGGTTGACTAGGGCAGGTAGATTTTGACTTTGAGTATTTTTGTGGTGGCTTTATTGTACCTGGACATGTGGGGTTTCTGAAAAGATGTGTTTTTTTTTCTTCCCTTTTAGTACAGTATTTGGTTCAGAATCTTTTTTTTCTAGATTTTCCTCCTTTAAAATTGGGTGCGTCTTATATGCCGGAGCGTCTTATAGGGCGAAAAATACGGTAATATATTTTTTTGCCTGAGATCATGAAGAGACCTTTGATTTCATTTGATATATGAAAAAACAGAAATCCTCCACAGATGAAAAGAAGTTACTATTGTGGGCGAACATGGTCTCCCTCCAAAGTCTAACTTACCTTTCACTCAGTGGCCAGATGTAAAATGTGTGCACCGCTGCACACATATCACAGAGAATGCTGGCATAACTTCTCAACTTCAGTGAAATCTCTGTTTGCACTTTCCTCCGATGGCTCTTTATATATAGTATTATGTTTTAATTGTCTTAATTGTGATTCCTTTTCCTAGGCAAAAACCAGAAAGAAATGGCAGCTAATTGGCAGAGGCAGAGTGAAATTGCACAGGTCTCTTGGGGGGAAAAGGAAACAATTTGGCCTTTCGTTTAGTCATCTTTCAGTCAGAGACATCGAGGTTGTTAAGAGGTGCCCTGGGATTCACGTACAGTATGGCTCTTTCCGACTTCCGTAGCCTCTCATTTTGAAGTGACATTATATGCCTCTCATCACTGTCAGTGCCATGAGCTACAGCCGCCTTTCCAGGATAGATGCAGCCACTTCACTCTTCAGTTGTTAACCTTTAAAATGTTACTCACTGCACCTCCTTCATTGCTAGACTCTCCGAGTAGTTGGAAGCATTCAAAGTTACTTGAAGAGTGATAAATATTGGTGAGATTAACTGGAGGCATTCAATGCCTAGTGAAAGGGCATGGGGGACGGGGGAGTCTTTGGTCCAGTGTGCTGTGGGACTCTTGTCTCTGTGATTTTATATGCCATTTGTCACCATGTCTTTGTCATCACTTAGACAGGACCTGTCATACAAATAGGCACCGCCTGGCCTGCTGATCCCTTCCCCTAATTCCATCACAGATGGGAAAGCAGAACCCTTTTTGTTCTTCCTCTTCAGTATCCTACCACCATCTTCAGGGCGGAAACATCACAATTTTCTTGAAGTCATGTACTAAGGAATGACCAGTCCAATCTGAGAGAGCCTTCCCCAAAAACCTGTGTATAAACCTCTATACAGTAATACCTCATATAAAGTCCGCTTCATACAACATCGGATTCATACAACATTGCCTAATTCCTTGAAAAAAGTTGCCTCATACAAAGTCGTGCGACTTTGTATGAGTGTTGTGTTCTCAATACTATGCCTTTAAACAATGTAACAATCACCAGCTGCATCAATGTAACCCGTTGTAATTAGGACGCGAGCTAATGACCACCAGGTGGCAATAGCGAGCGCCCAGCTCACACGGTTCCAATTCCCCAAAGAATTACAGCGCGGGAAGATTCCCGCCACTACCTCACCTGGACAAGAAGGGCGTGACCTGAAGTGACGTCACGCTGACAGTAGCCAATGGGCTACCGTGGAGCCACATTCAAATGTATAGCCACTGTATATATTGAGCTGTTCGTCCGCCATTACCACATGTTCCCCCGTACCACCATGCAATAAAGATGTGTTAAGCCAATCCTTCGGCTGTTCCTGTGTCTTGGTTCTCATTTATTATTTATTTATTTATTTATTTATTTAATTTATTTAGTCGTATTTATATATGCCGCCCACTCAGGCAGAACCCGACTCAGGGCGGCATTACAACAAATTCTAAAAACATATAAAAACACTTTAAAAACCCCTTATCCCACCCATCCATCCCACCCACTCTAAAAAAGGAAGAGAGAGTTCTTAATTCTTTACGTAAGCCAGCAGGCGGGGACCGTGATCCCATTCGGGCCCCACACCTGCCATGCCAGCCAGGTCTTCAATCCTTTCCTGAAGGGCAGCAATTCTCTTTGAAGTCTTAGATCTGTTGGCAGGAGGTTCCAGAGAGTTGGTGCGGCCACGGAGAAGGCCCTCCTTAGGGTGCTAGACAGATGTGCACCCCTAACTGATGGCACCATTAGAGAGCCCCTCCGGTCCACTCTAGTTGGACGGGCGGACACTCTTAGGACGATGCGGTCTCTAAGGTATCCTGGCCCACTGCCATATAGGGCTTTAAAGGTCAAAACCAGCACCTTGAATTGCACCCGGAGACAAACTGGTAACCAGTGCAGCTCCCGAAGTAGCGGTGAGGCATGGGCATATCGCCCACATCCCATCACCACCCGGGCTGCCGCATTCTGGACCAGCTGCAGCTTCCGAATGGTCGTCAAGGGCAGCCCCATGTAGAGCGCATTACAATAATCTAGTCGGGAAGTAACCAGAGCATGGGTGACCATAAGCAAGGAGCCCCGGTCCAGGAGCGTGCGCAATTGGCGAATCACCCGAAGTTGGGCAAAAGCCCCCCTGGCCACAGCCGCCACTTGTTCTTCCAGCAGCAGCCGTGAATCCAGAAGGACCCAATGGTTTAAGCCCCTGGGTTTGTTCATTGGGGGGTGCATGCCGTTGGGACTGACCCGATACAGGAGGTGTGTGACGCGCACCCCGAAATTTTCAAGAAAGGACTCGGAAAATTCAAGGGACCCCCAGTAGCGTTCGACCTGGACCCAGAGGTCCGCCCAATAAGACTCAAGCCGCGCAGAGTGCCTTTTGCACTAAAGGACAAGATAGAGGCGGAACTGGACAAATTGGTGGGCCAGGGGATTCTTGTTCCTGTTGATTCCGCGGAGTGGGAAACTCCGATTGTAACTGCGCTAAAGGCCAACGGGGAGGTTCGCATATGCGCTGATTATAAGTGCACCATTAATAAGACGATCCGCCCAAATGCATATCCGGTGCCGGTAGTCAGCCATTTGTTGGCCAGGTTACATGGGGGAAAGTGTTTCGCAAAACTTGACCTGGCGCAGGCCTATCAGCAACTCTCAGTAACCCCAGCTGCAGCTGCTGCGCAAACAATAGTCACTCATAAGGGGGCGTTCCAGGTGACGTGCCTACAGTTTGGCGTGAACTCGGCGCCGGGCATTTTCCAGTCGCTCGTGGAACGCCTCTTAAAGGGGCTAGATGGGGTCTTGCCATACTTTGATGACGTATTGATAACGGGGGGAAGTGAGGAGGAGTTGGCTGAAAGGCTAGACAAAGTACTGGCAGTGTTTGAAAAGGCGGGGTTGAGGTTGCGAAAAGACAAATGCGTCTTCTTCGCAAAAGAGGTTGAGTTCTTGGGTTTCCGGGTAACCCCTGCAGGAATCAAACCCTCCAAATCAAAGGTAGCCGCAATTCAAAATGCCCCTCGCCCCACCTCCAAGCCCGAATTGCAGTCGTTCCTAGGGCTCTTAAATTTCTACCACTCCTTCCTGCCTCGGAAGGCATCGGTAGCGGAGCCGCTGCATAAGCTGCTCAAGAAGGACGAGGCGTGGAAGTGGGGCGAGAGCCAGGAGAGGGCATTTGTGGAACTGAAACAACTCCTAACGTCTGATGCCATTCTCACCCATTTTGACCCCAAGAAGCCGGTGGTTCTGATATGTGATGCATCCCCAGTGGGGGTGGGGGCGGTGCTGTGCCACGTGCTGGAAAATGGGAGAGAGGCCCCAGTAGCATTCTACTCCAGATCCCTGTCCCAGGCTGAGTGAAACTACGCCCAAACAGACAGGGAGGCGCTAGCAATAATAGCGGGGACTAAGAAGTTCCACGATTTCCTCTACGGCCGCCCCTTCACCATAGTAACCGACCACAAGCCCCTGCTAGGCATTTTCACTGCGGACAAGCCCACACCTCAGATCCTGTCCCCTAGGATGTTACGGTGGGCCATCTTCTTAAACGCGTATCAGCACGCGTTGGTATACCGCCCAGGGAAGGAAATAAGCCACGCGGATGCCCTGTCGAGGTCTCCCCTTCCCCGCGGTAGTGGCCTCGTGGGCGAGGAAGAACAAGACCGCCAGGTGCTCCTGATAGAGGTCTTAGATTCGCCCCCCATTGTACCTGCAGACATCGCCAAGGCGACCGGCAAGGACAAAACGTTAGCTCTAGTCAGCTCCTGGGTGCAGAAGGGTTGGCCGGCATCCTCCCCGGCGGCGGAGTTCGCCCCGTTTTTCAGGAAGCGGCTAGAGTTGTCCATAGAGAGGGGGTGACTTCTGTGGGGCCAGCGGGTGGTAGTCCCCGAATCCCTGAGGCCTAGGGTGCTTAAACTGCTGCACGTCAGCCACCCGGGAATTGTTCACTCCAAGGCTCTGGCCAGGAGCTACTTTTGGTGGCCCCAACTGGACGCAGACATCGAGCACATGGTGGGCACTTGCGAGGGCTGCCAATGCTCCCGATCCGAAGAAGCGCGTCTGCCTCACAGGGAATGGGACGCGGCAAAGGGGCCGTGGTCCCGTGTGCACATTGATTTTGCGGGCCCATTTAGAGGGACACTTTTTCTCCTCGTAGTGGATGTTTACTCCAAGTGGTTGGAGGTCATTCCTGTTACGAGCACCTCCTCAGCAACGACAGTAAAACATCTGCGTAGGGTCTTTAGCACGTTCGGTATACCCGACACCCTAATTAGCGATAACGCTAGTTGTTTCACGTCCGCTGAGTTCAGGGCATTCACCGAGATCAACGCCATTCGGCACATCACCTCCACCCCTTTCCACCCGGCAACAAACGGCCAGGTTGAGCGCCTCGTGCGCACCACCAAGGACGCGCTGAGGCGCATGGGTCCCGGGGATCTTAACCTGCAAGTGTGCCAGTTCCTGCTGGGCTACAGGGTGACCCCCCTAGCTTCTGGGTACTCGCCCGCAGAGCTCCTAATGCGTAGGAAGCTGACTACGATTCTGACCAGGCTAGACCCAACGAGGGTGGAGGACACAGGGAGGAACATCGGGTTAGCGGACACGAAGAGTTTCGAAGTAGGTGCCCCGGTGCATTGCAGGAACTACGCTAGCACGGGGCCAGCCTGGGTCCCGGGCGTCGTCGTTGGGCAGACGGGTCCCGTGTCGTATTGTGTAGAGACCAGTGCGGGTCTTCTCTGGAGACGGCACGCTGACCAACTACGGCGCCGGGTCCCGGCCAACCAACGCGCGGACGGCGCGGAAAAGGATTCAACGTTAGGGTTCTCCCCCACCCGTTCAGCCCAAGGGGGAGGAGAGGGGGGCCAGTGGTCCCCACCTAGGGGGGAGGAGAAGGAGGCTGTTCTCGTAGATAGCCTGAGGGATGCCCCCAATGACCCAGCAGAAGATTTCGAGTTTCAGTTACTAAACCGGGGGGGGGGGGGTTTTCGGAGTGGTCCCCCACCCATCCAAGTGAGAAGCGGGGTTTTTCGTTAGCCCCCAGTGCCCCCGTTTTTTCCACAATGGAGTTTGTCCCTTCCCCAAAAGCCGCAGAACCGCGGCAATTCACTAACGAGTCTCCCTCTCCCATTGCAGGACAAGAGACCAGGGGACAGAGAAGCAGTAGCACTCCCGGGACAAGCCAGCCAGCATCACGCCCAAAACGCGTTTGCAATAAGCCATCTTGGATGAGAGACTTCGTCTCATCCTAGGGGGGAGGGATGTTGTGTTCTCAATACTATGCCTTTAAACAATGTAACAATCACCAGCTGCATCAATGTAACCCGTTGTAATTAGGACGCGAGCTAATGACCACCAGGTGGCAATAGCGAGCGCCCAGCTCACACGGTTCCAATTCCCCAAAGAACTACAGCGCGGGAAGATTCCCGCCACTACCTCACCTGGACAAGAAGGGCGTGACCTGAAGTGACGTCACGCTGACAGTAGCCAATGGGCTACCGTGGAGCCACATTCAAATGTATAGCCACTGTATATATTGAGCTGTTTGTCCGCCATTACCACATGTTCCCCCGTACCACCATGCAATAAAGATGTGTTAAGCCAATCCTTCGGCTGTTCCTGTGTCTTGGTTCTCATACACTAAAATGAGGCATTGGGGTTTCCCCCCAGTTGCATTGTGCCTGGGCAGTTTAAAAGGCATGTGTGCATTGCTCTTGTGGGTTTTGCATGAGGCAAAGAGTGTTTAGGAGTGGTTTTGGGCGCGACTTTGGATTTTTTTTGGATTTTTTCGTCAGAATTTTTAGAAGCATTCCTGGGATATTTGCAGCATTCTTCAGGTTCTTGGACAATCAGGGTTGTTTGACATGTTTTTGTAATGTATTTTGCCTTTAGACAATGATTTCTTAAAGTTCTGTCAGTTTCCTGTCTATTTCCTTGACTTTGCCCTGAAGTCTGTGTTGTTACAGTACAATGTATCTCTATGGAAACAATGTTGTATGAGTCATCGCGGCAAGGATTTGGACATTGTATGAGGCATCACGGCTAGGATTTTGCATGCCTCATACAAAGTCCAAATCCGTATAAAGTCCAAATTTGTGGAACCAAGTTTGGACGTTGTATGAGGTATCACTGTACTACAAACCCCATCATTCTGAGCCAAGGTGGCAATGCAATTGAGGTGGCCCTTAGAGTTAAGAGAAGATGGAAGTTCAGGCAACTCTGAGGCCTCAGGAACGAACTCAAAAGAATGGCAGATAAGAGAAAGCCACTGATTCCCTGTGGCACCCATTTTGCATCCCCTGCTAAAGGAAAAAGACCAAATCCCATCTTCCCGCTAAAAAGTATTCTTTGGACTTTAGGTCTTTACATGCCAATCAGTGCCATAGGCTGGTCTGTAAAATGGGAAGCCACCCTCCAAATAACTAACGGCCAATCTTTACCTTTCTGTCCCTTTGAATAAACAGAAACCAAACTTGGGAAGGTGTCAAATAACAAGAGCTTATCCATTGTCACCCCCACTTCTCCAGCAATTGCACTACACACCAAGCTTGTGTTCAAACCAAGACAGATAATTATAGCTTCATCCTTTGCTAGAACTGTAAAATCAAAATACAATGACAGTGAGGCCAGAATAACAAACTGCAACCTCTCTCTTCTGTTTGTTCGCATCCAGCTGTGATACTGGTGCCAGACTAGCTAGAGATATTTTAAAAACAGCAAAAAAATGAAACAATGACTAGCATCAGTTTGTTTTGTTAACATGATCTATGGCATGTATCATAGCGACAGAGTTCAGTAGGGTTGGGTACAGCTCTATCTATATTACAGATGTGAAAATACAGGTCTCATTTTTGTTCCATTTCTTAATCCCACTTATGTTCTCATCCAATCTCAGTTCTATATTACAATGCAAGAGTTTTCCTTTCCAGCCTGCATAGATGTTTTAGCAAATCATTTCCTCTGTTCACCTAAAATAATGTACACATTTTCCCCATTGGCTAAAAGGCATACTTAAATACATTTTCCAAACACATATTTATTGACATATCTGAATATTTTTTCCCGAACATACACATGGATTGCTTACATTTTTTTCTCCATCAGAATGGCCAATGACTTGTCTTTCGCCGTGGCCTTGGCGATCACCGCTGGCAGTATCGGGGGCGACTCTAGGGCCTCGATCAGGAGCACCTGGTGGTCTGCTCTACCTCGCTCTCTGGGTCCCCTGCCTGTGGGAGGGGTGACTTGGAAAGGGCATCGGCATGGCTGATCTCCTTGCCGGGACAGTAGGTCAACGCATACTGGTACGCGTTGAGGAAAATGGCCCATCGCAGCATCCTCGGGGACAAGATCTGCGGGGTTGGCTTGTCTATGGTAAAAATCCCTAGCAGGGGCTTATGGTCAGTCACGACTGTGAACGGTCTACCATAAAGGAAGTCGTGGAACTTTTTGGTTCCTGCAACAATCACCAGGGCTTCCCTATCTGTTTGCGCGTAGTTGCGCTCTGCCTTGGACAGGGATCTCGAATAGAATGCCACCGGGGCTTCTCGCCCGCTCTCTAGCATGTGGCAGAGGACTGCCCCCACCCCCACCGGTGGTGGCTCAGTGGTTAAGAAGCTCACCTTGTTAGCTGGAAGGCTGGCAAATCGGCAGTTCGAGACCCGGGTACTGCATGATGGATTGAGTGCCCATCTCTGTCCCAGCTCTTGGGGACATGAAAGGAGCCTCATTTGGGCATTCCCTGAGCAGAGTTTCTTCCACAAAAATCCTTTCAACTCAGAATAATTTCTGACATGAAATTATTAGCACCTGAGTCAGAAGGCTACTGTGATGTAACATAAGCAACAATATAATTTAATACAGGTTTATATCTTTGCATAATGTAAGTCTTCAACTATTAAAAAAGTAAACAAAACAAAAAGACAAAAAATGTTGTAGCACTTTAAGGACTCACTGCTGTATTTTAATGTTTGCTTTTGTGGAATAAGTCTACTTCATCAGACTTGATCCACAAAAGCTAACATTAAAATACAACAGTTAGTCTTTAAAGTGCCAAATTGTTTTTTTTTGTTTTTTTTTGTTTACTCTCCGCTATGCTTGAAACACAGATTAACAAAAATTTTCAACTATAAAAAATAGGTTTGCAGGTTTTAGGTCACTGTTAACGTCTACTCAAGCCCCACAAAGACAAGAGAAATCACAACTAAGATTCATGACATAAGAGGCATGCCCATGATCAGAGATGAAGGGATGCAGTGCCACACCATGAGCTTGCATAACAACTTGCTCATTATGGATCTATTGTTTGTCTTGATCCTTCAGGATGCCAAGTGGGCATTGGGTGGACTCAGAGGAAGATTGCTCTAGCACAGTGTTTCCCAACCATTGGTTTTTGGACTTCAATTCCCAGAACCCTAAATCAATTCCCCAAAGGACTGATCAGCCAATGTACTGACTGAGGATTCTGGGAATTGAAGTCTCCCTGTGAAACGTGGGCCCCATGTTGGGAAAAACTGCTCTAGCAGCATAACCAGGCTCAGGTTCTTCAACAGGCAACACAGGGCCAGGAGAAAATGTGGTTTCTTTGCTGGTGGCTCACTATCTCCTGCATCTGGACCTGAACAACCGTGCAAAGTGTAAGTTGCAAGCAAGCAGTTTCTGATGACATTGCACATCAGCATATCTGATCACTAGCATATTTTAGCCCAGCCTTGCTGGGCAGTTGTTTTGTGTGTGGTTTGTTTTTGTTTTTTTGTTAGGAGTTATTTGGGTGGTGGTTTTTTGAATTTGTGTTTTTTTATTTTATTTTTATTTTGTTTATTTTATTTATTTTTTATTTGAATTTTTAAAATATCTTTTTGTCTGTTTTATACTCTTCCGGCCTCTAGGTGGGGCTGTGATTTAGAGTACTGCAATTGTCTTTATTTCTTCAGTTCTGTTCCAGAGACATGGAGGGAGGATGTCTTTCATAAGTGCTCTTGATTTATTATTTTATTTTTACTTTGTTTTGATTTTGGGGTGCTGGGCTGGGGGGTTTAAGTAGAGAGTTTCTACTTAAACCCCCCAAAGTGTTTTTGCTTGCTATTTCATTCCCCCCCCCCCTGGATTGTAGATTTGTTTTATTGTTTTGGATATTTCTGGTTGCTATTTTTTTTCACATTTATTTTTGTAATTTGTGATATTATTTTATTTGAGTAAGGTATTTTTGTGTTGTAGATAGGTGTTTTTAGTGATTTTTCTTTGCTTTTGGTAGCCTTTGGTAACTTACCTTGAGGCCGGTGGTGCTCTTGCTGTGTCTTCAGCGGGGTAGTAGGGAGGAGAGGGAGTCCCTCTTCTCCCCGTTTCTCCGGGAAAGAAGGCCGGTGGTTGTCTCACCGTGGTTTTTTTGCGGGTTTGGGTTAGCAAGGCTGTGAGACGCTGCGTCTGCCTGTGGTGGCCTTGCGTTCCAGTTGCGTGAGGTGTTATTTTATTTTATTTTTCACACGCCGGCTTTTTCAGCATTCTGCGTGCTTGCGCACTTCAGCCTGATTGGCTGAAGTGGTCACGGTGCGGAGGACGCTGGGACTTGAAGTTTAGTTTCTTTTGTTTGCATTCGTGCAGCGGCTTTTTTTCTGTGGCCCGTTTTGTATTGGGTGTGCCGGCTTTCCCAACGTTCTCCTTGCTCTCGCCTGTCAGCCTGATTAGCTGAGAGGCGGTGCGGAGGATGTTGGGACTTGAAGTTGTCTTGTTTTGTTTGTGTTTGTGGGGCAGTTGCCCCACTGGTGACTGCCAGACCCTTGCGGTGATGGTCGGCCTGGGTAAAGGCAATGCAGGCGGCTTGGTACGGGATAGTATGGATGGGATGCGGGCGTGTATGCCAGAGTCTAACGGTTAACATCCCTCCTTATAGGTAAAGATAGGGCACATCAGCAAATGTCACCTAATTCAAACAAACAGGTGAAAAATATAGTTGTTTGCTGATTTCCAGTTATACATTTATTGAACAGCTATAGAGTATTAGCTGGCTTGATAGCTCAGTGAGTTAGGCAGTCAGAGATTGGAAGTTTAATTCTCCACTGTCCAGGAGAAAAGCCAGCCTGTGTGGCTTTGGGCAAGATGCAGAGTTGCAAAGCACCCCCTAAATAAGAGGATGGGAAACCTCTGTGCATTTTGTACCTAGAAAATCCCAGAAATAAGTCAGAATTGACTTGACAGTGCATTATTATTATTATTATTATTATTATTATTATTATTATTATTATTATTATTATTATTATTATTATTATTATTATTATTATTATTATTATTATTATTATTATTATTATTATTATTATTATTATTATTATTATTATTAATTTAAAAGTAATAGCATGATTCTTACTTCAGAATGAACCTTCTGTCCTTTGAGGCATAACTTCATCGCACAGGGTTCAAAGAAGAACAAAAACCTGGACTCCTTTTTAACTGCTGCTCACAATTTCACCAAGAGATTTCTTTTCACAGCAAAACTGAGGAGAGTACCTCAGTAATTTCCCCTGAATTCTGACATACCCTTGGTGGGGTGTTACTCACCCCTGTGGTGCATTCTGGAAAAGAAAACACCACCTCTAACATAGAAAGCACAGGACAAGCTGAGGATGATACAGACAGCTCTGCCCTCCATCTCCTCTCCATCAATCCGTCATGTCCCCAGCATCCACTGTCTGAGGCAACTCCCTCACTCTGCATAATGCATACCAGGCCTGAGCATCTGGTAAGGCACTAAGCTCTGAAACAGAAGACTATATTTCCCCTTGTTTGTTGAGAATCAGCCCTGGATGATTTGAAAATTTATACCCTGCATTCGAATGGCTGGCTATTCCAAAATAAAGATGCTGTTCTATTCCTTCTGTGGTTCTGTCACTTTTGACCATCATCCTGTCCTGTTCAACACACATAAGTAAAGGCAAAGGTTTCTCTTGCTCGAAAGCCAGTCGTATCCAACTCTAGGGTTTAGTGCTCATCTCTGTTTCAAAGTCAAAGAGCCAGCACTGCCTGCTTCTGCAGACATTTCCGTGGTCATGTGGCAGGCATGACTAGACAACCGAGTGCACGGAACGCTACTACCTTCCCACTAAAGTGGTCCCTATTTATCTACTTGCAATTTCTTGCTTTCGAATTTCTCGGTTGGCAGGAGCTGGGACAAAGACAGGAGCTCATTCTGTCCTGCAGTACTCGGGAATCAAACTGCTGACCTCCCGCCTCCCAGTCAGTGTCTCCTACAAATTTATTTCAGGTATTAAACACATGCTGTTCTGCATATATTTTTTGCAGAACACTCATCCATTGCTGGGCTTGTATGGTATGTAGGCAACATACTTGAAAACCCCAGATATCCTAGTCTTCTCCTGTACTCTCCCATTTGACAAGTATATCTTTTGTCACCAAGAGAGATCTGACCAACACCATTTAATACCCTGAGTCAATATTTTGCCTTTTAGTTTTGTAGAGTTTCCCGAAAGCCATAAAGGAATCTCTAAAATGCACTTTAAACTTAGGTACTCCATTTAAGATACATTTTATCACAGACTCTTGGTAGACAAGATGGCTTAAACCTCCTCACAGTGTTATTTTATTCATGAGGAGGAAAGATGGGAAAGCCCAGGATAAAGATATATGCAAACGAGAAGCAAGGGGAGGGGGGTTGAGAATTGGGAAACCGTTCCGCTCATCATACTTTGCATATTGTCTGACATGCTGCAAATTTGGAAAAGAGCTCATGTTTAATTCCGTACCTAACCAAGGAATGTTAAGTAGTGGGTCACTTGCGTGTCACAGTCGATTATAAGTGCTAGTTCATTTGTTCATAAACAGAGATGGGCTGGAAAGAACAGTTACCATGGGATAAGTGGCATGTATTGTACTAGTTGTAGGTGTTAGATATGTAATTACAGGCAAAACATTACCCTTGGATTTATGAGCACATTTCCAGTTGTACACTTACAATGCAACGTTGCAACGACTTTTCTCGAGGAGGGAATCAGAGATTGTGGGTACGAGGCGATTACAGCCAGGGAAAGAGGGACATCTAGTAAAATGAGTAAGGTAAGGTAAAGGTTTCCCTTGCTCGAAAGCCAGTCGTATCCAACTCTAGGGTTCAGTGCTCATCTCTGTTTCAAAGCCGAAGAGCCTGCGCTGTCTGTTTCTGCAGACGTTTCCATGGTCATGTGGTAGGCATGACAAGACACCGGAGCGCATGGAATGCTGTTACCTTCCCACCAAAGTGGTCCCTATTTATCTACTTGCAATGTCTTGCTTTCGAACTGCTAGGTTGGCAGGAGCTGGGACAAAGATGGGAGCTCATTCTGTCCTGCAGTGCTCAGGAATCGAACTGCTGACCTTCTGCCTCCCAGTCAGCGTCTTAGCCACTTGAGCCACTGCAGTCCTACACTGATTTTTGAGAGGTCAAGTTTTGATGATAAAAATTGCCTTTCAGGTACTTGTGAATTTATTTTATTATTTATTTATTTATTTAAATTTTTATGCCGCCCCCTCACCCAGGGCGACTCTCAGCAAATTCAAAACACAATAAACCATTAAAAATCAATTAATCTCCCAAGAATCTGCTCTCTTTAGATGTAGTGGGTTTTCCCCTTCTCCCTTCCCTTTATATTTATAGCCCTCATCTGTGGCTGTTGCAAACCTCCTTGTGGTGTTTCATTTTTGTTCCCTGTATGATTCTAACCAATTAGAGATCACAGTGTGAACATGATGACTTTGAAGTAGCATGTAAGCAGCCAGAATTTGTCTTGATAATGCTGTTGCTCAGGGTGACTTAAGCCTCTCTACTGCCTTCACTCTGAATCCAGTGGCAAATAGCAGGCATCTCTTGTGCTCAGGAAACCCCTTGTTTTTCTGTACTACATTTAAAGTTCTACTGCATCCCAGTGTACTACACCTAGGCTCCATTTACAATCCATCTTCACTCCAGTCCAGTCCTATTCATCTGCAAAATGAGAGAATGGGGGGTAAGCATTCTGATGTTTGTATGACTGTCCCTTCCTTTTTCTTTTCTTTTGTGTCCAGATCAAACCCTGGACTGCCAAAATGAAACCACCTTGTTAGCATTGTCGTTGGCCAAATTTTAGTCCTCATCGGTGGATGTTTCTTGTAGTAATTGGCAGACCAGCAAATGAGCCGGATTCTGTATCTCTCCACATTCACAGCATGTGTTGTTGTTCCACCAACAGCCCCCACTTGAGCATGTTGGCCACTCCCACCATCAACCTTTTCAGGGTCTTTAGTGTATGATGGGACCAAAGACAGCAGGACAACCGAAGGGTTGGTTTAACACAGGTTTATTGCATGGCGTTCCGGTGAAGCATGAGGAAATGGCGGTGATACATCTCAATATATACAGTAGCACTCTACATTTGAATCTTGTAGCATGGTAGCTCATTGGCTGCTACCGGCGTGGCCTCGCCCAGGCACGCCTCTTTCTTCTGCTGCTGAATGCGGGGAAGGTTTTCCTGCGGCTGTTTGTAATTGCGCAATGTGGACCATGTGAGACTGAACGCTCGCAGCTGCCCTCTATGGGCTGTCTGCTCGCGTTCCTTTACAGCTGAGATCGTTGGTATTTGGAGTGGTTACATTCTTGCCTTTGCAGTATAATGAACATGCACACATACATACATAACATCCCTCCCCCCTAGGATGGGACGAAGTCCCGCAACCATTGTGGCTTGCCGCACATGCGCTTGGGGCGTGCCTGCGTCTGCCCTAGTACTGGAGAGCCTGTGATCCCTGACTCCGCGGGTGCTTGTCCTGCAACGGGAAACGGGGATTCGTTAGTGGCTCTGTGGGGCGTCCGTGCCTGCCCTGCGCCCGGGGAGGGGAATGGAATGAACAGTTGGGAGGTGAATCCCTGCCTGTTGCTCTCGGACCCCGGGGACCCGCCTATTGTGAACCGTGGAACCGATGAGGTCGCCCTTGTGGTCCTGCTACCTTGCGATCCTTGCTCGGGGGACCTTGAGACTGTGGTGGGCGGACTTGCTGTTGCCTCCCGTCTTGGGGGTGTCGGCCTCCGGGAAATTGGCGCTATATCGCATTCTAACTCACAGGGACTACTTGGACTGGAAGTACCAGGGGCTGAACTGAAACCCCTCTTTTCGCTAGGACGGGTGGGGGACCACTCCGCTAACTCCCCCTGGTACTGTAAATCAACGTCTAAACTTCTATGGGCATCTGTGTTTCGGGGAAAATTCCGGGGGGTATGTGTGAGGTTGGGGCTCTTCCTTTCTGCCGCGAACTCCCGCAAAAGATCTCTGTGGATCGATTCCCTTTCCTCCCCCCTTGGTGGGGGCCCATGTTCCCCTTTCCCTCCCCCTTGGGTTAAACGGGTGGGGGAGTACCCTAACGCTGATTCACTGCTTGTCTCGTCTCCGTCCTGCTCTCCGGGGACCCTGCGCCTGAGTTGGTCCACGTGTCGCCTCCACAGGAAACCTGTACTGGTCTCCACGCGGTAAGAGACGGGGCCGGTTCATTCTACTACGGTGCCCGGCACCCAGGCTGGCCCTGCGCTGGCGTAGTTCCTGCAGTGCACCGGGGCGCCTACGCTGAAACTCTTTGAAGGTTCCACCCCTATGTTCCACCCCTTGTCCTCTACTCTCGTGGGGTCTAGCTTGGAGATTCCCGTGGCCAGCTTCCTGCGCATCAGCAGCTCTGCGGGGGAGTGCCCTGACGCCAATGGGGTGACCCTGTACCTTAGCAGGAATTGGCACAATTTCAGGTCGAGGTCTCCGGGGCCCATGCGCAACAGCGCGTCTTTCGTGGTGCGCACGAGGCGCTCTACTTGGCCGTTGGTGGCCGGGTGAAAGGGGGCGGAGGTGATGTGCCGAATGGCGTTGCGCTCCATGAACGCCCCGAACTCGGCGGACGTGAAACAGCTAGCGTTATCGCTGACGAGGGAGTCGGGTAAACCGAACGTGGAAAAGACCCTCCGTAACTGTTTAATTGTTGTGGCCGAGGAGGTGCTCGAGACTGGGATGACCTCCAACCACTTGGAGAACGCGTCCACCACAAGGAGGAAAAGCGTTCCCCTGAACGGGCCGGCAAAGTCTACGTGTACCCGGGACCAGGGCCCCCTTGCTGCGTCCCACTCCCTGTGTGGCGAGCGGGCCTCTTCTGGCCTGGAGCTCTGGCACGCTTCGCAAGTGCCGACCATGTGTTCGATGTCGGCGTCTAGCTGGGGCCACCAAAAGTAACTGCGGGCCAGCGCCTTAGAGCGGACGATCCCCGGGTGGCTGACGTGCAGCAGTTTAAGCACCCTCGGCCGGAGAGACGTGGGGATCACTACCCGCTGTCCCCACAAAAGGCAGCCCCTCTCTAGGGACAACTCTAGTTTCTTCTTGAAAAATGTGTCGAATTCCGCTGCTGGGGAAGACACGGGCCACCCTTTCTGTACCCAGGAGCAAACTGTGGCCAGCGTTTTGTCCTTGCCGGTCGCTTTAGCGATGTCGGCCGGTACTACTGGAGGGGAGTCTAGGACCTCTATCATTAAAACCTGGTGGTCCCTCTCTACTTCGCCCATGTGGCAGCAATCCCGGGGAATGGGGGACCTCGACAGGGCATCCGCATGGCTGATCTCCTTCCCGGGCCGGTATACCAACGCGTGCTGATACGCGTTGAGAAAAATGGCCCACCTGAGCATTCTCGGTGACAGGATTTGGGGTGTGGGCTTATCTGCGGTGAAAATGCCTAGCAGGGGCTTATGGTCAGTCACTATGGTGAAGGGGCGGCCGTACACGAAATCATGAAATTTCTTAGTCCCTGCAATTATCGCTAGGGCTTCCCTGTCTGTCTGGGCATAGTTTCTCTCCGCTTGGGACAAGGACCTAGAGTAGAACGCTATCGGGGCCTCCCTCCCGTTCTCCAACACGTGGCATAACACCGCCCCCACCCCCACCGGGGATGCATCGCATATCAGGACCACTGGGCGTTTGGGATTGAAATGGGTCAGTACCGCATCTGATGCCAGGAGTTGCTTCAGGTCATTGAAAGCCCTCTCCTGGTCGTCGCCCCACTTCCATGCCTCGTCCTTTTTTAACAATTTGTGTAGCGGCTCCGCTACTGCTGCCTTCCGCGGGAGGAAGGAGTGGTAAAAGTTGAGCAGTCCAAGGAACGACTGCAACTCGGGCTTGGAGGTGGGGCGAGGGGCCTTCTTGATGGCGGCCACCTTGGATTGGGATGGCCTGATTCCCTCGGGAGTAACACGGAACCCTAGGAACTCAACCTCAGTTGCGAAGAAAACGCATTTGTCTTTTCGCAACCGCAACCCCGCCTTTTCGAATATTGCCAGGACCTTTCCCAACCTTGTTGCTAATTCGGCCCGGCTCCCCCCTGTAATCAATACGTCATCAAAGTAGGGTAACACCCCCTCTAACCCCTTCAGGAGGCGTTCCACGAGTGACTGGAAAATCCCGGGCGCCGAATTCACGCCGAATTGGAGGCGCGATACCTGGAACGCCCCTTTGTGGGTGACTATGGTCTGTGCAGCAGCTGCGGCGGGGGTCACCGGGAGTTGCTGGTAGGCTTGGGCCAGGTCGAGTTTAGCGAAACACCTCCCCCCGTGTAACCTGGCCAACAAGTGGCTGACTACCGGCACCGGATACGCATTAGGGCGGATCGCCTTATTGATGGTGCACTTGTAATCAGCGCATATGCGGACCTCCCCATTGGCCTTGAGCGCTGTTACAATTGGAGTTTCCCACTCCGCAGAATCAACAGGAACAAGAATCCCCTGGCCCACCAACTTGTCCAGCTCCGCCTCTATTTTGTCCTTTAGTGCGAAAGGCACTCTGCGCGGTTTAAGTCTGATTGGACGTACTTCAGGGTCCAGGTCGAAAGTCACTGGGGGGCCCTTGAATTTTCCGAGCCCCTTTTTGAAAACCTCGGGGTGCGCGTCGCACACGCTCTGTATTGGATCAGTCCCGGTGGCGTGTGCTCCCACGGCGTGCACCCCCCAATGAACAACCCCAGGGGCTGGAACCATTGAGTCCCGAGGAGGCTGCACTTTCCTCCCTTGAGGACGACTAGGGGAAGCGTTGCGGTGTGCTTTTTAAACTGGACCTGGAACTTCCCAACCCCCAACACTGGGATGCGGTTCCCTTGCACGTCCTTTAGTGTGGCCCTCAACGCTTTGAGCTTGGGCCGCACGCGGGGGGCGATTTTCATGAACTCTCCCTGGGGAATAATAGAGTATGACGAACCCGAGTCCACCTCCATTCTAACAGGGGCCCCTTGTATTACTACCTCAACGAAGTAACGGGGGTGCTCCGTGGAAACGCTGCAAACCGGGGCGTCGTCCTCGCTGTCGTCGGAGATGCGCCCAACGCCGTCCCGCGTCCTCGTGGTCCGGGTGCCGTCCTTGGGCCTCGTGGTGCGGTCCTGCCTCGCCGAGCGGTCTGGAGAACTCCTTGTTGTGGCCTCGCGCCGTTTCCGGCAGACCTTGGCGATGTGCCCGCGCCGGCCGCAGTTGTGGCACTCGGCCTTGCGGAAGGGGCATTTGGCGCGGGCATGGGCGGCGGCGCAGCCGTCGCAGCGCCGACCCTCTCTCTGGACCCTCCGGACGTCCTCGTCGTCGCTGCTCTCCGCAGACGAGTTCGAAACTCGCCGGGCCGCGCGCACCGAGCTCTCTGCCTTGGCGGGCTTCGGGCGCCAGTGCTGAAGCTCTTGCACCCCGGCAGTCGTGGCCTCGGCGGCCTGCGCCGTGTCGAGGACTTGTTGCCACGTGGGAGGCGGCTCTCTTTTCATCAGCGCGCGCTGAGTCTCGGTATCCCTCAGACCGCAGAGCAGGCAGTCCCGGAGGGTGACTTCTGGGGTCTCCCATTTACATGGGCCGGCGGCCAGCCGCAGGGCCGCGGCGAACTCGGCGACCGATTCCCCGGGCGCCTGGACTCGCCTCCAGAACGCGCTCCGAGCGGGGAACATCGCTATCGCTGGCCGGAGATGGGCGCGCAGTGCCGCCAGGAGCTCTGTGGCTTTAAGGTCGCCCACCTTCCTCGGCGCGATCAGGTCCACCAAGGTCCTCTTGGTCTCGTGTCCGAGCATGCGGACGAAAATGGCCCTCTTCTTGGCCTCATCTGAGACTTCGAGCTCCACCAGCGCTGCGTTGAAGTCTATCTCAAACAGCTCCAAGTCTCCCGGCTTCCTGATCTCGTAGCCGGCGCATGTCTTGGTCCCGTGGGCAGCCATATCCCATCCTCGTCGCCAATTTAGTGTATGGGACCAAAGACAGCAGGACAACCGAAGGGTTGGTTTAACACAGGTTTATTGCATGGCGTTCCGGTGAAGCATGAGGAAATGGCGGTGATACATCTCAATATATACAGTAGCACTCTACATTTGAATCTTGTAGCACGGTAGCTCATTGGCTGCTACCGGCGTGGCCTCGCCCAGGCACGCCTCTTTCTTCTGCTGCTGAATGCGGGGAAGGTTTTCCCGTGGCTGTTTGTAATTGCGCAATGTGGACCATGTGAGACTGAACGCTCGCAGCTGCCCTCTATGGGCTGTCTGCTCGCGTTCCTTTACAGCTGAGATCGTTGGTATTTGGAGTGGTTACATTCTTGCCTTTGCAGTATAATGAACATGCACACATACATACATAACAGGGTCTTTCAGGTGTTATAGGGAAGGTTGAGTTCCTTCCATAAGGACTACATTCTGCTGAAAATAATGTCACATAAGTGGATGAGATCCTCATCAAGATGCAGATGTCATCTATCCTCATTCCATTACTCCCAACAGGGATGTGCTTTTGAATGCGGATTGACGCCATTCACTGTTTGTTTCTACTAATTAAACAAAGAAGGAAAGGATGGAGGTGGAAGCTTAGGTCTGATGGTCTTAGCAACAGAGACTGTGACTGCTCTGACCCTTTTGGTGTGGATTGGTCCAGTCTAAACAGTGATGGCAGTGGTTGGGGGGGGGGGAGTAATATGTCATTTGGCATGATCCTCACATCCAAATGACATATCGAATTCAAGTGATCCTTTATCATGAAGTGGCTTAATAAACAAACTGCTTTCGGATATCAGCAAATCGAACATTCCCCTGCTCCTCTGCAGAGGGGCAGGGGGAGTGAAATTATTATTATGTTGTGCCTGCTAGTTCATCATTCATGCACTGAATCATTTAGATTAATTTTTTAAACAATATTTTATGTATATGTTGTGCTTGCTGAGAAATTGTCCGCAGCTACGGTTTTGAGATGAGCCCGGGTGACGCAGTTGTTAAACTGCTGTACTGTAGCCAAAACGTTGCGAGTTCAATTCTTATGGGGATCAAGTTGGACTCATCCTTCCATCCTTCTGACGTTGGTAAAATGAGTATCCAGCATGTTGGGGGCAAAATGCTAATTACATTATAAACCTCTCAGAGAGTGCACTAAACACTATGGGGAAGTGTAATTGCTAGTTGCTATTGATTGGCACTTCAAACAAAAACTTTGTTTAAAAAAACTAAGTGATCCAGCACATCAACAAAAATCTAGCAGATTCAAAAAAATATATATGCCCCTTGATCCTCTGCAAAGGAGTAAAGAAAGTGTTCAATTTGCTGATATTCTGAAGTGGATCACTAATGAAGTCTCCGTACAATACAAGAAAATTTATTCCTTGGTCTTTTGTAAATTCTCTGTTTTGCTTTTGCAAATCACATCAATGACTTGAAACAATGGCTAATACAGTAAAACCCCTACTTATGGTGGGCAAGTCCATTCTGCAGGCTTTTACTTAAATCAATTTTTTTGTAACTCAAAACAAACCTATAGGAAAAATTATTTTTACGTAACTCGAAGCAAACCCATAGGAAAAATGAAATTTTTATGTAAATCGAAGCAAACCCATAGGGAAATGAATTTTTACATAACTCAAAGCAAACCCAAAGGAAAAATAATCTTTATGCAACTTGAAGCAAACCCATAGGAAATCATGTAAATCGGGACATGGTTTTAACACAAAATCATTATGTAAGTCAAATTGTATGTAACTCGAGGCATTTGTAAATCGGGATTTTACTGTAATAATTTTGTGTCAGAGATTACTCTGGATTGAAAGGATTTTTGCTGGAGAAACTCCATTCAGGGGACTCCCAAATGAGGCTCCTTTCATGTCCTCAAGTGCAGCTCTCAGGTATTGAAACCCAACCTTCCAGCTCAGCGTCTTAACCACTAAACCTCTGGAGGAGCTGCGAAACAACTGCTGAGGAGGGCTAAAGAAAGAAGTGCAAAAGCAGGATTGTATTTGGAGATTGAAAAGTGAAAATTAATGACTAGATCTAAATTACATCACTTTAATTTGACAATGAAGAAATTCAAATAGTTAGCCTCTACTCAGCGATTTGTATCTTTGGTCATTGGTCTTTTCTTAAGGATGTGGCCAGGGAACGTGTGATGAGGACTGCTTGCACTTCCAAGCTGATCATCACAGAGAATTGTTAATTTGATTACACTTTGCCAGCCCAGACTGCAGGATCAACTCTCATAAAATATGTGCAACTATGTCAGGGGTGTTCCTGGACTTCAATTCCCAGAAGCCCATGTTAGCATGCCTGATGATCAGGGCTTCTGGGAATTGAAGTCCAAGAACACCTGGAGTACCAAGGTTCGCCACCACTGAACTAGGTGATACATTGAAACACTATGACTAGTCATCACAACCTAGCACTGAGAACTACTTGATTCTGCATAATTGATGAAAATGCTTAACATATCTTCTTAATATATATATCTCTTGCCATCAGTTTTTAAGTTGATCTTCTTGTACAGCACTTATGGAGATGGATTTGTGGAACAGAAAATAACTTTCCATAGGAGTTGTTTGCAATTATTTGGCCCTTTTATGAAAAAGTCCATCTTCCTTGCTTCCTGAATATTTTCTTCAACTGCTGGAAGAATATGGATTTTCTATTTTCTGCTTCATTGTAGAAACAAAATGCTAATGTTTGGTGGCAATAGTGAGGGTGATGAATAATATAGTTTAGCTTCTTGACAGTGCAGTAAGCCCAGGATCGGTTAACATCATCTGGAGTTCAACCAAAGGCACTAAAATATTTTCTACTATCAGTTCGATGATCAGCCAATGGCTGATCAGGCTTCTGGGAATTGAAGTCCATCATTGTTCTGTGGAACATAGTTTGGGAAACACTGTTCTAGATTAATTAATTAATTAGATTTATATATCACCCTATCCAATGGACTCTGGGCGGTGTACACATGTTAAAACCAATATAAAAACCCCTTAAAAACATAGCAATATAGCAAAGCAAACATCTTTGTGATGAACTGTTTACATAATGGATTGTTTTCAACAGAGCCCTTCCACCAATGAAGTGAGGCAATGTAGATGGATTAAATTCATGCTTGACATACAGCCTTTCCCCTTCCTCCACCTGCCCTGAACAGTTCAGAGAAATGCCAGAACAGATTTGAGTGGCATATGGGAGAGAGGAGTGGAAGGGCGTGAGGTTGGAAGCCATTTCTGTAACCATTCCATTAAATAGCTCTCCAATGCTCTGGTTATGGTGGGAGATTAACAGTATGCGTAGGGTTGATTCCATGTTAGAAGCTTGCTTGCTGTGCTATAATTTCCCTCAGCTCTTGAATGATTAATTCCATACTGCGGTTAAAGGAAAAGTATTTATGGAAAGAGTGCCAATGAGAAATCCAAAGAAAACAAAATGGAAGGGCATTTTTGTGTAATATATCCAATTCACATGTGCATATAGAAAAGGAAGGAATGAGGCCAAAGAACCATGAATGATGCAGAAAGAAGCATGTCTAAAATCTTCTGTACAGCGTAAAGTCAAATTGGATTACACATAAATCTAAAATATCTAAAACAATCTGTTTCATAGTATTTTACTCTTTCAGCTTCACACTGTCCTTCACTATGCCCATTATCATTATTAAAGAAGGAAATGCCTGTGTCTGGCATTTGGGCAGTTCATGAGGTAAAATTGCACTGTATGAGTCACCTTTGCCTCCTGAGGAGATGCATTCATGAGCTGGTTTCCATTAACAAAACTGAAATAATGGCCTTTTACCTAATAGCTGTTAGACTCCAAGGATCCAGAATGTTTAAAAACACTCTGGTCAGCAGGGAGCAACTTCCAGTTATGTAGCCTTTTAGGAATTAATTAAGTGGCCATCAAGCCCAAGGGGCCTTATTAAATATTCGGCCCTGTAATAGCTTCCTTTACCTCAGACACTGACTCTAATGAATTAAATCTCATGTTGAACTACAACTAGACATTTATCATGTAGAAAACCAGTATCCCCCTGCCTGCCCACCCAAATAACTCTGTTTTATTAGCAGAGACGTTTAGGTAACTTCCAGATGATTAGCATTATAGTATATTTAATTTGCCCATCTTAGTGTTCATTATTGGCAAAAGCGGCAAAAGCCGAAAAGGCAAAAAGAGAAATTGGAGTTCTGGTCAATAATCAAGGGATAAGATGTAATAAGATCAGAGATAAATGTGAAATTGTGAAGGAATTTTATCAAGGGATCCAGACTTTGTTGGGATTAGATCCCATTGCAGTTGGTGGCAGTTAAGCTAAATAATGACTAAAACCCTGATTTTACTGCGACCTAAATTCAACTAATCAGGATGCTATCCAATGCATTGATTTAAGAAATTAGGGATTCATTTGTTCAAAGTTTTCAAAATGAGCTTGTTTCCTCTTCAGAATAAATAAGAAATGAATTGCAAATATAAGGATAATATATTGAAGTATTTTCAAAATATATGAATTATTTTGATATAAATACATTCCAAGGATAGCTCAGATAATAGAAGAGTTTTCTGCCAACCAAAGAGAGAGAGAGAGAGAGAATCTTGAGTGCAACAATTAATCTCAAAAACATTATTTTACGTGATTACGATTAAATAAAACATAACATTACTTGTCTTTAATGACTTCAATAGGAAAATGTCAGTGAAATAAAGATTCAAAGGTTTATCATGTCCTTGAGAAAGAGAAAAGAAAAGGGTAAATCTCTTGAGGGAGAGCATTGCATTCCTTCAAGGCTTTCATCCAGATGCTGTTGAGTGTGAGGAGAATCTCTGCTCTCAAAAAGAATTGCATCTTGTCCAAACTGACTCTTGTCTGTGGTGAAATTTGCTGCTGCTGCTGCTGCTTCCGTGTCTAGGCCAGATGGGAACCTGCCAAATGAATGAATTCACCTCTTGGTGAATTCATTCCGTAGTTCCTTACACCTGACCTAGTGTGAGAAAGATTAGCCAGCACAAGGTGGTAATTACCCAGGGTATGCCCGATTGTGGTTCAAAAATACCACAATCTTTGAGGAGACTCTTCGTGTGTACCCCAATTAGCTACTGAAAATATCTGTGTATAACAAAAATAAAAATAAAAGAATTGTGACACCTTAAAGAATATCAGATTTATTTCAATGTGAGTTTTCACAGATTACAGTGCACTTCCTCAGGGATGTGGGCCAGAATTCTACAAGGAATATACAGGCCTGTGTGGCATAGTGGCGAGATGGTTGAATTGGGACTCAGGGAACCAGGGTTCAATCCGAGATTCAGCCATGGAAACTAACTGGGAAGTAGCAGTGGTAAACCACCCCATGAGTATCTTACATACCCTTGAAAAGCTTATTAGGGTTGCCATATTGAAAATATCTTGATGCCATTTAACAACAACTAGAATAATTGCTTAAACCAAGGTGACAAATTCTGCTCATTAATAAATTACTGCTCACATTCCTGCTCAGACTTCAAATTGCACAATCGCCAGAAGACCAGGTATAGGAGCAGCAACTCTTTAATTAGCAGCATTATTATTGCCACAATTTATGCATTTGCAGTTATGCTGGGGTAAATCACTAATAACATTCTCACTATAGAGTGTGTTATTTAGTTACAGGTCTGTATACCTAATGCACCTTCTGTGTAATACAGCATGGTGTGTGTGTGTGTGTGTGTGTGTGTGTGTGTGTGATAAATTTGAATAAAAGTATTTGCTATATAGATGACAGAATTGGTCATTTAGATCAACTGATACTAAATATACAAAATTAAACTGCCATTTCTGCCATTTTCTTGCTCCTTGGCACTTATTTTCCCTCTCAGGTTGTCGAATTGCTGCAATGATTGTAGGAAGTATCTAGAACTAAGAAAATGCCCTGTTCTACACAGCTCCTAGGCTGAATCCCTGGGATCTCTTGGATGGTACTCCAAGGACAAGGGAATTGTTCAGGTCTCTTCCTCCAAGGAGTTATGAAGAGGTCCACTTTGGTAGAGTAACTGTAGGATTCAAATTCATTCTTGTCATGAAACATAGACACAAATGGTGTGTGTGTGTGTGTGTGTGTGTGTGTGTGTGAGAGAGAGAGAGAGAGAGAGAGAGAGAGAGAGAGAGACCACCGTCCATCTCCTGTATGCTCCACTATACCCAGCTTGTCCTGTTTTCTTACATGTTACTTCATGTAAGGAATGATGGATGAGGACCCATTGCATTCTGGACATAATTCTTCTTTTCCATTTGTTTGGGATTTCCATTTATTGTTTGAAACCCCTGGAAAATGTAACCTTATAATATAAGCCTTCTGCTTTCATAGTTGTGGAAGGAGGTTAAAGAGAAGTTAGTCCAGATGTTCTCCAAGTTTTTAGGATGATTGGTAATCCATCTGTGCATAGACATTTGATACACTATATTGGGGAGATCAAAGGCAACTATTAGGATGCTGTCCTTCTCATTCATTTGTAAACTGTAGGCAAAAAAACTGCTATGCTTTAATCCCACCATCTGGTGAAATTCAGTTTGGGCTTAATTTTTCTGGTATTCTACAGTATATATTATAACAGGAGTTCTCAACCTTTTTAAGCCGGGGGCTGGGTCACGCTCCCTCAGACAGCTTTGTGGGCTGGATGCCATTTTGCCCTTCATCCACCACATGTAATGGAGGCAGTGGGGAGGGCACATGAAATGGTGCCATGAGCCTCATCCAGCCCACAGGCCACAGGTTGAGAATCCCTATATTATAAGGACAGAAGTAATGATTTCTTAGAAGAAATCAACCCTGAATGCTCATTGGAAGGTCAAATAGTAAAGATTAAGCTAAAGTACTTTGGGCATCAAATGAGAAGGGAGGACTCACTTGAGAAGGCCTTGATGTTGGGAAAGGTGGAGGGCAAAAAAAAGAAGGGGGAGGCCAAAAATGAGATGGCTAGATGGTATTGTAGACACAATGGGCACAGAACTGGGAGGGCTGAGGGGGATGGTGGAGGACAGAGGCGCCTGGAGAACAATGGCCCATAGGGTCGCAAAGGATTGGAATCGACTGTGCGACTGAACAACAACAAAATGATTTTGTCTTATTGTTTTAAAAAAAGGCAGAACAGAGTGCTCTACAAACTGAAAAATGGATAAATTTACTGGAGAGTAATGGCATCAATGTTACAAACCACATGCTCTCTGATAGAGAGACGCCCACACATGCACATAAAGAAAGAGAGATGCATGTATTACTCCTTCTTAACATTTACAACCTTAATACTGAAAGCTGAGATATTATATGTTGCTCAAAAAACTGTCAACAAAGTTTGAATTGCAATACCACCGACACTCGCAAAGAGGCTACTTCTTTTCCCAAAGTACCTAGCTTTGTTGTTGTTGCATTCTTTCTTCTTCAAATTCTGTATTGACATGTTGAATAGATAGCTCAGTGTTTTAGGTGTTGGGGAGCTTGATGCCCTGCTGTGCCATCAGGGAAAAGAAACAGACTGTGTGACCTTCGGCAAGCTGCACATTCCCAATAGCTCCCCCCAGAGGAAGAAAATGGCAAACTACTTCTGAGTATTCTCTGATCACGATTTTGGACTGAGAGGTTTGTTTGTAATATACAGGTGAAACTCAAAAAATTAGAATATCATGCAAATGTTCATTCATTTCAGCAATGCAACTTTAAAGGTGAAACAAATATATGTGATAGACTCATTATGTGCACAACGAGATACAGTATGTCAAGGCTTACTTTGTTATACTGTAATTGTGATGATTATGGGGTACAGCTTATGACAAACCCAAATTCACAATCTCAGAAAATTAGAATATTACATGAAATCATTAACACAAGGATTGGAAACAGAACAATATGGGACCTCTGAAAAATATAAGCATGCGTATGTACTCAGAACTTGGTTTGGGCCCCTTTTACATCAGTTACTGCCTCAATGCGGCTTGGCATGGATGCTATCAGCCTGTGGCATTGCAGAGGTGTTATGGAAGACCAATTATGCTTCAATAGTGGCCTTCAGCTCCACTGCATTGTTCGGTCTCATGTCTCTCATCTTCCTCTTGACAATGTCCCATAGATTCTCTATGGGGTTCAAGTCAGGCGAGTTTCATGGCCAATCAAGCACAGTAATCCCATGGTCATTGAACCAGGTTTTGGTATTTTTGGCAGTATGGGCAGGTGCCAAGTCCTGCTGGAAAACGAAGTCAGCATCCCCATAAAGCTCGTCCCCGGAAGGAAGCATGAAGTGCTCCAAAATCTCCTGGTAGACAGCTGCATTGACCCTGGACTTAATGAAACACATTGGACCAACACTAGCTGATGACATGGGTCCCCAAATCAATACAGACTGTGTAAACTTGGTGTCCTCCCTTTATTTTACATAAGCCTTCATGCGGTTTCCCCATGCCCCGCAGGGCATGGAACGGCCCGCCAGAGGCCACCGCGGTGAGAGACGCTCCCAGCCCGTGGGCTCTGCGGCCGCCAAATTAAGGGGGGTGGATAAAATATAGGGTTTGATTCACCCAATTACCGTGACCTGACCTGCGACTCGGCCAAGTAAGCAGATAGCTGACTCCTGTCAAACATTAAGTGCATAGTTCATCTCCCGGCTCGGGAAATCCCTGGCGCAAATAAGCCATGTTTGTCCCTGCCTAATCCCTAAGACAATGAGGTCCCTAAACCCATGTTTGCCCCAGTTAATTAACTCCCCTTTGAGGAGTTCCCCATTAACCCGTGTACGTGGGTGAGGTAATTTTCCTGTCAGATGACAGCTTGCCACCGTTGCGCTTTTTTCCCTATAAATGATGTTGCCTTTTTCCAATAAAGTACTGATCTGATCTCGCTCCTTTTGCCTCGTGTCGTCACTTGATCAGTCTCCTCCCGGGCATTAAGGCCACCCCAGTGGCCCCGATTCCTACATCTGGTGACCCCGACGTGATTTACTCGTGAGTAAAGCGGCCCAGGAGAGGTCTACTCACGAGTAACGGACCACGCGGTCCGGTTCGACGCTTGAACCGCGACCCGTCCGCCCGGAGGACAGCGCGGCGCTCTGGCCGGCAGCCAGTCGGTCAGAAGGACGGCCAGCGGCGAGGCATTCCAAGAGAGGCATTCCTGCACCTTGCTCCCGGCTTTCGGGGAGACTTGCGCCAAAGGGAAAAACGCGTTCCGCTCAGGGCAGCTGTGAGCCCCTGACAGCGCAGAGGCCGCCGAGGGCCCGTGGCAGGAGGCCACGCTCCGAGTTCCACCCAGGCGATCGTCGCCGAGACCAGTTACCTTGCCCCCAGATGCGTCAACCCGTCCCGAGGAGGAAACTTCGGAGGACCACTCGCAGGTAATATGGGGACCTGTTCTCAGGGACAGAGTCCGTCCGCTAGCCAAAGAACTCATGAGCAAGAGTTCAAAATCCTGGCCAGGGTATTTGAGTTACGTTTTCACAGCAGGGAGCTAGCGAGACTTTTGGTGTACCTTAGGGAACACTGCCTACTTTACCCAGAAGTAGGTACGTTAATCCTACAGCTCTGGGATCGGATAGGAGACTGCATTCAGCAACCCCCGAAGGCCCCAAGAGGGATAGTTAGCACATGGAGGAAGTGTAGGAGGCTCTTAGAGCAGATCGAGCCAGTCCGGATAGAAGCGGAAGAACCCCCGTTAGAGAAGTCATCAGTCCAGCCAGTCGAGCCGACTGCGCCCACCGCACTCTATCCGACATTCAAGTACCAGCAGAGTAGCGTAGGGAGCCTTCCCGCGGTGACAGCTGCAGACGTCACCGAGGGAATGCAGGGCATGGGAAGCGCAGGCGCTCCTCTGACAGCTTCGGGTTCCCGAGTTACCAAGAGTCCCCTTCAGCGCACAATTGAAGAGGAGATTAGGAAGGGGGAATTGCCAGCAGAAGACCTAGCTGAGCTCAGACAGATATGTCCAATCCGCATGGAAATGGACGCGCTCACGGGCGCACAGCAGATTGTTCATTCCCCAGTCCCGTATAAGCTGCTCATGGCTATGCGGAAGGCAATTGCAGAAACGGGGCTCCAAAGTCGTTTTACTAGGGGCACGCTTCAACAGGTGTGCGAGACCACCATGTGGATTCCCCATGATTGGAAAGCCGTCATGAGGATGATGCTGACCCCTAGCCAGTACATGATCTGGGACAGCGAGTTCCGCCTAGAGGCGCAAACTCGGGCTGCCAGGATGGGAGGCGCGGTGCTTCCTGAGCAGCTGTATGGCTCGGGTAATTTCGAGTCAATCAATGCTCAGATCAACCTGCCTCTCGCCACTCTCGAGATGTCAGCCGAGGCAGCCTTTAGGGCTTATTTTAAGATCCCAGCCACTGGCAAAGCGGCTAAAAATTACACCTCCATTAAGCAGGGAGCCCAGGAACCCTACATGGACTTCATCAATCACCTGGAAGAAGCCATTAGCAGGCAGATTGATAATGAGCAAGCCCAGGAAGAGCTCATGATTAAGTTAGCCAAGGACAATGCCAACTTGGACTGCCGTAGAATCTTGCAGTCCCTAGGCAATCATCCCGACTTGACCCTATCGGACATGATTAGAGCTTGCGCCGACGTTGGCACAGAATCCTATAAGATGGGTCTGCTAGCGGCAGCGGTGCAAGGAGGGAAAAGACCTAATGGTAAGAGCAAAGAAGCATGCCACAACTGTGGCAAGATCGGCCACTTCGCTAGGGAGTGCCGATCCAAGGGAGGCGGGCAAAAGTCCGGCCATTCCAAGGCTCCGAACACCCTCTGTCCGAAGTGCAAGAAAGGCTATCATTGGGCCAGGTACTGCCAGAATTCGGGAAACCGGAACACGGGCATGTCTCTGGCCCCAGTCCAAACAGAGGCGTCCTTCACCCAGAGCTCCCCAGAGCCAGAGTAGAGTCCAACCCCATTCCAGACATTGCGAGGGCGCAGGCCAGCCCCAGGGGCAGCGTGGGGCTAGAATTGACTTGCCAGGCGGACGTCACGTGCGACCTGCCAGGCACAGTCTATTCGGTCAATTCCCAGTACATGGGACCCCTGCCCAGAGGCTTTATAGGTTTAGTTTTGCCCCGTAGTGTAGCTGGTGCACGCGGAATCTTCATAATTCCAGGAGTCATTGACTCCAATTTTTCGGGCGTTCTCCAAGTTCAGCTTTGGACACACCTGCCCCAAACCATCCCCAAAGGAGACACCTTAGCGCAACTGATCATGGTTCCTTGTCGCTCGCCAGCAGAGAGCCAGGGAGGGCTCAGTGACAGCTTCGAGTCCCGGTCAGAGGACCGCTCGAGCGCCAGTGAGGCAGCGCAAGGATACCAGGTCTTAGCGACAGTGGAGACCAACATTGAGTGGAAACAGCGCCCGGTTATTGAGGTATTTCTTAATAATCGATCATTCTCAGGCCTGTTAGATACCGGAGCAGATGTATCAGTGATAAGCAGAGGCCAGTGGCCAAGGGAGTGGGCCATTGAGCCGGTCTCCGATGTGTGGGGGGTAGGCGGCGTCCAGGAAGCGTTTAGGAGCCGAGAGTGGGTAGAAGTCACAATCCCAAGGGCTGAGGGCACGGCGGTAATTCGACCGCACATTCTTGACGTGCACATCAACCTTTGGGGGCGAGACATTCTCCAGCAGTACGGTGCTATGCTTACCTTTGGGTAATGGCGTTGCCACTCAAATGGCTCACCGATACTCCGGTCTGGGTAGAACAATGGCCGGTAGTGGGAGAGAAGTTGGTTGCTCTCAAGCAGCTAGTTAGAGAACAGCTAGACGCAGGACACATAGAACAGTCCACAAGTCCTTGGAATTCGCCAATTTTTGTTATTAAGAAGAAGTCGGGGAAGTGGCGACTCCTCCACGATCTCAGAGAGATCAATAAATGCATACAGCCAATGGGTCCGCTTCAATGCGGCATCCCGAATCCGAACATGATTCCCGAGGGGTGGGAGATTCTAGTCGTAGATCTCAAGGATTGCTTTTATACAATCCCCTTAGACCCCAGGGACCGGGAGAGGTTTGCCTTTACCGTGCCGGTCGTGAACCACAGTGAGCCCACGCTCCGTTACGCGTGGAAATTTTTGCCACAGGGCATGCTCAATTCGCCCACTTTGTGCCAAATTTATGTTCACGACGCACTGGCAAAGTTCCGAAACCTCTACCCACAAGCTATAGTTTGTCACTTTATGGATGATATCTTGGTAGCGTTGCCAAAACTTGGCGGCGAAGTGTTTTCAGACCTCCAGGCCAGCCTGGGGGACAAAGGGTTACTCATTGCCCCGGAGAAAGTGCAGAGAACCGAGCCCTTCTCATACTTGGGCCATCGGCTTCTCCGCTCTTTCGCAGCACCAGTTTTGCCTCAGATTAATTTACAGGACTCAGTCACCTTGGTAGAATTACAGCAGGTTTTAGGGAACATTAATTGGGCCAGACCGTACTTCCGATTGGATACGGATCTTCTGAAACCGCTCTTCTCGCTGCTAACCTTGGGTAAGCAGCCAGCAGACCGGATAAAAATCTCTCGAGACGCGCGTTTGGCGCTCGAGAAAGTGAACCAAGTTCTCAGCCAGAGGTGGGTAGATAGGATCGCCCAGGGGCCCTACGCCCCGATCCTGAGTTTGTACATCGTACGGTCAGGATCCATGTTCACTGGGGCGCTAGGAGTAGACTCAGAGAAAGGAGTGAAAATTGTGGAGTGGGTATACTTGCCTAACACCTCATCTCGGAACATTGTTCCGCCCCAAGAGCTGGTCTCCGCGGTGATCTACCGCGGCAGGCTGAGAGCTAGGGACATTTCTGGGCACGATTTAGCAAAGATCGTAGTCCCGTTCACCAAGGAACAAATACAGCAGTTGATGCAGCTAGGTGACTCACTTCCGATAGCTTTGGAAGGATTCACTGGGAGCTTGGCATACCATTTACCTAAAGACCCCAGACTCGTCTCGCTTCAAACAGGAACAGTCAGCTTGTTCGAATTGCTTTCGCTGGTCCCGCTTCAGGGGGCCAGAACGGTTTTTTCTGATGGCGGACGCACTTATGGTGTTTTGACCTGGCAGGAGGGCGAAGCTTGGCACACGCTGTTAACCCTTCCACAGAAGTCCGCTCAGCGGGCAGAGTTGGCAGCCGTGAACCTTGCCTTGCGCACCTTCGCCAAAGAACGGTTAAATATCATTACTGACAGTCTGTATGTTAGGAATTTGCTTCACAGTCTACCGGGAGCTTACATCACTCCCGCGATAGACAAGAATCTGCTTAGCCTGTTCCTCACGGCTCAATTTCATTTGCGAAACCGCACGGAGCCGCTCTATATTGCCCACATCCGCAGTCATCAAGACCTACCGGGTCCGATTTCCGCGGGCAATAGCATAGCGGACGCGGCGGCAAAGGAAATTCAGCAACGTTCAGTTTTGGGAGTTTTCACTACTCCAATTCAAAGTCATGCCTTTTTTCACCAAAACGCCAAGGCACTCGCCAGACAGTTCAATTTGCCACTTTCTCAAGCCCAAGGTATAGTTCGCTCTTGCCAGCATTGCGCAGGGGCGCCGGGGGGGCCCTCGTGGGGGGTCAACCCACGAGGGACAGAGGCCAATCAGGTGTGGCAAATGGACGTCACGCATGTGCCGCAGTTTGGCAGATGGCAGTACATGCACGTCTGCATAGACACCTTTTCACAGTTCGTTTGGGCGACGGCGCAGAAGGGGGAAACTGCGACCCATGTGGAGCAGCACCTCCTTTCCTGCATAGCTGCCATGGGCAAACCACGGCACGTGAAAACGGACAACGTGCCATCTTACAGCTCTAGGCAGTTGGCCGCCTTCATGGCCACCTGGGACATCAAGCACACATTTGGTATTCCCTACAATCCGCAAGGGCAAGCGATTGTAGAGCGGGTCAATCGGACGCTAAAGTCCTATATTGACAAACAAACAGAAAGGGGGGAGCCACCAGCCCTCCCCAAGTCACAGGGAGAAGCACAGATGTGTCTCAACAAGGTATTGTTCACTTACAATCACCTTAATGTTTTTTCGGATTGCACGCCGCAGGAGAAGCATTTCCGCCGTTTGGAAGCTCTCCCGCGACCTATGGTCCGGTACCGAGTGCCGCCAGACCCTTCATGGAGGGGCCCGGTGCCGCTCATAACCTGGGGAAGAGGGTATGCTGCAGTTATGTCTCCTACAGGTGTCGTTTGGATTCCAGCCCGGTGTGTCAAGCCCTACTTGGAACCGCATGGCGTGGAACCAGGCCGGCCCGAGTCCGATCCCGGAGATGGAGGACCTCACCCTGACCGAGAGGACCCGCCGGAGGAAACGGCCGCCGATGCCCAAGATCACCTGGGGGATGGTCAAGGCTCTTTGCAGTGACGCCCAAGACGCCGTTCAGCGCGAGGAGAAAGAGCCGACACCGGAGAACCTCACAGCTGCAGTTTTTGCCCTGATTCACGCCAACACAGCGGCGATCACCATCATCCTGGCCCTTTCCCTGCTTTTGGGGGGAGGCGTTCAGGCTACTCCAATCCAGGCCGACGGTTTGCCGCCTGGTGAAGATCTTTCTGCACGAATGCAGTACAACTTGTGGGAAAGGTTGGCGGGTCTCGTCAACCAGTCCGATTTTTGTCTACAGCAGGACATTGGTTCTGCATCTATCCTCAGCACCTGTCTCATCCCCGTGTGCCACACTCTGGACGCGCGCACCAGGGATGGCGACTGGTTGTTGAAGGCGTTCTTTGGCCCACACACTCCTACCACCTTCTCAGCATATGCACGCTGGGGGGGTTTGCGACTTGCATCAACCTTGCCGGCTGACGCCGCCACTCTTCATACCCCTCGAGTGGCGATCAGCCCGGACGCTGCTTGCACCCGAATGACCGGCTGCACCTCAGGCGGTCAGACTCGGCGCCGCTGCCTTGACCCCGGCAGCGGCAACTGGACTTGTAATAAACCAGAGACACTCACTTCGCTGTACGCTCACGTCACCCTACCTTCGGGGTGGTTTTTCACCTGCAACCAGTTCACATGGAACTATATTCCTGCGAATCTGTCGGACTCAATGTGTTGTATCAGTCGTTTGACACTGTTACTTCCTACTAAGGACATGATTGCCCCAAGCACAAATGTTTCTAATGTTCCACATGTTTCCAATGTTTCAAATGTCTCCCCACTCATACGGCACACACGCACAACCCAGTTAGACAGCTCTTGTGACAGCAGCTTCAGAGTAATGAGTCCCGCTGAGTATGTATCACTGGCAGTCAGCCTTGTCGGCGTGCCAGGCTTGGCCGTCGGCAACGCACGGAGGATTGGCCGCTTGGCTTGCGGTTTGGCCAAAGCCATTAACCATACCTCCACAGCAATAGCGCTCCTCAATCAGGAACAGGCAGAACTTCGCCATGCAGTTCTTGACAATCGAGCGGCTATCGACTACCTCCTCTTGCTGCACCACCTGGGTTGCGAATCTTTTCATGGAATGTGTTGTTTCAATCTTACTGACAACTCCCGTAAGGTCCAAAGCCAGATCACGAACCTCCACACCATAGTCCAGGGCATTACTGAGGGTTCCGCATGGGGGGCTTGGTGGAGTTCCCTGTGGAATTGGATGTGGTCATGGATCCCCTGGGGATGGCTGCAAACGGTGCTTAAGGTAGTGGTGGGGATAGCCATACTAGGCATTACGCTTTGTTGTTTTGCCCAGTGCATTCCCTCGCTGATCTCCAAGTGCCGCCCCAGAGAGAATCCCCGTGACGTCATACCCGCTCAACAGCTGATGCCGCTCTTGCGCAAGGTCGCCAGTCAGGTCCTTAAATAGAAAATAAAGGGGAGATGCGGTTTCCCCATGCCCCGCAGGGCATGGAACGGCCCGCCAGAGGCCACCGCGGTGAGAGACGCTCCCAGCCCGTGGGCTCTGCGGCCGCCAAATTAAGGGGGGTGGATAAAATATAGGGTTTGATTCACCCAATTACCATGACCTGACCTGCGACTCGGCCAAGTAAGCAGATAGCTGACTCCTGTCAAACATTAAGTGCATAGTTCATCTCCCGGCTCGGGAAATCCCTGGCGCAAATAAGCCATGTTTGTCCCTGCCTAATCCCTAAGACAATGAGGTCCCTAAACCCATGTTTGCCCCAGTTAATTAACTCCCCTTTGAGGAGTTCCCCATTAACCCGTGTACGTGGGTGAGGTAATTTTCCTGTCAGATGACAGCTTGCCACCGTTGCGCTTTTTTCCCTATAAATGATGTTGCCTTTTTCCAATAAAGTACTGATCTGATCTCGCTCCTTTTGCCTCGTGTCGTCACTTGATCAGTCTCCTCCCGGGCATTAAGGCCACCCCAGTGGCCCCGATTCCTACATCTTCATTTTTCTTTTCCTCTGATTTTACATCTCTCTCCCCCTTCCAACTCAGTTTAAAGCCCTCTTGATGAATTTCTTCATGCTGAGCCCAAATACATTCTTGCAAGATGTAATCCATTCCTTGCCAGCAGCCCATCTTCCAGGAAGCAGAGCCCATCGTTCCAAAATCTAAATCCTTCATGTCAACACCACCTATGCAGCCAGTCGTTCACCCAGAGTATTTCCCTTTCTATTCCTCTTACAAGCACTGGTAGGATGGATGATCAGACTACCAGAGCCCCAAAGTCCTTGAGTTTCCATAGCAACAATGGTGGTGTGAAACCTGGGCATGCAATAGGAGAGGACTATGTTTGCTATATTTCTTGACAGTTGCGGAAAACCCTGATCTGCAGGTAAGGAATCACTGCAGATGCTGGAGAAAGAGAAAGTTTAAAGCAGGGATCAATGCACATTTCCCAACTGGTCCCAAGGGTCCCTGGTTCAATGCTATATGTGTGCTTATTTAGGAGATAATGCAAGGAATCTACATAATCTGTCTCATGCACACATGCATCCACATGATTGCATTTACACATGTAATTTGTACATAAAAGCCTCATACCTGTGGCATTACAAATGTCCTTCTCCAAGTCTCAGGATTTGGCCCTAAAAGCTGAAGGAAGGAGAAATTGTGAATCTGAAAATCCTAGCCAGGGTTTATTTGCAGGTTTGATTTTAAATAACTTGCCACTTCCTACAGATGTTCTTGTTCCTTCCGTGGATAATTGGAATTATCACAGGAAAGGGGGACAAAATGTCCCACCCCTGAAAATTGAGCAAGCTGTGCCCCCTGCCTCTCCCTCCCCACTCCTACCGGGAGGGATAAAGGGCTGTGGGCCACCAGGGCCAGGCCGAAGACCGCCACCCGGAGTGCTGCTGCAGCTGTGCGGGGTCCCGCCTCTCCCTCCCCACTCCTACTGGGAGGGATAAAGGGCCATGGGCCACCAGGGCCAGGCCTAAGACTGCCACCCGGAGCACCGATGCAGCTGTAGGGGGCCTCACCTCTCCCTCCCCACTCCTACCGGGGAGGGATAAAGGGCCGTGGCTCGCCAGGGCCATCAGTGAAATTGTTGAGCTGGTGGCTCTGTCACTTGCGCACCTTGCTGCTCGGAATTTTGTATCTTTAATATTGTATTTTTGATTGCATTGTTGCTATTGTTGTTATATTGTATTTTCTGTATTTTGTGTTTCTAACAATGTATCTTTATGTTTTTTTTTTGTAAGCCGCTTCGACTCGTCCATTGGATTGAGGGAAGCGGGATATAAATAAAACATTATTATTATTATTATTATTATTATTATTATTATTATTATTATTATTATTATTATTATTATTATTATTATTATTATTATTATTATTATTATTATTATTATTATTATTATTATTATTATTATTATTATTATTATTATTATTATTATTATTATTATTATTATTATTATTATTATTATTATTATTATCTGCTCCTGATAGCTATATAAACTTGATTGCCGATATCAATCAACAGAGCTACTTTCATTTTTGGTCTGCCCTTGAGGTGGGGCTAAGGGGACTGTTATGATTAGCACTGAGACTTTAGGTGATCCAAGTATTCTTGAACTTCAATTCCCAGAAGCCCAAGTCAGCATACCTGCTGATCAGGGCTTCTGGGAATTGAAGTTCAAGAACACCTGGAGCACTAAGGTTGGCCACCCCCGCTTTAACATGTATCACTGAATAACAAGGTACTTTGGTTAGCCCCAGGTAGAATTGAACTTGCTGAATCCTGAGATTTACATAAATGTAGATCCAAAATTTAACATTTGATTCAATGGGTCCAATCTAATTGGACTTCCAATAGGATTTAGCTTCTTTTGAGTAAGAAACCTGAAACAAAAAAGGAACAAGGGAAAATAACGCTTTCTACTGGAAATACATGCTTAGAAAATGCTTACTTTCTCTACTGCACAGGAAAGAGTTTAGTGACACATGAAAAGCAGATATTAGCTAACCTCATTTGTCTCCTACTTGACCTTTCTTCATCAGTCTAAATAGCAAATACCTAGCTATTGATTAGTTCATTTAAAATGCTGCTAGAGTAAATGTCATTCCACTTCAGATGGATGGAAGAAGTCAACAAAGAATCATCACACTAATTGTAATGTTGAAGAATGCAGATCACAAGCCTCTTGTGCCCAAAGCTAATGCGGCCACTTCCCTTGATGTGAAATCTAAGAGACCTGAGGGGTGGGGAGAGGTGGGGAGGAATATGTGGCAGGATGACCCTCTTGATGAATTTTCAGCTAATAGAAGATGGATCCTTCCCATTTCCCCCAAGCTTGGTTTGTTGCAGGGTCTGCAGTTGCATCCCTAGTCGATATATATTATTTTATGAATCATCATTTGCAAAAACACTTTCATAATAATAATCTTGCACTTTGGAAGGCTGAAGAGGGGACATGTTAAGTTGAAAGTGAAGAAACGACAAAGTGAACTCAGTGTTTGATGCAAGGCTGCTGTTGATGCCTGACTAGGAAAGATGTCTGCAATCACCACTATTGAATGAAATAGCTTTAATGTGGGGAATGCCTTTATAATCACTTCCATTGAATTAAAGAGGTTTCCTTCAGGAAGCAGCCATCCGTTGTTCTAGCTGGCACTCAGGGAAGAGTGTCACTGCTGTGTAAAACAAACTGTCATTGGAAGACATAATAGCATGCACTTAACGTAGCTGCCAATTGGATCAAATGCATGCAAGAGAAGATGGAATGATATCCATGTTTTGTGGTTCAGCTGCAAGGCTAAGGAACAAATTATTCAATAGACTGAAACTTTTCTTTCGACCTCAAATGCATGGTTATCATGATCAGTTATATGGTTAGAAAGACCAAACTGGTTTAAACAAAGGACAACACATGTGGGTTCTTTATTGAAAATGACAAAGTATTCATAGTTTGTCTGGAAGTGAAGGCAACTGTATGCTCCCTTTCTCTGTTCATGAAAATTGATGAAAATTTGTTCATTTGGGAAGTCAATCTTTTCAGACACTGTACCAAGAAGAGAACATATATTTAAACCTGCAAGCCACACTGTGAGCCTGTAATTTGCCTTCACATTTTGAGATCTATATATTGAAAAGCAAATGACTTCCTTGAATATGGATCTTTAGTTAGCCAGAATAGCACCGCATACCAACAAGAGAGGAGACGCCATATGGACTAACAGACAGAGTGACAGATTAGGACTTTGGAGGTCTGCTTTTTATTCTCTTTTCAGCCATGGAAGCTCACTAGTGGTGTGGAACTGGTAAAGCCATTCATTACATCTCCCTCTTAACTATTAGGGTTGCGATAGGTTAGTTCCAACTTGATGGTACCTAGCAAGCAAACAAGAATCAGCTATCAATGTTTCCAAATGTATGCAGAGATTCTAAACAAATCTTTAGGGAAACAGCCCTAAAAAGTTGGGCGGGAAGAGTCCACAAAACATCCAGTGGAAATATGTATGCTGTGCTCCACACAAAAAAATCATGCTGTGGTAAATCTATTTGCCTAATAGAAGTCTTGGCTGATTTAAAATCAATAGGCTAAAACAGTGATGCATTTGGAAAGTGTCAGTGACAATCAGAAGTTATCAGGAATACTAAGCTTGCTGTATAGCTGCAAACTATCTCATACAAATCAAAAATATATTCCTTTGACTGAATGTCCATTGAACACCAGCTAACCAATGCCTTAGAACAGTGATGGCCAACCATGGCTCTCCAGACATTCTTGAACTTCAATTCCCAGAAACCCTGATCAGCAGGAGTGCTGACTTGGGCTTCTGGTAATTGAAGTCCAAGAACAGCTGGAGTGCCAAGGTTTGTCATCACTGCCTTAGAAGATCTTTTCTCATATTATAAATACAACCAGCTGAAAACAAACCCTTTAAAAACACAGGTCGTGTCTTCCAGTTAAAGGACCTAGAAGCAGAGAGGAAGCTCTGAGTTGGCTGGGGCAACAAGATTTTGGAAGTAGCTGTACCACAAAGTATTTGGACATCGCTCTAGATCAGTGATTCCCAATGTCCCACAGGGGAAATACAATTCCCAGGAGCCAAAGTCAGTACACTGGCTCATCAGTGCTTTGGGGAAGTGACTTATGCTTCTGGGAATTGAACTCCAAAAGCCAAAGGTTGGGAAACACTGCTCTAGATCAGTCATCCTGGCAAGTGGGCGGCAATACAAATATGAATAAATAAATATATAAATAAATAAATAAATAAATAAATAAACCCTGACCTCAAAAAACATTGTATAAACAGAAAGTTGCAACCAGAAATAACTTACTTTAGATTCAGATGCATACCCACAAACAATAAGAACTGCTTTGTACAAAATATTCTGGTGCTTCATGGTATAAATCAGTACATGCCAAACAAATGGATG
The DNA here is from genome assembly GCA_035047305.1 of Bradypodion pumilum. NCBI lineage: Eukaryota > Metazoa > Chordata > Lepidosauria > Squamata > Chamaeleonidae > Bradypodion > Bradypodion pumilum. The sequence goes on from JAWDJD010000001.1 coordinate 199,946,381, forward strand.
CAATTCTTAATGAATCGTGCAGGACTATTACTGGATTCTTCAAACTTACCCCTACTCAAAAAGTCTATTACTTGGCTGGTACTGCAATTCTGGAAGTACATTGAGAGGTGTTGGCAAATAATGATTGAAATAAGGCAAAACAGCACCAAATGGAAAACTCAACCATCCACACTGTGTGCATCAGCTTTGGTCCTGAGTGTCTCTGCAGCAGAGTATGCTGCTCCAGAATGGACCACATTCACACATGCGAAAGAAATTGACATTGCTGTTAATGAAGCCATGCAGATAGTGTCAGGATGCCTTTAATCCATGATGGTGAACCTTGGCATTCCAGGTGTTCTTGGAGTTCAATTCCCAGAAGCCCACGTCAGTATTCCCACTGATCAAGGCTTCTGGGAATTGAAGTTCAAGAACAGCTGGAGTGCCAAGGTTCACCATCACTGTACTTAAACCTATACCAGTTGAGAAAATAACCCTCTTGTTTGTACTGCTCCACCTAATATCAGGAGAGAAGTAGCAGCAGATGCTGAAATAACTAAGGAAGAGAATGACCCTTGACACCCTCTGAACAGATATGAGTCTCAAGTTTGCTGGCTTTATGGCAAGAACAAATATTCTTGAGGGTACAGAAGAGCAAAACCAAATTAGAAGACAGAGGAAGGAGCTCACTGGGAAAGGAACATAATTAAAGGTGGATATAGCTGAAGATCTCGATCTCCCCTACGTCAGCCTGAATAGGCTGAGGGTTGGAGTCCCTAAAAGTAAGACCAACATGCTCAAGTGGGGACTACTGGTGGACAACAACAACAACAGAAAGAAAGAAAGAAATATCTGTATTTATATTTGTGTTTGAGAGGAAAAACTGGAGCTTCCTGCTCTATGCACTGGAGTCCTCAAAAATAATAGCCATGGAAGCATGAAGTGTGTACCATCTAAGAACCACTGGGAATTACAGCTGTCTTATCTCTAACAAAGGCAAAGAGTGTATCTACATTTTGCTGTTATATCAGTTTAAAACCATTTTAACTGCTGGAGTTTCTGCCTATGCAATTATGGGATCTGCAGTTTAGTAAGCAGTTTAGAATTCTCTGCTATTGTTCAGGTGAGAATACTGGCGCTCTCTGGAAGACAATTTAAAGCAACTTAGGTAAAAGCCACCCTTGCTTGAAAGCCAGTCGTATCGACTCTAGGGTTTGGTGCTTATCTCCATTTATAGATAAAGAGCCAGCACTACCTGTATCTGCAGACATTTCCGTGGACATGACTATATACCAGAGTGCGCGGAACACTTCCCACTGAAGCAGCACCTATTTATCTACTTGCAATTTCCTGCTTTCGCACTGTTAAGTTGGCAGGAGCTGGGACAGAGATGGGAGCTCACTTTGCCATGCAGCAGCACTCAGGTCTTGAAGTCAAGTTCTATGTCTTAACCACTAAGTCACCAGAGTACCTTTGAAGTACCTGATAAAACTACAAATCCCAGGATTCCATAGGATGGAACCATGGCAGTTAAAGAGGAATCAAACCTATGTATAAATTTGCTTTTGCTTTCCACAATATCCAATAGCTTATTATTCAACTGGATGACCTGAAATGTTTAGCTACAACACAGAGATTTAGTGGAATTCTGGCTGAAAACAAGAAAATGATTCATTGCAACCACGAAATATTACAAATGGCAGGACCTTATAGGGTGTTCTTTCAATGTGCAGAAGCTTGCTAGGATGGAATTGAAACTTGCTTTGATAGTGTCCTCCACCACCTCTTTAGGCAACAGGATTGTTCTTGGAGAACTGAGAGCAGACCATGTGGTGTGTGTGTGTGTGTGTGTGTGTGTGTGTTCTGCATATACTTGAAAACACTACATGACTCATTATTTTCCATGATGTGTTAGCTTTGGATATATTTCATACCTTTTTCATTATTGTGTGGTTTCAAAATCCACATTCATCTGACCGAGATGGCAGCATTGGGGGGGGGGGGGAGAGAGAGAGAGAGAAGAGCTTGCTTGATTGTTAAATTTTTACATATTGTGTGAAAGTAGATAAATAGGTACTGCTTCGGTACTGCTTCGGGGCAGGTTATAAATGTAAATAAATACATAAATAAAATTAGACCGGGGGGGGGGGGAGTTGTTTTTTTAAAGCTGTCCTCCTCTCATAAAAGATTTTAAGCTTCAGAAGACAAACAGGTTTGCAGGTTGTTTTTGTAAAATCTATATGCCAAGCAGATTGTAAACAACCATGGTGGCAGCAAGATTTGTATCCAATAATAATAATAATAATAATAATAATAATAATAATAATAATAATAATAATAAGAATAAGAAGAAGAAGAAGAAGAAGAAGAAGAAGAAGAAGAAGAAGAAGAAGAAGAAGAAGAAGAAGAAGAAGAAGAAGAAGAAGAAGAATTTGGTGGCTGTAGGGAGTGAGATCTTTGAATGCCTCTCTTAACAGTCCAATTTCTAGATGTTTCTTAAATTCATTCAGAGAGGGAGACCTGATGTAGCTTTGGAAATAGGCTAATCCACAGCATAGGTGCCACCACTGAGAAGGCTCTATGCCTAGTTACAACCTCGGGGTTGGTACCTGGAGCTGCAGACTTTGGTAATTCCCATCTCCCTCCACTAAAAAGGCGGCTTGTCATTATTTTAGGTCTGTGACGGTCAACCTTGGCACTCCGGGCATTCTTGGACTTCAATTGCTAGAAGCCCAAGTCAGCATTCCTTCTGGGAATTGAAGTTCAAGAACAGCTGGAATGTCAAGATTCACCATCACTGCTTTAGTGGTGACTTGACTGCTCTCAAAAGACCAGTGTTTTTGTGGGCTAGAGTGCAACTGAGAATAACCCTGCACAGACATAATCACGGAGAGGTTTAACAAAACAGAACAATTCGGCCAGGGATTCTCAACCTGCGGCCCATGGGCCCAGATGCAGCCCACAGCGCCATTTCACGTGGCCACCCACTGCCTCCACAACATCAGGAAATGTCATGTGGTAGAGGAAGGGCAAAATGGCCATCTATGTTTAAAAGGTTTATGTTTAAAAGGTTGAGAACTCCTGAATTAGACATATATATCTCCACATAGTGCTTAGTGTACTCTCTGCATAGTTTACAAATTAATTAGCATCCCCCCCCTCCCCCAACATTCTGGATACTCAATTTACTGACCTTGGAAAGCTGGAAGGCTGAGTCAACCTTAATCCCTGGTCAGAATAGAATTTACAACCTTTTGGTTGCAGTGCAGCAGGTTATTTCCTGTGCCACCAGCGTCAGCACCACATTTATGAATGGAGCCCAGAGACAGATGTTTCAGCATCTAAAAGAACTATTCCTACCACCTCTTTTATTAGCAGACAAGGATGTTGATTGGCTTCCAATCTGCTTTGTGCTTAAACTGGGTAAGAAAGAAGGGGGAGGGTTGAAGTTCTAGAATGTGAATCCAGCTTGTAATGTCAACTTTACTCTGATGCTGTCCAAAGTGGCCAGCTCAGTTACCAACTAATAACCACAGTAGAACATGGTTGGAAGTAGAACATGTGATGGTATGAACTACATGTACAAAATGGCATGTATTTATTTAATTGAGTCAAAAGAGTCTTGTTAAGTGCTCCTGAATTTTGGATCTAATGGTTTAGACATGCCTCCCGGGGGTTTTGAAAAACTTTTTTGCCCCCAGCAGTTTCAGTGACAGTTTTGACTCTTTTTCTAGCACTCTAGGGAGCAAAGGACTAAATACACTATTCTTCATCTCTTGTCCACAAAAGGTAACGGTGCCATGCTAATTTCTCAGCATCAGTTCAAAAGCCACAGAATGCAGTTAGCCCTTCCTGCCAAAGCGGTACCTATTTATCTACTTGCAATTTCTTGTTTCCAAAGTGCTAGGTTGGCAGGAGTTGAGACAGAGATGGGAGCTCACTCCGTCATGCAGCACTTCCATCTATCCATAGTTCCTTGCTGATGGAGTGATTTGGGGCCCCACACAACCTCTAAACATGACCTTTTTGTTGTGAGGATAAACTGGGAGGGAACAGAGCCCTGTAAGCAGCTCTGAGCTCATTTGAGGAAAAGAGGGATATAAATGTAAGTAAACAAACAGATGCATCCATAGAGATTGTTCTACCTTTATTGCAAGAATGATGTGCTGGCTCTGTAGCTGAAGAGAACCCATCGCTTGCTGATGAGCAACTAAAGGTTTCTGGTTCTTGTTTAGATACCTGTACATACCCACTGTCATGAAAATCCATTGAGAAGTTACTTTGTATTTGAGTTACTTTGTATTCACTTAGAAGTACACTGTAGTTTTTCTGATTCTCTTTAGTTTGAATTATGACTTAATTCATGTCTTGAATGACGGCGAGAAAGCCCACCAGAAACCTTTTATTTAAGCTAGTTATCTTTATACTTTGTTATTTTACTGAATATGTTATCCAGCGTATCTTAGATGAGTTTTTAGATCAATTATACTATATATTTTGGATTATTCATTATTCTACAATAAAGCTGCTAAACTGAAGATTTTAGTAGTGTTTTCACTCCAAGAAGAGGAGAACTTGCGGAGAAGAGATAAAGCCTGGATGTCACAATAAGACCATGTTTCTTTAATGTTGGGGGTGCTACGAGGAATGGGAGGAGGAAGCTTAAAGACTTTTGTTTCTCGTGAACTGGGAGCACTATCAGCTTGGCCAATTTCGCTTTGAAGGCAAATCCTTATCTTACCACCCCCGGACTTTCCCAAAGCAACCCTTCTCTGCCAAATTGGTGTGGGATTGTGGAATAAGGCATTCTTTAAAGGACTCTTAATTTGCCACCTAATATTGCTACCAGACCCCTGCGACATCGCAAAAACGCCATTCCCATGCGTGAGCCAGTATAACTGGACAGAATATTTGTGCTGCAGGTAAAACGCCCGGTGCATGTGGAAGACAACTTTGCCACACCACACAGACATTTAGCGGGAACTACTGAGCAGCCTGAGAGGGGGCACAAAGGCCACACGGTGGGTTTCTGACACCCACTTTCAAGCAGACCTTTTAAAGTCAGCCTTCCTCATTCTGGTGTCTACCAGAGGTGCTGGACTACAATTCCCTTCTTCCCCACCCAGTGTATCTGTGAAAAAGGGGCTAATAGCCAAACATACCAAAAGGGAATCAAGTTAGGAAAGGCTGGATGCTGTATTAATGTGCTGCTTATTTCACAACTGCTGATGCTCTTCCCAGGTCCTGGCAGGAAGACAGATGGGGAGATGTGCACTGTTGCCTTATGATGTGCTGCCTGGACAACAGACTCCTTTGGTTTCAAGTAGCATGAATCTGGCATCTGTCACAAGCTCAAAAACTCACTTTAAGGGAGGGGGAAAAGACAGGGCATTTTTTCATCTTTTCCCTTTTCATTGCTTCCAGCCAATCAATATACTTTGCTGCTTCTTGTTGTGGGGAAGGAGGAGTGGAGATGTGCGTGCGTGCATGTGTGTGTGTGTGTGTGTGTGTGTGTGAGAGAGAGAGAGAGAGAGAGAGAGAGAGAGAGAGACTAATTAACTCAGTGCATACAGAAAAAGAAATCTAACATATCTGATGAAATGTGGAAGAAAAAGATCAAGTTGGTTGTGGTCATGACTGTGCAGATAGAGGAAGTAGTCATGATGACTTCTTAACTTATTCCTACTTTTCATCAAAGCCATACAATTACAGAGGGCCAAACGATACTATATATTGCCAGCTAGACCCTCTTTTGGGGACAGTGGTGGCTCAAGTGGTTAAGACACTGAACTCGCTGAACGGATGGTTGGAGTTTGATTCCCAGGTAATGCATGACAGAGTGAGTGCCTGTCTCTGTCCCAGCTCCTTCCAGCCTAGCAGTTTGAAAGCAAGAAATCGGAAGTAGAGAAACAGAGACCACTTTGGTGGGAAGGTAAACAGTGTTCTGTGCACTCTGGTGTTGAGGCATGCCTGCCACATGTCCATGGAAACGTCTGCAGATGAAGATAGTGCTGGATCTTTATCTATAAACAGAGATAACCACTGAACCCTAGAGTCAGATATGACTGGCTTTTGAGCAAGGGTGACATTTACCTTTACCTAGACCCTCCTTAATGCAAAGCATCTTTTCATTCTATAAAGGAGGGTCAAGGAAACTAAGGCCTCCAGTTCCACAACATCCCTTTCTCTAAAAATAAAAAAAACCTGTAAAAAGCTACAATGTTACTTTTCTGTTAGGCTGGTCAACCATTGTGTACCTCTATACCTTGATGTGTATAAATTGATGCCATGAAGTCTCACTCTTATGTCTGACAAAGTGGACTTGATCCACGAAAGCTCACATTAAAATACAGGAGTTAATCTTTAAGGTGGGACAACGGGCTACAACTGAATCCTGGCAAGACTGAGTGGCATTGGGTCAGGGCCCCCGTGTTATCTCAGGAGCTACCAACTTTGGTTCTGGATGGGGCTATCTTGTCCCCAAAAGACCTGGTGCATAATCTGGGGGTCCTCCTGGACTCGCGACTCCTGCTCGATGAGCAGGTGGCAGTCGTGGCCAGGGAGGCTTTTGCTCAACTTTGTGTCATATGCCAGTTATGCCCGCACCTAGATCAGGACTCCTTGCTTATGGTCACGCATGCTCTGGTCACCTCCAGACTGGATTATGGTAATGTGCTCTACATGGGGTCGCCCTTGGTGATCATTCAGAGGCTTCAGCTGGTGCAGAATTTGGCTGACTATTTGGTGTTGGGGTGCGGGCATTATGCCCATGCCTCACCCCTGCTTTGGGAACTGCATTGGTTGCCAGTGTGCCTCCAGGTGCAATTCAAGGTGCTGGTGATGACAATTAAAGCCCTACATGGTATAAGGCCAGGATACTTAAGATGCCACATCATCCCTAGTTTATCTGTCCAGCCCACTAGAGTGGACCAGAGAGGCTCCTTAAAAGTACCATCTGCTGGAGAGGCTCATGTCTCAAGCACGAGAAGAAGAGTCTTTTTGGTATCTGCCCTGGCCCTGTGGAACCTCCTGCCAGTTGAACTGCATCTCCAGATGGAGCTTCTGCCCTTCAGGAAAGAACTAAAAACCTGGCTGGCAGGGCAGATGTGGGGAGATGGGGAAGGAGCAACCACTACCACCCCCCACTGGCTCATTTACCTGTTGAGGATGACCTCTCATGTTTTTATCAGTTGTTAATAAGATTTGTAATTGGTGCGGGTGGTGGCAGCTTTTTAGTGTTTTAGGAATTTTAAGGGTTTTTATAGGGAATTGAGGGGATTTTATGTATTTGTATTCAATTTATTTACAGTCCATGATCAGCATAACAAGAACACAAAAGCATAAACACCACATCCTACGCTAGACTGGACAGAGGTAATAAAAGGAAATTATACTACTAAAAACCTACTGAGAATTGACATACAACAGCAGGCCACCTATCTAAAAGAACAATATTACTAAAATCCCTTAATAATTACTAAAACCTAATGTCGTGAAGATAAAATGCTAATATTTACAAGGAAAGAAGAGGGATAGCCTTGTTACAAGGATATAATATGCTCTCTGCTGGAGTTGTAATTTACTAAAACTCAGTAAAATTGAATTTATTGAATTGCTGTATGCTGCCCAGAGTCATCCGTCGATTGGGCAGCGATACAAATCACACCAAAATAAATAAATAAATAAATAAATAAATAAATACATAAATAAATAAATAAATAAATAAATGGTTGGTTTTTTTTTGTCTTTCTATCATTTGGTTTTGCTTACTCTCTGATAGGCTTGCACAGACTAACATGGCTACCACTTCAAAAATCACTTTCTCTGAGATTCAATCTGGAGCCAAAAGTTGAGATAAGAGCCCAGATCCTTTGGTTGTCACAGGGTGGTTCCTTGAAATGCCCATAGAGGTGGCACGGGCAAGGGCTGGGAGGGAAGCAAGCACAGCAGACCTTTAGGCTGAACAAATGAGGCCTGGTGCCAGCTGGAAATGGGTGGGAAAAGGTTCACAAGCTTTAAAGACATTATCATCTCTCCATTTTAATTTAATTTAATAGTCATATTTATATATGCCGCCCACTCAGGCAGAACCCGACTCAGGGCGGCATTACAACAAGTTCTAAAAACACATAAAATACTTTAAAAAACCTATATCCCACCCATTTTAAAAGACCCATATCCCACTCACCCATCCCACCCACTATAAAAAGAAGAAGAAGAGAGAGTTCTTAATGGTTTACATAAGCCAGCAGGCGGGGACCGTGTTCCCATTCGGGCCCCACACCTGCCCTGCCAGCCAGGTCTTCAATCCTTTCCTGAAGGGCAGCAATTCTCTTTGAAGTCTTAGAGATCTGTTGGCAGGAGGTTCCATAGGGTTGGTGCGGACACGGAGAAGGCCCTCCTTCGGGTGCTGGACAGATGTGCACCCCTAGCTGATGGCACTATTAGAGAGCCTCTCCGGTCTGCTCTGGTTGGACAGGCAGACACTCTTGGGACGATGAGGTCTCTAAGGTATCCTGACCCACTGCCATATAGGGCTTTAAAGGTCAAAACCAGCACCTTGAATTGCACCCGGAGACAAACTGGTAACCAGTGCAGCTCCCGAAGTAGCGGTGAGGCACGGGCATATCGTCTGCATCCCATCACCACCCGGGCTGCCACATTCTGGACCAGCTGCAGCCTCCGAATGGTCATCAAGGGCAGCCCCATGTAGAGCGCATTACAATAATCTAGTCGGGAAGTGACCAGAGCGTGGGTGACCATAAGCAAGGAGCCCCGGTCCAGGAGCATGCGCAACTGGCAAATCACCCGAAGTTGGGCAAAAGCCCTCCTGGCCACAGCCGCTACCTGTTCTTCTAGCAGCAGCCGCGAGTCCAGAAGGACCCCCAAGTTGCGCACTGGGTCTGTCTGGGGCAAAACAGCCCCATCCAGTAACAAAGATGGTAACTCTCTGGATAACACGGGGCCCCTTATCCACAGCCACTCTGTTTTGCTGGGATTCAGCCGAAGCCCATTGGCCCCCATCCAGACCCCAATGGCCTCCAGGCATCCAGATAGGATTTCAACAGCATCACTGGGGTCCTCAAGGGCCGAGATGTACAACTGGGTGTCATCCACGTACTGATGGTACCGCACCCCGTGGGAACAAATGATCTCACCCAGTGGCTTCATGTAGATGTTAAATAGGAGAGGAGAGAGCACCGAGCCCTGAGGCACCCTATACTTGAGGAGCCTAGGGCTGGACCTCTCACTCTCTAACCACACCGACTGGGTACGGCCCTCCAGAAAAGAGGAAAACCAGGACAACACAGTGCCCTGGATCCCCAGTCCTTTGAGCCGTTCTAGAAGGATACCGTGGTCGACGGTATCGAAGGCCGCTGAGAGGTCAAGAAGAGCAAGGACAGATGGATAACCCCCGTCCCGCTCCCGCCAGAGATCATCCATCAGTGCGACCAATGCCGTCTCCGTACCATACCCGGGCCTGAATCCTGGTGAAAGGGGTCTAGATAATCCGCTTCCTCCAGGACACTCTGCAGCTGGCGCGCCACCGCCTTCTCCAAAACCTTACGCAGAAAGGGCAGGTTGGAAACCGGCCTGTAGTTGTTAAGGACAGCTGGGTCAAGGGATATTTTCTTCAGGAGGGGGCGCACCAAAGCATGTTTTAGTGGTGCAGGAAATACCCCCTCCCGTAATGATGCATTTATTATCGCCCCAACCCAGCCACCTGTCACCACCTTGGAGGCTTTCACCAACCAGGTGGGACAGGGGTCCAAAGGACATGTAGTGGCACGCACAGCTGCAAGGAGCCTGTCCACTTCATCAGGGACAACAGGATCAAACCGATCCCAGATCGTACAGCAAGACTGTGCTCCGGTGCCCCCCTCATCCCTCTATCTCTCCTCCTCCTACTCCAGTGCTGCTTCTCCTGAGATTTATCTTGTTGCCTGGGGACCTGAGGAAGCCCTGAGACTTCAACTGATGTCCTGAGACCTTCCACAGGCTTCCAACACCACTTATTTCCTCCTCAAAAAATTTCCAAACTATTTCTTCCTATCTGCCTGCCTGCCTCTCCATCCTCCAATCCACTACTCAGATTTCCAGAGTAAATATAGATCCAAAATTAAGTGGCAGAAAGTGAGATGCAGCGGGAGGACATCAGAGGAAAGAGGTTACAGAGACATGATTCATTGCTCACTGTCCTCCTTTTCCTCTTACCTGGTGCAAAGTGCACCTTCTCTGAGTGCTCATCTACCTGGTATATGAGATAAACATGATTTCTGTAATCAGGAATAATAAAGAGTAGCCTTATTTTTATAAGCAAGAGTACCAGAGAAGATGACAGATGTATCAAGGATGTGAGCGTCACGGTCCTGCTTTTACGGTAAGGATAAAAGCTAATCTTGTGATGGTATGGCAGATTCAAGATGTACCATTAAAGACAGGGCCACCCTATCATTAGGTAAGTAAAGGTCAAGGTCTCCCTTGCTCAAAAGCCAGTCGTATCCAACTCTAAGGTTTGGTGCTCATCTCCAAAGAACATCTGCAGATGTTTCCGTGGCAGGCATGACTAGACACCGGAGTACACAGTATGCTGTTACCTTCCTGCTGAAGCAGTACCTCTTTATCTACTTGCAATTTCTTGATCTCGAACTGCTAGGTTGGCAGAAGCTGGAACAGAGATGGGAGCTCACTCCCTCATGTCTTAACCACTAAACCACCACCATTGGGTAGCATGAGGCAACCATCTTAGGTGGCAGAGACTGGGGGGAGCAGCAGAAGGAAGAACTTGTCTGATCCTCCTGCATCGCTTTCACTGGAGGACTGACTCCTATGTGCTAAGCCACCTACCCTTCTCCCATAAATTAGTCAGTTTCCACCGGGCATGATGAAATATCCCTGCCCCATTGTTCTGCATTGGCTGAAGTGTCTAAGACACTGACTGGAAGGCAGAAGATCAGCAGTTTGATTCCTGAGTACTGCAGGACAAAATGAGCTCCTATCTTTGTCCCAGCTCCTGCCAACCTAGCAGTTTGAAAGCAAGAAATTGCAAGTAGATAAATAGGGACCACTTTGGTGGGAAGGTAACAGCGCTCCGTGCAATCCGGCATCTAGTCATGCCTGCCACATGACCACAGAAATGTCTGCAGAAGCAGACAGTGCTGGCTCTTCGGCTTTGAAACAGAGATGAGCACTGAACCCTAGAGTCAGATACGACTGGCTTTCGAGCAAGGGAAACCTTTACCTTTACCTGTTGTTGTGAAATAACATTCAAGTGGGTGATCTTGTCACTTTGCTTATGTGGAATGGAAGACAGGATGTGATCTTACCCTTCACTTCAGGTCACAGAAAGGTATTAGCTTGGACCTGTCTAGAGAGGAAGAGAGGAGTATTTCCCTCTCTCAAGCACCAGAAGCCTCCAGGAATAGAGATTCTCATTACAGTGTGATTGTGGAATAAAATAAAAGCAGGGCCATTGAAAGGAAGAGTTACTTTAGGAAGAGTTACTTTACAGTAGGTAATTTAGTTGTTTACCTCTGAGATCTGGTGGTTAGATATGCAAATAGCATTGTCAGCTTTTGTCTAGTACCTAAAAGGCTACCAAGGACCAGAGGGAAATGGGCAGGAATGCTTTTCACAGTAACTTGATCTCTCTGTGTTAGCGGACAATAATGCCTGATTGTTTGTTTCTCTAGTATAGAAATACAGGTGAAACTCAGAAAATTAGAATATCATACAAATGTTCATTCTGTTCATTAATACATTTTAAAATGTGAAACAAATATATTACATAGTTCAAGCCTTACTTTGTTATAATATTGATGCTTATGACTTACATCTTATGAAAACCCCAACCCCCCCAATCTCATGTACCCCATAATCATCACATAATCTCATGTATGCTGTATGCCATGATCATCACAATTATAACGAATTAAGGCATGACATCTCTCGCTTTGCATGTAGTGAGTCTATCTCATATATATGTTTCAACTTTTAAGTGAAATGAATGAACATTTGCACAATATTCTAATTTTCCGAGTTTCACCGGTACCTCCTACTCCATCCTTCAAATAAGCCCCAAGGGAAGTTATATTTCTTAAAAGTAAAAATTCAATATTAAAAAAATCCTCAAAATATGCAAAGTAAGGTACAGGTAAAGGTCACCCTTGCTTGAAAGACAGTGATATCTGACTTTAGGGTGCCTTGCTCATCTCCATTTATAGCCAAAGAGCCAGTGCTACCTGCATCTGCAGATGTTTCTGTGGACATGTGACAGGCACAAATAGACACCGGAGTGCACTGAACACTGTCATCTTCTCAGCAAAGTGGTCCCTATTTATCTATTTGCAATTTCTTGCTTTTCAACTGTTAGGTTGGCAGGAGCTGAGAGAGAGAACATAAGAACATAAGAACAGCCTTGCTGGAACAGGCCACAGCCCATCCAGTCCACCATTCTGTCTCACCATTTGCTTCAGAATACTTAAGGACAACCTCCGGGTTGGAGAGAGAGGCAGGATATCTCTCAATGCCATTTCCAGGGAATCCTAAGCAGGTGAAGGCATCTCCTTGGGAATACCCTGAAGGAAATTGTGAGCCACTGTGTGAGACAGAATGTTGGACTGGATGGGCTGTGGCCTGTTCCAGCAAGGCTGTTCTTATGTTCTTATTATTCCCAAGCAGATGCCTTCACCTGCTTAGGATTCCCTGGAAATGGCATTGAGAGATATCCTGCCTATCTCTCCAACCCGGAGGTTGTTCTTAGGTACTGTATCCATAATTATAGCCATTGATACCCTTGTCCTCCATGAACTTGTCTAATCCTTTCTTGAAGCTGTCAAGACTGGCAGCTTTCACCACTTCTTCTGGCAGGGAGTTCCTTAGACCAGTGATCCTCTGGGTGAAAAAGTACTTTCTCTTATTTGTTTGAGAACTAGTACCCAAAGGTTTCATGGATTGTCCCCTAGTTCTAGTGTTGTGCGATAGGGAAAACAGTTTTCCTTATCTACTTTGTCCACACTGTGCATGATTTTATAAACTTCAATCAGGTCACCTCTTAGACGCCGTCGTTCAAGAGTGAAAAGGCCCAACCGTTGCAGCCTCAGATGATAAGGAAGGTGTTCCAGTCCCCTAATCATTCTGGTTGCCCTCCTCTGCACTTTTTCCAACTCCATAATATCCTTCTGGAGGTATGGCGACCAGAACTGTACACAGTATTCCAGATGGAGCCTCACCATAGATTTATAAAGAGGCAAAATGACACTTGCTGACTTATTTTCTATACCCTTCCTAATGATCCCTAGCATTGAGTTTGCTTTTTTCACTGCTGAGGCATACTGGGTTGACACCTTCATTGAGCTGTCCACCAGGACACCAAGGTCCCTTTCCTGGTTTGTCACAGAGAGTTCAGACCCTATCAGTTTATAAATGTAATTGGGGTTTTTTGCCCCAACATGCATCACTCTGCACTTACTAATGTTGAAGCTCATTTGCCACTGTTTTGCCCACTCCCCCAGTGTCAAGAGATCCCTCTGGAGCTCCTCACAATCTCTCACAGTTTTCACTACCCTGTATAATTTAGTATCATCAGCAAATTTGGCTACCTTGCTATTTACTCCTACTTCTAGATAATTTATGAAGAAGTTGAAAAGCAGGGGTTCCAGTACTGAACCTTGGGGGACTCTTTACTTCCCTCCACTTGGAGGTGTCCATTTAGTGCTACCCTCTGTTTCCTGTCCCTCAGCCAGTTGCTGATCCAGGACAAGACCTGTCCCTTTATTCCATGACTGGTAAGTTTATTCAAGAGCCTTTGGTGCGGGACCTTGTCAAAAGCCTTCTGAAAGTCCAGATAAACAATGTCAACTGGATCCCCCTTATCCACATACTTGTTGACACTCTCAAAAAATTCCAACAGATTAGTGAGGCATGATTTGCCCTTGCAAAAGCCATGTTGGCTCTCCTTTAGCAGCACCTTCTCTACTATGTGCCTATTAATTCTATCTTTTAGGATGGTTTCCATCACTTTACCTGGGACACATGTCAAACTGACAGGTCAGTAATTTCCTGGATCACCTCTGGATCCTTTTTTGAAAATTGGTGTTACATTCGCTACCTTCCAGTCATCAGGCACAAACCCTGATTTGAGGGAAAGATTATATATTTTGGCTAAGAGATCAGCAATTTCATCTTTAAGTTCCCTGAGAACTCGTGGATGGATGCCATCTGGTCCTGGCGATTTGTTAGTGTTTAGTTTAACAAGACATGCAAGGACCTCTTCCCTGGTTATTTCTATCTGGCTTAATTCTTCGGTTTCCCTCCCTACGAAGATAGGCTCTGTTTTGGGCATGTGGTCTCTGTCTTCTTCAGTGAATACTGAAGCAAAGAATTCATTGATTCTCTCTGCAATCTCTGTTTCCTCTTTAATAACCCCTTGCCTTCCATTGTCATCTAATGGTCCAATGGCCTTCCTAGTTGGGTTCTTACTTCTAATGTACTTAAAGAAGTCTTTGTTATTTCTCTGAGTATTTTTAGCTATACGCTCCTCAAAGTCTTGCTTTGCTTTCCTGATTGTTGCCTTGCATTTGTTCTGCCAGAATTTATGTTTCTGCCTGCTGTCCTCATTCAGACAAGCCTTCCATCTTCTAAATGAGCTTTTCTTGCTTTTGATCACTTCCTGAACAGCTCCTGTAAGCCACATCAGAGTCCTCTTGGACCTGGCAGTGCCCGTTTTCCTTTTGGGTATGCATTCCAATTGGGCCTCTGTTATTGTTTTTGTAAACAGCCTCCATGCTTCTTGGAGTGTTTGGACTCTCTCAATTTTCTCTTTCAGCTTATTTTTTACTAGTTTCCTCATCTTTGGGAAATTTCCTTTTTGAAAATTTAAGGTCTCTGTGTTAGATTTTATCAGTGACTTGCGGTCTATGATCAAGTTAAACATAATTGAGTTGTGGTCACTGTTCCCTATTGGATCAGTCACATTAACATCTTGCACCAGCAAGTCAAGGATTCTTGTACCTCTAGGGAACAATCATTTAGCATATCTAGGAACTTTATCTCTTTATCATGTGCTGAACAACAGTTCACCCAGTCTATATGAGGGTAATTGAAGTCCCCCATTATAACCAAGCTTCCCTTCTTGGATGCCTCCTTTACAACATTCTCCAATTGCCAGTCTCCCTCAGGAATTTTGGTTGGAGGCCGATAGTATATGCCTACTGTTAGACCTTCCTTGTGGCCTGGTACTCTTACCCACAGAGTTTCTAATGGTGACCCCAGATCACCTAGATATTCCAATTCGTACAATTTTATCACTTCTTCAACATACAAGGTTAGACCACCTCCCATTTGCCCCTTCCTATCCTTCATGTACAGTTTGTAGCCTGGGATAACTGTATGCCATTGGTTATCATCCATTCACCAGGTTTCAGTGATGCCAATAATATCAATATTCTTATCTATTGCTAAGTATTCCAGCTCCCCTATTTTGTTCCGGAGGCTTCTGGCATTTGCATACAAGCATTTATATATGCTTTCCTGATACAGTCTTTTGAGTCCAGTTGCATTGTTAGACTGCCTCTTGCATCCTTCTGCTAGAGTGCTGGTGACTAGCTCCTTGCTCTGCTCAGTAATTTTTGCATCCTCCTCGCTACTCAAGTACACACTTTCCCGAACCAGATGCTGCCCAGCTCCTGTCGGCTTTCCCCCAGTTATCAGTTTAAAAGCTGCTCTGCAGCCTTTTTGATGTTGAGTGCCAGCAATCTGGTCCCATCATGGTTCAAATGCAACCCAACCCTCCTGAACAGATTTGGCTTGTCCCAAAATGTTCTCCAGTTCCTGACAAATCTGAAGCCCTCCTCTCGACACCACCACCTCATCCACGCATTGAGGCTTCAGAGACGGGAGCTCACTCCATCGTGCAGTACTCGGGGACTGAACTCTGACCTTCCAGTCATCAAGTTCAGTGTCTTAACCACTCGAGTCATCGTAGTCCCACTGGACACAGATTGGGAACCCCATTTACAGAACAGTATTAGAACACATAGTATGAATTCAACATTACCAAGTTTGGGATAGACTTTGGCTGGCTGTCACTTTTGTGAATCATGAAATGAAAACACCCTTTTTTAATTAAAAAAACCCCACTTTGTCTAAATGTGTTACAATGGGGTGGGCAGAAGTGGAGTGTTGAGCGAATTCTTTTTCTCTTAGAATATGGATTCTCAACCTGCAGCCCATGGGCTGGATGCGGCTTATGGCACCATTTCATGTGGCCCCCCACCATCTCCACTGCACCAGGAAGTGACATGTGGTGGAGGAAGGGCACCATTTGGCCCCTGAAGCTGAGGGAGTGTGACCTGGCCCCCAGCTTTAAAAGGTTGAGAACTCCTATCTTAGAATATAATCATGCAAGATGTGCAAAATGGGAGAGAAAAGACAAATCACCTGAAAAATAAGGGAGGCAGTTTTTAAAAAAATAACTGATCAATTAATAATGATATAAAAACTGTAACTGGGTCCTTTGAAAAGCAAGGTAGGCTAGGAAAAGCAGTGTGTGTGTGCAGTAATAAAATCTGCATGGACTCCTGATTCAGGATAAGAACTGCCTCCAATGCAGCTGTGCTTTGCTGCAAACAGCTATTTTTTCTCTTTTAGATGCAGCTGTGGTTGTAAAAGGAGTGTTACTGATCAGATTACCTTTTCTTTTGTTCCCCTAAGAAAAAATGCTGGATCTTCAGCTTTGAAACAGAGATGAGCACTGAGCTCTAGAGTCGGATACGACTGGCTTTCAAGAAAGGGAAACCTTTACTAGCAACACTTGCCGCATTTGCCACACAGACTAAAAGAGGGCTGCAAAGAGAGGGGGTGGGGATGAGGACTAGGGTAAATAATAGATAGGCTTAAGAGCATGACTGTGGCTGGCCTTGTTACTGGTTCTTCATTTTGTTGAATGAATGATTTATGGCATGTCTGTGAATCCAGTCGCTTTCAGAGATGATGTCATCCTCCACATATATTACATATGTGATACACCAGGGAGCAGGATGGAAGGGAAATCAAGAATGTTGCTTTTTTGCCGGCTACCACATTTAGCCTTGCTTCAGAGAACTCCTTTCATTACCACTATGTACAGCATATACATTTCATTGACACCAAGAGATAGAAATCTTGCACACCAGCTAGATTGGTGTGTGTGTGTGTGTGTGTGTGTGTGTGTGTGTTTAAGAGTAGAGAAGCACCCTACAATGTGAAAGAGCAATGAGCCATGAGCCTTAGCAGCTTTGACAGGCTAATCTTTAATGGTATTGAAAATATGTTCATGTTAAAAGTTGTTCAACCATGTCATATATGCAGTAGCAGCTTTGCAGAACACCTTGCCTGACTATACAGAGGAAGAGCTGTTTATGAAAGTCTAGGGGTATTAGTACATATGAAATTAAAGGGAGAAAGAGTGGGACTAAAACTATCTATGGCCCCATATAGAAGTGGAAAGCAATCACAAAGCAAAATAATCACACTAATATACCACCCGATAGCGCTTAGTGCACTCTCTGGGCGGTTCACAAGTTAATTAGCATTCCCTCTCCCCAACGTGCTGGTTACTCATTTTACTGACCTCAAAAGGATGGAAAGCTGAGTCAACCGTGACCCTGGTTAAGCTCAAACTCACAACCTTTTAGTTGCAATACAGCAGTTTAAGCACTGTGCCACCAGGGCTCTTTCATATAATTTGGTTTTTAAAAAGTAGAACCCCACAGCAACAAGAAGGGAAATCTGGCTTGAAAGGGAAAAAAGGTCAGCTAATTCACATTATTTGAACCAAATATCCAGTACAGAAGATGTGCCCATCAAGAACATGTTGGTGGTTGTGTTAAGAACAGGGAGAATGTTGAAATTATTGCTTTTATCTGCTTTTTTTCCCACCAGGGCTATTCACATTCTGGGTGAAAACTAGGTAAAGATAAAAAAGGTCACTCTTGCTCAAAAGCCAGTTGTGTCCAACTCTTGGGTACTGTGTTCATCTCCAAATTGGAAGATGTTTCAGCTAACATATACACCTTTTATGCAAAATTGTCTTTTTCTTACCTTTTTGTCTCTGTGTAGGTGCATACTCTATGAGTGGCCACTCTTGGCCCTCTACATGCTGAGCAACTGCTATTATCATTTTTTCCCACCCTTGGAAGGGCCAGAAAAAGGGAAGGCTGAGTGGTGCTCTTTTCAAGCTACTCTGCGCCTCACCTTTCTGCTTCAAAGTTAAAAAGGAAATTGGGAGATTCAGATGTATCGATCTGGTTTGGATTTCTTACACTTGTAACTTTACTCTCATATGACTCACCTATACATATACAATTCCATTGATTAGTCTCTCAATTTCATTATGTTGGACAAATTTGTAACAGGAAGCCTTAAAAATATACTGTGGTCAAGAACTGCTTTGTGAAACTGGAAATGAGTGCGCAACTTTCTATATGGACTCTGCTGAATCCATTAATGAACTCAACTAACAATTTGAGAGGAAAGTAATAGCGAAATAAATGTCTCATTAGCATTTTGCACAGTTTGCTAATGAGCATGTGAGTTGCTACATGGTATCACTTTGCTGAATATCTGATGATTTCAATACATCTGTATACCAAATTTTTATTCTAAAATCATTTTTCTCACTAATAAACCTGTACTTTTGTTTTCTACATGAGCAAACTTATCTCTAACAGAGCATGGGTTATCATCCTTGATGACAAATATGGATCATTAGCTTAGAATAAAGTAGTAAAGGTAAAGGTTTCCCTTGCTCGAAAGCCAGTCGTATCCGACTCTAGGGTGCAGTGCTCATCTCTGTTTCTAAGCCGAAGAGCCAGCACTGTCTGCTTCTGCAGATGTTTCCGTGGTCATGTGGCAGGCATGACTAGACACCGGAGCGCACGGAACGCCGTTACCTTCCCACCGGAGTGGTCCCTATTTATCTACTTGCAATTTCTTCCTTTCGAACTGCTTGGTTGGCAGAAGCTGGGACGAAGACAGGAGCTCATTTCCGTCCTGCAGTACACGGGAATCGAACTGCTGACCTTCCGTTTCCCAGGCAGCATAATCAAAGCCACATGAATCACAAGAGCTGCAAGTTTTGCTTCTTTAAAAATGATCTCTTCTTCTTCTTCTTTTGTTGTATCCGAAACCAAATATTGGCGATCCTCATGGTGATCAGCCATGAAGACTGTCCTGAGAATATAATGCCGTGGCCTTTTATCTGCCTTCTGCATCGCAGTCTGACTCCCATTCAATCCCACTATTGATGGAGCTGCCGCCCTCTGTCAAATTGGATTCAAGTGGGATTTAATCCACTTGGGGACCGTCACCCATCCCTGTGGTCTTTGGTACCCAAGACCGTTAGTCCTCAGGGTTGTCAGGTTAGTTAACTGCCACCTGACAATTGGCGTTGAGTTGCTGGCACTATGGTCTACTCTATTACCATAGCAGGATAACCTGACCAGACTGGCTAAAAATGCTTAAATATCACCTTTGTTAAATAGTTTAAAGTTCTGTAGATGTTGGCTGAAATTCCATTGCACAGTTGTATAAAGAGACCCACTTTTAGAGGCAAGTTGCCATAAATTAAGAATCTCCCCTGTCATTTTAAGTTTTTATCTTTTTTTAAAAAAAATGTGTCAGTAGTTTTTTAATGGGGTTTTTATTGCTTTTTTAAAACTGCCATTGGTTTTATTTTCTGTGAGCCGCCCAAAGTCTTCGGAGTTGGGCGGCAATACAAATTAGAAAAATAAATAAAAATAAAATTATGCCCAATCACCCAAACTGTCTTCTCCCC
Source organism: Bradypodion pumilum (assembly GCA_035047305.1). NCBI lineage: Eukaryota > Metazoa > Chordata > Lepidosauria > Squamata > Chamaeleonidae > Bradypodion > Bradypodion pumilum. Next base: position 199,966,176 of record JAWDJD010000001.1, read on the forward strand.
CCCCCCCCCCAAGTGATAGAACATCTCTTTCAGCAAGTCCACTGGATAGAAGCTATAACAGTGAATTATGTTCCTGGTGCTGTAATAGAGCTGCCTGATACTGAATAATCCTTTGATGCAAGCAAAGAGGCTGCAACAAAAATTAGATGTAGAAAATATTAAAAACTTTATGATCTCTAGATATTAATCTTAAGTAAAGGTGTTTTTTTAATCATAGTGCTACTTGTTAGTTATGAACTGGAGAACTGGACTCACAGTTTAAAGGCATATATATTTCTGGAAATATTTTTTTTAACATTTCTTTTTAGAAATAAATGCAGTGCTATAAAGCAGTTTTTTTATAGCTTTATCCCACTTTGGGATTTATTTTATTTTTTGCATAAATGGAAGGCCTTATGAAAGGATGTCTGGCTGGTTGTATACATTGAAGTAAAAATATGAAATGTGGTTGCTTTGTGAGATTAGATTAGAAGCTCTGACCATATTATTGTCAGATATACTAGTAATCAGGAAAGATAATTGGGAACTCAGGAAATAAAACCATAAAATATTACTTTATAAGTGATTTTCACTGATTCCTCCAATTTGTCAGCTACAGCATTACCTCAGAAAGCAAAAAAATACATATGGTCACTTGCACATCCAGGCTAAATTACTATAATGTTCTTTCACTGGGCTGCCTATAAGGACAGTTTGTAAACATCAGCCAGTGTGAGATTCAGGCTGTAGTACACCAAAGGTGAGATGGCTAGATGGTATTGTAGATACAATGGGCACGGGGCTGTGCAGACTAAGGAGGATGGTGGAGGACAGGGGTGCCTGGAAGACAATGGTCCATGGGGTCGCAAAGAGTTGGAATTGACTGTGCGACTGAACAATAAACACTTGTGAGGGCAAGGTAGTTTGCCCATAATGCACCAATTTGTTTTCTCTGCCATGAACAAGCTTTTCACTTCTGAATTCAGTACAGTATTGTCCAGTTGCTTGTTAGTCTGCACCTGTATAAATCTAGTAGGTTCCTAAGGCTCTGTTCTCTGGAGTAGACCATACAGCCATAAGGGGCCAATGGCTATGGGTGGATGAGCCCGGTTAGGTGGGGTGATGGCCCCCTCAGTGGAGTAAATGCCACTGGAAACCATCATATTGGGCCCAACGGCAAAATGAGCAGAGGAGGAGCTCTTGATTCCCAACGGTCATGGAGGCAGCGGAGGCCAGGCCAGATAGACTGGCTGTGAAGGTGCACTTTGCTAATATCCTCATGGCTGTGGCAGTCCATTGCAATTCCGGTGTTAAATCCTGCATGTCACATTTCATATGTGCTGCAAGAGATGGCTCCGTGATCACAGCATGTGGGTCACTTCATGGCGAGCTGGGATCCACCTCAGACAGATTCTGCCAATGGAATTTTTCCTGCTTCAGTAAAAAAAAATGTGTTCTAGGATATGAGTTGTAGCTGCCATTCTCTCTATTATGTTTGATCAGGTTGTCCAATACTGGGGAAACTAGACACCACCACCACCACCACCCGGCCTTCTTTTTTTAGACCCTAAAATTATTTGTTGAATTCTGCTCTGGCAAGAGTTTCATAGATTTTGCTATTAATTATAATGGATGGAATTCTTTAAAATTATTGTGTCATCATACTTATAGTGTTACTGATGACTTAGTGGTTTAGACTCTGAGCTTGACGACCGGAAGGTCAGTAGTTCAAGACTCGAGTGCTGCACGACGGAGTGAACTCCTGTTCTGTCCTAGCTCCTGCCAACCTAGCAGTTCAAAAGCAAGAAATTGCAAGTAGATAAATAGGTACCACTTCAGCGAGAAAGGTAAGTGTTCCATGCACTCCGGCATTTAGTCATGTCTGCCACATAACCATGGAAATGTCTGCAGACGCAGACAGCAGTGGCTCTTTGGCTGTAAACGGAGATGAGCACCGAACCCTAGAGTCGGACACGACTGGCTTTCAAGCAAGGGAGACTTTTACCTTTACTGATTATTATTGTTCTGTTTATATTTAAATATCAAGAGTACATGGACTAAAATTATCCTCCCCACCACCAAGTAACTTATGTGTTTGAAACATGATACATTATGTGAGGCTTTTAAAGCAAATGATATGCAGAATCAGCTCACCTCACCTGCAAGCTATATTAGAATCCTGACAGTTGTGTGGTCAACATTACTAGGTTTTAACCCAGGGGTTGACAACCTATTGCCCGTTGGGCAGATCAGGCCAGTGGCACCAAATTATCCAGGCCACACCATTGCACCAGCCACCACCACCACCACCAGAATCGGCCACAGACTCATTTATGGCAACCACTGACTCATTTATGACAGCCATAAACAGGTTTACAGCAACCATAAATGGTGGGGGAACCACCAGTCTGGCCCCCTCAACTGTCTGAGTGCGACCCGGCCCCCAACTTAAAAAGGTTGGTGACCCCTGTTTTAGACTAAAAACTTCCAAGGAATGAGATGTTGCCAACTATAGATGGCCATGTCTTTAGGATGCCATTTAAACATTTTCAGAAGCATCAGTCTTTTTCATTATATTGCAGTCTTTAGAACTGCTGCTGCCACTAAAATTCACACAGTGGCACTTAAATCTATCCATGAATTTTTAGTGTCTGTCTCACACACAGCATTTTGAAATTGTTGGATGGTAGGTCTGCCTCTCTGCGACATCACAAGGGGTTCACATACTGTCATACCACAAGGACCTGCCTGTAAATCTGTCTTTGACCTGGAAACCTAAAGAACAGGATGCCAATTTAGGGTGAAAGCCTAACAATGTGTTAATATAATCAGCAATGTTAGGAATGTTACTTTCATGCAAACTCTCTAACATCTTTCAAGAGCTATTTCTTCCATATGCTCCCGACCACCACCACATTTCCAGTTTACTATAATCAAAATGGTGATGACACCTGATTTAATATCTACAATGGCTTCTTGATCAGTGTGTTGACAGATGAAAAGCCAATGAATTGTGTACCGATGAACTAGCATGGCTACAAGACCTTTTTGAAGTAAAGATTTCACTGTGACCTGCTACTGAACATCATTTGTATATCTTGATGACAAATAAGAATACACATAATTTGGAAACCACTAGGTCAATGGTGGTGAACTTATGGCATGTGTGCCAGAGGGGGCACTCAGAGCCCTCTCTGTGGGCATGTGTGCCATTGCTTCAGCACAGTTTGCCCTGCCCCTCAGCCCAGAAATCCAATGGGAGTGCTTCCTCTCTCTCCTCCAAGCACAGTTTGACCCCCCCCCTCTCTGCACCTCAGCCCAATGGAAGCGCTTCCTCCTTTGCCCCAGCACAGAGTTTGCCCACCCCTCTGCGACGCGGGTGGCAGCCTGTTGAGTTTGGGCACTTGATCTCTAAAAGGTTTGCCATCACTGCACTAGGTACACACTTAACGTTCAGCCACTTTCACAGAACAGAGAGCTTTGAAAGAAGTAAATAATTCTGCATGCAAACCACTAAAGGAATAGGGTGCAGCTCAGAGTAAGTAGGGTTTATTTTAACCCAGCTGTGACCCTAACTGCACAAAATATTACAATCTGTCCTAGCTAAGAAATACAATGTGTAGCATAGATGTGACAGAGCATTGATTGGGCTTGCTTTTTTAAGGATCTCAAGTAGACTTTTAATAGTGTCACCATCAAAGCATGCCACTAAAGTGAGAAAAGCAGCTTACATTCAAAGAGGCCTAAATAGCTGGGGGAAATGTTTTTTATCCAGTGATTTAGAGAGAGATATCTGCATTTCTAATTTAACAAACATTCATGGCAATCAAATATACTATTTATATAGGATGATAACCCCTTGCAATTTACATGGGACAATGCAACCTGAAACAAAAAACAGAATATGTTTTAGACAGGTAAGATATAAACAGTGTAAATGGTTTGTGTTAATTGTGTATTTTGAAATGTCTACAATATAACACAATCATTTATATAAAACCATATTTAATATACAACAAACTTCCACCACATAAACACATTTTATAAACATATTATAGTTCCAATTACAGATTTTCATAAAAACATTTTCATATCAAGAATCTTAATACAGAATGATTTATTTCTATGTCAAAATACATTTACAGTGTAAATTGTCTGTAGAAAAAGATACAGAGAAATGGAGTTTGCTGGTATTTAAACTTCTCTTATTTCTTTATTTCATGTTCAGCTTTAAAGCATTGCCTGAAATGATGAATCAAAAGGTACTTTGCTTTTGTTTTACCCAAAGAATTAAAAGCATGAAAATAAAATCATAATTGCCTTCTTTTCAGGGTATCACAGATGGGCATAGAACAGTAGTTTGTTTAACCTGCTCTGGCCACATCTATGAGCCATGTTTACTTGGAAAGACATAATAGTCTTAATGACAGAAAATAAGTGATCACCTTAAAAATGGAGAGCAGAGCCCTTTTATAAGTACAAATAATGTACAAAACTGGCTGAAGGGAAAAATCCACATAAAAACACATATTAAGATTGACCACACAATTTTATTAGAATGTTTGGACAACTGTATCAAGTTATTCATTTATTTGTGTTTTTTCCCTAAAGGAGAAAAAAAGAAAAAAAGAGAAGATACATTGGAGTGGACTGTTTTTTAAACCCTGAGCGTTTAACACTGCATATCAAGTATTGTAGTAAAGAAGCTGGTTAAGAATGTAGCACTTGCACAAGTGAATGATATTAATCCTTTAAGTGATCAGGTTTTTACAAAAAAAATACATAGTTTTCAATAAATAATGCTTAACTTTACAACTTTGATACAGCAATGTCATACACTGTTTTGACACATACTAAACTCTGCATGCTATATAGTCTACTAGAAGACAAAACTCTGCCATGCATTTTCCGTTTTTCCCTAGTGCTAGAAAACACTTCTGTCCTCCAGTGCATTGCCTCAAGCAAACCTTACTCTCTTCTTATTTCCCCCCCTTCTCACAGCAATAGGCCCGTGCACTGGCATGCAAAAACCTTTAAGATCTCCCCCCCAACACCACCATCATTCAGACTTCTAAGCAAAATTAATTTTCAGCTTTCCTCCCCTCTCCGTACTTGGAGTGGCGAAGAAAAACTACTTTTCTTGTGGCCATTGAAATCTCTTTTTTTTCTTACTTTGAAATTACACATTTTTAAAAGTGTCATGCTGAAACAAATGTTCTAAAAGACATTCAGTTTACTCCACCTCTGGCCATCATGCAACATCTTATAAATGTTGTAACCATCAAGATTCCCACACTGGTACAATAGGCCTCCAAACTTAAGCAGCCCGCTAGAATAAAAAGAGAAAGAAAGAGGAGGAGACAGAAAGAAAGAAAGAAAGGAAAAAAAGCATTTTGTAGACATCAAACTCCTGATATATGTACAAGATCAAAAACCAGAACTTGTAAATGAACCGACAATAGTGCTAATTCATATTCCCAGTGTAACCAGGAGTTGAGGCAAATTGGGTGTGACGATAAATAGGAAGATGGAAAGAACAAACAAGATGTGAGAAAAGAAGTTCCTGGTTTAGCATTTATTACATCATCACATTCCATCTCCTAATATATTTTTTAAAAAAAACAGTGAATATCATCCCAAAGTTCCTTAAAAAGGATGTAGGATATTGACTCCTAATATTGATGGACTCAGGAGGTTCCACTGAAACTACTGGGATCTACTATTGAGTAAAGATTATAAATCAGGATACCCTGATTTTCTGAAGATATAATTGCCCAGAGAAAATTTGTTTCTACAATCCATAGCATGGAAAAAAATTGGGTGTGGGAAAATAGCCATGAAAACAGAAATGTGTGATGACTTAATAAAGACAGGAAACATAGTTTTCAAACTTCCAGGTTATCTGTGCATCCTTGAGAACCACCAACCTCTACTTGACCACGATATTCAGGGAGTTTTATTTATAGAAGTCATTCCTGTGAAACTGCTGTCCATCATCATTTCCTAGATGTTACAATATTTCTACCTTTGCATTGGCATAACTATTGGGTCTTTCTAGGAGGACCAATACCCAACTAAGGTATTACTTTCATACATGAAATATTATGGACTTTTACTTCCCTTTTTGTAAGTCATTCTACACTTTTCTGCACATTTGTGCTTTATACTGAATACAAAAATAGGCTTTTAAAACTCTGTTTACTTTTAAACTCACTAAAAAACTACTTGTTTGTGAAATTCTCTTAAAAATTCACTGCATCCATGAAGGGAAGGTAAAAATCAAGTAGGCAGTTAATTGCTATAGGTAGTGTGTGGAAAGGAAGGGAAAAGAGAAATCCCCACAGCTTGTTATGTTGTGGAAAAGAAAGATAAAGAGATTGAATTTTCAAAGGTTAGTGAAATAAGAAGTTAAGACAAATGGAAGGAATTTCTCTTTAGCTCTTGTAACTATTGGAAATTAAGGGGGTGGGGCTGTGAAAAACAACTAAGCTTTCAACCTATTGGAGAATCAAGGCCCAACATTTTAAAATATTTTAAAAAATGAAAATCATACCCAAAGAAAGTTAAACTCTTAAGTGCAGGATGAGGATCTTACTAGGCCATAGAATAGGAAGGTGTGACAAAGGTGGAGATATAGAACAAAGAGAGTTCTGTAAGGTAGACTACCAAAGACTAACGCACGTCTGTGGTGTCTGTTTCTGACTTCACATTCAATAGAGATTGGTATAGCCATAGCTTTATAACCAATTTGCATTGGCATGAGTGGCCGTTAAGGCCTGATAGGTTCAAATCACGTTCTGTAGATGCTACACTAGGAAAAAGTTACCATTTGCATGTATGGACATCTATATTTAGAGTAAATACAATTTTAAAAGACATTTTAATCAATTTTCTATTTAATCTGTCATATATATTGCCCATAAAGAATTAAACATTTTTGTGTGAATTAGATCTTCTAACATTAGAGGGGAAAGTAGCCAGAAGGAAAGATACAAACTGGATTTCACCTTTCAAAAAGTGTCTTTAAAAAAATCTTAAGATTGCTTTTCAAAATGTTATCCTATAGAGATCAGGATATTTCAATATATTTAAAAAGCTGACAATCATTAAAACAATGTTTTATGTCATTCAACAATGCATTCCCTCACCCACAGAGAGGAAAAGTGCTGAGAAAATATTTAAAGAAAAGGAAGAGGAGGAGAAGTAGTGCAATAGCCAAAGTGGGAAGTCTCATTGCCTGAAGTAAAGCTATTTTATGGGAGAGCAATTGGGGGGATGGGGGGGGAACGACACATGTATACTTACAAAGAAGGAGGAACATATTACTACAATACTATACCACATAGTACTTGTCAAATTACAATCTTTAGCAATGTTTACTCAGAAGCAAGTCCCATGTGCTGAGTGGGTGTTCCTTCTCAGTAAAAGTGCATAAGATGCAGCCCCAAAACTGGAAAGTAATTTTCCCAGTATGAATTTTGCTGACACGGAATTCTAGAGTGAACTTCAACAAGAGGAAAAAACGGTGGCGTAGTTTCTGTGGATTGAATGACCATCATTCCTTCCCAAATACAGAGAAGGCTGCCTATTAAATTGATAAATTTAAATAGACAAGGGCAGATTTATGATTTTGGATGACAACTCCCAGACTTCCCCAAGCAGCATGGTCAATTTAAACTAAATAGATTTAAACCAAATCTAACCATTTTTTGAATGAAGTCTTATGTTCCGCTTCTTTGTATCATGTATATTTGCCAAAATCTTCCATAGTATTGTGTATTTTCTTCCTCCAAACAACAAAAGACTAATTTCAGTGTTTTTTTGGGGGGTGGGTGGAGGGGGGGGGGTTGGAAAAAGCTATTCCCAGGCCTAATCACACTCATTTTCACCAAAAGTTGTTACGCTGCTTAGTCTTTCATGTACAATACATGGAAGTGAGATGAGGTGGCGATAGCATGTTTCACCAGTCCAGGATATCCTATGGCACATACAAGTGCATAGCTTTGCAAAACCCTCAACTTGCACACACACACATGCACACACGCACATGCATGCGCGCACACACACGCACACACACAGCAGAGAATACAAAAAAACCTCATTAATCAATTTTGTTTCAGACCAATTAAGGTTGAGATTTGATAATGTTCTGACTGTGAATTTGATGTTCAGTTCTAGGAAATTATGGCTAAGGCTGCAATCCTACACACAATTATTGGGACAGTCTTCCTAAACATAGCATCCTTTCTATATGTGCTACCAACCCTATTATTTTCAGTTTAATTGTGATGTTCACTTCTGAGTGCACAGTAAATTGTGAAGCAATTTTTTTTTTACTTGCTCTGTTGCCCGTAAACAATTCAATGCATTTTAAAAAGGCCAAAATAATTTTAAATCATTGGCACAAATAATATAGGAGACCCCAAACATTTTAAATACAAGGATCTTTGTTTGATTAAAAACTATCCATAATTAAATTTTCCTTCATGTAGGCTTTGTCCTAAAACAGTTTTTTTATCAAGGCTTAACATAACGCAAGATCTAAACCAAAGTTTTGAAGTATGCTATAATCTTTTAATCCAACAGAGTTTTAAACCAAAGGGATTTCCCTTCTTCCTTTAGAACAGTCTCGGGCTTGATGTGTAGGTCACTCATATACTTTTATTACCAGTTTAATGAATATAAATGGTGGTCTCAAATGTAGAGTTTACTCTGATAAACATTTTACTTGTAGATGATTTAACATGCAAATTCTTTACCTCCAGAAAGGCTGAAATGAAAACAGTATCTTTCTATATAGTGAAGCATGTAAGCTACAAACAAGTAACAAATTTACACAAAAATTCTACTGAGTTGAGTAGTGATTAGGGCTTGCTTCCAAAGTACGTTTCATTTCCCAAATGAGGAACAACTGGGCTGAATTTGACAATAATCATGATCAGGAATAAGATGGCAGTTTGTTCATTTTAGTGGGAACCATGTAGGTGATTTATTACTGAGGGGGGCGGGGGGAGAGATGGTTTTGCTATGTCTACTCCTAGTGTAGCTCTTAGACCCGGAGTTCTCAACCTTTTTGAGCCAGGGGTTGGGTCACGCTCCTTCAGACAGCTTCAGGGGCCGGATGGCCATTTTGCCTTTCCTCCACCACGTGGCACTTCTGCAAGTGGTGGAGGTGGGTCACCTGAAATGGTGCCACCAGCCACATTTGACTCACGGGTCGCAGGTTGAGAATCCCTGCCTTAGACGGCAGATTATTCCTCCAAAAACGTATGACAGATGTTACCACACCTCTAAAAAAAATGGATGCTGCTTCGAAACGATATCTGTGGTAGGAACTCAGCCCCCTGCCTGTGTCCCATTTATGGGCCCAGGTCTCAGTCAAGAAAAGGGAACTAGAGCATGTCTCATTGGCAATGTGACTCCCTGCGGCTCTGTGGAGATGTAAAAGCCACCCCCCTCTCTCTCTCTTTCACACACACACACACACACACACACACACACACACACACACACACCTTTTGCAAATACACAAGCCCAGCACACCAAAGAGAGAAAACAGCCACTCCCCAAAACATGAGGCGTCTAAATGCCAGTCTATAGGCTCAATAAAATGACATTTTATGACACACACATATACAAAAGGAGGAAGGGGGGGGGGGAGATACCAAAGCACAACTACTACCACCTAGTTCCCGTCGAGGTTCCTCCCTCCCTCCCCTTCCCCAAATCCACTGTCCACACCACAGGTACTGGAAGGGCTGGGGGAAGCAGTTGAGAAGCCTCCTCGACGCAAGGGAAGGGGGCGGGGAGCGTGGTGTGGGTCGCAAGGGTGGAGACGAAAGGAAGAAATGGGGTGGGGGGGGGGAGCAGAGAAGGCCAGTTTTCCTTCCCGCCTGAGCGGAAAAGGGGAGGGCTAAGGGGATCTCACGCACGCGGAGCATCATCCCTTTCCCCACGTTACGCCTCGGGAGCGCGCGCGCGCGCCTCTCCGTGACTGACCCGCCAACCAACAGGAGGACGTGAGGGAGGGAGGGAATGGAAAGGAAAGCCCTCCTGGCGCCACGCACGAAGCCCCGCGGCTACCACGGCTAAGCGCTGCTGCTGCTGCGCCTCAGAAAAAGCCGGGGACCCATTTGGCGCGCTCGCCCGCCCATCTCTCTCACGAATCTTAACGCCGGCCATTAAACACCCGAGCACGGCGGGGAGAGGGGAGGTCTTTCGAGTGGCCCGTAAACAACACCCTCCCCCATCCCCACGGCGCTCCAGGCGAGACCCATCCAAAGGCCACCACCTGCCCCACCCCCACAACCGCTTCGCTCCCCGGCTTCAGAAGGGGGAGGGCGGACCCGGCGGAGGAGAGAGGGGGAAGAGGCGGTGGCAGAAGCAGCCGCTGCCTCAGCAGCGCCACACCACACATGGCCGCGACACACCCCCTTCCTCCCGCTAACACACACAGACAGCCTAGCGGCCAGCAAAGCCCGCCTGCAGGAGACGGAGGCACCTTCTACACACACACACACACACACACAGACTTCGCAGCCACACGCACACACACACACACCACTTCGCAGCGCCGCACACAGGAAAGGGTGGGGGAAGAAAAGGAAAGGATGTTTTTAAAATATAGAATTATATTTTTTTAAAAATAAAAAGCGCCCTTCTTTTTTTTCCTTTTCCTGAGAGGACATAACTGGCGTAAGGGTTAGGGCTGAGAGGAAACCTTACGAAGCAACGACAACAAACATATCCGCTTGAATTAAACCTCTCGTTTTAGTGGGCAGAGGCGAAATACACACGCACACACATCCCCCCACACACACACACCAACATAGACGCTCATGCGAAGCCTGAAGGTGACCCGCCCATTTTCCGTTCCCCCCCCCCCCCATAACGGCAAGGCGACACACGAAACGACTCCGCAGGGCTCCTCCTCAAGACCTCAACCCAAAAGGCGGGTGCTTTGCAAACATCGCTTGGTGCGCCTCGGATGCTCCCCTCACAGTTCCCAAGAGAGCATCCTTTCCTTTCCCCCATTCGCTTGGTCCCTCAAGCCACAGAGACGCACAAAAGCAGCAGCAGCAGCAGCAGCAGCACAACAACAAGAGACGCACGAAAGCCACAGCGAGCCCTCTCTCCCCAAGCCAGGATTAACCTCCTCTCTCAGTTAGCCCTGCATCACCTCCACCCCCCCCCCAACCCAGCTATCCAAAAAACACACGAAAGCGGGGGGGGGGGTGTTGGGTGGAAGAGAGAGCAGCACATCAGAAGCTGGGGTGAAAAGACAGAAGAAAGGCAGCAAAGAAGAGAATCAGCCCTTTATTTAAGTCTATTCTGCCTTCCACACACACCCCTTGCCCTCCATGAAGTCTCAGCTAAGGCTCCTCTATGGGTGAGGGGCGGTTTGGGATCCATGAACTCTCCCGCCAGCATTACTTCTATTGACACTAACAGCGAATCGGAGTTTCTATCAGTTCCAGCTGATTTATTAAAATTGTCAAGATACAGACTTTCACCATTTTAAAAAAAAACAGGCATTGATGTTGACAGTGCACAAGTCTGGGTTTTCTTTTTTTTTTTTTTGGCCATCCTTTGCTACAAAATACACAGATGGTCTGTACTTTTAAGAATTATATTGCACAAAATGAGAAACTTTTCTTTTTTCCTATGTGCCTTTCTAATTTTCCCCATTCCATTTTTTTGTTTTTTAAAAAAAGAGAGCAGAGAATCCAGTTTCATACCTTTCATCTGGGCCCCTCATTGAAATATCACAGCATATGAGATACATAAATTCCTACTATAGTACAGTACATATACAATCTTTTAAACTAAGATAACAGCTCTGAGGTCTATATCACCATTTTCAATAAATCTTTACCTACAAATATTGAACAATTCTGAACTATAGCTGTACAAAAAAGTGTTTTGTTTCTTTTTTTTCTTTTTAAACCACAAGGCCTTTAGATGCAAGGATTTGTTTTTAAAATCCTTTTTAAAAACAGGACATAAACGTACCCATATAACTTGCATGCTAAAAACAGAGGAAAAAAATAAAAAAATAAAATAAAAGGGAAGAAGTGCCTGAAAAGTCTTACTGAAAAAAACACAGCAAGAATGTTCCCTTTCACTGTACAAAAATACGCCTGAAAATATATTAATTTTTAAAAAAGACTGAGGTCTGTTATGTATCAAAAATGTATCAATACCTTTGTGTACTGAGGTCTAGGCTGTCTGGTATTCAATCAAGGAGGTATAAGGGAACAAGTTACAAAAAAAAGTTGGCAAGTAGAAATCACATTTGTAAAACCATAAGCAATTTGATCTGAAAAGTAAACTCTTATCTTGTCAGTTCACAGTTTTTGTTTTTTTGTAAGCATTTGTACAGCCTGCAATTTATTTTTCAAGCTCCCTGCAGCTTTGTTAAGAATTGGATGCATAGAAGACATCAGTTTTCTCCCTCAAAACAAACAGAAGCAGTTGAAATGGTCCCTTTTACAAAGCAAAATTACAAAAAAGCAAATCGGTCCTTTAAAATCTTTGTAGGAATTTTTTTCTAAAAAAAAAAATCCACAAACCCCCCTTGAGTAACAGTTGTGCTGCTAAAAGACTTCTTTCTTTTCTCTTTTCTTTTCTTCCAGACTTCGACCACAAGACCAACAAACTTCAAAGAGCGCCTTCTGTATCTTTTTAACCCCCAGTCCCATTAGACTTTTTTTTCTCTTTACTGCTGCTGTTGTGATTTACCAATTAAAAAAAAAAACAACAACAGAGGAAAAAAATCACAACTCCGGAATTGGTTCGGAACTAACTTCAAGACTTTATATTAAAAAGAAAGAAAGAAAAAAAAACCCAAAGACATTTTTGATCGTTACTTCACTTCAAATCTCCACCACTTTTAAGCACTAGCATCATCATTCCGTTACCGATTTTTTTCCTCTTTTTTTCTCTCCTCCTCTTTTTGTTTTCTCCTCCAGTCCACTTGATCTCTCGCTCGCTCGCCTCTCTTCTCAGCTGGATCGCCTGCGCCCGTCGCTTTCGAGCTCCCTCCCTCCTCCTCCTCCTCAGTCTCAGTAAGTGAAGACCAAGTCGGAAAAGTTCGCTTCCAGCCAGTCCCCCGCGATCATCTCGCTCAGCTCCGGGGTGCAGTAATCGGGGAACTCGAAGTGGGAGCCCAGGCTGCCCTCGCTGAAGGAATCCAAATCCTTGTCCACCAGCGAGAGGGACAGGTTCCCCGCCGCCGAGCCCACGCCCAGCTCCGAGGCCGAGTGGCTGTGCTGGGAGAAATTCAAGCTCAAGTCGAACATCAGGTCGTCCGCCTCTTCGCCGCCGCTGCTGCTGCTGGAGCAGGAGGAGGTGGAGATGGACCGGGAGGAGGACGCCGGGGAAAGGCTGGGCGGCGGCGGCTGCTGCGGCGGCGCCTGGGCACTCTTGAAGCCATAATAGAGCCTGCCAGAGAGGGGGGCGTGCGGGGCAGCCACGCCGCCTCTCACCTCGTCGTAAAGGCTGGCCCCTTCGGTGGACTCCGCCGAGGAGCTCAAGGTGGGGCTGGCGGGGACTTTGGCTACGCTGTACCGCCTCTGCTGCTGCTGCTGGTGATGATGATGGGGGTTGGGGTGATGGTGCTCTTCTTCTTCGTCCTCCTCCTCCTCCTCCTTGATCCTCAGCGGCAGGTCGTCGTCGTCGTCTTCCTCCTCCTCCTCTTCCTCCTCCAGGAAGACGCACTTGACCGCCTTGCCGCTCACCTTCAGCGCCCCGAACTGGTGGTAATCCTCTCCCCCGAAGTCCGCCGGGTGCGCGGCCAGCTTGGCGGTGGCTTTGGGAGGAGGCGAGGAAGACGACGATTTCCCTTTGCTACATTTCTTGCTGGAGCTCTTTGCGCTCTTGCTGCCGCCGCCGCCGCCGCCGGTGCTGGTGGGTGTGTTCTTCTCCGGGCTCTGGTTGGCGCTGGGCTTGGCCGACGGGTCTATTTTGGGCTTTTTCCTCGGGCGGTACTTGTAATCGGGGTAATCGGCCATGTGTTTCAGGCGCAGCCTCTCCGCCTCCCGGATGAACGGGATCTTCTCGCTGTCCTTGAGCATTTTCCACCGCTTGCCCAGGCGCTTGGAGATCTCGGCGTTGTGCATGTCCGGCGACTGCTCCATGATTTTTCTCCGCTCGATCTTGGACCACACCATGAAGGCGTTCATCGGCCTCTTGATGTGGCCCGAGGCCGTCTTGCACCAGTCCGGGTCGCTCTCGTCCAGCGCCACCGGGCTGCACGCCATAAACTCCCCTTCCTCGGTATCCATCGCTTCTCTCGGCAGGTTGCTCTCCGCTTCAGGACTTTCCGCTTGCTGGACCATGGTGGGGGTGGGTGGGAGGTGCAGTCCTTTTTGTTGCTTGGTTTGGCTTGAGTTTCTTCGTACGTTGCTGGTTTTTACTTGGGGGGGGGGGGTTATTTTATTTTTTGGTTTCGTTGCTCCCACCTCGGCTGGCTCAAGCAAGTGGTGCGCAAGCTGCAAGTAACCTCCTTGTTTTTAATTATTTCGAAAATAAAATAAAAATAAAAGCCCCCCCCCCTCCCCCCTTCTTTCCACGGTCTTCTGCTCTCCTGCCCCTGGCGCGCTGCGAGGTCTTTTCCTCCCCGAGCTGCGGGCAGAAAGCAGGGCTCGCTCCGGCTCTTTCCCCTCCCCCTGCAGCAGCCACAGCAGCAGCCGCGCGGGACGCGATCCTTCGTCCGCCTCGCAGGCGCTCACTCCCCCTTTCTGCCAAAGTTGCTGCGGGCGCTCTCCGAAGTAGTTCTCTGGGGTTCATATGGGGTGACATCACTCCTCCGGACAGCCAATGGCGGGCCTCCGGCTCCTCCCCCTTGGCTCCTCCCACCGCCTCCCCGCCTTGGATGAAGTCCCCCCACATGGAGGCTGACAGACACACCCCCTTCGCCGCCGCTGCGCCTGGAAGGGGGTGAGGTGGGAAGAGGGGGTTGGGCTGGTTGACTCGGCACAGGCGAAGGGATGGACTCGCAGGGGCCCCTGAAGACGCTGAGAGCTGCGAGAAAGGGTTCAGCACCTTCAGCACCAGGGCTTCCTGGCAGGGTTGTTGCTTGCTTGCTTGCTTATTTATTTTATTTTATTTTATTTTATTTTATTTTATTTATTGCAGTCAAAGACTGGTATAAAAATTACAGTTCGAGACCTAAGAACTGTTCAGGTGACGTCTAAAGTATACTGTATAGGCAATTCCTAGTCTTCTAACAGCGTTCTGTGCGCTGTCTATAGTCATGCCTGCCACATGACCACGGAAACGTCCGCAGCAGCGCAGACAGCGCTGGCTCGTTGGCTTTGAAACAGAGATGAGCACTGCACCCTAGAGTCGGATACGACCGGCTTTCGAGCAAGGGCAAACCTTTACCTTTACTAGTTCTTCTTGTAGAGTTAGGCCAGGAGTTCTCAACCTTTTAAAGCCCCGCGGGCCGGGTCACGCTCCCTCAGACAGCTTCAGGGGCCGGACGACCATTTTGCCCTTCCTCCACCACATGGCACTTCCTGTGTGGTGTGGTGGAGGCAGCCGCGGCCGGGGTGTCACATGAAATGGTGCTGCGGGCCACATCCGGCCCATGGGCCACAGGTTGAGAATCCCTGAGTTAGGATGTTCAAGTCCCATAAATTCAAAATTTCCAATAGCTAGGGAGTCCTTTAGCTTCTCTTCCTCCTCCTCCTCCTCCTCATCATCATCGAGCGAGCGAGCGAGCGGAGGCGAATCTGGTGAGAATCCCACGTTGTCTCAACTGGGTGTCACAACTGGGTGAGCTCATGCTAGTAAGGGCATCGGCTGGGCTTTGCATCCTCCAGCTGTAGGTGGCGCTTTGGTACCACTTGCTCCTAGTAGGAAGGGAAGCATCAGCAGCATCAGCAGCAGCCTAAAGACAGTTTGGTTTCATTCCATTTCGTTTTTGGCAAGGGTAAAAAATTATTATACATCCTCTGGTCCGCATGTATTTTGGTTTCCTTCCTCTTTCCCTGCTGCCTCTCGGAACTCCCGTTCTACGCGATCTCTCAGCCAAACCAGTCTTGCTCTCCAGCTTCGGGAGTGAGGAGGGAAACCGATGGCTGGAATAACACAGCCTGGCGGCTGCGCCTAACATAGGCTAATACCCGTAGTAGCACCGGTTTGAAAGCAACCTTGTGAATGGAGTTTCTTACTAGCCGGAGGCACGGTTTCTGGCCTGTGGGTCGACTCGGAGAGTTGGCAGGCTAGGAGGGGAGGGGGCAGAGATGGTAAAACTTTCATACATGTGTTCTTTCCATTCGAGCCGTGGTTCCCAACGTGGGGCACACACCCCACAAGGGAAAAAAGGCAATTTGATTTTTAAGGGGGGCAACGGGAGAATGAGTTATTAAAAGTGAATGGCCTTTTAGGCTTTCTGCGCTTGAGTAGGAGTTCACTTTTTGAATAAGAATTCTATGTCACAGTGGAGTGGGGCACCAAGATTTTAGAGATGCTTAGGGGGGCATGGCCAAAAAAAGGTTGGGAACCCCTGTTTTAGAGCAAGGGTTCCCAAATTTTTCAGACCATGAGCCAGTCACGTGGTTCCTCAAAATGGAAGTGGAAGCAAAATTCACCCATGCATGTGCAAAACGTTGCCGTAAATGCACCTGTAGCTGTCACAAACACATTTCCTAATTCTAGTCCATTTTATAGCTTTAAATTTCCTAATTCTTGCTGTATATATTGTGTGTGTGTGTGTGTGTGTGTGTGTGTGTGTGTATATATATATATATATATATATATATATATATATATATATATATATATATATATATATATATATATATATATATATATATATATATATATATATATATATATATATATATATATATATATATATATATATATATACACACACACACACACACACACACACACACACACACACACACACACACACACACACACACACACACACACACACTGTTTATCACCTAGTCACTGTTCCGTGTTTTTGTATATTTGTCTTGTAGTTTTGTATTTTTGTATATTTGCACTATAATTTTCACATGGGTTCTTGCATAGGCTTTCCTAATTATATGTTAATTAATTAATTATAGATCCCTGAAGAAAGGGTTAACACCCAGAAAAGCTATATCACTATCTGGAAAAGGCTTTGGATCTTGTTATTAGTAGTTGTATATAAAGAAAATATTGCAACCAAATTAATTCAGTATTTCATCTACCAAGCACAGACACTGTTTATTGCATAGTTGCATTCCTGCCTACGCAAGCGGATTCATTTTCTTCTCCACAAACACATTTACGACATCTGCAGGTGCATCTACGGCAGTGTTTTATGCATGTGCGGGCACATTTTCCTTCTGCTTCTGGGAGTGGCGAGGTGCCACGGGCCGGATGATTTGACGCCATGGGATGGATCCAACCCGCCAGCCATAGTTTGGCCACCCCTGCTTTAGAGCATCCGTTGGTTATGAAGTTTGCATGCTCTGTAATTTCACTGCTGCATCAAAAACATTTTCCTACAGCATAAACCACGATGCCAGACTGATTGGTGTGGGGGTGGGTGGGGATGAGAGTTATAAAACTCTGATCATGCAGATTTAAGACAGAAGTTGCATTTCCTAAAGTAGGTAGATATTGGTAGGAAGAGGACTGCGTCTTGCTGGTGGCTTCATCAACAGAAATTCCACAAAACAGAACTTTGTTGCAAACTCTTCAGTTTTTGTTCTTTACATTCTACACTTGTAATTAAGGTGTATGAAATGTACATTCTGTTCACACGTTGCCTCAAAGAAACCAAGAGAGGCTTAAGACTGTTAAAAGTTCCAAGAGCACAGAGGTGCTTAGAGAGGCACTTTGGAAATCGAGGTACATGGCTTCATTTTAAGGTTCATCTGCCTCAGTGTTTAAAACATATAGGAATGGGTATTTAAACCGGACATGCTGCAGAGTGTGTCACTGCAGTTCATTGGGGCCATCATGGTTTTTCAGCTTTATTTTCAGCACCATTCAGAAAAAAACACCATTTAAGATCAGAGATATTGCTGGCTTGAATAGATATAAGAAAATGAGTAAAAGCCACTGCAGTTGACACCAGCATCATATTATTGGCATGCATCATGTTAAATTGAATGGCTTGTTAGACTGTTAACGCAAACACACAGAGAGGGAAATGAAAATCTGTCTTTATAAGACAAATTGGTCTGACAGTCAGGATTTTTTTTTTACATTTGTGTAAATTTAATTTTATATACCACTCTTTTGACCAAAAAGTCTCTCCCTTGAGTGGCTTTTTGGTCAGAAGGGCAATATATAAATTTAATTAATTAATTATCCCATTTGAGATCATTTAATTGGAATTCCCTTCACTTGTTGATTCACAGGAAGTTTCTCTTGCTCATCTCTCACAGTAAAGAAACCAACCTC
This sequence comes from Bradypodion pumilum, assembly GCA_035047305.1. Taxonomy (NCBI): domain Eukaryota; kingdom Metazoa; phylum Chordata; class Lepidosauria; order Squamata; family Chamaeleonidae; genus Bradypodion; species Bradypodion pumilum. The sequence continues at coordinate 199,984,572 of JAWDJD010000001.1, forward strand.
TCATGCCTTGACCTCTTCAGATTCAAGGAGGAAACGTGCGTGCATGTGTGCGTGCGTGCATGTGTGTGTGTTCCACCACAACAAGATAAATTTATATCTTCCAACACAACATTCACATTGGATTGGATACAGGACCAAAGGATGGGAGGAAGCACAATTAGTTTGATTGTTTTGATAACAGGGATATAGTAGATGTGTGCACACAGAAAATAATAGTAATAAAACATTCGCTATACTCCAACCTGAAGATTACATCACACTTTGGCTCAAATCCAGGGCAGGCTTTGCCTCACTTTATTTTCTGAAGCCATGGATGATTTCTCCATTGACTATGATGAGAAAATGAACAAATGCCTCACCTTTCCCCTCTTTTGGCCCTTTTGCATGACATTTGCAAGCAAATTATCCTCTTCTGAAGCAATAAAACTGACATTCTTCAGACCTATTGATGAATTGATTTTGTTCTACATGTCCTTTAAAGTTTGGGAAGAGAATCACACCACACTCCCTGGCCACGATCAACTGAGAAAGAGAAGTATTGTTCATGGAAGCAAACAGCATAAATGACTGACCTTTCAAATGAGCTGCACCTTCTGATATATAATGGTTTTTAATGGTTAATTTTTTGACATCCCCCCCAAAACAACAACAACAACAGGAATTGGGCTTGTATATTTGCTGCCTATATCCCAGAATTAATACAGTTGGCTCTCTTTCTTTTTTCTTTCTTTCTCCCCATAGGGGATCCAAAGTAGTTCACAACAACTAAAATTATGAAACAAGTTTTAAAAATAATATATAAATATCATTTTAATAACCACAGTTAAACAAATTTATCAAGATTAAAAATCATTTTGAAACTTTTAAAAGCCTGTAAGTTATTTTTTTTATATATAAAAAAGCATTCCTAAGTAACTGCCTACTTGAATGCTTGGCTGAACAAGACGGTCTTTGCCTGATGGCAGAAGGACAAGAAGGAAAAGCCAACCTGGCTTCTTAGGGCAGCACATTCCAGATCCTGGGAGCAGTCACTGAGAAGACCTCTCTTGTGTTTTCACTACCTGAGCTTGGGAAGTTCCTTGAGTTGAGAGAAGTGGCTCAGCAGAAGATCTTAAAAGGCTCCTATGGGGTGATAGAATCCTTCAAATAACCTCGACTTTGTATGAGGCATTCAGTTTTTCCCAGGTTGCATTGTGCCTGGGCAGTATAAAAGACAGGACACATGCGTGCATTGCTCTTGTGGATTTTGCACAAGGCAAAGAGTGTTTAGGAGTGGTTTTTAGCATGATTTTGGATTTTTTAAAAAAAATTCATCAGAATTTTTAGAAGCATTCCTGGGATTTTTGCAGCATTCTTCAGGTTCTTAGACAATCAGGGTTGTTTGACATGTTTTTGTAATGTATTTAGCCTTTAGACAATGATTTCTTAAAGTTCTGTCAGTTTCCCGTCTGTTTCCTTGACTTTGCCCTGAAGTCTGTGCTGTTACAGTACAATGTATCTCTATGGAAACAACGTTGTACGAGGCATCATGGCAAGGATTTGGACGTTGTATGAGGCATCGCGGCTAGGATTTTGCATGCCTCATACAAAGTCCAAATCCATATAAAGTCCAAACTTGTGGAACCAAGTTTGAACGTTGTATGAGGTATCACTGTAATAACCATCATATGTTTATGTATTTGTTTGTTTCTTTAATTTATATCCTGCCATAATTAGCATCTACTATAGGCTGTTCATAATAAAAACAAGACACCGAACAATAAAAACAAATAAAATAATGACAAAACAATGCAAATCATAAGAGCAAAACCACTAAACCCCATGAAACAATTACCAACCTTCATGGCACCAGCATCCATACTAATATATTATGAAAATTAATTCCATAAATTAATTAACTCAAGGTTCATAACAGCTCACCAGTATCATTATTCACTATAGAAATTTATTTTGGAAATGCTTCCATAAATCGAAAGGCATGCATCATTTTACAAAAAACAAAAACACACACACACACACACAACAGAGCAGAGGGCAGTTCTGATTTCAAGTGGCAAGGAATTCCATAGATGGGCCCTGGGCGGGGACCACAGCCAAAAAACTCTACTTCTCATGGAAGATTTTTTTTTTTACTTCCTTAGACATAAGCACCCTCAGTGCCGTTGGTTGTGTGCTCTGGGTAGAATTTCAAAGTAAGGGGTGCTCCTACAGATAGTGTGGGCCTAAACTGTAAAGAGCTCTATAGAGACTTACCAGCATCTTGAACCTAGCACAGAACACCATGGACAGCCTGAACAGGTTAGCCAAGACTGGAGTAATATGATCAAAGTGACCAATACCCAAAATTAGTCTGGCTGCCACATTTAGCACCCACTAAAGCCTCCGTACAAGATTCAAGGGCAGCCCCATGTAGGTCAATATTAACATAGAGCTCCTTTCCAGGAATGAGTGAAGTTGGGTGATGCAGTGTAGTTGATAAAACACAGCCTTGACCACTGAAGCCACCTACTGTTCCATAGCAAGCATTATGCACCCTCTCCCTCAGCGTTCGGCTCCTGAACTTGAGGGAAATTCTCCTAACCTGATACAAGTTGTTCCCTATCAACATGACCTCTGTCTTATCTGGATTCAGCCTCAGCCTATTCTCCTCCATCCACTCCATAACCAATTCCAGGCAACCCTCCAAGGCAGGGATGCCCAAACTATGGCTCAGGGGCAGGGGCCGGCCCATGGGACATCATCATCCAGCCCACGGGGTGGATTGCCACCAACACCGGAAGTGCCCTGATCATACCTGTCAACCCGCGGCTCCGGAAAAACAGGACCTGCGCACATCGCTTGTGCGCAGGTCCCATTCCACGCATGCATGGAAAGGTTTTACCCCTTCCACGCATGTGCAGAAGGGCTATGCCGCTTGCGCAGCCCTTACGCAAGCAATGTAGCACTTCCACGCATGCGTGGAAGGGGTAAAACCCTCCGCGCATGCGTGGAAAGCGTTTCCTCCGCTGCCAAATTACGGGGTTTTGGCAGCGGGGGCTGGGTTATGACGTCAATCGACGTCAATTTACGGGGTAATCCCGGCCAAATCAGGAAGGTTGACAGGTATGGCCCTGATGTCACCAATGCTGAAAATGACACGTTTTTGCGACAAAATGTGGCAAAAAATGTGGTGGGGGAAAAACTTCACTTCCTCCTCTAGAAGTGGCGGAGGCAGGAAAAATGCCTGGAAATACACACCCATCAAGCGTAGCTCCGGAAAATATGGGAAATTACTTTGCAAGCTCACGTGCGTATGCTCAGTGACCCATTTGTGCATGCACAGAACTCATTTGCGCATGTGCAGAGCCCCTTTGGGCATACACAGAACCCCTTTGCAATGGGTGCACATGCACAGTAACCCCTTTCCCCACCATTCAAAATATGGGACAGCTCCGGGAAAGGGGAGGAACAAGCGCTAAAATACGGGAAATCCCGGCCAATACGGGATATTTGGCAGGTATGTGGAAATGTGGTGTGAATTCATGCACCACCAGCACTGCTGGGAGGAACCACATGACCAGCCTGGTCAGGCCCCTAGCAGGAAAAGTTTGGGCACCCCTGCTCCAAGGTCTGGACAAAACAATCTACTTAGATGGAAAAGGAGAGATAAGGTTGCACACCATTAGCATACTAATAACAGGCACATGTTGGGATGCCCAACCACACACATTAAGAATATCTGCACTAACTTTACGTTGCTCTGCAGGAGAGTATGCTAGTCCAGTGTGATACAGATCAAACATGCAAAGCAGGTGGATGTGGCTCTAAATGAAACAGTCAGCTTGGTCACAGGATGCCTAAAACCAACCCCAACACAAAAAGTGCATTACTTAGCTGGCATACCTCCACCAAAATTTTACCAAGAAAGCACTGCTCAGAAAGAGTGGGTCAAAGCAAGATCCTCAGAAACACACCTCCTATTCGATCATCAATCTCCAAAGCAGAGACTGAAATCAAGGCACAGTTTCCTCATAACTTCTGCCCTCCCCCCTCAAACCACCAGCCACCACAGACCACTTTGGAAAGCAAGTAAGGAGCTACCAGACAACTGGGCAGAACCACATGGTTCTTTACGGCTGCCGCCACTGCTGCTGCCGCTGGTGGCAGGGGAGTGGTGGGGGCTTGGGGTGGTCCTGCTGCTGCTGCAGCCTGAAAGCATTGTAAAGCAAAGCAATCACACTTATATACTACCCCATAGCACTCAGTGCACTGCCTGGGCAGTTTAGTGTATGGGAGTCAAGACACACGACACAGCCAAGGGCTGGGTTAACTCAGGTTTATTGCATGGTGGACAGAGGGAACATGAGGTAATGGCAGATGAACAGCTCTATATATATGGTAGTAACGTATTTGAATGTGGCTCCACGATAGCCCGTTGGCTACTGGTCCGCGTGACGTCATGGCTGGTCACGCCCTTCTTGTCCAGGTGTAGGTAGCGGCGGGAAACTTCCCGCGCTGCGGTCTTTGATGGGTTTGGACCAAGAGAGCTTGGACGCTCGCTGCTGCCAGCTGGTGGTCATTAGCTCGCGTCCTATTACAGGGTTTATAGTGATACAGCTGAAGGTTACATTGTTACTCATAGGCAAGGTTACATTGGTTCAGATACATTGATATCACATGTGGAAGGTTACACTGTTAGGACACAACACTCCTCCCCCCTAGGATGAGACGAAGTCTCTCAGCCAAGATGGCTTATTTCGAACACGCTGGGGTCTCGGCGCGGGCTGCCCTGCCCTGGCTTCTCTCCCTCCTCCTTGCTCCCTGGCTTCCTGCCCTGTAATGGGAGAGGATGACTTGTTAGTGGTTTGCCGCGGCTCTGCGGCTTTGTTGAAGGGTGTGTGCTTTGTTTGGGATGAACCGGGGGCACTAGGGGCTAACGAAAAACCCCTCTTCTCGCTTGGATGGGTGGGGGAACACTCCAAAAAACCCCCCCGGCTAGTAAAATCAAAATCAAAATCGGATTCGGGGGAATCGGCGGCGGCGGCGGCCGCACACTCCTTTTCCCTCCCCCCGGGCTCTGATAGAACTGGGGTATCAAAAGGATATGAGTCGGGACCACTGCTTTCCCCCCTGGTTTCGGGCTGAAGTCCCTCACTGTCTCCCCCTTGGGCTAAACGGGTGGGGGAGAACCCTATCGCTGAATCTTATTGCTGAGCCCCACTGATCGGTCCCTCGCTCACTCGGTGCCTCAGTTGGTCAGCGTGCCTCCTCCAGAGGAGACCGGTGCTAGTTTCCACCCGATATGACACTGGTCCCGTCTGTTCTATTATCGTCCCTGGCACCCAGGCTGGGCCTGCGTTGGCATAGTTCCTGCAGTGTACAGGATCGCCTACGCCGAAACCTTTCGAGACTGCTAAACCTATGTTCTTCCCTTTGTCCTCGACCCTCGACGGGTCCAACCTGGACAACAGTGTGGTCAGTTTCCTCCGCATCAGCAGCTCAGCCGGCGAGTATCCCGACGCTAAGGGGGTCACTCTGTACGCTAACAGAAATTGACAAACTTGGTGATTTAAATCTCCCGGGCCCATGCGGCGCAGCGCATCTTTTGTTGTGCGCACCAACCATTCCACCTGGCCATTCGTGGCCGGGTGAAACGGCGCGGATGTGACATGCCGAATTGCATTTGCCCCCATGAATGCTGCGAACTCAGCGGACGTGAAACAACTGGCGTTATCGCTGACCAACGTGTCGGGTAAACCGAACGTGGAAAAGACCCTCCTTAGCTGGCGAATGGTAGTGGTGGAGGACGTGCTCTTTACCGGAATGACCTCCAGCCACTTTGAGTATGCATCCACTACCAGGAGAAACATGGTCCCCCGGAACGGGCCAGCAAAATCTACGTGCACTCTGGACCACGGTCCCCTTGCTGCGTCCCATTCCCTATGCGGGAGGCGGGCCTCCTCCGGTCGGGAGCACTGACATGCCGCACAAGTGCCGACCATATGCTCTATGTCGGCGTCCAGCTGGGGCCACCAGAAGTAACTCCGGGCCAGCGCCTTTGAACGGACGATTCCCGGGTGGCTGACGTGCAACAGCTTTAGCACTTTTGGCCGCAGGGACGTAGGAACCACCACCCGTTGGCCCCACAACAGGCACCCCCTCTCTAACGACAATTCTACTCGCTTACGGAAGAATGGGTCGAATTCCGTGCCTGGGGATGACGCTGGCCACCCCTTCTGCACCCACGAGCATACCTTCTCTAGAATTCTATCCTTTCCGGTCGCCCTGGCAATGTCGGCCGGTACTATTGGGGGTGACTCTAAGACCTCTATTAGCAATACCTGGCGGTCTCGTCTTATGCCTGCTTTTTGGTCGTCCGACAAGGGTAACGGAGACCGTGAGAGCGCGTCTGCATGGCTGATCTCCTTCCCTGGCCGGTACTCTAGCTCATGTTGATATGCGTTAAGAAAGATAGCCCACCGCAGCATCCTTGGGGACAGGATCTGTGGCGTGGGCTTATTTGCAGTGAATATCCCTAACAGGGGTTTGTGATCCGTCACGATTTTGAACGGCCGACCATACAGAAAATCGTGAAATTTTTTGGTTCCCGCTACTATCGCAAGTGCCTCCCTATCGGTCTGTGCGTAATTCCGCTCTGCTTGGGACAGGGACCTTGAATAAAACGCTATCGGGGCCTCCCTTCCGTCGTCCAACACGTGGCAAAGCACCGCCCCCACCCCCACCGGGGATGCATCGCAAACTAAAACTATGGGCCGTTTGGGGTCGAAATGAGTCAGGATGGCCTCGGACGTGAGGAGTTGCTTTAACTCTGTGAACGCTTTCTCTTGCTCGTCACCCCACAGCCATTTTTCCTCCTTCTTAAGTAACCGATGGAGCGGCTCGGCAACAGACGCCTTCCGCGGAAGGAAGGTATGATAGAAATTGAGGAGCCCCAGAAACGACTGTAGTTCGGTTTTGGAAGTGGGGCGAGGAGCTTTCTTAATTGCGACTACCTTCGATTTGGACGGCCTAATTCCTTCGGGTGTGACACGGAACCCTAAAAACTCAACCTCTGTTTCGAAAAATACACATTTGTCTTTTCTCAGTCGTAGCCCCGCTTTCTCGAACACGGTCAGGACCTTATCCAATCTGTGAGCCAGCTCGGCCTTATTCCCCCCTGTTATCAACACGTCATCAAAGTATGGCAACACCCCCTCCAGCCCCTTCAGGAGGCGTTCCACTAGCGACTGAAAAATGCCGGGTGCCGAGTTCACGCCGAACTGCAACCGCGACACCTGGAACGCCCCCTTATGTGTGACTATTGTTTGTGCCGCCGCTGTGGCGGGGGTTACCGGGAGTTGCTGGTAGGCCTGTGCTAAATCAAGTTTAGCGAAACACTTTCCCCCATTTAGCCTGGCCAGGAGGTGGCTGACCACCGGCACCGGGTATGCATTAGGGCGGATTGCCTTATTAATGGTACACTTATAATCAGCGCAAATGCGCACCTCCCCGTTAGCCTTCAATGCTGTTACAATTGGAGTCTCCCACTCCGCGGAATCCACAGGAACAAGGATCCCCTGACCCACCAGTTTGTCCAGTTCCGCCTCTATTTTGTCCTTAAGCGCGAACGGTACCCTGCGCGGCTTGAGTCTTATCGGGCGGACCTCCGGGTCTAGGTCGAAGGCTACAGGGGGTCCCTTGAACTTTCCCAGTCCACTTTTGAAAACGGTGAGGTGTGCGTTACACACCGCTTGTATCGGGTCCTCCCCTACTGCATGCACTCCCCCTATGAACAGACCTAAAGGCTGAAACCACTGTGTCCCGAGGAGGCTACAACTTCCCCCTTTGAGTACCACTAGGGGAAGTTCCGCAGAGTGTCTCTTAAAACGAACCCGGAATGTCCCGACCCCCAACACTGGAATGCTATTCCCCTGTACGTCCCGTAGTGTGGCCCTCAACGCTTTGAGCTTGGGCCGCATGTGGGGGTCGATTCTCAAAAACTCTCTCTGGGGAATTATAGAATAGGAGGACCCCGAGTCAATTTCCATCCTAATAGGGGTCCCTTGTACTAGTACCTCAACGAAGTAATGGGCTTGTCCCGCAGAAACGCTGAACACAGGAGCGTCGACCTCGCTGTCGTCCGAGATGCGGCCCACGCCGTCCTGCTTCCTCGTGGTCCGGGCGCCATCTTTGGACCTCGCCGGACGGTCCGACCTGGCTGAGCGGTCCTGCGACTGTCTCCGGCCCTCTTTCCCTTTCCTGCACGCCTTGGCGATGTGCCCCTGACGACCGCAGTTGAAACACTCGGCTTTCCTGAATGGGCACCTCACGCGCTCATGGGCCGCTCCGCAACCATCGCAGCGGCGCCCTCCTCTCCGGACCTTCTGGACCTCTTCGCCGTCGCTGCTATCGGAAGATGACTTCGAGGTCGGTCGGGTTGCATGTACCGACTGACCGGACTTCCCGTGCGACGAGTTTTCCGCTTTGCCGGCCCTCGGACGCCACTCACGCCACTTGTGCATCTCGTCTACTCCAGCATTCGTGGACTCCGCGGCTTCCGCGGCCTCTACAACCTCTTCCAGTGTGGGTGGTGGCTCCTTGTTCATGAGGCTACGCTGCACTTCCTTGTCCTTCAGGCCGCACAGCACTCCGTCCCTGAGAGCCATTTCTAGGAAGTGCTCCCATCTGCAGGGGGCGGCGGCTACCCTCATGGCTGATACGAATGCTTCTACCGACTCGTCCGGCGCTTGGACTCGCCTCCAAAACGCGCTCCGAGCGGGAAACATTGCCCTCGAGGGTCGGAAACGCTCACGCAGCATTTTCATGATGTCCCCGGCTTTGAAATCACTCATCTTCTTCGGTGCAAGAATGCCCACCAGCGTCCGCTTGGTTTCCATTCCAAGCATGCGGGTGAGGATGGCCCTCTTCCGTTCCTCATCGTCTTCTTTGACTTTGAGTTCCACCAGTGCCGCCTGGAAGTCCATCTCAAAAAGCTCCCAGTCTTGCGGTTTGGTGATGTTGAACCCGCTCTGTGTCCTGGCTCCCTGGGGATCCATTATCCCACCTTCGTCGCCAATTTAGTGTATGGGAGTCAAGACACACGACACAGCCAAGGGCTGGGTTAACTCAGGTTTATTGCATGGTGGACAGAGGGAACATGAGGTAATGGCGGATGAACAGCTCTATATATATGGTAGTAACGTATTTGAATGTGGCTCCACGATAGCCCGTTGGCTACTGGTCCGCGTGACGTCATGGCTGGTCACGCCCTTCTTGTCCAGGTGTAGGTAGCGGCGGGAAACTTCCCGCGCTGCGGTCTTTGATGGGTTTGGACCAAGAGAGCTTGGACGCTCGCTGCTGCCAGCTGGTGGTCATTAGCTCGCGTCCTATTACAGGGTTTATAGTGATACAGCTGAAGGTTACATTGTTACTCATAGGCAAGGTTACATTGGTTCAGATAGATTGATATCACATGTGGAAGGTTACACTGTTAGGACACAACAGGCAGTCAACAAGTTTATTAGCATTTTGCCCCCAACACACTGGGTACTTATTTTACTGACCTCGAAAGGATGGAAGGCTGAGTCAACCTTTAGCACTGGTCAGAATTGAACTTCCAACCTTTTGGTTGCAGGACAACAGTTTATTCACTGTGCCACCAGGGCTCCATGTAACAGAGTAACATGCTCCCTGAAACCAGCTCCAGTCAGTAGTCTGTCTATAGCAATCCCTATCACCTAATTTGCCTTTTGGCTGATGTGGGAACCTGTTTTGTCTGGATTACATTTTAATTTATTAGTCCTCATACAGTCTGTCATTGACAATGGACACTGGTATAACTGTAACCTCTATGGCCTTTTTGATTCAGCCCAATGTGTGGGCAAATCATAGGAACAGGCTTTGACTCAGGAATTGAGTAAGAAAGAGCAGGAGTATTGGAGAGGTAGGAGCTGCTGTTCCTAGGGAGGCTTACCACCTTTGTTTAGGTAGCAGAAATTTCTATATGTTTGTGCAGAAGAGGCACTGGAAAGGTGACTCCAAATATGTATTTGCATTAGTATTTCAATTTTATTTAAAAGATTTAGAGACTATATGTTTGGAGCTGATTCTTTTGTTATGGAAGGACAGAGGCATCCATTGCTCCTCTAACCCACTTAGCAGGTCGCTTTTTGGCTGCTTTTATAAGCCAGGAAGGGCAACAGTCCCAACACCCATATGGTGGCTTTCATCTCTCCAAAGATCCAGTCTACATCATCAGTTTGTACAAACTGAAATGTATCTATTGTAAAACAACAAGCAGGGGCCAAAGTTGCATCCATGTCTACTACAATATCTAAGTCAGGGGTGACTGAACTTTTTGGGCTGGGGGCCTGACCATGCCTCTGGAACAGCTGAGCGGGCCAGACCACATCCCCAGAACAGGGCGTGTTTGTGCATGCACATCCATATTCGCTTCCTGGTTCAGCATGGACACTTCTGCTCATGTGTGAAAGTGTCCATATTCATTTCCTGGTTCAGCGCAGACCCTTCTGCGCATGCATGAGTGCATCCATGTCAAACCAGGAAGTGAGTACATCCATGAGCATGTCTGTGCTGAACCAGGAAGTGAATACGAACGTGTCCGCACATTTGCAGAAGGGTCCGTATTCACTTTCTGGTTTGGTGAGGGTATCATGGGCCTGATGGAATGGCTTTGGGGGCCATATCCAGCCCACAGGCTGTCGTTTGGGCATGCCTGATCTAAGTCAAAGTGAACCTGAGTAACTATCTCTGTGAAGTACCATGCAATATCTTCACAGTAGGCCATTGAGTAATCAGTGTCTTTCTCTTGCAGCTATCTATGCAACAACAGTCCCTTGACCACCCAAAATTGCTCTGCTGGATGGTTCTGTGCAACAAAATGGTGGAGGAGAAGAATAGCTTCTTTGATGCCACCACTGACATTGAATAGGCCTTCCACGAAGCTCTAGCCCATGTTTGATTGGATTAATTCTGAGTTTTCCAGCTAATGAGTCTCTCTGTTGAGTGTTGTTGGTTTCAGAGCAAAGACTGGGACAGCTTTCAGGTTTAGAATTATAAGCAAGTTCCCCAAGAATTCTCCTTTATTTATGTAGACCAGCCAAAGTCATCAGTCAGATGACAGTAAAATGAAATAATGTTTACTTACAAAGATCGACACAAAGGCATAATATTATTAGTGGTGAAAAGACAAATCATTTATCCTAATAAATGGTTAGAAAAAACATATGTTTTCACTCTCTCCTACATGGCTGAGGAGGGAGTTCCACAAAGCGTATGCCTCATAAGTTGGAGGATCAGCAGCTAGTCAGAGAAAACTAAATTTTTACCTCAGAGTGAAGGTTAAGCACCCAAAAAGGTGGGAAGAAAGAAGCCTATTGACTGGCTGGTTTAGAACAAGCAAACCAACCAATAGTTTTCCTAGATGTTCTTTTTTGTCTTCTAAGAGGGTCATATGATCACCTATATTGGTAATTTAGCATGTGTATAGTATTGGTATGCTTCCATGTAGAGCATATTGCAGGAATCCAATCAGCATGTATCAAAGGCATACTGTATGCCACTGTAGTTAAGGCTTGAAACTGATTCCCCCAGAGACTAAGGTAGCCCTACTGAATAGCATCAGTGGTGCCTAATCATGGCCTATTGAGTGGACTCTTCTATTTAGGGTTGCTTTTTATATGGCTACAGTGGGACCTTTTCTCTCACACCCATGATATCTACCACTTTAAGAATTCCCATTCTCCTTCCTCATACTGAAAAGACCCACCTGGTACAGTAGTTGTGAGCAGTAAGCAGAGCACAATGTTTTTTGTTTGTTTTTTGCTATAATAATTGGCATTATCACATTCATGGGTCTAATTTCACTTTTCCCTGAGTGTCCCTTCTTTGCCTTTTCCAGCTGGATGAGGCTCCTAAAGCCAAGGTAGGAGGAAGCAACACTGTGCTCTTCCTTGGAAGTAACAGAAACAAAAACCGCTCCACCAATGAGCTGGCCATTCTTTTCTGCTCATACTCTTCCAAAGCAGGTCAGCAGGACAGCAATGACAACATCAGCAGCAATGGCAGAGGCCAATTCAGGGACTCTGTGGCTGTAGGATCTCTTCTATTAGTTTAGTTTAGTTTATTCGATTTATACCCTGCCCTATTCAGCACAGGCTGACTCAGGGTAGATCTTCTATGGGAGATCTGCTACCACAAGCCCTCTCTGGTCACTCCAAACAACAATGAAAGGAAGCTTTCTCTTTGGACTTTCCCTCTTTCTCTGCCTGCTCTTCCTCTGGCTGCCCACAGTGCCAAGTGGTGACCCAACCAGAGAATTAACTGACTAGTGTCTGGTCAGGTAAAGCAGGTAAAAAGGCTCCAGTTGAGAAAGATGGAAGACCCATCATGCTGCCTCTTCTAAAAGACTGGCCACATCTCCCCACATACCCCTGTGGCCCAGGCATGAAATCAATGTCCCCAAATTTCTATAAACCAGTCTGACCAGGTTATCCTGCTATGACCGAACTGCCAGTGACTCAATGCTGATCATCAGGCAGCGGTTAACTAACCTGACAACCCTGAGGACTAATGGCATTGGGTGGTGATGTTCACTGGGAAGGGTGATGGTCCCCAAGTGGATTAACTCCTATGGAGGGCAGAAGCTTCATTATATGGGGCTGAAGAAGGACTTTGTGTGTCAAAGGACTCAGTTCCAGAAAGTGACTCATAGAATTGCATCAGTGGTATGGGTGTCATGCTGCGATGCAGAAGGAGGTAAGGCCACTGCATTATATTATCGGGACAATCTTCATGACTGATAGCCATGATGATTGTCAATATTCGGAATCAGATATGGCACAAGAAGAAGAAACTTCTATAAACTAAATCTAAATTTCTCTAGAAATGCTGGATAGCTTCGTCGTTTAGGTATGTGACTAGGAGTTCAACTCCCCACTGTGCCTCCTTGACAGGGGCTGGACTCTATGATCCATAGGGTCCCTTCCAACTGTGCAACTCTAAGATTATTCATAAACAAGGAGTTCAGTTTCTGCACTAGAGGAAATGAATACAGGGGTGATGACAGCAGAGTGAGTACTGGGTAGAAGAAACAGAAAAAAAATGTGGGGGAAAACCCTCTTGGTTAACAGAGGAATAAAGTGAAAGCATTGAGGTAGGCTAGAACTAAAGAGTTTCTAACCCAGCCAGAAACAGATACATTCAGTAATATAGAACAAGCATTGCTGACCCCAAAACAAAAATGAAATTGTTGGACTCCATGTCCAATCATGATTGTGAGATTCCAAAAATTTTACCTCTATGAATTCCAGAGGGACTTTTAATAAAAGAAAAAAAATGTTGGAAGAGAGTCTAGAAAGTAGGAAGTTCCAGGTAAGATGACAGCATTAAAATGAGTTCAGGGAGGGAAGTCCTGGATGATACTCAGTAAGTGGGGGAGATAGAGAAATGCAATAGTTTGTAAGGAATGTCATCCTGCTTCTTAGCAGAGAGAGAGAGAGAGAGAGAGAGAGAGAGAGAGAGAGAGTGAGTGAGTGAGTGAGAGTGTAAGTGAGTGAGAGTGTGAGTGAGTTGTAAAAAGGAATAAAAAAAGGATAGGAAAGATATAAATACCAGAGAATAAAGCTAGTCTAGGCCCCCACAACTTCTAGAGGCATAAATGTCTATTTTCTGTCCCTCCCTTACCAAATGTGCTCTGCTGTAGCAAAAACAAGCCAATATAATTGAGTTTGGGTTCACAAATTGCCTGCTATGCAATATTATATAATTTTATTGTCAAGGTAGCAAGAGTTTAACATAACCGCCACAAGGCATGATACAGACACCCAGGGTGTTTGTCAAAATTAAAAAATTAATTATGCGATTCTATCTTTAACCTGTTCTACTGAGACTTTATGAAATATACAAGAGGCTGTGGATTCATTCTTGAAAGAAATGCAAGCAATGAAGCATTTCTTTCTGATTGTGCAAAATGAAAAATGCGATCAGATAGCAGATAATACTTAACTCTCTGGCTGCATATATGTATTCAGGCAGGAAGAGAGGACTCCAGAATTACCAGCTGCTGGTGGTTTGTTGAAACATTGGTATATAATTAATTCACATCCATAATTGCAAAATTTTAAACTGGAGCTTGCAAATATTACAGGTCTTGGAAATTTATTCATAAGAATAATGAATACCCACACAGAAGTCATCAATAAATGCAGAAGTGGGAGGATGATGCAGATGTATTGGATGACTTCAATACATTATTACATGCATTCTTTTTAAAACGAAATTTCAAAGCTCTGATTGGGAGCATTTTGGGAGGATTTGTATCCATGTTGAAATGGGGTGTGTGGAATGAGCCTTCTCATAGAATCATAGAACCACTGGATTGGAAGGGGCCTTTTAGGTCATCGAGTTCAACCCCCTGCTCAATGCAGGAAGCCTTCATGACTTTATGGGCAACAACATCACTTATTGGTGGTTCCTTCCACTCCAGATGCAGCAACATGAAGCAACACATTTATATAAGCACCACTGCATGAGAGCCTATATGAAAGGATGACTAGCTGGGCATTTAGCCTGTTGTGTGGCCTGCTGTGGGGATTTACTGCATTCCTTTTGCCACCAATAAGACAATGTGATTGATAGAGTGATCACCCTGCCTCCAGAGAAGGGGTGGCCAACCTTTTTATGCTGTGGGCTTGACTATGCCCCTGTACAGCAGAGTGGTGCTGACCACACCCCCGGAAGCAGAAGTGGGCACATTTACAGCTGTTGTAAATGCATTTATGACAGCCACAGGTACGTTTGCATATTCGTGGGTGCATTTTACAGCTGACATAAACGTGCCTGCTTCCACTTCTGCAGGCGGCAGAGGCGGCGACAGGCCAGATGGAATGGCGTCATGGGCTGTAGGTTGGGAACCCCTGCTCCAGTTCATTCCTACCTGCACTTTTTGGGGTCCCTGTTAAGGGGTACTGCTTTTTAGGTAGGATTGCTCCATTTTGATTCACTTCTTCTTTATTTTTTTAATTAATTTTTATTACAGACACTAAAAATATACAAATACAAAAACATTTCAATACAAATACAAGTGTAAAGAGAAAAAGAGAAGAAGAAAAAAACAATATGCTATCGTCCACAATGTTGTTACAATGTTTTTCATTTTCAGTGTTATTCTTCACTTTTATATTTATATAATTTATATTATAAATCATTTTAAACTGTCTTTTTCTTATACTACCTTTTCCAAAATTTACTTTATAACACTTTTTACACCTTAAATTCATCCAAATAGACATACAGCACACATATTAGCAACAAAATAATATAAACCTCAGTGATTTATACAGAGCCTCAGAGATTATGTTTTCTTTTAAATACCCGTTACTTCCAGAAATTCATTTGATCTGCTGCTGGTGCATTACCTTTCTTTCTTTTTAGTGTGTAAAAAGCACATGTGAAAGATCTTGATTGTGTTAAACTGGGCCACATGAGGTGCAATGTGGTTTCCTGATCCCAAACCACATGATCCTCGCCATGTGGATGCAAAGATCACACCATGCACCTCTGTCCAACATTAGCTAACTTTAATGAACCCAATCCAGCCCACTTAAATTTGGTTTCCTATCCCGACTTTGACAATGACCTGCAAGTGGTGATTAATGAAAGAATTCTTCCTAGATCCAAAATTAATATTATCTATCAACATAGAGGGCCTTTGAACACCTGAAGAAAAGCTATTGCATCAGCTCACATCACTGTGATATGCTTTATATTCCAGAAACATGGAGACAGCCATCAGTGACCCCCACTTTCTTTGGCATGAGACTTGCAGCTGAGATACTATATAGACAGTACATAAATGCTACTTTAGTGAAGCTTTATCTCCAAATACCATCTCCTGCTGTCAGAGAACAAGGTGATATGGAGAGAGAAAAAGCAATGGGCCTAAGTAATTGCATGGTATCTTTTGTTTATAAATCAATGATGTAACCTTTTCTTTTTAAACCCTGGTCAATTTCCATAAGCAACCATTTTTATTTTTTTATAATCAGAAATGTGAATTACCACAGCAATGTCTGGGGATATGCACTTGGTGATAACAATAGTGGTGCTAAAATGGGCATAAACCCAGGATATCAAACATTTCTCATTTGTCATTTGAAGAAGATGGCAACATGGCTAAAACCAGAAGTTGATATTTACCAGTAACATATAGCCTAGCACTGCAAAAAGTCAGCCTGTGTCTCAATTCCAAATACAGAGCACGGGCTCATAATGTGCAAAATCATAGTTGCAGCCCAACCATCAAAAGTATCATGCCACAAAACATGTAATTTTTAAAAAGCCCATTGACTTCAGTACAACTTTGGATGGAATTATATCAAACATCTGTCTGGCCCCAGAAACCTGTTCATCACGGCAGTGAAAAGATCATCTTGACTGTCCATACCCTGAGGATGAAGAATTAACTACCCCCAAAGGCTTATAACAGAAATAGTTGCCCAAATGAATAATTATTTTTCACTAATTGAACATAATTCCCTGAGCAAAAAAAAATCATTTTGCTTTGGCAATGATTAATTTCTTCAATCTCTGAAAATAAGAGAGATAATTGGATAAAACTCACAGAAGAAATAAATATGTCAAGAAATAGTCCGAGGGCCTAGAGATTATTAAAGAGGCTAATAGCAACCCAACTAAAAGCCCCATTCACCCAAATATTTCAGCAATAGCCCATCAGCTCCCCATTAATGGCAGATCTGAACATCACCGCTGGAAATTAGAACTTAAACTTGAAAGAAACAAGCTACTGGAGGCCAATGACCTTATAAAACCATTCAGCTTGACTGAACTCAAAAATGTTATGTGTACAGTATTTGCAAAAATGGAAAGTCAACAAGTCTCGATGATATATGGAGAAAGGTAGCACCTAATAGTGACAGACTGAAAGCATTTACATCAAGTACACGTCCACTCAACCTCCACCATCGTAACATTTCTAGATTAAAATTGGGGAAACATTTTTTCCAAAACATTGGTGAATCTTAAAATAATAGCAGAGAATGCCAGGAGTATAATGTATAAAGAATGCAAGCGTGGCACCAAAATGGCCGCCGCGCTCTTTGCGGGAGCCCCCCCACAGGATGAAGGCATCCGGGTAGTTAGGGGTGTGGCCAGCTCCCTTATAAAAGGGGTGGCCACGAGGCAGCCGAGCTGCCATTTTGCGAAGCGACGGAGCGGAGAAGTTTTTCCTCTTATCCGTCGCTTTTTACCTCGAGCGGGAAACCTTTTGGCTGCTTATTTTCCTCTTTTTCGGCTTCCCTTAGGTCCGTCTGAGATGCCTTCGAAGAAGAAGGTGGCCGCGAGCGCGGCCCGGGTGGTGCGGCGGCGCAATCCGGGTCGGAGGACCGCGGCTGCGCCTTCCCACCAGCCGCCTTTGCTGGCTCCCACCGGGACCGGTGGGATGGGGTCTATTACCCCCTGGCCGGAGGCCAGGGACCCGAGTAGGGGTCCGGTATGGGCTGCGGCCTGCGGCCCGCAAGTGGCGGACGCCGCTCCTGCTGCTCATTCTGGGCCTTCCTCCATCGGGGCCCAGCTCACTTTGGGGCCTTCCAGCCTTGGGGGGGGGGCGGTCCCCTCCCTTGGCGGATGCCCACGCCAGCCCTGCCGGGCCTGGGTGTGGGGTCATGGCCTTATTCGGGCCCCGGGGTGCAAGGGCCTGTACCCACGCCCATAACGGGCGGGCCGGCTGGCCCATGGCCCCAGGCCAGTGTCGAGGCCTTGCTGGCCCGCGTGGCGGCACTTGAGGCTTCCCTCGCTCGGGCCGGCCACGCTGGCGCTCCTTTTGGGGCGCGCTTGGACGCGTCGTCTGCTGGGCAGCGGCAGGCGACGGGACGGGTCGAGCAGCTTGAGGCGCGTGGCGCGACTTCGGCCACTGCCTCGCAGCTCCCCGACCAACAGGCCGGCGCGGGTCAAGCTCCAGCGGCGAGCTCTACGGCGGTCGTGAGCTCCGACGCCCCCAGTGGGCCGGAACCCCCGGTGGGGGCGGCCCGCGGGGGTGCAGCATGTGAGTATGCGGTACAAACTAGTGCACCTACACATGTGGCTACGTTGGGGGGGGGGGCTTTCCAATGGCCTTGGCCTCGCATGGGTGGTCCGGCGGTACAGCCGCCGACGCACCAACAGGCGATGCCAACCACCACCCAGGGCCCCGGGGTGGGTAGCATTTCCTACCCTGTGGGGAATGTTTTGGGGGTGGCTGGGTTAGTTCAAGCCCCTTTCCAGATGCCCGCAGTTTCTGCTGTGCCTGTCTCGGCCTTGCCAACAGCGGGCTATTCCTTGCCACTGGGTGACCATTTGGCACAGGCCACCAGAGAGAAAATATGGCGAGGGGAGTATGTTGATATCTTCTCACTCCTAAACAGGGAGCCCACCAAGGAAGAGAGGGAGGGGCAGGATGAGAAGGATAAGGAACAGGCACGTCGTCGCAAGCCGCCACGGACGTGGGCCAACTGGCTGCCGGCTTACCTCATCTACATGGCGGTGTACCTGAGGGCCCGGCCGGATCTGGCAATTCCTATGGTCCAGTATTTGGACAATATCTACCGGGCGATGGTTGATTTTCCGGGCCCGTCGTGGTTGGCTTATGACGAGGAATTCCGTATGAGAATTCCACTGCACCCGGAGATGAGGTGGGATGAGCCATGTCAGAGACTTTGGCTGCTGTACATGACGCCCACGCGCCCCGCACCAGGGGAAAGGTACCATTGTGGACATGCGGTCCAGCGAGTGGCTCCAGCACAGGTTCCCCGCCAAGTGGCGGGGCAGGGGGTTCCAGCCCGACTGCTGTGCTGGGCTTTCTCGTCGAATGGTTCATGCAGTAAGAAGAATTGCAAGTACAGACATGAGTGTCCCACCTGTGCGGGCCCCCATGCGGCCTCTGCCTGTCCCAGGCCTGGAGGGACGCGGGGCAGAGGGAGGGGCGGACAGTGGGCTGGCAAGACTGCCACAGATGGAGCTGGTTCGCCGAAAGGCTCCCTCCCCAATTAATGTGGACATGCTGGAGCGTTGGCTCGCATTGTACCCGAAGGGGGAGGATGCAGATTATCTACTTCAGGGCTTTAGACAGGGGTTCCGTATTCCTTTCAAGGGTGATAGGTCCCCTCAGGATGCCCCCAATCTTTTGTCCCTTAGGGGAAGGGAGGAAGTGGCTGCCGCCAGCATTAATAAGGAGGTCAATGCGGGCAGGGTCGCTGGCCCTTTCCCTGCACCCCCGTTCACTAACCTCAAGGTATCGCCCCTGGGCTTGGTTCCCAAGAAGTCACCGGGCGAGTTTCGCCTAATCCATCACTTGTCCTACCCAGCTGGCCGATCGGTCAATGTTGCTATCCCTGATGACCTTTGCTCAGTCAGGTATACATCTTTTGACCACGCGCTGCGCATGGTGCGCTCATGTGGCCCGGGTGCGCTGCTGGCTAAGTGCGACATTAAGTCGGCTTTTCGCCTCTTGCCAGTGCACCCGGGTGACTTTGAATTGCTGGGTTTCAAATTTCGGGGCGAATATTATTTTGATAAGGCCATGCCTTTTGGCTGTTCCATATCATGCTCGGCTTTCGAGCGTTTCAGTACCTTCCTAGAGTGGGCTTTCGTCCGCAGGTCAGGGTCCCGGTCTGTAGCCCATTACCTGGATGACTTTTTATTCGGGGGTGAAAGGGGCTGGGACACGTGTACACGTCTCCTCAACACATTTCAGACGCTAATGGAGGAACTCGGTGTCCCTTTAGCGCCCGAAAAGACCGAGGGCCCATCTACACAGCTAGTCTTCCTGGGGGTGGAGATTGACACGATAGCGCAGGCATCTAGGTTACCGCGGGATAAGGTGTCAAGGATAGTGGCCCTTATCTCGGACTTGTTGGCCAAGCGCAAGGCATCACTGAGGGAACTGCAGGTGCTGCATGGTCACCTTAATTTTGCCTGCAGAGTGGTCGCACCGGGCAGGGCTTTTGCCCGGCGCTTGTGCGACGCTATGGCAGGATTATCCAGGCCTCACCATAGGGTTTGGCTTACCCGTGGTATCAGGGCAGACATGCTTGTCTGGTTACAGTTCCTGAGGGACTTCAATGGGGTCTCATTTTGGAGGCATGACCTCCTGGCTTCCCCTCAATTTCAGATTCAGTCTGATGCCTCGGGATCCCTGGGTTATGGGATGTACTTCAATGGGAAGTGGGCCTATGGTGGGTGGCCACCGGCCCGGGCAGGCACGGGTCGCCTGCGTGATCTCACGTATCTGGAATTTTTCCCTATTCTGGGCGCTTTGATGCTATGGGGCCAGGAGTGGTCCAACTCGGTCGTGCATTTCTGGTGTGACAATGCGGCCGTGGTCCACATTGTAAATGCACAGACTTCTAAATCGCCCAGGGTTATGGATCTAGTGCGCCAATTTGTGTTGCGCAGCCTGCGCCTCAACGTACTGTTCAGGGCCAGGCACGTCCCAGGGGTTAATAATGATATTGCTGACGCTTTGTCCCGCCTACAGATCTCCTGGTTCCGTGCCTTGGCCCCGGATGCGGAGGAATTTCCCTCGCCACTACCGGAGGTGATATGGACCATTGGCAAGGAGAGGTGAACCGGGCGATTGGCCTGTCACTAGCCCCACGCACCCGTAAGGCGTATCACCATGCAATTAATTCTTTCAGGGCATTTTGTACTCAATTTCAATTGCCAGTAACCTGGCCAATCCCGGTAACCCATGTTCTGCGGTTCATGGTTTACCTGCATTCTCAGGGCCTTGCACCTCGCACCATAGCATCCAAGCTTTCAGCGTTGGCTTTTATGGCCAAGGTGGGGGGTCATGTGGACAGCACCTCTGACTTCCGTGTGAGACATGTTTTGGAGGGGTGGGTGCGCGAGCGCGGGCGTTGCCCGGACGACCGCCACCCGATTTCCCCAGGGGTCCTTACCCAGTTGGCTCGGGGCTGGCCTTGCCTCTGTTTTGATGCATATGAGGCAGCCCTGTTCCATGCAGCCACAACGGTGGCATTTTTTGGAGCGCTCCGCATCAGCGAGCTTGTGATGCTGTCTAAGGCGGATGCAAGTCGTAGGGCACTGGAACTCGAGGATGTCTGTGTAGCCAAAGACTGGGCTCAGTTGAGGATACGTTCCTCTAAGACCGATCAGCATGGCGTTGGCAGTGGTGTGCGACTGCTACGGTGTTCTTTGGCAGACATCTGTCCGGTTGGTGCCCTACAGGAATTCCTGGCACTGCGTGGCACGCACCATGGCCCGTTTTTCTGTCACCAAGATGGGTCTCCCCTTACTAAATTTCAATTTTGGAGGGTGACGGGCAAAGCACTGGCAAGTGTGGGCCTCCCAGGCGCCCGCTATGGCACTCATTCATTCCGTATAGGGGCGGCCTCGACCGCTGCAGCTTTTGGGTACTCAGGGGCTGACATACGTAGCATGGGACGGTGGGGATCGCAATGTTTTCAATTTTATGTGCGCCCACTCCCCCCGTGAGTACCGACCCGGTCACCTTACCTATTTCCCTAATTTTTTCCTTTACAGACCCGGGGTGTCGTATTGCACCGGTGACAGTATGGCTGGTGGGCCATAGCTACGTGCACAGGGCAGCGCGTTATGCTGCGGCGACAGAGTGGGGACCCCAACTGGGACTGGGTGCATACGCAAGTCTCACATGGCATGGTAAGCCTGGGATGTTATGGCGGGAGCTGCTGCCTTTCCTTTTTTCAGGCCTGAATGCTGACCCGCCTGACATTCTGATCATATACCTGGGGGGCAATGATTTGGGCCAGGTCACCGGCTTGTCGCTGAAGCACGCGATTTGCGAGGACCTCGCCTACCTGCATTACGTCTGGCCCGCCACAACCCTTGTTTGGTCGGACATGGTCCCGCGTCATTCCTACAGGGGGGGCGTTGACCTCCTGGCCCTTGACCGCGCTAGACGCATGGTGATTAGGGCAGTGGCGCGTTTCCTTGTCGACAGGGCTTGGGGGAGGGTCAGTCGTCACCCCGCTATTAGCCTCCAAAGTTATGACCTGTATGCAGGGGATGGGGTCCATCTGTCACGAGGAGGTATGGACCTCCTGTTGGGTGATTGGCGAGCAGGTCTGTTGACCGAGCTGACGGTCTGGGGGGGGGGATGTCGAGCCTTCTTTGAAGCCCCTCCGTGTGGCGGGTAGCACTGGTAAGGTAAACATTATGACCCACAGGTATCCGGCAAGTTCGCAATTGACTGGACAACACTAGACAGGCATAAGTTGGTTAAACGTTGTCCGGTCAACGACGAATTAGGTGACGGGGTGATGGCTATAGCTAGACAGCATGCATCACCCCATGATTTTACGGATACGCGTCAGAGGGTGGGGTCATTAGTGAGATATTGACTACGGTCAACAATTTGTTTGTTGTCAACAAACAAATTGATACAAATGGATACATTGTAGCAATTGCCGTCGGCAATTTTGGGTGGTACCTTACCAGTGTTACTTCGGCCTGCTTGCCTTAAGAATTATGATTGGTTATTACCAATAGAAATTTATAATTCGGACTAGGGCATGAATCAATAAATGTGGCCCAATGCCGTTATCCACTTTCACTGGTGTCTTAGTCCTTTATTGGGGGGTGCGCCTGCAATGCAAGCGCGGCGCCAAAATGGCCGCCGCGCTCTTTGCGGGAGCCCCCCCACAGGATGAAGGCATCCGGGTAGTTAGGGTCGTGGCCAGCTCCCTTATAAAAGGGGTGGCCACGAGGCAGCCGAGCTGCCATTTTGCGAAGCGACGGAGCGGAGAAGCTTTTCCCTCCACCCCCTCCCTAGTTAACAGTGTGATATTTTGGTCGCTTCGGGGCCGGGTGGGAATTTTTGGCTGGGACCCATATTGGCTTCCGGGTCCTGGTTTTTTCGCCCATCCCACACTGTTGCTATGGTTTGACATAGGGGTTTTTTCTGTTGCTGCTGTTGACTTTGGTCACATGGGCGGGTAGCACTGGTAAGGTAAACATTATGACCCACAGGTATCCGGCAAGTTCGCAATTGACTGGACAACACTAGACAGGCATAAGTTGGTTAAACGTTGTCCGGTCAACTACGAATTAGGCGACGGGGTGATGGCTATAGCTAGACAGCATGCATCACCCCGTGATTTTACGGATACGCGTCAGAGGGTGGGGTCATTAGTGAGATATTGACTACGGTCAACAATTTGTTTGTTGTCAACAAACAAATTGATACAAATGGATACATTGTAGCAATTGCCGTCGGCAATTTTGGGTGGTACCTTACCAGTGTTACTTCGGCCTGCTTGCCTTAAGAATTATGATTGGTTATTACCAATAGAAATTTATAATTCGGACTAGGGCATGAATCAATAAATGTGGCCCAATGCCGTTATCCACTTTCACTGGTGTCTGAGTCCTTTATTGGGGGGTGCACCTGCAATGAACTACCTACTGTACCTTATCAGAATCTCTTGATTTCCTTGCATGTAAAGTAATGTCCTAGTGAAAATTTTTGGCTTACTGTAGCTAAGATACAGGGCCAGAGGTTTCTAACTTTCCAGCTCTAGGTGAGCATGTTGGTTGCCCTAATGCAATCTCGCACTATCACCTGAGGAGACAATTTTGTTTGCACATACTTCCTGTATTACTTTTGTTTTTTAATATTTTTATTGGGTTTTTGCACAAAATACATATATAAACACATCAAAACTTATATAATAAAACTAATAGAAAAAACAATAACCTAAGCAAAAAAACAACAATACACTATATATAAAAAAGAAAAGAAAGAGGAGAAACATAAAAATACAATTAGATTACAATTTAGTAATATAACACCTTCCCCTACATCTTTGATTATATTTCCGATTTTTTTTACATTATAACACTCTTACAATTATCGTAATATACATATTCAAACTCACCTCTTATACTTCTCATAATACATCTACTAAGTCAAAGTAAAAATACAGTAATTAAAATACAATAAACAATTTTCACAATATACACCCAGTGTTTTATACAATGCCCTGGAGGACGCGGAGTGTCACATTTGTTTTTCTATTCCCAAAAACTCCTTTGATCTGGTACTGGTCTATTCCCTTCATCTCCCTTCAATGAGTAATCCACAAATAATTGCCATATTTTCCAAAATCTGTTTTCTTTATACCCTTTTTCTTATTCATCTCACATGTTAACTTGTCATTCAACGCAAGATCCCTCATCTCCTTGTACCATTCTTCTATTTTCAAAATTACTTCATTTTTCCAATTCCTGGTGATGCACTGTCTACCCGTTGTCAACAATAACTCTTTTTAATCCTTATTTAAATTCATGTTTTCCACATCTGTTAACAAAACAGTACTTGGCACCAATTTAAGTCTCATGCCCATAATAGCACAGATCTCTTTCTCAATTTACCCCAAAAATCTTTTACCACATTACAACCCCACCACATATGTTCATACGTTCCCAGTGTATCCTTACATCTCCAACACATTTTATCTTTATTGTTATCTATCTGATGTAACTTCACTGGGGTCAAGTACCATTTCCACAACATTTTATAGTTATGTTATTTCACTCTGACAGACATAGTTCTCATAAGAAGTGGTGACAGCTGTCAGTCTTGACAGCTTTAAGAAAGGATTAGACAAGTTCATGGAGGACAAGGGTATAAATGGCTATAATTATGGATATCTAAGGACAACCTCGGGGTTGGAGAGATAGGCAGGATATCTCTCAATGCCATTTCCAGGGAATCCTAAGCAGGTGAAGGCATCTCCTTGGGAATACCCTGAAGGAAATGTTGAGCCACTGTGTGAGACAGAATGCTGACTGGATGGGCTGTGGCCTGTTCTGGCAAGGCTGTTCTTATGTTCTTATGTTCTAATCCTTTTCTTCCATTTATTTTTCCAAACCTCATCTACAATCTTTATTTTCAATTCTTGTTCCCAATTTATTTTCAACATTTCTTGTGGATTACCATCTTTATTTAACATTATATATATATTGGTTACTAAGCCATTAATTCCCCTTTCTCGCTTTCTTATCTTTAATATCAATTCTTCAAAATCAGTCTTACCTCTTTCGAAACTGGCTTCCCTCGAGTATTTGCTATTCCACTTATTTACGAACAGTATCTGGAGCCAGTTCAACCTCAACTGTACATATATGTCTGCTTTTCTCTCTCTATCTTTACAAGCCCATATCCAGTCTCTCAACAGGAAAACATCATTTCTAGAAAGAACTTCTTTCATCCTTTTGTCCATTTTTATTGGAAAATTTTTAATATCCTCTATTTCTATTATAGGAGATGTGTCTGGGGCCAATTCCTTCTTCACCTTTTTCCATACTCCCAATATTGTCTTCATCATTTTATTTTTTGTAACAATTTCCCCCAAATTACAATCTGAAAAGACCATTTCCCCCATTTGATTTAGATTCCTCATCTCAATTTCTTCCCAGATTGCCTTTTCCCTCGCTAAAATTTTCACAATATTTTTAACTTGAAAAGCTCTGTAATAATTCCTCAAATTTGGCAATCCTAATCCTCCTTCTTTCTGAGATAAATACCATTTTTTTTGCAATTCTAGGTTTACCTCCACCATTACAAAAAATATTTAACATATTTTGAAATTCCTTAATTTCCTTATCATTTAATTGGATCGGCAGGGCATCAAATAAAAAATTAATTCTCAGTAACAACATCATTTTACATAACGCAATTCTGCCAAACCAAGACAACTTCAGCTTTTGATATTGCTGTATTTGATCTTTAATTTCCTTTTTCTGTTTTTCATAATTCAGTTTCTTAAGATCCTCAAATTTATTTGAAATATTTATTCCCAAATACTTCAAATTACCTTTAATCTGTAATTTAAATTTACCCTTTATTTTCTGTTGCTCTTCCTTGTCAATATTACACAGTATCATTTCCGACTTGTCCTAGTTAATTCTCAAACCTGTCATCTCCTCAAAATCTTTTAACTGCTCTTGTATTCTTTCTAATGCCTTCCTAGGATGTTTCACAATTATCAAGGTAAACAACATTGGTGATAATGGACAACTCTGCCTTGTTCCAGCTTCTAATTTTATTTCTTCTGTAAAATCATCATTTACCCTAACAGTAGCGGTACCATACTGATATATATGTTCAATCATTCTTCTAAATTTATTTCCAAATCCATAGCATTTAATTATCTCATTAATTGTTACCCACTGTAATGAATCAAATGCCTTAAAAATGTCTAGTGATAATAATCCAACTTTCTCTTTTGTTTGTCTTACAATATCTATTAAATCTAAAACTCTCCTTGTCAGATCCACCATGTGTCTTCCTTTAAAAAAAAAAAAACAATTCGTCTTCATTTATGTAACTACCCATAAAACTATTCAATCTATTTGCCAATATTGCTGTAAAAATCTTAGTATCTTGATTTGTCACGGAAATTGGCCTATATGACTCCACTTTTTCTAAATCCTTTCCAGGTTTTGGTAATAAAACAATAAAACAATTATAGTTCTGTACCATGAAGTCGGGATTTGTCCTCCTTCCAATATATAGTTATAATTTCATCAATTTTGGGACCACAGTCTTTAAATTCCTTATAAAATTCAGCTAATAACCCATCTTCCCCCGGAGCTTTGTCTGTCTTCAAGTTGGCTATTACTTCTTTTATTTATTTCTCTGTTATTCGCTCTTCCATTCTATTTCTGTGTTCCTGTTTTATCTTATTTTCTATTTGTTTCTCCAATTTATCCTTTAACTTCTCCAAATCTATATTCTTTTTAGCATATAAATCCTGGTACAAATCTTTAACAATCTTACACTTATCTTTAATCTTATTACACCTTATTCCATCTTTATTAATCAAAATTCCAATTTCCCTTTTATTTCTCTTTTCTTTAGCAGCTCTTGCTAATAATTTTGAATTCTTATTGCTGTGTTCAAAATATTCCATTTTTAGATATACCAAATCTCTTTTCACTTTTTCAATATCCTTTCCTACCAATTCCATCTTTAATCTTTGCATCCTATCAAAGGCCTTCTTATCATTTGTCTTTACATGCTCTTCTTGTAACCGTTTTATCTTTTTCAATTTTGTCTTGTTTCCTTAAATTGTTTGTTTCTAATGCTAGCCAACTTGAAACTCTCCCCTCTAAAAACCGACTTCATAGCGTCCCATACCATATTATAACTGACCTCATCCGTATCATTCCAATACCATCTTTCTTTCCATTTTCAATTATTTGTTCTTTACATTTATGGTCATACATTTAGCATCATATCTCCAATTCCTTCTGATTTTCTTTGCTCCCTCTAACTTTAATTCCACCAACACTTTTGCGTGATCCGATTCTTTGAAAATTCCCACTTCCACCTCATCTATATTCCTGATCATATTCTCTGTTACAAATATATAATCTATTCTGGAGTATGTATTATGCGCCTGTGAAAAAAAATGTATAAATCCTTTCCGACCCTCCACGTATCTTTCAAACCTAAAGATTTCATCAATTTATCAAGAATCTGCTTTTTAAATCCTCTTCCACTCCTTGCTGTATTTGTACAGTCTAAATTTGACCTTATTAAGTTAAAATCTCCAGCCACAATCATTTTTGTTGTTTTTAATTCTTCAATATACCATACATTTTATCTAAAAACTCACCTTGATGATCTTTGGGTGCATATATATTCAATAAAATTATTTCCTCAACATCAATCTTCCCTTTTATTATTAAAAATCTACCTTCCGGATCGGAAATGCTACTTATCATCTCAAATCCTAGTTTACTTGAAATCAAAACCCCAACCCCTCTTGCCTTTGAAGTACCATAGGACTTTTCATAAATTTGCATCCATCTTAAAAAAATCTTGTTTGTATCTCCCGATTTTTGATGAGTTTCCTGTAAAAAGACTATATCCGGCTTATCTTTCCTCAGGGCTGATTCTAATCTTCTTCTCTTCACTTGACAACCAGTACCCTTCACATTCCATGATAGTACTTTAATATTTCTCATATCTTAATCTTAAAAACCATCTTCTATGACCACCGCTTCCTGTAGCATCCCTCTCTTCTACATTTCCATTATCTCTTTTTATTCCTCCCAATTCTATTAAAGCTTGCCTTAGTCCAAGCCATTCTTGTGAAGCCACTTTAACCAGACCAATTAAGCACAAATATTCCAAAACATCCATTCCTGCATCAATCGTATGCATTTTCATGTCATAAAAGTATCTCAATTGTTGTGGAAATCTCCAATTATATTTTATCCCACGTTCCATCAAAATTTTTGTCGCTGGTTTCATCTTATAGTGCCAACCACGTTCATCAACTGATATGTCATTGTAAACTTCGACATCATTCCCATCAATTTTTAAAACGCCAGACCCAGCTTGTTTTATAAAGGCCATCACCTTTAGTTTATCCCCCCAATTTGCAAACTTAACCAAAACATTTCTTTGAATAGTTTTCCCTTTCCTTGCACCCAATCTATAAACATTTGCAATATCTTCATTCTTGAAATCTTTCCCCATTTTCAAACTATTTAGCCAATTAACTATTCTTTCCTTCAGCTGGTCTCGTGTTTTTCCCCATAAGATTACGAATTATCATGTTCTGCTTTCTCATCATCTCTTCCATCATAGCTATCCTTTTCTCCTGCACTTCTACTTTCATTTTAATTTCTTTTTCCTCCTCGTGTAACCCTTTTCATATCATCCTGCATCAATTTAATATCTTTTTGCATCTATTTCATGCTTATATCCATCCTCTGAAAATTAAAATCAACCTTCTTAGAAAAATCAGTGAACATTGCAACCAGCTTATCTTGTTTTTCCATTATTTCATCTTTATCTTTTACCCTTATTTCCTTAAGCTCACAGAAACACTTCACATTTGTATCCTCCATCCTCTCAAATTTTTTAAACAGTTTCCCCAACTCTACCATAATTTGTGTTTGGTCCATTGGTGCTTGTTCTAGTGCTACTGTTGATGGGGGTGCTTCTTCAGTTGCTGATTTATCTTTCTTCTCATCCTTCTTCACATCTATCTTCTTCAGCTTCACCACCTCTTCATCCTTCCCTTTCCTTTTCCCAATTTTTCCATTGTAGCTTCAAATAGTACTCTCAATGCAGCTACCCCTTTACTTCCTCCAAACCCTTCCTCCTGGTCAAATTCCAGATTCAATTAAGTATGGTGAACTTATAAAACACTGCTGTATTATGTTCTGTAAATTCTATAATTTCTTCAAAATCCAAAACAAAAACTTAACTGATTGTAACCAAATACTTTCAACAATTATAATCCAAATGCAGCTCCTGGATTCTTGTGCCCACGTTATAATCCAACCAAATATGGAAGCTTTTTTTGTTATTATCCAATTGCAATATTGTATCCAAAAATCCTAAACTCAGTTAAAGATTCCCAGCAACTGTATATCCAAAATCTCAGTGAGAAAAGTTTTCCCCTTCAAAAAGAAGGAAATGAAATAAAGACAGCTTAAAATGATGAATCAGTACTTCCACTCAATATTCCAGAAGTAATCCAGGGGAAAAAATCAAAAACAATCAAGCAAAAAGAAAAAATATATATACCCTTTTAACCAAAGAAGTCAAACTATTAGATCCAAATATGATGTTATATATATTTTCCACACTTGTAATCCAAATCGCAGCGGTGGTTTCCGAGCGTGGTCCCTCCTCTCTTCTCCAAGCCCCAACAGCAACAAGTCTCCACTTTTTATTCTCTTTCTTTCTCCTTCTCCTTATTTCTCTCTTCTCCCTTACTTTCTTTGTTCCACTTCACTTTACTTTCCCCTCTTCCAAGTCCAACTCTCCATTCTTTTCCTTTTGGCACTCCAATAGTCTTTCTGTACTTTTTAAAAGTTTCAATCTTCCCTTTGCTCGCCGCCATTACTCTCTCTCATCCTCCCTCCTTCCTTTTCTCAACTTCCAAGTCCTCATCTTCCCAACTTACCTATCCTCCTGGGCTCCGCTTTTCCACCATAGCCACCTCATTCGCCACCGCCACCTTTGTGTATATCCGATTTGAAAAATAAAGTTCCAAAGCCTGGTTCCAGTTCCAGTTATAGGGGTCCCGTCCGGCCTCGTAGTGGCTCGTTCGGCTCAACCTGAACCGTGCCTCATTTACCACCCGATCTCTGAACTCCGACCCCAGTCTCAGCCACAGTCAATACAAATAAGATCCTAGGACTTCGAAATACTGCTTTTTCGATAGTTTAGACTTCTGTTTTTATATTTTCCATGTTTAAAAACTCATTAGAAACTCATTAAGTAGCGCGAGCTGATCAAAACACGTCTTACTCCAGCACCATCTTAGCCATGCCCCCATTACTTTTGAAACAACATGCAGACAACAAGAAGTGAAGTCCTAGGTTTTTTTTTCTTCCTCTCCTTGCCATTTCTGTAACCTGCTTACCTTGTACTTCTTGCCTGATGAAAAGATTATATTATCACAAGTCTGCACAGTTCTCTATACTTCTGCACCTATTTGTGCTTTTTTTGGTAGATCTAATGGTATCCCCCCTCTGTACAGATTTTCAAATCTGTTTTATGTTAAAATGGCCATTCATTTTTGATTGATTGATTGATTGATTGATTGCATTTTTATACCGTCTATATTTCCCACTCTGGGCAGTGAACATACAAATAACAAAATAACATAATAAAACAAACAACAAAACAAAACATCAGAATAATTTTGAAATGCAGCTGACATTTTGTTAGTTGGAATAAGTATTTGGGAGAATCTCTTGTCATTCAGGGGATTGTGGTGGCTTATTGGTTAAGACACTGAACTTGACTGGAAGTTTGGCTGGTCAGCAGTCTGAGACCTGAGTGCTGCATGACAAAGTGAGCTTCTGTCTCTGTCCCAGCTCCTGCCAACCTAGCAGTTCGAAAGCAAGAAATTGCAAGTAGATAAATAGGTACCATTTCAGTGGGAAGGTAAATAATGTTCCATGCACTCCAGTGTCTAGTCATGCCTGCCACATGTCCATAGAAATGTCTGCAGATGCAGACCACACTGGCTTTTGGCTATAAACAGAGATGAGGACCAAACCCTAGAGTTTGATATGACTGGCTTTTGAGCAAGGGTGACCTTTACCTTCTCATTCATTCTGTTCTCCAGAAGGGCAGAGCAGAAGGAATGGGATGCAAATATTCCAAACAATGTTGGGGGTGTGGGAAAGAAGGAAAGCCAACAACAGTGCCCCCCTTCGTTGCCTGTGAGATTTCAGTACTATCTGGTCAGCCACTGCTGTAAATAGGATTCTGCATTACACAGATCTATGATAATATCCACTACACATTTAATAAATTTATATCCTGCTGTCCAGGGAAAAACTCTCAGCAAGAATCTTGCAAGAAGATAAGCAAATAGTACAATTGAAACAAGACATACATTTGAAAACAGCTTAAAAACAGTGGGAGCTAAAATATAAAACTAATGAAATGTCCCAGGCAACAAGCGGAACAAAACAGTAATGTTTTTAAGATTTCCCCTTAAATACACCTGAGAGGCTACAGCAGAAAATTCCACAGTTTATGGGCCCACATTAACAGGTTGCATTTCCCGCCTCTTCTGATAAACCAAAGGTCTTGTGAGTTGACCTTGTGGCCCTGACAAGTTGTTATTTCTATAAGTAGCCCATCAAACAGCTTGTGTCCAATCCATCTCAGGCAATACTTCATGGATGTTACTTCACCCACTCCCTTTTCCCTGTTCTGTTATGTGGACCTTGGTGCTTGTTCATCACTTTCTGCTCCTCTCAGTGAAGTAGAAGCCTTAACGCAAAGCTGATAGAGCAGTACCAAGTAAGGGAGCATCAGGATCATGTTGTCTTCTGTTTTAGTTTAAGCTTTTATTGTTGTTTTGGCAGCACAGGCAAGTGCAAAGAGATGAGAGGCATCCTGAGCTGGATAGTATTGATCTGTATCGTTTCCCCATGCCCGGTGGGCATGGAACGGCCCTGGCAGAGGCCACTACGGTAGAGAAAACTCCTGGCTCGTGGTTTCTGCGGGCAGAGAAATTAAGGGGGGTGGATAAATGATAGGGGTTGATTCACCCAATTCCTTGACCTGACCAGCGGATCTGCTGAGAGAGCGAATATCTAACTCTGTTACCCATTAGAGTAATCCCTCATCTCCGAGTACCCATCTTATCCCAGATGTAAACAGAGGCCATGTTTACCCCAGTCTTATCCCTAAACAATGGTGTTTTCCCATGTCTGTGTTTGCCCCAGTTAATTAACTTCCCCAAGAAAGATTCCCAATTAACCCGAGTAAACAGGTGATGTGATTTCTGTCAGATGACGGTTTTGCCACCGTTGCGCTTTTTCTCCTATATATGTTGAAGCTTTCCCTCAATAAAGGACTGATCTGATCACGCTCCATATTGCCTCGTATCGTTTCTTGATCAGTCTCCTCCGGGACCTCCGGCCCTCTGCGGCCCCGATTCCTACACCTGGTGACCCCGACATGATCTACTCGTGAGTAAGCGACCCCTGAGTGGTCTACCTCAGAGTAAGCGATCACACGGTCCAGTTCTGCGCTTGAACCGTGTCCGACCGTCCCGGAGGACAGCGCGGCAGCCCGGCCGGTAAACCAGCCGGTCGGGAAGACGGCCTGCGGTGAGGCAGTCCAAGAGGCTTTCTACAGTTTGCTCCCGGCTTCCACGGCGGCTTGCAGGTTACGGAAAATGCGTTCCGCTCAGGGCCTGCTGTGAACCCCTGACAGCGCAGTGGCCACCGAGGGCCCGTGGCCGCAGTCCACGCTCCGAGCTCTACCCAGAGGATCGTCGCCAGAACCTATTACTTGCCCAAAGACGCATCGACTCGTCCCGAGGAGGAAACTTCAGAGGACCCATCGCAGGTAATATGGGGACCTGTCCTCAGCGACAGCGTCCATCCGCTAGCCAAAGAACTCGTGAGGGAGAGTTCAAAATCCTGGCCAGGGTGTTTAAGTTGCGTTTTCACAGCGGGGAGCTAGTGAGACTTTTGGTGTACCTGGGGGAACACTGCCTGCTTTACCCAGAAGTAGGTACGTTAACCCTTGCGCTCTGGGATCAGATAGGAGACTGCATTCAGCAACCCCCGAAAGCTCCGAGAGGCGTAATTCGCACGTGGAGTAAATGTAGGGAGCTCTTAGCGGAGATAGAGCCAGTCCGGATAGAGGCCAAAGAACCCCCACTTCTGCCAGTCACACCAGCCGAGCCAACGGCGCCTAAGGCGCTCTATCCGTCACTCTAGTTTAGGCAGAGTAGCATAGGGAACTTTCCCTCGGTGACAGCTGCAGACGTCACCGACGGAATGCAAGGGATGAGGAGCGCAGGCACTTCTCTGACAGTTCCGGGTTCCCGAGTTACCAAGAGTCCCCTTCAGCGCACAATTGAAGAGGAGATCAGGAAGGGGGAATTGCCAGCAGAAGAACTAGCTGAGCTTAGTCAGATATGTCCAATCCGCATGGAGATGGATGCCCTTACGGGGGCCCAGCAGATAATTCACACACCAGTCCCGTATAAGCTGCTCATGGCTATATGGAAGGCCATTTCAGAGACAGGGCTCCAAAGCCGATTTACTAGGGGCACGCTTCAGCAAGTGTGCGAGAACTCCATGTTCATTCCCCATGACTGGAAAGCCGTCATGCGGATGATGCTCACCCCTAGCCAGTATTTAATTTGGGACAGTGAATTTCGCCTTGAGGCTCAGACAAGGGCTGCCAGGATGGGAGGCGCAGTACTTCCTGACCAGTTATATGATTCAGGTGCCTTCGAGCCCATCGATGCCCAAATCAACTTGCCTCTAGCCACTCTCCAGATGTCGGCCGAGGCCGCCTTTAGGGCGTTCTTCAAGGTCCCAGCCACTGGCAAAGCGGCTAAAAATTACACCGCTATTAAGCAAGGAGCCCAGGAACCATACATGGACTTCATTAATCGTTTGGAGGAGGCAATTAGTAGACAGATTGATAATGAGCAAGCCCAACAAGAGCTCATGATCAAGTTAGCCAAGGACAATGCCAATTTAGACTGCCGTAAAATCTTGCAGTCACTGGGAAATCGTCCCGACTTGACTCTCACGGACATGATTAGAGCTTGCGCCGACGTTGGCACAGAATCCTACAAGATGGGATTGCTAGCGGCAGCAGTGCAAGGGGGTAGAAGACCTAAGGGAAAGACCCAAGGAGCATGCCACAATTGTGGCAAGGTCGGTCACTTCGCTAGGGAGTGCCGATCCAAGGGAGGCGGACAGAAGTCCGGCCGCTCCAAGGCTCCGAACACCCTCTGTCCGAAGTGCAAGAAAGGCTACCACTGGGCCCGAGACTGTCTGAGTTCGGGAAACCAGAATGCGGGCATGTCTCTGGCCCCGGTCCAAACAGAGGCTTCCCTCATTCAGAGCTCACCAGAGCTAGACTAGATCCCGGACACACTCCAGGCATTACGAGGGCACAGGCCAGCCCCAAGGGTAGTACAGGGTTAGACTTGACTTGTCAGGCGGACGTCACATGCGACTTGCCAGGCACAGCCTATCTGGTGGACTCCCAGTACATGGGTCCGCTGCCCAAAGGCTTTATAGGTTTAGTTTTGCCCCGTAGTGTAGCTGGAGCACGCGGAATTCTTGTAATTCCGGGAGTCGTTGACTCCAATTTTTCAGGCGTTCTCCAAGTCCAGCTTTGGACTCACCTGCCCCAAACAATTCACAAAGGAGACACCCTAGCGCAACTGATCATGGTTCCTTGTCACTCGCCCGCAGAAAGCCAGGGAAGGCTCAGGGACAGCTCAGAGTCCCAGTCAGAGGACCGCTCGAGCGCCAGTGAGGCAGTACAAGGATACCAGGTCTTAGCGACAGTGGAGACCAACATTGAGTGGAAACAGCGCCCGGTTATTGAGGTATTTCTGAATAATAGATCATTCTCAGGCCTGTTAGATACCGGAGCAGATGTATCCGTGATAAGCAGAAGCCAGTGGCCAAGGGAGTGGGCCATTGAGCCAGTCTCCGATGTGTGGGGGGTAGGCGGCATTCAGGAAGCGTTTAGGAGCCGGGAGTGGGTGACAGTCACAATCCCAAGGGCTGACGGCACAGCGGTAATTCGGCCGCACATTCTTGACGTGCACATCAACCTTTGGGGGCGAGACATTTTACAGCAGTACGGTGCTACGCTTACCTTCGGGTAATGGCGTTGCCACTTAAGTGGCTCACCGACACGCCGGTTTGGGTAGAACAATGGCCGGTAGTGGGAGAAAAATTAGTCGCCCTTAAACAACTGGTTAAAGAACAGCTAGACGCAGGACATATAGAGCAGTCCACTAGCCCCTGGAATTCGCCAATTTTTGTGATAAAAAAGAAGTTGGGGAAGTGGCGACTCCTCCACGATCTCAGAGAGATCAATAAATGTATACAGCCAATGGATCTGCTTCAATGCGGCATCCCAAATCCTAATATGATTCCCGAGGGGTGGGAGATCCTAGTCGTAGATCTCAAGGATTGCTTTTACACAATCCCCTTAGACCCCAGGGACCGGGAAAGGTTCGCCTTTACGGTGCCGGTTGTGAACCACAGTGAGCCTACGCAGCGTTACGCGTGGAGATTTTTGCCACAGGGCATGCTCAATTCGCCCACCCTGTGCCAAATTTATGTTCACAACGCGCTGGCAAAGTTTCGAAACCTTTACCCAAAAGCATTAGTTTGTCACTTCATGGACGACATCTTGGTCGCGGTGCCGCAACTCGGCAGCGAAATGTTTTCTGACCTCCAGGCCAGCCTGGGGGAGAAAGATTTACTTATTGCCCCAGAGAAAGTGCAGAGAACCGAGCCCTTCTCATACTTGGGTCATCGGCTTCTCCGCTCTTTCGCAGCACCAGTTTTGCCTCAAATCAATTTACAGGACTCGGTCACCTTAGTGGAATTGCAGCAGGTTTTAGGGAACATTAATTGGGCCAGACCGTATTTTCGACTGGATACGGACCTTTTGAAACCACTCTTCTCGCTGCTAACGTTAGGTAAGCAGCCGGCAGACCGGATACGAATTTCTTGAGAAGCGCACTTGGCTCTCGAGAAAGTCAATCAGGTTCTCAGCCAAAGGTGGGTGGACAGTATTGCTCAGGGGCCATATGCCCCAATCCTGAACTTATACATAGTTCGAGCAGGATCCATGTTCACCGGAGCCCTAGGAATAGACTCCGAGAAGGGAGCGAGTATCGTGGAATGGGTGTACTTGCCGAACACCTCCCCACGGAACATCGTTCCTCCCCAAGAGTTGGTCTCCGCGGTGATTTACCGCGGAAGGCTGAGAGCTAGGGACATTTCTGGGCACGATTTAGCCAAAATTGTAGTCCCGTTCACCAAGGAACAAATTCAGCAACTGATGCAGCTCGGTGACTCGCTTCCAATAGCCCTGGAAGGATTCACTGGGAGCTTGGCATACCATTTGCCAAAGGACCCCAGACTTGTCTCACTTCAGACACAGACAGTCAGCTTGTTCGAACTGCTCTCGCTGGTTCTGCTTCAGGGAGCCAGGACAGTTTTTACTGATGGTGGTCGAACATATGGTGTCTTAACTTGGCAGGAGGGCCATGCTTGGCACACGCTGTTAACTCTTCCACAGAAGTCCGCGCAGCCGGTGGAGTTGGCAGCGGTGAACCTCGCCTTGCGCAGCTTCGCCAAAGAGCGCCTCAACATCATTACTGATAGCCAGTATGTCAGGAACTTGCTTCACAGTCTACCGGGAGCATACATCACTCCCGCGATAGACAAGAATTTGCTTAGTCTGTTTTTAACTGCTCAATTTCATTTGCGAAACCGCACGGAGCCGCTCTATATTGCCCACATCCGAAGTCACCAAGACCTACCGGGTCCGATTTCCGCGGGCAATAGCAGAGCTGATGCGGCGGCAAAGGAAATTCAGCAACGTTCAGTGTTGGGTGTTTTCACTATGCCAATTCATAGTCATGCCTTATTTCACCAAAATGCCAAAGCGCTCGCCAGACAGTTCAATTTGCCACTTTCTCAAGCCCAAGGCATAGTTCGCTCCTGCCAGCACTGCGCAGGGGCACCGGGGGGCCCCTCGTGGGGGGTCAACCCACGAGGGACAGAGGCTAATCAGGTGTGGCAAATGGACGTCACGCATGTTCCGCAGTTTGGCAGGTGGCAGTACATCCACGTCTGCATAGATACTTTCTCACAATTCGTTTGGGCAACGGCGCAGAAAGGGGGAGACTGCTTCCCACGTGGAGCAGCACCTCCTTTCCTGCATCGCGGCAATGGGCAAGCCGCAGCAAATTAAAACCGATAACGCCCCGTCCTACAGCTCCAGGCAGCTGGCGGCCTTCATGGCCACTTGGGATATCAAGCATACTTTTGGCATTCCTTACAATCCGCAGGGGCAAGCGATTGTGGAACGGGTCAATCGGACGCTCAAGTCCTATATTGACAAACAAACAGAAAGGGGGGAGCCACCAGCCCTCCCCAAGTCACAGGCTCAGGCACAGCATTGTCTGAACAAGGTATTGTTTACGTACAATCACCTTAATGTTTTTTCCGATTGCACGCCGCAGGAGAAGCACTTCCGCCGTTCGGAAGCTCTCCCACGACCGATGGTCCGATACCGGGTGCCACCGGACCCTTCCTGGAGGGGCCCGGCGCCGCTCATAACCTGGGGAAGAGGGTATGCTGCAGTTATGTCTCCTACAGGTGTCGTTTGGATTCCAGCTCGGTGCGTCAAGCCTCACTTGGAACCACATGGCGTGGACCCAGACCGACCTGAGTCCGATCCTGGAGATGGAGGACCTCACTCTGACCGAGAAAACCCGTCGGAGGAGACGGCCACAGATGACAGCGCCGAAGATCACCTGGGGGATGGTCAAGGTCCTTTGCAATGAGGCCCAGGACGCCCTCCGACGCGAGGAGAGGGAGCCGACACTGGAGAACTTCGTGGCTTCAGTCGTTGCCCAGATCAATGCCAACTCCGTGGCAGCCCTCATCGTCCTGATCCTCTCCCTATTTGCCGGGGGAGGCGTTCAGGCTACCTTGTTGAAGGCCAACGATTTGGTGCCCAGCGGAGACCTCTCTGCCAGAATGCAGTACAACATTTGGGAAAGGTTGGCTGGCCTCGTCAACCAGTCCGATTTTTGCCTGAGACAGGACATTGGTTCTGCCTCAATCCTGAGCACCTGCCTCATCCCAGTGTGCCATTCTCCAGGCGCATACCCAAGGGATGGGGACTGGCTTGTGAAACGGATTTTCAGCCCATACAACCCAGCGGCTTCCACAGAATACGCCCGCTGGGAGATGCGGCTGACAATGACTTTGCCGGCTGATGCAGCCACTCTCCACACTCCTCGAGTGGCGGTCAGCCCAAACTCTACTTGTGGTCGAATGACCAGCTGCTCCACAGTCGGTCGAACCCGGCGCCGCTGCCTCTACGTCGGCAGTGGCAATTGGACTTGCAGCAACCCAGTGAAACTTGGTTCAATGTATGCTCATGTTACGTTACCATCTGGTTGGTTCTTTACGTGTAATCAGTATACCTTCAACTACATTCCTGCAAATGTGTCAGATGCTACATGTTGCATTAGTCGTTTAACACTGTTACTCCCTACCAAGGATATGGTCACCCAAAGCACAAATGTTACCCATGTTTCAGCACCCATACGGCACGCTCGCACCACCCAGTTAGACAGCTCATGTGAGAGCAGCTTTAGAATTATGAGTCCAGCCGAATATGTCTCGTTGGCAGTCAGCATAATTGGCGTGCCAGGCTTAGCCGTCGGCAATGCTCGGAGGATCGGCCGACTGGCTTGCGGGTTGGCTAAGGCCATCAACCACACCTCCTCGGCAATCGCGCTGCTCAACCAGGAGCAGGTGGAGCTTCGCCATGCCATACTTGACAATAGAGCGGCTATAGACTACCTCTTATTGCTTCATCATTTGGGTTGCGAATCTTTTCATGGTATGTGTTGTTTCAATCTTACGGACAACTCCCGCAAGGTACAGAATCAGCTCACGGCCCTCCACACCATAGTCGAGGGCATAAGGGAAGGTTCTGCATGGGGAACTTGGTGGAGTTCGTTGTGGAATTGGATGTGGTCGTGGATCCCATGGGGGTGGCTCCAGACGGCACTCAAGGTGGTTGTGGGGGTGGTCATACTAGGCATAGCCATCTGCTGCTTTGCACAATGTATTCCCTCACTGATCTCGAAGTGCCGCCCCAAGAAGAAACCCCGAAGCATCCTTCCCGATCAACAGCTGATGCCCCTCTTGCGCAGAGTCGCCGGTCAGGTCCTTAAATAAAACAGAAAGGGGAAATATGGTTTCCCCATGCCCGGTGGGCATGGAACGGCCCTAGCAGAGGCTACTACGGTAGAGAAAACTCCTGGCTCGTGGTTTCTGCAGGCAGAGAAATTAAGGGGGGTGGATAAATGATAGGGGTTGATTCACCCAATTCCTTGACCTGACCAGCGGATCTGCTGAGAGAGCGAATATCTAACTCTGTTACCCATTAGAGTAATCCCTCATCTCTGAGTCCCCGTCTTATCCCAGATGTAAACAGAGGCCATGTTTACCCCAGTCTTATCCCTAAACAATGGTGTTTTCCCATGTCTGTGTTTGCCCCAGTTAATTAACTTCCCCAAGAAAGATTCCCAATTAACCCGAGTAAACAGGTGATGTGATTTCTGTCAGATGACGGTTTTGCCACCGTTGCGCTTGTTCTCCTATATATGTTGAAGCTTTCCCTCAATAAAGGACTGATCTGATCACGCTCCATATTGCCTCGTATCGTTTCTTGATCAGTCTTCTCCGGGACCTCCGGCCCTCTGCGGCCCCGATTCCTACAGATCTGTAGAAAAATGGTTACAGTATTATTATTTTTTACCTTGGTTGTTTTCTTAAGAACAAAGGTGTTATTTTTTTTACAGATATGAAAACAAGGTTAAGCCCTACATGGATATTGCATGTATCTGTGTTTGTTCTCTCTCTCTCTCTCTCTCTCTCACACACACACACACCAAAACATATATCAGCATTGCATGTAAGAAAGACAGAGAAGCAAAGAAAATTTGCCTTATCATAAATGCTGAGAAATCGAAGGTCATGCATGTGCACTCCACAACAGAGAATCATACTTGAGTTACAGTAGCTAGAGCAGTGAAGGTGAACCTTTTAGAGACCGAGTGTCCAAACTGCAGCCCCAAACCCACTTATTTATCGCAAAGTGCCAACATAGCAACAGGGGAGGAAGGAAGCACTCCCATTGGGTTGCTGGGCAGATGGGTGGGGCAAACTTTGTGCCAAAGTGACTGCCCATAGAGAGGGCTCCGAGTCCCACCTCTGGCATGTGTGTCATATGTTCACCACCACTGAGCTAGAGAAAGTGGAGAGGTTTCCTTATTTGGGCAGTGTGGTCGCTCAAAATGGTGATGCAGAGGTGAACGTCAAATGTCATCTTGGAAAAGCAACAGCAGTCTTCCAGAGAATGAGATCTTGTCCTTGCCATCTAAATCACTGAAAATTAAGCTCTGTTTATTCACCTCCATATTGATCCCAAAAGCCATTTATGCCTACGAGACTTGGAAGGCATCAGCAAGTATCAAAAAGAGACTTGATGTCTTCCAGCAGAGGTGCCTCCATCACCACTAATTTGACCACAATACCAATGAGGAGGTGCTTCGAAGGAGTGGCTAGTGCAAATTACACAACATTTTGCATGAAGAAGACTCCAAATGTTTAGTATTCTTGAATAACGAGCAGCAGCCAGCATAATGGGCCAAACACATAACTTTATTTGGTAATCCGAACACAATTACAACTGCGACACATCAACTTACATACAGGTGATACTAGTTACATTTGTGCGGGAATTAACTGGATTGGTTGCTAGCCATCAGGAGAGAATAAAATGATCCTGAACTAGATACAATTCACGCTTCTCAGAGCATATTGGCGCAAACCCCCAATCTCGCATTACTTCCAACTGAAGAAGACAAAATGGCGAATATATTTCATTACATACACAACAAAATGGCAAGCCATTTTTTCCATATGGAGAAAAACAGGATCCCTAAGGTGGCAATTGGTTGGAGCTCTCATAATGCCAAAAGACAATGAGGACACCCTCAAAATACATGGCAAAGAACTTTCATGGGAGACTCAAAGACCCTGGAAATGATATGGGAGGATGCCAAAGCACTTGCCCAAGCCCGAAGCTGGTGGAGATCCCTTGTTGTCCAATATACTATATAGCATGGGGGAATCTAAATCTAATTTAGGAAAGAATGTTTTCAATGAACACCAAACATTTTAGTTTGTGGGGTCAGGGGAAAGGTGGGTGTTTTTTTTTTTTTTGGCATCTCAAGTTTATATCTGAGCCAGATAAAATTTCAAGAATCTCTACTTTTAGTTCGTAGTTGAGAGGGGCATTACTCATATCTGAGAACCTTTATGATATCATGAATACTGTTCCATAATTCTTAAGATGTAATAGGTAGCAGTTGTATCTTAAAGACTACTGAACAGTACCACTGATGCCAAACAAATATGAATAGAATAAAAACACCAGAGCAACTTTGGTGCTTGTGAAAGAGGTTGCTCTAGCGAAGGCAAATGCATAACACCATTATTTGTTCACTTTACTACAATGGTAGGCAAAAGGATCAATGTGATCACACTCTTTCTCATATAATATATTGTTGTTCACACTCCAGTGTAAGAAGTTCCAGATTTTAGCAGATGTATTCTGAGATGCTGCAAAAACCTTGATAAACTAGTTTACAGTGGAAAATTTACAAGAGTAAAATAAAATACAACAGCAAAAAATTAATGTGGGTATTGCAGGCTTGCGTCAAGGAAAGGACTAAAGTATCATTTTGGACCACAATTTTCAGCGCAAGTTTCAAAATTACAGTACATTGCTGGCTAAGCATTTTATAAACAAGACAGACTGAAGTCACTGAGATTTTAACTCCATTTTTTTTAAAAAAACCTCGTAAATCATGCTGCTTACTCTTGTTCTTCTTTGTTTCCTCTTTTACCCCATCCAGTGTTGAGGGAGATACAAGGTTCTTGTTCTGGCACTTCTAGCGGCCTCCACCCGTGTTATTTGGTGTTCTTGTAGTATTTCTTTGATTTTTATCTCTCCGCCTTCCACTGGGTCTGCCTCATGGTATTTGTCTTTCTCGTCTTTCCACATATGCCTTGTTAGAGTATAGAATTCCAAGACATTCTCTCCTAACGGGCAATCCACTTTATTTGTTGTCTCTGTATGTAGTTAAGATTGGTTCTGTTCCAATTCTTTCGCTTATAACCTCATTCCTGATTTTATTCTAGTCACTCCAGCAGCCTTCCTCAGACATCTCATTTCTGCGGTGACCAACTTTTATTTATGTTTTGTTGTAAGTGTCCATGTTTGGCACTGCTAACATAAGGTGGGAATAAATATGCTTTTTATGAGGTGTTTCTTTGTGTTGATTTGTATTGCC
Source organism: Bradypodion pumilum (assembly GCA_035047305.1). NCBI lineage: Eukaryota > Metazoa > Chordata > Lepidosauria > Squamata > Chamaeleonidae > Bradypodion > Bradypodion pumilum. The sequence goes on from JAWDJD010000001.1 coordinate 200,027,075, forward strand.
TTGTGTTGTATGAGCGGAGTTACTATAATTGTCCCAATATTTGGTTTGCCTTACTGCACCATATGTTAATATTTTTGCCCATTTTGCCATTTTCAGTAAATGTTGTTCCTAGGAATTTGAACTCTGCCACTTGTTTTATATTTGTTCCCTCTATCTTGATATCTAGAGTATGCAGTTTCCTTCCAATTACCATTACCTCAATCTTCTCCTTATTTATTCTCATATTATTTATCTTACATTCTTGGATCCTGGATGTAAGGTGTTGTAGTTCCTTAGCTGTACTTGCTATCAATGCCTGACCATCTGTTAAAAGTAATTCTTTGGTATTGTTTCTATTCATGGGTTTAGATTTTGCTTATGCTGTCTATATGTAGGTGACGAATAATAGTGGCAATAGTACACATCCCTGCCTCACTCCAGATGTTACTGCAAAAGGTTCTGATATTCCTTGACTTATTCTAACTACACTTCTGCAGTCACTATATAAGCTTTTACATTCTCTGATGAGATCTTCACTTACTCCATATTGGGCCAATGCTTGCCATAGCAGTTTCCTGTCAACTCTATCAAATACCTTCTCTTGGTCTACAAATGCAACATAGAGATTCTTGTTGTATTCTATATTTGGCCAGGTCTTTTCAGGATAATCCAAGATGGTCTTCATGGCTACTGTAGTGGTCCTGTGGTGCAAGGCTATGCTATACTTTGCCTAGTCCTAGCAATCCCTTAATTGGACAAGTTACCACCTCTAATGATGTGGACGCTGGGTTCAGACGTGTGCTGGTATATTGGGTAATCAGGCTTTGTCCCACCCCATAGTTTTGTTACATGTACCTACTGTATTGACTCTGTGAAATTTCAGCTTTGTAGCTTTAGGGTAAGGCGGTGCTCAAGATGTGTTTATTTTTGAATTGAGATGAAAAAACATTAACATGAGCATTCTTTGTTACAGGCATGGAACATATGTTGATGTGATCTCTGCTGCCAGAAAATAAAATAAAGTTGAAAAGGTGTTTATAAGATAAAAGTGAGATTAAGACATTTAAACTATTGGGAATTTGTGTACAACTGACTTAGAATGAGTTCCTCAACATGTCATAAAGATGTCCTTTTTCTACTCAGTTGTCGGGACTTGGAGCCATTAACATGTTTTAACCAACTTCCAACACTAAGACAAGTGCTATTATGTTATCACCAGCTCTTGAAGGTAATAAAAAGTGTGAGAGATTGTGCACATCTGCTCATCGAGGAAGTAATAGAAGTATGGAAGAAATCTGGCATTCTGACTAGACAAGCGAAACACTGTATTGAAAAACTTGATAACTTGATAAGTGTAAGGGACCAAAGACAATGAAACAGCCGAAGGGTTGGCTTAACACAGGTTTATTGCATGATGATCCGGAGGAACATGTGGTAATGGCGGATGGGGAGCTCAATATATACAGCTGGCTATACATTTGAAAGTGGCTCGTCGACAGACTATTGGTTGCTGCCCGCGTGACGTCGTGGAGGTCACGCCCTTCTTGACCAGGTGAAGAGGTGGTGGGGAATCTTCCCGCGCTGCTGAACCAGGTGAATCTGAGCCATGAGAGCTGGACGCTCGCTACTGCCATCTGGTGGTCACTAGCTCGCGTCCCCTTATCAGGTTTACATTGATACAGCTGAAGGTTATAATGTTGCACACAGAAAGGTTACATTGTTAACACATGGCAATGGTACATTGTTAAAGGCACAGCTTTACAGAACACAACATCCCTCCCCCCTAGGATGAGACGAAGTCTCTCAGCCAAGATGGCTTGTTGCATGTGTGTTTGGGCCGTGACGAGGGCTGCCCCCCCCGGGGGCGTTATTGCTTCTTTGTTCCCTGGTCCCTTGTCCTGAAATGGGAGAGGGAGACTTGTTAGTGGCTTGCCGCAGTCTGGCGGCCTTAGGGGAAGGGAAAAACTCCATTGTGGGCAGACCGGGGGCCGTCGGGGCTAACGAAAAACCCCTCTTCTCGCTTGGACGGGTGGGGGACCACTCCGAAAACCCCCCCGGTTCTGAAAATCAAAATCTAACTTAGTAGGGGTATCCGAATTTGTGGGGACCTTCCGCGAGATATGTATGGGGTCGGGTTCCTCCTCCTCGGAAAGATCCCCCAGGGTATCTATGAGGATATCCTCCTCCCCCCTTGGTGGGGGCCCGCGGTCCCCCTTCCCTCCCCCTTGGGCTGAACGGGTGGGGGAGAACCCTAACGCTGACTTATTCTCTGCTTGGTCCGTGCCCTGCTCATCGGAGACCCTGCGTCGGAGCTGGTCCGCATGCCGCCTCCACAGGAGCCCCGTGCTGGTTTCCACGCGGTACGACATGGGGCCGGTTTGCTCCACAACTACGCCCGGTACCCAGGCTGGGCCCGTGCTGGCGTAATTCCTGCAATGCATGGGGGCGCCTACACTGAAACTCTTTGTAGCCTCTAGCCCGATGTTCCTTCCTTTGTCCTCTACCCTCGTGGGGTCTAGCCTAGTAAGGATGGTGGTCAGCTTCCTGCGCATTAAGAGCTCTGCGGGGGAGTACCCTGACGCCAATGGGGTCACCCTGTACCCTAGCAGAAACTGACACACTTGTAGGTTCAGATCCCCTGGGCCCATGCGCCACAACGCGTCCTTCATGGTGCGGACGAGGCGCTCTACTTGGCCATTGGTGGCCGGGTGAAACGGGGCGGAGGTGATGTGCCGAACGGCGTTAATCTCCATGAATGCCCTAAACTCGGAGGACGTAAAACAACTAGCGTTGTCGCTAATTAATGTGTCGGGTATGCCGAACGTGGAAAAGAGCCTCCGCAAATGCCTAATGGTCTGGGCCGAGGAGGTGCTCGTGACCGGGATAACCTCCAACCATTTGGAGAAGGCGTCCACTACAAGAAGGAACAGGGTGCCCCTGAACGGGCCCGCGAAATCAACGTGTACCCGGGACCACGGCCCCTTAGCCGCGTCCCATTCCCTGTGGGGAAGGCGGGCCTCCTCCGGTCTGGAGCATTGGCAACTTTCACAAGTGCCGACCATGTGCTCGATGTCGGCGTCCAGCTGGGGCCACCAGAAGTAACTCCGGGCCAGCGCCTTGGATTGCACGATGCCGGGGTGGCTGACATGAAGCAGTTTGAGCACCCGCGGCCGAAGGGAAGTGGGAATCACCACCCGCTGCCCCCACAAGAGGCACCCCCTCTCTAGGGACAGTTCTAGCTTTTTTCTGAAGAATGGAGCGAACTCCTCCGCTGGGGAGGACGCGGGCCACCCTTTCTGCACCCAGGAGCTAACTGCCGCTAACGTCTTGTCCTTCTCTGTCGCTTTGGCAATGTCGGCGGGCATTACGGGGGGCGAATCCAGCACCTCTATCATGAGCACCTGATGGTCCCGCTCCCCCTTGCTCACCTGGCTGGGCGTTAGGGGAAGGGGAGACCTAGATAGGGCGTCCGCATGGCTGATCTCTTTCCCGGGCCGGTAGACCAACGCGTGCTGATACGCGTTGAGAAAAATGGCCCACCTGAGCATCCTCGGGGACAGGATCTGAGGGGTGGGCTTATCTGCGGTAAAGATGCCTAGCAGGGGCTTGTGGTCCGTCACAATGGTGAAGGGGCGGCCATACAGAAAATCGTGAAATTTTTTCGTCCCCGCGGCTATTGCTAGTGCCTCCCTGTCTGTCTGTGCGTAGTTTCTCTCCGCTTGGGACAGGGACCTGGAGTAAAATGCTATCGGGGCCTCCCTTCCGTTTTCCAACACGTGGCACAGCACCGCCCCCACCCCCACTGGAGATGCATCACAGGTCAGAACTACTGGGCGTTTGGGGTTGAAGTGGGTCAGTATGGCGTCGGACGCTAGGAGGCTTTTTAGCTCGCTAAATGCCCTTTCTTGGTCATCGCCCCACTTCCATGCCTGGTCTTTCTTTAGCAGTTTGTGTAGCGGCTCAGCCACCGCTGCCTTTCGGGGGAGGAAGGAGTGGTAAAAGTTGAGCAGCCCTAGGAACGACTGCAACTCGGGCTTGGAGGTGGGGCGGGGGGCTTTCTTAATGGCTGCCACCTTGGACTTGGATGGTTTTATTCCCTCAGGAGTCACACAAAACCCTAGGAACTCAACCTCGGTTGCGAAGAAGACGCATTTGTCCTTTCGCAGCCTCAGCCCCGCCTTTTCGAATATTGTCAGGACCTTCCCCAACCTCTTGGCCAATTCGGCCCGACTCCCCCCCCGTTATTAACACGTCATCAAAATAAGGCAACACCCCCTCCAGTCCCTTCAGGAGGCGTTCCACGAGTGACTGGAAAATTCCTGGCGCCGAATTCACGCCGAATTGGAGGCGCGTCACCTGGAACGCCCCCTTATGGGTGACTATGGTCTGCGCAGCAGCTGCGGCAGGGGACACCGTAAGCTGCTGGTAGGCCTGTGCTAAGTCGAGCTTAGCGAAACACTTCCCCCCGTGTAACCTGGCCAGCAGATGGCTGACTACCGGCACCGGATATGCATTCGGGCGGATCGCCTTGTTGATGGTGCACTTGTAGTCGGCGCATATGCGGACCTCCCCATTGGCTTTTAGTGCGGTTACAATTGGAGTTTCCCACTCCGCAGAATCAACAGGCACAAGGATTCCCTGACCCACCAATTTGTCCAGTTCCGCCTCTATCTTGTCCTTGAGTGCGAACGGCACCCGGCGTGGTTTGAGGCGAATTGGGCGGACCTCCGGGTCCAGGTCGAAAGTCACTGGGGGCCCCTTGAATTTCCCCAGTCCCTTTTTGAAGACTTCGGGGTGCGCCTCGCACACCTCCTGGATCGGGTCAGACCCAACGGCGTGCATCCCAACGGCGTGCACCCCCCCAATAAACAAACCCAGGGGCTGGAACCATTGAGTCCCGAGGAGGCTGCAATCTCCCCCTTTGAGCACGACTAGGGGGAGGGACGCGGCGTGTTTCTTGAATTGGACCTGAAATTCTCCAACCCCCAACACTGGAATGCTGTTCCCTTGTACGTCCCATAGTGTGGACCTCAACGCTTTGAGCTTGGGTCGCTTGTGGGGGGCAATTCCCAAAAACTCCCTCTGGGAAATGATAGAATATGAGGACCCCGAGTCAATTTCCATCCTAATGGGAACCCCTTGGACTAGTACCTCAACAAAGTAGCGGGGGTGTCCTGTAGACACGCTGAACACTGGGGCGTCGTCCTCACTGCCGTCGGAGATGCGGCCCACGCCGTCCAGCTTCCGCGTGGCCTGGGCGCCGTCCTTGGGTCTCGTTGAGCGGTCTTGTCCCGCGGAGCGGTCTGCGGAGCTCCTCCGGGTCTCGCGTTTCTTCCTGCACACCTTGGCGATGTGCCCGCGGCGGCCGCAGTTGTGGCACTCGGCCTTCCGGAACGGGCACTTTACGCGGTCGTGGGCCGCTCCACAGCCGTCGCATCGCCGGCTCTCCTTCCGGACCCTCCGGACGTCCTCGTCGTCGCTGCTCTCTGTGGACGACCTCGAAGTTCGCCGGGCCGCCTGTACCGGAGCCTCTGCCTTGCTCGACTTTGGCCGCCAGTCCTGGAGTTCTTGGACCCCGGCCTTCGTAGCTTCTGCGGCCTGGGCCGCTCTGACGACCTCCTGCAACGTGGGAGGCAGCTCTTGGTTCATTAATGTGCGCTGGGTTTCGCCGTCGTTCAGGCCGCACAGCACACAGTCCCGGAGGGTGATTTCGGCATTCTCCCATTTGCACGGGCCGGCCGCCAGCCGCAGGGCCGCCACGAATGCGGCGACCGTCTCCCCGGGCGCTTGGACCCGCCTCCAGAACGCACTCCGAGCGGGAAACATCGCCGTGGCGGGCCAGACGTGCTCACGCAGCATCTGCATGAGTTCCTTGGCCTTGAATTCGCTCACCCTCCTCGGTGCAATCAGGTCCACCAAGGTCCTTTTGGTTTCTTGTCCGAGCATCCTGGTGAAGATGGCCCTTTTCTTCACCTCTTCCGTAACTTCGGACTTGATCAGCGCGGCCTGGAAGTCCATCTCGAAGATCTCCCAGTCGCCCGGTTTCCTGATTTCGAAACCGGTGCATGTCTTGGTCCCGTGGGCTGCCATATCCCACCTTCGTCGCCAATTTAGTGTAAGGGACCAAAGACAATGAAACAGCCGAAGGGTTGGCTTAACACAGGTTTATTGCATGATGATCCGGAGGAACATGTGGTAATGGCGGATGGGGAGCTCAATATATACAGCTGGCTATACATTTGAAAGTGGCTCGTCGACAGACTATTGGTTGCTGCCCGCGTGACGTCGTGGAGGTCACGCCCTTCTTGACCAGGTGAAGAGGTGGCGGGGAATCTTCCCGCGCTGCTGAACCAGGTGAATCTGAGCCATGAGAGCTGGACGCTCGCTACTGCCATCTGGTGGTCACTAGCTCGCGTCCCCTTATCAGGTTTACATTGATACAGCTGAAGGTTATAATGTTGCACACAGAAAGGTTACATTGTTAACACATGGCAATGGTACATTGTTAAAGGCACAGCTTTACAGAACACAACAGATCTCTGCTGCCAGAAAATAAAATAAAGTTGAAAAGGTGTTTATAAGATAAAAGTGAGATTAAGACATTTAAACTATTGGGAATTTGTGTACAACTGACTTAGAATGAGTTCCTCAACATGTCATAAAGATGTCCTTTTTCTACTCAGTTGTCGGGACTTGGAGCCATTAACATGTTTTAACCAACTTCCAACACTAAGACAAGTGCTATTACGTTATCACCAGCTCTTGAAGGTAATAAAAAATGTGAGAGATTGTGCACATCTGCTCATCGAGGAAGTAATAGAAGTATGGAAGAAATCTGGCATTCTGACTAGACAAGCGAAACACTGTATTGAAAAACTTGATAAAATCCATAAAAACTGGCTGCTTTTAAAGAAAAATAAAACACAAGTTTCTCAAATGCAGAACGATCAAGAGAAAACATTTATGAAAGAGCTAGATAAGCTGATATTGCCCATTCAGACATCTTGAACTCAATTATTATCGCAGAGGACATAGACTTTCTCGTTGATCAAAGAGGTGAGCGAAAGATGGTCATGACTTAGTAGATAAGTTGCTTGAGAGAGCTGAGGAGCTGAGACTAAAGGCTGTTGACAATTTTGCTTCTGTTCCAGTAGTTTCAAGCCAACAACTGCTTGATTACAGCTCCAGTAGCTCTTCTAGTGCCACAGACGAAGAAGAGGAATACAAAGTACTTTAGCCAAAAAAGATGCATGTGTCAGTGATAGTACTGATGGCTTCCCTTCAACTAGTGGGATTTTCACACCACGTGTTACCAGTGCTCTAGATCAGAACAAAATTACAGTCAGAGAAGCAATGCAACTGATGATTCCACTTGCTGCCGCCCTTGGTCATGATCCTGCCTCTCTCCCTGTTTCTCGTAGCATGATTCGATGGGCACAAAAAAGAGCAAGAGCAGAATTTAATGCCAGCATTAAGGAAATGTTCTCACCAAATTATCTGCTTGTAGCACATTGGGATGGGGAAATATTGCCTGATCTAATAGGAAATAGAAAAGTACTTCTAGTACTTGTCTCTGGAAATGGTTGTGAAAAATTGCTAGGTTATCAAAACTCGCAGCAGGAATGGGAAAACAAATAGCTAATGCTGTTTTTGAATTGTTGGACTGCAGGAATGTAAAAGACCAAATCCGGGCTATGAGTTTTGACACAACTTCTGCTAACACCGGTTAGCTCCATGAAGGAGCATGTACTATCCTAGAAACAAGAATTGGCCGTGATCTCTTATGGCTTGCTTGTCGACATCACATGTTAAAATAATACTTTCTAAAAATATTTAAATTGTGCTTTGGACCATCAAGTTCTCCAGAGATCCCGTTATTCAAAAGGTTCAAAGGTGTTTGGGAAAACCTATTACGTGAACACTATGAAGGCCTTGCTTTAAGCTCAATTACAGAACGATTTGCTCAAAGTACTTTAGAAAGCCTTGTAAGTTCTGTGACTGGAATGAAACAAATCAGAGATGATTACTACGAGCTTATAGAACTCACGATGATCGTTCTGAACAGACCACCTATGAAGATTCACTGGTGATCCCCAGGACCAATTCATCATGCTCGTTGGATGGCAAAACTGATATTTTTGTTTTGAAGTCAACATGATGTGTTCAAACTGACCAAAAATGAGGAGAAGCAGATTTCTCAGTTTGTCAGTTTTGGTGCACTTATTTACACCAAAGCTTGGACTGAAGCTCCTTTGACGGCGGAAGCACTGAGAGGTGACCTACAACTATGGAAAAATTTCAAATATTATGAAGCCATTGTTTCTGAAATTGGAATTGCGGCACGAGCTGTCTTAGCACATCACTTGTGGTACTTGTCCAATGAGCTTGTAGGCCTTGCCTTATTTTCCAACAAAGTAGCGAGTATCGAGAAAGCAGCCATTATTCAAGGAATGAATGCTGAAGCTGGCTCTCACTTGGTAAGTTCTGCTGATTTAACTACTCAGACACACTTAGGAAACCTTGCATTGAAGAGATCATTACAAACACTTTCTCTTCTAGACATTAAAGACTCATTCTTGCAGTTGCCTCTGGAGTCTTGGGTCGAAAATATTAATTATCTTCATGGCAAAGATCGGGTTAACAACCTACGAGTAGTAAACAATACAGCTGAAAGAGGTGTTAAATTATTTGAAGATTATAATAAGGTAATCACTAAAGATGAAGATGTAAAGCAATTTCTCCTACATGTCATTGAACAAAATAGGAAGATGATTTCCACTAAAACAACAAAAAAATCCTTAGTTAACATAATTTTAAACAAGGAAGGCGAAGGCAATAAAAAATAATATAAGGTCTTTTGTCTTACCTGTGTTGAAGGATTGTTTTAAAAGTATAACGAACCTCACTTTCAATGTTTATCTGTGTTTTTATTAATTTCCCAGTTCCTAATGAAACTAGTAATTTTTCAGTAAAATTTGATATTTTCAGGTCGATGAGCACCATCTTCTAATTAAGTTAGGACATTCAAACTTTAACAACATAATGGTATAGAAATGTGTAACAAGATAAGAGGGTGGTGTGACTTCCCAGTTGATTTTTATTTTTTTCCATGTATAGTCCCCCCCGCCCCCCCCAAATCCTGGTCCATGAGAATTTTGCTTGTTTGTTTTAATATTAATGCAACTATACCTAGGAAGCTTCTACATCAGTCTAGAATACTCAGAGGCCAATGTGAAATGGAGAATAGTACCTTTGAGGTGTCATGAAAGTGTTGGTGGACCATCTTTTACATATTGCTATGATGACTGAAAGGTTTTTCCAGCACACATTAAAATACAAAATGGTTCCTAAAGAGAAACAATATGGCTATTTTTCTTCCATTCATGTTACTGTAAATGGAAGAAAAATACTACTATGCCTGAAGAGTTGACATTTTCATTTTGTAAGACTGCTAGAGAGGGAAGAGCCAGGGAAGTATACCTGTACTAGTCAGCCTTTTGGACTGGGAAGAAGGAAATCTTCTAAGCCATGAAACCTCCTCAGTGAGGATGAGCCAGTTACATGTTTTCACCCTCTTGGGTGTTACTAGGAAGACAAAATGGGGGAGGAAGAAAGCTGAGTTCTATCCATGACCTCATTGGAGCATAGAAAGGGTACAACTGTAATTCTAAAAATTAAGTTTGAAATGCCAGTTTTCAAGGGACTCCAGTATGCTTATTTTCCCTGTTGTCCCATATCAGGTGATCTAATTTTAAAATATATAAAATGACTTTGTTTCAAGGATACGGTATTTTCATATGCACCCCACATGCTCCCCCATTGGGCTTAAAATATTACACAGTAATGATCCAGATGTGAAGTTATACACTGCTGAAGTCACTCCATGCTTTAAATGTTCTGTTTTCTCACATCAAATCTTATTTATTCGCTCAGCATTGGATTGGGCTGACTGCTTGTCTTCTCTGGCATCATAACTAACAGGAGCCAGTGTTCCACGGGCCAGCTAACTTGCTCATTCCACCTGTGTTATCCTACTGGATATGCCAGTGCAAATCCACCAATGGCTAGAGGACTTCATGTCTGAGGGTGCTAATTTGGCTTGCACAATATTTATGTGATGCATGTGATGGAAGGAATCCAGTGTGACTATGAAAGCTCAGGCAAGGTTTATGCAGCTGGAAATTTAGAGATTTACTTGCAAACTGAGCTCATTGTATACGGAAATAAATGAGATAATAAATCTGGACCTTTGCCATGCCATTTTTTTTAGCACTCAGAGGCTCACTTTGAAATGGATGAGTCTTTGATTTACAGCTGCCGATCATTTCAATTGCAAAGCTGAAGGGAAACAGTGTAAAACAAATAGTAACACATTTAGCTGGTAACATCTTTTTATATGCCTTGTATTTTATGGGGGAAAACAGGTTGATTAAATCTGAAAAGCTGTGGTTAATGAAACAGCTAACTAATAACCCCACAGTTGCCATTTGTACAGGGTGGCCTGTAAGTCCCTACCCATCCATATATCTTATGTATCCAATGTATCTGTGTGCTGTCCCTCATTCTCACTGCATTTCAGGCCATTTCCAGGTGGAAGTGGGAAGATAACTTCTCTAGTTACACTTCTCTAGCCACCATCAAGCCTTAGACCAGTCATGGTGAACCTTGGCACTCCAGGTGTTCTTGGACTTCCATTCCCAGAAGCCCAAGTCTCTGTGAATCCACACAAATGGGTTTACTGCATGAGTAAACCCATTCGTGTGGATTCACAGAGACTTAGGCTTCTGGGAATTGAAGAACACCTGGAGTACCAAGGTTCGCCATCATGGCCTTAGACCAGGGATTCTCAACCTGCGGCCTATGGATCACATCTGACCTGTGGCACTAGGAAGTGCCATGTGGTGGAGGAAAGGCAAAAATGGCCATTTGACCCCCAAAGCTGTCTGAGGGCGCGTGACATGGCCCCTGGCTTTAAAAGGTTGAGAACTCATGCCTTACACCATGCATAATTGAATATAACATAATAACAAAGGACTTATGGGCCACCCTGTGGGAGGGGTGGAGAAGCTGCAGCAAACATGTGGCTTGTACCCAACTTTCATGTGACCCAACCCAACCAGAGAAAGAGCAAAGCACTTTGAAGATGTGGATCCCTCCAGGCCATACCCATCAAGCATGGCTCCTGGAAATACGGGAACTGCTCCGGCCCGGGTGTGCAAACACAAGCGGATTTTTTGTCTTCTCCCCAGAGTGTTCTCTGCTTTGCCCAGATTTCTCTTGTAGAATCATTTAATTTGACAGTCCTTTGAAACTGGTGCCTTTGCAAAAGGCGTGCTATTCCACCGTAGACTTTACGGTGCTAATAGCAGTTTTAATAAATAAAGCTTGAACACAACATTCCTCTCCCTAGTAATGAACCCACTCTCCTGAACTTTTTGGTGGACCACAGGTCCATTTAGGGTGCCCAAATTTGTCAGGACTTAGGGCAGGGGGTATGGGTCAACCAGGAGCTATGGGACAGTGGGCTGGCTCGCTGGACTGCCTAGACATGCTAGGTCTTTGTGGGGAATCTAGCATCCAGTATAGGTGCCGGAGCTGTACCCATAGAGCGAGGGCCAACCTCTACCGCAGACTCGGCTGTGGCCAGTTCTTGGGAACTTCCCTGGGAGGGTGGTACCTGTAAAAGGTCTCCTGGTAGTGGCTGAGTGAACAGCTCTTCCTCCAGATTGAAATCTGAGGGATCCAACCCGTTTGATGAAGGATCTGGCTCTAGAGGCCTGTGAGCCTCTGACTCTGGTGAGGCATTTTGCCCCGGAACCCTGGGATGCATCTATGACGAATGGATGCCTTCTTCCAAGGTCCCCATTGTCCTTCTGAGCTTCAGCTCTCTGCTGAACTACCCAGGCCTCTGAATTAGGTAGCGTAGCAAATGAATCAATTCAAGTCTCTTCCAGGCATTTTAGAAATATATTGTAAGCACATAAATATTCAGGTTACATTCCATTTCTCAAGATACAAGATTCAGTCCTTCAAAAGCATTTCAGAATAAAGAATTAAAGCAGGCTAGATGAAGCATGCTGCTTGGGGGGGGGAGGGGTAGCCCGTCCCCTATTCTTTCAAGATATCACATTTTGGTTGTTTGCCAGCAGGCTTCTAGAGAGACTGAATGAATGTGGGAGGGTGTCTGTCTCCCAGATATGACTCCTCCCATCAGGATCCTCCCTTTGACCCTCTTCCTTAGGGATTACCCCCAATGATCTTCCAGCAAGACATTTCAATCAAACACCAAGTTCCAGCCCTAAAGGAGACATGTGGCTCAATGTCTAACACCATATTTAAAATACTAAAGGACAAAGCATGGAAAAGCACACCTTTGGAATCGCCATTTTGAAGGGGCCAAAGAACACCCCCCTCTCTCTTCCATGAGGCCAGCTAAGGAACAAAGATAGAATTGGCACCCTAATTCTACCACAGCATCTGGTCTGCGTGTCTCCTCCAAATTGTGCCATTGTCCATAAGGACTTTGTATGACACAGGCCCTGTTTGTTGAAGGACCTCCCCACCCAACCAAGGGGAACCTGGCGCATCGTTGTGGCAATGAACAGCCTGCCCAACCTGGAAAAGTTTAGTATTACTGACATCAGTGTTGACACCTCTATCCTCAACATGCAGTGGATCTAGATGGTCAAGGACCACAGACAGCCACCTCTTCATTAAGAGGTCTGAGGGTGATAAGCCCAAAGCTAAGGGAGTAACCCTGTATGCTAGCAGATACTGACAAAGTTGCAGCTCTAAATTCCCTGTGCCCATATGCTTCAGTGCCTCCTTTATGGAGCGAACCATTTTCTCTACTTGCCCGTTTGTGGTGGGGTGAAAAAGTGCAGCAGTGATATGCCTTATACCATTTTGGCTAAGGAAATCCTGGAATTCTGCCGACATAAAAGTTGACGCGTTATTGGAGACAACAATGTCAGGCAATCCAAAATTACAAAAAACCCTTCTAATTTACAAATTGTGATAGCAGACAAAGTCCCCGATATGGGTATTACCTCTAACCATTTAGAGTATGAATCAACAATAAGCAGGAAAGTGGCCCCCCTGAATGGGCCAGCAAAGTCAATGTGGACTGGCAACCAGGGGCCCTTTGCAGTGTCCCACTCCCTGGTGGGCTGGTGGGTTTCCTCCGGCCTGGAGGACTGGCACTCTTAACAGCAGCCTACACAAGCCTCAATATCTAAGTCAAGCCTGGGCCACCACAAATAACTCCTGGCAAGCGACTTCGAGCGGGCGATGCCTGGATGGCTAACGTGTAATGTGCGTAAAACCTTATCACGTAGTGTAGGCAGAATTACCACTCTGTCCCCCCACACCAAACATCCACTTTCCAATGATAGCTCATTGCATTTTGTATAATAAACCTTTAATTCTTCAGAGACCGGTGGTGACGGCCAACCTTTCTGAATCCATGAGAGAACCTTCATTAAAAGGGAATCCTTTCTAGTAGCATTAGCAATGTCCTTGGTGGACACCGGCAGCGACTCTAAAACCTCTAACATGAGGACCTGATGGTCCGAACCAATCTTGCCCACCATCTCCACAGGGGATCTAGATAGGGCAGCTGCGTTGGAGATACTGGCACCTGGGCGGTGCTGTAAAGCCTACTGATAAGCCTAAAGGAACATTGCCAAATGAAGCATTCTAGGAGATAGTATCTGGGGGGTAGGCTTGCCGGGCATGAAGATGCCCAGTAGTGGTTTGTGATCTGTGGCGATCATAAATGGCCGCCCATAAATGAAGTCATGAAACTTTTTGGTACCTGCAATAATTGCTGAAGCCTCCCTGTCAATCTGGCTATACCTTTTTTCTGTAATCATCAGAGATCTTGAATAGTAGGTGATCAGCGCATCTCTCCCTCCCCCCAGGTTGTGGCAAAGCACAGTCCCAATCCCTACAGGGGAAGCATCACAGACAAGAATGACTGGTTTACATGGGTCAAAATGTGTGAGGACAGCGTCCGAAGTAAGAAGCCTCTTAACTTCTCAAAACGCCTTGTCCTGTGGAGGACCCCAACACCACACCACTTGTGTTTCCTAAGCAGTTGGTGTAGTGGGGTGGCCACGGTGGCCTTTTGAGGTAGAAATGCACTATAGAAGTTCAGAAGCCTCAGAAATGCTTTCAATTCACTTTTTGAATTCAGATGCAGAGCATCTCAAACTACTTTTACCTTAGAGTCAGGTGGCTTAATGCCTTCTGTGGTAACCTTAAACCCAGGAAATCTACTTCAGTAGCAAAAAACAACAACATTTCTCTTTCTTAATTCTAAGACTGGCATTTTGGAAACATTCAAGTACTTTGCCCAATTTCTCGGCAAGGTCCTCCCTGTCTTTCCCAGCAATCAACACATCATCAAAGTATGGCAGAACACCTGGGAGACCTTTGAGCAATTTCCCCACTAACCTCTGGAAAATACCGGGTGCCACATTGACACCAAATTGCAATCTTTTAACCTTAAACACACCCTTGTGAGTGGTAATAGTCTGACATAAAGCAGATTCGGGAGTGACAGGCAACTGCTGGTACACCTGCGCCCAGTCCAGTTTGACAAAACTGCATGAAGCGTAGCCAGTAGGTGATTCACAACTGGCACCAGGTAAGAGTTTGGGCATATTGCTTTATTAATAGTACATTTGTAATCAACACAGATGTGGATATCATCATTGGACTTGATAGCAGTGACGATTGAAGTTTCTCATGGAGCTGAGTCCACCGGCTCCAAGATGCCTTGTACAATCGAATTGTCAAGTTTGGCCTTGATACGGTCCTTGAGCGCAAAAGGCACCTGGCAGAGCTTCAGCCTGATGGGCTGAACAGATGGGTCAAGTTCAAAGTTAACAGGCCCCCCTGTGAACGTACCCAGTCCTGGGCAAAACACGTCTGGGTAACCATCACACGTTGACTGAATGGGATCTGCCTCAACCTTACTAATAACTGGAAAAGCAATACCCAGAGGCCCAAACCATTGCGTACCCAAAAGACTGTTCTTACCCGCCTTGACCATGACAAGGGGCAAACTGGCTATCAGTGACTTGAAACACACATGAAAAGTGACAACGCCAAGTACAGGGATGTGGCGACCCTGCACATCACTCAACTTGACTTTAAGGGCCCGCAACTTTGGGCAGTCAGCTGGAGGAAGCTGGAGAAATTCCATCTGTGTGATGATCGAAAAAGAGGATCCTGAGTTGATTTCCATCTGGAATGGACAACCCTGCAGGTGGACATCAACGATGAATCTGTCGGAAACCGCATGAACTCTGGAATTGGAGCCATGGCTGGCGAAGACCTTGGAGATCAGGTGCTCCTTTGTCCTTGGAAGGCACCTCAGCACACTGGCGGCACACTCTGGCAAAGTGCCTCTTCCTCCCACAACAGTGACAATCAGCAGACTTGAAGTGGCATTGGGTTTGGAGGTGTCTGCTCCCGCAACCCTGGCATGGCATAATGGTGCCCTTGGACTGGGTGAAACTTCTGCGATGTACCTTAGCGATGTCATCCCCCTCTTCAGAGCTGACTGAGGATGCTGACGGGCTGGACACATGTTGTTGCTGGACAGCCGATCCCCTCTGGACTGGTGCTGTGGACATGGCCTGGAGAAATTGGACTCCGGCGGTGGCAACTTCAGCTGCCTGAGCCTCCTTGAGAACCTGAGCAAACATCAGAGTGTCCCTTTTCATAAGGCAACATTGTGTAGCTTCATCCCTGAAGCCTACAAGGAGCCGGTTGCAAAGAGCAATGTCGAGGTTTTCCCACTTGCTGGGAACTGCGGCGTGGCAGAAAGCAGCCACATAATCTGCCACCGATTCCCCGGCCCTTATGTAGAAGGCCACCTTGGCAGGGAAGATTGAAGTTTTTGGCCTGAAATGGTCCCGGAGGATGGTCAAAATGTCTTTCAGAGGGGTATCTTTCAGCAGTCTGGGCAGAAGCAAGTCTGTGATCAGCTCAAGTGTGATCAGCCCACAGTGAGCCAAGAACGTAGCCTTCTGCAACTCCTCTTCTGCTATCTTCTGTGAGATCACGTAGTTGTCAAACTGGACCTCGTATCGAATGGCCCAAATGAAGCAGGAACAGCAGCAGCCATTGGGATCCCACCTTTGTCGCAAATGTTGAGTCCAGCGCTTAAGAAGTATTCTGACCAGCAGGATCGGGTCAAACACACAAGTGATTTATTATTCAGCTCATAGATACCGGACTGGGGAACATGTACAAGGTGGCCAGCTTATATACAGTGAGAATGGCAGTTACACAGTTTGATACATTTTGGTGGGCTTTCAGAGAAGCGGGAAGTTTGTACTGATGAATCAGCTATTTTGACAGTTGTTTGAAATTGGCGCCTTTGCAAAAGGTGCGCTATTCAGCAATAGACTTTATGGTGCTAATAGTGATTTTAATAAATAACACTTGGACACAACAGGTGTGAAGCTGAAACCATGAAGAGCACAACATCAAGGGGGACAGAGTAAGCTGCTCCCATTGAAGCTTGTTCACAGCACCACCATTTCAAATGGTTGACTAGAGATAATGTGTACAGTCAATATCCTATTGCCAGTAAGTCAGCATTTGTGTAAATCACCTTGAGTCACTGAATCTACTCTTGTTGGGGATTAAGCAGTAGGATTCCAGCCTATGTTTCCACAGGTTGATGTGGGTAAATTTGTTATGCGTGGTTGACATACCTGAGTCTTCCCCAGCAAACTGCAGCCAGGAACTGAAAATCAGCAGTGGATGGTGGAAAACTGCTATTATCATGATCTGATACAGCCATAAGACTAGTCGACTCTCAAGTGTACTTCCTCGTAAGCTTAGGCAAAGTACTTTCTGGGTCAATGGCTGGCCACATTTGCGACAGGCAGAACAGGTTTGCTGTTATCCTCAGTTATTGCTCTGTCATTTCCAGTCTGGTGTCTGCTAGTAGGAGTCATCTGCTGATAAGAAAATTCAGAGCAGTGTTTGTACAGCTCAAATGGAACAGCTTCATTCCCCTAGAATCCTCTGAGTTATTTTTATTTTTCTACGCCCATGTTTGATAGATTTTCAGTATGCATTTGATAATTTTGCTTTCTCTTGATTGTTTGTAGGAGACCTATGGGAAGAACAACTGTCTTCCAAATTCCCATTCCCCACTACGTCCAACTGTATTCATTGCTTGCTTCTCTTATTCATTAGCTGCATGGAGCCTAGTTGGGAGAAACGGACTTGAGCAACAGTGAGTAAACTTGTGGGGAAAGGTAGAACTCATAAGCTGCCAGGAAGTTCCAATTCCAGACACTTCATTAGCAAATGATTTGTTTTAAAGTTTGATGAAACTTGCAAAATGATTAAAGCAGGCCTGTCATTTGTCAGAAGAACAGCCAAGAAAAACAAATTCACAGAATGGACAGGAAAAGTAAAAATCCAAAATGTCTCCCTTTAACCTTTTCTTTGGAGCAAGAAGAAAGAGAGTTTCTTGGTTCTTAAAGTCATTCTTAAAATGTTTTGCCACAAAAAGCAAAGAGGTGTGAAAAATCCAAAGTATGTAGAGTGCTTGATGTGACGGCGGTATTTCACAAACATTGTTCAGCTGAAAATGGACAATAAAAGCATCATGCCTTTTGTTTCCTGTCGGCATTAAAGTAGGGAAGAAGTGGTGCCAGCATTCTGTTCAGGGCCTTGTTAGACTTGAGATTTTCCCCAACACTCCATCAAGCAGTGATGACAACATAACAACATGACAAACCTCATAAGGCTTGGAATTCATTTCTGTTCTTGCCATGCTTTGGCAACATTATGCACAGAAATCTGATTGTGTTGTGTTAGCATGGCCTGAACCCAGCTCTGTCTTACAAGTCCTGGTTACCAATAATTTTTTTAAGTCAGCAGAGAGCCAATCCAATTTTCATTCTGCCTGCATAAGAAACTGTAAGTCAGTCAGAGCCAAAGCAAAATGGAACATGCTTGTTACACTCGACTTGGAATTCTAGGGAATGACTCATACAGCTAAAGAGCACATCAAATGAGAGGGAGAAAACCATCAAAAGATTTCCTGGTTCTTATTTTATTTTAAATAACCCACTTTGACAATTAAACTATCTTTTGTTTAAACTTCAAGATAGAAGTTTGGATTGAATTGGGGGAGGGGACTATTATAAGAATATGTATATACTACACTACATTTACTGCAATCTTGAGTCCACTTGAAGGGCCCTGGTGGCACAGTGGTGAAACTGCTGTTCTGCAGCCAGAATGTTGTGAGTTCAATCTTGACCAGGACCAAAGGTTGACTAATCCTTCCATCCTTCTGAGGTTGATAAAAAGAGTACCCAGCATGTTGGAGGCAAAATGCTAATTACCTTGTGAACTACCCAGAGAGTTAACTAAGCACTATGGTGCAGTATATAAGTATAATTGCTATAGCACCATGATTGTTCCTGGAAGCTTACAATATAAAGACTGGAGCATGGGAGATGGAAACAGATTATATAGGAATCTATTTCAGTTCCACATATTTTTGCTGAGTTACAGTAGGATGCGGGACTTGAAGATCATGCCAAAGGCTTCATAGAAAAATTGTTTCTGCAGGAAGAAGAAGTTGTGCCATTAGCTTCCCCCCCCCCCAGCCCCAAGAAACAGGCAGAAGATGAGGAATCTAACAGAGTGGCTGGATCTCCAAGCTGCCTCCTTCTCAGAAAGGATATGCCACAGTGTTGTGGCTGCACCCACATCCAACTTAGCCACTCAACCTAGGGTTGCCATACGTCACGGAAAACCGGGAATTTCATGGGTTGTAACTGCCCCACCCAGTCCCATAAAAACATTTAATTTTATTTATTAGATTTATACCCAAGCCAAAGGCCGACTCAGAGACGCTATTACAGGGTTAATATGCATATAAGTTAAAATGATATAATAATACACATACTAGCAAATATCAAATCTATACCTATAAAATGGTGTGTTAACCGTTGGAATGTGACAAAGGATATTTAGCCAGGCCCCACTAGCCCCGTCCGAGCCTCCGTGCACTCGCCCGACTGTTGGGTTGAATTTTGCACCAGTGGGGCAGGAGCCCCCCGGACGCAAACAAAAAAGGGAACTTCAATTCCCAATGTTCCTTGCGCTGCACCAGAGCCAATCAGGCTGAGCGGCGTGAGCAAAAGGAACGTTCGGAAATGTGCCACAGCCAATCAAAATCAAACCCGCAGTAAAAAACTGCTGCACAAGCCAAAAACGCACACGCCAAACTACAAACCCCAGCGTCCTGTGTGCCATGAGCCGTATACAGCGGCGATGGGATTCCCGTGGTCTGGCCACCCAGGCTGGCCCATGGAAATACCCCCACCCCAACGCCGTATCAAGCGGTGATGGGATTCTCGTGGTTTGGCCACCAAGGCCGGCCAACGAAAAAAACCCACCCCAACACTGCATGAAGCGGCGAGGCAATTTCCATGGTCTGGCCACGCAGGCTGGACCACGGAAATACCACCACCCCAATGCCGCATCAAGCGGCGATGGTATTTCCACGGTCCACCCCCCGATACCGGCCCACAGAAATACCCTCACCCCCAACACAAAACAACACTATCCAAAAACAGTCAAAAATAATCAAAACCAAAATAAAAACAGAAAAAGTAAACACAAAAACATTCAAAAACACAATCCAAAAACAGTCAAAAATAATCAAAACCAAAAATTAAGAACAGAAAAAGGAAACTCAAAAACATCCAAAAACAAACAAGAAAAAACACACAGACCCCCAAACCCAAAACAACCCCCACCCCAACCCCCCCCAGAGACCTTACCAGGAGACATCCTCACTCCATGACGACCGGAACTAAACTGAGGAAAGAAAGAGACTACTTACCGGAAGAAGAAGCGACACCCAGAGGACAGTAGAGAAAAATAGTAAAATACAAGAAAAGCTCACCAGCCCCACCCATAGGCCACAAGAGAAAAAACATTCAAAAATATTCAAAATAATTACAAATAATTCCCAAATTACTGAAATAAGTTATCAAAACATTCAAAAATATTCACACTAATCACAAATAATTTTAAAAAAATAAGTTTTCACTCAAAAAAACAAAAAAACATCTAAACACAGTATAGAAACATTGATTAAAAAAACATATTCTTACACATTTTAAAAATTATTATCCAAGGTACAACTATTAAACAAAATTCACATAGTAACACATTATTTGGTTAAATACAATAATTATAAAAAATTATATCATCCTTTCCTCTTTTTAAAAACCAAAAACCAAAAATAAAACAATCACAGTTTATAATAGCCCATGCGTAAAAATAAAAATTTAAAAAACCACAATTAAAAACTAATCTCATTTGCATAAACATAAAACAAAAACCTTCCAAAACCATTTTAAAGAGCCCGGCATTGCCAGGCAAAATATGCTAGTAAATAATAAAACAACAACAATATTACACATACAACCCCAATAACAAAATGTCAAAATCAATCATTACAATATAAATTACAAGGGGTAAAAAACCATCATGTTAGACAATATCAGAAATTCCCGCTTTCAAACCAAGTTTGGTTTGAAGAAGAAAAATCATGCCTTTTTCTTACCTTAGGGCTGCACTTCTATTGAAGCACCAGCTGGTGGCTTCTGTGTTAAGGAGCAGTCGCAGTCCACATGACCACAGAAACGTCTGCAGAAGCAAACGGCACTGGCTGTTCGGCTTTGAAACAGAGATGAGCACTGAACCCTAGAGTCGGATACGACTGGCTTTCGAGCAAGGGAAACCTTTACCTTTACTATATCAGCTTCCAGCTCCTTGGGGGGAAATGGTGGTGTTGAAACATCAATAAGAAGCACTGCTCCTCCCTCCCTGTCATCATTTCTCCTGAGTCTGCATTTGCCAGCAGTTGAGGATGATGATGATGGAGCCTATCGCCAGGGATGGGGAAGGTGAAGTGGGAGGCACGGAGACTAGGTAAGGAGAATGATGGCAAGGAGGGGAATAAGTTGAGTGATTTGGGATTGGCGGGGGGGACCCCCTTCCAAAGAAACTGGGTGATGGGGTCGAGGCTGTTCTACAGTTTCTATGGCAGGGGTCCCGGAGGGTCCTTTTCAGAGATGCGAAGGAAGAGACATTGGGCATTAGGATGTAATATGGGTTTCATTACTGAAACAGGGTGGAAAAGCCGAGCTCCCATGTTTGTCCCAGCTCCTGCCAACCTAGCAGTTTGAAAGAAAGAAATTGCAAGTACAGTACTGTAGATTAATAGGGACCACTTCAGGGCGGGGGGGGGGAGGTAAACAGTGTTCCGTGTGCTCCGGTGTCTAGTCATGCCTGCCACATGACCACAGAAATGTCTGCAGAAGCAGACAATGCTGGCTCTTTGGCTTTGAAACAGAGATGAGCACTGAACCCTAGAGTCGGATACAACTGGCTTGAAAGAAACCTTTACTTCTGTCCCATTTACTTCTGTTTCCTTCCTAAAAGGAAATGGGCTCTCTGCCTATTTGCAGGAAGGAGGATGCGGCCACTGTGGTTGCAGCATCCATTTTCCAGCCATTTGCTTGCACACTCACTTCAAACAAGAGGATGAAGAGGAAGAAGTACCCACCATGAAGAAGATAAGAGATCAGGGGTGGAGGCTAGTCTGCTGATTGATACCAAAAACATGCACTGACCAGGACTTAAATTTGGCCAATGACAAAGCCAAGAAATTCTAATTACCTTTTGAATCACCCAGAGAGGGGTGTGTGTGTATCTGTGGGAGGCAACTATAGCCTTGGAACCTGAGTAGGGAAATTGGATTTTGAGGCCTAGAAGTCCCCTCTAGGTGCACCTGGTTTCCTGACCCCTCCACCTGAAGTATTCCATTTAACTCCCTCACAGAAGCAGAGTGGCGACATCCATGTTAAAAGGAAAGGCTTGGTGGCTAACCTTGGCACTCCAGATTTTCTTGAACTTCAATTCCCAGAAGCCCTGATCAGTAGGTGTGCTGACTTAGGCTTCTGGGAATTGTAATCCAAGAACTGCTGAAGAGCCAAGGTTAGCCATCAGGGCTCAGATGTCTCCATCCTGCCAGGCATTCTGAGGAGAACTCTCTCCATGTACAGGGATGGGTGGGGGGAGAATGGGAAGAAAAAGAGCTTTGCTATTGGCACATTTGAGGGAACAAACAAGTGAGCAAGTTGGTTTTTAGAAAGCCTCCTTTCTCCCCATGACCATGTGATAGGTTGCTTGTTGGATTACTACATTTCTAACACCTGTACATGCAGAAACCTGCTCCTTTGCACAGCTTAAGGATCAAGGAAATGTGCCAATGAGTTGAACCCATGATAGCCAAGTCATTGATTTTGTTCCCCTGTACAAGTCCAAAATCTGTCTACCTGCCAAAGCAAATTTGGAGCCTACAAACCTTGCCCTGGAGCTTGCTTCAGAGTAAACAACTACTACTTACTCTCTATATTAGTAACATCCTGTGCTTTACAAGCACTTGGCAATTCTATAGCAGGAGCGGGATTCTACAAATGGCTTAAATCCATCACTGTACTGGGCAGGCTTAAGTACATTGTTTTCTATGAGGTTAAGAATCTCTAGCTGTATGCTAGATTTATATCAAAGTTTTAACATCACCGACACAAGGATATGCAGAAAACATATATTCCAGCATTTTCTGCTATGTACACTCCACCAAAGAACTATATTATAAATTTCTTTCTTTGAAGAGGGAGAATGAGTTGGACATTCATCCCACCAAGTTATTGGATCCTCAGGGTGGCTTTATAAAAATGGAGCCGATCCAAAAGAAGAAATCTGTCACTGAGTCTTAAAGAAGCTTGCCATGTGTTATCATCACATCCTACCATGTCACACATCGGTGCTGCACAATAGTGTTAAAAATTTAAACCTCGGGGACTTGAATTATATAAAGAAGCATATAAAAGCTCCATGAAAGCTAGTTGTGTTATTATTGCCTATTTAGTGATCTGGGGGATATAGCAGCTGCAAGAGTTTTTGTGATGGAAGAGCGCAAAATGTTGCATGCATGAATACTGATGAGAATAATCACTTAGCAAACTGACATTCATGCTAACGTGGAAAACCTACTGGCTGAAATCCTGCTGTAATGTTTGTTCTGAGTGTGGAACAGTGATGCTATCATATCACCATTTATTAAAGGGGGTTTCAGGGTGCACATAGCTTGTGTGCAACGTGACAAAGTTGTATGTACCCTGAAGTTGGTAATGGAAGGCTTTAATCAGTGGTAATTTGTCACTGCTGATTACATCATCACCATTGTGCACATGGATCTGTGCAACAGGATTTGAGATACTGTTTGTTGTTTTAAAAAAAAATCTGTGGACAAGCACAGATAGGAAAAAACATGGCTAAACTTATTTACTTGAGCTGGCTTCCATGCTCACAGGCTTAGTATGAAGCCACCAGAGAAAAGCCATATATTGTGTGCTGTTTTGTAGATGGGAAAGGAGCAGATTGCATGGAGCAAATAAAATGGAGGGAGAAAGAAAATCAAGGTGTGTTGATCTCCATGTACAGGTACATGTAGAAAAGAACAGAAGGAGAACACCCATGGACCTAGCTGGACATTAACTTTTAGGCTACTTGGTACATGAATTGGCACTTGATTTACAACAACTGCCATATTTTACTAGTAAAATGCTTGGCAGGATACCATTAGAGACCACTGTGTGCTACATAATGACATGACATACTTGGGAATATAAAAAGAGCCTTGCTGGGCCAGGCTAGAGATTTGTTTAGGCCAATGTTCTGTTCGCACAATGGCCACTAAACATCTTGTGGGAAGAGCGTGAATGAGCCCATATCTTCCCATTCATTCACTTCTAGAGGGAATGTATAACCTTCATGACTGGTAACTCTTGATAGCTGTGCCCTTCAAGAATTTAAAGCCATCCAGGTCAGCGGCCATCACTATACCTGGTTACAAATTCTACAGTTTTACTTTGCGCTGTATGCCAGATTACTTTTTAAAAATCTGCTGAGAATCTTCCACTCATTCAGTTTCAAGAAATCATCCCAAGTTCAGAATTTATATAGAGTAGAACCCTGCATAATGAAAAAACTCCATTCCGCTGAGCTCTTCGCTATGCGGTTTTTTATTATGCGAAATGCTATTGGCAATACCCCGCATAACGAAAAAAGTTTGTTATACGGGGTTTTGTTAAGTGAGCTTTACCTCACTTAACGAAAACCCCGTATAACGAAAAAATCGTATGCAGGGTATCGCCAATAGCACACAAACACTTTATATATATATAAAAGGAAGGAAAGCCTTTCCATATCTGTTTTCCTCATACTGCATAATTATATACACTTCCATTATGTCACCCTTTGCCCATCTTTCTTTCTAAGCTAGAATGCTCCAAATATTATGCCAGATTTATGTTCATTTAATTTTCATGGCCTGCTACAGAGAATCCTGGGAATTATAACTGGGTGAGGATGATGAGTGAAATATTTTTAATCCTCTACCATCCCCCATGGAACATCAGTTACCTGGGTTACCTGTGGAGAAGAAATAACAACTAAACCAGCTAAATCTGATACAAATCTGCATATTGGTGCAGAACAGCTGCTGCTTTGAAAGAGTGACAGAAAATTTTCCATATCACCCTTCAGATTAAGGACACTGGGATCATAAAATTAGCAGCCAGCAAGTCAGAGAAGAGAGCATGCCATCCTGCCATGTGCTTTTAGCAAGCTGTATGGGATGCTTATATCGTTACACCACTAAGCATCCCAGTGTTAGGTAGTGGTAAATAACTTGACTCCCTAAAGGGGCCAATGGCTATTGGTGGATGAGCTCCTTTAGGTGGGGTGATGGTCCCAATGGAAGAAATGCCACTGGAAAACATTACATTGGGCCCAACGGAAAAAATGAGCGGAGGAGGAACTGTGATTTCCAATGGCCATGGAAGTGGAAGAGGCCATGCCAGATGGACTGGCTGTGAAGGCGCACCTTGATAATATCCTCAAGGCTGCAGCAGTCCATTGGAGTCCCGGTGTTAAATCCCGCATGTCTCATTTCATATGTGCTGCAGGAGATGGCTCTGTGATCATAGTGTGTGGGTCCCTTCATGGCAAACTGGGATCCACCTTAAACAAATTCACACCAATGGCATTTTTCCTGATTCAGGTAAAAATGCTTTCTTGGATACTAGTTGCAGCCAACGATGACTAAGCATCCCAACCCTGCATTTTTCAGTTCCAATAGCCGGGGCAACCTCTGTGTGGTTATAGGCTGAGAACCCCATTGTTGATCTCTATGAGAATTTAAGACAATGCAGCTGGGATTCTTTAAAAGCAAGCAAGCATTAATGTGCAAGTACAGCATTGTAAGGCAAACCCTCTTTCTAGCCAGGCCTTTTGGATCTCCTTTGTCCTTTATAAGTGCTCCCATTTTCTAATTATGTCAGGCGTGGACAAAGCGTGGCCCTCCAGCAGTTGTTGAACTGCAGCCTCCATCAGCCTTAGTCATTGTAACCAATGGTAAGCAATGCTGCAAGCTGCAATCCCATAGCATCAAGAAGTGCCTACCTGCATTAGTGGGCTAGAGTTGGATGGCTCAGTGAGTTGGGTAGCTAGCTGTTGAGCCCCAGATTGGATGATTGACCTCTTACTGTGCCTCTGTACCTCACAAGATATGGACTAGCCTTAATAGAATACGTACAGGGCACGGTAGATGTGCGGACTTTTTGCATAAATGGTGGAAACTACCATCGCCACCATGTGAGTGTGGGACACCGTGACAGACTGTGCACCTTATTATACAACAGTGTAGCCTTAGCGCATATGTGGGCAATAGAGAAGATTTTTTAAAGGGCGACTTCTGGTGCAATCGAATATATAAATTGTTTAGATGTTTGTTTATAAATTAATGTTTAGTTGTATATATATTTTCTTTCTTGTTATATGTTGACTCAATGTGTACAAATTGCATAAGATAAATAAATAAATGTGCCTCTGTGAGAGAAGCCAAGCTGAATAGAAATGGAACAGCTGCACCATCTCAGGGTAAATGCTTTTGAGTACTTTATACCTTGAAAACCCTGGAAAGGTTCAGTGTATGTTAGAATCAAATCGATGGCATACAATTATTATTAAATATTATCTGCATTTACCCAAAACTAGAGGGTTGTGTTTGTTTTTTTAAAGGCAAAAGGCACAAAAATAGTCAGGGCTATCTCGGAGCTATTATGAGATGCTACTTGCAAAGGAAAAGTAGGGGTGGAGAGGTGGCAAGTGGAATCACACCCTGAAGGAAATGTTGCCTCATGAAACACACCTACAAACAGCACAAAACAATATTGGCCAATGAAGTGCTTGGGTCCATATGAACAGATCGTGTGGTGTGAATCGGAACCATGTGAAACTAAGAATACACCATTGTGTCATTTAAAAAAAAGTGTGAAAAATAAGACTCTTTCCCCTTCTTTGACACTGTTGCCTCCAGTTTTAGCCTTATGCCCTGTGGTTTTTGAGGAAAGTACCAGTTACGGTGCTAAGAAAGTGGAACCCTAAGGCTATGTCTTTTTCATGATTAATTAAATAATTTTTGGAAAGGCTGGGCCAAAGAAGAGATGCAGGAATGGTGATGAGCATCAACCATGGTGAAAACTATTCTCTCCCCTTTTTTATGGTTTAGTGGAATCACATCAAAAGGAGGAAGCATTTGTCCAAGTACAAATTATATCAGTTGTTGCATTGATAATTTTATACAGGATGTTACTATCTCTGATTTCCTACATATTTCTGTGAGGTCAGTAGTTCACTAGACAATCTCAAATTATTTGAGGTCTTCTGTGCAGCTGTTTTGAAGAAGAGAAGCTATTCTGTTATCATTCTTTGCTTTAATGCCTCCAAAGCAATGCAATTTCTAAATCTTTACAACTATTTAAGGTCTCCTACCAGGGAGGGAAGTTGACAAGGCTCTCATTAATCATTCTCCAAGCCTTGAAAAGTCTTATTTTGAATTATAGCTTTCCAAATAATCCTGGCAGTTGTATTTAAAAAGAGTTAATTTCTCAAATTTTGTTCTTCCATGCTTTTTGTTGAGGTGCTCCTGCCACTTGACATACCTGGTTCTCTTTTGTTCTTGTTTGATGCCTTCACCCTGACACAGTTGTATCCAACATCTCAGGGGCCCCATGACTTCTACATTTGGCAACCCACGTCCTAGAGACCAACGGTCTCCCAAGAGTTAATCTGCTAGCGAGGAGGCTGGGTAAACAGTTAGGATGCTAGATAGACTTTTAGGGCACTCAAAAGTCTCCTGTGTCATCCCAGCGTAGAGGGTATGATTAGGCATGATTGCCCTTCTTTTCAACAGAGACATTCTGCAAACAAGGACAGTAAATAGGCCAGTCCACAGTGCTGGCATTAAGTGTTCAAGACTGCACAAAGGATAGCATGCAGTCCCATTCACAATCCCTTCTGCCAGCTGGGGCAGACGTTGCCGTAATGGATGGGGCTCCTACTGGCAGATGTAATTGAAGCTCATGCTCTCTTGATGTGAGCCTGATAATGAAGGAGTAAACTTTGAACCACCTAATTTTCCTAAATGGCCCCACACTCAAGTTTTTTTTTTTAAAAAAAGGGGGAGATTAAGAGGATGTTTACATACACAACAATGTTCCTCTCTGGTTTCTTTGTTTGCTACGGTGGGTTAGGTTGGGGTGAGGTGAAACAGGAATAGGACATCCAGTTCTGCTTCTCCTGGAGCGGATACCTTTTTGTTGTCATCGTTGTTTGTTGCCCACCCCTATTTGAAAATGCTGAGCAGGACAACCTCCCAAACCCAAATTTCCTCCAGATTGTCATGGAGTTGCTGAAATGTAATGATATGCAAGAGTGGAAGAAAAGAGCAGCTGGTCTCCAGGTGGTGTTCCATAAACGCTAACCAGCGCCCAGCAGGAAGCAGTGTAAGTTCAATTCAGTGAAGCAAATTTAATCATTTACCCCTTTCTTCATAGCAAAAGAAGAAGGGAGGAGGCAACCCCTTCAAACAACCTAAAAAAATAAAATAAATGCACATGTAAAAAAGCCTTGTAAAAAGCTTATGTTTCTGTGTTACAGCTGTTTTATTTTTGAGGAACTATAGATTGCTTGACTATGGATCCCACTTATAACAATCGCACATTTAAGGATGATACTTGGAAGTAGCTCAGTGTGTGCGCGTGCACACATGTTGGAAAGGGAACAGATTTCAGCATATTGGAGAAGGCACACAGTAATTTGAACAGGTTGTGTATAGAAACAGAGCAGTCGTCTTAATCCAGCAGTGGGTTTCTCATAAATGCAATTAGGTGCAACATTATTTTCTGGCATACAACTGCTTGGATAAATGTTCAGTTTGCTGTGTTTATTTTAATTTTAAACAGAATAAGGTAAACTGTGTTAGCCAGAAATACCCTTCATGCTAATTATTACATCTGAGATTCATATCATCCTTCATTGTGACCATCAACATTTATAACTGGTTTTTATTACTACATCATTGGTGTAAATCAAAAGGGTCTGCAGCTATCCATATCACAGCAATCAACTTCTTCTCTGTTATTGTTCCATCGCACAGTTGATTCCGACCTTTTGCGACCCTATGGACCATTGCCCTCGAGGCACATCTGTCCTCCACTACCCTCCTCAGCCCACCCAGCTCTGTGCCCATTGCATCTACAATACCATCTAGCCATCTCATCTTTGGCTGCCCCCTTCTACTTTTGCCCTCCACCTTTCTCAGCATCAAGGCTTTCTCAAGTGAATCCTCTCTTCTCATTTGATGTCCAAAGTATGTGGCAGTAAATTACTGGTGATGTTAAGAATAGATCTATTGTACCATTGCTCTGGTTCAGACTTCAAAATAAGCAGCCTTGCATGAGTAAAATTGGGGTTAGCCTTATCATCAAGCAAGGCGATAGGACACTCTAAGATGCTGCGGGGTTGGAGAGTAGCAATGAGTTGTTGTAAGTCAGAGCTATGGATGAAACCTAGGTGTCCTGCATCTCTTAAGGCAGTGTTCCCCAACCTTTGGTTTTTGGTCTTCACTTCCCAGAAGCCTAAGTCATTATTATTATTGTTATAGAAAACCCTGTTGAATTTTTCAAAAAGCTGTACACCAGATAGCTTTGGGTTTCTGCTATTCTATTATACCTGATTTAAGGATTTTTTTGTATATTTTCAAGACCTAAAGTAAATGATTTTTATTTAGACGGATTTCTGCTTGTGTATTGGTTATCACCCACCGTCTAGCCACTGCTTGTTTGACCAGCATGTCTTCAAGCAGCTCTGTGCATAATCTATAAATTTGAAATCTTATCAAATGTTATGACAACTACATAGAAATCCTGAGCAGACCATTTACAAAAGGGATTCTCAACCTGCAGCCCGTGGGCCAGATGTGGCTCGGCACCATTTCATGTGCCCCCTATCACCATCTCCACCACACCATGAAGTGCCATGTGGTGGAGGAAGGGCAAAATGGCCATCCAGCCCTGTTATGTATGTACAATGTTGCTTTAAGAAATGTATGAATGTAACCTGACCACAATTACAATGTAGCCCAACTGTTAAAGGAACGCGAGTTAGCTGCCCATAGAGGGCAGCTGCGAGCGTTCAACTCACATGGTTCTCATTCCTCAAATCACCAACAGCCGCACTAGCACTAGCAAACAACTACGGAAGAGGGGCGTGACTTGGACGACGTCACGCCGGTAGCAGCCAATAAGCTACCGTGCAACAAGATTCAAATGTATTGCACTACTGTATATAATGTGATGTACCTCCGCCATTACCACATGTTCATCCTGATCATCAACCAATAAACCTGTGTTAGTCCTCACTGCGACTCCTTCTTTGTCTTCCGTGCAAGACACTAAATTGGCGACGAGGATGGGATAATGGCGAATCCCAAGGTCAAGCCTTACCAGTTCGATGTCAGCGAGCCCGAACAATGGGAGCTCTACGAGTGCCAGTTCCGGCATGCAATGGAAGCTGCGGGCGTCGACGATGACGCGAGGATGCGCTCCTACTTCCTGGCCCAGGTGGGGCCGGCCATGCTGCGCATCCTGATGAACCTGGTGGCCCCCAAGAAGGTAGAAGAGGTGCCCATCGACCGCATGCTGGGGCTGCTGGGCGAGCATTTCCAGCCTCCCATGTCGATCTTCCCGGCCCGGGTCGCGTTCCACAGGCGAGACCAGCGACCGGGCGAATCCGTGTCCGCCTATGCGGCAGCCCTCAGGCTTGCAGCGGTGCACTGCCAGTGGGACGACCTGGACCAGGCCCTCCGAGACCGCATGCTGTGTGGCCTGAGGGACGAGGAGCTTCAGCGGAAGCTCATGACCTGCGACTACCGCCTCACGTTTAACGAGGTACTGCGGGAGGCCCAAGCGGCCGAAGTGGCCAGAAGCAGGGTCAGAGTGTTCAAGTCCCGAGGGGCCACGTCCGAAAGGGCCAAGTCACCAGTACAGGCGGCCCGGCGGACACCAGCTAAAATGGCCTGGCGGGCCCCCAAGCCGCCCGCCGGCACACCAACGGCGTCCGAGGAGTCGTCCACTACGGCAGACCCCTGCTCCAGCGAGGACGACGACGTCCAGCGGGTCAAGAAGCGAGGAGAGAAGCAACAGACCCGCGAGCGGCAGGACCGCCGCTGCGACGGTTGTGGGGCATCCCACGACCACACGAGGTGTCCGTTCCGAAAGGCCGAGTGTCACAACTGCGGCCGAAAGGGGCACATCGCCCGAGTGTGCAGGCGCGGGCGAGTCGAGGACAAGGGCAATTCGAACCATTCCCAGACGCACCAACGGAAGGCGGCCGGCACCAGGAAGGTCTCAGATGACCACAGCATGGCAGGCGTGAACCGCGTGGGCCTGGAGCACCGGAATTTCTTCGTAGAGGTACAGTTACAGGGGGTCCCAGTGAGGATGGAGATAGACTCGGGGTCGTCCTATTCCATCCTGTCCCAAAAGGAGTTTATGCGCATTCCCCCAGATGCGCGGCCCAAGTTGCGGGACATGAGGTCACACCTACAGGACGTGCAAGGGAACAGGATCCCAGTGCTGGGGGTGGGGAATTTCAAGGTGAAGTTCAAGAATTACTCCGAGAAACTGCCCCTAGTGGTCCTCAAGGGGGGAGGTGCTGCCTTTTGGGAACGCAGTGGTTCGCTCCCCTAGGAATCGAACTGTCCGGCATTAACGCCATAGAGACTGACCCAATGTGGGACGTGTGCAATGCACACCCGGATGTTTTCAAGAAGGGGCTCGGGACTTAAAAGGGGCCCCCAGTCTCATTTGACTTGGATCCAGAAATCCGACCCATACGCCTCAAGCCAAGAAGAGTGCCGTTCGCCCTCAAGGACAAGATCGAGGCGGAACTGGACAAATTGGTGGGGCATGGGATTTTGGTTCCAGTTGATTCGGCGGAGTGGGAAACGCCGATTGTGACAGCCCTTAAATCAAACGGGGAGGTTAGGATTTGTGCGGACTATAAATGTACGATTAATAAGGCCATTTGGCCAAATGCATATCCGGTACCCGTGGTCAGCCATTTACTGGCCACGCTTCATGGGGGGAGGTGTTTTGCCAAGCTAGATCTGGCGCAGGCATATCAGCAGCTCTCTGTAACCCCGGCTGCTGCCGCGGCGCAAACGATCGTAATGCACAAGGGGGCATTTAAGGTAACGCGCCTTCAGTTTGGCGTGAATTCGGCCCCTGGAATTTTCCAGTCCCTCGTGGAACGCCTCTTAAAGGGCCTTCCAGGCGTCCTCCCATACTTCGACGATGTGTTGATAACAGCGGGGGGCGAGGCAGAATTAGCGCAAAGGCTAGACAGGGTCCTTTCAATATTCGAGAAAGCGGTCCTCTGACTGAGACGGGACAAATGTGTTTTCTTTGCGAGGGAGGTCGAGTTCCTTTGGTTCAAGGTAACCCCGGAAGGCATCAAGCCCTCCAAGTCCAAGGTTGCGGCTGTGCAAAACGCCCCTCGCCCCACCGCGAAACCGGAGCTGCAGTCGTTTCTAGGGCTCTTAAATTTTTGCCATTCCTTCCTGCCGAGGAAGGCATCCGTTGCTGAGCCACTGCATGCGCTATTGAAGAAAGAGGCAGTTTAGTGGTGGGGAGATAGGCAAGAGAAAGCTTTTAGGGAACTGAAGGCACTCCTATCCTCAAGTGCTGTCCTGACCCACTTTGACCCTAGGAGGCCAGTAGTCCTAGTCTGTGATGCATCCCCGGTGGGAGTGGGGGCGGTTCTATGCCACATGTTGGAGAGCGGGCGGGAAGCCCCGGTAGCGTACTACTCAAGGTCCCTCTCGAAGGCCGAGCGCAATTACGCACAAACTGATAGGGAGGCCCTAGCCATCATCGCGGGAACGAAAAAGT
The DNA here is from genome assembly GCA_035047305.1 of Bradypodion pumilum. Lineage (NCBI taxonomy): Eukaryota > Metazoa > Chordata > Lepidosauria > Squamata > Chamaeleonidae > Bradypodion > Bradypodion pumilum. The sequence continues at coordinate 200,059,483 of JAWDJD010000001.1, forward strand.
TCCATGACTTTTTATACGTCCGCGAGTTTACAGTAGTGACGGATCACAAGCCACTTCTGGGGATCTTCACTACCGGCAAACCCACACCGCAAATTCTCTCCCCCAGGATGCTGCGTTGGGCCATCTTCCTCAACGCCTACCAGTACGAGCTGGTCTATCGCCCAGGGAAGGAGATCTCCCATGCGGACGCACTGTTCCGATCTCCCCTCCCTAGTGTAGGGGACCCCACATGCGAGGTAGAGCAGGACCACCAGGTCCGACTGATCGAGTCTCTCGACTCACCCCCCATTCTCCCGGCCGACCTCGCCAAAGCCACGGCGGCCGACAAGATGCTTGCCTAAGTTAGTTCCTGGGTGAGGAAAGGGTGGCCCACTACTCCCCCCGAGGAACAGTTCAAGCCATTTGTCAGGCAGAGAGTAGAGCTTTCCCTGGAAAGGGGCTGCTTACTCTGGGGCCAGCGGGTAGTTATCCCAGAGAAACTGAGCGCCAAGGTACTGAAGCTACTGCATACCAGTCACCCGGGGATCGTGCGCTCCAAGGCTCTGGCCAGGAGTTTCTTCTGGTGGCCCCAGATAGACGCGGATATAGAACGTTTAGTGGGCACGTGTGAGAGCTGCCAGAGCTCTCGGCCCGAGGAGTCCCGGTTACCCCATACGGAATGGGACACGGCCCGTGGGCCATGGTCCTGGATTCATGTTGACTTCGCTGGCCCTTTCCACGGGGCCATGTTTCTGCTGGTAGTCAACTCCTACTCCAAGTGGTTGGAGGTAATCCCCATGAGCAGCACCTCCTCTGCGGCAACCATTAAACAGCTGCGCAAGCTTTTTGCCTGTTTCGGCCTGCCAGACGTCCTTGTTAGCGATAACGCTAGTACCTTCACGTCTGCAGAGTTCAAGACGTTTATTGAGTGGAACGCCATCAGGCACATTACCGCTGCCCCGTTTCACCCCGCCACAAACGGTCAGGTAGAGCGCCAAGTGCGCACTACGAAAGACGCACTGCGGCGCATGGGTCCCGGTGAGTTGAACCTTCATCTGTGTCAGTTCCTCATCTGTTACAGGACAACCCCCCTAGCCTCAGGATTTTCCCCAGCCGAACTCCTCATGAGGAGGCGTCCTGTAACACTTTTTGACCGGATGGATCCGTCCAGGGTGGAGGATGAAGGAAGGAATATAAACATAGGGGGAGAGAGCTCCAAAGGTTTTTCGGTAGGGGACCCGGTTCACTGCAGGAACTACGCGGCCTCGGGGCCAGCGTGGGTTCCAGGGACAATCATTGAGCAGACGGGGCCAGTATCCTACAGGGTCGAGACTAGCTCGGGTCTACTCTGGAGAAGGCACGCCGACCAACTCAGAAGGCGAGTCACCAGGGAAGGGGAATCAGCGTTAGGGTCCTCCCCCACCCGCATTACCCAAGGGGGAGACACGGCGGAACCCGCGGATACAAATGCATATCCTGGGTTCTCGACCACAGAGGTGGATACTTTGAAAGAGAGGGATCAGCTTGATTATGATTATGAGTTGCAGTACCAGGGGGGTGTAGCGGAGTGGTCCCTCACCCGTCCTAGCGAGAAGAGGGGTTTCAGTTCAGCCCCTGGTACCTCCAGTCCCCCCAGTCCTTTTGTTTTAGAATATCCCATAGCGCCAGCTCCCCGGAGACAAACACCCCCAAGACAGGCAACGGGGGGGAGTCCGCCCACCACAGTCTCTAGAACTCCCGGGCAGGTAACGGGGGGTGGAGAGGCCACGAGGGCCTCTTCGTTGGTCCCGAGATTCGTACTGGGGGGGACCCCAAGCTCCTCAAACGATAGGCAGGGTTTCACTTCCCAACTGTTCATTCCATTCCCGTCCCCCAATGCAAGGTTACCGCAGAGCCCACACCAAGCCACTAATGAGTCCCCCCTTTCCGTTGCAGGACAGGACTCCGCAGAACCAGGCTCCCCAGTGTTAAGTCAAGCGGCCGCACGCCCCAGGCGCACGTGCGGCAAGCCACAATGGTTGAGGGACTTCGTCCCATCCTAAGGGAGAGGGATGTTATGTATGTACAATGTTGCTTTAAGAAATGTATGAATGTAACCTGACCACAATTACAATGTAACCCAACTGTTAAAGGAATGCGAGTTAGCTGCCCATAGCGGGCAGCTGCGAGCGTTCAACTCACATGGTTCTCATTCCTCAAATCACCAACAGCCGCGGGAACTCTCCCGCACTAGCAAACAACTACGGAAGAGGGGCGTGACTTGGACGACGTCATGCCGGTAGCAGCCAATAAGCTACCGTGCAACAAGATTCAAATGTATTGCACTACTGTATATAATGTGATGTACCTCCGCCATTACCACATGTTCATCCTGATCATCAACCAATAAACCTGTGTTAGTCCTCACTGCGACTCCTTCTTTGTCTTCCGTGCAAGACACTAAAAGCCCCCAAAGCTGTTGGAGGGAGCGTGACCTGGCCCCCAGCTTTAAAAGGTTGAGAACTCCTGCTCTACAAGCTGGCTACTCCATGGCATGGTCATAAATATATAGCTGTGTGCAAATGATTTCTCAGGATTGTCCAACCTATTTGTGGGAGAAAGAGTTGAGGGCAGCATTTCAACAACTTCCTCTAGGGAGAAGAGGGGTACTCCAGCAGTGTCTCGGAAAAGGGGCACACATCCAAGCAGAAGTTGTAGTGAGCTTTGTTCTTTCTTGCTGCTAAGGATATTTGGGCTTTCTGCACAGTCAGTAGAAGTGATGACAACAGCAACCAGGCTGACAAACTACTCTTTTGCATTACCCACAATGCCTTTCCTTCACATTGATCTCCAACAATGTGTGGATGTCAGAAAGGAAATCAACTAAAAACATGATGAAGAAAATTTGGAGAAAATTATACTAAGTGGTATCAATGTTATAGGAAAGAAAGAAAAAATACAGGAGGTTTCTTATAAATACACATCATAAGAATTTTGGCCCACACTACTCATTAATCTTTAAATTTCACCACTTTTCTGAGGGTGTCCAAAATGCTATATTTTTGCCAACTCATTATACATATTTCTCCCCTCTACTACAGAAGCTTATAGTACAGCTTCTTCCTTGTAAATCATGCAGCAAGTGTGTGCACGCGCATGTGTGTGTGTGTGTGTGTGTGTGTGATATGTTTTCCTCAAAATTTCTTCTTTGATGTTGGAGGCAGTAAGGAAGACAGGTATTTTCTATCAAATCTTATGGGAATTGTCCAGGGAGAAATTTTGGCCCTGTACTTGACCATGGCATATACAGAATCTTATTCCATGGCTCCTCTTCATCATGTAGTAGCCCTCTTGGTACAGTGGTTAAGCTGTGGTACTGCAGCCAAAACTGCTGGCACTGTGATGGGCTCTAAATTGACTCATCCTTCCATCCTTCTGAAATTGGTAAAATGAGTACCCAACATGTTGGGGGCAAAAATGCTAATTACCTTGTGAACTGCCCAGTGAGTACACTAAATGCTGTGGGGCAGTATAATCACCCAGTGTAATCACCATTGCTATTGCTATTGCTGGTCAGTTTCAATGCTACTATCAGCTATTATTAGGCTGAGAAACTGCAAAGAAACAAAGTTCAGCTTTGAGGGTGCATAGAGACCTGAACCATGGTCTAAACTACTATGGACACCAAACTCATCCTAAAGGTAATCTGATGTATTAAATGTGTTAAATATTATAGTTGAAATCTTCTACCCTTTTAGCTAGATAGAGAGGTCAAAGGGTAACAGTCACCCCTGTTGGGTTGTTTAAAAAGAAACACTTTTGTGCCCCAAAAACATGTACAGGTGAAACTCAGAAAATTAGAATATTGTGCAAATGTTCATTCATTTCACTTAAAAGGTGAAATGAATATATGAGATAGACTCACTACATGCAAAGCGAGAGATGTCATGCCTTAATTCGTTATAATTGTGATGATCATGGCGTACAGCGTACATTAGATTATGTGATGATTATGGGGTACATGAGATTGGGGGGTTGTGGTTTTCATAAACTGTAAGCCATAAGCATCAATATTATAACAAAGTAAGGCTTGAAATATGTCGCTTTGAATGTAATGAGTCCATCTCATATATTTGTTTCACCTTTTAAGTTGCATTACTGAACTGAATGAACATTTGCACAATATTCTAATCTTCCGAGTTTCACCTGTATGTCATGTAGTTAATCTTTAAATTGATTTCGAACCTGCCAAACACCACACGCATGCAGTAGCATTAAGATGTCTAGATGAAACTTTAGATCACTAAAAATTTACAAGTAAGATGAGCTTTAAAATTCTCCATAGCTCTTCATCAGAGAAAAGTGGTTTAAAAGTTGAGAGCAAGGTAAAGAGTTCAAAAATTGGGCCAGATGGGATGCTTTTGGTTCACACATCCAGAATCTCAATGAAAGAAAATGGAGCTTCAATTCAATTGGAAGCTAAAGTGATGAAGGTATCAGCTTGCTGTTTTTCTTCCTCTTTTATCTGCAGAGAAGGGAGAAGCAAGTACAGTGATACCTCATACAACGTCTGTTATGTATGTATGCATGTTCATTATACTGTAAGGCAAGATTGTAACCACTCCAGATACAAACGATATCAGCTATGAAGGAACGCGAGCAGACAGCCTATAGAGGGCAGCTGCGAGCGTTCACTCTCACATGGTTCACATTGCTCAATCACAGACAGCCGCGGGAAAACCTTCCCCGCATTCAGCAGCTGAAGAAAGACCTGCATTCAGCAGCTGAAGCAAGACCTGCATTCAGCAGCTGAAGAAAGACCTGCATTCAGCAGCTGAAGCAAGACCTGCATTCAGCAGCTGAAGAAAGACCTGCATTCAGCAGCTGAAGCAAGACCTGCATTCAGCAGCTGAAGAAAGAGGCGTGCCTGGGCGAGGCCACGCCGGTAGCAACCAATCAGCTACCGTGCTACAAGATTCAAATGTAGAGAGCTACTGTATATATTGAGATGTATCACCGCCATTCCTCATGCCTCACTGGAACCTCATGCAATGCAATAAACCTGTGTTAAACCAACCTTTCGGTTGTCCGGTTGTCTTTGGTCCCATACACTAAATTGGCGACGAGGATGGGATATGGCTGCCCACGGGACCAAGACATGCGCCGGCTACGAGATCAAGAAGCAGGGAGACTTGGAGCTGTTTGAGATAGACTTCAACGCAGCGCTGGTGGAGCTCGAAGTCTCCGATGAGGCCAAAAAGAGGGCCATTTTCGTCCGCATGCTCGGACACGAGACCAAGAGGACCTTGGTGGACCTGATCGCCCCGAGGAAGGTGGGCGACTTCAAAGCTTCAGAGCTCCTGGCGGCGTTGCGCGCCCATCTCCGGCCGGCAATAGCGATGTTCCCCGCTCGGAGCGCGTTCTGGAGGCGAGTCCAGGCACCCGGAGAATCGGTCGATGAGTTCGCCGCGGCCCTGCGGTTGGCCGCCGGCCCTTGCAAGTGGGAACTCCCCGACGTCACCCTCCGGGACTGCCTGCTCTGCGGTCTGAGGGACACAGAGACTCAGCGCGCGCTGATGAAAAGGGAGCCGCCTCCCACGTGGCAACAAGTCCTCGACGCGGCACAGGCCGCAGAGGCCACGTCGGCCGGGGTGCACGAACTTCAGGACTGGCGCCCGAAGACCGCCAAGGCAGAGAGTTCGGTGCGCGCGGCCCGGCGGACTTCGAACTCGTCTTCTGCAGAGAGCAGCGACGACGAGGACGTCCGGAGGGTCCAGAGAGAGGGCCGGCGCTGCGATGGCTGCGGCGCCGCCCACGCCCGCACCAAATGCCCATTCCGCAAGGCCGAGTGCCACAACTGCGGCCGGCGCGGGCACATCGCCAAGGTCTGCCGGAAACGACGCGAGGCCACCCGGAGTTCTCCAGACCGCTCGGCGAGGCAGGACCGCACCACGAGGCAGGACCGCACCACGAGGCCGAAGGACGGCACACGGACCACGAGGACGCGGGACGGAGTAGGACGAGTCTCCGACGACAGCGAGGACAACGCGCCGGTTTGCAGCATTTCCACGGAGCACCCCCGTTACTTCGTTGAGGTAGTAATACAAGGGGCCCCTGTTAGGATGGAGGTGGATTCGGGTTCCTCATACTCCATTATTTCCCAGGGGGAGTTCATGAAAATCGCCCCCCGCGTGCGGCCCAAGCTCAAGGCGTTGAGGGCCACGCTGAAGGACGTGCAGGGGAACCGCATCCCAGTGTTGGGGGTTGGGAAGTTCCAGGTCCAGTTCAAAAAGTACACCGCAACGCTTCCCTTAGTCGTCCTCAAGGGGGGTAAATGCAGCCTCCTCGGGACTCAATGGTTCCAGCCCCTGGGGTTGTTCATTGGGGGGGTGCACGCCGTGGGAGCACACGCCGCCGGGACTGATCCAATACAGAGCGTGTGCGACGCGCACCCCGAGGTTTTTAAAAAGGGGCTAGGAAAATTCAAGGGCCCCCCAGTGACTTTCGACCTGGACCCTGGAGTGCGTCCAATCAGACTTAAACCGCGCAGAGTGCCTTTCGCACTAAAGGACAAAATTGAGGCGGAATTGGACAAATTAGTGGGCCAGGGGATTCTTGTTCCTGTTGATTCTGCGGAGTGGGAAACTCCAATTGTAACAGCGCTCAAGGCCAACGGGGAAGTCCGAATATGCGCTGATTACAAGTGCACCATCAATAAGGCGATCCGCCCTAATGCGTATCCGGTGCCGGTAGTCAGCCACTTATTGGCCAGGTTACACGGGGGGAGGTGTTTCGCCAAACTCGACCTGGCCCAAGCCTACCAGCAACTCCCGGTGACCCCCGCCGCAGCTGCTGCACAAACCATAGTCACCCACAAAGGGGCGTTCCAGGTTTCGCGCCTCCAATTCGGCGTGAATTCGGCGCCCGGGATTTTCCAGTCATTGGTGGAACGCCTCCTGAAGGGATTGGAGGGGGTGTTACCCTATTTTGATGACGTATTAATTACAGGGGGGAGCCGGGCCGAATTAGCAACAAGGTTGGGAAAGGTCCTGACAATATTCGAAAAAGCGGGGTTGAGGTTGCGGAAAGACAAATGCGTCTTCTTCGCTACAGAGGTTGAGTTCCTAGGGTTCCGTGTTACTCCCGAGGGAATTAGGCCAGCCCAATCCAAGGTAGCCGCCATCAAAAAGGCCCCTCGCCCCACCTCCAAGCCCGAGTTGCAGTCGTTCCTCGGACTGCTCAACTTCTACCACTCCTTCCTCCCGCGGAAGGCAGCCGTGGCAGAACCGCTACACAAATTGTTAAAAAAGGACGAGGCATGGAAGTGGGGCGACGTCCAGGAAAAGGCTTTCAATGACCTGAAGCGACTCCTGGCATCAGATGCTGTACTGACCCACTTCAATCCCAAACGCCCGGTGGTCCTGATATGCGATGCATCCCCGGTGGGGGTGGGGGCGGTGCTTTGCCACGTGCTGGAGAACGGTAGGGAGGCCCCGATAGCTTTCTACTCTAGATCCCTGTCCCAAGCGGAGAGGAATTATGCTCAGACAGACAGAGAGGCGCTAGCAATAATTGCGGGGACCAAGAAATTTCATGATTTCGTGTACGGCCGCCCCTTCACCATAGTGACTGACCACAAGCCTTTGCTGGGCATCTTCACCGCAGACAAGCCCACACCCCAGATCCTGTCCCCGAGAATGCTCAGATGGGCCATTTTTCTCAACGCGTATCAGCACGCGTTGGTATACCGGCCCGGGAGGGAGATAAGCCATGCCGACGCTCTGTCGAGGTCCCCCATTCCTCGGGATTGCTGCCACGTGGGCGGAGTAGAGAGGGACCACCAGGTCTTAATGATAGAGGTCCTAGACTCCCCTCCGGTAGTACCGGCCGAAATCGCCAAAGCGACAGGCAAGGACAAAGCGCTGGCCACAGTTTGCTCCTGGGTGCAGAAAGGGTGGCCCGTGTCTTCCCCAGCAGCGGAATTCGACACATTCTTCAAAAAGAGATTAGAGTTGTCCCTGGAGAGGGGTTGCCTCTTGTGGGGACAGAGGGTAGTGATCCCCACGTCTCTCCGGCCGAGGGTGCTTAAACTGCTGCACGTCAGCCACCCGGGGATCGTACGCTCTAAGGCACTAGCCCGCAGTTACTTTTGGTGGCCCCAGTTAGACGCCGACATCGAACACATGGTCGGCACTTGTGAGGCGTGCCAAAGCTCAAGGCCAGAAGAGGCTCGCTCGCCACCTAGGGAATGGGACGCTGCGAGGGGACCCTGGTCCCGAGTTCACGTAGACTTTGCTGGCCCATTCAGGGGAACGCTTTTCCTCCTCGTGGTGGACGCGTTCTCTAAGTGGTTGGAGGTCATTCCAGTCTCGAGCACCTCCTCGACCACAACCATTAAACAGTTAAGGAGGGTCTTTTCCACGTTCGGTTTACCCGACACCCTCGTCAGCGATAACGCTAGCTGTTTCACGTCCGCCGAGTTCAGGGCATTCATGGAACGCAACGCCATTCGGCACGTCACCTCCGCCCCCTTTCACCCGGCCACCAATGGCCAAGTAGAGCGCCTCGTGCGCACCACGAAAGACGCGCTACTGCGCATGGGTCCCGGAGACCTCGACCTGAAATTGTGCCAATTCCTGCTGAGATACAGGGTCACCCCCTTAGCGTCAGGGTACTCCCCCGCAGAGCTGTTGATGCGCAGGAAGCTGGCCACGGGGATATCCAAGCTAGACCCCACGAGAGTAGAGGACAAGGGGCGGAACATAGGGGTGGAACCCACCAAGAGTTTCGGCATAGGCGCCCCAGTATACTGCAGGAATTACGCCAGCGCGGGGCCAGCCTGGGTGCCGGGCACCGTAGTAGACCAAACCGGCCCCGTCTCATACCGCGTAGAGACCAGTACAGGTTTCCTGTGGAGGCGACACGTGGACCAACTCAGGCGTAGGGTCCCCGGAGAGCAAGACGAGGATGAGGCCAGCATTGATTCAGCGTTAGGGTACTCCCCCACCCGTCTAGCCCAAGGGGGAGGAAAAGGGGAGCATGGGTCCCCACCAAGGGGGGAGGAAAGGGAATCGATCCACGGAAATCTTTTGCGGGAGTCCCTGCCAGAGAGGAGGAGCCCCGGGTTGCGGGAGTCCCCGTCAGAAAGGAGGAGCCCCAACCACACTCATACCCCGCGGAAGCCGCGGAAGTCCCCCCGAGGCTCAGAGGCCCATAGAGGTTTAGACGTTGATTTACAGTACCAGGGGGAGTTAGCGGAGTGGTCCCCCACCCGTCCTAGCGAAAAGAGGGGTTTCAGTTCAGCCCCTGGTACCTCCAGTCCCAGTAGCCCCTGTGAGTTAGAATGCAATATAGCGCCCATGTTCCGGAGACCGACACCTCCAAGACCAGAGGCATCAGCGAGTCCGCCCACCACCACAGTCTTAAGGTCCCCCGAGCAGGGATCAGAAGGTAGCCATTCCCCAAGGGCGACCTCATCGGTGCCGCGGTTCACACTAGGAGGGTCCCCGGGGTCCGAGGGCAATAGGCAGGGATTTACCTCCCAACTGTTCATCCCATTCCCTTCCCCAAGCGCAAGGCAGGCACGGACGCCCCACAGAGCCACTAACGAATCCCCGTTTCCCGTTGCAGGACAAGCGCCCGCGGAGTCAGGGATCACAGGCTCTCCAGAATTAGGGCAGGCGCAAGCACGCCCCAAGCGAACGTGCGGCAAGCCACAATGGTTGCGGGACTTCGTCCCATCCTAGGGGGGAGGGATGTTATGTATGTATGCATGTTCATTATACTGTAAGGCAAGATTGTAACCACTCCAGATACAAACGATATCAGCTATGAAGGAACGCGAGCAGACAGCCTATAGAGGGCAGCTGCGAGCGTTCACTCTCACATGGTTCACATTGCTCAATCACAGACAGCCGCGGGAAAACCTTCCCCGCATTCAGCAGCTGAAGAAAGACCTGCATTCAGCAGCTGAAGCAAGACCTGCATTCAGCAGCTGAAGAAAGACCTGCATTCAGCAGCTGAAGCAAGACCTGCATTCAGCAGCTGAAGAAAGACCTGCATTCAGCAGCTGAAGCAAGACCTGCATTCAGCAGCTGAAGAAAGAGGCGTGCCTGGGCGAGGCCACGCCGGTAGCAACCAATCAGCTACCGTGCTACAAGATTCAAATGTAGAGAGCTACTGTATATATTGAGATGTATCACCGCCATTCCTCATGCCTCACTGGAACCTCATGCAATGCAATAAACCTGTGTTAAACCAACCTTTCGGTTGTCCGGTTGTCTTTGGTCCCATACACTAAAACGTCCAAACTTGGTTCCACAAGTTTGGACTTTATACGGATTTGGACTTTGTATGAGGCATGCAAAATCCTAGCTGCGATGCCTCATACAATGTCCAAATCCTTGCTGCGATGCCTCGTACAATGTCATTTCCATAGGGATACATTGTAGTGTAACAGCACAGACTTCAGGGCAAAGTCAAGGAAACAGACAGGAAAGTGACAGAACTTTAAGAAATCATTGTCTAAAGGCTAAATACATTACAAAAACATGTCAAACAACCCTGATTGTCCAAGAACCTGAAGAATGCTGCAAAAATCCCAGGAATGCTTCTAAAAATTCTGATGAAAAATTCAAAAAAATCCAAAATCATGCTCAAAACCTCTCCTAAACACTCTTTGCCTTGTGCAAAACCCACAAGAGCAATGCACGCATGTGTCCTGTCTTTTATACTGCCCAGGCACAATGCAACCTGGGAAAAACTGAATGCCTCATACAAAGTTGAGCGACTTTGTATGAGGCAATTTTTTTCAAGAAATTAGGCGATGTTGTGTGAATTCGATGTTGTATGAAGCGGACTTTGTATGAGGTATTAGTGTACTATGCCTTGTTTTTATTTTCAGAAGCCAAAAACAGGAGCTATTTTAAAAAGAAATAACAGAACATTTGGGAATGTTAGTGTTTTTGAGCCATTTGCTGGATTTCTTATTTCCACATTGGCATTAGGCAGGTATAGGCCTAAAAGCTCATGGCTTTTTTTCCATGCAGATTTACATAATTAAAAATATGAGTCAAATATCCATTCAAGCATTGCATCAAGTTTTCTGTCATAAATGTAACAACCATGAACTCTTCTGGTATGAGAGTGAGAAAAAATGGGGTTTTAACACCTCCTACACCTTTGGAGAGTACTTGCCGCTATCACCTACTATTTTCTCCCGGCTATTCTTACTTTTCTGTTTCTTACTGAGTGGTTTACAAGATCAAATCCCTGTGATTTGGAGAGACTGTGATATCATCTACAACACAACTTAGGGTTCCCTGTTTCCTCTGAACTTACCCACAATCCTTACAGTAGCTGGAGGAGAAATTGATTTTTGAAAATACGTGCCTAGCAAAAAAAATGAGCTTGAAAGTGGTTTGGTCTGGAATGGACAATAAAGAGTCATTAGTAAAGAAAAGGTAAAGGTCACCCTTGCTCGAAAGCCAGTCGTATCTAACTCTAGGGTTCAGTGTTCATCTCTGTTTATAGCCGAAGAGCCAGCGGTCTGTGTTTTGCAGAAGTTTCTGTGAGCATGTGTACAGAACAATGTTTACCTTCCCACCAAAGTGGTACTTATTTATCTACTTGCAATTTCTTGCTTTCGAACTGCTAGGTTGGCAGGAGCTGGGACAGAGACGGGCACTCAAACCGCCATGCAGTACCCGGGTCTTGAACTGCTAACCTGCCACCTTCCAGTCAGCGTCTTAACCACTTGTGCCACTGCAGCCACTAGCTTTATACAAAAGTCATTAGCTTTATACAAAAGAGCTGCTCTGAATTGGAAAGAAAAATGGCTTCAACTCATTTCTTGATTCTACTTGAGAGTGGAGATGGCTATAAGGACTGTCATGTCTCAGAACATTGATTCTCAACTTTTGGTTCTTCTAATATTTCAGGTTTCAATTCCCACCATTCCTTACCATTAACCTTAGTGGTTGGGAACATCTGAAAATTGAGGACCTAAACATAGTGAGGACCATATTTTGAGAAACATGATCTATCGATCTATCTAAAATCAGCAAATAATCCAGATTGAAAACAACGGCAGGATAAGTTAGACATCAAGTGCCAGTCTGTATATGTGTTATTACTCCTTTCTTAAAATGAGTTCGCTTTGAAAAATATTGCAACTCGGGAGTGCCATTTAATACTTCTTTGCTTAAAATCAACACCTTGAATTGGGCCTGATAAGCAACTAGTATCAGTGCAAGTCTTTCAGTATCAGTTATACGACCATGATATTGTACAGAAGATAGCAGTCTAGGTGCTGGATATTGCACCGACTGAAGATCTTGGACCCTTTCTATGGGTAGCCCCATGCAGAGTGCATTGCAGTAGTGAAGGAGTGATGTATCAAAGACATGATGACTGTTGCTAAACAAGGTCCACTCAGGAAAAGTCGTAGTTAAGCAATGTTGTGTAAAGACACTCCTCATCATCACGCTGCCACCTGGAAGTCAAACAATAATGCAAAGAGCAATCCTGAATATGAACCTATTTATTTATTTATTTATTCCTTAAACTTATATCCCGCCCACTTGCCCTAAGGCAACCCAGGGCGGCTCACAACACACAAACACTATACATACACCCCTAAAAATCCAATTAAAATAATAAAAATGCATTAAGAACTCTATAAAAACATCCCCAATTTAAAATACCCCTCCCTTCCCCACCTATCAGTAGAGGGACCAATCCACTAATAGAGCCAACGAGGAGGAGCAACCACCCCGTCGGTCCCCCATATTTGCCCTGCCAGCCAGGTTTTCAACCCTTTCCTAAACCTAACCTTTCAGAGGATCACAACCCTTTCTAGAACTGGTTTAATCCCCCTTTGTGAATGTAACATTTTACTATGGAGTATTGGACAAATTCACCCAATGATAATTCATTGCATCACAAAAAATTTCTGCTACTTGGTCTAATCCATGTGTCCTATAATAAAGTGTGTTGAATCCAAACACAAAGTCTGATTCTGCCTAGGATGTCAGGATCTTAAATTAGCAAGTCTCACCCTCTTGGTTAGTTTTTTGCATTGATCACATGGGGTATATTTGTGTTCTGTCTCCCCCTCCCTCTTACTTTCCTCGCTGGGAAAACACTCACAGCACGTTATATCCAAGAGAAGTCCAAATTCCATCCAAAAATCCTGTCCAGAGTTTCATTAAGCCGAGGAGACAAGCAAACAGGAGCAGGGACAGGGAAGCTCCGATGTCTAGCGTCCAGCCACGCCTCATCACCAGAGCTGTCTGTGAGCTGTGGCTGCTGTCGGGAACATTCTCACCATCAGACTGCTGCTGGAGTCCCAACGGAGGCTGAGGCAATGTCAGGGGGGCCACTCCTGGGGAGGGGGGTCCTGCCAGCTCCTCCCCCTCATTCTCAGAGTCCTCATACCCAAGGTGGGCTGGTTTGGGGGCCGGAACTGGGCTGGGGGCTGGACTCACAACACTATCCCCTGCCGCAGGACTCTTCCCCTGGGGCTGATGGTCAGGACGAGGCCAGGAGGGGAACTGGGCATGGAAAGAGCGGATGAGGTCGGGGGCATGGACGTCAACAGCGTCCACCCAGGTGAAGTCCTCCGGCCCGTACCCCTGCCACTCGATCAGGTATTGGAAACGGCCCTTGATCCAACAAGAGTCACAGATGCTGGTGACCTCGCACTCCTCCGTCCCATCCCCGTCAGGCATGGGCAGCAGGGCAGGGGCCCCCAGGCGCCAGAGGGAACACGCCGGAGCTTCCGGTACCAGAAGGGATCGTGGAAGACTGGGTGGACATGCAATGAGCGGGGCAGAGCGAGGCGGTAGGCAATGGGATTGATGATGGCTGTGACCAGAAATGGCCCGATGAATCTATGGTCCAGCTTCTTGGTGGGACGGTCGGTCGGTCGGTGTTTCGTGGAGAGCCAAACCCAATCCCCGACTGCCAGCAGCGGTGACACCCAGCGCGAGTGTTTGGCAACCTTCTTGTAATCTTTCTTAGCCTGGGTCAGCTGGCGGCACACTAGTTGGTGGACCGCCCGCATCTTCTCCGGGAAGTCCCGAGTCTCAGGAACAGGGGAATCAGAGGGAGTCAAAGGGAAGAGGTGCGGGTGGTACCCCAGGTTTGCGTAGAACGGGGTCAGCCAGGTGGAGGTATGCTGGGAATTGTTGAAGGCAAACTCTGCAAGGGGAAAGTATTCGGCCCAGTCACTTTGCTGGTGGTTCATGAAGCAGTGCAGGTATTGCTCCAGGATGTCGATCACCTTTTCCGTGCCCCCGTCGGTCAGCCAATGGTGAGCCAATGACAGGCATACCTGCACATCCAGTGTGGCCATCAGGCTTTTCCAAAAACACGCCGTGAACTGCGTGGTCCGATCTGAGACCACCCTATCCGGCAAGCCGTGGAGGTGGAATACATGTTGCAGGAACAGGCGGGCAGTCATACAGGCCAATGGCAGCCCCCGACAGGGGATGAAGTGCACCATCTTCGTTAACATGTCAACCACCACCAAGACGGTCGTGTACCCTGACGCCAGCGGCAAGTCCAGCAAGGGTTGGAGGAGGCTGGGCGGCGCACCAGTGGCAGCTTTTGCCTGGCGGCATGGCACACAGGAGGTCACGTAGGCATAGATGTCATGCCGCACCCGAGGCCACCAGAAAGTCCATAGCACCAAATTGAGGGTCTTGAAGAACCCAAAATGTCCTGCTGTGGGACTGTCATGGCATTAAGTCAAGACGAGAGTTCGGAGCGGGCCCATGGGCATATACAGCTGCCCCCAGTGTCTGAATAGTCCTTCCTCATAAGTCCATGGGGATGTGGGGCCTACCTCCACTTTCCGTTGTTGAGCCCACGCGTCCAAACCCTGCGCATCTTGCACTTGCGCTCGCAAGTCCACTGGCTCGTGGACCACAGCCAAGGTGTGGCCCGATGCTTCCTGATTACCTCCTGGCCCTCCTCTCTCTCTGCCTCTGCTGGAAACGCTTTGCCTTGCTCCAATGTCTAGCGTCCAGCCACGCCTTGTCACCAGAGCTGTCTGTGAGCTGTGGATGCTGTCGAGGAACATTCTCCCCATCAGAATGCTGCTAGAGTTCCAACAGAGGCTGAGGCAATGTCGGGGGGCCACTCCTGGGGAGGGGGTCCTGCCAGCTCCTCCCCCTCATCCTCAAAGTCCTCATACCCAAGGTGGGCCAGTTTGGGGGCCGGAACTGGGCTGGGGGCCGGACTCACAACAATTTGCCACAAATGTAGCAAAAATTGTACAGTTTATTAACACAGATGTGCCTACTCATCTTTAGCTCAAAACAGACTCACTATGGCCTAGCTGTACTATGCAATAAGATGGTTTCACACTAGAGACAAGTCCTTGGTCCATCAGCTCACTGACATGCTCAGCTGCTGCTGGGACATGCATGCCACCAGGGGATGTGATTCAGCTGAGGTGGCAGCAGGCATAGTGGTAGCTGCAACTGTTATAATGTTCCCATGTAAAAATACATTACCCAATTACCAACCATTTGAACAGCTATAGCACACCTTAAAATCTGTACGTGATAGGCAAATTCTGATTTTAGATTTGGAATTAGCACATTTGATAAGATGTAAATCTCATGTGTTATTCCCATTAGCAAAATCGTTGTTGTGCAGTGTAATCAGCACAGAGAGCTGGGAATTGCTGATTAAATAATAGGCACCCCTAAATGATTTTACCTCTTAACCCCCTCTAAGCTTTCAGCATGTCTGCTTCTATTCTGGGCTAGCTTCCACCATTTTCTCATTCATGTTATAAATTCAGGAAATTAACAGTTCATAATAGGGAATCGGAGAGAGGCCTTTATTTATTACAGCAGCAGCAGATGCTGCAATAATGAATGCTAGTCTTTTACATTGTCCTCATTTTGGTATCCACATTGTTCATACTCAATTTTATTATGAGCCATGTAATGCAATGTTATGTTCAGCTTCTCTATGACACAATCAAAGTACACATTTTTCATATGCATGTGTCTTTTCTTACAACGAAAGTGGCATAATTGAAAACACTTTATCAGCTTGGGACTTGATGACATTAGGGGGGGCGGGGGGAGGTTTAGGTACACAACCCCTGTTGATAATGGGAGTTTCACAGCCGCTGAAAATGTATTGCTAATGTTGACTAAAGATAAGAATGGAATATATTTGTGGTATGAACTTCAAATAGCATTTTACCTGTTCTTTGAGCTAGTAAGCAAAACAAACACTTCATTCTGACATGTGTAATAGCAATGCCAGCAGTAATTTACAGAGGGGAGAAAAAACAGACTGGAGTCAAACTCTTCTGTTTATACTTTGGGAGGCAGGAATCTTCAACTATGTTGGCCTGTCCTGCCACTAACGAAGCATAAGCTTTTTGCTACAGGAGGCCTATGTATACACATTCTGATTTAGGGCAAACTTTTCCAGGGGTTTGTAGGTCGAGAGTACTCAGAAGTGGTTTACAATTCCCTTCTTCTGGGCGCGCCCTGGGACTGTGCAGCTTATCCCAAGACCACACAAGATGGCTCTTCTCCAAGCCATTGGTTTGAAAACTGGGTACCCAGCTCACTCCAGTACACAACTGCACCCAAATGTGTAGTCTATAGACACAAGTACTGCCAAACAAAAATCTCCAGTCTCAAATTGAAGTTGACTTTTAAACAAGTCAAATTTTCACTTTTACTTTTTTATTTTAAAGATGGGCCATGCTTAGTGTTTCCATATGCCCCAGAAAACTGGGATTGTCCCAGATTCAGGGTCGGGAAAATTGTCCTGGCCAGTTCAATAAAAATCATGTAAAAGTCCTGGATTTTAAAAACTTACTGATTATGTTTTAAAACACACCGTTAAAATACATTCGAACTCTCGCCATCAAATGAGTGATTTCCTGCCAGATTGGAGCTGGAGTATACCTGGAGACAAATCTTAATGTCCTTGCCTCACCCCCCACCCCCACCCCCACCCCCGATAAGTGTGACCAGTGTGTTTCCTGAAACTGAGGACATTAAGAGTTGACCACGATGCGACTTCTCAGAAGTACAATAGATCATCTTACAGTAAGAATGAACTGTTGTAAATAATGTGAAAGTGTTTTATAGCTGTCATTATATTACATTTATTTTTAAAAAGGCTATTTTGTAGATAACCCACCTATTTTTGTCAAGTATACTTCTGTCCCAGTTTTGTGGGAGAAAATTATGGCAACTCTAGCCATGCTGATGTTTTTGGGTAGAGAGTTTGTCTTTAACATCTGCAGATGATGCAAAACTAGAATGGATAAATGATTTTTTATGAATTTATTTGTTGTATTTGTAAGCCTCCTTTCTCCTAATGAACATCACAGAAGTCAGGATCAAGAAAGCTGAGATCCTCTATGGATCTCAACTCTGGGTGAATGAATTAGTGAGTACATTGGACCCTCGATTAACAACGCGTTCAAATAGCATCATTTTCGATTAACGACGCTACGACACTCCCAATGCGATTGTTCGAATAGCGACGGTACTTTTTCCCATCATTATTTGAATAACGACTTTTTTGCCATTATCATTATTCGAATAATGATATTATTCCAATAGTGACACTACTTGGGGAACCAAGTAATGTCATTATTCGTGGGTCCACTGTACCTGCAACAAGGCTTTCTCCTTAAGCGATAACTCTGCCACAGAGCTCCTTCCCAATAGACATTAGACTTTCTTCATTCTTATTGTGCTTCTACTGGGCAGTCAAAATTATACTTTCTTTGGTCTTTAGAACTGGTTTTAAAAATTAGCTTTTAAAGAATGTTTCCAATCTTTTAAACATTTTAATGTTTTACTTAAAAAAGAATTTTAAATATATTTCAAAAATAGTTTCAATTTACCTATTGCATATCCTTTTGATTGTAAAGTAAACAATTGGATGATGATGATATGCATGAAGACAGTTCTGACTTGTGGTGGCACTTGCTAGAGTTTTCTAAGTAGAGAGATTACTCAGAAGTGGCTTCCCAGTCCCTTCTTCTAAGAATACCCCAGGATTGTGCAGCTTGGCCATGGCTACACAGGCTGGCTCTTCTTTCAGGCGGCATAGTGAGGAATCGATCTCCCAACTTTTGACTCTGCAACCAGATCCCAAAGCACTGAGCTATCCAGCTAGCTATTTTTTAATATAATATTTTATATAACCTAGTAAATAAATAATTCAGATTCAAAATGATCTTGACACGGTAGAATACTGGGGAGAAAACTAACAGGAAAATATCTAACATGATTAAATATAAATGATTGCATTTTGGTACCATAAAATGAAAGACCTGATAGGATGCGAAATACCTGGTTGGCAATGAGTACCATATTTCAAAAGGTTTTGGGTGTCTTAGATGCTGAAAAGCTGTCTGAAATTCATGAATGTAATGGGGCTATCAAAATGCTAATATGATCTTGGGGAGCTCACAGTTATAACACTTTTCTTCCACTTTAACTACCATGGGTCAACCCAATGGAATCATGGGATCCATAGTTTGGTGAAGAAGTTAGAATTTGCTGCCATAGTTCAAGAGAGGACACTAGAACTCTCTGGGAGACAATTCTAAGTCCCTCAGCCAACTGCAAATCCCAGGGAAGGTGCTCAAACGGCTGTAACTATGATGTTTAGATTAACAAATCATAAAAAAGTAATACTGTAGTGCCATTCTATCCTGTGTTACCCAGGCTGCATTTGGAGCCATCTATTTAGTTCTAGATACAGCACATTTTAAGATTATTTCCCCCTCAAAAACAGATAAACAAACTAGTGGGAAATAGATGTTAGATGTTGGTCCTTGACTTTCAAGTCAGCAAGATCATTGGCTTCTTTCCAAAGAGCTATTATGGCTAGGGATTAAACCACACATAAAGGCAAACACATATTTCCTTTTTTTATAGTGCAAGTCTTTCACAGCTATTTGCCTGAGATGTCAGAAAGGCCAGTCTCCCAGGTGATCAACGGTAAAATGAAAAGCTGGCTAATTTGGCAAATGCAGACAGGCAAATGCTTAGAATAAACAGAGAGTCTTTTTCCTCTTCAAGGAGCTATGTTTCTAATGATTTGCTAACTGTATCACGTGTCTGAGCTCTAGTTCTGCATGCCCAAAGCACGTTTGGATTTGTGACAAACTTCTTGTGAAACTTATATAATGTGACAACTTAGTCAGCTGGGTGGTAGAGAAATAAAATAAAATAAAATAAAGCTGAGAGGAGAAACGGAAGAGAGTCCAGCTGATTTATTAAACACTGAGGAAGGTCTGAAATGTTAAGAATGAACAAAGACAATCAAACATAGCTAGTATGGTTTCTGTCTATGTAATTAGTCCGCCTAACACCCGGGAAAAGTACATGACATGTTTCATCTTGACTTATACAATTGTTCAAAGGATCTCAAGGAAGGGATTTCAGCAGAGCGCTGGAAGCTTTAAAGCAAGGCCAGTTTTTAATACCTTCTTAGACAACGGTAAGATCCTAAAACTGTGTTATTATAAGGACTTGTGTGCTAAATGATTAAGGTGGGGCAGGGGAAAAGAGAAAATATAAAGTTTGTCTTCAAGGTCCTTTTTTCTCCTTTTTTTTTTTTAAAAAAAAGGAGCTTTGTTGGACAAACTTTAGTTTGCCTTTCTTTAAGATGAAACTCCCAGCCGAACCTCTTTGCAGCAGCCCAGCCCAACCCAGCTCAGATTTCCTCGGTCGTAGAACAGTGATAAAATGAGGCACAAATCCTTGTGGGGACAAAAACACAGAAAGGCCCATTCAGTAGGGCCTGGGATTTTCTTTATGTCAAGCAACCAGGCCAAAGAGGTCATAGCGAAGCCACTGCAAAATACTCTACTATTGTGTAAAGCAAAGTCCCATATGACTGGGCTTAAATTTCATGTCAGCCCTTTCTAAACGATACCCTCATAGACCTGCTTACCTGAGCCAAATGTGTAAGTGCCAAGGCATGCTATATGGGCAGCTAGGTGTTCAGAGATTCAGTTGACATTTTTCCAACATGCGATAAATTACTCATCATTCAGCTGTGTTCCTTGCTTCTTGGAAGCCTTCATATGTTCTAGCTGAATTTGAAGTTCCTCAAGTTGGTGGATATAGAGCTTAGAATACGTACTCCCCCCACAATTTTACTTATCTTTCTGGAGTATAACTTCCATAATCCACCAGCCATTGGGGCCCCTAGTCATGTTGGCTGGGGCTACTGGAACTTTTAATTCAAAAAAATTCTAAGCTCTGAATTTATTTCTATGAATTACGTAGCTCACTCCCTAGAATAAGTTAACATGTCATGCTAACTGTGGGGATTACACCAAGAACGGAATCCTCATAGAATGTCCTTCCCCTCCTTGTCACATTCTTGGAAGTATTTTAGGTGTGACACACATCTCACTCTGAGTTCCCCTGCTGTGAGTGTGGGTGGGGAAACTCCCAAAGTGACCAGGCCACTATCACATGTTGAGTATTTTTAGCCTTCATTACTACTTAATCCTTCCTTGACTTCATGATTTCTGGACGTTTTGGCCTTCAACTTTTAGCACCCTCGAGAGCATAGTCACTGATCAAGAATTATGGGCAGATTGGGCAGAGAACTGATGTAGAAAAAAAGGGCTTAATGTGAGGATGTGTGTTTTGATGGCAATCAGCTCCCATGTATTTTAGTCAGAGCATGCCAAGTGACATGCTAGACACAAGTTAACAGAAATGAAACAAATAAAAAAAATGAGGTTGAAAAAGTATGGTTTAGATGACAACTACTGCTGATCTCAGCAGGGCACTGTGTGTTTTAAAAATGTTGAGATTAATGCAATTCAGAGATACAATCAGATAAAATCTGGAAGGGTCCAAACAGTGATTACATGACAAGACATCCACCATTCCCTGTTTTTCTCCTTTTTAGGCAGATGAGATGATTCATGCCATTCTCGCTGACCAGATCCACTGTATCCTCCCTGTAGACCGTCTTCCTCTGGACCTGGTAGCCTCCAGCATTGCATCAGGCACAGTTTTACTTAGGTGCTCACAAAGCAAATATAAAAGGGATGTTTTTAATAATATTTAAAAGCAGATGCTCTGCCACTCTGTGCCACACAGGTATGCAGGAAATTACCACCATGGCCCTGCCACAACTTGGATCAAAATAATTCTGAACACCAGGAATATCACAATCACTAAATCACAACAAATAGAATCCTGGAATATAAGGGTGGTTAGCCATTGTGACTTTCAAAAAATTGTTAGAGGGACTGCAACATCATTGTTGATGTTGCATGGCGAACCTCTCTTTGGGTCCAATACATAACATCAGATACCACATGGTTCAGTGCAATGATGGCGAACTTTGGCACTCCAGGTGTTTTTGGACTTCAATTCCCAGAAGCCCAAGTCTGTATTCCTGCTGAACAGGGCTTCTGGGAATTGAAGTTCAAGAACACCTGGAGTGCCAAGGTTCACCATCACTGGTATAGTGTTTGTTGATACAGGCAACACAGATCTATTTCGAGTTTCAGTGACTTGTGGCCTCTGTGATCCCTGACCAATAGTGGATCATTAAGACTGCAGACAGCCCTTTGCCCATCCCTCCACTAAACAGTATGTTTAGGAAGATCCATGGGTATCCATCTGGCATTCCCATAACATGTATGAGGCATAAGAATTAAGACTCATATTTTAGAGGCATTTAATGTGTTTGTTTATTCTATTATTTATTATTTTGTTTATTTAAAATATTTTACCTTTCTTCTTCTAATACCCAGCATGTTGGGGGCAAAATGCTAATTATCTTGTGAACCATGCAGAGTGCTATGTTGCAGTATATAAGTATAATTGCTATTGCTATTAAGTCCTTGATTAGGGATGGTTCTTCAGTGAAGCACAATGGAATAGGAGAAGTGGTAGATTCTGCTACCTCTGGGAAGGAGATATCACAGTAACTACTTCAGAGAACTTACCCCCATGTTCCGATGGGTCTCTGTGGCTATTAGAAAATACCTCTTTCTGAAGAAGAACCCCTCTGTTGGGCCACTGGAGCTGCAGCAACTCTCTAGGGAACTCCATATGCTACATTTTATGTCTGTCACTCTTCTGTAGAGATAAAGCCTACCCAATGACAGCAGAAATAAAAGAGCAGTGGCAAAAGTCAGGATTTGGGTCATTGGCCACATGACTGATTTTTGACAGTAAACATTTTCCCAGAAAGATTTAAAAAATATATGCGTATATATAGAAGAAAGGCTTTAAAATGAAGGCTAAAAAAGTATTCTAAAGCTTAGTTCTACTGTCAGGTAGCAAGTGGAGCCAGAGGTTAGGAATTTGATTCCTACCGTGTCTCCTTAATAGAAGCTATACTCCATGGTCCATAGGGTCCCTTCCAGCTCTGTATTTCTGCTGCTGCTGCTATTGTTATGGTTGTATATGCAATTGGATACACTCTTCTATTGAATGGAAGGAAGGAGATGAAGGGAAGGGAAGATACCACTTGCATAATTGAAAGTTCCTTGCCATTTCACTGTTCAAGCCTTACAAGTACATATTTCAGCCTCAAGGCAACTTGCTTTGCTTTAAAAAGAAAAGAAAAAGAAAAGACGCTTATTGGGAAATGTGCTGAAAAGCTGTATGATGTTCCAGATGAAAGAGTGGCAAAGGGCTCATGTTGAATTCAGACAAAACCCACAAATACCATCTGGTCCTGCCCCCACTTCAGGAGTTCAGAAAACAACCTGATTTGTCTCAGACCAATTTAAAGAATGCCCACTTTCATTTGGAGATGAAGTCATATAGGACAAGTGTTTGTTTTGCATAGTAACATGGAGATGGGAAGGGCCAGCAGTTAACAAACGTTGTCATTGCCTGTTTTGAATCTTAACAGCCAATAAGCAGGAGGAGGAATCTGACCACATTTCAGAAAGCTAGAGGCAGAGATTTTTATTCAAGAAAGAGCCTTTATAGTTGGAGGATTCTAGAAAAGGACACATTCATCTCCCTAGATCCATGTTGGTGAACCTTGGCATTCCAGATGTTATTGAACTTCAATCCCCAGAAGCCCTGATCAGCAGGAATGCTGACCTGGGCTTCTGGTAATTGAAGTCCAAGAACACCTGGAGTGTCAAGCTTCACCATCACTGCCCTAGATGGTTTAGTAGCATCTATTATGAATAATATGTGCAGAATAGACCTTACCATTCCCCAAGCTCCTGCAAAATTACAGAGAGATAATAATTAGTGTGCCATCAATAACAGTGATGCATGCCCTTATTTTTGAATGTAAATTGCTTTTGTACCTTGACAGTGAGTAGTGGTTCTAATTGGTAAATGTACCTAATCAGCCCTCTCCTTTTAAAAAAATGGTTTGAGGGGTGTTATTTTATAAGAAAAATGCAGATGACACATATTCATATAACTATGGATGAATGGCCGGAAGATATATGTGTAGACTTCATATCTGAGGTAAGTCCCAGTGGTGGACATTCTGGGAGCATTGTTCAGACCATTTCTCTGAAATAACTGGTTGTTGCCTAGCTAGATTAAACAAACCTTAAACAAATTCATGCTAATGGCATTCTTCCTGCTTCAGGAAAAAATGCATTCTTAGATACAAGTTGCAGCCGACGAGGACGAGATATTTTACCAGAACTGTAGTGACTTTGATCATTATTTTTTATTTATTTCATTATTTTTTTCTGCATATTTTTCTTAGTAAGCTGCAGAAAATGCAACACATGGGGCATTTCAGAGGATTATGACATACTATGAAATATTTATTTTTAATTTGATTTATATCCCGTCTTTATCTCAATGCCATGTCACACGGTAGTTACCTAGTCACAGTCTTGCACAGTATTGTGAGTAGTAGTGTATTTCCACTTAATTTAAGTAATAATGTCTAATTATGACGTTATTGGCATATATCATTTTAAATTAGCATATTAAATTTAATGCAAAAAGCCTGCATTTTCCTTTTTGGCATTACTTGTCTTCTGTGTCCTCCTTTTTGGTGATGGAGCAGTGGTCACTCTAGGTCAGATTTGGAGTTGGTGTTCTTCAGAGTTCATCTGGACGTCCTCCCAATTTGTCCCAATTCCCCCCAGTTGGGATTTGGCCAAAGCTGAAAGATACCTCACATTCTGAGGATACACGCACAAATGTAATAAACACTGTTTATTAAGGAATGACTAGTTTTTTTCTCCAACCTCAACCTATATAAAGTAGTGGAACCAAACCAGCCTTTCTTTCTTATTTACTTCAAGTTTCCATTCTGGTAGGAAGTATAAAATGGATTTAGTTTAGTGTACGTATTCTAGTGGCTAACTCTAGAGTGAACCCAAAAATGATTTTATAAGAAGACTTGTAAGTGCTCAGGCACACCTGTCAACCTTCCCGGATTGGCCGGGATTTCCCGGTTTTCGGCATCGATTTTTGCCCTTTCCCACTCCGCGCTGCCGAAACCCCGGATTTTGGCAGCGGGGGAAAGGAGGCACTGCACAGCCCATCTGTGCAGGTCACGTTGCACACATGCGTGCAAGGGCTCTACACTTCCGTAGCTCCCTTCCACGCATGCGCAGAAGGCTACGCTGCATGCGTAGAAGGCTACGCAAGCGGCGTAGCCCTCCATGCGCATGCGTACAACACGACCTACGCAAACCCGATCCGCGCAGGTCCCGTATTCGCCGGAGCTGCGGTTGACAGGTATGGGTCAGGTCTCCTTGAAGGTCACAGTGGTGGTATTTTCTTCATAAAGTTCAGTCAAGTTCATGACACTAAACAGTGACACAAATAAGTCCTCAGAGCAGAAACTTTTATCTCCCCACAAAAATGTATCTGAACAAACACAAAAAGAAGGACTGCCCAGTTTGGCTCATGGTTTTGCTTATTCATTGTATGTACTGAGGAGTGTGTTATCATTGTCTTTGTTCAGTGCACATGATAGAGGCAGGAGGCAGGTTTATGTGCAGAGATTAAAAGGTTTTTTTTACCCCTCCTGAGGCCTAACTTAAAGATTTGTTTTTCACTCAGTTTCCCATTTACTCTTTGTGGGTGGGTTTGGGTTTTTTGTTGTTGTTTTCTGTGAACTGCACACATTTTATGCTAAGTAATAAACTTGCTAAGATTTCAAACTGTTTTTTCTTTTCCCACCTTCTTTCTAGTCAGAGATCAAAAAAGAAAATTTGAAGGAATAAAGTCAATATTTGAGACCTACTAGTGTGGAAAGTTAATAGACTCACAGTAGCAGTTCCCTAAGTCCTGCTCTAATAATGGTGTACATTTGACCAGTTGACCACTCTCAAAGGAGACTATTGACTTGCTCTTGTAAGAGAAGGATAAAAATCAAAATATGAAGGAAAGCACAGTTTGCTGTCACAGTTATTGTTCAATCAGCTCTTTCCGTCATCGATCTGCTTTCCCATAGGTTAACCTGTTTTCAGCACTAGGTTTTGTGTGAACACAGTATGGAGGTAAAGGCTACATAGGAAAATGAGCCTTGCCCAACCTTCTGTGTTCTCTTGCTGTTTTAGAGTATACTAGCAATTGCTACCCGGCTTCGGTGGTCGGGTCACTTGGGCCCTGCGGAAAGGGAAGATGACTGCCAGCCTGCTCTTTCTGACCAAGAACGTGCATCCCCGGACAGATAGCAGGCTGTCAGCAGGCACTGATCCATTAGGTAAGGCTCTCTCCCTGGTGGATCGCTGGCTGCTGCCTCTGCATTTCCCCCTCCACTGTTTCGATGGCTGGCTTGAAACAGCAGAGGGGAAATGCAAAGGCGCCAGACAGGGATTCATCAGGCAAGGCACTCTACCTGTCGGATCACTGGCTGCCGCCTCTGCATTTTCCCCTCCACTGTTTCGAGGGCTGGCTTGAAACAGCAGAGGGGAAATGCAAAGGCGCCAGACAGGGATTCATCAGGGAAGGCGATCTCCCTGTCAGATCACTGGCTGCTGCCTCTGCATTTTCTCCTCTGCTGTTTCGATGGCTGGCGCCAGACAGGAATTCGTCAGGGAAGGCACTCTCCACTGTTTCGATGGCTGGCTTGAAACAGCAGAGGGGAAATGCAAAGGCGCCAGACAGGGATTCATCAGGGAAGGCACTCTACCTGTCGGATCATTGGCTGCCGCCTCTGCATTTTCCCCTCCACTGTTTCGAGGGCTGGCTTGAAACAGCAGAGGGGAAATGCAAAGGCGCCAGACAGGGATTCATCAGGGAAGGCACTCTACCTGTCGAATCACTGGCTGCCGCCTCTGCATTTTCCCCTCCACTGTTTCGAGGGCTGGCTTGAAACAGCAGAGGGGAAATGCAAAGGCGCCAGACAGGGATTCATCAGGGAAGGCACTCTACCTGTCGGATCACTGGCTGCCGCCTCTGCATTTTCCCCTCCACTGTTTCGAGGGCTGGCTTGAAACAGCAGAGGTAAAATGCAAAGGCGCCAGACAGGAATTCGTCAGGGAAGGCACTCTCCCTGGCGGATTGATGGCTGCTGCCTCTGCATTTTTCCCTCTGCTGTTTCGATGGCTGGCTCGAAACAGCGGAGAGGAAATGCAAAAGCTCCAGACAGGGATTTGTCAGGGAAGGCGCTCTCTCTGGCGGATCGCTGGCTGCCGCCTCTGCATTTTTCCCTCTGCTGTTTCAAGGGCTGGCTCGAATCAGCAAAGGGGAAATGCAAAGGCGTCAGACAGGGATCCATTAGGGAAGGCACTCTCCCTGGTGGATCACTGGCTGCCACCTCTGCATTTTCCTTTCCACTGTTTCTAGGACAGGCTCAAAACAGCAGAGGGGAAATGGCGACAGCAAGAGCCATCAGGCTTGGCTGAGCGTGGGAAGGATGGGAGGGCAGAGGCAGCACCTATGGTGGTGCCTTGCCTGGCCGAGTCTTCAGGCAGCGTGGCTGAGGGCAAGAGGGGTGGCATAGCAGTGGCAGCGCCTATGGCGCCGCCTTGTCCGGCCATGTCCTCAGACAGCATGGAAGGGGCAGCAGGCAGACTGTTCCCTCAGCCTGGGCTCTGTCTGCCTCGGTAAGGCAGGGCCCTGAGCTGTATTGGGCGTGCGTTGGCTAGGTGGCTTTCCCCCACACACCGGTTATCCCGCCTCCTCCGCTCTTGGGCCGCCCTGCCTGATTGGCTGAGGTGTGCCGCGGCACAGAGGATGCTGGGATTCATAGGGGTTTTTTTTTCATTCGTGTTCATGGGTCATTGTCCCCACTCTTGGATTTCGGACCCTTGCAGGGATGATGTCCGAGAATTAAGGTAAGTGTGAACAGCGCATTACGGGATAGGCTGTACGTGTGTGAAAACACATTCCGCACACGCACAGCCACATCCCATTCTTATAGGTTAAGATTATCCGTCCCTTCTGGTCACCAATGGCAAGGGTGGGGATGAGCAAGTTGTAGTCTGAAGAATGCCACTCTGTACCACTTTGAATTTAGATTTAAACTAACACCTGGCCGCCTATAAATTATTTCCATCAGATATAATTGGAGAAACTGGGGTACACAGAAAGAGCCTCCTTGAACATTGTGATATTTTTTCACCACAATCAGGCATACCCTGGTAATGGCAACCTTGTGTTGCCGGCTAATCTTTCTCACACTAAGTCAGGCAAAAGAAAATGCAGAATGAATTCACCAAAAGGAGGCTTCATTTTGGCAGTTTCACATCTGGCTTAGACACAGAAGAATAATAATGGGAGAAACTTGACTTTAAAACAAGAAGTGTACACAGGTACAGAGAATATAACCATCTTCAAATCCATGGCTGATCTTCTCCCTCAGACAATATTCTCTGCACTGGCTTCACTTTCAATATCAGAGTCCCCCCTAGAGCACTGGTTCCCAACGTGGGGCCCATGCCCCACAAGGGGCCTTCAGTTCCCAGAAGCCTAAGCTAGTACATTGGCTTTGGGGAATTGACTTGGGCTTCTGGGAATCGAATTCCAAAAAGTTTGGGAAACACTGCTCTAGAGGGGAAGAACCCATTCCACCAGCCTACATTTCACATCCTTAAACTAGGATCTTATGCAGACTTTGACTGAGGAGAGGAACAGATGAGGTGGACAGTTTTGTAGTTAGAGAACTTCCTTAGGCAAGAAAGCTGTTTTGCTGTTTCACAGGTTACAGAGTAGCTTTCTTTAGTCTGCTGATTGCTCATTGGGAGGAAACAATGGATTCTTGTTTGCACGTTGCTTGCGTAAACTACTCTGGAGGGATAAGTATTTACCACCTTCTAAATGCAATGCTAGGTACTGATGTGGCCCAAGTGGTTAAGATGCTGCACTTGAAGACTGGAAAGTCAGAGTTCGATACCCGATTACTGCATGACGGAGTGAGCTCCCATTTTTGTCCCAGCTCATGCCAACCAAGCAGTTTGAAAGCAAGAAATTGCAAGTACAGTAGATAAATAGGGACCACTTCGATGGGAAGGTAAACAGTGTTCCTTGCACTCCAGTGTCAAGGCATGCCTGCCACAGGACCACGGAAACTTCTTCAGATGCAGACAACGCTAGCACTTTGGCTATAAACAGAGATGAGCACTGATCCCTAGAGTCGGATACGACTGGCTTTCGAACATGAGCAACCTTTATCTTTACCTAAATGCAAAGCTATACTTCTCATTCGTTTCTGCTATCAATCTGAAAAAGGCAGCACTCTCCGTTTACATCCCTCTTTGTCAAAGACAGACTCTTCCCTTTTCTTTTCTTTAAATTTTCTTTATTAAATTTTTCAATACAATACATATTACATAACATAATTAGAATACAAAATAAACACACAGTAATTTTTTTTAGAAATAAACGTCCCCTATCCTGATACCGTTTCATATCTCTTTTTATATTTCAAATGCACATAAACCACCTTTTAAAAATAATTTCACTTTATTATAACTTTATAATTAATCTTTAACAATAACTAAAATTTTCCCAAAATGCCATTCATTACTGTTTAGGATAGGAAACAACAACAGAAATAAAATTACACAATATAATACACCCAGTGTTTATTTACATTGCCCTGGAAAACTCAGAGTATCTCGTTGTTTTACTTCCAAAAACCACTTTGATCGGGTACAGGTCTATTTCTTTCCTCTCCCATAAGGGAGTGATCCACAAAGGGCTTCCAAATGTTCCAAAATCTATTTTCTTTCAAACTACCCCTTTTTACCTTTATCTCCCATGTCAATTTATCATTCAAAGCTAAATTCCACATTTCTTTATACCATTCCTCAGTTTGTATAGTTACATCATTTTTCCAATTTCTAGCAATACACTGTCTCCCCGATGTAATCATTAGTTCTGATAACTCTTTCTCCTCTTTAATCAAATTGATATATTCTACATCTGTTAACATAGTGGTACCTGGCCCCAGCTTAATTATCTTTTCCAATATTTCACCAATCTCTTTTTCAATTCTTTTCCAAAATTCTTTTACCACAATACAACTCCACCACATATGCTCGTACGTTACAATTGTATCCATGCATCTCCAACACATTTTATCCTTTTTATTGTCAATTTGATATAACCTCACTGGTGTCAAATACCACCTCCATAACATTTTGTAATTATGCTCTTTTATTCTGACCGACATAGTTCTCATTATCCTCTTTTTCCATTTGATTCTCCATGCATCATTATCTATCTTTATATTCAACTCTTGTTCCCACTTTATTTTCAAGTCCTCCTGCGGATCACCCTCCCTATTTAATAATATATATATATATATATATATATATATATATATATATATATATATATATATATATATATATATATATATATATATATATATATATATATATATATATATATATATATATATATATATATATATATATATATATATATATATATATATATATATTGCTAACTAATCCCTTAATATTTTTATCTTCTTTTCTAATTTTTAAGATCAATTCCTCAAATTCCGTTTTTTCTCTTTCCAAATCATACTCACTCATACATTTACTATTCCATTTGCAAATCTTCATTATCTGGAACCAATTCATTTTTAATTGCTCAAACAATTTAATCCTACTAATCTCATCCCTACAGATCCGTAACCAATCTTTCAACAGGAAAATTTCATTTTTATCCTATACTTTTTTGACCTCATTATCTATCTTAATTGGAAAGCTCGCCATGTCTGAGAGTTCCAATATTGGAGAGATACTCGGGACCAGATCCTTCTTTACTTCCTTCCATACACTCATTAAACCTTTCATCATAGAGTTTTTAGTCACTACCTTTCCCAAATTATAGCCCCAAAAAACCATTTTACCAATATGTCTATAGTCCTTCATCTCAATTTCCTCCCAAATCACTTTTTCCTTTGCCAAGATCTTCACAACATTCTTAATTTGAAATGCTCGATAATATGCCACTAGATTCGGCATTCCCAATCCACCTTCCTTCTGAGGTAAGTACCATAATTTTTTTGGGCAACCTAGATTTCTTTCCTCCATTAAAAAAATCATTAATCAATTTTTGAAACTTCTTATTTTCCTTATCCTTCAATTGAATTGCTAGTGCATCAAATAAAAAATTAATTCTAGGTAACAACATCATTTTAGTAAGTGCAATCCTCCCAAACCATGACAGTTTCAACTTTTGGAAACTATTTATTCTGTTTTTAATTTCAATTTTCAAACTGTCATAATTTAATCTTTTCAACTCTTCCAATCTATTTGATATAATTATTCCTAGGTATTTCAGCTTATCTTTAATTTGGATATTTACCATGCCCTTTTACTTCTTCCAATCTTCTTCTCCCATATTGCAAAGCATCATTTCCGATTTATACCAATTTATCTTCAACCCAGTAATATCCTCGAAGTCCCTTAATTGTGCTCTAATTCTATCCATTACCTTCTCTGGGTGTTTTACAATTATCAATGCATCATCAGCATACATACTTATCTTATTTTCCATAATCCCCTCTATTTTTCCATCTTCTCTTATAGCTTTTGCTAATATTTCCATTGCCATAATAAACAATATCGGGGATAATGTGCAACCCTGTCTCGTACCTGCCTCTAATTTTACCTCATCAGTAAACTCATTATTTACTCTTACAGTAGCTATTCCTTGCTGATACAATTGATCTATTACTCTTCTAAATTTATCGCCAAATCCGTTTCTTTTAATTGTTTCCTTGATTGAGACCCATTGTAAAGAATCAAACGCCTTGAAAATATCCAAAGATATTAATCCCACTTTTTCTTTTGGTTGACCTACATTATCTATTAGATCTACCACTCTTCTTGTCAAATCTGCCATGTGTCTCCCTTTCAAAAAAAACCACTTGATCTACATTTATATAATTACCCATGAAATTATTTAACTAATTGGCCAGTATCGCTGTGAAGATCTTGGCATCTTGGTTTATTAACGATATTGGTCTATAAGATTCAACCTTTTCTAGATTCTTTCCTGGTTTTGGCAACAGTACAATTGTGGTCCTATACCATGAAGTCGAAATTTGCCCCCCATCCAAAATATAATTATATACCAACTTTGTAACCACAATGTCTTTAAATTCCTTATAAAAATCTGCAGGTAATCCATCCTCCCCAGGAGCTTTCCCCAATTTCAAACCTGCAAATACCTCTTTTACTTCCTTTTCTGACACTTGTTCTTCCATTTTCTTATGCTCCTGTTTTATTCCACTAAATATTTGCTTCTCTAATTGCTTTTTAAGCTTTTCCACATCTATATCTTTTTTTGCATATAAGGCCTGATAAAAGTCTTTCACAATTTTGTATTTATCTTTAGTGTTGCTACATGTTCCTCCTTGTTTATTTATCAAAACTCCAATTTCCCTTTTTTCCCTTTTGTCTTTTGCTGCTTTTGCCAATAATTTTGAATTTTTATTACTATATTCAAAGTATTCACTTTTTGAATAGGCCAAGTCTCTTTTCACCTTTTCTATATCTTTACCTACCAATTCAGCCTTCAATCTTTGTAAATTAGTGAAAACTTTCTTATTCTTCGTCTTTGAATGTTCCTCCTGTAACTGCTTTATCTCGTTTTCAATTTTATCCTGTGCTAACTTATTCTTTTTATATCTGTTGCTTGCCAACTTAATACATTCCTCTCTAAAAACCAACTTCATGGCATCCCAGACCATATAAAAATTTACCTCATCGTTATCATTCCATTGCCAAATTTCCTTCCAACTCTCCATAATTGGTTCTTTACACTTTCGTTCTTTAAAAAGATTAACATCATATCTCCAGCTCCTTCTTGATCTGCTTTCATTCTGTATTCTCATTTCTAAAACCATTTTAGCATGATCTGATTCTTTAAAAATCCCAATATCAGTATCTTCCATATTTTTAACCATATTTTCAGTTACGAATATATAACCTATTCTGGAGTATGAATTGTGAACTTGTAAAAAAATAGGAGTATGCCCTTTCTGACCCCTTGATCTCTCTCCAGGAATCTCTCAAACCTAAGGCAGCCATCCAGTTATCCAAGATCTGTCCTCTAATACCTTTTCCGCATCTTGATATATTTGTACAGTCCAAATTTGACCTTACCAAATTAAAGTCACCAGCCATAATCATTTTTGTTGTTTTTTCTTTTATCAAAATTTTGCGCATTTTTTCTAGAAACTCAGCTTGATGATCATTTGGGGCATATATATTCACCAAAATTACTTTGTCTTCCTCTATTTTCCCTTTTATTATCAGATATCTGCCCTCTGGAGCCGAAGTACTATTTATTATCTCAAACCCCAGTCTAGTCAAAATCAAGATTGCGACCCCCCTTGCTTTTGATGTACCATATGACTTTTCATAATATTGCATCCCTCGTAAAAAAATATTGTTTGTATCTTTAGACTTTTGATGAGTTTCCTGTAGAAAGACTAAGTCCGGTCTGCTTTTCCTCAATGCCAATTCTATCCTCCTCCTCTTAACCACAGATCCTGTACCTTTTACATTCCATGATAACACTTTAATGGTTCTCATACTTAAACTTATCACTCACATCCACCACTTTCGAGTTCTCCATTAGGCGTGCTACCAACCCAGAACAATTAAAACAAAACCTAAAACAAAAAACACTAATTACTAACCTCCCCACTTTCTTCTTCAAAAAAGTCACCTTTGTCATCCAAAGAGGAGGGGGGGGAACGTGTAAGATGTGCGTGATAGTTAACGCTCTTGCGCTCCCTCCACATTATAAAAGACCAACTTATAAAACCATCCTCTCCTATCATTCCTTTAACCCTCTATCCTTTGCTCAGCTCTTCCTCCATCACTATCAATAAGTTTTCCTCTGTCCCTTCTGATTGCCCTCTTCCTGCAGCTCCACCATCATCTGCACCCTCGTAATCTCTTCTTATAGTTCCCAAATCCAGCAGCTCTTTCCTTAAAGTTAGCCACTCATTTGAGCCCACCTTAACCAAGTCAAGTAAGCTCACATACTCCAATGCATCCGTCCCTATCAATCACCTGCTTTTTTTATAGAAGAATATTAGCTGCTGTGGAAATCGCCAGTTATATTTTACTCCTTTTTTCATCAATAATTTTGTTATAGGTTTCATCTTGTACCTCCAACTACGTTCTTTAATGGAAATATCATTGTTTACCTCCACATCAATCCCATCAATTTTCAGAACGCCAGAACCAGCTTGTTTTTAAAAAGCCATTACCTTCAACTTATCTCCCCAATTTGCAAACTTAACCAAAACATTTCTTTGAACAGTTTTTCCCCTTTTCAACCCCACTCTGTATGTGCTTACAATATCCTCATTAACAAAATCTTTCCCCATTTTCAAATTATTTAGCCAATCAACTATTCTATGCCTTAGCTGGTCTGGCGATCTTTCCATCATATGGCGTATAACAATATTCTGTTTCCTCATCAATTCTTCCATGACATCTATCCTTTTTTCATGCACATCCACTTTCATCTTGTTCTCCTTCACCTCTTCCTGTGTCCCTTTTATTTCCCCTTGCATCATTTTCAAATCATTTTGCATCAATTTAACATTTCCCTCTATTTTTTGTAAACTTAAATCTACTTTTTTAGAATAATCTGTAACCATTATAGCCAATTTGTCCTGTTTTTTCAAAATCTCATTTTTATCTTTCACTCTTGCTTCTTCCATCTTTTCAAATTTCTGAAACAATTTACCAAGTCCCACCATTATTTGGGTCTGATCATATGGCTCAGGTGATGATGATGTTGATGATGATGATGGAGGGGCCTCCACAGCTGCTACGGTATCTTTCTTTTTAGGTTTCACCACTGGCTCCTCCTCCTTTCCTTTTCCTCTTGTACTTTTATCCATTGTGGCGTCAAATGAAAAATTCCAAGCCACAACACTCTTGTCTCAGACAATCCCCTCCAAACTTCAACACAGCAAGTCTCCTTTCTTCTGCTGAAAGACCCGATATAAATTCCCAATTTCTTCAGATACTTTGTACGTCCATCAAAAGGCAAATTTAGATGTTCCAATTGCAAAAATATATCCAAAAAACTCAATTGAAAAGCCAAACAAGTGTATATCCAAATAAACAGATGAGGAGAGGGAGAAGGAAGTCGCAAAAATATATCCCAAACAATCCAATGCTGGAGGAGAAAAAAATAAAAATTTATAATCCTCAATGAAACAGGGATAAACTGTATTTGTAATCCTCAGTGAAGCAGGAAGAAAAATCAAGCCAGAGTAACAGTAACAAAATCCTTATGAATGTGGTGTAAAACAAACCCACAGGAAGATTGTATCCTTTCACAGCCCCAAGCAAAAATATAAAAGAAGGAATGACGTAGCTGTATCCATATACTGTGAACAACTCCAACACCGAGCAAAGTCAGAGGAGAATCAAGAAAAAAGGAGAAGATGCAAACACATCAGGAACCAAAAGTTATATTCCAAATCAAGCCTCAGAAAAAATCCAAGTCCGGCTGTGCTAATCCCTTTACACAGTTACAGTTACAATGTCGCCTTAGATTCCGGGCCAGTAATGGCGATATCTGGGTGGCTTCCTTCCACTCTCAAGCTGATCCGAGTGCCCACCTCCACACTTAAGGAAATCCAGCCGATTCAATATAGCTCTTAAACCACTCCACATTTATCTCCCTTTCCTTTTATTGCTGTTCCCTTCATTGTTCTCCACATTCTTCACCACCCAGGTCAGCTTTCTTCCCCTTCACTTAATTTTTGTTTTTAAAGTCACTCTCCGTCATTGCTCCTTCTTTCCCCATTCTCAGATTTTCAGATCAGCACTTACTTGCGTTTTTCTGCCATCAAAAACAGGTGTCTCTCATCTCCGCCACCACTGCCACCACTGCTCCCATGTTTTTTTCCCTTATTTTCCTTGCGGATCAAGTATTATTCAGCTATTATTCAGCTATTTTCCAAACACTATGCTCCCATCCGAGACCAGAGTGGCTCGCTCAGCGGGACTTTCGCCGTGCCTCACTCGCCACTCAATTTTTGGGCTTCGAGCCTGTGCCGCACCTCATTTTGATCCAAAACACCACAGGAATCCAAATTTATCTTTTATGGGACAGCAAATTGGTTAATTTTCTTTAAAAACCACTTTCTTTCCTCACTCCAGTGCGATCCGAGGGAAAATACACCCTACTCCCAGCTCATCTTAGCCACGCCCCCTTCCCTTTTCTTAAGATGTCGTAATGAACGTTAGAACTGTTGGGATTAATGCATCTTTGGCCTGCTGCCATTGCTGAGGCACTACCATCCTGCAGAGCTCTACATTTCTAAAGTACTGTATGCCTCTTCATCTGTTTCTTCTGCAGCCAAAAGGTTTGTGTCTTTGGATGATATATCCAGCACTCTGTATATGACAGTGGTGGGATTCAGCAGGTTCGCACCAGTTCGCCAGAACCAGTAGCATAAATTCTGGCTGTCCCTGCCCATTCAAGTTTTGAAATAAAGTAGTTCTAATTTGGGTGCAGCACAGGGCTTTTCCCCTGGCCTCACCCACCATACCATGCCCACAGAGTAGGTAGTAATAAAAATTGAATTCCCACCACTAATTAGTCAGCAGGGAGAATTAGGTTGCAATCAGATAACTTCAAAGACACACTCCTGTTCACCCTGGAAGGGGTCACTTTAATGGGGACAATCTTCCTTGAAGCAACACTTCTGCCAGCCGGAGGATCCTGTCAGCCTGGTCCCACTAGAAGTATTAGCCATACAGGTGACCAAAAAAGTCCATGGATCAGGGTAGGGTTGGAGCAATTTTTCTGTACATTATATGATCACTAAGAAACATATCTCACCTGACTGTTCTCTAAGCAGTCTAAATCATGATCCATTTCCCTGTGAGATCATAATCTCAGTTTAGGTAAAAGAAATGTGAGCTCTTTACTGAAGGCAAAATTCCAGAAATCTTTAGGAAGTCATGAGAAGTTGAACTGAAAGCTGTCGGCCCAACTGAATGTTGTGTTTAGTACTCCATTTCTTCCATCTTAAAAAAATATATGTCCTGAGGCAAAATAAATAACAAGTTTTACAATTTGCTTCTTTTAAAAGGAGCACAGAGCATACGTTAAAACAATTATGGAACTCTGCCCCCCCCCCACACACACACACACATGAAAAGTTTGACAACAATGAATATAATTGTGACCATAAGCCACTTACACAGCAAAAAGAAAAATGATTTAAAAGAAAATTCAAGTACTGTCAAAAGTTAATTTATGGCTCAAAAATTAAAAACCACCTCAAAAATGTGGTAGACACTTCTGGCCCTCAAATGTTGCTAAAATGGGATGGCTCCCAAGTACCCTGTGGCATACCTGTCAAGTTGCAGGTGTCCAAATATGGGAAGGTTTCCAGGTGCTGCCGTTGCCGCATGTGCGCTGCTGCCTCTGAAGTTAGAGGCAGCGACACGCATGCACAGTAATCCCTGCGTGCATGTGCAGTAATCCCTGCATGCATGCACAGAAACCCCTTTGTCCAGGAAAGGGGTTACTGTGCATGCGTGCCCATCAGAGGCCCACATGCGCAGTAACCCCTTTCCTGGCCGTTCAAATACGGGATGACAGCGGGAAGGAGCATGATGGAGCAGTGAATTACGGGAAATCCCGGCAAAAACGGGAGACTTGACAGGCATTTATTTATTTCAAACATTAATATCCCGCCCTCCTGGTGCCCTATGGATGGTCTTTTCAGGGGACAGGGAACCTCAGGAGGGACGCCTGAAGCCTGGGTAGAGCCTATTAATTGTTACTGAGACTTTTTACTTAGCAGTGGGAGCTAAAGCTTCTTCAAGGAATCAGCATCTTAGCTCACTGGAGAACTTCAACTGTTCACGCATCCCAGTGCTTCAAATAACCTTCCATCAATAGCCACAAAAGCAGGAGCGAAAAGCATGTGGCCTTGTTTATTTTTTTTTAATCAAAACATCGTCATGAAAACTAGTGCACATTTTCCTGCATGTATCTCATGTATTAACCTTTGTACATAAGTTTATCTGACATTATAGGCCTTTGGGAAGCAAATTTCCTTATACCGCAGAACCACAGTATCTGCAGATTTGGCTTCTGCAGTTTCAGTTATCCATGGTTTACATCAGTATCCACCGATTTGTTTTATGTGGTTTCAGTTTTCCACAGTTTCCTGTGGCCCAAAATATTACAGCATAGGGTTCACCACTACTAATGGTTTCAGGAATCTACAGTGGTTCTTGGAATACAGGAGGACTGCTATATAGTGCATTCTTGAATGTTATTGATAATATGCACAATTTTGGCTTCCACTTCTCCCAGGTATACCATTTCTCTGTGTGCATTTCTGGATTGCTAAAGTTTATTGTACTACGTTAAAAACTGTGAATTTCAAAGGAAAACAAAATTTCAGTTCACATATCGTTTCAGCAGCGTAAAATTAAGTATGTTTGAAGTAACGGGATTGCGGTGGCTTAGTGGTTAAGACGCTGAACTTAATGACCGGAAGGTTGTCAGGTTGGCAGTTTGAGACCCAAGTGTTGCATGATGGAGTGAGTTTCTATCTCTGCCCCAGCTCCTGCCAACCTAGCAGTTTGAGAGTAAGAAATTACAAGTAGATAAATAGGTACCACTTTGGTGGGAAGGAAAATAGTGTTCGGTTCACTCCGGTGTCTAGTCATGCCTGCCACATGACCACAGAAACGTCTGCATATGCAGACAGCACTGGCTCTTTGTCTATAAACAGAAATGAGTACTGAACCCTAGAGTCGGATACGACAGGCTTTTGAGCAGTTGTATTTACAGTACCTTTACATTGAAGTAATGGGATTTGAAGTAATGGGATTTGTTTCTTCCACAATGAACAAGTCATTTGAAGCACTAACACTTTATAACAAGTTGTTTCAAGAAGGAGAACGAGATGGGCCGCAAATAATTCCAGACTGTTTAAACCTTTGAGGCTCATTTCCCTGGCTTGTGTGAGAGAGTAAGAGACAAGGGTGAACTGGAGGAGAATAAACTCATTGTTGCCAAGGAATGCAGGTGGACCCCAGACATCCTGTTGCCTGGTACAGATCAGGTTCATTTAGCTGAAATTCTAAGAGAAATTTAAGCCTTGATGGGGAGATTTCTCTCTTTCTCTCTCTTGCCTAGAGATACAGAGGGAGGCTCACCTGTGCACAAATAACATACTGTCTGAGAAGTAGGGTTAAGAATGAAGTTTGTCATCTTCATTGCTAAACTGAACTAGGTGAGTGACATGTGCCCCCTTCCCATGATGCCTATTAATGCAGGATCATGTTCCCTTTGGCTGTCTAACCTGCTCATCACTTTTCATGACTCACACTTACTTCTGCTGGATGGGGGTTGGGGGGGGGGGTTGGAGAAAGCTTGGGATGTAATGACCTTGG
Organism: Bradypodion pumilum; assembly: GCA_035047305.1. Taxonomy (NCBI): domain Eukaryota; kingdom Metazoa; phylum Chordata; class Lepidosauria; order Squamata; family Chamaeleonidae; genus Bradypodion; species Bradypodion pumilum. Next base: position 200,098,301 of record JAWDJD010000001.1, read on the forward strand.
CTGGAATTAAGAGAGGTCTAGAGCCCGCCGATGCGAGAGTCTGTAAATCCTCATGAAGACCAACACAAACCTGCATACCAACTGAATATGAACACAGAAACACACACACACAATGCAAGGCACTCATAAAGCAGTTAGTAAAGGTAAAGGTAAAGGTTTTCCTTGCTCAAAAGCCAGTGGTATCCGACTCTAGGGTTCAGTGCTCATCTCTGTTTCAAAGCCGAAGAGCCAGCACTGTCTGCTTCTGCAGATGTTTCCGTGGCCATGTGGCAGGCATGACTAGACACCGGAGCGCACGGAACGCTGTTACCTTCCCACCGAAGTGGTCCCTATTTACCTACTTGCAATTTCTTGCTTTCGAACTGCTAGGTTGGGCAGGAGCTGGGACAAAGATGGGAGCTCAAAACATGGAACAGTGCCTTAAACAACAAGACACTGAGCTTGATGACTGGTTGGTCAGCAGGCCAGCAGTTTGAAACCTGAGTACTGCAAGACAGAGTGAGCACCCATCATCTGTCCCAGCTCCTGCCAACCTAGCAGTTCGAAAGGAAGAAATTGCAAGTAGATAAATACTGTTTTGATTGGAAAGGTAACAGCATTTCATGTACTCTGGTGTCTAATCATGCCTGCCACATGACCATGGAAATGTCTGCAGATGCAGAAAGTGCTGGCTCTTTAGCTGTAAATGGAGATAAGGATTGACCCCTAGAGTTGGACATGACATGTTATTGAAATACTGGGTGTAGTTTATGTTATCAGGTTATACAGGGCTGGCATCAGAAATTTTCGGGCCCGGTACGTGCCCCCCCATTTTGGCCACGCTCCAGTGGTTTCCTGCACATGCATCATTTGTATGCGCATGCGCACATCAGTGGTTTCCCGGCAGCGGCGGGCCCCTGTTATCTCCGGGCCCGGGACGGGAGTCCTGTTGCCCCACCCCCCCTTGATGGTGGCCCTGATATAGACATATAAAGTTATATAAGTCTATATTATAAGGAAAATATAATGCAGCAAGTTTATTACTATGAGAAATACTCTTTATATCAAAGAATTTTTCTTTCTTCTTATTGTGAAGTACTGTATGTCCTTTTTTGTTTGTGTTTTACTTATAATGTAATGTTTTATTTTGTATGTTTATAGTTTAAAAAGTTTAATAAAAATTAAATAATAAAAAAAGAGTTGGACATGACTGTCTTTCGAGCAAGGGAGACATTTACCTTACAGAAAAAACCCAGGTTACAACCACCATGGTTTAAGTTTACTGCGGTTTACAATGGCAAATCCTATGCAAATCCTGTCCCGGTTTGCACATTTTTAATGTATTTGTTTCGGTTTACAACAATGAATTCAGGACCATTGTTTTATTTTTTCAATGCATCCCTATGGATGTTTCAGGTTACAATTTTTCGGGTTACAACGGGGGCTGTAGGAATGGACCTCTGTCGTAACCCGGGGTTTTACTATAACTAGTTTCAAATACTTACAAGACTCTGCACTTTCATTTCAAACCTTTGTATAAGCAAAACCAAAATTCGTTAACATGGTATCCTTCAGAAGAACTGGAGCTAGAACTCTTGTCATTTTCGCTTAAAATAAGAGATACAGTCCAAAACATCTGGAAGGTGCTAGGCTCAAAAGAGATAGATTATGCTGACACCCTCACACCCTCACTATCAGAACTGCTCTACAAATGATGATTAGTCTTGGAAATAATCAGGTGGGAGAGGAATTATTTAAAGGAGAGACTTTGAGCTACATATGTTCAACATTGCTAGAAGTATTTGAAGCATATGAAAATGCAATTCAAAAAAAGGCCATAAAATAATAAATCATTAAAAGCTATAGTAAGTGATAAAATAAAAATAAAATGATAATTAGCTTTTCCACTTTGCCATTGCTTTTCGTCCTCTCCAAGAGCTGGATTTTTCCATACAGAGTTGATAGGATTTTAAGTTGTGTAGTAAGGGCCAGCCAGCTTTAATTAGAAGAACAATGAATTACTTTTAAAATTCCACTAATTATTAAAAACTTTCTTTTCTATAATCATGAGACTACAATCAGTTTAGGGGGGAAAGAAAGAAGACCGAAAGAATCTTTTGATTGGGCTGAAAGAAGAGAGTGCAAAAGCCGGCTTGAGACGCAATATCAAGAAAACCAAGATAATGCCAACAGGCCCAATCAGTCCCTGGAAAATAGATGGGGAAGAAGTAGAAGCAGTAACAGATTTCACCTTCCTAGGAACTAAGACAGTGATGGGCAGTCTTGGCCCTCCAGCTGTTCTTGAACTTCAATTCCTAGAGGCCCTGATCAGCAGGAGTGCTGATTTGGGCTTCTGGGAATTGAAGTTCAAGAACAGCTGGAGGGCCAAGACTGCCCATCACTGAGCTAAGATCATGGCAGATGGTGACAGCAGCCATGAAATAAAAAGACGATTAACTCTGGGGAGACAAGCTATTACAAATCTGGGGAACATAGTAAAAAGTAGAGACATCACCTTAAAAACAAAAATCCGTATAGTCAAAGCAATGGTATTCCCAGTGGTAATGTATGGATGTGAGAGCTGGATCATTAGGAAAGCTGAGCGTAGAATAATAGATTCCTTTGAAATGTGGTGTTGGAGGAGAGTTTTGAGAGTCCCCTGGACAGTGAGGAGAACAAATAGCTCAATCCTAGAAGAAATCAACCCTGACTGCTCATTGGAAGGTCAAATAGTGAAGATGAAGCTTAAATACTTTGGACATCAAATGAGAAGGGAGGACATGCTTGAAAAGGCCTTGATGCTGGGAAAGGTCGAGGGCAAAAGAAGAAGGGGGCATCCAAAGATGAGATGGATGGATGGTGTGGTGGGCTGAGGAGGATGGTGGAGGACAGAGGTGACTGGAGGGCAATGGTCCATAGGGTCGCAAAGGGTCGGAATCGACTGTGCGACTGAACAACAACAAAAAGCAAGACAAGTTATGTTCGGTCTAAAGGATTTTGTTTTTTCAAAATCAGGTTTTAGTAATAATTTTGTGTTAGAAATTATTCTGGGTTGAAAGGATTTTTGCAGAAGAAACTCCACTCAGGAGCTGGAACAGAAAATGGGCACTCAATCTGACATGCAGTACCCAGGTCTCGAACTGCTGACTTGCCAGCCTTCCAGTTAACAAGGCAAGCTTCATAACCACTGAACCACCACAGCCCCTTAGGTTTTTTATTTATTCCTATGACACTCTCTTGTCCCTCTTTCCCACCCACATTTTCTTCATTTTTCCCACCAGTGTATTTTTTAAATATTGCACCATTCCACTTGCCACCATAACATGTCTGCAGATGTCCAGTGTTTTCCAACTGGCTCTTTCTCTGACACACTGACTGTATCTCCATGTGCTGGGCTACAAAGGCCAAAGAGCCCATGGTTCTTTCCATGAGGAAGCTCAGCTAGCAGGCAGGTCAGCTCTCCAGTGCTGTTGTTACAACTTGCCTCCTTTAAATAAATCCTGACATTTCACTTAGGCAGGATATTCTTAGCCCTCCTAATTGCCGAGTTGTCAAGACAGATGTCCTTGCATTGCGACCCAGGGCTAAGTGCATTTCAGCCAGGGATGAAGCACATAATGGGGAGGCGGGAAGGTGCCACATAGATCACATGGCAAGTTAAATGGAGATTGATGTAAATATAGAACCTATAGAGTTTGTATTCCTGTGTCTGTCTGAGGAGGTGGATTTGACCCACAAAAGCTCACACCGAAATAAAACAGTCTTTAAAGTTACTGCAACAATTAGCCTTCCTCTCTTTTCTTTTTAAAAGAGTTTCTTCTTCTTTGCTTCCTCTTTCACCCCTTTGGGTGTTGAGGAGCAAAAGCGACTTCAAAAGAGCCCTCCTCTAATTTTACTTTGCAAATCCACTGGGGAAGCATCCTTTTATAGGGAAGCGATTTCCCAAAAAAATCCTGGGCTAGCAGAAAACCTTCTAAACTGGAAGGTTTTGCAGGGCAGCTAGGCCTAACTCCACCTAGCATCCAGTTCAGAAAGAAAACTCTCAGCTAGCACAGGGATTGCTTGAGTGAAACTACACCTAGTTAAGCCTCAAAGCCTTCCAGCTTAGACCTTTTCTCCAAGGTGAGCCACATTTGGTGTCTGTAAGGTGTGTGTAAGTCAGATAGAACTTCTAGAAAGTTCTAGGAGCATTGTGTTATTTGTAGTCCAAGATATTAGATAATTCCATCCCCACCCCTGTTTTCCTCACCACATCTCCCAGATGCCTCTACACCAGCATTTCCCAACTTTTGGTTTTTGGACTTCAATTCCCAGAAGCCTAAGTCAATTCTCCAAAGCATTGAACAGCCAATGTACTGACAGAGGATTCTGGGAATTGAAATCTCCCTGTGGGGCATGGGACCCATGTTGGGAACCCCTGCTCTATACAGTATGGCTCCTGCTAAGGGGCTAAGCACCACTGGCTTTATTCCAGCCCAAAGCAAATACTGGAGCTACATTTGGTTTGGCTTCCCTGCCTAGTATGGACTAGCAAAAACAGGGTATTGCAAGAGAAGGAGGAGAGCTGGAAGCTCTCAGGGTGCTTCCAGTCATTAGGTACAAATACTCTTTTGGCTTTAATGGGCTATTTAGTCTTGTGTTACGTCTACATGCAATGTCTTGTTTCACTGGCATAAAGGTTTTGCTATATTGCTCCTGGTTTTGACCAAAAAAATTCACCCTTGCCAACAAAGAGATCTATGAGGATTCCAGCCAGCTTTTGACCTTTGGGTGGGGGAGGGTTATTATTATTATTATTATTATTATTATTATTATTATTATTATTATTATTATTATTATTATTATTATTATTATTATTATTATTATTATTATTATTATTATTATTATTATTATTATTATTATTATTATTATTATTATTATTATTATTATTATTATTATTATTATTATTATTATTCGACTTGTATGCCGCCACACTCGCAGTGCAACTCTGGGCAGCTGACAAAGAAATAAAGTATTACAGATTGCAGTTACAAAATCAAAACGCAATACACATTTCAAAATCAAAAGCAATACACATTTCAAAGCAATCCACAAAAAATACATTACAAAAAATCAGACTTGACCACTTCCCTCCAGGCTGAACAGCTGAGGGAAAAAGTCCGGTAACAGTTCCTTCTTCCCTCCAGGCCGAGGCTGGCTGAGGGAAAAGTCTGGTGGCGTTGGCATTGGCATTGCTTTAGGCACCAAGGAGGAAGCTACAGAAGCCAGATTTTAATTTCTGCTCGTGGATTAAATGGCTACTGTTTCTAAAGTTGTGTTGGCCAATGGCTTTCCTACAGGTGATTGACAGTGTTACTGATAGCCAGTCTTCATTAACACCAGTATGTGCCCCCAGTTGCCCTACTGAAGACCCAGTTCATTAACTAAAATCAATCCACTAACAGCCCATTAACTGAAATTGGTCATCAAAACCAGGGACAAGCAGGTTCGCAGGTTTAAGAAGACCTGCAGTGTGCTCCTTGACCCTGCAGGGAATGCATCTGGTGGCATTCTGCTGCCGCATGACTTGAGACACTTTCCTTACACTTGTGGTGGCTCTCAATGGTGCTGAAAGATGCCAGAATCGATTAATTGATTGATTTCTACCTTGCCCTTCTAGTGCAATAGTGCAACGCACCACTCAGGGCGGCAACAACACACACACACACATATAATCAAAAGCATATATATGCTTTTGATTATATGTATGTATATGTATAAACACACAGACAATATACACAATACAAGAAAGATAAAACCATTACCAATAAAAACATTACATAAAAACCTCAGCTAAAAGCAAAATTAAAACACATAAAAACTAACATCATTAACACTAAAAGCTACCCTAACCCTCCCTCCACCCACAGTAAAACAGGTTTATCAAAGAATGAGAGAAGGGGGGGGGGCTCAATCCCACAACAGGCAGGCTAAATAAGCCAACGGGCTTGAGATGTTTTGGTGTATGGGACCAAAGACGACCGGACAACCGAAGGGTTGGTTTAACACAGGTTTATTGCATGAGGTTCCAGTTAAGCATGAGGTAATGGCGGTGATACATCTCAATATATACAGTAGCGTTCTTCATTTGAATCCTGTAGCACGGTAGCTCATTGGCTGCTACCGGCGTGGCCTCGCCCAGGCACGCCTCCTTTCCTGCTGCTGTTTGCGGGGAAGGTTTTCCCGCGGCTGTCCGTGATTGCGCAATGTGAACCATGTGAGAGTGAACGCTCGCAGCTGCCCCCTATAGGCTGTCTGCTCGCGTTCCTTTACAGCTGATATCGTTTGTATCTGGAGTGGTTACAATCTTGCCTTTACAGTATCATGAGCATGCATACATACATACATAACATCCCTCCCCCCTAGGATGGGACGAAGTCCCGCAACCATTGTGGCTTGCCGCACGTTCGCTTGGGGCGTGTTTGCGCCTGCCCTAATTCTGGAGAGCCCGTGATCCCTGACTCCGCGGGTGCTTGTCCTGCAACGGGAAACGGGGATTCGTTAGTGGCTCTGTGGGGCGTCCGTGCCTGCCTTGCGCTTGGGGAAGGGAATGGGATGAACAGTTGGGAGGTAAATCCCTGCTTATTGCCCTCGGACCCCGGGGACCCTCCTAGAGTGAACCGCGGAACCGATGAGGTCGCCCTTGGGGAACGGCTCCCTTCCGATCTCTGCTCGGGGGACCTTAAGACTGTGGTGGGCGGACTCGCTGATGCCTCCGGTCTTGGAGGTGTCGGTCTCCGGAACATGGGCGCTATGTTGCATTCTAACTCACAGGGGCTACTGGGACTGGAGGTACCAGGGGCTGAACTGAAACCCCTCTTTTCGCTAGGACGGGTGGGGGACCACTCCGCTAACTCCCCCTGGTACTGTAAATCAACGTCTAAACTTCTATGGGCCTCTGAGCCTCGTGGGGACTTCCGCGGCTTCCGTGGGGTGTGAGTGTGGTTGGGGCTCCTCCTTTCTGACGGGGACTCCCGCAACCCGGGGCTCCTCCTCTCTGGCGGGGACTCCCGCAAAAGATTTCCGTGGATCGATTCCCTTTCCTCCCCCCTTGGTGGGGACCCATGCTCCCCTTTTCCTCCCCCTTGGGCTAAACGGGTGGGGGAGTACCCTAACGCTGATTCAATGCTGATCTCATCCGCGTCTTGCTCTCCGGGGACCCTATGCCTGAGTTGGTCCACGTGTCGCCTCCACAGGAACCCTGTACTGGTCTCTACGCGGTATGAGACGGGGCCGGTTTGATCTACTACGGTGCCCGGCACCCAGGCTGGCCCCGCGCTGGCGTAATTCCTGCAGTGTACTGGGGCGCCTATGCTGAAGCTCTTTGTGGGTTCCACCCCTATGTTCCGCCCTTTGTCCTCTACTCTCGTGGGGTCTAACTTGGATATCCCCGTGGCCAGCTTCCTGCGCATCAACAGCTCTGCGGGGGAGTACCCTGACGCTAAAGGGGTGACCCTGTATCTCAGCAGGAATTGGCACAGTTTCAGATCGAGGTCTCCGGGACCCATGCGCAGTAGCGCGTCTTTCGTGGTGCGCACGAGGCGCTCTACTTGGCCATTGGTGGCCGGGTGAAAAGGGGCGGAGGTTACGTGCCGAATGGCGTTGCGCTCCATGAATGCCCTGAACTCGGCGGACGTGAAACAGCTAGCGTTATCGCTGACGAGGGTGTCGGGTAAACCGAACGTGGAAAAGACCCTCCTTAACTGTTTAATGGTTGTGGTCGAGGAGGTGCTCGAGACTGGAATGACCTCCAACCACTTAGAGAACGCGTCCACCACGAGGAGGAAAAGCGTTCCCCTGAACGGGCCAGCAAAGTCTACATGAATTCGGGACCAGGGTCCCCTCGCAGTGTCCCATTCCCTAGGTGGCGAGCGAGCCTCTTCTGGCCTAGAGCTTTGGCACGCCTCGCAAGTGCCGACCATGTGTTCGATGTCGGCGTCTAACTGGGGCCACCAAAAATAACTGCGGGCTAGTGCCTTAGAGCGTACGATTCCCGGGTGGCTGACGTGCAGCAGTTTAAGCACCCTCGGCCGGAGAGACGTGGGGATCACTACCCGCTGTCCCCACAAGAGGCAACCCCTCTCCAGGGACAACTCTAATCTCTTTTTGAAAAATGTGTCGAATTCCGCTGCTGGGGAAGACACGGGCCACCCTTTCTGCACCCAGGAGCAAACTGTGGCCAGCGCTTTGTCCTTGCCTGTCGCTTTGGCGATTTCGGCCGGTACTACTGGAGGGGAGTCTAGGACCTCTATCATTAAGACCTGGTGGTCCCTCTCTACTCCGCCCACGTGGCAGCAATCCCGGGGAATGGGGGACCTCGACAGAGCGTCGGCATGGCTTATCTCCCTCCCGGGCCGGTATACCAACGCGTGCTGATACGCGTTGAGAAAAATGGCCCATCTGAGCATTCTCGGGGACAGGATCTGGGGTGTGGGCTTGTCTGCGGTGAAGATGCCCAGCAAAGGCTTGTGGTCAGTCACTATGGTGAAGGGGCGGCCGTACACGAAATCATGAAATTTCTTGGTCCCCGCAATTATTGCTAGCGCCTCCCTGTCCGTCTGAGCATAATTCCTCTCCGCCTGGGACAGGGATCTAGAGTAGAAAGCTATCGGAGCCTCCCTACCGTTCTCCAGCACGTGGCAAAGCACCGCCCCCACCCCCACCGGGGATGCATCGCATATCAGGACCACCGGGCGTTTGGGATTGAAGTGGGTCAGTACAGCATCTGATGCCAGGAGTCGCTTCAGGTCATTGAAAGCCTTTTCCTGGTCGTCGCCCCACTTCCATGCCTCGTCCTTTTTTAACAATTTGTGTAGCGGTTCTGCCACGGCTGCCTTCCGCGGAAGGAAGGAGTGGTAGAAGTTGAGCAGTCCGAGGAACGACTGCAATTCGGGCTTGGAGGTGGGGCGAGGGGCCTTTTTGATGGCGGCTACCTTGGATTGGGCTGGCCTAATTCCCTCGGGAGTGACACGGAACCCAAGGAACTCAACCTCTGTAGCGAAGAAGACGCATTTGTCTTTCCGCAACCTCAACCCCGCCTTTTCGAATATTGTCAGGACCTTTCCCAACCTTGTTGCTAATTCGGCCCGGCTCCCCCCTGTAATTAATACGTCATCAAAATAGGGTAACACCCCCTCCAACCCCTTCAGGAGGCGTTCCACCAATGACTGGAAAATCCCGGGCGCCGAATTCACGCCGAATTGGAGGCGCGAAACCTGGAACGCCCCTTTGTGGGTGACTATGGTTTGTGCAGCAGCTGCGGCGGGGGTCACCGGGAGTTGCTGGTAGGCTTGGGCCAGGTCGAGTTTGGCGAAACACCTCCCCCCGTGTAACCTGGCCAACAAGTGGCTGACTACCGGCACCGGATACGCATTAGGGCGGATCGCCTTATTGATGGTGCACTTGTAATCAGCGCATATTCGGACTTCCCCGTTGGCCTTGAGCGCTGTTACAATTGGAGTTTCCCACTCCGCCGAATCAACAGGAACAAGAATCCCCTGGCCCACTAATTTGTCCAATTCCGCCTCTATTTTGTCCTTTAGTGCGAAAGGCACTCTGCGCGGTTTAAGTCTGATTGGACGCACTCCAGGGTCCAGGTCGAAAGTCACTGGGGGGCCCTTGAATTTTCCTAGCCCCTTTTTAAAAACCTCGGGGTGCGCGTCGCACACGCTCTGTATTGGATCAGTCCCGGCGGCGTGTGCTCCCACGGCGTGCACCCCCCCAATGAACAACCCCAGGGGCTGGAACCATTGAGTCCCGAGGAGGCTGCATTTACCCCCCTTGAGAACGACTAAGGGAAGCGTTGCGGTGTACTTTTTGAACTGGACCTGGAACTTCCCAACCCCCAACACTGGGATGCGGTTCCCTTGCACGTCCTTCAGCGTGGCCCTCAACGCCTTGAGCTTGGGCCGCACGCGGGGGGCGATTTTCATGAACTCCCCCTGGGAAATAATGGAGTATGAAGAACCCGAGTCCACCTCCATTCTAATAGGGGCCCCTTGTATTACTACCTCAACGAAGTAACGGGGGTGCTCCGTGGAAACGCTGCAAACCGGCGCGTCGTCCTCGCTGTCGTCGGAGACTCGCCCTACTCCGTCCCGCGTCCTCGTGGTCCGGGTGCCGTCCTTCGGCCTCGTGGTGCGGTCCTGCCTCGTGGTGCGGTCCTGCCTCGCCGAGCGGTCTGGAGAGCTCCGGGTGGCCTCGCGTCGTTTCCGGCAGACCTTGGCGATGTGCCCGCGCCGGCCGCAGTTGTGGCACTCGGCCTTGCGGAATGGGCATTTGGTGCGGGCGTGGGCGGCGCCGCAGCCATCGCAGCGCCGGCCCTCTCTCTGGACCCTCCGGACGTCCTCGTCATCGCTGCTCTCTGCAGACGAGTTCGAAGTCCGCCGGGCCGCGCGCACCGAACTCTCTGCCTTGGCGGTCTTCGGGCGCCAGTCCTGAAGTTCGTGCACCCCGGCCGACGTGGCCTCTGCGGCCTGTGCCGCGTCGAGGACTTGTTGCCACGTGGGAGGCGGCTCCCTTTTCATCAGCGCGCGCTGAGTCTCTGTGTCCCTCAGACCGCAGAGCAGGCAGTCCCGGAGGGTGACGTCGGGGAGTTCCCACTTGCATGGGCCGGCGGCCAACCGCAGGGCCGCGGCGAACTCATCGACCGATTCCCCGGGTGCCTGGACTCGCCTCCAGAACGCGCTCCGAGCGGGGAACATCGCTATTGCCGGCCGGAGATGGGCGCGCAGCGCCACCAGGAGCTCTGTGGCCTTGAGGTCGCCCACCTTCCTCGGCGCGATCAGGTCCACCAAGGTCCTCTTGGTTTCTTGTCCGAGCATGCGGACGAAGATGGCCCTCTTCTTGGCCTCGTCTGAGACTTCGAGCTCCACAAGCGCAGCGTTGAAGTCTATCTCAAACAGCTCCAAGTCTCCTGGCTTCCTGATCTCGTAGCCGGCGCATGTCTTGGTCCCGTGGGCAGCCATATCCCACCTTCGTCGCCAATTTGGTGTATGGGACCAAAGACGACCGGACAACCGAAGGGTTGGTTTAACACAGGTTTATTGCATGAGGTTCCAGTTAAGCATGAGGTAATGGCGGTGATACATCTCAATATATACAGTAGCGTTCTTCATTTGAATCCTGTAGCACGGTAGCTCATTGGCTGCTACCGGCGTGGCCTCGCCCAGGCACGCCTCCTTTCCTGCTGCTGTTTGCGGGGAAGGTTTTCCCGCGGCTGTCCGTGATTGCGCAATGTGAACCATGTGAGAGTGAACGCTCGCAGCTGCCCCCTATAGGCTGTCTGCTCGCGTTCCTTTACAGCTGATATCGTTTGTATCTGGAGTGGTTACAATCTTGCCTTTACAGTATCATGAGCATGCATACATACATACATAACAGATGTGGAGCCTAATGTGCCCACACCCAGTAGCAGAGCCAGGGTTTCAACATCTTCCTTAAGGGGAGTAGCTCCGACTTGAGGCGCAATTCTGATAGAAGGAGGTTCCAGAGGGCTAGAGCAGACACGGAGAAGGCTCTCCTTCTGGTCCCCATCAGAGATGTCTCTTTTACTGATGGGACCACCAAAGCACCCCTCCTGTCTACCCTTGTCAGATGGGCTGATAACGTTGGGGTGATGCGGTCTCTTAAGTACCCAGGTCTAATGCCATGAAGGGCTTTAAAGGTCAAAACCAGCACCTTGAATTGCACCCGGAGGCATACCGGTAACCAGTGCTGCTCCCGTAGCAGAGGTGAGGCATGGGCATACTGTCCGCACCCCATCACCGGCCAGGCAGCCGCAATCTGGACTAGCTGAAGCCTCCGAACGGTCTCCAAGGGCAGCCCCATGTAGAGCGCATAGCAATAATCCAATATGGAGGTGACCAGAGCATGAGTGACCATGCATACCTGTCAACTTTTGAATTTGAAAACAAGGGAAACTTTGGCCACACCCCTCTGTGGGTATGGCCAAATCTGTGGGAGTGGCCAAATATAGCCATGTGACTTGCTGGGCTCCAGTCATGCTTGCCACATGGCCATGAAAATGTCTGCAAACACAGACAGCACTGGCTCTTCTGCTGTAAATGGAGATGAGCACTGCACCCTAGAGCATACCTGTCACGTTTTGGATTCGGAAATAAGGTAAATTTCCTGGCAAATACAGGATACTTGACAGAAGGGAAATTTCCCGGCAAATACAGCATACTTGACAGCTGGACCATTAGGAAAGCTGAGTGCAGAAAAATAGATGCCTTTGAAATGTGGTGTTAGAAATAGGTCAATCCTAGAAGAAATCAACCATGACTGCTCATTAAAGGCCAAATAATAAAGATGACGCTAAAGTACTTTGGACATCAAATGAGAAGAGAGGATTCACTTGAGAAAGCCTTGATGCTGGGAAAGGTGGAGGACAAAAGAAGGGGGTGGCCAAAAATAAGATGGCTAGATGGTATTGTAGATACCACTGTATTGTAGATATCCACCCCACTGATTTGCCCCCTCTCTCTCCCACTGATTTTCCCCCTCTCTCTTCCCCCCCACTGATTTGCCTCTCTCTCTCTCCTCCTGATTTGCCCCCTCTCTCTCCCACTTATTTGCCCCCTCTCCCACCCACTGATTTGCCCCCACTCTCTCTCCCCCACTGATTTGCCCCTCTCTCTCCCTCTCCCCCACTGATTTGCCTCCTCTCTCCCCCCCTGATTTGCCCCCCTCTCTCTCCCCCCCTGATTTGCCCCCCACTCTCTCTCCCCCACTGGTTTGCCCCTCTCTCTCCCCCCCCCACTGATTTGCCCCTGCATATATGAAATATATCGTTCACCTAGAGTAGACTCAGCAGCAGCAAAAATGAAGCTTCCCCATGACCATGTGGCTGGCAGGGAAGGAAAACAGAAACTACAAAAAGTCCCCACAATCTTCTCTCTCTCACCCTTTCCACAAGTGAAAAGCCACAAACAGCGACCTCTAGTGGCTGGAAAAACATACTGCAGCTCCAGTCTGGATTTTTTTATAAAAAAATAAGGGAAAATAAGGGAAAATTAATAAAATGGGATGGGGCGGGAAGAGGGGTAAAAATAAGGGGTTTTCCCAGGAAAAATGGGATAGTTGACAGGTATGGACCATGAGCAAGGCATCCCGATCCAGGAGTGTGCGCAATTGGTGAATGACTCAAAGCTGTGCAAAGGCCCTCCTGGCCACGGCTGCCACTGGCTCTTCGAGCAGTAGCCGTGAGTCCAAGAGGACTCCCAAGTTGCACACGGGATCTGTCTGAGGCAACACTGCCCCATACAGAACCAAATGTGGTAGCTCTCGGGATAGCACGGGACCCTGTACCCACAGCCACTCAGTCTTGCCAGGATTCAGATGAAGCCCTTTGTCCCACATCCAAACCCAAACAGCCTCCAGACACGTGGTCAGGACTTTGACTGCATCACCCGGGTCCCCATGGGCTGAGATGTACAGTTGGGTATCATCAGTGTACTGATGATACCTTACACCATGGGGACAAATGATCTTACCCAGCGGTTTCATGTAGATGTTAAACAGTAGAGGCGAGAGTACCGAGCCCTGAGGCATCCCACATGGGAGCAACCTAGGGCTGGACAGCTCGCTCTCTAAAGACACCGACTGAGATCGGCCCCTCAGAAATGAGGAAAACCAGGACAGCACCGTGCCCTGGGCCCCCAAACCTTGGAGCCGGCCCAGAAGGATACCGTGGTCAACGGTATCGAAAGCTGCAGAGAGGTCAAGGAGAGCCAGGACAGAAGGGGCGCCCCTGTCCTGCTCCCACCAGAGATAATCCAAGAGTGCGACCAATGCAGTCTCAGTACCATAACTGGGCCTGAATCCTGACTGAAAAGCGTCCAGATAATCCGTATCATCCAGAATCCCCTGGAGCTGCTGTGCCACTGCTCTTTCCAACACTTTCCCCAAAAAGGGAAGGTTGGAGATTGGTCTAAAATTTGAAATAACTGTGGGGTCGAGCGATGGCTTTTTTAGAAGGGGGCACACCAGCGCATGTTTGAAAGCCACTGGGAATACCCCCTCCCACAATGAAGCATTCACCATTGCAACGACCCAGCTGCCCGTAGTAGCCCTGGCAGCTTTTACCAGCCAGGCAGGGCAGCTATCTAACAAGCAAGTGGTATCACACACAGCTCCAAGGAGCCTGTCCACTTCCTCGGGGACAACTGGATTGAACCGATCCCAGATAACATGGCCAGACTCTACTCCGGCCCTCTCCAGGCAATCCAGCTCCATGTCAGGATTAAACCCCGCACGGATGCGAGCAACTTTCTCTGCAAGATGGTTAGCAAAATCATCAGTTGAGCCCTGCCATCCAGGCCCTGGCCCCTCCCTGCCAAGGAGGGACCTGGTAACCCAGAACAGAGCCGCTGGATGATTATCAGCAGAGGCAATGAGGGAGGCGAAGTATTGGCGCTTCGCCCTCCTCATTGCCACGAGGTAGGCTCTGATAGCGGCTCTAACTCATGTTTGGTCGCACTCACACTGGGTCCTCACCCAACAGCACTCCAGGCATCTCTTCACCTGCTTCATCTCCCTCAGATCGTCCATGTACCAGGGAGCGCTACACACTCTGTGGGATAGGAGAGGCCACATTGGCATGATTGTATTCAAGACAGAAGTCGCCTCCTTTACCCAGAGAGCAACCAAGGCCTCGGCCGAATTGTGCAGCCTGTCCAGAGGAAATTGTCCCAGCTCCGTCTGAAATCTCACGGAATCCATAAATCGCCGGGGCCAGACCAATTTAATGGGTCCTGCCTCCCCGCGGTGTGGTGTCATTCCCTGAAAATCAAGAGAAACCAGATAGTGATCTGACCAGGACACAGGTGTAGTATCTATATGCTGTATTTTCAGATCACTCAGCCACCGCTCCGACAGGAAAACCAAGTCAGGAGAGTGGCCACTGCTCCTGGTGGGGCCCTCAATTACCTGAGTCAGGCCCATGGCTGCCACACCAGCCCCGAGGTGAATCCCAGCGAAGGCAAGTTGAAGTCCCCCAGAACCATAAGCCCTGGGAGCTCCACAGCCAACGCCACGACCGCCTCGAGCAGGTCGGGCAGGGAATCTGCTACCCTGCAAGGGGGCAGGTACAGAAGTAGGATTCCCATCTGGCCCTTAGGGCCGAACTGAAGAAGCAGCAGCTCACAGCCCTGCACCTGAGGTGCAGTGACCCTGGTAACTCCAAGAGACTCTCGGGCTACAATAGTGATGACGACGCCCTACCCTTAGCCCTCAGCTGGTGCCACACCCCGAACCCGGCTGGACACAATTCAGGGAGAGGAACCCCATCCTCTGGTGTTAGCCAGGTTTCAGTAATGCATGCCAGGTCGGCCTGCTCCCCCAACCTGTCAACCCGCGGCTCCAGAAAAAATGGGACCTGTGCAGATTGCTTGTGTGCAGGTCGCTTTCCACGCATGAATGGAAGCGCTATGCCACTTGTGCAGCCCCTACGCAAGTGGCGTAGCGCTTCCGCGCATGCGTGGAAGGGTTTTACACTTGTGTAGAACCCTTCCATGCATGCGTGGAAGCGCTCCACCACTTACATAGGGGCTGTGCAAGCAGCGTAGCGCTTCCACACATGCATGGAAAGCATTTTCCCCCACTGCCAAATTACGGGGTTTTGGCAGCGCGGGGCGGGTTATGACGCCAATCGACGTCAAATTATGGGGTAATCCCGGCCAAATCGGGATGGTTGACAGGTATGCCCAAGATAGAGTCACACAACAAGGGAGCCTTATTGCAAACTGAGCTGGCATTCAGCAGCAGCAGCCTGAGGGAGGGGTCCTTCAATACCATTAAACTCTGCCTTCTGGCAAGACAGAACATTCTCTACCCATCTGGCAAGGTCAGAAGGGGGGAAATGGGGAAGGGGACTGCTGATTCTGGTATAAGGTAAAGGTAAAGGTCACTCTTGCTGAAAAGCCAGTCGTATCCATCTCTAGGGTTCAGTGCTCATCTCTGTTTCAAAGCCGAAGAGGCAGCACTGTCTGCTTCTGCAGATGTTTCCGTGATCATGTGGCAGGCATGACTAGGCACCTGAGCACACGGAACGCTGTTTACTTTCCCAACAAAGTGGTCCCTGTTTATCTACTTGCAATTTCTTGCTTTCGAACTGCTAGGTTGGCAGGAGCTGGGACAAAGACAGGAGCTCATTCTGTCCTGCATTACTCCAGAATCAAACTGCTGACCTCCTGCCTTCCGGTCAGTGTCTTAGCCACTTGAGCCACTGCAGTCACGATTCTGGTATAGGCAATGGCAAAACTAGCAATTTATGGGGGTAGTGGAGATTACAATTCATGGAACAAATATGGTCCTGATAGAAATAGAAGAGTGGTTCCCAACAGGGGGACTTGAATTCCCAGAAGCCTAAATCAATACTTTGGCTGATCAGCACTTTGGGGAATTGACTTAGGCTTCTGGGAATTGAAGTCCAAAAAGCCAAAGGTTGGGAAACACTGGAATAGAAGGTGTGGGGTTGGTGTTTTTTGTGGTTTTTTTTGGGGGGAGGGGCTTGCTTTTCCAGTGATAAATGAGAACCAGCTGTCCCTGGTAATCTGGAGGCAATTTTTCAAGAAAGCACAGCTGTTGCATGAAAGAAATAAAAAGGCCATGTTTTCCCATTACTCAAAAGCGGGGGAATCAGCCTGCAGAATGTGATCGACCCATTAAGTTGAATGTAGTCCACCAGCCAGGAATTGTGGCTCACCCAAGGCTGAGCAAAACCATCTCCAGTTGCTGCTTGCCTGGTGATGCAAAACATAGCAGATAGGAAGCATCAACCTCTTTTCCACAGAAGGGGGAAACATTGGCCCCATCATACACCCACCCCCACACACACAGCCAGTCTGGCAAGGTCAGTGCTCAGAAATCATGTGAGCTGCCATTTAAAACATCTCACCCCAAGTCCAATAGGGAGAAACCACATGTGGAAGGGAGCTCACACAAGTGGTTTTTTCCTCTTTCAGAATGGGTGAGCACCTATTGCGCACCAAGTCATTCCACCGGTCACATGACTGATTTTGTAGCCAGTGCATGATGGGTGAGAGGACAGGTCTGCCCCACCTCAAAAGGAGAAAGCTATTTCTACAATTGCCCCATCCGTGTGCAGTTTTACCCAACTGAATCCTAGTCGTAGAAAGAGAAATTTTCCGTACTCCTGCCAGGACCATAGCCAAGATTCTAGATGTGGGTGAGCAAAATTTTTCTCCCAATGCATTTCTATGGGAAACCGCACTTTGCACCATCTAGTGGCTAGGTAGTTTGAGGGTGGGCAGACTGCTAACTCAGGGTGGGCAAAGCCCACCCTGGCTATGACCCTGACTCCTGCTCTAGATTGGAGCTGAAAATGTGGCCTGTCTCAATGTTACTGAAGGTTCCTATTGTTGTAAGTCATGAGTTCTCAACCTTTTAAAACCGGGGGCCTGGTCACACTCCCTCAGACTGCTTTGGGGGCTGGACAGCCATTTTGCCCTTCCTCCACCACATTGCACTTCCTGCTGTGGTGTGGTGGAGGCCCCCACATGAAATGTTTTTGTGGGCCGCATTCGGCCCATGGGCCACAGGTTGGGAATCCCTGCTGTAAGTAATAACATCATTTGGAATTGTGTTTGCATTGGCCCTGTAGCCATCCATTTCCTGCGGGTCTCAATGTCACTGATGATGAGCCAAATATAAACTCCTGTTTCACATTTCTCATGCATTTTACTGAGTGCTAATGTGTAGGAATGCTCATGGAACAACTGGGGAAAAATGTAAATATGAAAATTGTTGAAGTTGTCTCTCTATGTGCAGCAGCACCCAGACCTACAGAGAAAATTTTCTCTTCCCTTCCTTTTTAAAAACTCCTTCCCGTTCCCCCTCCTTCCATCAAGCAGCCAGTGTGACATCTCATGGGACATAAAATACCAAGAGGGACTTGGAGAAAGAACATCCTGAGATTTTCATTTTCTTTCTTTTGATTAACTTTGCATGATCTGATAGATAAATCCTTGGAAAATATTCCTGTCATGTCCTGTAAACTGAAAGTAAAGGGAAAGGCTTCCCTTGCTGTTGTGTTCTAACAGTGTAACCTTCTACATGTGATAACAATGTATCTGAAACAATGTAACCTTCAGCTGTATCACTATAAACCCTGTAATAGGATGCGAGCTAATGACCACCAGCTGGCAGCAGCGAGCGTCCAAGCTCTCTTGGTTCAAACCCATCAAAGGCCACAGCGCGGGAAGTTTCCCGCCGCTACCTACACCTGGACAAGAAGGGCGTGACCCGCCATGACGTCACGCGGGCAGTAGCCAATGGGCTATCGTGGAGCCACATTCAAATACGTTACTACCATATATATAGAGCTGTTCGTCCGCCATTACCTCATGTTCCCTCTGTCCACCATGAAATAAACCTGAGTTAACCCAGCCCTTGGCTGTTTCCTGTGTCTTGACTCTCATACACTAAACTGGCGACGAGGATGGGATAATGGATCCCCAAGGAGCCAGGGCACAGAGCGGGTTCAACATTACCAAACCGCAAGACTGGGAGCTTTTTGAGATGGACTTCCAGGCGGCACTGGTGGAACTCAAAGTCAAAGAAGACGACGAGGAAAGGAAGAGGGCCATCCTCACCCGCATGCTTGGGATGGAGACCAAGCGAACGCTGGTGGGCATTATTGCACCGAAGAAGATGGGTGAGTTCAAAGCCGATGTCATCATGAAACTGCTGCGTGAGCGTTTCCGACCCTCGAGGGCAATGTTTCCCGCTCGGAGCGCGTTTTGGAGGCGAGTCCAAGCGCCGGACGAGTCGGTAGAAGCCTTCGTAACAGCTATGAGAATAGCCGCCACCCCCTGCAGATGGGACCACTTTTTAGAGATGGCCCTCAGGGACGGAGTTCTGTGTGGCCTGAAGGACAAGGAAGTGCAGCGCAGCCTGATGAACAAGGAGCCACCACCCACACTGACAGAGGTTGTAGAGGCCGCGGAAGCCGCGGAATCCACGAATGCTGGAGTAGATGAGATGCACAAGTGGCGTGAGTGGCGTCCGAGGGCCGGCAAAGCGGAAAACCCGTTGCACGGAAAGTCCGGACAGTCGGTGCACGCAACCCGACGGACCTCGAAGTCGTCTTCGGAAAGCAGCGACGGCGAGGAGGTCCAGAAGGTCCGAAGGGGAGGGCGCCGCTGCGATGGTTGCGGAGCGGCCCATGAGCGCGTGAGGTGCCCATTCAGAAAAACCGAGTGCTACAACTGCGGCCGTCGGGGGCACATCGCCAAGGCGTGCAGGAAAGGGAAAGAGGGCCGGAGACAGTCACAAGACCGTTCGGCCAGACCGGACCGTCCAGCGAGGTCCAAAGATGGCGCCCGGACCACGAGGAAGCAGGACGGCGTGGGCCGCATCTCGGACGACAGCGAGGGCAACGCTCCTGTGTTCAGCGTGTCTGCGGGACAGTCCCATTACTTCGTTGAGGTACTAGTACAAGGGACCCCTATTAGGATGGAAATTGACTCGGGGTCCTCCTATTCTATAATTCCCCAGAGAGAGTTCTTGAAAATCGACCCCCACGTGCGGCCCAAACTTAAAGCGTTGAGGGCCACACTACGGGACGTACAGGGGAACAGCATTCCAGTGTTGGGGGTCGGGACATTCCGGGTTCGTTTTAAGAGACATTCTGCGGAACTTCCCCTAGTGGTGCTCAAAGGGGGGAGTTGTAGCCTCCTCGGGACGCAGTGGTTTCAGCCTTTAGGTTTGTTCATAGGGGGGGTGCATGCCGTAGGCGTGGATCCAATACAAGCGGTGTGCGACGCACACCCCGCCATTTTTAAAAGTGGACTGGGAAAGTTCAAGGGACCCCCTGTAGCCTTCGACCTAGACCCGGAGGTCCGCCCGATAAGACTCAAACCGCGCAGGGTACCGTTCGCACTAAAGGACAAAATAGAGGCGGAACTGGACAAACTGGTGGGTCAGGGGATTCTTGTTCCTGTGGATTCCGCGGAGTGGGAGACTCCAATTGTAACAGCACTGAAGGCTAACGGGGAGGTGCGCATTTGCGCTGATTACAAGTGTACAATTAACAAGGCGATCCGCCCTAATGCATACCCGGTGCCAGTGGTCAGCCACCTTCTGGCCAGGCTGAATGGGAGAAAGTGTTTCGCTAAGCTCGATTTAGCACAGGCCTACCAGCAACTCCCTGTAACCCCCGCCACAGCGGCGGCACAAACAATAGTTACACATAAGGGGGCGTTCCAGGTGTCGCGTTTACAGTTCGGCGTGAACTCGGCACCTGGCCTTTTCCAGTCGCTCGTGGAATGCCTCCTGAAGGGGCTGGAGGGGGTGTTGCCATATTTTGATGACGTGTTGATAACGGGGGGGAGTAAGGCCGAGCTGGCACATAGATTGGATAAAGTTCTGACCGTGTTCGAGAAAGCGGGGCTGCGACTGAGAAAAGACAAATGTGTATTTTTCGAAACAGAGGTTGAGTTTTTAGGGTTCCGTGTCACGCCCGAGGGAATTAGGCCGTCCAAATCTAAGGTAGCCGCCATCAAGAAAGCTCCTCGCCCCACATCCAAAACCGAACTACAGTCATTTCTGGGGCTTCTCAATTTCTACCATACCTTCCTTCCACGGAAGGCGTCTGTTGCCGAGCCGCTCCATCGGTTACTTAAAAAAGAGGAAAAATGGCTGTGGGGTGACGAGCAAGAGAGAGCGTTCACAGAGTTAAAGCAACTCCTAACGTCCGAGGCAATCCTGACTCATTTCGATCCCAAACGGCCGGTAGTTTTAGTCTGCGACGCATCCCCGGTGGGGGTGGGGGCGGTGCTTTGCCACGTGTTGAACGACGGGAGGGAGGCCCCGATAGCGTTTTATTCAAGGTCCCTGTCCCAAGCAGAGCGGAATTACGCACAGACCGACAGGGAGGCATTAGCGATAGTAGCGGGAACCAAAAAATTTCACGATTTTCTGTATGGTCGCCCGTTCAAGATCGTGACTGATCACAAGCCCCTGTTAGGAATCTTCACTGCAAATAAGCCTACGCCACAGATCCTGTCCCCGAGGATGCTGCGGTGGGCTATTTTTCTTAACGCATACCAACATGAGTTGGAATACCGGCCCGGGAAGGAGATCAGCCATGCAGACGCGCTCTCACGGTCTCCGTTGCCCTTGTCGGACGACCAGAAGGCAGGGGTAGGAAGAGACCGCCAGGTATTGCTAATAGAGGTCTTAGATTCACCCCCAGTAGTACCGGCCGACATTGCCAGGGCGACGGGAAAGGATAGAACACTGGAGAAAGTATGCTCGTGGGTACAGAAGGGGTGGCCGGCGTCATCCCCAAGCACGGAATTCGACCCATTTTTTCGAAAACGAATAGATTTGTCATTAGAGAGGGGGTGCCTCTTGTGGGGCCAACGGGTGGTGGTTCCTACGTCCCTGCGACCGAAGGTGCTAAAGCTGCTGCACGTCAGCCACCCGGGAATCGTCCGTTCCAAGGCGCTGGCCCGTAGTTACTTCTGGTGGCCCCAGCTGGACGCCGACATAGAGCATATGGTTGGCACTTGTGAGGCATGTCAGTGCTCCCGACCGGAGGTAGCCCGTCTTCCGCATAGGGAATGGGACGCAGCAAGGGGACCGTGGTCCAGGGTGCACGTAGATTTTGCTGGCCCGTTCCGAGGAACCATTTTTCTCCTGGTAGTGGATGCGTACTCAAAATGGCTGGAGGTCATTCCGGTAAAGAGCACATCCTCCGCCACTACCATTGGCCAGCTAAGGAGGGTCTTTTCCACGTTCGGTTTACCCGACACTCTGGTCAGCGATAACGCTAGCTGTTTCACGTCCGCTGAGTTCGCGGCATTCATGGAGGCAAATGCAATTCGGCACGTCACATCCGCACCGTTTCACCCGGCCACGAATGGCCAAGTGGAACGGTTGGTGCGCACAACAAAAGATGCGCTGCGGCGCATGGGCTCGGGAGATCTAAATCACCAAGTCTGTCAATTTCTGTTAGCGTACAGAGTGACCCCCTTAGCGTCCGGATATTCGCCGGCTGAGCTGCTGATGCGGAGGAAACTGACCACGATCTTGTCCAGGTTAGACCCGATGAGGGTCGAGGACAAAGGGAAGAACATAGGTTTAGCGGTCTCGAAAGGTTTCGGCGTAGGCGATCCTGTACACTGCAGGAACTATGCCAACGCAGGCCCAGCCTGGGTGCCAGGGACGATAGTAGAACAGACGGGACCAGTGTCGTATCGGGTGGAAACTAACACCGGTCTCCTCTGGAGGAGGCACGCTGACCAACTGAGGCACCGAGTGAGTGAGGGACCGATCAGTGGGGCTCAGCAACCGGATTCAGCGATAGGGTTCTCCCCCACCCGTTTAGCCCAAGGGGGAGACAGAGAAGGACACCAGTCCAAAGCCAGGGGGGAAAGCAGTGGTCCCGACTCATATCCTTTTGACACGCCAGTTCTATCCGAGCCCGGGGAGGGGGAAAAGGAGTTTGCAGCCGCCGCTGCCGCTTCCCCCGAATTCGATTACGATTTTGATTTTGCTAGCCGGGGGTTTTTTTTGGAGTGTTCCCCCACCCATCCAAGCGAGAAGAGGGGTTTTTCGTTAGCCCCCAGTGCCCCCGGTTCTTCCCAAACAAAGCACACACCTCCCAACAAAGCCGCAGAGCCGCGGCAAGCTACTAACAAGTCATCCTCTCCGATTACAGGGCAGGAAGCCAGGGAGCGAGGAGGAGGGAGCGAAGCCGGGGCAGGGCAGCCCGCGCCGAGACCCCAGCGTGTTCGAAATAAGCCATCTTGGCTGAGAGACTTCGTCTCATCCTAGGGGGGAGGAGTGTTGTGTTCTAACAGTGTAACCTTCTACATGTGATAACAATGTATCTGAAACAATGTAACCTTCAGCTGTATCACTATAAACCCTGTAATAGGACGCGAGCTAATGACCACCAGCTGGCAGCAGCGAGCGTCCAAGCTCTCTTGGTTCAAACCCATCAAAGGCCACAGCGCGGGAAGTTTCCCGCCGCTACCTACACCTGGACAAGAAGGGCGTGACCCGCCATGACGTCACGCGGGCAGTAGCCAATGGGCTATCGTGGAGCCACATTCAAATACGTTACTACCATATATATAGAGCTGTTCGTCCGCCATTACCTCATGTTCCCTCTGTCCACCATGAAATAAACCTGAGTTAACCCAGCCCTTGGCTGTTTCCTGTGTCTTGACTCTCATACACTAAACTTGCTCAAAAGCCTGTCATATCCGACTCTAGGGTTCAGTGCTCATCTCTGTTTCAAAACCGAAGAGCCAACACTGTCTGATTCTGCAGATGCAGATTCTGCATGATTCTGCATGGTCATGTGGCAGTCATGACTAGACACCGGAGTGCACGGAATGCTGTTTCCTTCCCACCGAAGTGGTCCCTATTTATCTACTTGCAATTTCTTGCTTTCGAACTGCTCAGTTGGCAGGAGCTGAGACAAAGACGGGAGCTCATTCCCTCCTGCAGTACTCGGGAATCGAACTGCTGACCTTCCGCCTCCCAGTCAGCATCTTAGCCACTTGAGTAGGGAATGGAAAAATCCACATTCATTTTTAAAAAAATACTCCTAATGTATACATGTCTTTAAAGTACAGTGAATTTCTTCTCACAGATGGCATATATTCCATGTTAAGACTGTTTTCCATACTGAATGGTTGAAGGCTTAGGTATGTGCTAACTAGATTAGCAGACCCACATCGCATTCTAACAGCAACTATTTTAAATATAGAGACAGTACCAAATGCTCTTGGCTTTGATGCATTTATTTTTGTGACTCAGAAGTTAGATTAATGCTTATAGGCTTCATACAGCCAAAAGCGCCTATGTTTTCAATAGCTACATCCCAACAGATAAGATCTTCTACGCTCTGGCATAGGAAGACTTTGCAACAAGTCACGTGGAAAAAAATACATATAATTTTGCTCGATACAAGATATCTCAGCCTATTACGTAATGCTAAGAAAACAAGAACAAACTATAAAGCCATTTTAAATATGAAATTCAGGAAAAAGGAAACAGAATCTCGTTTCAGCAGATGATGTAGACAACATAAGGATCTTAATGTGTTTTCAGAGTTCTGTGATCAATGCAAAGGTCTAATTATTATGAACCTTGCTTGCAATCTGGGGATTTGGAGCAGGAACTAAAAGAGACATAAATGTTGCAAATACAGAACCACATTGTAAAAATGTAGACAAACTCCTTGTGATCTTTCATGGAACTGACATCTACAAAAAAAGCAGCAACTTCTTTTTATTCTTTTCCTGTCCTTAACTAGGAACAGATTTGGGGTGGACAGTATTTTCTCTAGAGAGCCGTCGGAAACAGAATGGCAAGTGTTAACGGAAGTGTTTGGAGATGAGGAAACATAATGAGCTAAAAGGCTGCACTATTGCTTTAAAAAAAAAGGGTTAGGATTGGAATTGATCATTACCTGTACACCACCTGGCAGTTCTTTATATTTCGAAGAAAGCCTTATTGATTAGTAGTCATTTTTATAACTACTATCCTATCTTTCATCCCTTGAGATCATGGTACTCTCCACCATCCTCTCCACCCTCTTGGAGCGTGTTGTAACACAGGCTAAGAGAATGAGCACATTGGAAAGCCAAATGGAAGCAATTCAGCTTTGCAGCCTCAACTATGATTGAAATTGTAATGAGGGTTCACAGTGAGCTTTCAGATTGAATCAAAAGCCCAGTGTCCACACTGGCAATGTGATTGGAATTTCAATCCAGCCCACACCTCCTTTCCTTTCATCCTCTGCTCATCTTTCTTTTGTGTGATCCTGGCAATTCTATTTTTTAAAATAAATAAATAAATGAGAATAGTGCTACATCACCATTTCCCCTTATTGCTAGGTTTTTGTTCTGTTTCCTGTATTTATCTCCCTGTCTGTTCCCCAAACAACATCCGTAGAAGGAGTCACAATGAAATGAAATGTGTTGCTTCTTTACACTGTGTTCCAGAAAAAGTGGCAGCATTCTAAACACATCACAGAAATATTTCTCATTTCATAAGAACAAAGACATAGTGATAAGGTGATCTAGCGCTATTCTCATATTTAAGAAATTGAAAAAGGAATATGATTAGGGTAGACGAAACAATGCAGGATCATGTTCCCACGGCCCTGTAATTGCCTACTGTAATTGCTGATTCACAACACCACTTAAAACACCTACAGATTCCCCCCTTCATTTTTATATGCATCCACACATAAAAAAATCTCTTTCAAATTACCCTGATATGAAAAAACTAGATGCCTTTTTCAAAAGCAAAGAAAAAGTCACTTTTAGAGAAAAAGGCACAATGAATTTGATAAAGCCTTTGCATTATGTGTGCAATGAAAAATCATTTGAATCCACTCATTTAGAAATAGAGCAAATCCCAACATACGTCATGATGTAATTAGTGGCTGAGAGAGAGACTTGAGTGGGGATTAGACTATCTATCTCCAAATTCCCAGTCCAACATTCAGATTACCACACCACATATTTTGTGTATGAGGTTTTTTTTTGCTTTTGACTTAGCTTCATGCCTTTCAAACGTCATCTTGGAGTGGCATCTCCTGTGTTTCAGTATCATACTCATTGTTTCCTTGTCATAATATGAAAATGAAAGTTGTATCAGAAGATAATGAACATGCAGGATGAAATGTTTTGAATGAGTTAGGGCTCAACTGCACCATTAAAATATTATACCACACGTGCTGCCACAGTTAAATGTTTTCCATCAACTACATGGCATAAAGCAAAAATTAATTTTAGTTTAATTTAATTTTCCCATTTGTATGCGACCCAATCAGGAAGCCCGACTCAAGGAAGCCCAATCTTTTCCCATTGCAATTTGAAGTATCTTGATTGGTCAATGATATAACTTTTGTTCCATTTTATTACATGGTTGTCTATCTTGTTCCACTGATCTCAGCCCCTCTTATGCTGCTGGCTCCATTTATAGCCCACTCAACAGTAAGTGGACCAAAGGAAGCTTACCACACCATCTGCTAATGTAGCATCTCTCTCCCATCTCTCTTTCTCTCCCTTATCAAGGACCTCCAAGAAAGGAGAGCAGGGCACAAATCCCTCACTCCTGGCTTAGGACTGGTTACTCCACCCTTTCAGAGCTTGGCAAATCAATTTTTTTTAGCCCACAACACAGGATTCTGGGAGTTATTGTCCAAGGAAAAGTAACTTTGCCAAGCTGTGCATTTCAGGCTAAGGTAAAGGTAAAGGTAAAGGTTTCCCTTGCTCGAAAGCCAGTCGTATCCGACTCTAGGGTGCAGTGCTCATCTCTGTTTCTAAGCCGAAGAGCCATCGCTGTCTGCTTCTGCAGACGTTTCCGTGGTCATGTGGCAGGCATGACTAGACACCGGAGCGCACGGAACGCTGTTACCTTCACACCGAAGTGGTCCCTATTTATCTACTTGCAATTTCTTGCTTTCGAACTGCTAGGTTGGCAGGAGCTGGGATGAAGACGGGAGCTCATTTCCATCCTGCAGTACTCGGGAATCGAACTGCTGACCTTCCGCTTCCCAGTCAGCGTCTTAGCGACTTGAGCCACTGCAGTACCCGCATTTCGGAAAGGGGACGGCAGGGGTGTCAAGAAGACAAGGTGGAGAGAGAAAACACCCCAAAAGAACAAAAATATATTAGCAAAATGTGTGTTTAATAAGTGAAAATGCAAGTAGAAAATACTAATAAAAATGCTAGGGAACCGGACAAACAGTAGAATAACAATCTAAACGGGTAATGACCACGGGACAACACACAAGGGTGGGAGAAACCAAGATGAAATGTCCAAAAAGGCAGGTATGTCAGTAGGTAGAGGCCTAATAATAAGGTAAAATGTCCGTGGAGCAATAACAAATATGCAGGCTGGTTCAAAACATAGATCCCATGGAAGTCCGTGTATGCGAGAACAGAATGGACGGAGGGCCAAGTTCCGAAAATGCAAAAACCGCCGAAGGGCTATGTAACATCCAAGCATACAGGGAGGAACGAGGTAGCTACGAGACTGTAAAGGACGGCCAAAAGAGCTGTATCGACGTAGATGGGTAGCGTAATTGCTAAAGACGCTACTCAAAGTTCATGTCCGTAATCCATGTGAAGTCAAGTAGTCCGGTTCAAAGGGTGCAACAAGCAATAGAAATATAACAGCCAGAAGGGCTGAGCAAATGTCACCAACCAGGTACGAAGAAGAACAGTTACAGGTCAATATTCCTCCGGTAGAGAATATTTCGAAATCTTTGTCAAGATCTGTAATAAAATCGAAACCCGAAGTGACAGTAATAAGCACAATACCATAAAGCAATATAAATGTAACAATAAACAGAGAAACGCATCAAACAACATCTGATTTAAAACAGTAGCTAAATAGTCATGATTAACAAAAATATTAATAATACCTGTAACAACGCGCTAAGCAACACCTCTATGTAGTAACTGATGAAGGGCGGAAGCGTTAAGCAAACTGGAAAAAGGCAAGCTAAATATAGTTCTAAGGTGGAGACATGTGAAAAGAATACCATGGATTAGCAATTAGGTAAAAATAATGGAGGAAATTCTTAAAGATTCTATTAAAGAGGCAGTAACAGAAAAGAGGGGAGCACTAGGAAATAAATTTAAAGAGACTACTAGGAAACAAATTTAAAGAAAAGCCGAATAGTCCTGTTCCGTATTCAAACCTGTGGGGTGCAAAGTAGAAAAACGGTGAATGTAAAAAGCTTCGCGTTGTAACAAAAAACGTTCCCTGTTGATAGAATGGAATTTACGCGGTAAAAATGATTCCAAGACAGCAGCCTTTAAGTCTGTTGGAGCATGCATCTTATCAACATAATGGGATACAAGAGGTGCTGTAAGAACCTTGTTACGGATACGTGAAATGTGTTCTCCGAGTCTTGTTTTGAGTGGTCTGGAAGATTTTCCTACATAAGGTAGCCCACAAGGACAAATTAAAATATATACAATGTCGCGAGAATTGCAATTCGAGAACCGCGAAAGCTGAAGTGTGAAAGTACAGTTAGGAATGGAAATGACATCAGTTCTCCACATATAAGAACAAAATTTACAATGGCCACAGGTTTGCTTAACGCTTCCGCCCTTCATCAGTTACTACATAGAGGTGTTGCTTAGCGCATTGTTACAGGTATTATTAATATTTTTGTTAATCATGACTATTTAGCTACTGTTTTAAATCAGATGTTGTTTGATGCGTTTCTCTGTTTATTGTTACATTTATATTGCTTTATGGTATTGTGCTTATTACTGTCACTTCGGGTTTCGATTTTATTACAGATCTTGACAAAGATTTCGAAATATTCTCTACCGGAGGAATATTGACCTGTAACTGTTCTTCTTCGTACCTGGTTGGTGACATTTGCTCAGCCCTTCTGGCTGTTATATTTCTATTGCTTGTTGCACCCTTTGAACCGGACTACTTGACTTCACATGGATTACGGACATGAACTTTGAGTAGCGTCCTTAGCAATTACGCTACCCATCTACGTCGATACAGCTCTTTTGGCCGTCCTTTACAGTCTCGTAGCTACCTCGTTCCTCCCTGTATGCTTGGATGTTACATAGCCCTTCGGCGGTTTTTGCATTTTCGGAACTTGGCCCTCCGTCCATTCTGTTCTCGCATACACGGACTTCCATGGGATCTATGTTTTGAACCAGCCTGCATATTTGTTATTGCTCCACGGACATTTTACCTTATTATTAGGCCTCTACCTACTGACATACCTGCCTTTTTGGACATTTCATCTTGGTTTCTCCCACCCTTGTGTGTTGTCCCGTGGTCATTACCCGTTTAGATTGTTATTCTACTGTTTGTCCGGTTCCCTAGCATTTTTATTAGTATTTTCTACTTGCATTTTCACTTATTAAACACACATTTTGCTAATATATTTTTGTTCTTTTGGGGTGTTTTCTCTCTCCACCTTGTCTTCTTTACACCCCTGCCGTCCCCTTTCCATTTTGCTTTTTCGACATGACTGACAAGGGTTTCGCGTTCTCGACCCTTGAACGGGATCGCATCCTCAACAGCACCAATTCTATTTTTTCTCCTGGGGACTCCGGTGATGATGATACCTTTAACAATTTAGAGGCTTTGGAAAAACGACGCATCAGAATGAACTTACACTCCTCTTTTCTGTCCGAATACTACAAGTCCTCCATTATCCCACGTGGTTTACGCATGCCCAAAGGTCCGACTCTCTTTTCACATAATAAACAGTTTCTAGATAAATGGACCCTCATTTTGGACAGATGCTCTTTTGATCTTATTCTATTAATAA
The DNA here is from genome assembly GCA_035047305.1 of Bradypodion pumilum. Lineage (NCBI taxonomy): Eukaryota > Metazoa > Chordata > Lepidosauria > Squamata > Chamaeleonidae > Bradypodion > Bradypodion pumilum. Next base: position 200,127,633 of record JAWDJD010000001.1, read on the forward strand.
TAGATCAATGGTAATCAAGATGCGGTAAATATTAGTACTGAACCGATAAGATCAAGGATTCTATTACTTCTTCTAGTCTCCCCTCTTTGATAGCAAAATGAACTTACTGACTAACAAGATCAAGGAATTCCAAGATGGTTTATTATCCTTTAAGAACAAGAAACTTAATCGTGACCGCAACGATTACAAGAACTCCAGGATTTACAAATGGCAGGTTCGCTCGTCCAACCACTTTCAAACAAGTTACTTGGCGACGACCCTTGGAAGACACCGACTTCGAAACCACAGATTCAGACATCGCAGATTCTTCCGCAGATGAAAGGATCCGTGCTCCCTACAACACCAGGCTCCATCGGAACAAACAATCTACCACCAAACATAACCCTAGTTATGATTTTTTAGGACAGCGCAATGTCCGCAAGAACAAAAGGAAATAAAACCTTCCTTAGTTTTCAACCTATCTCAGAGAGTCCTAACGGTGAGGGAAATGGAACTCTTAGATCTTGGTTTAGGGTTCGTACCTACTCCTAAATATTCTTCTTTCAAAACGCGTATTGACATTTATAAACTTATCCGGTTACTCAAATTACGCCTCTTCTTTAAGGAGACTTCTGGCAGCTCCAATCCATTCTCTCCCCGCTCCACCTTTTCTCCAGCTGTTGATAGTCCTGCTATTGAAGTGTTTCGTAGGGTCGTTCTTCGAGACATTTCTGCCCTAGAAGAACGTTACCATGTCAAGCATAATATATCTTTAGGTGACATGCATCTTCTTGAAAATTTGGGACATGATCCCGACATTATTATTAAAGCAGCTGACAAGGGGGGTGGGGTAGTCGTTATGGACAGAATCAATTATATTGAGGAAGCCCATAGACAACTTTCGAATCCTCTTTTCTATAGCAGATTACACAAGGATCCTACACCACATGTGTCCAACATTATTAAAACAGTATTACAAGAAGGACTTGCTTTGGGCTTCATTTCAGAATCCACTTTTCGCTTTCTTTACAAATCACACCCGCGAGTACCTATTTTTCATTTATTACCAAAAATCCATAAGCTTCAATCCGGTTCGACCCTTGTACCATGTAGACCCATCATAACTGCCAATGAAGGCCTTTTAGAACCCATTTCTGTTTTCATTGATCATTACATATGTCCCTTTGTTACTGACACCCCTTCCTATGTGAAGGACTCTTCTCATTTCATCCAACTTTTGGAAAACATTTCTGTTCCTGATGATTGTCTGTTGGTTACCATGGATGTGGCTTCCCTGTACACTAACATTCCTCTTCAAGAGGCCAGGATTTTGGTTGAGCATCACTTATCTTTACGCACTAATCCCGACCCTCCCACACATTTTCTTTTGGATCTTTTAGATATAGCGTTCGAGCACAATTTTTTCCGATTCCTAGATAATTTTTATTTACAGACACATGGTGTGGCCATGGGTTCGAATTTTGCTCCTTCGGTTGCCAATATCTTTATGAATAATTTCGATCTTACTTTCATCCTTAATCCTGCTGCTAATCCCTTCTTCTCTGACATTCTTATTTACAAACGTTATATTGATGATTTGTTTTTCATTTTTTCCAACCCAGCTTCTCTATCCGGTTTCCTAACTTGGATCAATTCTTTACATACAAATTTATCTTTCACCTATACTTCTAGCTCTGTTTCAGTCTCATTTCTTGATTTGGAAATTTTCATTGCCAATAATCACCTCAATATGCGCCTTTTTAATAAACCTACTGATAGGCATGCCTATCTACAATTTCATTCTTATCATCCGTTTTCATTAAAAAACAACATTCCATATAGTTTGTTCCTTCGGGCAAAAAGAAACTCCACACTTGATTCTGATTTTAAATCATCTGCCATAAGCATCCGTCAATCTTTACTCATCAGAGGGTACCCCATTCATGTCATTAACCACGCCTACCAGAAAGTAACCAACAGACCTAGACAGTCCATGTTTCAACGCAAAATAAAAAATATACATAACAATAATATCTTTTGGTCCATTGATTTTACTCCGCTTGCACAACAAATAAAGAAAACTATACATCGCCATTGGCACATCTTAGATTCCATCTCAGGATGTAAGGATAAACCTACCATAGGGTTTAGGAAAACTAAAACCATTGCCGGTATCCTTTCAAAAACTGATTGTCTTCCCCCTGCCTCCAGCCCTTCAGGTCTTCCAGCTGGGCATTTTTCCTGTGGCCATTGCAAATTTTGTTCTTATATGTGGAGAACTGATGTCATTTCCATTCCTAACTGTACTTTCACACTTCAGCTTTCGCGGTTCTCGAATTGCAATTCTCGCGACATTGTATATATTTTAATTTGTCCTTGTGGGCTACCTTATGTAGGAAAATCTTCCAGACCACTCAAAACAAGACTCGGAGAACACATTTCACGTATCCGTAACAAGGTTCTTACAGCACCTCTTGTATCCCATTATGTTGATAAGATGCATGCTCCAACAGACTTAAAGGCTGCTGTCTTGGAATCATTTTTACCGCGTAAATTCCATTCTATCAACAGGGAACGTTTTTTGTTACAACGCGAAGCTTTTACATTCACCGTTTTTCTACTTTGCACCCCACAGGTTTGAATACGGAACAGGACTATTCGGCTTTTCTTTAAATTTGTTTCCTAGTAGTCTCTTTAAATTTATTTCCTAGTGCTCCCCTCTTTTCTGTTACTGCCTCTTTAATAGAATCTTTAAGAATTTCCTCCATTATTTTTACCTAATTGCTAATCCATGGTATTCTTTTCACATGTCTCCACCTTAGAACTATATTTAGCTTGCCTTTTTCCAGTTTGCTTAACGCTTCCGCCCTTCATCAGTTACTACATAGAGGTGTTGCTTAGCGCGTTGTTACAGGTATTATTAATATTTTTGTTAATCATGACTATTTAGCTACTGTTTTAAATCAGATGTTGTTTGATGCGTTTCTCTGTTTATTGTTACATTTATATTGCTTTATGGTATTGTGCTTATTACTGTCACTTCGGGTTTCGATTTTATTACAGATCTTGACAAAGATTTCGAAATATTCTCTACCGGAGGAATATTGACCTGTAACTGTTCTTCTTCGTACCTGGTTGGTGACATTTGCTCAGCCCTTCTGGCTGTTATATTTCTATTGCTTGTTGCACCCTTTGAACCGGACTACTTGACTTCACATGGATTACGGACATGAACTTTGAGTAGCGTCCTTAGCAATTACGCTACCCATCTACGTCGATACAGCTCTTTTGGCCGTCCTTTACAGTCTCGTAGCTACCTCGTTCCTCCCTGTATGCTTGGATGTTACATAGCCCTTCGGCGGTTTTTGCATTTTCGGAACTTGGCCCTCCGTCCATTCTGTTCTCGCATACACGGACTTCCATGGGATCTATGTTTTGAACCAGCCTGCATATTTGTTATTGCTCCACGGACATTTTACCTTATTATTAGGCCTCTACCTACTGACATACCTGCCTTTTTGGACATTTCATCTTGGTTTCTCCCACCCTTGTGTGTTGTCCCGTGGTCATTACCCGTTTAGATTGTTATTCTACTGTTTGTCCGGTTCCCTAGCATTTTTATTAGTATTTTCTACTTGCATTTTCACTTATTAAACACACATTTTGCTAATATATTTTTGTTCTTTTGGGGTGTTTTCTCTCTCCACCTTGTCTTCTTGACACCCCTGCCGTCCCCTTTCCATTTTGCTTTTTCGACATGACTGACAAGGGTTTCGCGTTCTCGACCCTTGAACGGGATCGCATCCTCAACAGCACCAATTCTATTTTTTCTCCTGGGGACTCCGGTGATGATGATACCTTTAACAATTTAGAGGCTTTGGAAAAACGACGCATCAGAATGAACTTACACTCCTCTTTTCTGTCCGAATACTACAAGTCCTCCATTATCCCACGTGGTTTACGCATGCCCAAAGGTCCGACTCTCTTTTCACATAATAAACAGTTTCTAGATAAATGGACCCTCATTTTGGACAGATGCTCTTTTGATCTTATTCTATTAATAATAGATCAATGTAATCAAGATGCGGTAAATATTAGTACTGAAACCGATAAGATCAAGGATTCTATTACTTCTTCTAGTCTCCCCTCTTTTGATAGCAAAATGAACTTACTGACTAACAAGATCAAGGAATTCCAAGATGGTTTATTATCCTTTAAGAACAAGAAACTTAATCGTGACCGCAACGATTACAAGAACTCCAGGATTTACAAATGGCAGTTCGCTCGTCCAACCACTTTCAAACAAGTTACTTGGCGACGACCCTTGGAAGACACCGACTTCGAAACCACAGATTCAGACATCGCAGATTCTTCCGCAGATGAAAGGATCCGTGCTCCCTACAACACCAGGCTCCATCGGAACAAACAATCTACCACCAAACATAACCCTAGTTATGATTTTTTAGGACAGCGCAATGTCCGCAAGAACAAAAGGAAATAAAACCTTCCTTAGTTTTCAACCTATCTCAGAGAGTCCTAACGGTGAGGGAAATGGAACTCTTAGATCTTGGTTTAGGGTTCGTACCTACTCCTAAATATTCTTCTTTCAAAACGCGTATTGACATTTATAAACTTATCCGGTTACTCAAATTACGCCTCTTCTTTAAGGAGACTTCTGGCAGCTCCAATCCATTCTCTCCCCGCTCCACCTTTTCTCCAGCTGTTGATAGTCCTGCTATTGAAGTGTTTCGTAGGGTCGTTCTTCGAGACATTTCTGCCCTAGAAGAACGTTACCATGTCAAGCATAATATATCTTTAGGTGACATGCATCTTCTTGAAAATTTGGGACATGATCCCGACATTATTATTAAAGCAGCTGACAAGGGGGGTGGGGTAGTCGTTATGGACAGAATCAATTATATTGAGGAAGCCCATAGACAACTTTCGAATCCTCTTTTCTATAGCAGATTACACAAGGATCCTACACCACATGTGTCCAACATTATTAAAACAGTATTACAAGAAGGACTTGCTTTGGGCTTCATTTCAGAATCCACTTTTCGCTTTCTTTACAAATCACACCCGCGAGTACCTATTTTTCATTTATTACCAAAAATCCATAAGCTTCAATCCGGTTCGACCCTTGTACCATGTAGACCCATCATAACTGCCAATGAAGGCCTTTTAGAACCCATTTCTGTTTTCATTGATCATTACATATGTCCCTTTGTTACTGACACCCCTTCCTATGTGAAGGACTCTTCTCATTTCATCCAACTTTTGGAAAACATTTCTGTTCCTGATGATTGTCTGTTGGTTACCATGGATGTGGCTTCCCTGTACACTAACATTCCTCTTCAAGAGGCCAGGATTTTGGTTGAGCATCACTTATCTTTACGCACTAATCCCGACCCTCCCACACATTTTCTTTTGGATCTTTTAGATATAGCGTTCGAGCACAATTTTTTCCGATTCCTAGATAATTTTTATTTACAGACACATGGTGTGGCCATGGGTTCGAATTTTGCTCCTTCGGTTGCCAATATCTTTATGAATAATTTCGATCTTACTTTCATCCTTAATCCTGCTGCTAATCCCTTCTTCTCTGACATTCTTATTTACAAACGTTATATTGATGATTTGTTTTTCATTTTTTCCAACCCAGCTTCTCTATCCGGTTTCCTAACTTGGATCAATTCTTTACATACAAATTTATCTTTCACCTATACTTCTAGCTCTGTTTCAGTCTCATTTCTTGATTTGGAAATTTTCATTGCCAATAATCACCTCAATATGCGCCTTTTTAATAAACCTACTGATAGGCATGCCTATCTACAATTTCATTCTTATCATCCGTTTTCATTAAAAAACAACATTCCATATAGTTTGTTCCTTCGGGCAAAAAGAAACTCCACACTTGATTCTGATTTTAAATCATCTGCCATAAGCATCTGTCAATCTTTACTCATCAGAGGGTACCCCATTCATGTCATTAACCACGCCTACCAGAAAGTAACCAACAGACCTAGACAGTCCATGTTTCAACGCAAAATAAAAAATATACATAACAATAATATCTTTTGGTCCATTGATTTTACTCCGCTTGCACAACAAATAAAGAAAACTATACATCGCCATTGGCACATCTTAGATTCCATCTCAGGATGTAAGGATAAACCTACCATAGGGTTTAGGAAAACTAAAACCATTGCCGGTATCCTTTCAAAAACTGATTGTCTTCCCCCTGCCTCCAGCCCTTCAGGTCTTCCAGCTGGGCATTTTTCCTGTGGCCATTGCAAATTTTGTTCTTATATGTGGAGAACTGATGTCATTTCCATTCCTAACTGTACTTTCACACTTCAGCTTTCGCGGTTCTCGAATTGCAATTCTCGCGACATTGTATATATTTTAATTTGTCCTTGTGGGCTACCTTATGTAGGAAAATCTTCCAGACCACTCAAAACAAGACTCGGAGAACACATTTCACGTATCCGTAACAAGGTTCTTACAGCACCTCTTGTATCCCATTATGTTGATAAGATGCATGCTCCAACAGACTTAAAGGCTGCTGTCTTGGAATCATTTTTACCGCGTAAATTCCATTCTATCAACAGGGAACGTTTTTTGTTACAACGCGAAGCTTTTACATTCACCGTTTTTCTACTTTGCACCCCACAGGTTTGAATACGGAACAGGACTATTCGGCTTTTCTTTAAATTTGTTTCCTAGTAGTCTCTTTAAATTTATTTCCTAGTGCTCCCCTCTTTTCTGTTACTGCCTCTTTAATAGAATCTTTAAGAATTTCCTCCATTATTTTTACCTAATTGCTAATCCATGGTATTCTTTTCACATGTCTCCACCTTAGAACTATATTTAGCTTGCCTTTTTCCAGTTTGCTTAACGCTTCCGCCCTTCATCAGTTACTACATAGAGGTGTTGCTTAGCGCGTTGTTACAGGTATTATTAATATTTTTGTTAATCATGACTATTTAGCTACTGTTTTAAATCAGATGTTGTTTGATGCGTTTCTCTGTTTATTGTTACATTTATATTGCTTTATGGTATTGTGCTTATTACTGTCACTTCGGGTTTCGATTTTATTACAGATCTTGACAAAGATTTCGAAATATTCTCTACCGGAGGAATATTGACCTGTAACTGTTCTTCTTCGTACCTGGTTGGTGACATTTGCTCAGCCCTTCTGGCTGTTATATTTCTATTGCTTGTTGCACCCTTTGAACCGGACTACTTGACTTCACATGGATTACGGACATGAACTTTGAGTAGCGTCCTTAGCAATTACGCTACCCATCTACGTCGATACAGCTCTTTTGGCCGTCCTTTACAGTCTCGTAGCTACCTCGTTCCTCCCTGTATGCTTGGATGTTACATAGCCCTTCGGCGGTTTTTGCATTTTCGGAACTTGGCCCTCCGTCCATTCTGTTCTCGCATACACGGACTTCCATGGGATCTATGTTTTGAACCAGCCTGCATATTTGTTATTGCTCCACGGACATTTTACCTTATTATTAGGCCTCTACCTACTGACATACCTGCCTTTTTGGACATTTCATCTTGGTTTCTCCCACCCTTGTGTGTTGTCCCGTGGTCATTACCCGTTTAGATTGTTATTCTACTGTTTGTCCGGTTCCCTAGCATTTTTATTAGTATTTTCTACTTGCATTTTCACTTATTAAACACACATTTTGCTAATATATTTTTGTTCTTTTGGGGTGTTTTCTCTCTCCACCTTGTCTTCTTGACACCCCTGCCGTCCCCTTTCCATTTTGCTTTTTCGACATGACTGACAAGGGTTTCGCGTTCTCGACCCTTGAACGGGATCGCATCCTCAACAGCACCAATTCTATTTTTTCTCCTGGGGACTCCGGTGATGATGATACCTTTAACAATTTAGAGGCTTTGGAAAAACGACGCATCAGAATGAACTTACACTCCTCTTTTCTGTCCGAATACTACAAGTCCTCCATTATCCCACGTGGTTTACGCATGCCCAAAGGTCCGACTCTCTTTTCACATAATAAACAGTTTCTAGATAAATGGACCCTCATTTTGGACAGATGCTCTTTTGATCTTATTCTATTAATAATAGATCAATGTAATCAAGATGCGGTAAATATTAGTACTGAAACCGATAAGATCAAGGATTCTATTACTTCTTCTAGTCTCCCCTCTTTTGATAGCAAAATGAACTTACTGACTAACAAGATCAAGGAATTCCAAGATGGTTTATTATCCTTTAAGAACAAGAAACTTAATCGTGACCGCAACGATTACAAGAACTCCAGGATTTACAAATGGCAGTTCGCTCGTCCAACCACTTTCAAACAAGTTACTTGGCGACGACCCTTGGAAGACACCGACTTCGAAACCACAGATTCAGACATCGCAGATTCTTCCGCAGATGAAAGGATCCGTGCTCCCTACAACACCAGGCTCCATCGGAACAAACAATCTACCACCAAACATAACCCTAGTTATGATTTTTTAGGACAGCGCAATGTCCGCAAGAACAAAAGGAAATAAAACCTTCCTTAGTTTTCAACCTATCTCAGAGAGTCCTAACGGTGAGGGAAATGGAACTCTTAGATCTTGGTTTAGGGTTCGTACCTACTCCTAAATATTCTTCTTTCAAAACGCGTATTGACATTTATAAACTTATCCGGTTACTCAAATTACGCCTCTTCTTTAAGGAGACTTCTGGCAGCTCCAATCCATTCTCTCCCCGCTCCACCTTTTCTCCAGCTGTTGATAGTCCTGCTATTGAAGTGTTTCGTAGGGTCGTTCTTCGAGACATTTCTGCCCTAGAAGAACGTTACCATGTCAAGCATAATATATCTTTAGGTGACATGCATCTTCTTGAAAATTTGGGACATGATCCCGACATTATTATTAAAGCAGCTGACAAGGGGGGTGGGGTAGTCGTTATGGACAGAATCAATTATATTGAGGAAGCCCATAGACAACTTTCGAATCCTCTTTTCTATAGCAGATTACACAAGGATCCTACACCACATGTGTCCAACATTATTAAAACAGTATTACAAGAAGGACTTGCTTTGGGCTTCATTTCAGAATCCACTTTTCGCTTTCTTTACAAATCACACCCGCGAGTACCTATTTTTCATTTATTACCAAAAATCCATAAGCTTCAATCCGGTTCGACCCTTGTACCATGTAGACCCATCATAACTGCCAATGAAGGCCTTTTAGAACCCATTTCTGTTTTCATTGATCATTACATATGTCCCTTTGTTACTGACACCCCTTCCTATGTGAAGGACTCTTCTCATTTCATCCAACTTTTGGAAAACATTTCTGTTCCTGATGATTGTCTGTTGGTTACCATGGATGTGGCTTCCCTGTACACTAACATTCCTCTTCAAGAGGCCAGGATTTTGGTTGAGCATCACTTATCTTTACGCACTAATCCCGACCCTCCCACACATTTTCTTTTGGATCTTTTAGATATAGCGTTCGAGCACAATTTTTTCCGATTCCTAGATAATTTTTATTTACAGACACATGGTGTGGCCATGGGTTCGAATTTTGCTCCTTCGGTTGCCAATATCTTTATGAATAATTTCGATCTTACTTTCATCCTTAATCCTGCTGCTAATCCCTTCTTCTCTGACATTCTTATTTACAAACGTTATATTGATGATTTGTTTTTCATTTTTTCCAACCCAGCTTCTCTATCCGGTTTCCTAACTTGGATCAATTCTTTACATACAAATTTATCTTTCACCTATACTTCTAGCTCTGTTTCAGTCTCATTTCTTGATTTGGAAATTTTCATTGCCAATAATCACCTCAATATGCGCCTTTTTAATAAACCTACTGATAGGCATGCCTATCTACAATTTCATTCTTATCATCCGTTTTCATTAAAAAACAACATTCCATATAGTTTGTTCCTTCGGGCAAAAAGAAACTCCACACTTGATTCTGATTTTAAATCATCTGCCATAAGCATCTGTCAATCTTTACTCATCAGAGGGTACCCCATTCATGTCATTAACCACGCCTACCAGAAAGTAACCAACAGACCTAGACAGTCCATGTTTCAACGCAAAATAAAAAATATACATAACAATAATATCTTTTGGTCCATTGATTTTACTCCGCTTGCACAACAAATAAAGAAAACTATACATCGCCATTGGCACATCTTAGATTCCATCTCAGGATGTAAGGATAAACCTACCATAGGGTTTAGGAAAACTAAAACCATTGCCGGTATCCTTTCAAAAACTGATTGTCTTCCCCCTGCCTCCAGCCCTTCAGGTCTTCCAGCTGGGCATTTTTCCTGTGGCCATTGCAAATTTTGTTCTTATATGTGGAGAACTGATGTCATTTCCATTCCTAACTGTACTTTCACACTTCAGCTTTCGCGGTTCTCGAATTGCAATTCTCGCGACATTGTATATATTTTAATTTGTCCTTGTGGGCTACCTTATGTAGGAAAATCTTCCAGACCACTCAAAACAAGACTCGGAGAACACATTTCACGTATCCGTAACAAGGTTCTTACAGCACCTCTTGTATCCCATTATGTTGATAAGATGCATGCTCCAACAGACTTAAAGGCTGCTGTCTTGGAATCATTTTTACCGCGTAAATTCCATTCTATCAACAGGGAACGTTTTTTGTTACAACGCGAAGCTTTTACATTCACCGTTTTTCTACTTTGCACCCCACAGGTTTGAATACGGAACAGGACTATTCGGCTTTTCTTTAAATTTGTTTCCTAGTAGTCTCTTTAAATTTATTTCCTAGTGCTCCCCTCTTTTCTGTTACTGCCTCTTTAATAGAATCTTTAAGAATTTCCTCCATTATTTTTACCTAATTGCTAATCCATGGTATTCTTTTCACATGTCTCCACCTTAGAACTATATTTAGCTTGCCTTTTTCCAGTTTGCTTAACGCTTCCGCCCTTCATCAGTTACTACATAGAGGTGTTGCTTAGCGCGTTGTTACAGGTATTATTAATATTTTTGTTAATCATGACTATTTAGCTACTGTTTTAAATCAGATGTTGTTTGATGCGTTTCTCTGTTTATTGTTACATTTATATTGCTTTATGGTATTGTGCTTATTACTGTCACTTCGGGTTTCGATTTTATTACAGATCTTGACAAAGATTTCGAAATATTCTCTACCGGAGGAATATTGACCTGTAACTGTTCTTCTTCGTACCTGGTTGGTGACATTTGCTCAGCCCTTCTGGCTGTTATATTTCTATTGCTTGTTGCACCCTTTGAACCGGACTACTTGACTTCACATGGATTACGGACATGAACTTTGAGTAGCGTCCTTAGCAATTACGCTACCCATCTACGTCGATACAGCTCTTTTGGCCGTCCTTTACAGTCTCGTAGCTACCTCGTTCCTCCCTGTATGCTTGGATGTTACATAGCCCTTCGGCGGTTTTTGCATTTTCGGAACTTGGCCCTCCGTCCATTCTGTTCTCGCATACACGGACTTCCATGGGATCTATGTTTTGAACCAGCCTGCATATTTGTTATTGCTCCACGGACATTTTACCTTATTATTAGGCCTCTACCTACTGACATACCTGCCTTTTTGGACATTTCATCTTGGTTTCTCCCACCCTTGTGTGTTGTCCCGTGGTCATTACCCGTTTAGATTGTTATTCTACTGTTTGTCCGGTTCCCTAGCATTTTTATTAGTATTTTCTACTTGCATTTTCACTTATTAAACACACATTTTGCTAATATATTTTTGTTCTTTTGGGGTGTTTTCTCTCTCCACCTTGTCTTCTTGACACCCCTGCCGTCCCCTTTCCATTTTGCTTTTTCGACATGACTGACAAGGGTTTCGCGTTCTCGACCCTTGAACGGGATCGCATCCTCAACAGCACCAATTCTATTTTTTCTCCTGGGGACTCCGGTGATGATGATACCTTTAACAATTTAGAGGCTTTGGAAAAACGACGCATCAGAATGAACTTACACTCCTCTTTTCTGTCCGAATACTACAAGTCCTCCATTATCCCACGTGGTTTACGCATGCCCAAAGGTCCGACTCTCTTTTCACATAATAAACAGTTTCTAGATAAATGGACCCTCATTTTGGACAGATGCTCTTTTGATCTTATTCTATTAATAATAGATCAATGTAATCAAGATGCGGTAAATATTAGTACTGAAACCGATAAGATCAAGGATTCTATTACTTCTTCTAGTCTCCCCTCTTTTGATAGCAAAATGAACTTACTGACTAACAAGATCAAGGAATTCCAAGATGGTTTATTATCCTTTAAGAACAAGAAACTTAATCGTGACCGCAACGATTACAAGAACTCCAGGATTTACAAATGGCAGTTCGCTCGTCCAACCACTTTCAAACAAGTTACTTGGCGACGACCCTTGGAAGACACCGACTTCGAAACCACAGATTCAGACATCGCAGATTCTTCCGCAGATGAAAGGATCCGTGCTCCCTACAACACCAGGCTCCATCGGAACAAACAATCTACCACCAAACATAACCCTAGTTATGATTTTTTAGGACAGCGCAATGTCCGCAAGAACAAAAGGAAATAAAACCTTCCTTAGTTTTCAACCTATCTCAGAGAGTCCTAACGGTGAGGGAAATGGAACTCTTAGATCTTGGTTTAGGGTTCGTACCTACTCCTAAATATTCTTCTTTCAAAACGCGTATTGACATTTATAAACTTATCCGGTTACTCAAATTACGCCTCTTCTTTAAGGAGACTTCTGGCAGCTCCAATCCATTCTCTCCCCGCTCCACCTTTTCTCCAGCTGTTGATAGTCCTGCTATTGAAGTGTTTCGTAGGGTCGTTCTTCGAGACATTTCTGCCCTAGAAGAACGTTACCATGTCAAGCATAATATATCTTTAGGTGACATGCATCTTCTTGAAAATTTGGGACATGATCCCGACATTATTATTAAAGCAGCTGACAAGGGGGGTGGGGTAGTCGTTATGGACAGAATCAATTATATTGAGGAAGCCCATAGACAACTTTCGAATCCTCTTTTCTATAGCAGATTACACAAGGATCCTACACCACATGTGTCCAACATTATTAAAACAGTATTACAAGAAGGACTTGCTTTGGGCTTCATTTCAGAATCCACTTTTCGCTTTCTTTACAAATCACACCCGCGAGTACCTATTTTTCATTTATTACCAAAAATCCATAAGCTTCAATCCGGTTCGACCCTTGTACCATGTAGACCCATCATAACTGCCAATGAAGGCCTTTTAGAACCCATTTCTGTTTTCATTGATCATTACATATGTCCCTTTGTTACTGACACCCCTTCCTATGTGAAGGACTCTTCTCATTTCATCCAACTTTTGGAAAACATTTCTGTTCCTGATGATTGTCTGTTGGTTACCATGGATGTGGCTTCCCTGTACACTAACATTCCTCTTCAAGAGGCCAGGATTTTGGTTGAGCATCACTTATCTTTACGCACTAATCCCGACCCTCCCACACATTTTCTTTTGGATCTTTTAGATATAGCGTTCGAGCACAATTTTTTCCGATTCCTAGATAATTTTTATTTACAGACACATGGTGTGGCCATGGGTTCGAATTTTGCTCCTTCGGTTGCCAATATCTTTATGAATAATTTCGATCTTACTTTCATCCTTAATCCTGCTGCTAATCCCTTCTTCTCTGACATTCTTATTTACAAACGTTATATTGATGATTTGTTTTTCATTTTTTCCAACCCAGCTTCTCTATCCGGTTTCCTAACTTGGATCAATTCTTTACATACAAATTTATCTTTCACCTATACTTCTAGCTCTGTTTCAGTCTCATTTCTTGATTTGGAAATTTTCATTGCCAATAATCACCTCAATATGCGCCTTTTTAATAAACCTACTGATAGGCATGCCTATCTACAATTTCATTCTTATCATCCGTTTTCATTAAAAAACAACATTCCATATAGTTTGTTCCTTCGGGCAAAAAGAAACTCCACACTTGATTCTGATTTTAAATCATCTGCCATAAGCATCTGTCAATCTTTACTCATCAGAGGGTACCCCATTCATGTCATTAACCACGCCTACCAGAAAGTAACCAACAGACCTAGACAGTCCATGTTTCAACGCAAAATAAAAAATATACATAACAATAATATCTTTTGGTCCATTGATTTTACTCCGCTTGCACAACAAATAAAGAAAACTATACATCGCCATTGGCACATCTTAGATTCCATCTCAGGATGTAAGGATAAACCTACCATAGGGTTTAGGAAAACTAAAACCATTGCCGGTATCCTTTCAAAAACTGATTGTCTTCCCCCTGCCTCCAGCCCTTCAGGTCTTCCAGCTGGGCATTTTTCCTGTGGCCATTGCAAATTTTGTTCTTATATGTGGAGAACTGATGTCATTTCCATTCCTAACTGTACTTTCACACTTCAGCTTTCGCGGTTCTCGAATTGCAATTCTCGCGACATTGTATATATTTTAATTTGTCCTTGTGGGCTACCTTATGTAGGAAAATCTTCCAGACCACTCAAAACAAGACTCGGAGAACACATTTCACGTATCCGTAACAAGGTTCTTACAGCACCTCTTGTATCCCATTATGTTGATAAGATGCATGCTCCAACAGACTTAAAGGCTGCTGTCTTGGAATCATTTTTACCGCGTAAATTCCATTCTATCAACAGGGAACGTTTTTTGTTACAACGCGAAGCTTTTACATTCACCGTTTTTCTACTTTGCACCCCACAGGTTTGAATACGGAACAGGACTATTCGGCTTTTCTTTAAATTTGTTTCCTAGTAGTCTCTTTAAATTTATTTCCTAGTGCTCCCCTCTTTTCTGTTACTGCCTCTTTAATAGAATCTTTAAGAATTTCCTCCATTATTTTTACCTAATTGCTAATCCATGGTATTCTTTTCACATGTCTCCACCTTAGAACTATATTTAGCTTGCCTTTTTCCAGTTTGCTTAACGCTTCCGCCCTTCATCAGTTACTACATAGAGGTGTTGCTTAGCGCGTTGTTACAGGTATTATTAATATTTTTGTTAATCATGACTATTTAGCTACTGTTTTAAATCAGATGTTGTTTGATGCGTTTCTCTGTTTATTGTTACATTTATATTGCTTTATGGTATTGTGCTTATTACTGTCACTTCGGGTTTCGATTTTATTACAGATCTTGACAAAGATTTCGAAATATTCTCTACCGGAGGAATATTGACCTGTAACTGTTCTTCTTCGTACCTGGTTGGTGACATTTGCTCAGCCCTTCTGGCTGTTATATTTCTATTGCTTGTTGCACCCTTTGAACCGGACTACTTGACTTCACATGGATTACGGACATGAACTTTGAGTAGCGTCCTTAGCAATTACGCTACCCATCTACGTCGATACAGCTCTTTTGGCCGTCCTTTACAGTCTCGTAGCTACCTCGTTCCTCCCTGTATGCTTGGATGTTACATAGCCCTTCGGCGGTTTTTGCATTTTCGGAACTTGGCCCTCCGTCCATTCTGTTCTCGCATACACGGACTTCCATGGGATCTATGTTTTGAACCAGCCTGCATATTTGTTATTGCTCCACGGACATTTTACCTTATTATTAGGCCTCTACCTACTGACATACCTGCCTTTTTGGACATTTCATCTTGGTTTCTCCCACCCTTGTGTGTTGTCCCGTGGTCATTACCCGTTTAGATTGTTATTCTACTGTTTGTCCGGTTCCCTAGCATTTTTATTAGTATTTTCTACTTGCATTTTCACTTATTAAACACACATTTTGCTAATATATTTTTGTTCTTTTGGGGTGTTTTCTCTCTCCACCTTGTCTTCTTGACACCCCTGCCGTCCCCTTTCCATTTTGCTTTTTCGACATGACTGACAAGGGTTTCGCGTTCTCGACCCTTGAACGGGATCGCATCCTCAACAGCACCAATTCTATTTTTTCTCCTGGGGACTCCGGTGATGATGATACCTTTAACAATTTAGAGGCTTTGGAAAAACGACGCATCAGAATGAACTTACACTCCTCTTTTCTGTCCGAATACTACAAGTCCTCCATTATCCCACGTGGTTTACGCATGCCCAAAGGTCCGACTCTCTTTTCACATAATAAACAGTTTCTAGATAAATGGACCCTCATTTTGGACAGATGCTCTTTTGATCTTATTCTATTAATAATAGATCAATGTAATCAAGATGCGGTAAATATTAGTACTGAAACCGATAAGATCAAGGATTCTATTACTTCTTCTAGTCTCCCCTCTTTTGATAGCAAAATGAACTTACTGACTAACAAGATCAAGGAATTCCAAGATGGTTTATTATCCTTTAAGAACAAGAAACTTAATCGTGACCGCAACGATTACAAGAACTCCAGGATTTACAAATGGCAGTTCGCTCGTCCAACCACTTTCAAACAAGTTACTTGGCGACGACCCTTGGAAGACACCGACTTCGAAACCACAGATTCAGACATCGCAGATTCTTCCGCAGATGAAAGGATCCGTGCTCCCTACAACACCAGGCTCCATCGGAACAAACAATCTACCACCAAACATAACCCTAGTTATGATTTTTTAGGACAGCGCAATGTCCGCAAGAACAAAAGGAAATAAAACCTTCCTTAGTTTTCAACCTATCTCAGAGAGTCCTAACGGTGAGGGAAATGGAACTCTTAGATCTTGGTTTAGGGTTCGTACCTACTCCTAAATATTCTTCTTTCAAAACGCGTATTGACATTTATAAACTTATCCGGTTACTCAAATTACGCCTCTTCTTTAAGGAGACTTCTGGCAGCTCCAATCCATTCTCTCCCCGCTCCACCTTTTCTCCAGCTGTTGATAGTCCTGCTATTGAAGTGTTTCGTAGGGTCGTTCTTCGAGACATTTCTGCCCTAGAAGAACGTTACCATGTCAAGCATAATATATCTTTAGGTGACATGCATCTTCTTGAAAATTTGGGACATGATCCCGACATTATTATTAAAGCAGCTGACAAGGGGGGTGGGGTAGTCGTTATGGACAGAATCAATTATATTGAGGAAGCCCATAGACAACTTTCGAATCCTCTTTTCTATAGCAGATTACACAAGGATCCTACACCACATGTGTCCAACATTATTAAAACAGTATTACAAGAAGGACTTGCTTTGGGCTTCATTTCAGAATCCACTTTTCGCTTTCTTTACAAATCACACCCGCGAGTACCTATTTTTCATTTATTACCAAAAATCCATAAGCTTCAATCCGGTTCGACCCTTGTACCATGTAGACCCATCATAACTGCCAATGAAGGCCTTTTAGAACCCATTTCTGTTTTCATTGATCATTACATATGTCCCTTTGTTACTGACACCCCTTCCTATGTGAAGGACTCTTCTCATTTCATCCAACTTTTGGAAAACATTTCTGTTCCTGATGATTGTCTGTTGGTTACCATGGATGTGGCTTCCCTGTACACTAACATTCCTCTTCAAGAGGCCAGGATTTTGGTTGAGCATCACTTATCTTTACGCACTAATCCCGACCCTCCCACACATTTTCTTTTGGATCTTTTAGATATAGCGTTCGAGCACAATTTTTTCCGATTCCTAGATAATTTTTATTTACAGACACATGGTGTGGCCATGGGTTCGAATTTTGCTCCTTCGGTTGCCAATATCTTTATGAATAATTTCGATCTTACTTTCATCCTTAATCCTGCTGCTAATCCCTTCTTCTCTGACATTCTTATTTACAAACGTTATATTGATGATTTGTTTTTCATTTTTTCCAACCCAGCTTCTCTATCCGGTTTCCTAACTTGGATCAATTCTTTACATACAAATTTATCTTTCACCTATACTTCTAGCTCTGTTTCAGTCTCATTTCTTGATTTGGAAATTTTCATTGCCAATAATCACCTCAATATGCGCCTTTTTAATAAACCTACTGATAGGCATGCCTATCTACAATTTCATTCTTATCATCCGTTTTCATTAAAAAACAACATTCCATATAGTTTGTTCCTTCGGGCAAAAAGAAACTCCACACTTGATTCTGATTTTAAATCATCTGCCATAAGCATCTGTCAATCTTTACTCATCAGAGGGTACCCCATTCATGTCATTAACCACGCCTACCAGAAAGTAACCAACAGACCTAGACAGTCCATGTTTCAACGCAAAATAAAAAATATACATAACAATAATATCTTTTGGTCCATTGATTTTACTCCGCTTGCACAACAAATAAAGAAAACTATACATCGCCATTGGCACATCTTAGATTCCATCTCAGGATGTAAGGATAAACCTACCATAGGGTTTAGGAAAACTAAAACCATTGCCGGTATCCTTTCAAAAACTGATTGTCTTCCCCCTGCCTCCAGCCCTTCAGGTCTTCCAGCTGGGCATTTTTCCTGTGGCCATTGTAAATTTTGTTCTTATATGTGGAGAACTGATGTCATTTCCATTCCTAACTGTACTTTCACACTTCAGCTTTCGCGGTTCTCGAATTGCAATTCTCGCGACATTGTATATATTTTAATTTGTCCTTGTGGGCTACCTTATGTAGGAAAATCTTCCAGACCACTCAAAACAAGACTCGGAGAACACATTTCACGTATCCGTAACAAGGTTCTTACAGCACCTCTTGTATCCCATTATGTTGATAAGATGCATGCTCCAACAGACTTAAAGGCTGCTGTCTTGGAATCATTTTTACCGCGTAAATTCCATTCTATCAACAGGGAACGTTTTTTGTTACAACGCGAAGCTTTTACATTCACCGTTTTTCTACTTTGCACCCCACAGGTTTGAATACGGAACAGGACTATTCGGCTTTTCTTTAAATTTGTTTCCTAGTAGTCTCTTTAAATTTATTTCCTAGTGCTCCCCTCTTTTCTGTTACTGCCTCTTTAATAGAATCTTTAAGAATTTCCTCCATTATTTTTACCTAATTGCTAATCCATGGTATTCTTTTCACATGTCTCCACCTTAGAACTATATTTAGCTTGCCTTTTTCCAGTTTGCTTAACGCTTCCGCCCTTCATCAGTTACTACATAGAGGTGTTGCTTAGCGCGTTGTTACAGGTATTATTAATATTTTTGTTAATCATGACTATTTAGCTACTGTTTTAAATCAGATGTTGTTTGATGCGTTTCTCTGTTTATTGTTACATTTATATTGCTTTATGGTATTGTGCTTATTACTGTCACTTCGGGTTTCGATTTTATTACAGATCTTGACAAAGATTTCGAAATATTCTCTACCGGAGGAATATTGACCTGTAACTGTTCTTCTTCGTACCTGGTTGGTGACATTTGCTCAGCCCTTCTGGCTGTTATATTTCTATTGCTTGTTGCACCCTTTGAACCGGACTACTTGACTTCACATGGATTACGGACATGAACTTTGAGTAGCGTCCTTAGCAATTACGCTACCCATCTACGTCGATACAGCTCTTTTGGCCGTCCTTTACAGTCTCGTAGCTACCTCGTTCCTCCCTGTATGCTTGGATGTTACATAGCCCTTCGGCGGTTTTTGCATTTTCGGAACTTGGCCCTCCGTCCATTCTGTTCTCGCATACACGGACTTCCATGGGATCTATGTTTTGAACCAGCCTGCATATTTGTTATTGCTCCACGGACATTTTACCTTATTATTAGGCCTCTACCTACTGACATACCTGCCTTTTTGGACATTTCATCTTGGTTTCTCCCACCCTTGTGTGTTGTCCCGTGGTCATTACCCGTTTAGATTGTTATTCTACTGTTTGTCCGGTTCCCTAGCATTTTTATTAGTATTTTCTACTTGCATTTTCACTTATTAAACACACATTTTGCTAATATATTTTTGTTCTTTTGGGGTGTTTTCTCTCTCCACCTTGTACCCGCATTTCACGCTAGCACTGAGAATAATTACTATATCTAGTGTAGCCTGTTTCTTGCTAGTTCCTTTTTACCTGCCACTCTAGCTTGCTGCTTCCCAGGTTGAATGAGATTGTACCATTTTATTTGTGTAACTGTTTATGACAGATGCATGTACATACATACACTCATACATACATAGACTGGAAGCATAAAGAGGGACATTTTACCCCTTTGGCAAGTCTATCTGACATAATTTTATAATAAGTCCCACTCACTAAAATTCTCATCTGTTTACAAAATATTCTATATATGTTCTCTATTTTTAAGAACCACATGTGCTTCTTGATGACTGACATGTACTGACATGCTGGCTGTCTTAAATGCCATTCACCCAGGATACTTAAGAGACCGAGTCATCCCAAGGTATTCAGCCTGTCCTACGAGGGCAGACCAGAGAGGCTATGTAGTGGTCCCATCCACGAGAGTAGCACATCTGACTGGGACCAGAAGGAGAGCCTTCTTGGTGTCTGCCCTGGCCCTGTGGAACCTCTTACCTCCCGAACTGTGCTTCCAGACAGAGCTGCTCCCCTTTAGGAAGGCACTGAAGACTTGGCTTTGCTAGTGGATATGGGGTATGACAGAAGTGACAGCCCAATCCTGCTGGCTGGTGTAGTTGCCGCTCTAACCACACCCAGTCGGTGTGGTTGGATAGTGAGAGATCCAGCCCTAGGCCCCTCAAATATGGGGTGCTGCAGGGCTCGGTGTTCTCTCCTCTCCTATTTAACATCTACATGAAGCCACTGGGTGAGATCATCTGTTCCCACGGGGTGCGGTACCATCAGTACGTGGATGATACTCAGTTGTACATCTCGGCCTGTGGGGATCCCAGTGATGCAGTCAAAGTCCTGTCAGGATGCCTGGAGGTCGTAGGGGTCTGGATGGGGGACAACGGGCTTCAGCTGAACCCTGGCAAGACTGAGTGGCTATGGGTCATGGGTCCAGGGTTATCCAGTGAGTTACCATCTCTGGTCTTGGATGGGGTAGCTTTGCCACAGACAGACCCAGTGCGCAACTTGGGGGTCCTCCTGGACTTGCGGCTGCTGCTGGAAGAGCAGGTGGCAGCCGTAGCCAGGAGGGCATTTGCTCAACTTAGAGTAATCCACCAGTTGTGCCCGCTCCTGGACCGGGACTCCTTACTCATGGTCACTCGTGCTCTGGTCACCTCCAGACTAGATTACTGTAATGCGCTCTACATGGGGCTGCCCTTGATGACCATTTGGAGGGTACAGTTGGTCCAGAATGCAGCCGCCTGGGTGGTGATGGGGTGTGGATGTTATGCTCGTGCCACCCCACTACTCTGGGAGCTGCACTGCTTACAGGTTTGCCTCCGGGTCCAATTCAAGGTGCTGGTTTTGACCTTTAAAGCCCTATATGGCAGTGGGCCAGGATACCTGAGAGACCGCATCATCCCAAGATTGTCTGCCTGCCAAACCAGCACAGACCGGAGGGGCTCCCTTGTTGTGCCTTTGGCTAGAGGGGCTCACCTCCCTGGCACATGAAAAAGGGCCTTCTCCGTGTCCGCACCAGCCCTTTAGAACCTCCTGCGGACAGAACTGAAGTTACAGACAGGAAAGGTTTTCAGGAAAGGTTTGAAGTCCTGGCTGGCAGGGCAGGTGTGGGGCCCTTATGGGAATACGGGCCCCACACCTGCGGGCTCATCTCCAACTAGAGTCCAGTTAGTGTCCCTCCTTCTGTATTTCTGCATTCCTCCTATTCCCCTTTTAGCTTTTTAAATGGGGTGGGGGTAGGAGGGTGGGTAGGTGCGTGATCTAGGGTTTTTAACATGTTTTTATATGTTTTTAATTCTTGTATGCCGCCCTGAGTCGGGTTCGTCTGAGTGGGTGGCATAGAAATTGAAGAATTAAATTAAAATTAAATTAAATTATAGCTTTTGCTTGTCTGCTCCCCCCTTCTTTTTTACTTAATAGATTAGGGAGGGTGTTGGAGGGTTTTAGATAGTTTTATGGATCTGTTTTTATTAGTTTTAGACTGGGTTTTAATTGATGTTTTAATTGAAGTTTTTAGATCTTGTTGTAAACCGTCTTGGGTCATCTTGGGATGAGGAAGGCAGGATATAAATATTGTAATAAATAAAAGATAAATAAATAAATTCTCCTGACTGGCAGTGAGTTTATTCCAAAGAGCTTGTGCAAATTTATGACTCCTAGTACTTTGCCATCCAAGAGTCCAAGAGTTGCCCAATACCTTTGTGTCAGACATTGCATCACTGTAATTGAAGAAAGCTACATAAAGATTAATCAGTCAAGATAATTTAAAATCATGAACATCTTTAAAATGCTTATTTGATTTCAATCCTGAAAGCAAAGGTTTAGAATTCAGCATTTCAACTCCTACAGCACCAGCTTCAGTGAGCTATTGAATTCTGTGACAATGCCATAGGCTGCCCTTTGACTACCTTTGCTTATGGGACCAGAACTAAGCATCATTTCCCATTTTCTCTCCTTGGTCTTCAGTGTGCGTAAAGAGGGAGTCTTTTCAAAACAGGGGTGACTAGAAGTCACTTATATTTGGGAAAGGGGGGCAACTCTCCAAGGTTTAGCTAAGGGGTCAACATCTGACCATATTAGACACCATTTCTGAGTGGCAGCATATAGCATGGGGGAGGGGGCTTGGGGGTGATGCCCAGGCCAAGCTGAATTTAGCCTTACAGATCCCAGAGATGGTTAATGTGGCCCTCCCAATTGTGGGGAGATTCTTCTGGCACAATGCTTCAAAGTAATAGTTTTGATCCTTTTTTCTAAAAACAGAAGTAACACAACTGTAATGTGTTCCAGTTTGTGGAGGAATGCATTGCTCTCCTTATATTGTTGTCATCAACCCTAACCATCAAGCCTGGTGACGAATCCTAGAAATTGCAGTAAAAAAAAAAATCTAGAAAGCCAAATGTTCCCCATTCTTGTCTTAGTCTACTAGAGGATTCAATAGGTTTACATTTCTATCAGCCTTCTTGATCAGCAGTGAGTGTGTACCATACTGTTAGCAGTGTTCTGAGTCAAATTACTCAGACTGTGTTTCAGACAGTGTGCAAAATCTTATTGGTGGTTTATAGCTGCACAAGAAAAATCACAAAAATCTTGACAGCAAATTCCCATTCAATAGCAAAGTGTTGGTTGCATTTCTGGGAGTGTGTACAGTTGCATGAACAGGTGTGGACCCAGGTATGGAAACAGCTCCTTGTTAATGAGATGCAATTTGCAGTGAAGTGTCATGCAACTTCCTTTATGGAACTATAAATTACCAATAGAACACTCTCCTTTGTTACAGATATTTCTTATTGGACTAATATGTTTCTTACTGTGTACACTTCAGGGAAAGCAATGAGGGGTATTTCTTCTTGGGGGGAAAGTTGGCCTTACAGTGTCTATTACTGTAACAGAAAAGATATTTTCTGTGTATGTGCCCATGTGCGTGCATTGACATTTATTATTTCTGTCTAGCTCTAGGCCATCACAAGTCAACCACAACAAAAAGAGAAAATTAAAAGGGGGGAAACAGGTTAAGCTAGACATTTCTTCTTCACAAAGTAATAATATCCTTGCAGTAGAACTACCACAGAATAACAAAGAGTGGATTGTCACACAAAATGACCACTATAATAGCTTAATATAGTCAGGGCTATAGCCAGGAGGTGGCCAGGGTGGGCATTGCCCACCCTGAGTTAGCAGTTTTTTTTGTTGTTGTTCAGTCACACAGTTGATTCTGACCCTTTATGACCCTATGAACCATTGTCCTCCACCATTCTCCTCAACCCACCCAGCTCTGTGCCCAATGCGTATACAATACCATCTAGCCATCTCATCTTTGGCCGCCCCCTTCTTCTTTTGCCCTCCACCTTTCCCAGCATCAAGGCTTTCTCAAATGAATCTTCTCTTCTCATTTGTTGTCCAAAGTACTTTAGCTTCATCTTTACTATTTAACCTTCTAAGGAGCAGTCAGGGTTGATTTCTTCTAAGATCAGCCAATTGGTCTCCTTGCTGTCCAGGGTAACTCTCCTCCAACACCACATCTCAAAGGCATCTTTTTTTTGTGCTTAGCTTTCCTAATGATTGCCCATCCTGAAAAAATATTCGCCCGCCCACATCTAGAATTCTGGTTATGGCCCTGAAGATAGTTGACTAAGATACCAAATGATAATATACATCTTGGTTACATACACAAAGGAGAATTCAGCAAGTAACAGACACAGTCCTCAGCCTGACAACAGTCATAAACACAACTGCTTGCACGTGTTTACTATTAAAATTAAATTCTTGCCCCCTCACTACAGACTGTGTTACTCAAACAAGCCCTAGGTAGTAATGACTTTGTCCCTGAAGATCAAGCCACACAAAATGAGCATATTCTGGACTCAAAGAACTGCTAGCTAGTTCTCAATCCCTGTCAGAATGTTGGCCTTTTCTTTCTCAAACATGCCAAATGGAAAAATGATTTTCTGAAGCTGTGGAGACTGTCACAGGCAGATTGTGAATTTAGATTGAAAATGAAAGAAATAGAAATACAGAAAAAAGACTTTAAAAAATTGAGAGAATTATCTAAGTGAAAAGTACTGGTAGGTACTTGCTGAGGACCAAACCTGTCAAGCGCTGCTCTGGAAAATATGGGAACTGCTCCCGCCCAGGTGTACATGCACAGGAAAACTCCATTGTGCATGCGCAGAACCCCTTTGCGCATGCACAGAACATCTTTTTGCATGTGCAGATGGGTTCTGCATGTGTGCGCATGTGCAGTAACCCCTTTCCCCACTGTTCTAAATACGGGACAGCACCAGGAAAGGGGAGGAACAAGCGCCAAAATACGGGATTTCCCGGCCAATCCGGGATGCTTGACAGGTATGCAGAGGACAACCTTTCTGTTAGGCAGACTTCCTCTACCTTATGCTTTCCAGCTGTGTTGGACTACAGCTCTAACCCTCCTTAGCCCACAAAGCTTTGGCAGTTATGGAGCCAAGGACATCTGGTCAAAGAAGGGTGCTGTGAAGTTTTCATCACTTGTGGCAATAGGACCACCAGCTAGGTAAAGAGATGTTGCCAGTCAGGATAAGAAGAAAAAAGAGGCCAATATCTGATGATGGTCATGTGCAAACTGTCCTACTCTGGCACAAGGTGGGCTTTGTATTCAAACATTATCTCAATACTCCAGAATGTGGTATTGTTCTAAAAAGTGATGTTAAAAAATCCTATTGGTCCTGCTTAAAGTAACCCTTCAGCTCATTCTTGCTGTTCACTACTAGATTTATCTCCCTCTTCTCCCTTTCACAAAGGAAAATTAGGGCAGAAACAGCTGTTACATATAATCTATTCCTGGAGGAAAGAATGCCCTCAACATAGGGCAGGGAAAAGTGGTGCCTTGCATCTGCATGGGGCACCCACAGACTGTGTTTGTGGCTCTCATCTCTCTTCCATCCTTTCTTTTTCTAGCAAAAATTATGAAAGATGAACTGGAGACAACCATCATTACTGGCTCATATCTTTACCTATAAGGAGGCCCGTTAACCATTGCTGTCCAGCATGCACGCCCGCACCCGGCCCAACCATCTCGAACTGAGCTGCCTACACTTACCTTGAGACCATGCAAGCATCTCTGCAAGGGTCTGACCGCCGAGAGTGGGGCAACTGCCTCACGAATCAGAACAAAAAAAATGCAAGCGCGGCGCCAAAATGGCCGCCGCGCACTTTGCGGGCCCCCCCCACAGGACAGAGGATCCGGGTAGTTAGGGGCGTGGCCAGCTCCCTTATAAAAGGGGTGGCCACGAGGCAGCCGAGCTGCCATTTTGCCTCAGCGACGGAGCGGAGAAGTTTTTTCCCTGTACCTCCGTCGCTCGTTGGTATCACCGGGAAGCCTTTTGGGTCGATTTTGCCTAGCTAGCTTCCCTTTTTTGCTCGAGATGCCTTCCAAAAAGAAGGCTGCTGCGAATTCAGCCCGGGCTGTTAGGAGGCGCAACCCAGGTCGGAGGACCGTGGTGCCGCCTCCTCAACAGCCACCTTTGCCATCCCCGGCCGGGGCTGGTGGCTTGGGGTCTATCGCTCCTTGGCCCGATCAGAGTGCGGGCGCGGAGGGCGCTCCGGCCCGCGGCCCGCGAGCGGTGGACACCGCTCCTCCTCCTGCCCAATCTGTTGGGCCGATTACTTTTGGGCCGCAGCCTCTCCCGGGGCCCTCTAGCCTTGGGGGGTGGCCCGGTGCCCTGCCTTGGCAGGTTTCCTCACCAGCCCTACCGGGCTTCGGCCCTGGCCAATGGCCATATATGGGCCATGGGGTGCAGGGAACTGTCCCCATGCAAGGGTCAGGTGGGCCGGCCGGCTCTTTACCCATGGTTAATGTAGACACCTTACTGGCCCGTATTGCGGCCTTGGAGGAGTCTTTGGCCCGGGCCAGTCAGGCGGGTGCCCCTTTCGGGGTACCTTTTGAGGCGCTATCGGCAGCAGGACAACGGCCGGCGGGGAGGGTTGAGCTGCTGCAGGCGGGTGGCGCGGCTTCGGCCACTGCCTCGCAGCTCCCCAGCCAGCAACCTGGTGCGGGTCAAGCCCCGGTGATGAGCTCTACATCGGTCGTGAGCTCCGACGCCCCCAGTGGGCCAGAACCCCAAGTGGGGGGGGCCCGCGGGGGTGCAGCATGTGAGTATATGGTGCAAACGAGTACATCCACACACATTCCCAATATAGGGGGGACCTTTCAGTGGCCTTGACCTCGCGCGGGTGGTGCAGGGGCTAAGCCGCTGGCGACCCACCCGGCGACAACTACTGCCACCATGCCCGCTGGGGTGGGCCTCGGTTCTTACACTGCTGGGAACGTACTTGGGGTGGCAGGGTTAACTCAGGCCCCTTTGGGTAGGCCAGCTATCCCCTTTTCGGCTTTCCCGACGGCAGGGTATTCCTTGCCACTGGATGATCACTTGGCACAGGCTACCAGAGAAAAGATATGGCGAGGGGAGTATGTAGATATCTTCTCACTCCTGAACAGAGAGCCCACCAAGGAAGAAAGGGAGGGTCAGGATGAGAAGGACAAGGAGCAGGCACGCCGCCGTAAGCCGCCGCGTACCTGGGCTAACTGGCTCCCCGCTTATTTGATATACATGGCGGTATATTTGAGGGCGCGGCCGGATCTAGCTAGTCCCATGGTCCAATATTTGGACAACATATATAGGGCGATGGTAGATTTCCCGGGCCCCTCATGGCTAGCATATGATGAGGAATTCCGTATGAGGATTCCCCTCCACCCCGAGATGAGATGGGATGAGCCGTGCCAGAGACTGTGGCTCTTGTATATGACACCCACACGTCCTGCCCCGGGGGATAGATGCCATTGTGGCCATGCGGTCCAGCGAGCAGCTCCAGCGCAGGGTACCCGCCAACTGGCGGGGCAGGGGGTTCCAGCCCGCCTGCTGTGCTGGACTTTCTCGTCCAATGGTTCCTGCAGTCGGAGGAACTGCAGGTATAAGCATGAGTGTCCCACATGTTCTGGTCCCCATGCAGCCTCTGCTTGTCCCAAGCCTGGGGGGGCGCGAGGCAGAGGGAGGGGTGGACAGTGGGCTGGCAAGCCTGCCACGGATGGAACTAGTTCTCCGAAAGGCCCCCTCCCCAATTAAGGTGGACATGCTGGAGCGCTGGCTCGCATCGTACCCAAGGGGAGAGGACAGAGAGTATCTCATCCAAGGTTTTAAGCAAGGATTTCGTATCCCTTTTATGGGTGATAGATCCCCTCAGGATGCTCCCAACCTTTTATCCCTCAGAGGAAGGGAGGAGGTAGCCGAGGCCAGCATTAAAAAGGAATTAGACGCGGGCAGGGTCGCCGGACCTTTTCCCGCACCCCCTTTTCCCAACTTTAAGGTTTCGCCATTGGGTTTGGTTCCCAAAAAGTCCCTATGTGAGTTTCGCCTTATTCATCATTTGTCCTACCCAGCCGGCCGATCGGTCAACGATGCGATACCTGATGACCTTTGTTCGGTCAGGTATACATCGTTCGACCATGCGCTGCGCATGGTGCGCTCGTGTGGCCCGGGTGCCTTGCTGGCCAAGTGCGACATTAAGTCAGCTTTTCGCCTCTTGCCGGTGCACCCGGGCGACTTTGAATTGCTGGGTTTTAAGTTTAGAGGGGAGTATTATTTTGATAAGGCCATGCCTTTTGGCTGCTCCATATCATGCTCGGCTTTCGAGCGTTTTAGTACCTTCCTAGAGTGGGCTTTCGTCCGCAGGTCAGGGTCCCGGTCTGTAGCCCATTACCTGGATGACTTTTTATTCGGGGGTGAACGGGGCTGGGACACGTGTGCACGTCTCCTCAATACATTTCAGACGCTAATGCAGGAACTTGGTGTCCCTTTAGCGCCCGAAAAGACCGAGGGCCCGTCGACCGAACTAGTATTCCTGGGGGTTGAGATTGATACAGTAGTACAGGCTTCTAGGTTACCGGGTGATAAGGTGTCCAGGATAGTGACCCTTATCTCGGAATTGCTGGCCAAGCGTAAGGCATCCCTGAGGGGACTGCAGGTGCTACATGGGCACCTCAATTTTGCCTGCAGGGTGGTCGCACCGGGCAGGGCTTTCGCCCGGCGCTTATGCGACGCCATGGCAGGGTTATCCAGGCCCCACCACAGAGTCAGGCTTACCCGGGGTATCAGGGCAGACATGTTAGTCTGGTTGCAATTCCTGAGGGAGTTCAACGGGGTCTCATTTTGGAGGTCTGACCTCCTGGCATCCCCCAATTTCCAGATACAGTCTGATGCCTCAGGATCCCTGGGTTATGGGATGTACTTCGATGGGAAGTGGGCCTATGGTGGGTGGCCACCGGCATGGGCAGGCACAGGTCGCCTGCGGGATCTCACATACCTGGAATTTTTTCCCATTCTCGGGGCTTTGATGCTATGGGGCGAACAGTGGGCTAATTCGGTGGTGCATTTCTGGTGCGACAATGCTGCTGTTGTACACATTGTCAATGCACAGACTTCTAAATCGCCCAGAGTCATGGATCTAGTGCGCCATTTTGTGCTGCGCTGCCTGCGCCTCAACGTCTTGTTCAGGGCCAGGCATCTCCCAAGGGTTAATAACGATATTGCTGACGCTTTGTCCCGCCTGCAGATCTCTCGGTTCCGCGCCTTGGCCCCGGATGCGATTGGCCTGTCACTAGCGCCACGCACGCGTAAGGCGTATCAACAAGCATTCAATTTGTATAGGGCTTTTGCTACTCAATTTCAATTGCCAGAGACCTGGCCTATCCCGGTGGACCATGTTCTGCGGTTCATGGTTCACCTGCATGCACAGGGCCTTGCACCTCGCACCATAGCATCCAAGCTCTCGGCGTTGGCTTTTATGGCCAAAGTAGGGGGTCATGTGGATACCACCTCTGACTTCCGTGTGAGACACGTTTTGGAGGGGTGGGTGCGCGAGCGCGGGCCTTGCCCGGACGACCGGCACCCTATTTCCCCAGGGGTTCTTACCCAGTTGGCCCGGGGCTGGCCAGGCCTCTGTTTTGATCATTATGAGGCAGCCCAATTTCATGCAGCCACAACGGTGGCCTTTTTTGGAGCGCTCCGCATCAGCGAACTCGTGATGCTGTCTAAGGCGGATGCAAGTGGTAGGGCACTGGAACGCGGAGATGTATATGTTGCCAAAGACTGGGCCCAGTTGAGGATTCGCTCCTCTAAAACAGATCAGCATGGCGTAGGCAGTGGAGTAAGACTGCTACGGTGTTCTTTGGCAGACATCTGTCCGGTTGGTGCCCTACAGGAATACCTGGCACTGCGTGGCATGCACCACGGCCCGTTTTTCTGTCACCAAGATGGGTCTCCCCTTACTAAATTTCAGTTTTGGAAGGTGACTGCCAGAGCCCTCACCAGGGTGGGACTACCAGGTGCCCGTTATGGCACACATTCGTTCCGTGTTGGCGCAGCCTCTACAGCGGCTGCTTTTGGGTACTCTGGGGCTGACATACGTAGCATGGGGAGGTGGGGCTCACAATGTTTTCAGTTTTATGTGCGCCCACTCCTGCCATGAGTACCAATCCAGTCACCTTACCTCCCTTTTTCTCAATTTTCTTACAGACCCTGGGTGTCGTATTACACCGGTGACAGTATGGCTGGTGGGCCACAGCTATGTGCTCAGGGCAGCGCGTTACGCTGCGGCGACAGAGTGGACCCCGACTGGGACTGGGTGACCACGCCAGTCTCGCATGGCATGGTAAGCCTGGGATGTTATGGCGGGAGCTGCGGCCTTTCCTTTTTTCTGGCCTGGGGGCTGACCCGCCTGACATTCTAATCATCCACCTGGGGGGCAATGATTTGGGCCAGGTCACCGGCTTATCGCTCAAGCATGCGATTTGCGAGGACCTCGCCTACTTGCATTATGTCTGGCCTGCCACAGCCCTGGTTTGGTCGGACATTGTTCCGCGCCACTCTTACAGAGGGGGCGTTAACCTCCTGGCCCTTGACCGAGCTAGGCGCGCGGTCAATAAGGCAGTGGCGCGGTTTCTCACCACCAGGGCTTGGGGACGGGTTAGTCATCACCCCGATATTAGTCTGCAAAAGTGTGACTTGTATGCAGGGGATGGGGTCCATCTGTCGCGTGGAGGTATGGACCTCCTGTTGGGTGACTGGCGAGCAGGCCTGTTGACCGAGCTGACGGTCTGGGGGGGGCGTCAGGTCTTCTGTGAAGCCCCTCCGTGTGGCGGGTAGCACTGGTAAGGTAAACAGTATGACCCACAAGTATCCGGCAGGTTCGCAATTGACTGGACAACACTAGACAGGAATAAAGTAGTTAAACGTTGTCCGGTCAACGACGAACCAGGCGATGGGGTGATGATGATTGCTAACCAGCATGCATCACCCCTGTGATTTCACGGATACGCGTCAGAGGGTGGGGTCATGAGTTAGTTATTGACTACGGTCAACAATTTGTTTGTTGTTGACAAACAAATTGATACAAATTGATACATTGTAACCAATTGCCGTTGGCAATTTTGGGGTGGTACCTTACCAGTGTTACTTCGGCCTGCTTGCCTTAGGAATTATGATTGGTCGTTTTACCAATACAAATTTATAATTCGGACTAGGGCATTGAATCAATAAATGTGGCCCTTTGCTGTTATCCACTTTCAATGTTGTCTGTGTCCGTTATTGGGGGGGTGCGCCTGCAATGCAAGCGCGGCGCCAAAATGGCCGCCGCGCACTTTGCGGGCCCCCCCCACAGGACAGAGGATCCGGGTAGTTAGGGGCGTGGCCAGCTCCCTTATAAAAGGGGTGGCCACGAGGCAGCCGAGCTGCCATTTTGCCTCAGCGACGGAGCGGAGAAGTTTTTTCCCCTCCACCCCCTCCCTAGTTAACAGTGTGATCATGGTCGCTTCGGGGCCGGGTGGGAATTTTTGGTTGGGACCCATATTGGCTTCGGGTCCTGGCTTTTTTGCCCATCCCACACTGTTGCTATGGTTTGATATAGGGGTCTTTCTTCGTTCCTACTGTTGACTTTGGTCACATGGGCGGGTAGCACTGGTAAGGTAAACAGTATGACCCACAAGTATCCGGCAGGTTCGCAATTGACTGGACAACACTAGACAGGAATAAAGTAGTTAAACGTTGTCCGGTCAACGACGAACCAGGCGATGGGGTGATGATGATTGCTAACCAGCATGCATCACCCCTGTGATTTCACGGATACGCGTCAGAGGGTGGGGTCATGAGTTAGTTATTGACTACGGTCAACAATTTGTTTGTTGTTGACAAACAAATTGATACAAATTGATACATTGTAACCAATTGCCGTTGGCAATTTTGGGGTGGTACCTTACCAGTGTTACTTCGGCCTGCTTGCCTTAGGAATTATGATTGGTCGTTTTACCAATACAAATTTATAATTCGGACTAGGGCATTGAATCAATAAATGTGGCCCTTTGCTGTTATCCACTTTCAATGTTGTCTGTGTCCGTTATTGGGGGGGTGCGCCTGCAAAACTATGGTTCCCAGCATCCTCTGTGCCATGCAACCCCTCAGCCAATCAGGCTGAAGGGCGCAAGAGCGGAGAATGCTGGGAAGCCGGCACACATGCTAAAAAACTGCCAACATGCCAGCTAACATAGCGGGGAGAAGAGGGGGAGAGCCCATCTTCTCCCCACACGCCTGCGGCTGCCGCTTCACTCAGGGAGACAAAGGCGGAGGATGGCGCTCCGTTCTCTGCCTTCACCTCCCAGAGTGAAGCCATCACTTTATGCGGGGGGGGGCACTGGTGCCTTCCGCCCCCACCCACTGAGGGAAGCGAACAGCTTCCCCAGGAAGCAAAGGCAGCGAATGGGGCTCTGTCTGCTGCCTTTTCTTCCTGAGGAAGTGTTTCGCTTTCAACCAGGGGCGGCGGGGGGGGAACGGTGCCTTCGCAACCCTCCCACCGAGGAAAGCAAACAACTTCCTTGGAGGTACTCACCCGGGTGCAGTGCAGCCTCCTCAACTGCAGCCTCCTCTCTCTCTCTCTTTCTCTTTGTGTGTGTGTGTGTGTGTGTGTGTGTGTGTGTGTGCGCGCGCACGCACATACACCGAAGCCACCCCTAACCACCAACACACACAATAAACATGCCCGGCTTGCCGGGCAAAAAATGCTAGTATTAAATAAGCTGCAGCATTTTCTGCACCTTTTCCCACCTGGAAAATAGATACTTTTCAAAACTGGGGACTGCTTACTGTTCCCTTTTGGTGTGTATGTGTTTCTGGAGGTGGCACTGATGGTTTATTTTTTTTGTTATTTGACCCCCAGAGATGCCCAGGAGGCTCGTTTCATGTCTCCTAGATCCGTTGTGCAGCACACAGGTATCAAACCCCGACCTTCCAGTCTTCAAGCTCAGTGTCTTAACCACTAAGCCACCGCAGTGCTGCCTAAATTTTGGATTATTTCTCTGGTTGGAACAAAGAGAAAGATAACAAGAACCTGACTGCAGCAAGCAATGAACAACAACAATCATGGTGGAAATATAGTCAAAGCCTGGGTAATTCCACTTCTCAGATACTCAGTTGAAGCAATGAACTAGGCCAAAGGTGAACTGGAAAAATAAATTTGAAAATGCAGAAATTGATAGTATTTAATCTTTTCCCACTGATCCCAATGGTGGTGTCTCTAAGCATGTGCCAGTAAAATCCAGGGGTTAAGTTAGATAAGAAACATCATTGTACCACATTGTGATACAATGTGTGTCGATTACAGTTAGTGCTCTTTGCATGAAAGCTGGGGATACCTGCTGACTCAGCAAATGAATACTCCAGATGTTATTAAAATACAAGTACCACTAGCCTTAGTTAGCATAAACCATTGGTGAGGGATGATGGGAGCTGCATACCCACAATTGTACTTCCCTAGCTTGGTATGCCATGAGAGATGTATGAAGTGCAATGCAAGCGCGGCGCCAAAATGGCCGCCGCGCTCTTTGCGGGCCCCCCCCCCACCGGACTTGGACATCCGGTTAGTTAGGGGGGCGTGGCCAGCACCCTTTAAAAGGGGTGGCCACGAGGCAGCCGTGCTGCCATTTTGCGAAGCGACGGAGAGGAGAAGTTTTTCCCCAATTGCTCCGTCGCTCTTCCCTTTAGCCGGGAAGCCTTTTTTGGGCAGCGGTTTTTTCTTAGCCCCTTTTCTTCGGCTTCCCAGCAATTCGCGGCAATGCCTTCCAAAAAGAAGGCGATGGCGAATGCGGTTCGCCCTTCCAGGAGGCGCCAGCCGGGTCGGAGGACCGCGACTGCGCCCCCTCAGCAGGCCCCCTTGCCGGGGGCGCCCACTGGGACCGGTGGGATGGGGTCGATTGCTCTTTGGCCTGAGGCTGGGCAGCCTCAGACCAGCCCGGCGGGGGCTGCGGCCCCCGGCCCGCAATTAGCGGCCACCAGCCCGGGTCTGGCGCATACCCAGGCTGGGCCTTCGGACCTTGGCACGCAGCTTCCAGCGGTGGGCTTTAACCAAGGGGGTTGGCTGGGTTCCCTTCCCTGGCAGGGCATGCCCCCGGCCCCTCTGGGGTCGGTGGTTGGGGCATGGCCATATTCGGGCCCCGGGGTCCAGAGACCTGGCCCGGCACCTGCTACCAGTGGGCCGGCTGGCCCTATGCCCCCCATCAGCGTTGGGGGCTATGTAAACGTTGATGCCCTACTGGCCCGCGTAGCGGCCCTGGAGGCATCTTTGGGGATAGTTAATCCATCCGGGGCACCTTTTAGTTTACAGGTCAACGCAACGTCTGCTGGTCTATGGCAGGCGGCCGAACGGGTCGAGCTGCCTGAGGCACGTAGGTCGGCGCCAGCCACGGCCTCGCAGCTCCCCACGCAGCAGATGCCGCCGGCAGGTAGTGGTCAGGCACCGTCTACGAGCTCGGTTGTGGTCGTGAGCTCCGACGCCCGGAGTGGGCCGGAACCCCCGGTGGGGGCGGCCCATGGGGGTGCAACTTGTGAGTATATGGTTCAAGCTAGTGTACCCACACCACAACCCACAACGGGGGGAAGTTTACAGTGGCCATGGCCACGCTTGGCCGGGGCGGCGGGTCAGCCGCCGCCGGCCCATCCGGGGACGGCTCCACCACTCCAAGGCCCCACTTGGGGCGGGGCACCCTGTCCTGCGGGGAACCTACTGGGGGTGGCGGGGCTGGTCCAGGCTCCTTTCATGGTGCCCAGCACTGTCAATGTGCCGGTGTCGGCATTTCCGACAGCAGGTTATTCCTTACCCCTTGGGGATCATCTGGCCCAGGCCACCAAGGAGAAGATCTGGCGGGGGGAGTATGTGGACATTTTCTCCCTTCTGAATAGAGAACCCACCAAAGAGGAGAGGGAGGGGCAGGACGAGAAGGACAAGGAGCAGTCACGTCGGCGTAAGCCGCCACACACGTGGGCCAACTGGTTACCCACGTACCTTATATACATGGCGGTGTACCTCAGGGCCCGTCCTGACCTGGCGATTCCGATGGTCCAGTATTTGGACAACATATACCGGGCGATGGTCGATTTCCCTGGCCCGTCGTGGTTGGCTTACGACGAAGAATTCCATATGAGAGTGCCCCTACACCCAGAGATGAGGTGGGATGAGCCCTGCCAGAAGCTGTGGCTTCTGTACATGACCCCCACGCGCCCTGCGCCAGGGGAGAGGTACCATTGTGGACATGCGGTCCAGCGAGCTGCTCCAGCCCAGGCACCCCGCCAGGTGGCGGGGCAGGGGGTTCCAGCCCGCCTGCTGTGTTGGAGCTTCTCGGCCAATGGTGCGTGCAACAGGAAGCAGTGTCGATACAGGCACGAGTGTCCCTCTTGTGCTGGCCCCCATGCCGCCTCCGCGTGTCCGAGGGCAGGCGGACTGCGGGGCAGAGGTAGAGGTGGACAGGGAGCGGGCAGAACTGCCGCAGAGGGAGCTGGTCAAGCAAAAGGCCCCCTCCCCAATTAATGTGGGCATGTTGGAGCGTTGGCTCACGATGTACCCGAGGAGGGCGGATGCAGCTTACCTGCTTGAGGGTTTCCAGCAGGGGTTTCACATTCCTTTCACAGGGGACAGGTCCCCCCAAGATGCTCCCAACCTGTTGTCACTCAGGGGAAGGGAGGAGGTGGCTTCCATGAGCATTGCTAAGGAGGTTGATGCTGGCAGGGTCGCTGGACCTTTTCCTGTCCCACCATTTCCCAATCTCAAGGTTTCCCCGTTGGGGTTAGTGCCCAAGAAGTCACCGGGGGAATTCCGTTTGATACACCACTTGTCTTACCCGGCCGGCCGTTCGGTCAACGATGCTATCCCTGATGACCTTTGTTCGGTCAGGTATACATCTTTTGACCAGGCCCTGCGCATGGTGTGCTCATGTGGCCCTGGTGCACTACTGGCTAAGTGCGACATTAAGTCCGCGTTCCGTCTCCTGCCAGTGCACCCGGGTGACTTTGAGTTGCTGGGTTTCAAGTTCCGGGGTGGATTTTATTTTGACAAGGCCATGCCTTTTGGCTGTTCCATTTCATGCTCGGCATTTGAGCGTTTCAGCACCTTCCTGCAGTGGGCCTTTGTTCGCAGGTTAGGGTCTCGGTCTGTAGCCCACTACCTTGATGATTTCTTATTCGGGGGTGAACGGGGCTGGGACACGTGCACGCGTCTCCTACATACATTTCAGACGCTAATGAAGGAACTCGGTGTCCCTTTAGCGCCCGAAAAGACCGAGGGCCCATCAACCAAGCTCACATTTCTGGGGGTGGAGATTGACACGGTCGTGCAGGCATCCAGGTTACCTGTTGATAAGGTTTCACGGATCATTGCACTCATTTTGGACTTGCTGGCCAAACGCAAGGTGTCCCTTCGGGAGCTCCAGGTGTTATATGGTCATCTCAATTTTGCTTGCAGGGTGGTCGCACCTGGCAGAGCCTTTGCTCGACGCTTGTGCGACGCCATGACTGGCTTGGCCATGCCCCACCACAAGGTCCGACTGAACAAGGGCATGAGGGCTGATATGCTCATCTGGCTTCAGTTCCTGAGGGAATTCAACGGGGTGTCATTTTGGAGGTCCGACCTTTTGGTTTCCCCTCGTTTTCAGGTTCAGTCGGATGCATCTGGGTCCCTGGGTTATGGGATTTACTTCGAAGGGAAGTGGGCCTACGGCAGATGGCCGCCAGCCTGGTGGGGCACGGATCGTTTGCGCGATCTCATGTACCTAGAATTTTTCCCCATTCTGGGAGCTTTGATGCTATGGGGCGAGGAATGGGCCAATTCGGTCGTTCATTTCTGGTGTGACAATGCGGCAGTTGTCCACATTGTCAACTCACAGACGTCAAAATCTCCCAGGGTTATGGAGCTGGTCCGCCAGTTTGTGTTGCGCAGCCTACGCCTCAATGTGCTTTTTAGGGTCAGACATGTTCCAGGTATTAATAATGATCTCGCTGACGCTTTGTCCCGCCTGCAGATCCCCCGGTTCCGTGCCTTGGCCCCGGACGCAGAGGAATTTCCCTCGCCGCTCCCGGACGTGATATGGACGCTTGGCAAGGATAGGTGAACCGGGCGATCGGCATGTCTCTCGCGCCCCGCACACGTAAGGCGTATAACCATGCATTTAGTTAATTCAGGGCCTTTTGTGCCCGATCCCGCCTACCTGAAAGTTGGCCCATCCCAGTGGCTCACATCCTCCAATTTATGGTTTACTTACATACCCAGGGCTTAGCTCCCCGCACCATAGCATCTAGGCTGTCAGCGCTGGCATTCATGGCCAAGGTGGGTGGTTTTGCTGACAGCACAAATGATTTTCGCATACGACATGTTTTGGAAGGGTGGGTGCGGGAACGTGGGCGCAGCCCGGACGACCGCCACCCGATTTCTCCAGGGGTACTTACCCACCTTGCACGGGGCTGGCATGACCTGTGTTTCGACAGGTATGAGGCAGCCCTGTTTCATGCAGCTACAACGGTGGCCTTTTTTGGGGCGCTCCGCATCAGTGAGCTGGTGCTACTGTCTAAGGCGGATGCGAGTCATAGGGCACTGGAACTCGAAGATGTCTATGTTTCCAATGATTGGGCTCAGCTGAGGATACGCTCCTCTAAAGATGATCAGCACGATGTAGGCAGTGGTGTAAGACTGCTACGATGTTCCATGGCAGACATCTGTCCGGTTGGTGCCCTACAGGAGTTCCTTGCACTACGTGGTACGCACCCTGGCCCGTTTTTCTGTCGCCAAGATGGGTCTCCCCTTACTAAATTTCAATTTTGGAAGGTGACCGGTAAGGCACTAGCCAGTGTTGGCCTCCATGGGGCTCGCTACGGCACCCATTCATTCAGGATAGGGGCGGCTTCCACCGCAGCGGCGTTTGGGTACTCTGAGGCTGAGATACGCAACATGGGAAGGTGGGGATCACGATGTTTTCAGTTGTATGTTCGCCCTCTTCAACCGTGAGTACCAGTTAGTCACTGCCCCTTTTTTCCCCTTTTTCCTGACAGACCCTGGGTGTCGTCTTACACTGGTGACAGTATGGCTGGTGGGCCACAGCTATGTGCACAGGGCAGCGCAGTTTGCTGCGGCGACAGAGTGGGGACCCCGACTGGGACTGGGTGCATCCGCAAGTCTCAGGTGGTACGGTAAGCGCGGAATGTTATGGCGGGAACTGTTGCCATTCCTTTTCTCCATCAGGAATGCTGACCCGCCTGATGTCCTGATTATACACCTTGGGGGTAATGATTTGGGACAGGTCACGGGCCTATCGCTGAAGCATGCGATTTGCGGTGACCTGGCCTACTTGCATTATGTGTGGCCTGCCACAACCCTGCTTTGGTCGGACATGATACCGCGGCACGCTTACAGGGGAGGGTTTAACCTTCAGGCCCTTGATCGGGCTCGGCGCTCGGTGAATAGGGCTATTGCCCGGTTCCTTATGGACAAGGGTTGGGGGCGCGTCATACGACACCCCACTATCACTCTCCAAAATTATGAGCTTTACACAGGGGATGGGGTCCATCTGTCGCCGGGAGGTATGGACCTCTTGTTGGGAGATTGGCGAGCAGGCCCGTTGACCGAGCTGACGGTCTGGGGGGGGGGGCGGTGAGCCTTTGTTGAAGCCTCCCTGTGTGGCAGGTAGCACTGGTAAGGTAAACATTTATGACCCACAGGTATCCGGCAGGTTCGCAATTGACTGGACAACACTAGACAGGCACAAGTTGGTTAACGTTGTCCAGTCAACGATGAACCAGGCAATGGGGTGATGGCACGAGCTAGGCAGCATGCATCACCCCGTTATTTTACGGATACGCGTCAGAGGGTGGGGTCAGTAGTTAGATTATTGACTACGGTCAACAATTTGTTTGTTGTCAACAAACAAATTGATACAAATGGATACATTGTAACCAATTGCCGTTGGCAATTTTGGGTGGAACCTTACCAGTGTTACTTCGGCCTGCTTGCCTTAAGAATTATAATTGGTTGAATACCAATAGAAATTTATAATTCGGACTAGGGCATGAATCAATAAATGTGGCCCAATGCCGTTTTCCACTTTTACCAGTGTCTGAGTCCTTTATTGGGGGGTGCGCCTGCAATTAAAACTATCGTTTGTATCCCTGTGCATTGGGTTTTGTGCCTTATAGCTGAGCATTTTGAATTTTCCGCTCTGTTGCCTTCCAACTGTAACTGAATGTGCTTGGTTTTATGATAGGCTTAGCATCCTCATGGCTATTAATTAGAAAGAGGCTCTGCCACATTCATTATTCAGGAGCTTGGCAGGGGCTGCATGGCATTCATTCATGGGGGAGCGAAGCACCAGATGTTCTGCCTACTGTTGGTTTTGGCCATTAGGCCTTTGATAAATAAGGAGTCTACTGTGAGCACATGATATTGATTTTCCAGTCTACATACAGGGCACCTTTTCAGACAGGAATGCATTTGGAAGTGCTAATTATTTATCTCAAAGGCCAATGACTAGACAGTTATCTGGCCTCTTCTCTTGATTTCCCTCTCTGTGGCAAGGACCACTTCTTTTGAAGGAGTTACTTTGGACAGTCCACAAAAGCTTAAGCAAAATAAACCTCATGAAATGCCATATGCCCAAGTAGTTACTATGGCAACTGTGCACCAATTATCATAACCTGCTCAGCTGTGCGTTCGATAATATTCTCATACCCTGGTAACTTGAGTGGAACATCTAAACCAGGGGTAGGCTACCTAGTGGTCCCACAAATGTTACGAACTACAACTGCCCTAAGTCAAAATTAGTCCAAAAGTATCCTGCAAGGGCCAGCTAGCCTATCCCAATTTAACCCACACAATTAAGTACTTTCTATGAAATGTGTATGTTTTAAAGGTAAGTTTGTTCTACCATCTTTTCAGTTTTTAACATCTCCTCATAAAATTTTAAATTGGTTTTATACACCTGAAATTTTGAAAGTATGTCTGATCTCTCCCCACCCCCATTTATCAGATTCTTTCTAAAATCAAAGATGTGGTGATCAACCTTTTCTGGAACGTTATTGGCATGATTTTCAATTCACTTAAGAAACTGTCCCATTTCTGCATGTACTCAGGGACAGAGGTTTATAATCCTCAGAAAACTGCACTAACAACGGCCACTTTTTCTGGCTAGCTTTCCATTAATAGAGCTCTGCATCATCTGTTCAAGACAGCTTGGGTTAAAGTCACAATGCTTCTGTCTCTACTAATCAAAAGTCGTCTTTTGTTAATGCAACAAAGGCAGATGTTGCTTAAAGAATGGAGTGTCAAAAGGTCAACAATTTTGGTTGTCATGTAGGCAACCGAAATCTTGGATGTCTATCATTGATTGGTGAGTAGAAGACCACTGGAGGAAGTAGTGAATCAAAACATCATACTTCAGTGCTGTGGCAGAGACATGGGACTGGTTTTTTAAAAAAGCTTAATTGAGTCAACAAGAAACTCTGGGGACAGGATGGAGGAGACCATAATTTCTGTCATTCTTGATCACCCAAGGAATTCCAGCCTTTAAAATAATAATAATAATAATAATAATAAAGTTTAATTTCTATCCCGCTTTCCTGACACAAGTGCCACTCAAAGCGGCTCACAACATATACAAATACAATAAACAGAGCAAAATATACAATAAGCCATAAAAGACAATACATAATTAATGCAATCAAAACATCAGAATAAGCAAAAATGCAATACAAAATATAAGTAATTAAGCAATACCACAATGAAAAATTACACAGAAAAATCAACCTCAACCACGCAGCAGCCACAAAGGCACCCTATAGTTCAAAATCTGTGAGGCAGCTGCGTCGGCGGCAATGGCTGCCACCTGTCTCTCCCCAGTGGGGCCGATGGCATGGGCTCCCGGGGTGGGACAGGGAGCTGCTCGAAGCGGCTGGCATCATCGTCCCTTCCCTGCCTCCCATTCCCGGGCCGAGCAACGATGGCCCCCGGAAGAGGCAATGCGGCGACGATGGAGGGGCTCCGGCGGCGTCTTCTTTTGAGCCCTCTCCGCAGGCAGGGCTCGGAGGGCGGGGAGACGCACCTGCCTCCCATTCCCGGGCCGAATAGCGAGGGCCCCGGAAGAGGCAACGCGGCGACAATGGAGGGGCTCCGGCGGCGTCTTCTTTTGAGCCCTCTCCGCAGGCAGGGCTCGGAGGGCGGGGAGACGCACCTGCCTCCCATTTCCGGGCCGAATAGCGAGGGCCCCGGGAAGAGGCAACGCGGCGGCGATGGCGGGGCTCCGGCGGCATCTCCTTTTGAGCCCTCTCCGCAGGCAGGGCTCGGAGGGCGGGGAGACGCACCTGCCTCCCATTCCCGGGCCGAATAGCGAGGGCCCCGGGAAGAGGCAACGCGGCGGCGATGGCGGGGCTCCGGAGGCGTCTCCTTTTGAGCCCTCTCCGCAGGCAGGGCTCGGAGGGCGGGGAGACGCACCTGCCTCCCATTCCCGGGCCGAATAGCGAGGGCCCCGGGAAGAGGCAACGCGGCGACGATGGAGGGGCTCCGGCGGCGTCTTCTTTTGAGCCCTCTCCGCAGGCAGGGCTCGGAGGGCGGGGAGACGCACCTGCCTCCCATTCCCGGGCCGAATAGCGAGATCATTAAATCTAATAAAATTAAAAGTAAGTATCTCAGTACTGCAAATTTTGATGACACAGTCTTATTTATTTATTTGTATTAGAGTGTTGCACAATCTAAAATGATGGATGTACATGAAATCGAGATACTATTCAAAGCAAATTAAAAAGTTAAAATAATTAGACTATTCCCCCCCCCCACCCCCCAAACAAGCTACTTCAATAGTATTATCCTGGATGCTTACTAGATCTTCTTTTGTGCACATGGTGGAGCAAAAACTACACACTTTTCAATGCTGCATAGACTGAATTTCTCCACACTCACAGAATTTCCCCCCCTGTATCCAAGTAACCACATTTTATTTGATTATTCTTTGAGCGTCCTACTTCATAGTCTATTGGGTGACTTCCAGATGGCCCAGCCATAATCTTGTCCTGGTGGGAGACACGTTTTTAGCATTCATCCATTCAACAAGGTATTACTTTTCCTTTTCTTAGACCTCTTCCTCTTGTTCAATGTTTAGTGCTCAAGAGATGTACAGAAAACTTTTCTTTGAGTTTAGCCACCATCTAAACTTTGGGCAGGGCTGCCCAAACTATGGCCTTGGGGGCTGGATCCGGCCCCTGACACCAATTCATCTGGCCCACAAAGCCCTCATTGCTCCTGGAAGGGAGAGTAAAATGTGCTCATACGGGCACATTTTACTTCCACTTCTAGGAGCGACAAGGGCTTTGTGGGCCAGATGAATTGGCATCAGGGGGCCAGATCTGGCCCCCAAGCCATAGTGACTGGCTCCCTGAACCACGTGACCAGCTCATGGCCTGAGAAGTTTGGGTTTGGTGTTGATGAACTAGATGGGTTTGGTACTGTGTTATCTTATTTCATTCATTATTTGTTTGTTCCTATCAGCCTAATTCCAGAGGGGCAATGCCAATCAAATAATAGACGTTTCCAGTGGATGTTGGTTTCAGACAGTCAGTAATAGTCCTGCATGTGGCAGTGACACTGTGGAACAAGAAGAATTGCAAACCCCTCCCCCAATGCCTTATTACTGCTCTAATTTATTTATTTATTTTTAAAATTAAATTTTATTAAGTTTAAAACATAATCATAAACATACTAAAACATACCAAACATGCCAAAAGGAAAAGATGAAATAAAACAATACAACAATACAAAAAGAAGACATCCACTTCTGACATGTAATAAGAATAACCTCAGTTATAATGGGTATCTCACGTGTTTCTATACTGTATTATCTGATATATTTTCTTAAGAAATTTTAACTTCTATACACTTTCTTCAATCCATATATATAAACCTTAATTATTCATTTACCCAAATTCTTAATTTTAAGATCACATAATAATTCAAATAATAATTCACAATAAATTTCACCCAAGTGTTATTTACATTACCCTGGAATCTGCTGTATTTGTCATCTCAGTATATTATTGTTTCCAAAAACTGTTCTAATTTAAACCATTTAAAAGTTACTGCTAGGTTGTTGTTTTTTGGTATGTACACATGCATAGATGCACACACAAGTACACAGACAGCAAGTGGATAAACAATGATTCTATTTTTCCTCAGTAGAAGCAGTAATAGCTTTTGGGATAAAGCAGATGAGTAATTAGAGATGACTGTTTTAGAAACATCAGCTCTCATCAGAATATATGGTATATGCTATCAAATAGTTTCTGGCTTATAATGACCACTTTAAATAATGATTTCCAGAATGATCTAGACTGCTGAAATCTTTTATACTAAAAAGTGTGGCTTCATTTATTGAGCCGATCTATCCAATGTTAACTCTTAATCTTTTCTTATCAACTTTCACTTTCCCTAGCTTTATTGTCTTTTACAATGAGTTTACTCACAATATAACTGAAGTATGATAGCCTCTGATTAGTCACTTCCAGTGAGAGTTGATCTAGAATGCAATTATGTGTCTTTCTGGTTGTCCATGGTATGTGTAAAACTCTCCTCCAACTTCATGTTTCAACTGAACCAGAGTTCCTTGTCAGCTTTCTTCTTAGTCCAACTTTTGCATTGACTTATTGGAATTGGGAATCCCTCAGTTCAAATGATACATTTAATATAGACAGTGGTAAAGGGCTCTTAGCTTTGTAGTTCAAATGATATGGAGGACCAAAGGTTCTCCATCTACATTTTGGATTGAGGAAATGTAAATAGTTACATTCCTTTCCTCATAGAGCCATCATTTCAAAATCTGTCAAAACCACAGTTGTTCCACCTCAAGCTCTTCTCAGGTTGCAAAAAAGTTGGGCAATTAATGATCCCCTGCATTATGTGCAGTTCCCCCTTGTTTTGATCAAGCTATAAGTCCATATGCCACACGTGTATCCCACACGCCAGCAAGGTGATGCTCAAGTTAATGCAGGATAGACTTCAGCAGCATGTGGAGAGAGAATCACCAGAGGTGCAGGCTGGTTTCAGAAGAGGCAGGGAACTAGAGACCACATCACCAACATACATTGAATCATGGAGAAAACAAAGGAATACCAGAAACAAGTTTACTTTTGTTTATTGACTACACCAAGG
The DNA here is from genome assembly GCA_035047305.1 of Bradypodion pumilum. Classification (NCBI taxonomy): domain Eukaryota; kingdom Metazoa; phylum Chordata; class Lepidosauria; order Squamata; family Chamaeleonidae; genus Bradypodion; species Bradypodion pumilum. Next base: position 200,171,570 of record JAWDJD010000001.1, read on the forward strand.
CATTTGACTGTTTGGACGACAACAAGATGTGGCAAGTAATTAAAGAGATGGGAATACCAGAACACCTCATATGCCTCCTGAGAAATCTGTACATGAATCAAGAAGCAACAGTTAGGACAGAACATGGAATGACAAAGTGGTTTGGAATAGGAAAAGGAGTAAGATAAGTCTGCATTTTATCACCCTGCTTATTCAACTTATACACAGAGCACATAATGTGCAATGCATGGATGGAGGAATCACAATATGGGATTAAAATTGCTGGGAGAAACATCAACAATCTGAGATATACAGACGATACCACCTTAATGGCAGAAAGTGAGGAAGACCTAAAGAATCTCTTGATTGGGTTCAAGGAGGAGAGTGCAAAAGCTGGCTTGAGACTCAATATTAAGAAAACCAATATTATGACAACAGGCCCAATTAGTTCCTGGAAAATAGATGGGGAAGAAGTAGAAGCAGTGACAGATTTTACATTCTTAGGATCAAAGATCACTGCAGATGGCGACTGTAGCCATGAAATAAAAAGGCGACTGATTATTGGGAGGCAAGCTATGAGAAACTTGGGGAACACAGTGAAAAGCAGAGACATCACATTGCAAACAAAAATTCGCATAGTCAAAGCAATGGTATTCCCGGTGGTAATGTATGTCTGTGAGAGCCTGACCATAAGGAAAGCTGAGCACAGAAAAATAGATGCCTTTGAGATGTGGTGTTGAAGGAGAGTTTTGAGGTTCCCCTGGACAGCAGGAAGAACAAATAGATCGATCTTAGAAGAAATCAACCCTGACTGCTCCTTAGAAGGTCAAATAGTAAAGCTGAAGCTGAAGTACTTTGGACATCAATTGAGAAGGGAGGATTCACTTGAGAAGGCCTTGATGCTGGGAAAGGGGGAGGGCAAAAGAAGAAGGGGGAGGCCAAATATGAGATGGCTAGATGGTATTGTAGACACATTGGGAACAGAACTGGGAGGGCTGAGGAGGATGGTGGAGGACAGATGTGCCTGGGGGGAATTGGTCCATAGGGTTGCAAAGGGTTGGTATCGACTGTGCGACTGAACAACAACAGATAAGTCAATAACAAAATGCTCATTTACAACCATCTTCTGAATACCTGAGAAAATGTTCCAATGCATTTGCAATTTTCTAGACTCTATATTAGGCAATTGGATTGGTGTGGTCAGACTGCAGGAATCCAGCAATACACTCCATGCAGCTGTTGTATTCATGACTCAGAGAAATGAAAATGTTCCAAGGGTGTTAGACCATTCCTTGGGAAAGAGGCGTTGGGGGGGGGGGGCTTCACAAAATCTGTTTCCACAAATGGGGTAGAATTACCACATCACTCACATTTTGCATGTGTGTCTACATAATATCATTCTCATGGGTAATCTTCCTAAAAATAAATTTAGACGTTTTAAAAATAATTTAAAATAACAAACAATCACATGTAACCAATATAGCAGAATTGAAATAGTTCTCATTCCTCAACACATACATCTGTAGCAACCAATCTAGTTCTATCATTATATGAGCTCATGAATATAACTGTTCTCCCTTTTTTAATTATGTACTTCCAGATATTATTTAATGTTTGCTTTTTTAAAAAAGAAAGAGTAGTACCATCTCTGCTGGCAGAAATGCCTCTTACTGCCTTTTAACGAATAGGATGAGAAGATTGTGGTGGATATAATACAGCCTACAAGATGCTTGCATCCTCTGTCACATATTTTGGCAGTCCCCAGATTTCCCCTGCTGGGAAAAAACAAAAACCTTTTGCTCCCAAAAGTAGAATTCTCATGGCTGGGTGCTTGAAAGGACAAGTCATCTTTAAATCCATGTATTGATGGCTTAATGTATATGTAGTGAAGGTCATTAATACTGTTCCCCTGCTCCCCTCCACCCCAGTGACCCAAAGTAAATGTCCAGTCATTTCTGGATTTGGGGAGAAAATTGAAAACACATTTTTGGCTCAATCGTGCCATGTGAGGATCTAGGACAATAAAAATTGGTTCTTAACTCCCATAGCTGCACATGCTTGACCTGAAGTTTATCACATTGGCAGGCATGGATTTATAAATGTCATGCAAATGAACCTGCTCAGGAGTACAAATTCCCTTCAGCCTTTATTAATAACTCTTTAGATGAACTTTCCATTAGCATTAGTCTGTAAAATATTTATCCAGAAAGGCTGCTTAAATAAAAGGGTGTTGTTGTGCTTTAATTGTATGATATTAATTTCTAAAATCAATTTTTAAAAACCTATTTCCAATCATTGCCATTTGAGCAGAGCTCATGCACTTTGACCACAAAGCCATCTCCTGCAGCACACACAAAATGAGACAATCCTGTCCTTACTACCGCCACAATTTGGAAGAAACTTGTCACAAATTAGAAATGGTTTGTAACTACTCCCCACAAAAACCAGGTATAGGTTCATCATGATGGCAATTTAATAAGAGATGGCTTTATTTTCTCACTCTGTAACTGTACGGTTATGGAAGGATGATCTCCTTAAATGACAAAGGTATCTGTTTTAGTTTGTGTTGAGAAACTGGGAAATAAACAGTTACAAGATGGCAACAATAAGGACAGTTACTTTCTTTTGGCGAGACTTGCAAATATGTGTGCGTGCTCATGTACATGTGTGTTTATGTGTGTGTTTTACATGCCATAAAGTCAGAAATGACACACAGTGACTCTAATGGGTCTTTTAAGGTAAGTGAGATGTTTCAGGAGTCCATTCTACCAACATCCCAGTGAGTTTCTATGGCTGATTTCCTGAGTCCCAGCCATCATTCTATCCATCACATCACATCACACTAACTAATGTGTTTTCTTGGACGTCACTTTCCAATTACCATCCACAACCAATCCGAAATAGGCACTTGATGGCTTTGAGGGCATACATGAGAGGGGACTTCCTCAGCTGTTCTGGAGAGCCCTGGAAAGGAAAGCCATGTTGGCCCCTTTTGGGTTGTCCTTCTCTTGACAAATAAAACCTTCCTTTACTGACAAGCAACTAGCTCAGTATTAAACGGTAGGGCAGGGGTCTGCAATCTTGCCTCTCCAGATGTTCTTGGGCTTCAATCCCCAGAGGTCCTGATCAGCAGGTGTGCTGACTTGGGCTTTTGGGGGTTACTGTTTTCTCTTCAGCAAACAGCTTTTATTTGGGTTGAACCTGTTTTTTGTTTAAGTTGTATTTCTCTCTAAGGGATATTTTATTGCTGTGAGATACATCACAGAGCTGTAACAAGCAATTTTAGTACTTTGGGTTGTGTTGTTCTATTGGCTAAACCAGGGATTCTCAACCTGTAGCCCATGGGCCGATGGGGCCCATGGCACCATTTCATGTGGCCCACCACCAACTCCACCACACCGGGAAGTGCCATTTGTTGGAAGAAGAGCAAAATTACCATCCGGCCCCTGAAGCTGTCTGAGGGAGCGTGACCCAGTCCCCGGCTTTAAAAGGTTGAGAACTCCTGTGCTAAATTATAGTCATGTGACACTGACATAGGCTATGGGGGGATTAAGAGAAGTGCCTGAGTTTGAGTTTGTGTGTGTGTGAAAGTCATATATGTACCCTTTAGCAGCATGTTAGTGTCAGAATGTGGATAAAGGTTGCTTCCTTGGATGCAAAGTTGCAACATGAGAAAGGGGAGGAATTGGCATTTGTTTTACACAGAGTTCTTACACTGGCCAGGAGATGTTTGGTGCAAATTAAAAAAAAAAAACCACCTCAATTTGTGTAGCCAAAATGACTGGTTTAGGTGGAAAATAACTCATATCACAAGTTATACAAATTGTGGCAATTGCCCAAAGCTGGAATGAATGCTGATTTATATGGATTCCCCGTGCCCCAATGGGCACGGAACGGCCCGGCAGAGGCCACTTTCGGGAGAGAGGCTCCCTGGCCCGTGGGCTCTGCGAGCAGCCAAATTATAAGGGGGGTGGATAAATTATAGGGTTTGATTCACCCAATTCATTGACCTGACCTACAGCTCTGCCAGGTAAGCAGATCGCTATCTCCTGTGCATAATTAGGCAAACAACTCATCTCCCTAGCCTGGCGTAAATCCCTGGTGCAAATAGTGACCATATTTACCCAGCCTCTAAGCCCAAAACAATGGGGCTTCCTCTGTCAATGTCTACCCCTGCTAATTAACTTCCCCTGAAGAGTTTCCCCAATTAACCTGAGTAAACAGGTATTGTGAGTGGCTTATTGGTGATAGCTGTTTTCTCCTGGCCTTCTGGTCTATAAAAGGTGTACGCATTTTCCTAATAAACACTGATCTGATCCTGCTTCCTTGCCTCGTATTGTCATTGATCAGTCTCCTCCGGGACCTAGCGCCGCCTAGCGGCAGACATTCGCTACATCTGGTGACCCCGAGACGTGATTCTACTTGAGAGTAAGAGACCCCGGAGAGGTCTACTCATGAGCAGCGATCCACGCGGTCCGGTTCTGCACTTGAACCGCGACCCGTCACCCCGGAGGACAGCGCGGCGCTCCGGCCGGCAGCCAGCCGATCGGAGAAGTGGCCTGCGGCGAGGCATTCCAGAGAGACATTCCTACAGCTTGCTCCCGCTTTCGAGGAGGTTGCCATAGAGGGAAACGCGTTCCGCTCAGGGCAGGCTGTGAGCCCCTGACATCGCAGAGGCCGTTCGAAGGGCCCGTGGCAGAAAGTCCACGCTCCGAGGTCTACCCCAGACACTAGACGCCCGAACCTATTGCCTGAAAAGACGCGTCGACTCGTCCCGAGGAGGAAACTTCAGAGGACCATCTGCAGGTAATATGGGGACTTGTTCTCATAGACCAAGTCCGTCCGCTAGCCAAAGAACTCATGAGGAGGAGTTCAGAATCCTGGCCAGGGTTTTTAAACTACGATTTCACAGCAGGGAATTAGCGAGACTTTTGGCGTATCTCGGGGAACACTGCCTACTTTACCCAGAAGTAGGTACGTTAACCCTGAAGCTCTGGGATCAGATAGGAGACTGCATTCAGCAACCCCCGAAAGCTCCAGGAGGGATAGTTCGTACTTGGAGAAAGTGTAGGAAACTCTCAGCAGAGGTAGACCCAGTCCGGATAGAGACCCAGAAAACCCCAGCGCAGTCAGAACCATCAGCCCCAAGAAGTCTCTATTCGTCATTTCAGCTTAAGCAGGGCAGTGTAGGGAGCATTCCCTCAGTGACAGCTGCAGACGTCACTGAAGGAATTCATGGCATGAGAGGCATTGGCGCTTCTCTGACAGTGAAAAGTTCCCTGCAAAGAAAGAACTTCATTCAGCGCAGGGGTGAGGAAGATCCATTCACGGGGATATTGCCAGTGGCACAATTAGCTAGCGCCCAACTGCTGTGCTCAGCCTATCTGAAGGCAGACACACGTTCAGGCAGGGCTGCTCAGCGCCCGCTGCTCACGGAAATCTGCACGGCCCTTGGCCACGCAGGGCTCCAGAGCAGACCCATTGCCACACTCAGGCGCAGAGCAGTGCCAAAACCCCAAGGCGCCTGCTTCCAGTGTGGTAAAATGAGACACCTTAGAAGAGAAAGCCAATCTAGACCAGGCAGATCTTCAAAAGATTGTCCTCATGCCAAATGGCCACCCTGGCATGCATTTGGCCCAGGCTAGAAAGGAGGCAGCCATCGCCCTGGCTGTGCCAGAAGAACCATCCCAGCAATAGTACCCCGAGTTCCCCCAGGGCACAGGCAGAACCTACTTGTCTCACCTTGGGAGTAGCCCAGAGAAACTTGCCCCTAAGTAGAAGCACCCAGGTGGGTGTAAATAGCCATCTGTGCATAAAGTCATCTCCTCATGTGTAGTATAGAACGCTGCAGACCAGGGGAGGAATGTGCGAATGCGTAAATAAATGTGTGTATGTGTGGTGCACCACTGAATGTATGACTGCAAGAACTGTGTATGATTGCAAAAGCCTTGTCTCTATGACCACAGTATGACTGGAAAAGTGTTCCTTGTGTGTAACTGCGTGGTAATGTCACTGTGAAATATGTGTTAAAACAATTTGCACTCTGCTCATGGACAGGAGCTATTTAAAGGTTGAGAAAGCATAATGAACAAAGCCCTTTGCCTTGCCTGCTTAGCAGCTTAAGGGCGGCGAAAAGCAGGAGGGGGGGGGAATCCTCACCTGAAATAGGGCGGGGTGGTTCCCCCTCCTTCCCTTGAGACTTTTTCCTTGCCAAAGGATTAAGCCGCTCTTGGAAACCGGTTTTGCCACTCAAGGAAAACAGATTTTTCTTTTCAGAAGCGCGATCTGAAAACAAAAATTACTTCTATGAGCTCTCCTCACCAGATCATAAACTATGGGGCCCCTTCCTACGTCTGTGTGTGTTCCTCAAACCACCATCTCTGTGTTTAAGGTTTTTTGAATGTCTCTTAGCGTCTGGAAGTCGTATCTCACTAGGAGTGAGAGAATTGCATTGCGTTCATGTGTGTATTGTGTTATCATCTTGTAACCTCGGTTCTCAACCTTTTAAAGTCAGGGGCCAAAGTTCCGGGGCCTCAGGCAGCTTTGGGGGTCTGGACAGTCATCCTGCCCTTCCTTCGCCGCACAGCCCTTCTTGGCTCGGCGGGGGAAGTGGCAGAGCAACATGGGCCACATCTGGCCCACTTGCCCACCTCTGGCCGCAGGTTGAGAATAGTTCTAACTCTCCTTCATTCTCTTAGGAAAGATATTGTTCTGGTATTTTGACTTTAATCTGTGTAAACTCATTCATTGTACCCCTTTCACAGGAAAAAGCACGCAAACATTCTTGCGCTCTGTATATTCAGAAAATGCTTACCTTTTTACAGGAACAAAACTAACCAATTTGTTTCCTTCTAAGTCTTAAATTGCTTCCTTTCACAGGGTCCAGGAGTTAATTACTGATAGGGATCCCTTGAAAGGAGGATCCCAGCCAGTTGCCTTGGTTACCTGACCTAATCTGATTTCGTTATGATAAGAGTGGTTGCATTCTCATGGTGCTAACTTCTGACTTGTCTTTCCTCCTTTTCTCCTTTCGCCAGTGGAACTCCCTGCTGGAAATGCTTAACTTGGGTGTCTTTTCATTTTTTGTGTATTATTTCCTTACAGCTGGCACGTCATAGTTGGCTTGTTTTTAATAAGTCTTAGTAGGTCATTTTAAGTACGGCACCTGGCCCACAGCACCCTCTCTAGTGTGCAGACACATTTTATAAACTCCAGAGCACAGAGGAAGGATTAGTCCCTGGGCTCCCGAGCATGTGCAGAGTGCCACCCATTAGTCAGGACAGCCTAGGACCATTTTAAGAGTGCAGTCAGGTCACACCTTCAATCAGATACAGGCATTTTTAGGCCACCCCTTCCCTTTTTGCTGCTAGTCTAAGCACAGGCAAAAGGCTAAGCCAGCATCTGGCACCCTTCTCACAGGAGCACCAAAATCGCTCCAGTGAAAGTGTGCACGCACACCATGAATGGATGTGCGCAGGGGGGCCTTCTTGAGAAATTTACCCTAGGGAAACCTGGCGCTTCATGCGCCAAGGTTTGCCATAAGACCCCAGACTCGTCTCACTTCAAACGCAGACAGTCACCTTGTGTGGATTGATGTCACTGGTTCCCCTTCGGGGGGCCAGGACAGTTTTCACTTATGGGGGTCGCACATATTAGGTTCTTACTTGGCAAGGGGACCAAGCTTGGCACACGCTCCTGACTCTTCCGCAAGCAGGCAGAGTTGGCAGCCGTGAGCCTCGCTTTGCGCACCTTTGCCAAAGAACGCTTCAACATAATTACTGACAGCCAGTTTCCTAGGAGTTTGCTTCACAGTCTACTGGGAGCACACATCACTCCCGTGATAGACAAAAATTTGCTAAGTTTGTTCCGCACAACTCCAATTCAGAGTCATGCATTCCCTCTTCAGAATGCCAAAGCGCTCACAAGGCAGTTCAACCTGCCACTGGGGGGGCCCTCGTGGGGGGTCAACCCACGAGGGACAGAGGCCATTCAGGTGTGGCAAATGGACGTAACACATCCCCACATTTTGGCAAATGGCAGCACATGCACGTTGCCTTAATACCTTCCCACAGTTTGTTTGGGCAACAGCACAGAAGGGAGAAACGGCTCCCCATGTGGAGCAGCATCTCCTTTCCCACTGCCAAGGGCTAACCTCGGCACCCGAAGTCCGATGACGCCCCAGCTTATAGCTCCAGGCAGCTGGCCACCTTCAGGGCCACCTGGGATATTAAGCTCACTTTTGGCGTTCCTTACAATCCGCAGGGGCAAGCGATTGTGGAACGGGTCTATCGGACGCTTATGTCCTACATTGACAAACAAACAGAAAAGGGGGGAACAACGTCCCATAGTTGCACAGCAATTGCTATCCTATAAGTGCAAAAACTAACTAACTCTTTCAGAATTTTTATCTCCCAAACAAGTCTCTTCCCCATGCAGGTCCCAGAGGCCAGAATCAGACCCGGATGATTGCAAAGAGTGGCACCAGTCACTGTCCTGGAGGTCATCAGCTGTCCGTCTTCCTTTATGACTTACATCTCCAAAGACATTTCTATGAACATTTTGCACACTCAGTGCCACTTCTAAGGACTTTTCCAAACTCAAGTTGCACATGAAGCCCCACCAAGAAGGGAAGCCTCAAGAAGCAGCTGAATGTCTTTTATTGCTATTGTTATCTATAGTTGCTATTATTTATACATGCCTCGTACAATGCTCCAGTTGGGATTTGCAAGGGACACTTGAATTTCTGTATGTTGTTAATAACGGCCAGCTTCCACCAAAGGAAGCCAGACCAGCCCATGTTTTGCATCGGCCCATTGCTTGGAAAGATTGAGTACCCGGTAGCTGGAAATCCCCAGTTAGTTTCACACCTCCCCATAGGTGCTAGGAAGACAATTGCACAATGCCAGAAGCTGCAGAGATAGCTTAGAATCTCCCCAGGTCACAGTAAGAGACCAATGACACATCTCGTTATCTTGCCTTGCTACAGAAAGCAGTCTGAATTCAGACCCACAGCTCTGAAAAACCAGGCAGCAGTATATTCAGTGTGCCAGGCTTAGCCATAGGCAACGCTCGGAGAATTGGTCAACTGGCTTGCGGATTAGCAAAAGCCATTGACCATACCTCCTCAGCAATAGCGCTGCTCAGCCAGGAGCAGGCAGAGCTTCGCCATGCCATACTGGATAATCAAGCAGCCACCGATTGTCCCCTGTGGGTTGCGAGTCTGCCCACAGCATGTGTTGCCTTAACCTCACAGACAACACCCGCAAGATACAGAGCCAGCTCACGGACCTCCACACCCTAGTTAGGAACATCAAGGAGAATTCTTCATGGGGGTGGCAAGACTCCCTGTGGTTGCGGTTCCCATGGGGTTGGCTCCAGACGACACTCAAAGTGATTGTGGGGGTGGTAATACTGGGCACAACAGTGTGTTGTTCCGTGCAATGTATTCCCTCACTGCTATCGAGATGTCCCCCATGGGGGGAACCCCGAAGCACCATTCCCGCTCATCAGCTGATGCCCCTCTTACGCAGAGTTGCCAGTCAGGCTCTTAAATAAAACAGAAAGGGGAAATATGGATTCCCCGTGCCCCAATGGGCACGGAACGGCCCGGCAGAGGCCACTTTCGGGAGAGAGGCTCCCTGGCCCGTGGGCTCTGCGAGCAGCCAAATTATAAGGGGGGTGGATAAATTATAGGGTTTGATTCACCCAATTCATTGACCTGACCTACAGCTCTGCCAGGTAAGCAGATCGCTATCTCCTGTGCATAATTAGGCAAACAACTCATCTCCCTAGCCTGGCGTAAATCCCTGGTGCAAATAGTGACCATATTTACCCAGCCTCTAAGCCCAAAACAATGGGGCTTCCTCTGTCAATGTCTACCCCTGCTAATTAACTTCCCCTGAAGAGTTTCTCCAATTAACCTGAGTAAACAGGTATTGTGAGTGGCTTATTGGTGATAGCTGTTTTCTCCTGGCCTTCTGGTCTATAAAAGGTGTACGCATTTTCCCAATAAACACTGATCTGATCCTGCTTCCTTGCCTCGTATTGTCATTGATCAGTCTCCTCCGGGACCTAGCGCCGCCTAGCGGCAGACATTCGCTACAGATTTATTTAAGCATTTGGATCAACACATAGATCCAAATCAGTTTCTTTCCTTTGTACTCCAGTTCCTTTGTACTTGTTGTATATGTCTGTTTGTTTTGCTTCTCAAAGGCAAATTACTCTAGAGGCATTCTTTGCAATGTACAAAGACCATGAGAGCACTGAAAAAATGATGATAAAATGTATTAAAAACAGTTCTTGGTCTTGTGGTGAGCTGCACTTGAGGAATATTTCAGGGCTTTAAAATTCCTACTTCAGGTGTCTCTTCTTTCAATACAATTATATTGACTAAAATTGTGGGAATGCTATGGGATCAGGTTAGTCTGATTGATATGTTTTCCACCAATCATATAACATAAAAACAAATGCAAATCCACCTGGAATTCCTCCATCCAAATCCATAGCTTTCCTTTGGCCTCTAAGGATTCTACTCCCCCCGCCCCGCCCCATAGCAAATCCATTTACATCAGTTCAGGCAGTGTGATCACTTGGACCAGTGTAGAAAGAGCATCAGCCAGGGAGGGGAGCCAAGATCCAGTCCAGAATCTTTGTCATGTTCTTTTTTTATAAACACCTATGTGCCCATGCTCTAACCCATACCTGTCAAGTATCCCAGATTGGCCAGGATTTCCCATAATTCAGTGCCGCAAACTCTACTTTCCCGCTGCCATCTGCCGCCATCCCATAATTTAATGGTGGGGGAAAGTAGTTACTGTGCATCCCCTTCCGCGCAGAACCCTTCTATGCATGCCTCAAACCCATGCATGCGTAGAAGCCTTCTGCACATGTGTAGAAGCCTTCTGCACATGCATAGAAGAGTTCTGTGCAGAGACTACTGCACAGGTCCCATATTCTCCGGAGCCGCGCTTGACAGGTATGCTCCAACCTGCCCAACACCCTTGTCATCCCCATTACTTCTCACATGACTCTCTATGCAGCCATTGCCAGGGCTGATTCTGGCCCTCTTTCTTCCAGTTCCATGTTTCTCCCTTTTCCTTTCCCTGTTATTCTTCCCTTTCAGCTGAGTAGCCTTCCCGCCTTCCCCAGTCTTGGTCATCTTTCTGCATCCTTTTCCCAGGTCCACTCCACTCCCCCCCCCTGTACTCACCTTCCGTCCCTCTTTCCCACACCATGCTTTGTTGTTGAAAAGCAGGGGTCCCCCAAGGTTCAGTACTGGGACCCCTGCTTTTCAACCTCTTCATAAATGATCTAGAGGTAGGAGTAAAAAGCAAGGTAGCCAAATTTGCTGACGACACTAAATTATACAGGGTAGTGAAAACTGTGAGAGATTGTGAAGAGCTCCAGAGGGATCTCTTGACACTGGGGGAGTGGGCAAAACAGTGGCAAATGAGCTTCAACATCAGTAAGTGCAGAGTGATGCATGTTGGGGCAAAAAACCCCAATTACATTTATAAACTGATGGGGTCTGAACTCTCTGCGACAAACCAGGAAAGGGACCTTGGTGTCCTGGTGGACAGCTCAATGAAGGTGTCAACCCAGTGTGCCTCAGCAGTGAAAAAAGCAAACTCAATGTTAGGGATCATTAGGAAGGGTATAGAAAATAAGTCAGCAAGTGTCATTTTGCCTCTTTATAAATCTATGGTGAGGCCCCATCTGGAATACTGTGTACAGTTCTGGTCGCCATACCTCCAGAAGGATATTATGGAGTTGGAGAAAGTACAGAGGAGGGCAACCAGAATGATTAGGGGACTGGAACACCTTCCTTACCATCTGAGGCTGCAACGGTTGGGCCTTTTCACTCTTGAACGACGGCGTCTAAGAGGTGACCTGATTGAAGTTTATAAAATCATGCACGGTGTGGACAAAGTGGATAAGGAAAAACTGTTTTCCCTATCGCACAACACTAGAACTAGGGGACACTCCATGAAACTTTTGGGTACTAGTTCTCAAACAAATAAGAGAAAGTACTTTTTCACCCAGAGGATTACTGGTCTATGGAACTCCCTGACAGAAGAAGTGGTGACAGCTGTCAGTCTTGACAGCTTTAAGAAAGGATTAGACAAGTTCATGGAGGACAAGGCTATCAATGGCTATAATTATGGCTACCTAAGGACAACCTCCGGGTTGGAGAGATAGGCAGGATATCTCTCAATGCCATTTCCAGGGAATCCTAAGCAGGTGAAGGCATCTCCTTGGGAATACCCTGAAGGAAATGGTGAGCCACTGTGTGAGACAGAATGCTGGACTGGATGGGCTGTGGCCTGTTCCAGCAAGGCTGTTCTTATGTTCTTATGTTCTTATGTTCTTATGTCTGGATTTTGAAAGGGGACCACTGTGCATAGCCAAGAGGCAAGACCACTTCCTGCCCTTTGTGGGAGTCTCTCATTTTCCCCTCCATCCTGTCCATCCTCACACCTGTACCAAGAAATGGGAAGCAGGAAAGCCAGGGTGGTCAGTTAAGGAGCAAAAAGAAGGGGAGTGAGTGAGCAAGAGTGCACAAGCAGAAGCAAATGGCAGCAGTAGATAGCTATAGCCATTACACTTATATACCACCCCATATGGCTTAGTGCACTCTCTGGGCAATTCACAAAGCAATTAGCATTTTTGCCCCCAATATGATGGGTCCTCAGTTTACCAACCTCAGAAGGATGGAAGGCTAAGTCAATCAGGATTGAACTCACAAAGACAGCAGTTTTGGCTGCAGTACTGCAGTTTAATCCAGTGGTGGGCTTTAGCAGGTTTGCACCAGTTCACCAGAACCAGTAGCAGAAATACTGGCTGGCCCCACCCATCCAAGTTTTGAAATAAATTAGTCCTAATTTGGGTGCAACGCAAGGCTTTCCCCCTGGTCATGCCCACCATACCACTCCCACAGAGTAGGTAGTAAAAAATTTTTTGAATCCCACCACTGGTTTAATCACTGTGCCACAAGGGCTCTAATGAGGTCTCAAGGGTGGTGGTGGAGCGGGGGGAACATGTGGTGTCCTGAAAGAAGGGAAACCTTGATGGCATGGTGGCTGGGAAGGCTGGATCTTTGCAAATCAGCCAATTGCCTCCTCTCTCCCTTTGTGGACAGTTAATATGAACAGACCTGGGGCAACCGCTCTGCCTGTTTCCAGTTCATGACATAGAGAACAGTCTCATTTTTCCTTCTGTGGAACATTGACCAGTTGTTCCTCTCTCTGTGCCTTACCCACATGCTCACCCCCTCCACTTATATATGTATTCGCTCTTCCAAGGATGTGGGTGATGATTTATAGAGTGCGTCCAATTGACAGTGTTTGTCTAGGCTGGCTTGCCTCACACACGCTGAGGCCAGCAGTGAATTTCTAAGTCCCTATCCAATGAAAATACCTTGCGAGAGGAGTAAATGGGGGAAGGGGAGGGAGGAAGACAAATTGTAGCAAAACAGACCAAAAGGAATGAGATAATCTGCTCAACAAACTTTTCAGCAGCCTTCTGTCACTGAGCCCACCATTCATTAGTAACTCAGATCCTCAAATGCCAAAGTGAACTCAGTAGTTAGGTACTCAAGACATCTCCAAACATGCAGCAGAATTAGTTGCTTTCATGGGGTGGAAGGCAGAAGTGACAACGCCTAAAATGTCTGGCATTTTTAGTAAATAGAGTGAAGCTAGTTGGAGAAAGATGAGCCTGCCGTAGGAGGATTCCCAGATTCGCCTACACTGGGTTTTTAAAAACCAAGACCTTTCTTGACATATGCCCGATAAGAATAAACTGTGCAGGGGCTCAAAGATAAACAATATTAAAGGAAAGGTCTTGCCATCTGGGGATACTTCTCCATTTTTTCTGGGTCTGTCCCTTGAAATAAGTAAGACTGTCAGCCTACACAAGAGCAAGTGCATTTACAGTTTAAGCAATAGAGAGCGTGTTTGCTTAAGCATTTTTCAACTTTATACTGAATGCACCAAGAGCAGGTTTGTGTGTGCCAGCTCAAACCCAAGCTCCAAGCTTGGAAAAGTAGTAGTAGTAGTAGTAGTAGTAGTAGTAGTAGTAGTAGTAGTAGTAGTAGTAGTAGTAGTAGTAATTGAACAGTAATTTAGATTACTGTTCCTTGGATCTCCCATCCAGTGTGGAAACCAAACGTTGCATATCCAGAGCTGTAGTACAAATTCTGGGGATGCTGACAATTGTAGTTCAAAAAAGTAACTCATCTAAGCAATGGTCCTATGCAAGCCCATAATTTCTGGATCTGCAGTCTCTGTGTAATTTCATACGGTTCCATCAGCCCTGATGATGGACCTGATTCTCCATGGTGGTTTCTTACTTCATGCTCATCAGGTACACAGGGGCTCCTTCCTGATAAGCTGCTATCTAGTTTACCCACTTATCACTTCGTTATTATGGTACACAGAAAGAGCGTCCTTGAAGATTGAACTTGCCAAATGGTGCTTTCATTTTGGCAGTCTCATGTTTGGCCTAGACATGGAAGAAGAACTTCAGTCATTGGCTCTACAGAGGAGTTGGGCAAGCCTTCTAAAAGAAAACTGCTCTCTTGAATTTCCTTTTGATATCAAATAATGCAGATGCAGGCTGCTGTGTATTTAATAAAAGTGTTAAATGTATTAATAAAATGTATTCGCCATTTTGGGTTCCCCTCAGTTTTCAAGTAACACGAGATTGGGGTTCGTACCATTTTACTCCGAGAAAGCACGAGTTCTAGTCGGTCAAGGATCACCCCACTCTCTCCTGAGTTCAATCCACCAATCCTGTTAATGCCTGCCTAAATGTAGCTTTCCCTGACTGTATATAAGTTGCTGTGGCACAGTTGTGTTTTGTGTTCTTATTCCCTGAATAAAGTTGAGTGTTTGGCCCGTATTGCTGGCTGCTGCCTATTATTCCCAGAACACCACACAGGCCTAGCAGTACAATCAGTGGTGGGATTCAGCAGGTTTGCACCAGTTCACAGAACCAGTAGCAGAAATTCTGGCTGGCCCTGCCCATCCAAGTTTTGAAATAAAGTAGTCCTAATTCGGGTACAACGCAGGGCTTTCCCCCTGGCCACACCCACCACACCATGCCCACAGAGTAGGTAGTAAAAAAATTTGAATTCCCACCACTGAGTACAATGTTTCACACCTGGCAAATGACTGCAGTATAGATTGACTATCATTAAGGTGTTAGTCCAGGTGTTCTTGGACTTCAATTACCAGAAGCCCAAGAGTATCTGGAGAGCCATGTTTGCTGACCCCTAACAGTCTACAGCAGTCCTCAAACAGAAGCAGGCAACTGAATCCCCCCTCCCCTATACATGCAGTCTATTAAAACGTTAATCCAGAAAACATGTAGTGCCCAAAGGATAGTGGAGAGAGCGGTGTGCACATCAACATTCACACCTTATACCTAGAGGTTTAACATTCAAGCCCTGTCCACACCGCCTTTTAAGACCTGCAGGTACATGCTTTCTGGATTAATGCTGAGTAGGACTATAGACCAGGGGTGCTGTTGTGTATTGAGATAAATATTAGTATTATTATAATGTCTTATTATTACATGTTAAAATGGCAATTTGCGCCATTCTAGTTAAAGGTAATTTTGCCATGCCTTCCCTGGTTCAAGGTGTGCCCTTATGCATGATTCGGTACCATTTTGGATCCTCGCAGGGATTCGTCATTGCTTAAATATAGCACTACTGATTGGCTAACTAAGGTTTTCCAAATAAAGGTTGCTACTTTGTAACATCAGGTAATGGTCGCTCGGACACTATATAAGCACCTCTTGCAAATAGGGCATTGGCTCTTGGTTTGCACGCTCGCATGGTACACTCATGTGTAGATTACTTTCAGTCTGGCTCAGGTGCAGAACTAATCCCTGGTCAGAATTATAGCAGAACGAGCACAGCCAAACTTATCTTTACCTATAAGGAGGGACGTTAACTGTTGAAATCTGGCAAATGTGCACGCATCCATCCATACTATCCTGTACCGAGCTGCCTGCACTTACCTTTACCCCAACGGACCATTGCCGCAAGGGTCCGGCAGTTGCCAGTGGGGCAACCATGAACACAAACAAAACAAATCAACTTCAAGTCCCAGTGTCCACCATGCCGTGCTGCGCCACCCCTCAGCAAATCAAGCTGACAGGCGAGAGCAAGTAGAATGTTGGGAAAGCTGGTGCGCCCAACAGAAAATGAGCCACGGAAAAAAGCCGCTGCATGAATGCGAACAAAAAAAAAAACACTTCAAATCCCAGCATCCTCCACACTGTAACCACTAAGCCAAACAGGCTGAAGGGTGTGAGCGCATAGAACGTTGAAAAAGCCAGCACACAACAAATAAATTAAAATAATGCCTCACGCAACAGGAGTGCAAGGCCACTGCAGGTGGACGCAGCGCCTCACGCAATGGGAGTGCAAGGCCGCCGAAGGCAGACGCAGCACCTTATGCCCTCGCTAATTCAAACATGCAAAAACCACGGCGAGACAACCGCTGGCCTTCTTTCCCAGAGAAACAGGGAGAAGAGGGACTCCCTCTCCTCCCTGCTACCCCACCAAAGACACGGCAAGACCACCACTGCCCTCAAGGTAAGTTGAGGCGAGAAAAAAACCCAGCAGCAGGCAGCAGTTCATCAGTGGAAGCACACTCCCTGGCGAATGACTGATTGCTGCGTTGGTACTACCCACATCACTGTTTCGAAAACTAGCATGAAACAGCGGTGGAGGTAATAGAAAAGCGGCAGCCAGCAATCCGCAAGGAAGAGCACCACCCCTTACGGATCGTTGCCTGTTAGTTAAGCCAGGGGAAAAAGAGGCTGAGAGGAGAGAACCATCATGAAGCAGATAGCTCTTCTCTGCCTCCTTCTCTCCCGACCAACTTAACGAACCTTACCAGATGAAGAGCGAGCTGACTGCCGACTCTTCATTTTCCCCATTGCTGCATCGAAACCTAATTTTGAAACAGCAATGGGGAAAAGAGGAAACGACAGACAGGCCATTCTTCACCCCGCAAAACACAACCACAACAAAACAAAAACAGTTGAACATAACACCAACCATCAAAAATAAAAAACACAAATAAATAAACAAATAATTTAAATAAACCCAGTAAACAACAAAACAATAAACAAGAAACTCAACAAAACACATCCAAAATAACAAAGGCTAATGAAAAACCATGCAAACTCACTAAAAACACCAATCTACACCATAACAACACAAAAATACCTTACTCAAAAAAACAATAATAACACAAATTACAAAAATAAATATGGAAAAATCAAAACAATAAATAACAACGAGAAATATCTAAATCATCTAAAATCCAGAAAAATACAAAAGAACAAGCAAAAACACTTTGGGGGGTTTACATAGAAAGACTCTTCTTAAACCGCCCAGCCCAGCACCACAAAATAAAAATAAAATAAAAATAAAATAATAAGTCAAGAGCACTTACAAAAGACGTCCTCCCTCCATGCCTCTGCAACAGAACTGAAGAAAGAAAAACAATCACACTCTTAATCACAGCCCCACCTAGAGGCTGGAAGGGTATGCAACAGTCCAAAAATATTTTAAAATCCAAATAAAAAATAAATAAAATAAAATAAATAAAATAAATTCAAAAACCACAAATTCAAGTCACCACCACCCAAAGCACCCCTAACCAAAAACACACACACACAAAACTGCCCAGCAAGGCTGGGCAAAATATGCTAGTGTCTATTATAAGCTGTAGTATTATTCAGGAGTTGTGAATAAACTGTTGCATCATTGTTCTGAATCATGCTCGTTGGACTCTTCTTATTTAAAGCTTAAGACACAACAGGTGCCCAAACATTTTGGGCAGTGGGCCGATCACGTGGTTCAGGGAGCCAATTCATTTGGCCCATAGGGCATGTTTTACTTCCGCTTCCAGGAGCAACGAGGGCTTCACAGGCCAGATGAATTGACATCAGGGGACGCATCCGGCACCCAGGCCATAGTTTGGGCACACCTGCTATAGACTAATGCATTCACACACATGTATGTGGATGCACACCCAACCACCACATCTATTCTATCTCACATAGATTATGCCTTCTTTAATATAACACACACACATTCTCAAACATAGCATATGAACATACTCTCCTGCACATACAATATCTCCCCCCCCTCATTCATATGTTGCCCTTCTTCCACTGAAGGAATCCAAAGAAGCTCACAATGGTTTTTTAAAAATTTGACAAAAAAAATCGGCTACAGAATTAAAAATCTATTGAAATTAAAGTAATTTAAACAGTTATCCAAACATTTAAAATCGAAAAGAAACACACTTAAAATATTTCCAATCCGGCTCAGTTTTGTTATTTTTATTTTATTTACATCTAGTTGGCTAGTCCCTTTACACACTGATGGGGCCAACCTAACTTCCGAAAAGAGAAGCTTCCACAACTTGGGAGCAGCCACAGAGAACACCCTCTCTTGTGTTGTTATCAAAAATAACTGTGATGGCAATGGAACCAAGGGAAGAGAATATTCTGAAAATCTAAGGAACCAAACCGGCTCATTGTGGGAAAATATGTCATTCACATGCAGATGTTTTATCCCCACTACTACTACTACTACTACTACTACTACTACTACTACTACTACTACTACTACTACTACTACTACTACTACTACTACTACTACACCTTCTGGCATATCTAATACCGAATATTGGCTATCATCATGATGATCAGCCGTGAAGATTGTCCTGGGAACAATATAATGCAAACAAGGCATTGCTAAATTCAAGCAAGGGAGAGGGGGAAATGTTTCTTCTGCATGCTGTTGGTTAATTCATGCCCACCTGTGGATCTCTTAGGATGGGTCCTGGAGGAAGTGCCTGCAGACCCACAAATAGAGATCTCTGAACAACTAGTAAAGGTAAATGTTTCCCTTGGTCGAAAGCCAGTCATATCTGACTCTAGGGCTCAGTGCTCATTGCTGTTTCAAAGCTGAAGAGCCAGTGCTGTCTGCTTCTGCAGACATTTCTGTGGATATGTGACAGGCATGACCAGACACCAGAGTGCATGGAACGCTGTTTACCTTCCCACCAAAGTGGTCCCTATTTATCTACTTGCAATTTCTTGCTTTTGAACTACATGATATTAAGTGTTTAACAAAAAGGCACTTGCCATTCATTTTATTTACATCCTGCTTTTTTTCTAAGAAAAAGACAGAAGGTACATTATTAAAAAAGGAATCTTTACCTATAAGAAGGGGGTTGTGTGGTACGTGTCCGGCATGCGTGGCCACACCCGGCCCAACCATCCTGTACCGAGCTGGCCACACTTACCTTAAGACCCTGTGAGCATCGCTGCAATTGTCCGGACGCTGAGAGTGGGGCACATGAACAAAAAAACCTAGGTTTCCCGGCATCCTCTGCGCTGCGCAATCCCTCAGCCAATCAGGCTGAAGGGCGCGAGCGCAGAGGAGGCAGGGCAGCCGGCATGCGAGTTAAAAAAACTGCCGACATGCGCAAACCACTTCCCTCAGGAAGACACTTTGTCTCCCGTAGGGAGGCCATCCCCATGGTCCCAGTGAGTGAGGCCAGTGCCGGCCTCACCACTGCTTCAGCAGGGTTGCGGGAAGGAGGGGGAGCTCCTCATCTCCCCGCGCCTCCAGCGATGAAGGCTGGTGCTGGCCTCAGGAGAGGAGCCCTCCGGTCACCTTCCCCACCAGGTGAGAGCACAATTCGGCACTCTGGTTGACCCTTGCCTGATGGGGAAAGCAAACATCTTGCCAGCACTCTGGTCGACCCTAGCCTGATGGGGAAAGCAAACACCTTCCCTGCCAGGTGAGGGCACGGTCAGGCACTCCGGTTGACCCTTGCATGATGGGCAAAGCGCACACCTTCCCCACCAGGTGATGGCCAAAGCCGGCGCCCCATTCAGGCCTTGCCTGACAGAGGAAGGGAGCTCTCTTCCCCTCCAGGCGAGGGCCGTGTGTGTGTGTGTGTGTGTGTGTGTGTGGTTGTGTGTGTGTGGTTGTGGTTGTGTGTGTGGGGTTGTGTTGTGTTGCTGGTAAGTTGTAATAGTTACATCAATCATAATCAACTAGATGATAAAATCTATCTAAAACAATTAAAAGTAAATTTAAAAGACTGTTTATAGGATAGTATAAATACAGTATATCCATTCAAATCCCTCCTTTAGGTAAAGGTCTCCCTTGCTCGAAAGTCAGTTGTATCTGACTCTAGTGTTCAGTGCGCATCTCCGTTTACAGCCAAAGAGTGTTTGCAGACATTTCCATGGTCATTTGAAAGGCATGACTAGACATCGGAGCGCTGTTACCTTTCCCGCTGAAGTGGTACCTATTTATCTATTTGCAATTTTTTTCTTTCAAACTGTTAGGTTGGCAAGAGCTGGGACAGAAATGGGAGCTCACTCCATCATGCATTACTCAGGTCTCAAACTGCTGACCTGTTGACCTTCCAGTCATCAAGTTCCGCATCTTAACCACTAAGCCACCACAGTCCCAATCCCTTCTTTACTAGCCAGTTATTTACTTACTGCCTGCCTATGAAGAAAGGCAGAAAGATAGTAGGGAAAGAGATGGCCTGCTCTCTAGTGTAAAAGATTTCCATAGCTTGGGTGCAGCCACTGAAAAGACTCTTTCTCATGTCCTCTCAAAGCATATCTGTGTGGGTGGTGAGACTAAGGTAAAGGGCCTCCCTCAACAATCCTAAACCCAGGAAGCTCATATGGAAAGATGCAATCTTCTAGATAGCCAGGAGCCAAATTGTTTAGAGCTTTATAGATCATAACTTTCAATAGTGCCCGGAAATAGACTGGTAGTTGGTTAAGATGTCGTAACAAGGAATTTTGATTCAATATGTTAACATTTCCAAATATTTTCCAAAACCAGCTCCACGGAGAGCCTTTTGGAGTACAGTAATTGAAATGGAATGTAATTAAGGCATATGTCTCCATGGCCAGTTCAGACACACAGTGAATTCTGACTAATGTCTTTATGTATCCAGAAGACATGGCCAACAATCACTATGACAGCTGTAGTACAATTAGCTGCTGGTAGCATGACCATGTACATCACACTTTTCACATAAAAGATTTGACTCTCCCAAATTGACATTCCATTCCAACTTTAATTTGTACCCCGCCCCACTCAGCACATGGCCGACTCTGGGCAGCATTACAACATAATTGAAATACAATATACAATAAAAATATAAACAAAATTGGTTTCTATATAAGCACAATATCTTAACCTATAAATCTGAGCATTAACCATTGGAACTTGACAAAGGATCCTACACCCGGCCATACTAGCCCATACCGAGCATTCCTGCACTTGCCCAAAATGGGTCCGGAGGTCAACAAAGATTTTAGAAATGCGCCAGTGGGGCAGGAGACCCACAACTCGAACAAAGGAAAAGAACCTCAATTCCCAATGTTCCTCAGCCAATCAGGCTGAGCGGTGCAAGCAAAAAGAACGTTGGGAAATGCACCGTGGCCAATCAAAATTGAGCCGCAGGAAAAAAAAAACGCCGTAGAAATGCAAACCACAAACACAAAACTACACGTCCCAGTGTCCTGTTTTCTTGTCTTGAGATACTTGCCAAGCAACTGAGATGGTTGTCTGCTGTTAATAGCACAGGATAAATTTTGTGCCAGGTTTATTAGGCATCAGGAAGCTAAACTTTACAAAAATAGATGTTTGATTAAAAGAACAACACACATTCTGGTAAGGTTTGACTGAAACTGTTGTGCATGCCAGGCATGGGCTGGGACAATGGGACAGGGGGATTCATCCCAGTGCGCCCTCGCCTCTGGCACCCTGGGGCACAAATAATTTTATGATCATTATTTTTCCACCCAGCACTAGGCACTTTAGATTAAGCCATTGCTTCAAGCTCCCTCCTTCAGCTTGGAGCAATGGTTTATTCTAAAGTGCCTAATGCTGGGCGGAGCAAGTGAGGGGCAGTGATCAGTGAGAGCGTGGAACTTTGGGCTCTGTGGGAACCGTAAGGACACAACCTTTATGGGATTGTGATAATTGTGCTGAAGGTTTTGATTATTTGTATATTGAATTTTGTAATGCATATTGATTCTGTGCTGTGCTACTTTGTTAGTTTGATTTTTTGTGGTATATTTTAGGATGCTGTTGTTTATAGACTAGTCTTTTTGCATTGATTGTATATTTAATTCTGCAGTTGTTGATTTGTAATTGTATACTATTGTGTTTTGTGTGTTTATATTGTTTTCTCTTGTTATATTGTATTTAATTTACTTGTTGTAAGCTGCCCTGGGTTGGCCCTGGCTAAGTAGGGCGGGATATAAATCGAATAAATGGAATGAAATGAAATGGTTCCCAGGGGCAGCCTTCTCCCCCGTCCCTTGGTTGCCCCCCTCAGCCCTGTCCAGTGCCCTCCCAAGGTGCCCAGCACAACCCTTGTGCATGCATGTGTGAAAGAAGGCATTTGATACCAACCAATGTTATGAAAGCTGAATCAAAGACTAGAAACTTTACAGGTACATAAGGAAACCCTGACTAGAGCCAGAAGAAAGTTCCCATGCCAAAGTCTTGGAGACTGGACATTTTTATAGTAAAAATGTATAGACACTAGATAGCTGTATTTACTATGCTGCCTAACTGCCACCTTCATCTTTCCAGCTAAAAACTTAATTTCTTATTTAGAAAGTGTTTGGGAAAATTTATTCTGGCAATGTGTAGCATTCCTGACCTCTTTACACACATATTACTTTTCAGCATGTATGCCTACACCTTCACATACAAAAGTAAGAATACACATGAATCCATGAAACAGGTGTCTGAAAATAAATGTA
The DNA here is from genome assembly GCA_035047305.1 of Bradypodion pumilum. Lineage (NCBI taxonomy): Eukaryota > Metazoa > Chordata > Lepidosauria > Squamata > Chamaeleonidae > Bradypodion > Bradypodion pumilum. The sequence continues at coordinate 200,194,400 of JAWDJD010000001.1, forward strand.
TCCTGACAGGCTTTTTGCTTTAGAAGCCCTCACACTGGAGCACAAAGGTAAAATACTTGGTGGCCTTCTAAATGTTGCTGAACTTAAGCTCCTGATAGCTGGTAGGGCCAACAGAAATAACAGGTACAGTCGTTTTCCTGTGTTTTCCACTTCAATGCTGCTTGAGCTGGGGGAAAGGTTTCTGTTGCTATAAACAGGGGTTCCCTTAACCTGTGGCTAAAAAAGAGGGTGGCAGTTGTTTAGTGGTCAAGACCCTGCACGTGAACAACTGGACACAAGAAATTGCAAGTAGATAAACAAATACTGCTTAGGCGGGAAAGGTAACAGCATTCCATGACTTCGGAGTCTAGTCATGCCTGCTACATGACCACAGAAATGTCTGCAGATGCAGACAGCGCTGGCTCTTTGGCTGTAAATGGAGAAAAGCACACACGCACCCCCGAGAGTCAGATACAACTGGCTTTTGAGCAAAGGAGACTTGCTTTTGAACTGCTGGGTTGGAAGAAGCTGGGACAGAGGTGGAATCTCACTCCATCATCCAGCACTCAGGTCTCAAAATGCTGACCTGCTGAACTTCCAGTTGTCAACTTCAGCAGCTTAACCACAAAGCCAATCCTGTTCAACCTCCTATCACATTTTGAAAAGTTGCACACATGCAATGCTCCTCTGTGATTTTCTGCTGTATCTGGAATCCAGTTTTTCTAAACCAAAACAGATTTGTTTCAGCTTAGTCACTTCAAATGAAATGCATTGGTTTCAGTAAAAGCAAATGAGACCACAAGTCACTGTTGGAGCAGGCTGCAAATCTGTGGAGACTGGCACAAATGCAACAGATTTGCATCTGCTGGAAGAAAGGCCGTTTAGCTGCCGCGCGCTTTGCTTGCCCGCGCTGAGGCACGGACACTGCCTCGGTTTAGTGTAAGGGACCAAAGACAACACAACAGCCGAAGGGGTTGGCTTAACACAGGTTTATTGCATGATGATCCGGAGGAACATGTGGTAATGGCGGATGGGCAGCTCAATATATACAGCTGGCTATACATTTGAATGTGGCTCGTTGACAGACTATTGGTTGCTGCCTGCGTGATGTCATAGGAGGTCACGCCCTTCTTGACCAGGTGAGGAAGTCGCGGGGAATCTTCCCGCGCTGCTGAACCAGGTGGCTATGATCCATTAGAGCTGGACGCTCGCTACTGCCCTCTGGTGGTCACTAGCACGCGTCCCCTTATTAGGCTTACATTGATACAGGTGATGGTTATAATGTTGCACACAGAAAGGTTACATTGATAACACATGGCAAAGGTACATTGTTAAAGGCACTGCTTTACAGAACACAACATCCCTCCCCCCTAGGATGAGACGAAGTCTCTCAGCCAAGATGGCTTGTTGCATGTGCGTTTGGGCCGTGAAGACGGCTGCCCCCCCGGGGGCGTTATTGCTTCTTTGTTCCCTGGTCCCTTGTCCTGAAATGGGAGAGGGAGACTTGTTAGTGGCTTGCCGCTGTCTGGCGGTCTTAGGGGAAGGGAAAAACTCCATTGTGGGGAGACCGGGGCCCTTGGGGCTAACGAAAAACCCCTCTTCTCGCTTGGACGGGTGGGGGACCACTCCGAAACCCCCCCCCCCGGTTCTGGAAATCAAAATCTAACTTGATAGGGGTACCCGTATTTGTGGGGACTTTCCACGAGATATGTATGGGGTTGGGTTCCTCCTCCTCGGAAAGATCCCCCAGGGTATCTATGAGGACATCCTCCTCCCCCCTTGGTGGGGGCCCACGGTCCCCTTTTCCTCCCCCTTGGGCTGAACGGGTGGGGGAGAACCCTAACGCTGACTTATTTCCTGCCTGATCCGTGCCCTGCTCATCGGAGACCCTGCGTCGGAGCTGGTCCGCGTGCCGCCTCCACAGGAGCCCTGTGCTGGTTTCCACGCGGTACGACACGGGGCCGGTTTGCTCTACAACTACGCCCGGAACCCAGGCTGGGCCCGTGCTGGCGTAATTCCTGCAATGCACAGGGGCGCCTACACTGAAACTCTTCGTAGCCTCTAGCCCAATGTTCCTCCCTTTGTCCTCTACCCTTGTGGGGTCTAGCCTAGTAAGGATGGTGGTCAGCTTCCTGCGCATTAAGAGCTCTGCGGGGGAGTATCCTGACGCCAACGGGGTCACCCTGTACCCTAGCAGAAACTGACACACTTGTAGGTTCAAATCCCCTGGGCCCATGCGCCGCAACGCGTCCTTCGTGGTGCGGACGAGGCGCTCTACTTGGCTGTTGGTGGCCGGGTGAAACGGGGTGGAGGTGATATGCCGAACGGCGTTAATCTCCATGAATGCCTTAAACTCGGAGGACGTGAAACAACTAGCGTTGTCGCTAATTAACGTGTTGGGTATGCCGAACGTGGAAAAGAGCCTCCGCAAATGTCTAATGGTCTGGGCCGAGGAGGTGCTCGTGACTGGGATAACCTCCAACCATTTGGAGAAAGCGTCCACTACAAGGAGGAACAGGGTGCCTCTGAACGGGCCCGCGAAATCAACGTGCACCCGGGACCATAGCCGCTTAGCCACGTCCCATTCCCTGTGGGGAAGGCGGGCCTCCTCCGGTCTGGAGCACTGGCAACTTTCGCAAGTGCTGACCATGTGCTCGATGTCGGCGTCTAGCTGGGGCCACCAGAAGTAACTCCGGGCCAGCGCCTTGGATCGCACGATGCCGGGGTGGCTGACGTGAAGCAGTTTGAGCACCCGCGGCCGAAGGGAAGTGGGAATCACCACCCGCTGCCCCCACAAGAGACACCCCCTCTCTAGGGACAGTTCTAGCTTTTTTCTGAAAAATGGAGCGAACTCCTCTGCTGGGGAGGATGCGGGCCACCCTTTCTGTAGCCAGGAGCTTACTGTCGCTAACGTTTTGTCTTTCTCAGTCGCTTTGGCAATGTCGGCGGGCACTACGGGGGGCGAATCCAGCACCTCTATCATGAGAACCTGACGGTCCCGCTCCCCCATGCTCACCTGGCTGGGCGTTAGGGGAAGGGGAGACCTAGATAGGGCGTCCGCATGGCTGATCTCTTTCCCGGGGTGGTAGACCAATGCGTGCTGATACGCGTTGAGAAAAATGGCCCACCTGAGCATTCTTGGGGACAGGATTTGGGGGGTGGGCTTATCCGCGGTGAAAATGCCCAGTAGGGGCTTGTGGTCCGTCACAATGGTGAAGGGGCGGCCATACAGAAAACCGTGAAATTTTTTCATCCCCGAGACTATCGCTAATGCCTCCCTGTCCGTCTGTGCGTAGTTTCTCTCTGCTTGGGACAGGGACCTGGAGTAAAATGCTATCGGGGCCTCCCTTCCGTTCTCCAGCACGTGGCACAGCACTGCCCCCACCCCCACTGGAGAAGCATCACAAATCAGAACTACTGGGCGTTTGGGGTCGAAGTGGGTCAGTATGGCGTCGGACACCAGGAGGCTTTTCAGCTCACTAAATGCCCTTTCTTGGTCATCGCCCCACTTCCATGCTTGGTCTTTCTTAAGCAGCTTGTGGAGCGGATCGGCCACCGCTGCCTTCCGGGGAAGGAAGGAGTGGTAAAAGTTGAGCAGCCCTAGGAACGACTGCAACTCGGGCTTGGAGGTGGGGCGGGGGGCTTTCTTGATGGCTGCCACCTTAGACTTGGATGGTTTTATCCCCTCAGGAGTCACACAAAACCCTAGGAATTCAACCTCGGTTGCGAAGAAGACGCATTTGTCCCTTCGCAACCTCAGCCCCGCCTTTTCGAATATCGTCAGGACCTTTCCCAACCTCTTGGCCAATTCAGCCCGACTCCCCCCTGTTATTAACACGTCATCAAAAAAAGGCAACACCCCCTCCAGTCCCTTCAGGAGGCGTTCCACGAGTGACTGGAAAATTCCTGGCGCCGAATTCACGCCGAATTGGAGGCGCGTCACCTGGAACGCCCCCTTATGGGTGACTATGGTCTGCACAGCAGCTGCGGCAGGGGACACCGTGAGCTGCTGGTAGGCCTGTGCTAAGTCGAGCTTAGCGAAACATTTCCCCCCGTGTAACCTGGCCAGCAGATGGCTGACTACCGGCACCGGATATGCATTCGGGCGGATCGCCTTGTTGATGGTGCACTTGTAGTCGGCGCATATGCGGACCTCCCCATTGGCCTTTAGAGCAGTTACAATTGGAGTTTCCCACTCCGCAGAATCTACAGGCACAAGAATCCCCTGACCCACCAATTTGTCCAGTTCTGCCTCTATCTTGTCCTTGAGTGCGAACGGCACCCGGCGTGGTTTTAGGCGAACCGGGCGGACCTCCGGGTCCAGGTCGAAAGTCACTGGGGGCCCCTTGAATTTCCCCAGTCCCTTTTTGAAGACTTCGGGGTGCGCCTCGCACACCTCCTGAATTGGATCAGTCCCAACAGCGTGCATTCCCACGGCATGCACCCCCCCCAATGAACAACCCCAGGGGCTGGAACCATTGAGTCCCTAGGAGGCTGCAGTTTCCTCCCTTGAGCACGACCAGGGGAAGGGACGCGGCGTGCTCCTTGAATTTGACCTGAAATTCTCCAACCCCCAACACTGGAATGCTGTTCCCTTGCACGTCCCGTAGCGTGGCCCTCAATGCTTTGAGCTTGGGCCGCTTTTGGGGGGCAATTCCGAAAAACTCCCTCTGGGAAATGATTGAATATGAGGACCCCGAGTCAATTTCCATCCTAATGGGCACCCCTTGGACTAGTACCTCAACAAAATAGCGGGGGTGTCCCGTAGACACGCTGAACACTGGGGCGTCGTCCTCGCTGCTGTCGGCGATGCGGCCCACGCCGTCCTGCTCCCGCGTGGCCTGGGTGCCGTCTTTGGGTCTCGCTGGGCGGTCTCTTCCCGCGGAACGGTCTGGGGAGCTCCTCCGGGACTCGCGCTTCTTCCTGCACACCTTGGCGATGTGCCCGCGGCGGCCGCAGTTGTGGCACTCGGCCTTCCGGAAGGGGCATTTCATGCGGTCGTGGGCCGCACCACAGCCGTCGCAACGCCGGCTCTCCTTCCGGACCCTCTGTACGTCCTCGTCGTCGCTGCTCTCTGTAGACGACCTCGAAGTTCGCCGGGCCGCATGTACCGGAGCCTCTGCTTTGCTCGACTTTGGCCGCCAGTCCTGGAGTTCTTGGACCCCGGCCTTCGTAGCTTCTGCGGCCTGGGCCGCTCTGACGACCTCCTGCAACGTGGGAGGCAGCTCTTGGTTCATTAATGTGCGCTGGGTCTCGGCGTCGTTCAGGCCGCACAGCACACAGTCTCGGAGGGTGATTTCGCCGTTCTCCCATTTGCACGGGCCGGCCGCTAGCCGCAGGGCCGCCACGAACGCGGCGACCGTCTCCCCGGGCGCTTGGACTCGCCTCCAAAACGCACTCCGAGCGGGAAACATCGCCGTGGTGGGCCGGACGTGCTCACGCAGCAACTGCATGAGTTCCTTGGCCTTGAATTCGCTCACCCTCCTCGGTGCAATCAGGTCCACCAAGGTCCTTTTTGTTTCTTGTCCGAGCATTCTGGTGAAGATGGCCCTTTTCTTCGCCTCTTCCATGACTTCGGACTCGATCAGTGCGGCCTGGAAGTCCATCTCGAAGATCTCCCAGTCGCCCGGTTTCCTGATTTCGAAACCGGTGCATGTCTTGGTCCCGTGGGCTGCCATCCCACCTTCGTCGCCAATTTAGTGTAAGGGACCAAAGACAACACAACAGCCGAAGGGGTTGGCTTAACACAGGTTTATTGCATGATGATCCGGAGGAACATGTGGTAATGGCGGATGGGCAGCTCAATATATACAGCTGGCTATACATTTGAATGTGGCTCGTTGACAGACTATTGGTTGCTGCCTGCGTGACGTCATAGGAGGTCATGCCCTTCTTGACCAGGTGAGGAAGTCGCGGGGAATCTTCCCGCGCTGCTGAACCAGGTGGCTATGATCCATTAGAGCTGGACGCTCGCTACTGCCCTCTGGTGGTCACTAGCTCGCGTCCCCTTATTAGGCTTACATTGATACAGGTGATGGTTATAATGTTGCACACAGAAAGGTTACATTGATAACACATGGCAAAGGTACATTGTTAAAGGCACTGCTTTACAGAACACAACATCCGGGGAAGCTGGGGCGTGGCTAGCCAGCCCCTATAAAAGGGACGGCAGCAGCAGCATTCCCCAGCATTTTCCCCAGGATCAGGCTGGGCAGGGGGTTCCAGCCCGCCTGTTGTGTTGGAATTTCTCTTCTGCGGCCGGCTGTAACCGTAAGCAGTGCAAATACAAGCATGAATGTACAATTTGCTTGGGGCCGCATTCGGCCACAGTCTGTCCTAAAATGGGAGGGGCAAGGTGGAAGGGGTGAGGTCAGCAGGAGGCAGGACGCACAAGCACAAATTCAGGGCAGTCTTCAAAAGGCACCCAGCCCAATCAAAACTAAGGTGCTTGAATGGTGGCTGGTTGCCTACCCAAAAAGGGAGGATGCGGAGTATCTTTTACAGGGATTTCTTGTGGGGTTTCACATTCCTTTTGTGGGTGTGAGAGCACCGCAGGATTCTCCTAATTTGCTATCGTTAAGAGGAAAAGAGGATTTGGCCAAAGAAAAAATATTCAAAGAAATAAAGGAGGGGCGGGTTGCGGGACCGTTTGCAAGACCGCCTTTTACTAACTTGAAGGTTTCGCCACTGGGACTGGTACCCAAAAAGGTCCCAGGTGACTTTCGGTTAATACACCATTTATCGTACCCGGCGGGTGAGTCAGTTAATGACGCCATACCGGACGAACTGTGTTCGGTACGGTATGCATCATTTGACCAGGCGGTTCGGATGGTTCGTGCGTGTGGTCAGGGAGAGCTTATGGCGAAGTGTGACATTAAATCTGCATTTCGCCTACTGCCTGTCCACCCGGACGACTTTGAACTTTTAGGTTTTCAGTTTCAAGGACAATGCTTTGTTGACAAGGCCATGCCTTTTGGGTGTTCTGTATCATGCTCGGCTTTTGAGCATTTCAATACATTCCTACATTGGGCTTTTGAACACCACACAGGAGTGCACAAGGTGGTACACTACCTTGATGATTTCTTATTTGGGGCTGTCATGGATTCTGGAGCATGTGCACACATGCTTGCAAATTTTCAGAGCCTGATGGCTGAATTAGGGGTACCGTCAGCACCGGAAAAGATGGAGGGGCCTGCAACTAGACTAGTATTCCTGGGAATTGAGATTGATACAGTGGCTCAAACATCTAGAATGCCAATGGAGTAGGTAACAAGCATTTTGGATGCTATTCGGGCCATCTTAAATAAGCGCAAGGTTACACTGCGCAAACTGCAAGTTCTACATGGGTATCTCAATTTTGCATGCAAGGTTGTTATGCCTGGCAGGGCCTTTGCTAGGCGCTTATGTGATGCCATGATTGGTTTATCACGGAAACATCACAGGGTACGAATAACACGGGGTATCAGGGATGACCTGAGGGTGTGGCTGGACTTTTTGGCACAATTCAATGGCATCTCATTTTGGAGGGAGGAGTGATTGGATCAACCTATGTTTCAAGTTCAATCGGACACTTCCGGAGTGTTTGGCTATGGCATTTATTTCAATGGGCACTGGTCATATGGCAGGTGGCCGGAAGCTTGGCGGTCCATTGCCTTGATCCGTGATCTTACTTTCTTAGAATTTTTCCCAATTTTGGGAGCCTTGCTGCTGTGGGGGGAAGCATGGGCGAATTCTGTGGTACGCTTTTGGTGTGACAATGCAGCTGTTGTTCAAATAATCAATACCCAGACATCACGGTCCCCAAGAGTAATGGCCTTGGTTCGGCACTTTGTGTTACTTGCATTGCGCTTAAACATACTTTTCAAGGCTAAACATGTACCAGGAATCAAAAATAACATTGCTGACGCTTTATCCTGATTACAGATAGAGCGCTTCAGGGCATTGGCACCGGAGGCCGACAAACAGCCTTTGACACTTCCGGCCAAGATATGGCAGTTTGGTGTGGAGAAGTGAGAAGGGCCATTGAATTATCGCTGTCTGGCAGCACGCGTAAGGTGTACTCCCGCACGTATCAATCTTTTGAGGATTTTCGAAATGAGAATTCGCTTGCAGGTCTGTGGCCCATTCCTGTAAAGCACCTACTACAGTTCATGGTGCAACTACATGCAAGGGGGCTTGCCGCTCGAACCATTGGCGGCCGATTGTCGGCTTTAGCTTTCCATGCAAAAATTAATGGTTTTGCTGACACTACATTGGACTTTAGGGTTCGTAGAGTTTTGGAGGGATGGGCATGGGAACGCGGCCCTTGCCCTGATGCATGACAGCCAATATCTCCGGATCTGCTATCATGCATGGCTGCCATATGGCCAGTAGTTTGCACCGATGTTTATGAATGACACTTTTCCACGCTGCTACATCACTGGCATTCTTTGGGGCTCTGACGGTCAGTGAATTGGTGGCATCCTCTCAAAATGATAAATCTTGCAGGGCGTTGGAGCTCTCGGATATATCCATTTTGAATGCCTGTGTTCGCTTGTGTGTTTTTCTAAAACGGACCAGCGTGGAAAGGGCACCACCCTTACGCTGAATAAGTGTGGCAATGCTACTGCTTGCCTGGTGCTTGCTATGGGCGCCTTCCTGCCCATGCGTGGTTTGGCGCCGGGTCCCTTATTTTGTCACAAGGATGCTAGGCCCTTAACCCGTTACCAGTTTTGGAAGGTTGTTGTGGCGGCCTTGTCCAAGCTGGGACTACAGGGGGTAGGCTTTCGACCACATTCTTTTCGCATTGGCGCAGTGTTAACGGCTGCTGCCTGCGGCTACTCGGATGGAGAAATTAGAACAATGGGCAGGTGGGGCTCCAGTCGCTTCTGCTCTTATGTACGTCCATTGTTACTGTAGCATCCTACTGGTTTGATTTTATCTCATGATAAGGATCAGGCGTATTTTTCAGCTAGGGGTATGGACCTCTTCCTGGCAACTACCCAAACGGGCCTGTTGACCATGTATACGGTCAAAGGGGGGGACGGGGAGTCAGTGAACTCCTCCCCGTGTGGCGAATAGCACTGGTAAGGAATAAAAAAGGAATGACCCATTTAATTTGGTATACACAGTTGGTTGGCCATAGGGAAGACAAGGTACAAACAAAAAGTGTGAATGGCCAACCAGCTTTAAATAAAATTGTTGCTATGCTTAAACATCAAGCAACACCTCCAATATGTACAGGAGGCATTATAATATCAGGTGCTAAATAGTAGCAGCCTGACTAGGGTCCACAACGTGTTTCAGTGGAAGCAGGTTGTGGACAGAGGAACACAATTTGTTACAGTGGTAACAAATTGTGATGTGCATTTTAAATTGGGTTCATAATTAGAGTAATCCTTACCAGTGCTATTACGGCCCGTTTGGTTATTGGCAGTAGCCAAGTAAAGTTGAATAAAGTTAATAAAGTGGCCCAATTTTTCATCCAAATAAAGTGTCCGTGTCATAATTCGGGGAGTTCAAGCTGGCTTCTCAGAATTCTATTAGTCTACATTATGCCTTTTTCCATTCTCATTCTCTGACTAATGGATCAGCTGAATAATCAAATGTAAGTGAATTGCTGAATGACATTGTGGAGTAAGCAATTCCTGGCTCCAGAACAGATGACAGATCACATATTTAAGGTATTTGATGACACATCAATTTTATGGCCCGGTATGGACTCACCTTAATTCAGCTGGCTCTGATGCCAAACCATCAATGATTGGCTTATCTGGAAATGATGTACTTTTAGAGCACATATTTTTGCAAACTGTATTCCAGGAAACCATAGTCTTCCTCTGAAGCTTAAGGGGATCTGGAAGATCGGCTATGAAGAAGGCCAGTCATGGGAAACCTAATTCTTTGAAATACAGTGGAACCTCATACAACAATCACCCCGTATAGCAATGAAATCGCATAACAATCAGTGTCATTTTTTTTGGGGGGGGGGGAGAATGGCCTGCCGCATAACAATTTTCCCTGTAGAAAAAAATCGTTCAACAATTTTTCAATGGGAAAAACCACTTAGCAAATAAAATAAAATAATTGTACAATGCATCCCGTAGGGAAAATCGCTATATGATGCATGAATCGTATAGCAATTGTTTTGTACAACAATGAGCCCCATGGAACGGATTAAAATCGTTGTATGAGGTACCACTGTGCAGTAAAACCCTGACTTGCATATGCCTCAAGTTACATAAAATTCAACTTACATAATTATTTTTGCACTAAAAGCATGTCCTGATTTACATAAATGTCCTGATTTACATAACACAGTTTCCTATGGGTTTGCTGCGAGTTATGTAAAAAATCATTTTTCCTATGGATTTGCTTTGATTTACATAAAATCATTTTCCTAAGGGTTTGCTTCAAATTACATAAAAAAATTCATTTTTCTTATGGGTTTGCTTCGAGTTATGTAAAAATTCATTTTCCCTATGGGTTTGCTTTGAGTTAAGTAAAATTCCAATTTACATAAAATCCTATGGAACAGACTTTTTATGTAAGTAGGTTTTTTACTGTACTAGTCTTCACTCCCCTAATTCATCATGGAGTGCATGGCCATAGAGCACTGTGGAATAGTCAAGGAATACAGGAAAATCCCTTCTTACAATATACTGTACCACTCTTCTGGGTTTAGGAAACTAACCTTTAAGTGTATATCAAACAGACCAGTAAGCATTTGGAATGACTTTAAGGATTATCATTTTAAAAACAGAAATGCAACAATAATTCAAGTATTTCTCTAGCTGGATGTTGTTGTTCAGTCGCACAGTCGATTCCGACCCTTTGCGACCCTATGGATCATTGATCTCCAGGTACCCCTGTCCTCCACCATCCTCCTCAGCCCGCTCAGCTTGGTGCCTGCTGCGTCCACAATGCCATCCAGCCATCTCATCCTTGGCCATCCCCTTTTTCTTTTGCCGTCCCCCTTTCCCAGCATCAAGGTTTTCTCAAGTGAATCCTCTCTTCTCATTTGGTGTCCAAAGTACTTCAGCTTCATCTTTACTATTTGACCTTCTAAGGAGCAGTCAGGACTGATTTCTTTCAAGATTGACTTATTTGTTCTCCTCGCTGTCCAGGGTACTCTCAAAACTCTCCTCCAACACCACATCTCAAAGGCGTCTATTCTTCTGCGCTCAGCCTTCCTAATGATCCAGCTCTCGCATCCATACATTACCACCGGGAATACCATTGCTTTCACTATACGGATTTTTGTTTACAAGATGATGTCTCTACTTTTCACTATGTTCCCCAGGTTTCTCATGGCTTGTCTCCCTAGAATCAGTCGCCTCTTTATTTCATGGCTGCAGTCACCATCTGCAGTGATCCTAGATCCCAAGAAAGTAAAATCCGTCACTGCTTCTACTTCTTCCCCATCTACTTTCCAGGTGCTGATAGGGCCTGTTGCCATTCTTGGTTTTCTTGATGTTAAGTCTCAGGCCAGCTTTTGCACTCTCTTCTTTCAACCTAAACAGTAGCTTCTTTAAATCTTCCTCACTTTCTGTCATTAGAGTGGTATCGTCTGCATATCTCAAATTGATGATGTTTCTCCCAGCAATTTTTATCCCATATTGTGATTCCTCCATCCCTGCATTGTGCATTATGTGCTCTGTGTATAGGTTGAAAAGGTAGGGTGATAAAATGCAGCCTTGTCTTACTCCTTTTCCTATTCCAAACCATTCTGTCATTCCGTGTTCTGTCCTAACTGTTGCTTCTTGACTCTTATACAGATTTCTCATGAGGCATATGAGGTATTCTGGTATTTCAATTTCTTTAAGTACTTGCCACATTTTATTGTGGTCCACGCAGTCAAAGGCCTTGGTGTAGTCAATAAAGCAGAGGTATACTTGTTTCTGATATTCCTTTGTTTTCTCCATGATCCACCGTATATTAGCAAGGTGGTCTCTAGTCCCCCTGCCTCTTCTGAAACCCACCTGCACCTCTGGCAATTCTCTCTCCATGTGCTGCTGAAGTCTATCCTGTATTATCTTGTGCATCACCTTGCTAGCGTGTGGGATGAGCGCAATTGTTCGATAATTTGAACACTCTTTGGCACTACCCTTCTTTGGGATTGGAACGTATACTGATCTTTTCCAATCCTGTGGCCACTGTTTTGATTTCCAGATCTGCTGGTATATCGAATGCAGTAATTTGATTGCGTCATCTTTTAGAGCTTTGAAAGATTCAACTGTGATACCGTCATCTCCACTGGCTTTGTTGTTTGCAGTGCTTTTTAGGGCCTTTCTGACTTCACTCTCTAGGATGTCTGGCTCAAGTTCAATGTTCTCATCATTGTGATTATCAGTGGTGTTGAGGTCCTTTTTGTAAAGTTCCTCTGTGTATTCTTTCCATCTTTTCTTAATCTCTTCTGCATCAGCTAACTCCTTGCCGTCTTTGTCCCTTATCATGGTCATTTTTGCTTTGAATGTTCCCTTGATTTCCCCAATTTTTTTGAAAAGATCTCTAGTCCGGCCTCTTGTGTTGCTTTCCTCTATTTCTTTGCACTGTTCATTTAAATAGATTTCCTTGTCTCTCCTTGCTTTTCTTTGAAATTCTGTGTTCAAGTGACTATATTTTTTTCTATTCTCCTTTGCCTTTTGCATTCCTTCTTTCCTCTGCTATTTTAAGAGTCTCATCAGACAACCACTTTGCTTTCTTATGCTTCTTTTCTTTTGGTATGGTTTTCCTTGCTGCCTCCTGCATGATGTCCCGCACATCTGTCCATAATTCTTCTGGCACTCTTTCTATCAATTCCAAACCATTAAATCTGTTCCTCACCTCCACCATGTATTCCTTAGGGATGTTGTCTAGGTCATATCTGTCTGGCCTGATTGTTTTCCCTATTTTCCTTAGTCTAATTCTAAATTTTGCTATTTAGTAGGTTGTGATCTGAGCCACAGTCTGCTCCAGGTCTTGCTTTTGCTGACTGTATGGAGGTTCTCCATCTTTGGCTGCAGAGTATGTAATCAATCTGGTTTCGATGATGGCCATCTGGTGATGTCCATGTGTAAAGTCGCCTCTTGTGCTGCTGGAAGAGGGTGTTTTCTATGACCAGTGTGTTATCTTGACATAACTCTATCAATCTTAGCCCTGCTTCATTCTGTGTTCCAAGACCAAACTTGCCTGTTATTCCATCTACTTTTTGATTTCCTACTTTGGCATTCCAATCTCCCAAGATAATGTGGACATCATTTCTTGGTGTCTGTTCTATGAGGTCTTGTAGGTCCTCATAGAACTGGGCCACTGTGGCTTCATCTGTACCCGTGGTTGGTGTGTATATTTGGATTACAGTGATATTAAAAGGTTTGCCTTGTATTCTGACTGACATCATTCTATCATTTTTGGGATTGTATCCCATTACTGCTTTTCTCACTCTTTTGTTGACAATTATGGCTACTCCATTTTTTCTGAAGTTTTCTTGACCACAGTAGTAGATATGATGGTTTCCCGAGTTGAATTCACCCATCCCTGTCCATTTTAGCTCGCTGATTCCCTAGATGTCAATGTTTATTCTTTCCATCTCATTTTTCACCACTTCCAGTTTTCCTTGGTTCATCGACCTCACATTCCATGTTCCTATGCAGTATTGTTTTTTGCAACACTGTATTTCTCCTCCACTTCTCCCATCTCTCCCCTTCTTTTGATCTTTGTTAAGCATCCTGTTTCATCTAACTTGCCTCTTTTGTTTTGCCTTTTGTTCTGCTCCATAGGGTTCTCTTGGCAAAAATTTCTGGCCTGGTTTGCCGGTTCCTACACCAGTATCCTCACATCATACATGTTGTTACAGTTCAAAACAAAGTATTATCATGCATATTATCAGTTTAAAATAAAAATCACAGTTCTACTTCATCTGTTACGAAAGTAAAAACTTAGTATGAAGGAAAAGTCCACTATATCAAGCCTCTACATTGCTATAGCTGCAGACTACATTGTTTTAGTTAAATTACTTGCATGCTTCTTTGATTATGGCTGGTGGTGGGCAGCCTGCCGGGTCCTCCCTCCTCCACCTCCCTCACCTCCACTGCCCAGGGTGCGAGCGGAGGTGGCAGCGGGCAATGGTGGGTCTGTTGCTGCGGGTGATGGAATAGGCCTCTTACCCTCAGTGGCTTCTGCCAGGCCTTTCTTCCCTGGATGCTTCCTCCCTCTGGGGTGGGGATGGGGCCTTTGGAATAGGCCTCTTACCCTCAGTGGTTTCTGCCAGGCCTTTCTTCCCTGGATGCTTCCTCCCTCTGGGGTGGGGGGTGGCCTTTGGAATAGGCCTCTTACCCTCAGTGGTTTCTGCCAGGCCTTTCTTCCCTGGATGCTTCCTCCCTCTGGGGTGGGGTTGTGGCCTTTGGAATAGGCCTCTTACCCTCAATGGTTTCTCCCAGGCTTTTCTTCCCTGGATGCTTCCTCCCTCTGGGGTGGGGGTGTGGCCTTTGGAATAGGCCTCTTACCCTCAATGGTTTCTCCCAGGCTTTTCTTCCCTGGATGCTTCCTCCCTCTGGGGTGGGGATGGGGCCTTTGGAATAGGCCTCTTACCCTCAATGGTTTCTCCCAGGCTTTTCTTCCCTGGATGCTTCCTCCCTCTGGGGTGGGGGTGTGGCCTTTGGAATAGGCCTCTTACCCTCAATGGTTTCTGCCAGGCCTTTCTTCCCTGGATGCTTCCTCCCTCTGGGGTGGGGGGTGGCCTTTGGAATAGGCCTCTTACCCTCAGTGGTTTCTGCCAGGCCTTTCTTCCCTGGATGCTTCCTCCCTCTGGGGTGGGGTTGTGGCCTTTGGAATAGGCCTCTTACCCTCAATGGTTTCTCCCAGGCCTTTGTTCCCTGGATGCTTCCTCCCTCTGGGGTGGGGATGGGGCCTTTGGAATAGGCCTCTTACCCTCAATGGTTTCTCCCAGGCTTTTCTTCCCTGGATGCTTCCTCCCTCTGGGGTGGGGATGGGGCCTTTGGAATAGGTGGATAGGAAACATCTATGGACAGAGATTTATATCCAAGTTCTATTAATCAAAAAACGAATGACTATTGCACAATGTTTCCATAGGCCCAAAGTCCAGAAATGCAGTTGCTATTGGATAAAATCCTCATGCATAACTTACATCCACAAAAGAGTGATGATGTTACAGCAAGGTGTGGATTTGAGGTAATTGAAAACCTACCTCTGTTTTACAGCTTTTCCCATTTTTGTGTAATCCCTTTTATCGTGTGAAAGCTATGTGAAATGTGAGACAGAAGGAAGAAGTCTTGAATTACTGAAAATCACCCACAATGATAACATCATCATTCTTCTACAAGAGTAGTTACATCGTAGATTTTAGCCATGGTCTTAGCAAATTACTCTTTTAAAGTCCAGCACACAATGAACACCAAAAGTTCAAGAGTATGTTAAAAAAAAACAATAAAATGGAAACACAATAGAAGTCCCTGCCATATCTCTGGGTTCAGTACCCACAATTCCAGTTATCCATGAGTCTAAAAATATTCCATAAAAAACCTGAAATACACAATATATTTGTATTCCTATGGTGCATTTCCAGAATTGGCCATTAGAAGCCAGTGCCTGCAATGTAACGTTTACGAGGAACAGAGACATTTTTGTAGCTCTCATGTAGAATGATGAAGGTAACTGACACCCCTCCCACACTTCTATGAGTCAAGTGTATATATTAAATATAGGGCTTACTGATATACACAGTTTCAGGCATCCATAGATGGTCTCAGAACATACTCCCCATGGATACATGGGAAGACCTATACATAATGCCCACTAAAAAGAATTTGTCCTTCCATTCTTCCTGCCTTCATAAATTGATGTCTGATAGTGAAATAAAGGTGATTAGGGCCTGAAAAATTGTTCTCTGCTTCATTTATTTCAGTTTATCCATACTTCAGGAAAGTAGAAATTGCTGCTTTCTATCTGATTCCCCCAATGTCCAATCAATATAAATTTTCACCCAGAAAGAAAAGAGGTGGAAAAAACCTCATTTACACCTGCCCTAAACCTAAACTTTCTGAACTCAAACTCTTTCTTTAGGATTTCTCATCTGCCAGGCTAAACCAATTCATCTATTATTTGTTATGTGCTATCAAGTGACTTATAGCTTATGATAATTCTGATAGTTTTTTTTAAAGAAATATTAGATGTTCAAGGAGTGGTTTTACCAATGTCACCTCACAGTGTGTTTCTGTTGCTGAGGAAAGATTTGAATCCAAGTCTTCTGAATCCTGCTTTGATACTCTATCCACTAGGCCACACTGGGTCTCAATTAGTCTTTAAGGGGTTACAAAAGTTTGCATGAAAGTATTTCAAGCCATATGGAATGTGTACCTTTCTGTCACATAAATCATCAACCACACGTTGGACAAAATGTTTGACTAGCATGATGCACAGAAGAATATGCATAGAATACCACCACATGAGGAGAAATCCTGGGCTAATCAGGATTTAATCTCACATGGAAATGCTGCATATTGATACAAATGCAGGCATATGTTGACTATATGTTGATGTACATGCATGACCACTTCAGATGGCTGGATGAAGGATGTGGCAGTGAAGGAGAGCTGGTTTTAACAGCAGGCCCTGCTGCTGCTTTCCATACTTTTTTTTTTTTGCATCACCTGGGGCTTCCTAAAATCAGGAAGGCATTTTCATTTAATGTAGGGCAATGTACCCAAATGTACATCGCTTAAAGTGAGCTTGCTGCAGGAACTACAATCTTTCCCAGAATTCTTTGCAATACAAAGGGCTTCGGCAGCACCAAATGATGTTTATTCACAGTGTAATGTAATATCAGTATGCAGAGGATATCTGCTGGAATCTAAGTTCCATAAAAGCTCAGTGAAGTTATGGAAAGATCAGTGCCTCCAGATAATGTAGTCTCTCATGATTTACTTGTATTTGGGGATACCAGCTAGAAAACTGGGCCCCAACAATAGCAGCCCTAGCTTGATAAATATCTGCTTCAGAAATCGATTTCTTGAGGCTTAGAGAATTAAATCTAAGAAACTTATATAATGTAAGGTTATAATATTTTAATTTGAAGTTGTTCCAACCAAAAAAAAAATTGGTCAAAGAGTGGTCCTCTAAGTTATTTATTCTCTGCCAGTATCTAAAATAAGCCAGCAATTGAGGGAAGACCTGTCTTGGCTATAAAATGAGCCAAAGGTATTCCAGGAGGAAAGCAGAATCTTACCATATTGGATGGGGTATTATGGGAACTATTATCTCCAGCACAAGGAAAAGGACCTTCACAGTCGTAGCCCCCACACTATGGAACCTCCTCCCGGTAGAACTACACCTCCAGGCCCAGTTGCTACTATTTAGGGAAGAACTGAAGATGTGATTGGCAAAATGGGTCTGGGGGCCAGGATTGCCAACAAGCTCCCCTTTCTGGCTAGTCTGAGGCTCCCCGCTCCTGTAGTTAATTTTTAATGTTAAAGTATGCAGATTTTATATTTGTTTTTAGATAGTAAATGGTACAGCGGTGGGTGATTTTAAGGTTTTTTTAAATTGTTTTATATTGGTTTTAACTTGTGTACACCACCCAGAGTCCATTGGATAGGGTGGTAAACAAATATATTAAATTAAATTAAATTTAATTTAAAAAGATAACTTTTCCCCGCAGTGGTGGAAAGTCTAGGAAGCATGAAAAGGCACAGCCTCTACAGAGAACAAATCAGGAAGTGTTTCTATATGACAGGGGTTCCCAACCATTTCGAACTGGGGCTGGGTCGTGCTCTCTCAGTCAGCTGCAAGGGCTGGATGGTCATCTTGTCCTGCCTACACGATGAGGGTGGCCATTTTGTCCCAACAGCTTCAAAGAGGGTGGACATTTTGTTTCTCAAATGCCCCTTGGAGGGGTGGGCGGGCCATATGAATAGGTGCCACAGGATGGATCCAGCTCACAGGCCTTAGGTTGGGAACCCCTGCTATAGGAGATTCAGAATTGAGGTTTGTCTTTAATTTGAAGGAAAAAATGAAAAACATGTTAAGAGATGAATAGCCAAGTGTGAAAGTAAAGCTTGCAAAATGATTTTAAAAATAAAATAAATTCTCATCATATTATTCATTACTTCTTAGCAGCCAGGTCATTATTATTGTTGTTGTCACTCTGACCAATGAATTCTTTGCATTCTGGGTGATTAACATACTGCCTTGCTCTATTCTGCAGAACAGAGAAATGCAGGGATGTATCCTTCAAATTTGGCATTGCACCATGCAATTATTTACAAGAGGATAAAAGGCAGAACTAAATAATGCTTCCCTTGTCGCTTAAAACCTGGAAAAAAACACTCTGGCAAATTGCCTTTAATAATGCCTTAAAGCACCTTAAAAAGTAATTTTTGAAAGTAAAGCGAAGACTGAATGTTACTCATTACATCAGATAGGAATGGTTTCCCTTTGCCATGTTGCTTTTATTATAACACTGTAACTACTCATTACACTAGTCATTAGTCAAAAAGTAACTCTGCCAAGCAGGAAGATAGCTTGGAACTAGTCAGTTTCATGTTCGGTGAAAGAGCCTGTATTTCTAAACAAAAACAACTAGGACTTGCTATTATTTATTTATTTATCTATCTAATTTATATTGCTGCCCAACTCTGAAGACTCTGGGCAGCTCATAGAAAAGAAAACCAATGGCAGATTTAAAAACAACAACAACAATAAAAACCCATTAAAAAACTACTGACAAAGATTTTTAAATGATTTTTAAAAACTTAAAAGAGAGAGAGAGTGTGTTCTACTAAATTAGCCAGCAGGCCGGGGGTTACCATGTCGCTGGTGCCCTACACCTGCCTTGCCAGCTAGGTTTTTAACCCTTTCCTGAAGGGCAACAACTCCATCTGGAGATGCAACTCGGTTGGCAAGAGGTTCCATAGGGCCAGAGCGGACACTGAGAAGGCCCTCTTTCTGGTGCTAGAGAGACATATCTCTCTAGCACATGGAACAATGAGAGAGCCTCTTCTGTCTGCTCTGGTGGGACGGACAGATGTTCTTGGGGTGACACTGTCTCTTAAAGGTAATTACCAGCACCTTGAATTGCACCCAGAGGCACACCAGCAACCAGTGCAACTCCGAAGCAGTGGTGAGGCACGGGCATAATGCCAGCACCCCATCACCACCCGAGCAGCTGCATTCTGGACCAGTTGCATCCTCCAAATGGTCATCAAGGGCAGCCCCATGTAGAGTGCATTACAATAGTCAAGTTTGGAGGTGACCAAAGCGTGCATGCTATGAAATGGATCCCTTTTAAAATGTGTTTGCAACATTGCTTTTAAGGGCATACAACCAGAAATTTAATTCCTTGTCATTCTTAAAAGTTGGAAAAAATGTTTTCATGGAGACCATTCTTCAATTTTTCTCTTTCTAAAAGCAACTGTGAATGGATGATCCATGGAGTCTGGTTGGAAACCTAGTCTAGGCAAAATAAAGGGGCAAGAAGCTAACTCACCTTTTCTATCAGTCTGCTGGTAGAATTCAGCCACTAAGAGAGTCACATGGACAGGAAGCAAGCAACTAGATATGGGTAGTCAATCTGATGGCTTTTGTTGGCTTTGCCGGGGAGGCAAGCTGCCTTTGCACAATGTTAGGAAACAATTCCACTTCTTTCCAACTTTGGCTTGATTCTGAAATCTTCTAAACCTCCTCCCTCCCACTCCAGCTGGAATTCTGGGAATCAGAGAAGTAGAATTTTCTTCCTAAAAGTGGCATATATTTCCAAGTCCTTTCATGATCTGACGATAAAACTACAAGCTACATTAAAAATCCTTTTTGTCAAGTGTTCTTAACATTTCACAAATGGTATAAAGAAGAAACCACCGACCCTGCCTTCCTTATGCACCATGGACCTGATCTGAGATCAGGAGTCCATGTGGCAGCTTTGCATAGAAAAAATAAATTACTCGTGCTTTTAAAGGTGGAATACAGGCTTCATTTAGCAGGCAGAATCCTAGTTTAGATCTACCATGCTGTATTATGCCTAGGTGATATTCCTAATTGACTTTGATTTGGCTACAATTGGCGCACCTTGTGGGTAAACCAAATTTGTTCCCCAATTCCTTGATTGAGGGCTCTGGGTTTTTGATTGCCCCTTCCTCTGGCCACTAAGTAAGCTTCAGCTTTTTTTTTTTTTTTAAGGACATCTTGGAAGGTAATATGCAGATACCTGGCTTCCTATGATTATTGACTGGGGGCTGTCAAAAGATGCTGCCTGCTGTTCTCCGCACAACAGCCAGGCTGAACAACCTGCCATGAACGTTTGGGACTTTCCTTTACAAGTTTCCTACCCTAGCTGCAAGAAATTTATGCATGTCTGAAGAAGTGATCTTGAATTTACGAAACCTCTCACAATGTTTGATTTTTTTAAAGTGATCCTATAAAGATATCATCTCCCTCCTACATTTATTTTGTGTATGGATCACTAAGCTGTCTTTGTTTGTTTATGCTGTATGTGTAATGGAATAAGATATGTTGGAGAATTGCAACTAATTAACAAGAGGCTGCTTGCATTCCTGGCCATGTGGCAATCATGCAACTTGGTAAACTACTAAGAATGTGTGGGGGAACTATTGAATTAATGGCCATTTGCCACAGGGATTTCTGCCACTATATGTACACTGGCATAAATCTACAACAGGATCAGTACAGGAAGCACATATGGAGAAGTCATATCCTGGAGGTGGGATTTTTTTGTGTGTGTTTTGACAGCACAATCTTTCTACAGAATTCTGAAAAATGTAGTCTCCAAACCCCCCAAGACTAACAGAGAGTTTTGTGGCATCTTAAAAGCAAACAAGTTTTATTTCGCTTAAGTTTTGTGTCTGCATTAGTTCCTTTCTTCAAATGTAATATAGCTAAAAGAGTGAGCCTCAACATGTGCCAGATAACATACTGTATATACTTGAGTATAAGCCGGGTTTTTTAGCTTCAAAAATGAGCCCAAAAAGGAGACTCGGCTTATACTTTGGTCAATGACAACGAGTGTCCCAAGACAACGGTGAATTGAGATGTGGCAACAATTTAATTAATTTTACCATGTTTTCATGTATTTCGATTATTTAAATTCACTAGCAGCTGCTGCATTTCCCACCCTCGGCTTATACTCAGGTCAATCTATTTTCCTGGGTTTTCAGGTCAAAATTAGGTATCTCAGCTTATATATGGGTTGGCCTATGCTAGAGTATATATGGTATTAGTCTTTATGTTGCCAAAAAAACTCATTTGTTGCCACATGGCTGCCCCCTCCCCCCCACCACCTATTTTTAACTCTACCCCAGACATTCCAGTATTATCCAATGAGAGCTGCATCAGGAGATAAGCTGCAACATTTATATGGGAAGGATGTTTATGCCCAGCTGTCTTTGCTGTTGGAAGAAGAAAATGTTATATACTGATTGAAGTAAAAAAAAAGAGAGTTAAAATGTAGACTCTGGGGAACAGCTGTTATGCAGCTCCAAAACATTACCCAAAAGTTTGGGATATTCACTAAGCTGTTACTTTCATAAATCAAAATTTGACAGTAAATGGGTGGCTGAAGTGGTGCTGTTGTTTTTTCCAGGGGGTTGTGGAGGCCTCTGAAACCTGCAACAAAATGGTCATTGTTTGAGCCAGACTCAGCACGTTCCGGCTGTGGCCTCTCCCTGGTCACAGATCAGGAGAAAATCCTGAGGGGAAATAGCTCAGTTTGCTGAATGGAGTGTCTTTTTCTTTCACATTAATCTCCACATAAAGCTAGATCATAATTATTTGATGCCCTATTTTTGCCCTTGCAGTTTCAGTTAAAAACAACA
Source organism: Bradypodion pumilum (assembly GCA_035047305.1). NCBI lineage: Eukaryota > Metazoa > Chordata > Lepidosauria > Squamata > Chamaeleonidae > Bradypodion > Bradypodion pumilum. The sequence goes on from JAWDJD010000001.1 coordinate 200,216,176, forward strand.
ACAACCAAAATATAAAAATGGAATGATCAAGGCAACTTTTATTTATTTGGAATTTGGAATTTCACTGTTTCTGGCATCTGGTTTTTTTTTGTAATTGCTTTAGACCTAAATTAATATTTTGGTAGATGATGCAAAGATGGATTAAATAATTGTTTTCCCTCCCATTTGCACAACACCAAATTTGACTGGTATGGCTCTTCTCAGTAAGGAGAGGATTATATCGTATGTTTCTACCACACAGATGTCAGAGGTGAGAAGCATCTCAGAAAGGAAAAAAAATAGTAGCAACCCAATTTATGCAGCTTGAAAATGGCTAGATAAACAGGGTTGTATTAATTTATGAAGTCCTTTATGGCTTGGGACCTCGGTACCTGATGGAGCATCTCCTTTGACTAAATTCAGCTTGGATTACTTAGGCTTCCCAGGCATTAAGGCTCTGAATACCTCACCTTGAAGAAGGCTCATAAGGTTATGACTAAGAACCAGGCCTTTTTTGGTGGTGGCTCCAAGAGTCTGCAATACCCTTCCTGCATACATTCACCTGGCCCTGCATCCTCCAGGAATTTCACAAGCAGGGACAGGCTGAACTTTTCAGGAGGCTTTCTGTGATATTCTGCGCCCCTCTGCTTGACATTTATGATATTTTTTTGGTTTAATGCTTGGCCCATTATATTTTTGCTTAGTTGTTTTAACTTGTCTGCTGCTTTATGTATTTTAACGGATTTATTTATATGACTGTTTTAATTTGCTTGTTCACCTTGCTGGGTGGTTTCAGGCCACAAGGGCAACATACAAATGTAATAAATAAAATAAAGTAAAACTCTGTCTTTGCCCAGATGAGAAAGGAGGAGAACTGGGCATCCAGCTAGCAACCCATCCTTGTAAAACTATCATGGCTACAGAAACAGCATGCTGTCCGATATGCTACATAGCAGGGGAGGATCTAAGTCTAAGTAAGTCTAAAGGAAAGTAAAAGAAAGGAAAGTTAAAATCCAGACACTTAAGAGCTAAGGACTCAAAGTTCTTTACATTGCTAAATGAACTGCCTCCCATGTTGACAGTTTATCAATCATGCATTCTGTCTACCTTTAATATGATGAATTTTTCAACTTTTGACAAATTATTGTCAACAGCAGCCTGAAGATAATTTCTCACACAACCCTGGCTGTGACATATACCTCAACAAAATACTTCAGGACTGGTATTGTTCTTGGTCAAGTTAGTAAGACCATAAGACAGCCATGTACAAATCGTAGTTCTCTTTAATCTTTTGGATGTATTATCATCAGACAAGAAAAACCAACAAAGATGCCGGGTGAGGGGGTGGGTGGGATAGATGAGAGTTAACTCTTGTGTTATTCTTTATAATAGACAAGAAGCTGCTATTTCCTATTAGTAAAACTGTGCTGCTTATGGTACCGCTCATAATCAACTCTTTCCAACAAGTTGACTGAAATATCATTAATTGGTTGTCTAACATGGACAGTGAGGACTTAATTCAATTCTCTGTTCTATTTCCTCTCTTAAACAGGTGAAGGGCAGGATTTCAGTCAAATCATTCATCACAGAAAAGAGAAACAGCATTTACTATAGTTCAGAGGCAGGTGTAAAGCCTTGCATTGTGGAAAGTCCCAGATTCTCCAGCATCACCAGTTTTAAAAAGCTGTTCTTGCATTTGATGGGACAGAACAAGGATGGGCTACTTAGAGCACCAACATCCATGGGAGACACCAGCCCCTTCTGATGAAAGTCGGACATAACTGGAATATTATTTCTGATTTTTCAAAAAGCTTTTTCTTTATTTCCTAGCCAGAACACCATGTGAAGGGCTGTTGATTTATATGAGATGTTGCAGACATCTGAAGGCACAATTTTCAATTTTTAGAACAAGCTCTTTCTTATAATGGATGGCTTAGGCCATATCAGAGGCCTGGAGTCCACAGGAATCCTGTCCCTTGGCGGATCCAGTGCAGACTGTGAACCCTATTATTTCTACCTCTTGGCTACAGCCTCAGTCAGAAATCCTTGAGGAGAAATATGGTATGTAAAAGCAAGATTCTTACATACATGGAGAAACCTTGAAGAAATCAGAGCATACCTGAAAAATACAGGAACTGCTCCGGCCTGGGCGTGCATGCACAGCAACAACTTCTTTGCACAAGCACAGAACTCCTTTGTGCATACGCAGAACTGCCTCTGATGGATGTGCATGCACAGTAACCCCTTTCCCCGCCCTTCAAAATACGGGATGGCGGCAGGAAAGGGGAGGAATGAGAGCTGAAATACAGGAAATCCCAGCCAATATGGGATGCTTGACAGGTATGAATCAGAGGTCCTCCCATCAGACTCTTCATCCTCCACCCATATAGGGTGATGAAAATGGTGACAGAGGAAGATAGGGCTGCCATGTTGTCCCTTTTTGTGTGTTTTGCTGAACAGACTTATACATTATGGTTTCATTGAAATATCAACTATATACTGGGCTTAGTGCATTATTTTGCTTTATTTCAATGTATAAATGCTCTGTAAAATGTCTTTGCCCCACTATCTCCCCCTCCTCTCAGTTGTGATATATTTTGACAAGTAAAGTTATGTCCCCTAAATTTCTACAATTACCATTGGAGAGAGTGTCTTGGAATTCCATACTATACAAGGCTTATACGAAAAGAGGAGAAGGACAAAGACCATGAGGCAGACCCAGAGGAAGGTGGAAAGACAACATCAAAGAAACATTAAAGGACCACCAAATAACACCAGTGGAGGCTGCTAGAAGTGTCAGAGCAAGAACCTTGCCTCTCCCTTGACACCCAAAGTCATAAAAGAAGAAGAAGACCATTATTACCTGTGTTTTTCTTCTGTGGATAGGAATTGGGAAATCTTGCCTGGGCCTGTAACTCATTGTTCTTAAAGCTGTAGTTTAAAGAGACCTTAGTGCCAGCATGGGAAGAGGTGGTTACGGGTAAGTGGTAAATTTGGCAGGGAAAAGTGAAAGCAGTCGAGAAGAGAGAGAAATTGCCAGAGGGGAAAGAAGAGGAGGTTGAGGAAGAGGAGTGGAGCTTGATAAGAAAGTCTTGCTGCTTTCATCTTCTCTGTGGATGGGACATCCTAGAGTACAAGAACCTGGACATGTGGATATACAGGACCATCACTAGAGTTATGAACTGTGAAAAAGTGGCTTAGAAAGCATAGAACAAGGCAGTACAGACCACCCAACTCTGGTGCTCTTTCCCATATTTGAGGAAGATAAATCTGCCAACCCAGTTTACTTTCTAAGCTGAACTGGGAAGAGAGGCATCCTGTCCTTTGTCTCGGGGTAGTAAAACAACTTGGAGCTGCTCCTAGAGCAATCAGTGTCTCTCTGTGCCTTCCCTTGCTCCATTTAAATGGAGAATTCAGGTGGCAAATCAGCAAATCTTCTCCATCTTGGTTGACTTCTTTCTTTTCATAGAGTCTTATCCAAAACAAATATATCCAAACCCTTCCAGTAACCTGCAAATCTACTGCTTTCCTCTTGATCATTCAACAGTATGGAAAAGGTGACATAAAGAGGTTTTTTTTGCATTTTAGTAGGCAATGATATACAGGGAAAGTGTTTTTCTTTTCTTTGGGAAGCGCAGAAAAGAAGGATGGAACCAGAGAAGTAGGCAAAGATGGGGTGGCAGCCTGCTGTTGCTGCCAGTGGTGGGCATCACCAGGTTCGCACCAGTTCACCAGAACCGGTAGCAGAAATTCTGGCTGGCCCCGCCCATCCAAGGTTTGAAATAAAGTAGTCCTAGTTCGAGTGCAACACAGGGCTTTCCCCCTGGCCACACCCACCATACCATATCCACAGTGTGGTAGTACATTTTTTTGGGAGCCCACCACTGGTTGCTGCCTTCTTTCCTTCCCCCTGCCTCTAATAAGGAGGTGGAAAGCAATGGGCTGGCTGGCAGCAGCTTGAAACTGAGTTCTGGTGCCTCTTGTGCTATACATACCAGTCATTACTGGCATATCACTATGTGCCATACATAACAATGAATGCAATCTGTTGACTAATAGGTGGAAACTGCAAATAAGTCTTCCTTGACACATTGCTCTGGGATGTACATTCTGGCTTTGTTGCTCACTCTAATGCTTATGGCATGTCGTTTGCAGGTGAAAATGTTCAGAGTCCAGGGAGTGCTCCTTTTGACTTGTCCTATACGGGGTGTATGTTTGAGATATCATCAGTCCCAGAGCTCTCTCTGTAGTAGGGTCAACCCAGCCATTAACACAAATATTGGTATCATTATGAAAGGACACCACTCTGGGGTTTATGTAGGATTCATAACAGAACATGCTACAGACACATGGTAACATACAATAAAGTCATCTGAACTAATAACAGGTGTGTGTGTGTTTTTGTGTGTGTGAGAGAAACTTAGAAATATAGCCATATGTTAAAAGCATCATACATTAGTTATAGGGTGGGAATGTGTTCCCTTCTCAGCTTCCCTCTCCACCTTCCTGCCCTTTCAAAACCTAAAATGGACTATATTACAAACAGCTTGTTAAGTGTGCGACAGATCGACTTGAAACTGAGGTCCTTGTACTTGCCAGGCCTGCACATTTTGCTAATAAACTGACTACATACACAAACGGTCTGTTTTAGGGGCTTAGGTTCCTATTACACCGATTCATGTTTCAACAGGGCAGCCGGCCTCCAAAGTTTGTGTTTTCAGCCGGACAAGTAAGTGGATGCATGTGCATTGCAATTCCAGACATCATTCCAGACCAGATGTGGTGCCTTTATTTTTAGTACACCAGGAGTGTCTGCTGACCTTCGGTCACCCCATGTCTAAGGAAAGATTGACTGCTCTGGGTTTTCATATGGTAAATTATATATATATATATACGAGAGAGTGTACAGAGCAGATTTAAAAATTAATTCAAGATTAATTCCATGGTGACTTGCATGTGAAATGATTTGGCCAACAGATGGGAAAAAATGAACATTTTGCAACAAAGAAAAATATATGTAAAAATTTGGGCAATTGAGTACCATTTTCCCAACAAAATTATCAGCAGATTTTTTCATTCATTATTTGAGGCTTTCTTTTCTCTTTTTTTATGTGTGTGCACGCACGTGCGCATGCACGTGCACACGCATGCATGCATACATGCACGCACGCACTTGCTATGCAAGCTTTGTTCAAGCCAAGCTCCTGTCACTAAAGTTAGGTTTTCAGTGTGCATTCAGCAAATAAGCAAAATGCAATGGTTCTCATGATAAAAATCTATCTTTACAGAGAAGGAGGGGACATCTTACAATGGAATGGGTCTACCAGAAGCAGGAGACAAGAAAAGTACCTGGAATCAAATTCACCACATCCATCTATCATCTGTCTGCCTTTCTTTCAGAGCAGGAGGCAGAGAGAAAGAGAGAGACAGAAAGGGGAAATTAATCAAACAAGCTTTTTCATTTAAGGCCATGTTTTATTGTAATGATAGCATTACAGTATAATGATATAACAAACACATTCTCTTTCAACATTTAAAAAAAGCTGAATATGTGCCTTTATCTATTTTTGAATAATGAAATCAAGGTGGAAGAGCTGGAGGCTAAAAGGATTGCTTAAAATATTTATCCCACAATCTGTCAGAGTGGATCTTTAAATCCAACCCACATTCTCTGATGTTGCAAAGCATCAGCTTCTCACATCCCTCCATCAGTAGTCCTACATGTAAGACCAACATGCTCAAATGGGGGCTCCTTGCAGACAACAACACACTGTATGAATGTGGAGAGATACAGAATCCGGATTACCTACTGGTCTGCCAATTACTACCGGAAATGTGTACCAATGAGGATGTAGTTTAAAGTCTGACCTAGCACAAAAGAAGATGATAACATTTTGTTTACATTAATCTTCTTTCCATTTCCTACTCCTAGCACACAAGGAACACATTTTTAAAATATTCTAGAAAGTAACGATGTCCAAGAAAATCTTCCTGATATTTGTTCATCTATTTATATTTGCCTGATAAACTTCACACATTATATACTGTTCTCATTCTTTGGCGCCACCCTTAGATTCATCTGGAGTAATCCAAGGCCCACAAAAACAGCTGGACATTTAAAGAACAGGGATGTTTCATTGCTATATGAATTAAAATAGTTTAAAAGGAGTTTTAAAAGAGATTTAAAAGAGATTTAAAAAAGCTTGACACATGCATAAAGTAATTTGTTCTTTAATATTTTGCATACCATCTGCATTAGCATAAAAGTGCTTTCACTTGCATATGACACCACCAGCCCTTCCATTGAATCAAGAAGTAAATTTTATTGTTCAATAAAGTCTCATTTTTTGCCAGATACCGAAAAATGCCAGTAAACATACTGAAACAAAAATGTCTTAAAAGTCATGAATTTAATTATACTTGTGAAATTAACAGCTTATCAAACATATAGGGAAGATTTCTTACACATATCTGATCTTTAGTGCCATTGAAAAAAGTTGGCTAAATCCAATATTAGTCTCAAATATAGCAGGCCTTTTGAAATGAATTGGACCTGTTAGTTGCAGGAAATATAAGTTCTATTGATTTCAATAGGTCTGTGCTAGTTGGGAATCACTGACTAGGGTTAACCTATAAATGGCCATTAGGAACCCAATCTGATGTTGCCCTCTAGGAAAGTCAGTAAATCTATCCATTGATTTCTATCTATACTCTGAATTAGTATTTTTTAATTTTGATTTTAACTGAATTACAAACAAAAATATACAAACATATATAATAACAAATAATATGTACATGATCCCTTCACCCATGGGATTTTATAAATATTATGACATAATAATTTTTTTGCATTCTTAATTTATTACATTTGTCCCCTTTGCCTCCAAAATAATACATTCCTTTCTGGCCTTTTCCCTTTCCCTTCACTAACACATAATCCAAACATTCTCCCCATATGTGATGGACTGGAGTATACCCTGTGCTTTTTCATGCCTTGTTCTTTAGCCTCTGCAAAATGGCAATTTCAAATAAGTGGGAGTTAGAAAGAATGTAAACATTCTTGCCTCATGGTTGCCTCGTGACTTTGGAGAATTGAAACCTATTGTGTGATTGACATGTCTTATTGTAACATCATTGGTTGGAGTCCCTAAGGGGGAGGGCCAAAAGGTGGCGCCTGTGGGAGGAGATATCACACACAGACACACACACACACACACAGCAGCTACTTAGACACTCTCTGGAATGCCTGCTTTGCAAGCAGCCAAATGTAGAGGCTTAGGAGAAGGGGGGGGGCTATAGGCTTATGGGCTATCCCTGGAACATGCTTGCTTCATTCTGCTTCAAAATGGACTGTATCCTGAATCTTGCTATGCTTTCAATATATTTCTAAAATGTCCGAAGAGACTTGAAGTGATTTCTTGGCTTGATGCTACCTGATTCTACACACATCTGATGCCTGGGTTGTCCAGCCAGGGAGCTGCAACTCAGAAGGGCAATAGGGCCTACTTGAGAGTAAGGATCCTATTGTTATACCATATATCTTTAAATTCTTTTTCTTTCACTAATCCTTGATAATTCATAATAAAGATCTATATGCCATACCTCTTTAAACCAATTATCAAGTTCAAAATCTACTTTCCATTTTGAAGCTATAATTAATCTAACCACTGTAACAGATATTACAATCATTTTTTCTTTTTTCTCTCATCCTAACTGTATATTTCCAAAGCTAGATAATAATGTTATTTTAGGACACAGTTACAAATTAATAGGCAATATTTCATTGATTTCCAAGAAACCCTTTTTTCCTACTTTCTTCTTCTTCTTCACAGTCTTACTCTCCCATCTTAAATGAAAATATTTTCCTCTTGCTTACATCTCTAACATTTTTAAAAAGTTTTTAAAATCATGATAACCTTACTGGGGTCAGGTATCACCAACAAACTATTTTATAACAATCCTCATCAATTTGAACAGAAATTTTCTTCATAATCCTTCTGAGGTTGGTGAAATGAGCATTCAGAATGTTGGGGGGGGGGAGGCGGAGGGGAATGCTAATTATCTTGTGAACTACCCAGAGAGTGCACTAAGTGCTAAGGGGTGGTATATAAGTGTAATTGCTATTGTTATAATTATTTGTTTTAATAATTTAGACCAGGAGTTCTCAACCTTTTTAAGCCGGGGGCTGTGTCACACTGTCTCATACAGCTTCAGGGGCCGGATGGCCACTTTGCCCTACCTCTACCACATGGCTCTTCATGTTGTGGTGGAGGCAGGGGGTACATGAAATGGTGCAATGGGCCACATCTGACCTGTGGGCCACAGGTTGAGAATCCATATTTTAGACCCTGTCTCATGTTTTATATCACATTACATCCTAAATCTGCCTCCCAATTTATTCTTAAATGCTTTGGTCTCCCTCTAATTCTATCAAAATTTTATATACAGTAAAACCTCAGTTTACAATTGCCTCGGTTAATATTTGCTGTGGTTTATGACAGCAAATCCTACTAAATTGATGTCCCAGTTTACTTTTTTTTGGTTTACAACTGGGAAACAGACACCCTGTGCCATTTTAGACTCTAAAATGGCACCCACCCACCCACCACCACCAGAAGTTGTAGTTCTTCACTTACCACTGTGGCAGTGGTGGTGGTATTTTTGCTACTGTTTCCATGCTGTCCGCCACATCTACCAGAAGCGGGAGAGTGTGAGGACCATATCCGTTCATTTCCAGTCTTTGTCCAAGCTCCCTGCACAGTGCTACATCCAGGAATGTGTGCCTCTCCATGGGCAGCAGAATGGAAAAGGTAGAGAGATTGCTTCATCCCTTTTGTTGGGGTGATGATTGTGTCTGGCATTTTTTTTTGTATTTTTTTTTGGGGGGAGTTGTATTTTTTAAAAAAATTGACGTTTTTTTAAAATTTTTCAATGTATTCCTATGGGAAAAGGTGCTTTGGTTTACAATATTTTTGTTTTACAATGAAGGCTATTGGAATGGACCAATGTCGTAAAAGCCAATTTTACTGTGTTTTACTTCTTAATCCTTATGCTGTTTTATTTATTTCATGAATTTGTGTTTTTGATAAGATGATTCAGCCAATCAGGTCTAGAGGAATTTTGATGGAATGAGATAAATATATTTGCCCACATTCATAGACCTCAAACCCCCTACCTCACAAGTACCAGAATAAGAGTGATGTGTTTCACGAGGGACTTGAATGCTCACATGGACAATAGTTCACATGGCTATTACATCTCAGCACTATAGCTGCTTGTACCTTACATAAAAACCAGGCTTTGAGCAAGTGGACCAGAGGTCATTCTAGACATTTATAACTGCCAGACATCCAGGAGGTGCACATACTCTTGGTACCTGGCCGGCGGGATGTATGAAGGAACCAACAATTGTGGCATTGTCCTCTGAATGCATGCCACATTGAAAATGCATTACAAGGGAAAGCAGCCAACCGTCAGTAGCAGCAGCAGTGGGAAGGTCAGAATAAGGAGATTTATGAGCAATGATGTCCAGAAGCACAGCCATGACCCTCTGAAAAGCACAGAGTTGCATTAAGAGAAGTGTTGTTGGCTGGACAGGTGCTGTGATCTCTCCTTTCCTCTCCACCATGATTTATGTATTTCACAAAACACAACACAGGGAATGCTGGCAGGTTTTTGGGAGCTCCATAAATGATGATGATCTGCCAGCAACATGTGCAGTGAGGAGCAAAAAATCTGCTTGTTGGATTGACCTGTCTTCATGCGCAATGGGGATTTGAACTCATAGGTAGCATTTCAAGTGTATCAAAATACAGCTGAAAGACCAGAGGTTAATTATACAGGCATGGCATTCGGAGCCACATTATTATAATTCTCTTGGAAAGCACCATGGAGCATATGGAGTGAATAAAAGGCCTATGTGTGTGTAATAGGTTCTGCATGGGAGAAAGGTGAAGGAGCAAGGGATCTCTAATGCACAAGAAGCACTAAATGAGGGGAAGAGAAATGATTTAACTGCTTGATGGCCTGACTTTGTGCAGAGCAACAAACACAAGGTGCCCTGTACATTAAGCAGCAACACACCAAACATTCCCATCCATTCCGATGATTTACTTCCATTCATATGGACAACTATTTTTGTAAGTACAGCAACAACTCATTTATCAATGACTTGCCTTCATAGATGTTTTTACCAGTAGAGGTTACAGATATTTATTTATTTGGTATGGTTTCAATACGTACAATTAGCCTGTTATGGGTGCTCTCACTCCCAATCCATATTTTCTTGGTGCAGCCAGTAATGACTTGGGATGCACTGTTTAATGTATCTCAGGGATCGAGAAGGAGGAGGAGGAGAAATATCTTCTTGGTCAAGCATTTGAAATAATTTCATTATTTTAAAGATTCCCATTCCATCTTTCAACTGGCTGATTTGTAAGATTGCTAGAACTGGTAGTAGGGTCACAAAAGTACTGAAAGTCCTGTGTATGTACGGGCACACGCAAAACCTTGTGACTCTTAATTATTGAGTTGATAGATAAGGTAGGAGTGCTGCAGAATTACATTTTATCCAATTTAACTCAAAACTTTCAGTGTACAACATTCTTCCTTTGGATTCTGTACTTCGATGGATTTTGCACAGTTTGGGGTTCAAAAAGTGCAAACAAAAATGCATATCTCAAGAGAAATGTGCATATTGGGGAAGCAGTGATGGGCATCAGCAGGTTCGCACCAGTACGTGTGTACTGGTAGTAAAAATGGCTGGCCCCGCCCACCTCCCTGCCCCGCCCACCTCCTCCTCCTCCTAGAAGAGGCTTCGCAGGGGGCTGGCTCCATTTCCCCCTTCATCAAAGGCTTTCCCTGGGCTCTGTTTCACCCCAAAGTGCATCCCCAGCCACTTTGGAGTGGTTGGGGAGGCACTTTGGGGTGAAACACAGCCCTGGAAAAGCCTAGGACGAAGTGGGAAATGGCTTCGGAGGGGGCTCTTCACTATAAAGCTATGAAAATAGAAGCCTCTTCTATTTTAATCACTCTATAGCGAACCTCTGAAGCTATTTCTCCCTTCTCCAAGGCTTTTCCTGGGCTCCATTTCACCCCAAAGTACATGCCCAGGACCCCAGCCACTGGGGAGCCCTGGAAAAGCCCTGGACAAAGGGGAAATGGCTTCAGAGATTCGCTATAGAGAGATGAAAATAGAAGAGGGTTCTATTTTCATAGCTCTATAGTGAAGAGCAGTCACATGGCCAACAGGCCACACCCACCCAGTCACATGGCCACACCCACAGTGTGATAGGATTTTTTATGCCCACCACTGGGGGAAAGCAGAACACAGAAAATGTGTTCTGATTTGCTCACAAAGAAAATGTGGATTTTTCTGTGTTTTTTTTTAAAAATGGGAAGATATGTTTAGTGTAAGGGACCAAAGACAATGAAACAGCCGAAGGGTTGGCTTAACACAGGTTTATTGCATGATGATCTGGAGGAACATGAGGTAATGGCGGATGGGGAGCTCAATATATACAGCTGGCTATACATTTGAATGTGGCTCGTCGACAGACTATTGGTTGCTGCCTGCGTGACGTTGTAGGAGGTCACGCCCTTCTTGACCAGGTGAGGAGGTCGCGGGGAATCTTCCCGCGCTGCTGAACCAGGTGACTATGATCCATGTGAGCTGGACGCTCGCTACTGCCCTCTGGTGGTCACTAGCTCGCGTCCCCTTATTAGGTTACATTGATGCAGCTGATGGTTATAATGTTGCACACAGAAAGGTTACATTGGTAACACATGGTAAAGGTACATTGTTAAAGGCACAGCTTTACAGAACACAACATCCCTCCCCCCTAGGATGAGACGAAGTCTCTCAGCCAAGATGGCTTGTTGCATGTGCGTTTGGGCCGTGAAGAGGGCTGCCCCCCCGGGGGCGTTATTGCTTCTTTGTTCCCTGGTCCCTTGTCCTGAAATGGGAGAGGGAGACTTGTTAGTTGCTTGCCGCTGTCTGGCGGCCTTAGGGGAAGGGAAAAACTCCATTGTGGGCAGACCGGGGGCCGTCGGGGCTAACGAAAAACCCCTCTTCTCGCTTGGACGGGTGGGGGACCACTCCGAAAACCCCCCCGGTTCTGAAAATCAAAATCTAACTTGGTAGGGGTACCCGCACTTGTGGGGACTTTCCGCGAGATATGTATGGGGTCGGGTTCCTCCTCCTCGGAAAGATCCCCCAGGGTATCTATGAGGATATCCTCCTCCCCCCTTGGTGGGGGCCCACGGTCCCCTTCTCCTCCCCCTTGGGCTGAACGGGTGGGGGAGAACCCTAACGCTGACTTATTTCCTGCCTGATCAGTGCCCTGCTCATCAGAGACCCTGCGTCGGAGCTGGTCCGCGTGCCGCCTCCACAGGAGCCCTGTGCTGGTTTCCACGCGGCACGACACGGGGCCGGTTTGCTCCACAACTACGCCCGGCACCCAGGCTGGGCCCGTGCTGGCGTAATTCCTGCAATGCACGGGGGCGCCTATACTGAAACTCTTTGTAACTTCTAGCCCGATGTTCCTTCCTTTGTCCTCTACCCTCGTGGGGTCCAGCCTAGTAAGGATGGTGGTCAGCTTCCTGCGCATTAAGAGCTCTGCGGGGGAGTATCCTGACGCCAAAGGGGTCACCCTGTACCCGAGCAGAAACTGACACACTTGTAGGTTCAGATCCCCTGGGCCCATGCGCCGCAACGCGTCATTCGTGGTGCGGACGAGGCGCTCTACTTGGCCGTTGGTGGCCGGGTGAAAAGGGGCGGAGGTGATATGCCGAACGGCGTTAATCTCCATGAATGCCCTAAACTCGGAGGACGTGAAACAACTAGCGTTGTCGCTAATTAACGTGTCGGGTATGCCGAACGTGGAAAAGAGCCTCCGCAAATGCCTAATGGTCTGGGCCGAGGAGGTGCTCGTGACTGGGATAACCTCCAACCATTTGGAGAAAGCGTCCACTACAAGGAGGAACAGGGTGCCTCTGAACGGGCCCGCGAAATCTACGTGCACCCGGGACCACGGCCCCTTAGCCGCGTCCCATTCCCTGTGGTGAAGGCGGGCCTCCTCTGGTCTGGAGCATTGGCAACTTTCACAAGTGCCGACCATGTGCTCGATGTCGGCGTCTAGCTGGGGCCACCAGAAGTAACTCCGGGCCAGCGCCTTGGATCGCACGATGCCGGGGTGGCTGACGTGCAGCAGTTTGAGCACCCGCGGCCGAAGGGAAGTGGGAATCACCACCCGCTGCCCCCACAAGAGACACCCCCCTCTCTAGGGACAGTTCTAGCTTTTTTCTGAAAAATGGAGCAAACTCCTCCGCTGGGGAGGATGCGGGCCACCCTTTCTGCAGCCAGGAGCTGACTGTCGCTAACGTTTTGTCCTTCTCTGTCGCTTTGGCAATGTCGGCGGGCACTACGGGGGGCGAATCCAGCACCTCTATCATGAGAACCTGATGGTCCCGCTCCCCCATGCTCACCTGGCTGGGCGTTAGGGGGAGGGGAGACCTAGATAGGGCGTCCGCATGGCTGATCTCTTTCCCGGGCCGGTAGATCAACGCGTGCTGATACGCGTTGAGAAAAATGGCCCACCTGAGCATCCTCGGAGACAGGATCTGTGGGGTGGGCTTATCAGCGGTAAAAATGCCTAGCAAGGGCTTGTGGTCTGTTACAATGGTGAAGGGGCGGCTGTACAGAAAATCGTGAAATTTTTTCGTCCCCGCGACTATTGCTAGTGCCTCCCTGTCCGTCTGTGCGTAGTTCCTCTCTGCTTGGGACAGGGACCTGGAATAAAATGCTATCGGGGCCTCCCTTCCGCTTTCCAACACGTGGCACAGCACCGCCCCCACCCCCACTGGAGATGCATCACAGATCAGAACTACTGGGCGCTTGGGGTTGAAATGGGTCAGTATGGCGTCGAACGCCAGGAGGCTTTTTAGCTCGCTAAATGCCCTTTCTTGGTCATCGCCCCACTTCCATGCCTGGTCTTTCTTTAGCAGTTTGTGTAGCGGCTCAGCCACCGCTGCCTTTCGGGGAAGGAAGGAGTGGTAGAAGTTGAGCAGTCCTAGGAACAACTGTAACTCGGGCTTGGAGGTGGGGCGGGGGGCTTTTTTAATGGCTGCCCCTTTGGACATGGATGGTTTTATTCCCTCAGGAGTCACACAAAACCCTAGGAACTCAACCTCGGTTGCGAAGAAGATGCATTTGTCCTTTCGCAACCTCAGCCCCGCCTTTTCGAATATCGTCAGGACCTTCCCCAACCTTTTGGCCAATTCAGCCCGACTCCCCCCCCCATTATTAACACGTCATCAAAATAAGGCAACACCCCCTCCAATCCCTTCAGGAGGCGTTCCACGAGTGACTGGAAAATTCCAGGCGCCGAATTCACGCCGAACTGGAGGCGCGTCACCTGGAACGCCCCCTTATGGGTGACTATGGTCTGCGCAGCAGCGGCGGCAGGGGACACCGTGAGCTGCTGGTAGGCCTGTGCTAAGTCGAGCTTAGCGAAACACTTTCCCCCGTGTAACCTGGCCAGCAGATGGCTGACTACCGGCACCGGATATGCATTCGGGCGGATCGCCTTGTTGATGGTGCACTTGTAGTCGGCGCATATGCGGACCTCCCCATTGGCCTTTAGAGCGGTTACAATTGGAGTTTCCCACTCCGCAGAATCTACAGGCACAAGGATCCCCTGGCCCACCAACTTGTCCAGTTCCGCCTCTATCTTGTCCTTGAGTGCAAACGGCACCCGGCGTGGTTTTAGGCGAATTGGGCGGACCCCCGGGTCCAGGTCGAAAGTCACTGGGGGCCCCTTGAATTTCCCCAGTCCCTTTTTGAAGACTTCGGGGTGCGCCTCGCACACCTCCTGAATTGGATCAGTCCCAACGGCGTGCATCCCAACGGCGTGCACCCCCCCAATAAACAACCCCAGGGGCTGGAACCATTGAGTCCCGAGGAGGCTGCAACTTCCTCCTTTGAGCACGACTAGGGGAAGGGACGCGGCGTGCTCCTTGAATTTGACCTGAAATTCACCAACCCCCAACACCGGAATACTGTTCCCTTGCACGTCCCGTAGTGTGGACCTCAATGCTTTGAGCTTGGGCCGCTTGTGGGGGGCAATTCCCAAAAACTCCCTCTGGGAAATGATTGAATATGAGGACCCCGAGTCAATTTCCATCCTAATGGGGACCTCTTGGACTAGTACCTCAACAAAGTAGCGGGGGTGTCTAGTAGACATGCTGAACACTGGGGCGTCGTCCTCGCTGCCGTCGGCGATGCGGCCCACGCCGTCCTGCTTCCGCGTGGCCTGGGCGCCATCCTTGGGTTTCGTTGGGCGGTCTCGTCCCGTGGAACGGTCTGCGGAGCTCCTCCGGGTCTCGCGCTTCTTCCTGCACACCTTGGCGATGTGCCCACGGCGGCCGCAGTTGTGGCACTCGGCCTTCCGGAAGGGGCATTTCACGCGGTCGTGGGCCGCTCCACAGCCGTCGCATCGCCGGCTCTCCTTCCGGACCCTCTGGACGTCCTCGTCGTCGCTGCTCTCCGTGGACGACCTCGAAGTTCGCCGGGCCGCCTGTACCGGAGCCTCTGCTTTGCTCGCCTTTGGCCGCCAGTCCTGAAGTTCTTGGACCCCGGCCTTCGTAGCTTCTGCGGCCTGGGCCGCTCTGATGACCTCCTGCAACGTGGGAGGCGGCTCTTGGTTCATTAATGTGCGCTGGGTTTCGGCGTCGTTCAGGCCGCACAGCACACAGTCTCGGAGGGTGATTTTGGCATTCTCCCATTTGCACGAGCCGGCCGCCAGCTGCAGGGCCGCCACGAATGCGGCGACCGTCTCCCCGGGCGCTTGGACTCGCCTCCAAAACGCACTCCGAGCGGGAAACATCGCTGTGGCAGGCATGAGTTCCTTGGCCTTGAATTCGCTCACCCTTCTCGGTGCAATCAGGTCCACCAAGGTCCTTTTTGTTTCTTGTCCGAGCATTCTGGTGAAGATGGCTCTTTTCTTCGCCTCTTCCGTGACTTCGGACTCAATCAGTGCGGCCTGGAAGTCCATCTCGAAGATCTCCCAGTCGCCCGGTTTCCTGATTTCGAAACCGGCGCATGTCTTGGTCCCGTGGGCTGCCATATCCCACCTTCGTCGCCAATTTAGTGTAAGGGACCAAAGACAATGAAACAGCCGAAGGGTTGGCTTAACACAGGTTTATTGCATGATGATCCGGAGGAACATGAGGTAATGGCGGATGGGGAGCTCAATATATACAGCTGGCTATACATTTGAATGTGGCTCGTCGACAGACTATTGGTTGCTGCCTGCGTGACGTCGTAGGAGGTCACGCCCTTCTTGACCAGGTGAGGAGGTCGCGGGGAATCTTCCCGCGCTGCTGAACCAGGTGACTATGATCCATGTGAGCTGGACGCTCGCTACTGCCCTCTGGTGGTCACTAGCTCGCGTCCCCTTATTAGGTTACATTGATGCAGCTGATGGTTATAATGTTGCACACAGAAAGGTTACATTGGTAACACATGGTAAAGGTACATTGTTAAAGGCACAGCTTTACAGAACACAACAATATGGAAAGTGGATTTAGTGGGCTAATGATTGAAAATGTGCAAAACTGGTACTACCAAATATATCTCACATTCCTTTAATGAGGCCACATGTCCTTCTTCTTATTTCAGTAGACCAAGGTAAGGAAATAATTAATGCCAGCAAATGTTCACACCCTCAGCAAAAAAATAAATAAATGATGTGTCAATATATTGAGATGCTGCATTTAAAGAAAGGATCAATCATTGAGGAATTTTTCACTCCTGCACAAGATCATATGGTACAGCACAGAGAAAATGGGGATGGACGAGAATTCAATGCTTTTGTAGAGAAAAATTGTAGTTTGCTTTAAAAGTGTTGCATTTGTGTAAGAACAATAATCTTGCACTTCGCTCAAACTACAAGTATTTATGCAAAATGAAACATTATTTGCTCAAAACACAAACATTTTTTCTTAAATGTTGGAATGCAAAAATGCACCTAAACTCTTACAGTCCTGTTCCACAGAGAATAAATGTTTCAGATTTTCCATTCTCACATGAGCAAACAAAATAAGCAAAGATTTACATTCATAACAATAACTGCACGCCGCCAAGTCAATTTTGACTTATGGAAACCCTTTCCAGGGATTTCTAGACAGAGTACAGTACTCCGAAGTGTTTATCATTCTCTTCTTCTGTGGGGAGGGGCGGCTCTGGGACTGTCACATCCTCTGTCATTGCAGCCAGATAGCTAAACCACTGAGCTAGTCAGCCATAGCCCACAGCAGACTCATTTTTAAAAACAAACAAACAATGTTTGAAAATTGCCTAATCAGAAAACAAGCCCTAGCATGATTTTTCAGAATGCTTGTAATATAAGACCTACCCAAAAAATAAGCCCTAGTTAAGATCGTCAGCCAGACGGACACATTTAGTATGTTCACTGCAACGTATAATAATATTGATATATATATAAATAATAATATTGGCATTAATACTTAAAATAAATGATAATATAAATTATAATTAAATATTTGTAAATACCCAAGAGGGCGCCTTTGGACAAGAGCTCAAATGCCTATGTAAACAGATGAACTTGAGACCAATCAGTGTACAGATACAACACATGAATAACGTGAACACTTGATAATGAATGGAGGTGGTTGTGTCTTATATGAATCTCCATATTTCAATACATTGTGAGTTGTAACAGACATACTTAATGCACTGCATCCCCTGAAAGTAAGCCCTAATTTTTGGAGTAAAATTAATGTAAGGCCTGGTCTTATTTTCAGGGAAATATGGTATCTATCTATTTCCAAATTCTTGCTTTCAAACTACTAGGTTGGCAGGAGCTGGGACAGAGATGGGAGCTCATTCCATCATGAAGCACTCGGGTCTCAAACTGCTGACCTTCCAGTCATCGAGTTCAGTGTCTTATTCACTAAGCCACTGTAGTCCCTAGGTTAGTGATGGCAAACCCTTTAGAGACCGAGTGCCAAAGGAGGAAGAGGCGGCACATGGGCAGGCACCACGAGTGCCCTCACACCCAGGTAATATCACCGGTGCACCTCCGGTGAAGTCTCATGGGGTGTGTGCATGCACATCACTCAAGGTGTGCCTGGCCCCTTGAGTGCACCAAACCCCATGTGGTTGCTCCTCATACCCCGTGGGTGTACCCAACCTCCCTGCCTCCTAGGAAGGGTGGGTGGAGGAGTCTGTTTGCCCTACCTCGCCCTGCCACAGCCTCCTGGCGGGATTTCAGCCTCCCATTTTGGAGAGGGGTGGTGGTGAAGCAGTGCATCTGGGATTGGCAGGGCTTCACCTCGATGGCATGCATGCCATCAGAAAAGCCTCTGTGTGCCACTTCTTGCATGCAAGTCATAGGTTCGCCACCATTGCCCTAGGTGGAAAATAGGAGGACCAAATTCCTTTCAATTGGGAACATTTGTGACAGATCAGATTTCTTTAAGGTAAAAAAAAATCTCCTTTCCTTGGAGTCCATAGCTTGACTGAAAAATCAAATGAATAACACATACACACAGGGAATATGTTCTGAAGACAGAAGGTTTTCTATTATCCAGACAGGATGTCATAGCCAGCCCTCCTCAGACAGAGAAGAACATCTGCAGGAAATCGAGGCAGCTGAGGTTGGCTCCTGGAGATTGTTCTAGCAGCAATTTGAAAGGCTGAGATTTTAACCCTCAGGTTTGCTGAACTAGTGCCAGCCAGAATAGAGTTCCAGAAATCATGCCCCAACTGGTTGGAGGGGAGTGGGAGCAACTGTTGCTTAATGGCAGGAGGACATTTTCCACCTTCGCTCCTGCCACAGAGCCCCCCAAGCTCCTCCCCTCAGCCGGTTGGAGGGGAGTGAGAGTGACTGTTACCCATGACATGGGCCTTAAGATGCCAGAGGATGTTGAGTACCAGGTTCCATCACTGACTTTGAGCCTGGATGCCGTCTCTTAGGTTTCCTCTGATGTTCAGCCACAATGCTTAATTGTATTTCAAGTTTTATGTAATTTATCATCATTGTTTGCCTATAAACTGCTTTGGGTCACCAATAGGTGGGGAAAGCAGTATAAAAATATACTAAATAAATAAATAAATAAATAAACTGCCTATCTCATCAGAATGTACAGATCCACCCCAACTCTTTAGAACAACGATCACAGCTGACCACATGGGAAAGAACGTGATTGACTTGTACTGGCATGAAAAAATAAAAGTCCCCCCAAACAGTCCCCCCCACCCCACCCCATGCCGGAGAGAAATAAGCCACTTTAGGTGCAGAATGCACTGGATGGATTTGATTCAGGCTTTGTGTCAAGCAGTCATTAACAAAATTAATTTAATTTGTAGGAATCGGGGCCGCTGAGGGCCGTAGGTCCCGGAGGAGACTGATCAAAGAACGATACGAGGCAGTATGGAGGAGGATAAGATCAGTGGTTTATTGAGGAAAAGGCATAACCATTTATAGATCAGAAGGCAAGGTAGAAAAAACCGTCACCCACCAGTGAATCACATCACCTATTTACTCAGGTTAATTGGGAATTTCTCTAGGGGAAGTTAATTAGTGCGGGCAAACACTGGCTGGAACAACACCATTGTTTTGGGCTTAGACTAAGGCAATCATGGCTCCTGTTTGCTTCTGGGATAAGACTGAGACTCGGAGATGAGGGATTGCTCTAATGAGTAACATATTCGCTCTCTCAGCAGGTCCGCTGGTCAGGTCAAGGAATTGGGTGAATCAAACCCTATCATTTATCCACCCCCCTTAATTTCTCTCTGCTGGCAAGGGCCAGGGGCCAGGAGCGTGCTCGCTAGGTTTAACCTCTGCCAGAGGCCATGCGTGCCAACTGGGCACGCGGATCCACATCTCCCCTTTTAATTTTTCTTAAGAGCCTGACTGGCGACTCTGCGTAGGAGCGGCATCAGCTGTTGAGCGGGAATGACGTCTCGGGGTCTCCTTCTGGGGCGGCACCTTGAGATCAGCGAGGGAATACATTGTGCAAGGCAGCAGAGTGCGATGCCTAGTATAATCACCCCCACAACCACCTTGAGTACCGTTTGGAGCCACCCCCAGGGGATCCATGACCACATCCAGTTCCACAACGAATTCCACCAAGCTCCCCATGCAGAACCCTCTGTGATGCCCTGGACTATGGTGTGGAGATCAGTGAGCTGACTCTGTACTTTGCGGGAGTTGTCAGTAAGGTTGAAACAGCACATACCATGAAAGGATTCGCAACCCAGGTGGTGCAACAATAAGAGGTAGTCGATAGCCGCTCGATTGTCAAGAATGGCATGGCGAAGCTCTGCCTGCTCTTGATTAAGGAGCGCTATCGCGGAGGAGGTGTGGTTGATGGCTTTTGCTAGACCGCAAGCCAAGCGACCAATCCTCTTTGCGTTGCTGACGGCTAAGCCTGGCACGCCAAAGATGCTGACTGCCAAAGAGAGATATTCGGCAGGGCTCATTACTCTAAAGCTGCTCTCACATGAGCTGTCTAACTGGGTGGTGCGAGTGTGCCGTATGAGTGAGGGAACATTTGAAACATTTGTAACAAAACACAAACATTTGTGCTTGGGGTGACCATATCCTTGGTAGGGAGTAACAATGTCAAACGACTGATACAGCATATAGAGTCTGAAACATTAGCAGGAATGTAGTTCCACGTATACTGGTTGCATGTGAAGAACCAACCGGATGGCAGGGTGATATGAGCGTACATGGTGCCAAGTGGTACCGGGTTATTGCAAGTCCAATTGCCACTGCCAACGTTGAGGCAGCGGCGCCAGGTACGACCAGCTGAGGCGCAGCCGTACATTCGTCCACAGATAGAGTTCGGGCTGACCGCCACCCGAGGAGTGTGGAGGGTGGCTGCATCAGCCGGCAAAGTCATGGTTAGCCGCATCTCCCAACGGGCATACTCTAAAGAAGCCGCTGGAATGTATGGGCTGAAAAGTCTCTTTACCAGACAATCCCCATCCCTGGGGTGCGCGCCTGGAGAATGGCACACTGGGATGAGGCAGGTGCTGAGGATCGAAGCAGAACCAAGGTCCTGCCTGAGGCAGAAATCGGACTGGTTGACGAGACCCGCCAACCTCTCCCAAATATTGTACTGCATCCGGGCAGTAGATCGTTGGCCTCCAACGAGGCGGCCTGAGCGCCTCCCCCCAGAAGCAGGGAGAGGGTCAGGATGATGGTGAAGATCACGGTGTTGACATCAATCTGGGCGAAGACTGCTGCTACGAAGTTCTCCGGTGTCGGCTCCCTCTCCTCGCGTCGGAGGGCGCCCTGGGCCTCACTTCAAAGGGTCTTGACCATCCCCCAGGTGATCCTCGGTGCTGGTGTCCGCAGCCGTCACTTCTCCCGGTGGGTCTCCTCGGTCAGGGTGAGGTCCTCCATCTCCGGGATCGGACTCGGGTCAGTCTGGGTCCACGCCATGAGGTTC
This sequence comes from Bradypodion pumilum, assembly GCA_035047305.1. Lineage (NCBI taxonomy): Eukaryota > Metazoa > Chordata > Lepidosauria > Squamata > Chamaeleonidae > Bradypodion > Bradypodion pumilum. The sequence goes on from JAWDJD010000001.1 coordinate 200,237,638, forward strand.
CAAGTGAGGCTTGACACACCGAGCTGGAATCCAAACGACACCTGTAGGAGACATAACTGCAGCATACCCTCGCCCCCAGGTTACGAGTGGTGCCGGGCCCCTCCAAGAAGGGTCCGGTGGCACCCGGTATCGGACCATCGGCCGCGGGAGAGCTTCCGAGCGGCGGAAGTGCTTCTCCTATGGCGTACAATCCGAAAAAACATTAAGGTGATTGTAAGTGAACAATACCTTATTCAGACAATGCTGTGCCTGGCCCTGTGACTTGGGGAGGGCTGGTGGCTCCCCCCTTTCTGTTTGTTTGTCAATATAGGACTTGAGCGTCCGATTGACCCGTTCCACAATCGCTTGCCCCTGCGAATTGTAAGGAACGCCAAAAGTATGCTTAATATCCCAAGTGGCCATGAAGGCGGCCAACTGCCTAGAGCTGTAGGACGGGGCGTTATCGGTTTTAACGTGCCGAGGTTTGCCCATGGCTGCAATGCAGGAAAGGAGGTGCTGCTCCACGTGGGAAGCAGTCTCCCCTTTCTGCGGCGTTGCCCAAACGAACTGAGAAAAAGTGTCTATGCAAACGTGCATGTACTGCCATCTGCCAAACTGCGGAACATGGGTGACATCCATCTGCCACACCTGGTTAGCCTCTGTCCCTCGTGGGTTGACCCCCCACGAGCCCCCCCCGGTGCCCCTGCACAATGCTGGCAAGAGCGAACTATGCCTTGGGCTTGAGAGAGTGGCAGATTGAACTGTCTGGCGAGCGCTTTGGCGTTTTGGTGAAAAAAGGCGTGACTCTGAATGGGCGTAGTAAAAACAGCCAAAACTGAACGTTGCTGAATTTCCTTTGCCGCCACATCCGCTCTGCTATTGCCCGCAGAAATCGGACCCGGTAGGTCTTGATGACTTTGGATGTGGGCAATATAGAGCGGCTCCGTGCGGTTTCGCAAATGAAATTGAGCAGTGAGAAACAGACTAAGCAAATTCTTGTCTATCGCGGGAGTAATGTATGCTCCCGGTAGACTGTGAAGCAAATTCCTAACGTACTGACTGTCCGTGATGATGTTTAAACGTTCTTTGGTGAAGGTGCGCAAAGCAAGGTTCACCGCTGCCAACTCTGCCCGCTGCGCGGACTTTTGTGGAAGAGTTAGCAGCGTGCGCCAAGCTTGGCCCTCCTGCCAGGTCAAGACACCATATGTGCGACCACCATCAGTAAAAACTGTCCTGGCCCCCTGAAGTGGGACCAGCGAGAGCAATTCAAACAAGCTGACTGTCTGCGTTTGGAGTGAGACAAGTCTGGGGTCCTTTGGCAAGTGGTATGCCAAGCATCCGGTGAATCCTTCCAACGCAAATGGAAGCGAGTCACCGAGCTGCATTAATTGCTGGATTTGTTCCTTGGTGAACGGAACTACGATTTTGGCCAAATCATGCCCTGAAATGTCCCTAGCTCTCAGCCTTCCGCGGTAAACCACCGCGGAGACCAATTCTTGGGGAGGAACGATGTTTCGTGAGGAGGTGTTCGGAAGGTACACCCACTCCACGATACTCGCCCCTTTCTCGGCATCTACGCTGAGTGCTCCAGTGAACATGGATCCTGACCGTACGATGTACAAATTCAGGATCGGAGCATATGGCCCTGGGGTGATCCTATCTACCCATCGCTGGCTGAGAACTTGGTTAACTTTCTCGAGAGCTAAACGCGCTTCTCGAGAAATTTTTATCCGGTCTGCCGGCTGCTTACCTAAAGTTAGCAGCAAGAAGAGCGGTTTTAGAAGATCCGTATCCAATCGGAAATACGGTCTGGCCCAATTGATGTTACCTAGAACTTGCTGCAATCCTACAAGGGTGACTGAGTCCTGTAAATTGATCTTAGGCAAAACTGGTGCTGCGAAAGAGCGGAGAAGCCGATGACCCAAGTATGAGAAGGGCTCGGTTCTCTGCACTTTCTCTGGGGCAATGAGTAAACCTTTGTCCCCCAGGCTGGCCTGGAGGTCAGAAAACATTTCGCTGCCGAGTTGCGGCATCGCGGCCAAAATGTCGTCCATGAAATGGCAAACTATGGCTTTAGGGTAAAGGCTTTGGAACTTTGCCAGTGTGTTGTGAACATAAATTTGGCACAGGGTGGGCGAATTGAGCATGCCCTGTGGCAAATATTTCCACGCGTAACGCTGCATGGGCTCACTGTGGTTCACAACTGGCACCGTAAAGGCGAACCTTTCCCGGTCCCGGGGGTCTAAGGGGATTGTATAAAAGCAATCCTTGAGATCTACGACTAGAATCTCCCACCCCTCGGGAATCATGTTCGGATTTGGGATGCCGCATTGAAGCGGACCCATTGGCTGTATGCATTTATTGATCTTTCTGAGATCGTGGAGGAGTCGCCACTTCCCCGACTTCTTTTTAATCACAAAAATTGGCGAATTCCAAGGACTTGTGGACCGTTCTATATGTCCTGCGTCTAGCTGTTCTTTAACTAGCTGCTTGAGGGCAACTAATTTCTCTCCCACTACCGGCCATTGTTCTACCCAAACCGGCGTATCGGTGAGCCATTTAAGTGGCAACGCCATTATCCGAAGGTAAGCGTAGCACCGTACTGCTGTAAAATGTCTCACCCCCAAAGGTTGATGTGCACGTCAAGGATGTGCGGCCGAATTACCGCTGTGCCGTCAGCCCTTGGGATTGTGACTTCCACCCACTCTCGGCTCCTAAACGCTTCCTGGACGCCGCCTACCCCCCACACATTGGAGACCGGCTCAATGGCCCACTCCCTTGGCCACTGGCTTCTGCTTATCACGCTCACATCCACTCCGGTATCGAGTAACCCTGAGAACACTCTTTTGTTCAAAAATACCTCGATAACGGGGCGCTGCTTCCACTCAATGTTGGTCTCCACTGTCGCTAAGACCTGGTATCCTTGTACTGCCTCACTGGTGCTCGAGCGGTCCTCTGACCGGGACTCGGAGCTGTCACTGAGCCTTCCCTGGCTATCTGCTGGCGAGTGACAAGGAACCATGATCAGTTGCGCTAAGGTGTCTCCCTTGTGAATTGTTTGGGGCAGATGAGTCCAAAGCTGAACTTGGAGAACGCCTGAAAAATTCGAGTCAACAACTCCTGGAATTATGAAAATTCCGCGTGCTCCAGCTACACTGCGGGGCAAAACTAAACCTATAAAGCCCTTGGGCAGTGGACCCATGTACTGGGAGTCCACCAGATAGACCGTGCCTGGCAGGTCGCATGTAACGTCCGCCTGACAAGTCAAGCCTAACCCTGTACTACCCTTGGGGCTGGCCTGTGCCCTCGCAATGTCTGGAATGTGACCGGGATTTAGTCTAGCTCTGGTGAGCTTTGGGTGAGGAGAGTCCCTGTTTGGACCGGGGCCAGAGACATGCCCGCGTTCCGGTTTCCCGAATTCGGACAGTCTCGAGCCCAATGGTATCCTCTTTTGCACTTCGGACATGGGGTGTTTGGAGCCTTGGAACGGCCGGACTTTTGTCCGCCTCCCTTGGATCGGCACTCCCTAGCGAAGTGACCAACCTTGCCACAATTGTGGCATGCTCCTTGGGTCTTTCCTTTTGGTCTCTTACCCCCTTGCACCGCTGCCGCTAGCAATCCCATCTTATAGGATTCTGTGCCAACGTCGGCGCAAGCTCTAATCATGTCCGTAAGGGTCAAATCAGGACGATTGCCCAGGGACTGCAAGATTTTACGGCAGTCTAAATTGGCATTGTCCTTGGCTAACTTCATCATGAGCTCTTGTTGGGCCTGCTCATTATCAATCTGCCTGCTAATTGCTTCTTCCAGGCGATTGATGAAGTCCATATAGGGTTCCTGGGCTCCTTGCTTGATAGCGGTGTAATTTTTAGCCGCTTTGCCAGTCGCTGGGACTTTGAAAAACGCCCTAAAGGCGGCCTCGGCTGACATCTGGAGAGTGGCTAGAGGCAAGTTGATTTGGGCATTGATGGGTTCGAAGGCACCTGAACCATATAACTGGTCAGGAAGTACTGCGCCTCCCATCCTGGCAGCCCGTGTCTGCGCCTCAAGGCGAAACTTGCTGTCCCAAATTAAATACTGGCTAGGGGTGAGCATCATCCGCATGACGGCTTTCCAGTCATGGGGAATCCACATGGTGTTCTCGCACACTTGCTGAAGCGTGCCCCTCGTAAAGCGACTTTGGAGCCCTGTCTCGGAAATGGCTTTCCGTATAGCCATGAGAAGCTTATACGGGACTGGGGAATGTATTATCTGCTGCGCGCCCGTAAGCACGTCCATCTCCATGCGGATGGGACATATCTGACTGAGCTCTGCTAGCTCCTCTACTGGCAATTCCCCCTTCCTGAGTTCTTCCTCTACTGTGCGCTCAAGGGCACTTTTGGTAGCTAGGGAACCTGTTGCTCTCTGAGAAGCGCCTGCGCTCCTCATCCCTTGCATTCCGCCGGTGATGTCTGCAGCTGTCACCGAGGGAAAGCTCCCTACGCTACTCTGCCTAAATTGGAGTGACGGATAGAGCGCCGTAGGCGCCGTTGGTTCGGCTGGCGCATCTGGCAGATTTGGGGGTTCTTTGGCCTCTACCCGGACTGGCTCTATCTCCGCCAAGAGCTTCCTACATTTTCTCCATGTGCGAATTACGCCTCCTGGAGCTTTCGGGGGTTGCTGAATGCAGTCTCCTATCTGATCCCAGAGCTCAAGGGTTAACGTACCTACTTCTGGGTAAAGCAGGCAGTGTTCCCCTAGGTACACCAAAAGTCTCGCTAGCTCTCCGCTGTGAAAACGCACCTTAAATACCCTGGCCAGGATTCTGAACTCTCCCTCACGAGTTCTTTGGCTAGCGGATGGACGCTGTCGCTGAGGACAGGGCCCCATATTACCTGCGATTGGGTCCTTGGAAGTTTCCTCCTCGGGACAAGTCGACGCGTCTGTGGCAGGCAATAGGTTCTGGCGACGACGCTTCTGGGTAGAGCTTGGAGCGTGGACTGCGGCCACGGGCCCTCGGTGGCCACTGCGCTGTCAGGGGCTCACAGCTGCCCTGAGCTGAACGCGTTTTTCCCTTTGGCGCAAGCTGCCGCGAAAGTCGGGAGCAAGCTGTAGGATGCCTCTTTGGACTGCCTCACCGCAGGCCGTCCCTCCGATCGGCTGGCTGCCGGACGGAGTGCCGCGCTGTACTCCGGGATGATTCGGACACGGTTCAAGCGCAGAACCGGACCGTGTGATCGCTACTCTGAGGAAGACCGCTCGGGGGCCGCTTACTCACGAGTAGATCACATCGGGGTCACCAGGTGTAGGAATCGGGGCCGCTGAGGGCCGTAGGTCCCGGAGGAGACTGATCAAAGAACGATACGAGGCAGTATGGAGGAGGATAAGATCAGTGGTTTATTGAGGAAAAGGCATAACCATTTATAGATCAGAAGGCAAGGTAGAAAAAACCGTCACCCAACAGTGAATCACATCACCTATTTACTCAGGTTAATTGGAAATTTCTCTAGGGGAAGTTAACTAGTGCGGGCAAACACTGGCTGGAACAACACCATTGTTTTGGGCTTAGACTAAGGCAATCATGGCTCCTGTTTGCTTCTGGGATAAGACTGAGACTCGGAGATGAGGGATTGCTCTAATGAGTAACATATTCGCTCTCTCAGCAGGTCCGCTGGTCAGGTCAAGGAATTGGGTGAATCAAACCCCATCATTTATCCACCCCCCTTAATTTCTCTCTGCTGGCAAGGGCCAGGGGCCAGGAGCGTGCTCGCTAGGTTTAACCTCTGCCAGAGGCCATGCGTGCCAACTGGGCACGCGGATCCACATTAATTCAATCGTTTTATAAGTAGAGTAAATCCTGCAGGTATGCTGGTATAATCTGGTGCTCTGCTGACTATGATTTCTTGGCCGAAAAACCAAGAAGTAAAGCCACAATACCAGCCCAGTTACTGTATGGGGAAAGCAATCCTAAATAATTTACAGCCTCATTAGAATGGGGTGGGTGGGTGGAGGTTGGGCCTACCACTGCTTTACTGCTTCTGTTGTTTTGGTGGCCCCTTGGCCTTCTCTTTAGGAGTACTCTGTAAACCAGTTGGAATTGAAAGGTTAAAAAAAGGTTGTTCATTATATTAGTGCAGTTATCATGTAACAAAGTTATATCTTTGTATCAGGTAAAGGAATGAATTTCAGGGCACGGTACCTGGTTGCTTCTAAACAATAGCTCAATTTAGGCTTGATGTAAATAAAATAAACCATGTCTGGCTGGACATCTGTTGTGTCCTAAAAGCCTGTACCTTTAAACAATGTACCTATCCATGTGTATCCAATGTAGCCTTTCTATGTGTAACATTGTAACCTCCAGCTGAATCACTGTAACCTTAATAGGACGCGAGCTAGTGACCACTAGATGGCAATAGCGAGCGTCCAAGCTCATTGGTCCAAGACTCACCTAGAACAACAGCACGGGAAGATTCCCGCCACTACCTTCACCTGGACAAGAAGGGCGTGACCTGCAATGACGTCACGCCGCCTGTAGCCAATAGGCTATCAAGGAGCCACATTCAAATGTATAGCCACTGTATATATTGAGCTGTTCGTCCGCCATTACCTCATGTTCCCTCTGACCAGCATGTAATAAAGTTGTGTTAAGCCAGCTCTTCGGCTGTCCTGGTGTCTTTGGTCCCATACACTAAATTGGCGACAAAGGTGGGATCATGGCTGCCCACGGGACCAAGACATACGCCGGTTTCGACATCAAGAAACCGCAAGATTGGGAACTGTTCGAAATGGACTTCCAAGGTGCGCTGGTGGAGTTCGAGGTGACGGACGAGGCAAAGAAGAGAGCCATCCTCACCAGAATGCTCGGGCACGACGGAAAGAGAGTACTGATTGACCTCATCGCACCCAAAAAGGCGGCTGAATTCAAGGCGAAAGAGCTCCTGACGGTGCTGAGAGACCATTTCCGGCCCTCGATAGCGATGTTTCCCGCTCGGAGCGCGTTTTGGAGGCGAGTCCAAGCGCCTGATGAGTCGGTCGCCGCTTTCGTAGCGGCCCTGCACCTGGCTGCCGGCCCGTGCAAATGGGAGAATTTGGAAGTCACCCTCAGGGACTGCATGCTATGCGGCCTGAAGGATGCCGAGATTCAGCGCACGCTAATGAATCAGGAGCCGCCCCCCACGTTGCAGGAGGTCCTGAAAGCGGCACAGGCCGCGGAAGCCACGAAGGCAGGGGTGCAAGAGCTCCAGGACTGGCGGCTGAAGGCCGACAAAGCAGAGAGTTCGGTGTACGCAGCCCGGCGAACTTCGAAATCGTCCGCCGAAAGCAGCGGCGACAAGGACGTCCGGAGGGTCCGAAAGGAGGGCCGGCGTTGCAACGGCTGCGGGGCGGCTCACGACCGTGCCAGGTGCCCGTTCAGAAAGGCCGAGTGCCACAACTGCGGGCGACGCGGGCACATAGCCAAAGTCTGCAGACAACGACGAAAGGACCGGAGGAGCTCGCCCGACCGCCCAGCGAGGGACCGGAGGAGCTCGCCCGACCACCCAACGAGGCCAGACCGCTCGACGAGACTAAAGGATGGCGTCCGGCCCACGAGGAAGCAGGACGGCATGGGCCGCATCTCCGACGACAGCGACGACGACACCCCGGTTTTCAGCGTGTCCATGGGACACCCCCGTTACTTTGTTGAGGTACTGGTGCAAGGGGCCCCTGTTAGGATGGAGATTGACTCTGGTTCCTCTTACTCCATTATTTCCCAGAGGGAGTTTTTGAGAATTGCCCCTCGCGTATGGCCCAAGCTCAAAGCGTTGAGGTCCACGCTTCGGCACGTGCAAGGGAACAGTATCCCGGTGTTGGGGGTTGGGAATTTCCAGGTTCAGTACAAGCGGCACGCCACGGAACTCCCCCTAGTCGTTCTTAAGGGAGGTAATTGCAGCCTCCTCGGGACTCAATGGTTTCAGCCCCTGGGTCTGTTCATTGGGGGGGTGCACACCGTTGGGTCTGACCTGATACAGGAGGTGTGCGACGCGCACCCCGAAGTCTTCAAGAAGGGACTTGGGAAATTCAATGGACCCCCAGTAACGTTCGACCTGGACCCGGAGGTCCGCCCAATCAGACTTAAACCGCGCAGGGTGCCTTTTGCACTCAAGGACAAAATGGAGGCGGAACTGGACAAATTAGTGGGCCAGGGGATTCTTGTTCCTGTTGATTCCGCGGAGTGGGAAACTCCAATTGTCACAGCATTGAAGGCCAATGGGGAGGTTCGCATTTGCGCCGATTATAAGTGCACCATTAAAAAGGCAATCCGCCCTAATGCCTACCCGGTGCCGGTGGTCAGCCATTTGCTAGCCAGGTTACATGGGGGAAAGTGTTTCGCTAAGCTCGACCTGGCACAGGCCTATCAGCAACTCATGGTAACCCCTGCCGCAGCTGCTGCACAGACCATAATCACGCATAAGGGGGCGTTCCAGGTGACGCGCCTCCAATTCGGCGTGAACTCGGCGCCTGGAATTTTCCAGTCGCTCGTGGAACACCTCCTCAAAGGGCTGGACGGCGTTTTACCATATTTTGATGACATATTGATAACGGGGGGAGTGAGGTTGAGTTGGCTAAAAGGCTAAACAAGGTCCTGGCGGCTTTCGAACGGGCGGGGTTGAGGTTGCGAAAAGACAAATGCGTCTTCTTCGCGAAGGAGGTTGAGTTCTTAGGGTTCCGAGTAACACCCGAGGGGATCAAACCGTCCAAATCCAAGGTTGCCGTCATCAAGAAAGCCCCTCGCCCCACATCCAAGCCCGAGTTGCAGTCGTTCCTAGGCTCTTAAATTTCTACCACTCCTTCCTTCCACAGAAGGCTGCGGTGGCTGAGCCGCTTCACAAGTTGCTCAAGAAAGATGCGGCATGGATGTGGGGCGATGACCAGGAGAGGGCATTCACGGAACTGAAACAACTCCTGGCGTCTGATGCCATTCTGACCCATTTCGACCCCAAACGGCCGGTGGTACTGTTCTGTGATGCATCCCCGGTGGGGGTGGGGGCAGTGTTATGCCACGTGTTGGAAAACGGGAGGGAGGCCCCAATAGCGTTCTACTCCAGGTCCCTGTCCCAAGCGGAGAGAAACTACGCCCAAACAGACAGGGAGGCGCTGGCGATAGTTGCGGGGACAAAAAAATTTCACGATTTTCTGTATGGCCGCCCCTTCACCATCGTGACTGACCACAAGCCCCTACTAGGCATTTTTACCGCAGATAAGCCCACGCCACAGATCCTGTCCCCGAGAATGCTTAGGTGGGCCATTTTTCTCAACACCTACCAGCACGCGTTGGTGTACCGGCCCGGGAAAGAGATCAGCCATGCGGACACCCTATCGAGGTCCCCCCTCCCCCTGACGCCCAGCCAGGTGAGCAAGGGGGAGCGGGACCATCAGGTTCTCATGATAGAGGTGCTGGATTCGCCCCCCGTAGTGCCCGCCGACATTGCCACAGCGACAAGAAAGGACAAGACGTTGGCGGCGGTTTGCTCCTGGTTACAGAAAGGGTGGCCGGCGTCTTCCCCAGCAGAGGAATTCGCCCCATTTTTTAGGAAGAAGCTGGAACTGTCCCTAGAGAGGGGGTGCCTCTTGTGGGGGCAGCGGGTGGTGGTCCCTACATCCCTTCGACCGCGGGTGCTTAAACTGCTGCACGTCAGCCACCCCGGAATCGTGCGCTCCAAAGCGCTGGCCCGAAGCTACTTTTGGTGGCCCCAGTTAGACGCCGACATCGAGCACATGGTCGGCACTTGTGAGAGTTGCCAATGCTCCAGACCAGAGGAAGCCCGTCTTCCCCACAGGGAGTGGGACGCGGCTAAGGGGCCGTGGTCCCGGATACACATAGACTTCGCGGGCCCGTTCCGAGGAACCCTGTTTCTCCTTGTTGTGGACGCCTTCTCCAAGTGGTTGGAGGTCATCCCAGTCACGAGCACCTCCTCGGCCGCGACAATTAAGCATTTGCGGAGAATTTTTTCCACGTTCGGCATACCCGACACCCTAATTAGCGATAACGCTAGTTGCTTCACGTCCGCTGAGTTCAGGGCATTCACTGAGATTAACGCCATCTGGCACATCACCTCCGCCCCTTTCCACCCGGCCACCAATGGCCAAGTGGAGCGCCTCATACGCACCACGAAGGATGCGCTGCGGCGCATGGGCCCCGGGGACCTCAACCTGCAAGTGTGTCAGTTTCTGCTAGGGTACAGGGTGACCCCGCTAGCGTCAGGCTACTCCCCTGCGGAGCTTGTAATGCGCAGGAAGCTGACCACCATACTCACTAGACTAGATCCCACGAGAGTTGAGGACAAGGGGAGGAACATAGGGTTAGAAGCCACCAAGAGTTTCGGCGTGGGTGCCCCGGTACATTGCAGGAACTACGCCAGCGCGGGGCCAGCCTGGGTGCCGGGGGTGGTCGTGGAACAAACCGGTCCCGTTTCGTACCGCGTGGAGACCAACACAGGTCTACTTTGGCAGCGGCACGCGGACCAGCTCCGGAGCCGGGTCCCAGGAAATCAGGGCGCCGAAAAAACGGATACAAATTCAACGTTAGGGTTGTCCCCCACCCGTTTAGCCCAAGGGGGAGGAGAGGGGGGTCCAGAGTCCCCACCAAGGGGGGAGGAGAAGGAATTTGTCCTCGTAGATATCCCGCGGGATCCCCCAACAGAGTTTGATTTTGATTTTCAGAACCGGGGGGGTTTTCGGAGTGGTCCCCCACCCATCCAAGCGAGAAGAGGGGTTTTACGTTAGTCCCTGGTGCCCCCGGTTCAACCACAACGGAATCTACCCTTTCCCCTAAAACTGCAAAACCGCAGCAAACCGCTAACAAGTCTCCCTCTCCCATTACAGGACAAGGGTCCAGGGAACAAGGAAGCGGGAGCGGCCCCCGGGTGGGCCAACCCACATCGCGGCCCAAACGCGAGTGCAATAAACCATCTTGGCTAAGAGACTTTGTCTCATCCTAGGGGGGAGGGGTGTTGTGTCCTAAAAGCCTGTACCTTTAAACAATGTACCTATCCATGTGTATCCAATGTAGCCTTTCTATGTGTAACATTGTAACCTCCAGCTGAATCACTGTAACCTTAATAGGACGCGAGCTAGTGACCACTAGATGGCAATAGCGAGCGTCCAAGCTCATTGGTCCAAGACTCACCTAGAACAACAGTGCAGGAAGATTCCCACCACTACCTTCACCTGGACAAGAAGGGCGTGACCTGCAATGACGTCACGCCGCCTGTAGCCAATAGGCTATCAAGGAGCCACATTCAAATGTATAGCCACTGTATATATTGAGCTGTTCGTCCGCCATTACCTCATGTTCCCTCTGACCAGCATGTAATAACATCCCACTACCGTAATGGAGTATACCATACAGCCAGCAACTCAATTCTGAGTGTCAGGCGATGGTTAATTAACCTGACTCCCTAAAGGGCCAATGGCTATGGGCAGAGGAGCCCCGTTAGGTGGGGTAATGGTCCTGCTCAGTGGAGGAAATGCCACTGGAAACCATCAGATTTTGCTCAACGGCAAAATGAGCAGAGGAGGAACTCTGATTCCCAATGATCATAGAGATAGAAGAGGCCATGCCAGATGGAGTGGCTGTGAAGGCGTGCCTTGTTAATATCCTCAAGGCTGTGGCAGTCCATTGTAGTCACGGTGTTAATCCCTTTACAGTATGTCTCATTTCATGTGTGCCACTTCATGGCAAGCTGGGACCCACCTTAAACAAATTCATGCTCATGACATTTTCCTCCTTCAGGAAAAAAATGCATTCTTGGATACAAGTTGCAATTGACAACAATGATAAAATAAAAAAAAGATTGGGCTGCTATGGGAAAAGCCATGTTCCAAGCATTAACCAAATTCTACTCTTTCAGTGACCAGATCCTAGGCAAGGCCTCACTTCTTGTCCTCAGAGGGTGTATACCTAGCTACACAGAAAATAACTATAAGGTTCCTCTGATAATCCCCCTTATGATCTTGAATCATCTTCTTTTGTGATTGTCCTTCAGCACAAGACACCATACAATAATTTTCAGGCAAAGCATATGTACCTCCAAAGGAATGAATGCTACTTCATCTGTAGTTATATCACTGAGTGTGTGCACTGCATGAGCCAAACACATATGTGTTGTATATGTTCCAAGTGTAAAGCCTAAAAGAAAGTGGGTTGAGTGAGAACTGTTCCCTAATCAGTGTTTTTGTGTGTGTGAATGCCTGGACACCAGTCTGTAGCATTAACTCCTTAGTAACAAGTCATGTCCAATCCAAACTGACCAGTTCTAGCCACTCCTGCACAAAGAGCAGTGGATATTTTAAACCATTTGAGGAATTATATTTTAAAGGGAGAGGAGAGGTTGCCGTGTACCATACAGTAACTGCAAATAGTATTTTTATCTCACTTCTCACCCTCACCTCATACCAGCAGACTGTAGGATTGCTCCTTTACCACAGTGTTGCAATGGCATGCCTACTTTCTGAAGCAATGACTAAGTCATGGGTGGATGGAAAGTTATCTTCAAGGGTGTGCAGAATTACACCCCTGTGTCATGATACCGGAAAGGGAATGCTTAGGGTTCCAATTTGAGTGGAGGAATGACACTTCAAAAGAGACATGGACCTTATATGCATCTTTCATCCTTCCTTCTAGCAACTACTAGAATAATTAATGTCTGGTCAGACATCCCACTATGGTCATGGAGTAGACCGTACAGCCAGCAACTCAATGTCGAGTGTTGGGATAGCGGTAAATAACCTGACTCTCTAAAGGAGCCAATGGCTACAAGCAGCTGAGCCCCTTTAGATGGGGTGATGGCCCCCTTAGTGGAGGAAATGCCACTGGTAAACATCATATTGAGCCCAATGGCAAAATGAGTGGAGGAGGAACCACTTTACTATTATGATTCCCAATAGTCATGGACTTTCTGTGAAAGTGCACCTTGTCCATATTTTCAAGGCTGCGACAGTACATTGCAGTCCCAGTGTTAAATCCTGCATGTCTAATGTCATATGTGCTGCAGGAGATAGCTCCGTGATCACAGTGTGTGGGTCACTTAATGGTAAGATGGATCCACCTTGAACAAATTCATGCAAATGGCATTTTTCATGCTTCAGGAAAAAGGCATTCATGGATATGAGTTGCAGCCGACAACTAGAATAATCGTAGTTCTCCATTTTTATTCTTCTTGATGTTCACTTTCCAGAAGTTCCAGCCATCATGGCCAATAGTCAAGGAATCTGGTAGGTGATGTCTAAGATATCAGAGATGTTGGGGGTGGGGGAGAGGAGAGGTTGAGAGTTGGTATATTGTAGCACACAATGTCTCATGTCTTATCATTATGCCATGGGGTACACAGAAAGAACATCCACGGAGATTGTGGTAATTTTGAACCACAATCAGTCGTACCCTGGTAACGGCAACTTAATGTTGCCAGCTAATCTTTCTCACACTAGGTCAGGCAGAAGGAACTGCAGAATGAACTCATGAAAAGGTGTCTTCATTTTGGCAGTTTAATGTCTGGCCTAGACACAGAAGAAGAATTATGCCATGGGGATCCCTATCCATTTGTGATAGCCAATGATGGGAGATGCAGAAATTCAGAGCCTGGTGACATCTCATCACATATTGCATTATACTAGCTCAGGGATTATTATACTAGACCACAGATAGAGACCCTCCAGATGTTTTGGTTTACAGGCCCCATCAGCCACATTCACCATGGTGCATCATAAGAGGTTGAGGGAATTGGAGTCTGAAACATCTGTGTGTCCAAAGTACCTTACCCCACATCAGGACTTGCCATTACCTGGATGTCAGAACTAGAGGGGAGAGTAGTGGTATCTGTTTGTTCCCAGAAGATGCAAAGTACTTGAAGGTGGACATTTCTTAATACTGTAGTTGGCCAACATGTTGTGACCATAGGCAACATGTGGTCCAGAGCAGGAGAGGTCTTCATCTCAAAATATTTGGGTTCAAGCAACCCACATTCAGATCACATCCTTTGGTCAAGGACCAAAAGATTATCAGTCAAAACAGGTCATACATGAATATATGAAATGTGGAATATTTACATAAAGCCATTGCTGCCTTCCGGTGTTTGTGCCTGTGTTCCTCTTTTGCCAATCATCTTTTGGTCTGGTTGGTTTTCTTTCATGTCTTCTGTCTGTACTTTGCTTCATGAAATGACAGTTCATTACTCCCCACATACAACATGATCCTATTTCCCTCTCTCATCTATTTCTCATGCACTTCCCAATAAACTGGCACAAAAGTTATACTTATAGCTGTAAGACCAATGTCTGGTGATTAAATAGTGATAGTGCTTCCATATTCAAGATGTGGTTCAGAAGCCAGAATTCTCTCCCAAGTCCCTGTTTTAAAATAAGAAACAGTCATATTTTGTGAAACATATTCCATGTGTCCATTTACTTACGATTTGCAATTCAACAGGGTGAAGCTTCACATCTAATGAAAAGAACAAGTATTACAAAAACCACATTGATTTGTATTACTTATCTGTTATGCTAACCATTCTGTACCTCTGTACCTGATGTGTATAAATTGATGTCATGAAGTCCCAATCTTATGTCTGACAAAGTGAACTTGACCCATGAAAGTTAACAGTAAAATACAGCAGTTAGTCTTTAAGGTGCCACAAGGTTTTTTGTTTTTTGTCTTTTGTTTTGTTTAGTCTCTCTGATATGCTTGAAACACAGACTAATATGGCTACCATTTCAAAAATATTTTTCATAAGCAACTTATGATTCAGAATAATTATTTCACATACTTATATAACTAGTGAGGTTTCTGTAAATGTAGTGGCCAACCATGATGCGCTAAAAAAGTCCTGAAAGGCAGAATTATTTTGTAATCATTCATTTGTTTCCAGGAATGGCTACTTAAATACTGGAAGCCCTTAAACATGCAATAAAATAACTGTAAACCGCCAGCACCATGGGTGCTCTTAATAAAACTGGGCCATTAGCCTCCATAAATTGTTTCAGCTCCAATTAACCCACTCTATCTGTTTAGAATTTTCTGCAGCCAAGCAAGATATGGCCTGAGCAGATCTTTCACAGATGCTTCACAATTAGCTGGCACAGTACGGTGACTCAAGTGATAGATTTGAATAAGGAAATTCCAGATTCAGGCTTTTTGTGAGGGTCAATGCTATTACAGTGTTTCCCCTCCAGCCAGACAATTCCTTCAGAATTCTATTTCCAAGCACTCAGTTTCACCTTCTGATAACCATTTTTAAAAAAAAAAAAACAAGCTAAATTTATAACATGTGGAGTTAGAAAGCTTGCACAAGGACAGGCAGATAACTTTTACATTTTAAGACAGCTCTGCTTTTAATAGCATACTAACTGCATTCTCTAATTTAAGTCTGAACCATGAATCTCAGCGCATAGCTTTGGGCACTGTGCTGCCTCTAAAGGCCCAAGAGGGCTGTTGTGAGATGAAACGACTGCTCCAAGCATCTTGGAAGATGGATGAAAGTAACAAATAACAATTATGAGCCACAGCTTTTGATACAGATAGTTACCTCTCCTTTTTTTGGGAAAGCAACTCCCAGGCTCCCCCAGCTGGGGTGGCAGAGCAATCCTGGAAAGTTACATTTTCAAGATTTGGCAAAAGCCTGAGACATCATAAGCGAATGGGAGAAGTGAAGAAGAAGCCTGGTCCACAGCCATATCCAAGAAATGGATTGCTTCACTAATATATGTAATCAACACTCAATTATCTGTCTTATCTTGTGCAAGAACATAAGATATGCCTTAACAGATCAGACCAAAGGCAAACCTTGTCTACCATCATGATTCCTACTTACAGTAGTCATCTAGATGTCTCCAGGAAACCCACCAACAGGCTATGAAAGTAACAGCTCTTCTTCAATGTTTTTGATACATTCTAATCTCTAAACGGGAGTGCCTGAGACTCAAAACAAGTCCATGGTACAGCATTAAGGATATATTTTAAGATGGAACTTTCTCCAACCAGATGTGATCATCAAATTAGACATTAGGCAAAATAAACATTTCCTGTTATTAGCTCAGTATTTCTATGTGATTTTCTGAGATATATTTTTTGTTGTTCAGTCGCATAGTTGAGTCCGACCCTTTGCGACCCCATGGACCATCGCACACCAGGCACCCCATCCTCCACCATCCCCCTCAACCTGCCCAGCTCTGTGCCCATTGCATCCACAATACCATCTAGCCATCTCATTCTCTGCCGCCCCCTTCTTCTTTTGCCCTCCACCTTTCCCAGCATCAAGGTTTTCTCAAGTGAATCTTCTCTTTTCATTTAATGTCCAAAGTACTTTAGCTTCATTTTCAATATTTGACCTTCCAAGGAGCAGTCAGGGTTAATTTCTTTTAAGATCAATCTATTTGGGTTTTTTTGCTGTCCAGAAAGATGAAAAGAACACTGCACATGCAAAATGGGAGAGGGAAGAAAGGTCTACGCACCATTGTCGTTGAGATGCACACGCAAGGAAAAATAGAATCCCACGGGCAGCACAGTCTGCGCATGTCCAAGAAAGAAAGAAAAATGCCATGCGCAAAACCAGATGTGGGCAAGACCCCTTCTCTGGGAGACAAGACCCCACTCCTCCGGAAGGCAAGGGCTGGATGTGGCACTCCCTTAGGTCTTGCCTGCCAGAGAAAATGCACCCCTTTTCCGGGAGGCAAGGGCTGAATGTGGAGTTCTGTTCTGCCCTTGCCTGCCTGGAAAAAATGAACCCATTCAGGGAACGGGGAATGGACCTCGTCCACCTCCCCCCTTCCCTGCCTCCGGCTGGGTACCGGCAGGGAAGGGAGAATGGATCACGTCCACCTCCCCACACTTCCCTGCCTCCCCCCCCCTGGGTGAAGACAGGGAAGGGGGAATGGATCACCTCCCCCACTTCCCTGCCTCCAAGACGTGGGAGAGAAAAAACATAATTACTCAACAAACAAATCATAAACAAGGGCAAATACAGACACACACACACACACACACACACACACACACACACACACACACACACACACACACACACACACACACACTTGGGGGGCCAAACACCATAACAACAAACATCAAAATTAAACAAAAACACAGATCCCTTACTTTCCTTCACAAAACATGCTTAACATTCTACAGTGACGTAGGAAATAAAGAAAAATAATTAAGCAAAAAACTCTTCCTACCTTTCCTCCACAGAAGGAATAGCCAAAAAACAAAGAGAAGAACACCAAAAAAGTGAATAACAAGAAATCACAGCCACAAAGCTACAGCCCCACCATCAGGCAGGAGGACAAAACATGTAAATAAAAAACAATAAATCACCCATCCATTAAGTAAAAAATAGATAAATAACAATGTCAACAAATAAGGAGAGAAATAAAGAATAACACAAGATAAACCTTCACTTAAAACAAAAAAATATTACTCCAAAAACCAGAAAACCTAAAAAGTTTACCAAACTCAATACTCACACATTAAGCAAAAAACACTGCAGTTCAAAACACAAATAAACTCTTCTTCCCATTCTACCATAGAATGAATAGCCAAGAACAGAGAGACAAAATCCCACAAGAACAAATAAAAAAGAATCAAAGCCACATTGCTACATCCCCATCTTTAGGCAGGAGGACTACACAACAGGTAAATAAAATAAAATAAATCACCCATCCATTAATTAGAAAATAAATAAATATCAATGTCAAAAAATAAGAGGAGAAACACAGATTAACACAAGACAAACCATCACAAAAATAAAACATAATTAAACAACAAAACAAAATAATATAATCCAACAACATCACTCATAAATAAAAACAACCCCCCAGTATAGATTTAGCCAACCTTGTCAATTATACAAAATCTATGCACCTTGGCCACACCAACACAAAGACAAGGGAAAAAACCACAGACACAAATACATGGTACAATTCCTCAGAAAAAGGGACACAGAAAAATCCAACACACACATACCACAGTTAATAACATAATATTCACCTCTCACACAAACCAAATGGAGCAACACTTACAACAGCACAGGTTAAGACACACAGCAATGGGGAAAAGGGAAGCTGACAGTCAGTTCACTCTTCAATAACTCCCAGCAAGGCCGGGCAATCAGCTAGTACCTTATAATCCCCTTAACTCTCCGGGGATGAGGTCGCATTTGGTCGACCCAACCTAACATTGAAATATGTCACGACAATCCCCCTTGGACAGTGTCCACAGAATCTTGTTTCATAGTGCAGACAGAATTTCCCCTATGTTCCTTTCTTTCCCCTTAACCCTCGGGGGACCAGGTGCGGGGACACTCCACAATTTTAGGATAGACTGAAATATCCCATTGCCTTCCTGCAACGCATCCTCCCCCTTCACAGACAGTTTATTACCTTCCCTGTAATAACTGTTAGCTCCCAGCACTCCCACGGCGGTAGCCACCCACTCTGAACCCATAGGGCGACCTCGGACAGAAGGAGAAAATGCATTAACACATTCACAGTTATATGGTTAACTTGCAATGGGCTGGACTGCAACGGCTTCTCCGGCTCGAAGATGTCTGGCCCCACACTCGCCAGTGGACAGTTTTTATAGAGTTTAGTCTTGGTATACTCTATGCGTGCGGCAAGCGCCTGGTGGAACTTCTGCTTCCCGGCCTTGATTGTGGAACTCGAACCCAAAGTTCCAAAAAAACCTGAGGAGCCCCATCCCAACCTGACTGGGGTCCCACTGATCTGCATCGATGCCTGAAAAGGCAATACCTAAGGGGTGAAACCACTGAACTCCCAGGAGGTTGCTCTTACCCTCCTTGACCACAACGAGTGGAAGCTTTGCAGTGAGACTTTTGAACTGCACATCGAAGAAACCCACGCTGAGCACAGTGATAGGGCGACCCTGCACATCCCGCAGCTGGACCTGCAGACCCCGTATCTTGGGAAAGTCAGCTGGCGGAATTCGGAATAACTCATGCTGAGTGAGGATTGAGAACGACAAACCTGAGTCGATCTCCATGAGGCAGCAATGACCCTGGAGATGGACATCCATGAAGAAATAGACTGCATGAACACTGGAACTGGACCTAGGCTCTTGACCGGCGTAGACCTTGGAGATATGCTGCTCTCCAGATCAGCGAACCTTGTTGCTTGCAAACCTTTCGAAGACTTGCAACCTTCTGGACAGACGGCCCTTGTCTTCTGCAGGTGCTTCAGGGACCTGACACTCTTTTGCCTTGTGTTCTGTTTGACTACTCTCGAGGCACCTTGCCTCTCCGAACTGGCTTTCTGTACTCACACTCTTGCCTTTTCGAACATTGCATGGGGCTTCTACCTGTTCAATAGGTGTGGTGGCAGGTTTTTGATGAACTTCATGCACATCTCTCTCTGGCTCTCTCTCTGCCTCTGGGAATGTGGATGGCAATTTTGAACTCTCTGGCCTCTGGTCAGCTGCAGGCAATTCTGCTGAAGAGCCCTTCTCCGGAAGCTCTCTTTCACCTGCGGCAGCGGCTTCGGACGTCAGGGCCTCTTTGAATGCCTCTTCGGAGTCCAACGTGTCCTTCTATACCCTTTCCCTCACGGCATCGTCCACATTCAGCCATGCACAAGATTCAGCCATCTGGCACAGTGCAGCAGCACAGTCAATGACGGCCTCTCTGGGCTTCTGGTTTCTCCGAAAGATGTTTACCCGGGCCATGAAGACAGAGATCTTCGGCTTGAAGTAGTCTCTCAATGCTGAAAAAATGTCCCATAGAGAAGTGTTCCTTACTTCTTGTGGTCTGAGCAAATTGACCGCAAGTCCAATGGTGGAGGTGCCACAACTCGCGAGGAACACCGCCTTTCATTCCTCCGGCTTGATCCTGTTGGCTATCGCCCAATTTCCAAATTGGGTTTCATAACTTGACCAAGTGTCCGGCTTCAACACATCAAACCTCCTGAGTGGCATTGCAACGGAAGAAGATCCCACCTTTGTCACCAATGTTGAGTCCATCGTTATGGATGCAATGCCACAACAGCTCAGGGGTTAACCAACAGGATATTTTATTAAGCTCAATTCGGAGTGTTAACAGACTCAAACATAACATAACAGAATTACATCGTACTAGTGCGAACCCAATACAGAATTTGTGAGAACTGGGGAAAACAGGATGAGGTAGCTATATATATACACAGACAGGCAGCAGTTATAGTAATACATTTGCCCGGATTTAAGGCGGGAAACCTGTGCAACCCAAAATAGGATCATTGCAAACACATGAATCAGGCACTTTGCAAAAAGGGCGCGAGTATCGCAGACTTAAGGGTGCACGCAAACTTAAGAAAATGGCATAGTTAACCTTTGGACACAACATTTGGTTTTCTTGATGTTGATCCTCAACATCAAGAGAGATATTAGGCTTGGCAATCAGACTTGAAAATCAAGCCCAAGTTTACATGTTGGTGACCTGTCACAGAACAAAGCTGGTGGAATACACGCTATGCAAGGATGAGGACAGCCATTGGTCTAATATTGAGTTAGAACCTGACACCATACAAAAGACTTCTATGCTTCTGGAAGACTTGAGTGGGTGTTTACCAACAGCTTTTTTTTTTACTTCGGCCTATCTTTCCTGCTGTCAAGCAGATTCAGTGGTCTGTAGTACAGCTTTAGTGTATGGGACCAAAGACAACCGAACAGCCGGAGGGTTGGCTTAACACAGGTTTATTGCATGATGGTCCAGTGGAGCATGAGGTAATAGCGGTGATACATCTCAATATATACAGTAGCCCTATACATTTGAATCTTGTAGCACGGTAGCTCATTGGCTGCTACCGGCGTGGCCTCGCCCAGGCACGCCTCTCTTTCCTGCTGCTGAATGCAGATCTTTCTTCTGCTGCTGAATGCAGATCTTTTTCCTGCTGCTGAATGCGGGGAAGGTTTTCCCGCGGCTGTCCGTGATTAAGCAATGTGAACCATGTGAGACTGAACGCTCGCAGCTGCCCTCTATGGGCTGCCTGCTCGCGTTCCTTTACAGCTGAGATACCTTGTATTTGGAGTGGTTACATTCTTGCCTTTACAGTACAATGAACATGCAATCATACATACATAACATCCCTCCCCCCTAGGACGGGACGAAGTCCCGCAACCATTGTGGCTTGCCGCACGTGCGCTTGGGGCGTGCTTGCGCCTGACCTAGTGCTGGAGAGCCTGTGATCTCTGACTCCGCGGGTACTTGTCCTGCAACGGGAAACGGGGATTCGTTAGTGGCTCTGTGGGGGGTCCGTGCCTGCCTTGCGCCCGGAGATGGGAATGGAATGAACAGTTGGGAGGTGAACCCCTGCCTGTTGCTCTCGGACCCGGGGGACCCTCCTATTGTGAACCGCGGAACCGATGAGGTCGCTCTTGTGGTTCTGCTACCTTCTGTTCCCCGCTCGGGGGACCTTGAGACTGTGGTGGGCGGACTCGCTGTTGCCTCCTGTCTTGGGGGTGTCGGTCTCCGGGAAATTGGCGCTATGTTGCATTCTAACTCACAGGGGCTACTGGGACTGGAAGTACCAGGGGCTGAACTGAAACCCCTCTTTTCGCCAGGACGGGTGGGGGACCACTCCGCTAACTCCCACTGGTACTTCTAGGGGCATCTGTGTTTCGGGGAAACTTCCGAGGGGTATGTGTGAGGTCGGGGCTCTTCCTTTCTGCCGCGAAGTCCCGCAAAAGATCTCTGAGGATCGATTCCCTTTCCTCCCCCCTTGGTGGGGACCCATGTCCCCCTTTCCCTCCCCCTTGGGCTAAACGGGTGGGGGAGTACCCTAACGCTGATTCGTGGCTATTTTCGTCTTCGTCCTGCTCTCCGGGGACCCTGCGCCTGAGTTGGTCCACGTGTCGCCTCCACAGGAGGCCTGTACTGGTCTCCACGCGGTATGAGACGGGGCCGGTTTGTTCTATTACGGTTCCCGGCACCCAGGCTGGCCCCGCGTTGGCGTAGTTCCTGCAATGCACCGGGGCGCCTACGCTGAAACTCTTTGCGGGTTCCACCCCTATGTTCCACCCCGTGTCCTCTACTCTCGTGGAGTCTAGCTTGGAGATTACCGTGGCCAGCTTCCTGCGCATTAACAGCTCCGCGGGGGAGTACCCTGACGCCAATGGGGTGACCCTGTACCTTAGCAGGAATTGGCACAATTTCAGGTCGAGGTCTCCAGGGCCCATGCGCCGCAGCACGTCTTTTGTGGTGCGCACGAGGCGCTCTACTTGGCCGTTGGTGGCCGGGTGAAAGGGGGCGGAGGTGACGTGCCGAATGGCGTTGCGATCCATGAATGCCCCGAACTCGGCGGACGTGAAACAGCTAGCGTTATCGCTGACGAGGGTGTCGGGTAAACCGAACGTGGAAAAGACCCTCCGTAACTGTTTAATTGTTGTGGCCGAGGAGGTGCTCGAGACTGGAATGACCTCCAACCACTTGGAGAACGCGTCCACCACAAGGAGGAAAAGTGTTCCCCTGAACGGGCCAGCAAAGTCTACATGTACCCGGGACCAGGGCCCCCTTGCTGCGTCCCACTCCCTATGTGGCAAGCGAGCCTCTTCTGGCCTGGAGCTTTGGCATGCTTCGCAAGTGCCGACCATGTGTTCGATGTCGGCGTCTAGCTGGGGCCACCAAAAGTAACTGCGGGCTAGTGCCTTAGAGCGGACGATCCCCGGGTGGCTGACGTGCAGCAGTTTAAGCACCCTCGGCCGGAGAGACGTGGGGATCACTACCCGCTGTCCCCACAAAAGGCAACCCCTCTCTAGGGACAATTCTAGTTTCTTTTTGAAAAATGTGTCGAATTCCGCTGCAGGGGAAGACGCGGGCCACCCTTTCTGTACCCAGGAGCAAACTGTAGCCAGCGTTTTGTCCTTGCCGGTCGCTTTGGCGATGTCGGCCGGTACTACTGGAGGGGAGTCTAGGACCTCTATCATTAAGACCTGGTGGTCCCTCTCTTCCTCGCCCACGTGGCAGCAATCCCGGGGAATGGGGGACCTCGACAGGGCATCCGCATGGCTAATCTCCTTCCCGGGCCGGTATACCAACGCGTGCTGATACGCGTTGAGAAAAATGGCCCACCTGAGCATCCTCGGGGACAGGATTTGGGGTGTGGGCTTATCTGCGGTGAAAATGCCTAGCAAGGGCTTATGGTCAGTCACTATGGTGAAGGGGCGGCCATACACAAAATCATGAAATTTCTTGGTCCCCGCAATTATCGCTAGTGCTTCCCTGTCTATCTGGGCATAGTTTCTCTCCGCTTGGGACAAGGACCTAGAGTAGAACGCTATCGGGGCCTCCCTCCCGTTCTCCAGTACGTGGCATAACACCGCCCCCACCCCCA
This sequence comes from Bradypodion pumilum, assembly GCA_035047305.1. Taxonomy (NCBI): domain Eukaryota; kingdom Metazoa; phylum Chordata; class Lepidosauria; order Squamata; family Chamaeleonidae; genus Bradypodion; species Bradypodion pumilum. The sequence continues at coordinate 200,260,945 of JAWDJD010000001.1, forward strand.
CCGGGGATGCATCGCATATCAGGACCACTGGGCGTTTGGGATTGAAATGGGTCAGTACCGCATCTGATGCCAGGAGTCGCTTCAGGTCATTGAAAGCCGTCTCCTGGTCGTCGCCCCACTTCCATGCCCCATCCTTTTTTAACAATTTGTGTAGCGGTTCCGCCACTGCTGCCTTCCGCGGGAGGAAGGAGTGGTAAAAGTTGAGCAGTCCAAGGAACGACTGCAACTCGGGCTTGGAGGTGGGGCGAGGGGCCTTCTTGATGGCGGCCACCTTGGATTGGGATGGCCTTATTCCCTCGGGAGTGACACGGAACCCTAGGAACTCAACCTCAGTTGCGAAGAAAACGCATTTGTCTTTCCGCAACCGCAACCCCGCTTTTTCGAATATTGCCAGGACCTTTCCCAACCTTATTGCTAATTCGGCCCGGCTCCCCCCTGTAATCAATACGTCATCAAAGTAGGGTAACACCCCCTCTAACCCCTTCAGGAGGCGTTCCACGAGTGACTGGAAGATCCCGGGAGCCGAATTCACGCCGAATTGGAGGCGCGATACCTGGAACGCCCCTTTGTGGGTGACTATGGTCTGTGCAGCAGCTGCGGCGGGGGTCACCGGGAGTTGCTGGTAGGCTTGGGCCAGGTCGAGTTTAGCGAAACACCTCCCCCCGTGTAACCTGGCCAACAAGTGGCTGACTACCGGCACCGGATACGCATTAGGGCGGATCGCCTTATTGATGGTGCACTTGTAATCAGTGCATATGCGGACCTCCCCGTTGGCCTTGAGCGCTGTTACAATTGGAGTTTCCCACTCCGCAGAATCAACAGGGACAAGAATCCCCTGGCCCACCAATTTGTCCAACTCCGCCTCTATTTTGTCCTTTAGTGCGAAGGGCACTCTGCGCGGTTTAAGTCTGATTGGACGTACTCCAGGGTCCAGGTCGAGAGTCACTGGGGGGCCCTTGAATTTTCCGAGCCCCTTTTTGAAAACCTCGGGGTGCGCGTCGCACACGCTCTGTATTGGATCGGTCCCGGCGGCGTGTGCTCCCACGGCGTGCACCCCCCCCAATGAACAACCCCAGGGGCTGGAACCATTGAGTCCCGAGGAGGCTGCATTTACCTCCCTTGAGGACGACTAGGGGAAGCGTTGCGGTGTGCTTTTTAAGCTGGACCTGGAACTTCCCAACCCCCAACACTGGGATGCGGCTCCCTTGCACGTCCTTCAGTGTGGCCCTCAACGCTTTGAGCTTGGGCCGCACGCGGGGGGCGATTTTCATGAACTCTCCCTGGGAAATGATAGAGTATGAGGAACCCGAGTCCACCTCCATCCTAACAGGGGCCCCTTGTATTACTACCTCAACGAAGTAACGGGGGTGCTCCGTGGAAACGCTGCAAACCGGAGCGTCGTCCTCGCTGTCGTCGGAGATGCGCCCTACTCCGTCCCGCGTCCTCGTGGTCCGGGTGCCGTCCTTTGGCCTCGTGGTGCGGTCCTGCCTCGCCGAGCGGTCTGGGGAACTCCTCTTGGCCTCGCGCCGTTTCCGGCAGACCTTGGCGATGTGCCCGCGCCGGCCGCAGTTGTGGCACTCGGCCTTGCGGAATGGGCATTTGGCGCGGGCGTGGGCGGCGCCGCAGCCGTCGCAGTGCCGGCCCTCTCTGTGGACCCTCCGGACGTCCTCGTCCTCGCCGCTCTCCGTGGACGAGTTCGAAACTCGCCGGGCCGCGCGCACCGAGCTCTCTGCCTTGGCGGGTTTCGGGCGCCAGTCCTGAAGCTCCTGCACCCCGGCAGTCGTGGCCTCCGCGGCCTGTGCCGTGTCGAGGACTTGTTGCCACGTGGGAGGCGGCTCCTTTTTCATCAGCGCGCGCGGTATCCCTCAGACCGCAGAGCCGGCAGTCCCGGAGGGTGACTTCTGGGGTCTCCCACTTGCATGGGCCGGCGGCCAGCCGGAGGGCCGCGGCGAACTCAGCGACCGATTCCCCGGGCACCTGGACTCGCCTCCAGAACGCGCTCCGAGCAGGGAACATCGCTATTGCGGGCCGGAGGTGGGTGCGCAGCGCCGCCAGGAGCTCTGTGGCCTTGAAGTCGCTCACCCTCCTCGGCGCGATCAGGTCCACCAAGGTCCTCTTGGTCTCATGTCCGAGCATGCGGACGAAGATGGCCCTCTTCTTGGCCTCATCTGAGACTTCGAGCTCCACTAGCGCTCCATTGAAGTCTATCTCAAACAGCTCCAAGTCCCCCGGCTTCCTGATCTCGTAGCCGGCGCATGTCTTGGTCCCGTGGGCAGCCATATCCCACCTTCGTCGCCAATTTAGTGTATGGGACCAAAGACAACAGAACAGCCGGAGGGTTGGCTTAACACAGGTTTATTGCATGATGGTCCGGTGGAGCATGAGGTAATAGCGGTGATACATCTCAATATATACAGTAGCCCTATACATTTGAATCTTGTAGCACGGTAGCTCATTGGCTGCTACCGGCGTGGCCTCGCCCAGGCACGCCTCTCTTTCCTGCTGCTGAATGCAGATCTTTCTTCTGCTGCTGAATGCAGATCTTTTTCCTGCTGCTGAATGCGGGGAAGGTTTTCCCGCGGCTGTCCGTGATTGAGCAATGTGAACCATGTGAGACTGAACGCTCGCAGCTGCTTTCTATGGGCTGCCTGCTCGCGTTCCTTTACAGCTGAGATACCTTGTATTTGGAGTGGTTACATTCTTGCCTTTACAGTACAATGAACATGTAATCATACATACATAACATCAGCCCAATGCCCAGCCCTGGGGTATGCAGCAGTGATTGAGGGGACAATAAAATAAAACCTGCTGCCTTGTGGTATAGGTTGTTCACTGAGGAGTCCCAGAGGCCAAGGGAACCTCACTTTGGTCGTTGTACCTTTGGTCTCTCTCTTACCAAGGGTGTCACTGGAGGAGTGACTTCATCCTACTCTTGTGGCTTGCAAGGATGTATGTGGAAAAGTGGAAACATGGCAGCAACTATTCAAGCAATGAACACTTGAACACAATATTTAAGTAATAAAAACAAGGAAAGGAAAATAAAATAGGAAATTCTAGCCTGGACATGACAGGAAAAGGAGAGCAAACTGTTATCTGTCCTTCCTGCCTTCTAGGTTTTGATAGTAGCCAGAGATGCCATGGTTACAATGAAAAATCTTAAAGTCCTCCTTAATGCTAGGTCAGCTGCAGGAAAAATGCCAATAATGCAGGATTTTCTTCTGCAGAAGACCTGAATTTTCAATGAAACACAGAAGGGAGGTTGAAGAATAATACCTAAGAGTTCTCTTCCCACTCATTGGGTCTGATCAGTTCCCCAGTCTATTAGGGAACTCAAAGCAATGGTGTAGAAAAGGGTGATGTGTTAGAGGGGAACTCAGGATGAAACACACCATAAACACACCATAAACTGGCTATAGGTTTCCCTTGCCCCAAAGCCAGTCGTATCTGACTCTAGGGTTCAGTGCTCATCTATGTTTATTTATGCAGAAGTTTTCGTGGTCATGTGGCAGGCATGACTAGACACCGGAGTGCACAGAATGCTGTTTTACCTTCCCACCGAAGTGGTCCCCATTTATCTACTTGCAATTTCTTGCTTTTTGAACTGCTAGGTTGGCAGGAGCTGGGACAGAGACGGGAGCTCATTCCGTCCTGCAGTACTCAGGAATCGAACTGCTGACCTCCTGCCTTCCAGTAGGCATCTTAGCCACTTGAGCCACTGCAGTCCCAAAATGGCTAAAACCCATCTCAAAATGTTTGATACAGTGAGAAATATAGATAAAAAAACAACAAAGTCCCATATCTCTGATACTATTGCATCTTGCTCCTTTTTGAATTGTGCATGATCGTCTTCACTGAGATACGGGAAAGGTGATGTATGGCCTCCATTCCAGCCCAGTATCTTCCTCCATAACAACACATTTTAACCTGAACATCTAGTAAAGGAAGATAACACATTTTATAGCTTGTGGTATGAGCACAGGGAGAAAATGTCCCTGCAGGTTGTTTTTTTTCTGCTTGAGTGTGGTTCAGAGTACTAAGATAAAAGATCAATTGTTTCACAACATGCAAGGTTGAAATAAGATGTCTTTAAATTGAGAGTGCTTCATATAGCTAGAATGACCCTGCTAAACTGAAGTGGTTTTATGACCAGTAAAGTATCACCTGACATATAGGACCTTCTCGCTCTTTCTGCCTCTCACTGGCCCCCAAACTGTATCTCTGGATCTTAAATCAACAGCCAAGTAGTTGCCTTACAGGGCTATCTCTTACATTTCAGGAGAAAGGTGACTCACATGTCAAAGCCTTTCTCAAACCTCTCAGCTCCATTTAAAACAGCAGCAGGGGAAAAGCCACAGTGTTTCAGAGACTCATTAACCAAAAAGCAGCAGCCTTACATTATTCTGAGGAAGAACAGAAAGCTTGAGCTCCCATTTTGGACCATAGATAATTAAAGGAGCAGAAAACTGCCTCCTTAAGGCAAGTTGTAAAATAATAATAATAATAATAATAATAATAATAATAATAATAATAATAATAATAATAATAATAATAATAATAATAATAATAATAATAATAATAATAATATTAATAATAATAATAATAATAATAATAATAATAATAATAATAATAATAATAATAATAATAGGGGAAATTACAAGTTCCACTGTTGTAAGTGTTAAAATTCTACTGGTCATAAAAATGATGTGCAGTATGTGCCACCACGTTGGAATCCAGACATAAAAACCCTAATAGAGTTTTCAAAATAAGTCAGCTATTCAAGGAGTGTTTTTACCAATTCCACCCCTACTTCTATCCTTGTGAGTTCTCATGGACAATGAAGCATTTGAACCCAAGTCTCCTGTGACCTGGTCTATCACACTATCCACTGCTGTTCACTGGGAATAAAAGAAAAATCATGTTGAAATAATATCCTGAAACTTAGCACTCATTATCTGCTTAATGACATCTACAAAGGTGGCCAACTTTCAAATTATCCCTTATAAATTGGCAGAAGATTATACTGGTAACATGTGTCCCCCCACAAATCCTGAAACAATCTCAAGAGTCCAAAGGAGTGAGAATTGAACTAGGAAAGAGATTATTATTCTTCATGAACACCCCCATCCAGCATGGCCATACTGTGCGGGACTAACATGGGGAAACCCCTTGGCTATTTTTTGGGTGGCAGAGAAAGCTGTGTGGGAAGTTTAAGAGGGGAAAAGCCTGTTGTACTTGCAGCCAAACCCCAGCATGACATTGGTCCAAGGCCAATACTGTTTGTGTATGAGTGTGATTTTTCTACATATTGCACATTTCTAGGCCTATATTTTTAAATGGTCAGTTCTTTTGTTTCCAGTAAACATTCTGCTTTATATAAACACATATACACACTCACACATTTTGGTGAGGGAGATTTTTGTGCAAAAGCCATGCTTTATACAGTGACATCTTTCTGTTGACATCTACTTCTATTCTATGCCGTAGAACTCTACCATACCTTCTGTCCAAATACCACCCCATTACAAATATTTGCCCACTGATTCCCCATGCTGTTTGCTATCACTCATGTGATATCATAAAAATGTGGACTTACCTTATGCTACAATATTACCAAGATCCCCAGTTGGGCAAACAAAAATTGAATTACAAAAGACAAGGATTCTGGAGGATAGAGTTCAAAACCCCTCACCCTTGGCTATGGAAACTCACTGGAGGGAGTAGAACTGGTAAAACGATTCTTTAGATATCTGACCTTGAATGCTCTAAATGTCTTTTTTCTTTTGTAAGTCTGATTTCTCTGCCACAAAGGACTGCTCGACCACTTCTCTTGAACATTAACAGGGTTATAGATCTAATACTGGTTATTTATAATGTACAATGTGGCTCCTTGGAGTAACCTACTTTGTAGTATTGTTGGAAAATCAAAAGGACAGGTAGTAATTCATATTCCATATTGAGCTCCTTAATGGAAAATATGGAGTATTAATGTAATAAATAATAATATTTGCTAAAAGCCCGGGTGACGCAGTGGTTAAACTGCTGTACTACAGCTAAAACAATGTGAGTTCAATCTTGAGAAGTCACAAGGTTGACTAAGACTTCCATCCTTCCAATGTTAGTAAAATGAGTAACCAGTGTGTGTGTGTGTGTGTGTGTGTGTGTGTGTGTGTGTGTGTGTGTGTGTGTGTGTGTGTGTGTGTGTGTGTGTGTGTGTGTAGGGGGGGAGGGATGCTAATTAACATGCAATCAGCCCAAAGAGTGCACTTAGCACTATGAGGTGATATATAAGTTTAATTGCAATTGCTAAAAGCCAATAGTAAGATGCAACTAGAGTAAGCCTATTGAATAAGTAGAGCTTACACAGGAGTAGTAAAGGTAAAGGTTTTCCTTGCTCGAAAGCCAGTCATATCCAACTCTAGTTCAGTGCTCATCTCTGTTTCAAAGCCGAAGAGCCAGTGCTGTCTGCTTCTGCAGACATTTCCGTGGTCATGTGGCAGGCATGACTAGACACACGGAATGCTGTTACCTTCCCACCGAAGTGGTCCCTATTTATCTACTTGCAATTTCTTGCTTTCGAACTGCTAGGTTGGCAGGAGCTGGGACAAAGACGGGAGCTCATTCTGTCCTGCAGTACTCGGGAATCGAACTGCTGACCTTCTGCCTCCCAGTCAGCGTCTTAGCCGCTTGAGTCACTGCAGGTGTAGAATAAATAAATACCACTGCTTCAATGTAGTGTTACAATTATTGGATTTCATCCACTATGTCAGAGATTCTCAACCTGCGGCCCACAGTGCCATTTCATGTACCCCCACTGCCTCCACCACACCAGGAAGTGCCATGCGTTGGAGGAAGGGCAAAATGGCCATCTGGCCCCTGAAGCTCTCTGAGGGAGCATGACCCGGGCCCTGGCTTTAAAAGGTTGAGAACTCCAGCACTATATTGTGGACCAGATGTTAGCACCTGGGGAAAATGGTATATCAAATGGTAATCTAAAATTTAATCATTATTGCCACTTCAGCAGGTAAAAAAAATCAGAAGAGTACAGAAATTTGTTAACTACACATCTGCCTTGTATTAGAATTTTAAGTGGGTCTGGTAAGTATTTGAAGTAGTTGTTGAATTCCTGGGATTATTTCAGCCACACATTGAAAGGTAAAGTCATGATAAGAAGGTCAAAAATCATTTGAACAATATTTTCTTTCTTCCTTTTTCACAAACACCCCCCTTTCATTGCTAGGGCAAAAAGCCACTCTGTTTGCTTAGACCAAATCTCTGCTACCCATGCATAGATCTGCTTACCAACACAGCTGGTCAAATAAAGTGTGACATCATGTGACCCATCCAGGCAATGAAAGGTCATGCCACAATAAATCCATTTGTTCAAGATAGCACACCTTAAAAAGCTCTCTCTGATTACTGAAGCCAGGAACCTGGAGGGAAATTCCAGTTACTCATTGTTTATTAGTCTATTTCACATCCTAGTGTGAAACCCAAGAGCTCATGTTTTCCTTACACTCTGCCCCAGGGTAATGAGAGATGCTTTGGGCCAGCTGCAACTCTCACTGTAGATCAGGGTTTCCCAACCTTGGCCCCCCAGATGTTCTTGGACTTCATTTCCCAGTAGCCCTGATCAGCAGGTGTGCTGACTTGGACCGCTGGTAATCGAAGTCCAAGAACACCTGGGGGCCCAAGGTTGGGAAATGTTGCTGTAGATTTCCACAAAGGTGGCATTGTCCCATGTGTGAGACAACCGTATGTGCTGTAGGATCTTTCAAGAGACCTAGTCCCCTCAGTTGCTGTGTCTCTCATTCTCTTGCATGTGGACCAAGATAAGTCCTCCATTTAAATGAGGATCATGGAAAGATAGGATTCTTACTAATGTGGAGAGTCCCCACAGATAGTTGAACCAGAAACATCTTCTAGATCACTGATTGTGAACCTTTTAGAGACCGAGTGCCCAAAATGCAACCCCAAACCTACTTATTTATCGCAAAGTGCCAACACAGCAACAGGGGAGGAAGGGAAGACTCCCATTGGGCTGCTTGGCAGGGGGCGGGGTGAACTCTGTGCTGGGGTGACTGCATGGGTGCCCACAGAGATGGCTCCGAGTGCCACCTCTGGCATGCGTGCTGTAGGTTAACCACCACTGTTCTAGATCATGACAGGGGGTATTTCGTCCAAGAACTTTGGGGTTGGGGGAGCTCAGCTGTAGTCCTGATCCATCCATCAATGGAACTCTTTCTCTCCAGACATGAATAGATGGTTTACAAAATCAGGCATGGAGGGGGTTGGGTGAGAGTACTCCCTCTCTATATGGCGAGTATGTGAATATATAATGTCTGACCTAGTGTGCGAAAGGATACCAGAAGCTTCTCAAAGGATTAAAAAGAAAAACCTCAACACTTCCTCTTCTTCCAAGTCTAGGCCAAAATGAAGCCACTTTTTGGTGAGTTCCTTCTGCAATTCCTTTCTCCTAACCTAGTGTGAGAAAGATTAGCTGGCAACACAAGGTTGCCATTGTCCGGGGTATCCTCAATTAGGGTTCAAAAACTACAGAACCAAGCGTGCCCAGTCCCGCAGTCTGTTGCCCCGTTGTTCATCCACCTCTTCATGGTTTTCTGTAAAGGAGAGAAGGGAAGCTCCAGGCTTGCAAGTGGGCAGGGTGAGGGGGGGGGGCAGAGAGAGAGATTGCCGGTGAATGGTGTGCTCGGCATTATCCTGCCCCTTTCTCTCACGGACACACACACACACACACACACACACACACATCCACCCCTCCTTCCCCTCCCTTCCTCCCGGCTCACCCTTGCTGCCTTTATCCCTACCATCCCATCCCCGCCAGCTTCTTTCCACTTGCAGACCTCCTTCCTGTTGCCCTGTGTTGCTGCCGAGATGGCTGCTTGAGGGCAATGGCCTCCACCTCAGCGAATGAAGTAAGGGAAGGAAGGCCGTGCCAGTGATGCTGTGGGGCATGTTCCCTCATGCCTCCTTGGCACGTTACCCATTGCCGGAGCTGCCATTCCCTCATCCACTGCTCTGGCAAATGGCAGTTTGGCCACGTGGCACCTGCGAGCGTGCGCCGCCAGGTGCAAGCTGCAGTTCAACAGCTGCAAGCATGGCCATGACCCCCACGGACCCACGCACATGCACAGTCCTTTTTGTCCAGTTTGTGGGGAGCCCCCCCCCCCCGTGGCCTCGGTTACCAGGCACAAACCATCCGGGAGCACCAAGGTAGGTGTGTGCCAATTCTCAGGGGGTCAGTCCAGGGGTGTGGGAGTGATGCCAGGACATACACACACACCTTTGCTTTATAGGTATAGATGTTGGATTCAGACTATGTGACCTGGGATCAATCCATGCTAAATCAGGGTGTGAACTGAATCTAAGGGTGATATTAAATGCCAATACAGGATGCCATTGAATTATGCTGAAAAGGTTCACTTTGCCAGACACATTACCATGCATATGTGACCCTTCCATGCATATGTGGTAGCTGCAGCCCAGCTGCAACCAACCAACCAACAAGCAAGCAAGCAAACAAACAAACAAACAAATCCCTGCTGCTGGACAAAAAGGTCTGGATTTGGCAAAGAGCAGGGTTGAGCTTGTTTGTGATTTCTAGTATGTCTTATGGTTACTGGAAATTAATGTGGACCATGCCACATGTAGTCCAAAATAAGCTACATGAATTTTTTGCTCACACCCTCAGTACCTGTGCACAGCCTTAGCAAGAAAACAATTCAGCTGAGGTCTATCCCAGCCTTCTGCTTGTAAAAACACCTCTAAGAATACCATCCCAGCTACTTAAAGTATACACACTTTGCAAGAATCTACTGTGAAAATAAAGTAATGAAAATACAAAAGTCATTTCCCCACCCTGCCCCCCAATAGCCCTATCCAAATGTCAGGCTGATGTAGACCAGGACATCCTCCATGACCCACTTTCAGCAGTGATGCCCTTTGAGCCAAACATGGATTTAATATTTGGTTGTAGATTTATGATAGAACGCCAGACACAGGGGAGAAAACCTGCAGCTTGCTATTTTTGTGAACAGATTCAGAGAAATAGCTGGTGGGGATGATGTGAGAAGTCTCTACCTGTTGGTATAACATTGTCCTCATTGGAATATAAAGCTGCCCTGGCCACAGTCTTCAGATAATGAACTGCATTGAACACAGATTAATCCCTTGTTGGCTGCTTTATCTCAATCTATGCAGATGCTGAGAACCCATTTACATTTCAAAACGAGGATTTGTTCCAATTGGCTTGAGAACACCTGCTTTTCACAAGCAGCAAATAACATTAGCACAATTTCTTTACAACAAAACCAACCACAAAGATACCAGCCTTTCAGCTTATTAAATATAGACTATATTAGAAATGGATGGGATGGGGTAGGTATACCCACCCTTATGTCAATTAATCTCTAGGTATTTCATAGAATCTCAGATGTGGTTTCACACAAGAGCAATTTCAAGATATTTTAGCCCAATCAAACTTGCCATGTGGGGCTAAGTACTGCCTAGTGCAAGAGGAAAGTGAGACTCTCATTGCTTTTTAACTTGCTCTTGATTCTATAAAAATAAAGCACTGAGATTACTGGGTATCAGTGAAATTATTGTCTTGGTTCCTAAGTGTGCACTCTAGTACACATACTTAAACGATACCTATGAAAACATGAAAATATATAATTACACAGTATGCAAAATGCCCATCAGCAGGATAAGGTGGTGTGATATGTGATTTGGCCCTGTGACCCAGGGACAAACAAATCTGGCAGGCTTGGAAGCCAAGATTGTTTTGTCCAGCACCAGCTCTGAACTGTACCAGGCTTAGAAACAGCCAGGAATGCTCCCAAGGAACAAAAGCAGACATGCCCAGATACCCACTTTCATTTTGATTTTGGTCTTCTGAGATGTTTGAGGGACCCACCGTTGTCACTATAAAGCAAACCCTGTTGCTCCAAAGGCCTCCAGAAATAGGAAAATGTGTTGTGGATACTTTCCCACCCACACATTTCTGTATGATGTTGGCAGGGGTGATGGAGAACCTACAGCTGCAAAAATTCCTTTGCCGATCCTCATGCAGCCTGCAAAATGGATTTTGCCCTTCCCTGCTTTAACTACTCAACCTGTTACCTGAGCTCCCAGACCTAAGATCAAGTAACTCTGGGGAAGCAGATCTGCCCCAGCAAGTGGACAGTCCTGAACAAGTTTGGATTCAAGACACATCATTTGCATCACAACGAACGATGACCCACTGGGTTTCTCCTCTGGCCTGCAGTCTGTATTTTGTCACAAAGGGAAAGACACCCATGGGACCAGAAAAGCCCAAAACCAATCCACATGTGGGGGTGTGTATTTAGATCTAAGAGGCTAAAAAGGGAATGTTGTCTCATTCAGCTTTCTCTCCCCCAGGACATTAGTTGAGTGGCAGTGACATCATAAAATATATGTATCCTTGTAGTCTGTTGGAGAGGAAAGTCACGGACTGTCAAAGGGACATAGGAAACCGTGTTAGACTAAGGTCAAGGTTCATCCAGGCCAGAGTCTGCCAGCAGCTGTGCTTAGTCTCAGACAGAGCCTTTCTTAACCTTGTCTGGGTGTCCATGACTGTATTAGATCCTTTTACATACAAAACATATGCCTCTTTCTCCCTCTGTCAGTGTGCGCGCCTGTGTTTGTGTTTACGTGTGTTGCGCTTAAGTGTGTGAATGAAGGCATCTGCCACTGAGCTGTAAATGCTTAATCAGGACTCATGCTGCATTGGATTACAACACTGCAGTTTGGCTACCAGAGAGAACAATGCTTTGAGTAGCAAATAAAATGGCTAATAATAGAAGAGAGGGCTCTTATTCTTGACCACCACACTCTTTTTGTCCTCCAAATGAGAAGATTACAGCTCCCATCTTGCTCAGTCAAGGTAGGCACTGCCACTACAATACAAGAGCTGTTGGGCTACCTGATAAACTGTGGATGGATGTCTATGGACCCTCATAGAAAAATAAGCATTGCTGGTTTTTTCTGAAGAGCATTGTTTTTTGGTCCTTAAATGATTCTTAGCAAGATGGAATGGAAAGCCTAAGGCAGAGCTAGGGCATGTGTGTCTTTCAAACACGACTAGGCTTCCCATCAGCTCTATCCCACCTACTACAATCAAGGACTAGTCCAAGAACCAAACAAGGTTTCCAAGACCTGTCATATTAGACCTTCCACAGGCAGAGTGATGTTGCTAGAACCTCTATGATTTGTGTTTTTGCTGGTGTTTCCTCTGATCTGTGCTCTTTCTGCATTAGTAAAACATGTAAAGCAGTTAGTATTCTCAATATATTTTAAACATGGGAAACTGCAAAGATCTGGCATATCCTTCAGAGGCTACAAGGCAAAGGAGTAAGTTGCAAACTCTTTAAACAAGAAAGAAAGGTCATATAACTCTGGCAGTTGAATAACAGCCCTTTTGTAGCATGTGTTTCTGAAGCCACTAACCTGCCTGAACTTTACCATGCCATCTGCTTAATTAGGATTTTCTTAAAATCTTCCCAAGGGAGTTCCTCGAAGGCTTAAGTGAAAAGCCCTGCCTACATGGAAAGTGTTACAAAAAAGTCTTTATTATTTTCTCATTAATGCAGCAGTGATACTCTGGGGAATTGATGAACATCCCTAATCATTAAGGTAATGAAATTATGGGTTTGGGTAGCAGCACAGCCTGTAAGACATTTTTGCTCACTCTGATATTACATACGGCTGATCAGATGTCATAAATTTGTTTTGATTTGGACATCACTTTCATGGTTTGAAAATTAATCAAAATAGAAAACCTCATGTTTCCCAGTGATGCACCTTCCCTCTCTATAGGAAATGTTGGTCAGGCATAGTTGAATACAGTGGTACCTCACTTAAAGAGCATAATGCGTTCCACGGGATTGCTCTTTAAGCAAGTTTGCTCTTTAAGTGAAACACCATTGTAAGTGACCAATTGTGACTTCTTGCCATACCTGTCAACCTTTCCGGATTGGCCGGGATTTCCCGGTTTTCGGTGTCGATTTTTGCCCTTTCCTGCTCTGCGCTGCGGCAACCCCGGATTTCGGCAGTGGGGGAAAGGAGGCACTGCACAGCCCATCTGTGCAGGCTGCGCTGCATGCATGCGTGGAAGGGCTCTACACTTCCATAGCTCCCTTCCTCGCATGTGCAGAAGGCTACGCCGCGTGTGTAGAAGGCTATGCACGCGGCATAGCCCTCCACCCGCATGCATACAATGCGACCTGCGCAAACCCGGTCCGCGCAGGTCCCAGATTCACCGGAGCTGCGGTTGACAGGTATGAATCTGGCAGGGTGGGGGTGGGGGGGTTTGTGAACCCCGATTTAGTTGTTAAGCGAGTTTTTGGTTGGTTTTAGTTGTTAAGCGAGGTGACCATTTTCGTGTTCAGGGAATGAAGAAGCAGACGAGTGAAGTAGTGAAATTCAGCTCTTTATTAGTGGGCTTTGAGCACACTTTGGATGTGGCAAAACTCAAACTTATATACACTATAAACAGTAACAGTAACAATAATACAACAAGCCCATTGGCTAACAGAGTGTGCACATTTTTGATGCACTTATTTACATAAGAATAGATACATGAGAAAAGATACATTCTGCTCCTGTCAGAAAAAACAGTTAACATACATAACAATCATCCTGGGAAAATTCTGCTCTTTAAGCAAGTTAGTCTCTAAGTGAGGTGCTCTTTATGCAAGGTTTTACTGTATTTCAATGATTCACATGGATGCTCCATAGAGACATTTTCATGGACAGACACTTTCTAGAATAATTAAATGCCCTCAGGCCATTTGCCTGTTTTGTTTATATTTATAATCTTGTGTTTCTGCCAGTAAACTGAAGTAGCTCACATAGTTCTCCTACCCACAGCATCCTCCACACAAGAACGCTGTACGTTAGGAGATTTGTCTATGTTTATCACCATTTCATGGCCTAAGGAGCATTCAAAACTGGACCATCAAGTCTCAGTCCAGCACTTCAACCACCACACTGCACTACCTGTCAGTAGTTCCTCCTATGCTACTGCAATAAAGAATAAAAAAAAATTACTCGCCTGATACGTTTGCATGAAACACATGGCTCTTAGGGTGAACATGTGACCTACAGTTTGCCATATCAGAGGACAGTCCTCTATTTAATGATGTCCCTTATTTGAAAATTTATCCAGAAATGGGAGAAAAGGGAAGGGCCTTGATGTTGCCCATTAGCCATTAGGCTGGAGAGCAAACTGATAAGTAAGCCAACAGGTTGCCTGGTGACAGTGTTCTCCACTGTGGGAGAAGTACTATCTTGATTTTTAAAATTAGAATTTTCTTTCTTTCTGCATGTGTATCACACAAGGTAAAACATGCCAGTGTTCGGTAGAATGGTACCCTCTTTTCCATTTAACCATCTCTATCGCCACATAAGAGTCTCTACCTGATCTCAATGTGTACCAAAGGGTCAGGTTTCAGTCTTCTAATATAGTACCAGTGATGAGTTATTGCTGGCACATTGGCAAGGAGTGTGAGGAGCCACTAAAGTAATAGGCCAACATACCACGTTGGATAACAGAGGCAGCCATTCAGTGTTCCTCTCTACGTCTTAGGGTTGCTTATTTGCAAGTACCATCACAATGGATTCTGTTGCTCTTCCCAAAGTGGACTCTAGATTTAATTAGGGGATAAAACTCTGAGGGTTCTGGGGGGTGAGGGGTGGGGTGTTAAACAAAAGATTCAGAGCTATATAGTATCCCATGGCTGATCCAAGACATTGTGGTGCCTGAAGGCAAGGCCAAAATATTTGAGTTGCAAGGCAAAGGAGTAATATTCTAACCCAGGATTGCTCAACCATGGCTCTCTAGATGTTCTTGGACTTCAGTTACCAGAAGCTCAAGTCAGCACTCCTGCTGATCCAGGCTTCTGGGAATTGAAGTTCAAGAACATCTGAAGAGCCAGGTTTGAGGAACCCTGTTCCAACCCCTTCCAGTTTCACCTACAGAAGCGGTTTGGGCTAGCCTTTATTCCAGCACCTTCCCCATAACATTTATTCATTCTTTGCATGTGTCACCATAGTTGTCTTTAAGGTGATTGGATTCCCGTAAACATGTGCAGACCTCTTACCGAGGGGGTAACTATATTGGTTATTTACCCCACAGTTTGCATTGGATTTGTCATTGGTAAAACTGAAGTAAAAACCTGGTGACTACACAACTGACAAGGCTGCATTCTGTCACCCTGCTTATTCAACTTATACACAGAGCACATAATGCGCAATGCAGGGATGGAGGAATCACCATATGGGATCAAAATTGCTGGGAGAAACATCAACAATTTGAGATATGCAGATGATACCACCCTAATGGCAGAAAGTGAAGAAGACCTAAAGAAGCTCCTGATTAGGTTGAAAGAAGAGAGTGCAAAAGCTGGCCTGAGACTCAATATCAAGAAAACCAAGATAATGGCAACAGGCGCTATAAGTCCCTGGAAAATAGATGGGGAAGAAGTAGAAGCAGTAACAGATTTTACTTTCTTAGGATCCAAGATCTCTGCAGATGGGGATTGCAGCCATGAAATAAAAAGGCGACTGATTCTTGGGAGACAAGCTATGAAAAACCTGGGGAACATAGTGAAAAGCAGAGATATCTCACTGCAAACAAAGGTCCGCATAGTCAAAGCAATGGTATTCCCGGTGGTAATGTATGGCTGTGAGAGCTGGACCATTAGAAAGGCTGAGTGAAGAAAAATAGATGCCTTTGAGATGTGGTGCTGGAGGAGAGTTTTGAGAGTCCCTTGGGCAGCGAGGAGAACAAATAGGTCAATATTAGGAGAGATTAGCCCTGAGTGCTCCTTAGAAGGACAAATAACAAAGATGAAGTTGAAGTATTTTGGACATCAAATGAGAAGAGAGGATTCACTTGAGAAGGCCTTGATGCTGGGGAAGGTGGAGGGCAGAAGAAGAAGGGGACGGCCAAAGATGAGATGGCTAGATGGTATTGTAGACACAATGGGCACGGGGCTGTGTGGACTAAGGAGGATGGTGGAGGACAGAGGTGCCTGGAGAGCGATGGTCCATAGGGTCGCAAAGAGTCGGAATCGACTGTGCGACTGAACAACAACAACACACAACTGACTAACATAGAGACTTGATATAGTGGACTTTTTCTTTCTTTCTTCCTTTCTTTCCCTTTCTTTAATTAGTTCAACTTTTACTTTGATACTATGTGATAAACTGTGATATTGTGCATGATAATACTTTGTTTTAAAACTGTTTAAACTGTGATAACATGTGTGATGGGAAAAGACTGGCGTAGAGAACCCTATGGACCAAAACAAAAGGCAAAACAAGGGGATGCTCAGCACAGCAGATCTGAAAAGGGGGAGGGATACGAAAGGGGGAGGAGAAATACAGTGTTGCAGGGAACAATACTGCATAGGGACATGGAATGTGAGGTCTATGAATCAAGGAAAACTGGAAGTGGTAAAAAATGAGATGGAAAGAATAAGCATTGACATCCTGGGCATCAGTGAATTAAAATCGACAGGGATGGGTGAATTCAGCTCTGGAAACCATCATATCTACTACTGTGGGCAAGAAAACCTCAGAAAAAATAGAGTAGCCATAATTGTCAACAAAAGAGTGAGGAAAGCAGTAATGGGATACAACATCAAAAATGATAGAATGATGTCAATCAGAATCCAAGGCAAACCTTTCAATATCACTGTAATCCAAGTCTATGCACCAACCACTAGTGCAGATGAAGCCACAGTTGACCAGTTCTATGAGGACCTACAACACCTCATAGAACAGACACCAAGAAATGATGTCCACATTATCTTAGGAGATTGGAATGCCAAAGTAGGAAATCAAAAAGTAAATGGAATAACAGGCAAGTTTGGTCTTGGAACACAGAATGAAGCAGGGCAAAGATTGATAGAGTTCTGCCAAGAGAATGCACTAGTCATAGCAAACACCCTCTTCCAGCAACACAAGAGGTGACTTTACACATGGACATCACCAGATGGCCAACATCAAAATCAGATTGATTACATACTCTGCAGTCAAAGATGGGGAACCTCCATTCAGTGAGCAAAAACAAGACCTGGAGCAGACTGTGGCTCAGATCACAACCTACTGATCGCAAAATTCAGGCTTAGACTAAAGAAAATGGGGAAAACAATTAGACCAGACAGATATGACCTACACAACATCCCTAAAGAATACACGGTGGAGGTCATGAACAGATTTAATGTCCTGTACCTGATAGACAGAGTACCAGAAGAATTATGGACAGAGACGTGAGATGCAGGAGGCAGTAAGAGAAACCATACCAAAAGGAAAGAAGCATAAGAAAGCAAAGAGGTTGTCTGATGAGGCTCTTAAAATAGCAGAGGAAAGAAGGAATGCAAAAGTCCAAGGAGAAAGGAAAAAATACAACCACCTGAATACAGAATTTCAAAGAAAAGCAAGGAGAGATAAGGAAAAATACCTGAATGAACAGTGCAAAGAAATGGAGGAAAACAACAAAAGAGGCAGGACTAGAGATCTTTTCAAAAAAAATTGGGGAAATCAAGGGAACATTTAAAGCAAAAATGACCATGATAAGGGACAAAGATGGAAAAGAGTTAGCTGAAGCAGAAGAGATCAAAAAAAGATGGCAAGAGTACACAGAGGAACTCTACAAAAAGGACCTCAACACTCCTGATAATAACAATAATGAGAAATTTGAACTTGAACCAGACATTCTGGAGAGTGAAGTCAGAAAGGCCCTAAAAAGCACTGCAAACAATAAAGCTAGTGGAAATGATGGTATCCCAATTGAATTTTTCAGGGCCCTAAAAGATGATGGAATCAAACTACTGCATTCAATAGTTTCAAGCAATTTTGGAAAACAAAACAGTGGCCGCAGGATTGGAAAAGATCACTGTACGTTCCAATCCCCAAAAAAGGCAATGGCAAAGAATGCTCAAATTACCTAACAATTACGCTCATCCCACATGCTAGCAAGGTGATGCTCAAGATAATACAGGATAGACTTCAACAACATGTGGAGAGAGAACTACCAGAGGTGCAGGCCAGTTTCAGAAGAGGCAGGGGGACTAGAGACCACATTGCCAACATACGTTGGATCATGGAGAAAACAAAAGAATACCAGAAACAAGTCTACTTTTGTTTTATTGACTACACCAAGGCTTTTGACTGTGTGGACCACAACAACATGTGGCAAGTAATTAAAGAGATGGGAATACCAGAACATCTCATATGCCTCATGAGAAATCTGTACACGAACCAAGAAGGAACAGTTAGGACAAAACACGGAATGACAGAGTGGTTTGGAATAGGAAAAGGAGTAAGACAAGGCTGCATTTTATCACCCTGCTTATTCAATCTATACACAGAGCACATAATGCGCAATGCAGGGATGGAGGAATCACAATATGGGATCAAAAATGCTGGGAAAAACATCAACAATTTGAGATATGCAGACGATACCACCCTAATGGCAGAAAGTGAGGAAGACTTAAAGAACCTCTTGATTGGAATGAAGGAGGAGAGTGCAAAAGCTGGCTTGAGACTCAATATCAAGAAAACCAAGATAATGGCAACAGGTCCCATCAGTCCCTGGAAAATAGATGGGGAAGAAGTAGAAGCAGTGACAGATTTTACTTTCCTGGGATGTAAGATCACTGCAGATGGCGACTGTAGCCACGAAATAAAAAGACGACTGATTATGGGGAGACAAGCAATGAGAAACCTGGGGAATATAGTGAAAAGCAGAGACATCACCTTGAAAACAAAAATTCGCATAGTCAAAGCAAAGGTATTCCCAGTGGTAATGTATGGGTGTGAGAGCTGAACCATTAGGAAGGCTGAGCGCAGAAGAATAGATGCCTTTGAGATGTGGTGTTGGAGGAGAGTCCTGAGAGTCCCTTGGACAGCAAAGAGAACAAATAGGTCAATACTGGAAGAAATCAATCCTGACTGTTCATTGGAGGGACAAATAGTGAAGATGAAGCTAAAGTACTTTGGACATCAAATGAGAAGGGAGGACTCACTTGAGAAGGCCTTGATGCTGGGAAAGGTGGAGGGAAAGTGAAGAAGGGGGCGTCCAAAAATGAGATGGATAGATGGTATTGTGGACACAATGGGCACAGAGCTTGGTGGGCTGAGGAGAATGGTGGAGGATAGAGGTGCCTGGAGGAAAATGGTCCATGGGGTCGCAAAGGGTCGGAATCGACTGTGCGACTGAACAACAACACAACATAAAGCTAACTGAAGCCCATTGTTCTTTGCTGGGGAATTGTTTCTCTTTGTGCATTCTGCAGGGGGAAGCTAATTTTGCTCCGATTTAGCTGGCGTCACTTTCTCCATTGAGTGTGACTGCTTGATCTGATGCAAAGAGATAGCCATCCAGCTGCAAGCGGGCATGCTATTACTGTTCCTTTCAACTGTGTGTGTGTTTGTTGTTGTTCTTGTTGTTGCACTTATACCCCACCTCTCTAGGGAGAATGAATCCCTTCACGAGGCGGCTAACAACATAAAACCCACCATACAACAAACAGACATTTTAAAAGTACCCCCTATAAAATTATAATAAAAATAAGCTACAATAAAACCGACAGTAAACATGCCATAAAATTGGGCCAAAATACAGCAGACCCATGTCCTAAGCTGCTGAACTGGGAAAGTATAAGCTGGGCCCCAGTCTAAAAGCCATGGATACGTGAAATATTTACAAAGTCCTCCTCAAAAACATAGTCTTCAATTGCTTTTTAAAAGACTGGGGCATGGAAGCCTGGTGCAGCTCAAGTTGAATAGCATTCCACAACATTGGTGCCACCACTGAGAAGGCTCGTCTCCTCTTCCCAGTCCTCCTAGCCAATCTTTTCTGTTTTTTGTTTTTTTCCAAATCATGCTTGCTAAAGGAAGCACTGTACCGGATAAGTGCTATGTCACTCCTGAAAAAGCAAAATTAAAAGCAAAAGCAAAAAAGACGACTCAGGGTAGGGGTGATCCTTGTGGAAATTCCTCATCTCGGAAACTATGGCTCTTTCCACAGATTGTTGCCTTTCCAGTGAATTCACACAATGATGATAATTTATCATTGGTTAAATATTCAACAAGTTCACCCACAGAGACCCAGTTTGAAAAACTTCAAAGCAAACTATGTTTGTTTGTTTGTTTTTGCTATACAGACACACCCTGGGTAAGGGATTGTGGTGGCTCAAGTGGTTAAGGCACTGAACTTGCTGATTGGAAGTTCGATTCCTGGGTACTGCATGTCTTTGTCCCAGCTCCTGCCAACCGAGCAGTTCAAAAGCAAGAAATTGCAAGTAGATAAATAGGGACCACTTCGGTGGGAAAGTAAACAGTGTTCTGTGTTGAGGCATGCCTGCCACATGTCCACAGAAACATCTGCAGACGCAGACAGTACTGGCTCTTTGGCTATCAACTGAGATGAGCACTGAACCCTAGAGTCGGATATGACTGACTTTTGAGCAAGGGCGACCTTTACCTTTACACACCCTGGGTAAGACTTAACTTTTAAAATGCAACATCTATCCAATTTACTCCACCTATGTACTTTATTCTAAGACTTGATGATAAATAATTCTTGGGATGACAAAGAGCAGTTATTCATCTGAGGTGCACTTACTGTATATCTCCTTGAACATCTATTTCTTTACCCATATTTTCAATTGGGTTTCAAATGTCACAAAGTCTGTTCAAACTTTTTTTAAAATTGCAACTTTTAAAAAATCTTCCCCAAGTCTTCCACAGAAAGGTCTTTATCAAAGTTCACTGGGGTTAGTTAGGCAGACAATATTGGCATTTGAAAGGAGAAACTATAGCCTATACCATTTAGACAAACAACATCCTTCTGTGTTGATGTCTCCAATTCTTTCTGTTCAAAGATTCCATAGTTCTGCTTAGAAATGTTCTTCTGAGTTCTGATTCAACCACTAAGGCAAAATCTCTCATATAAGCAAACTAAAAACATGTTCTTAACTTCCAATGACATTTCCCCTTTAAACATGTATATTCCAGAACACATTTCTTTTTCTTTTTTAAGAGACAGCTTTATTTAGAGAGGGCCTGCTGTGGTGCAGAAGGTGTTGCAAGACTGGTTTCAATAAATGTTTAAGAGATCATTTGGGTTCCTGTTCCCACTGAGCACCCATCACAGATTATGAGGAGAAACACTTTGTTTGTCACAGCAAATAGAGTTGCCAGGTCTAGTCAGAGATTCCCTGTGAATTTCCTGCTTCAGCACCAGGTTACACTCAATGACTCCAGGAGTCTCTTCAGCTCTACAGTGCTATGAGCCTAAAAGCTTCAGAACACTAGCTTGATGCCTAAGGGAATTGCTATGCTTCTGTGATTCTCCAGGTAGGGAGGCAGGTCTCAGGAGAAGCAACATTGGAGATTGAGTATGTTTTATTTTGGTCTGTGAGATATTTTTTAACGTGGACACTGATTTCCACCCAATCTTTGGGGTCTAGATTTTTCAGGAGGTTTGAGAGGTAGGTCATTCTTTATTTTCCCCTGGCTTTCACTGCCATTCTTTCCAGAGTCAGAGATTTCTGAAGAACCTTTTCCTTGATTTTTGTGGTGATGCGGGATGCTAGCCAAAGATTAGACGTGTATTTGATGTAGTCGCTTTGAGTCTTTTTCTGGTATCTATTACATACTTGTCTGTCTGTCACTGGACAAAATGTCTCCCAGGTAATTAAGTTTATAAAGAAGGCTTTTGCTGATGCTGTTGTTCCCTCCTGGCCCCCGCCTGCCTGGAGGGTTAAAAGGACGCCTGCAGCCATGGGCTGAGGACTCGCCACTTGCCCCATAGCCCACACCATCGGTGCAGGAAAGGGAACAGCTGCAGATGCCGTCGTTGCCTCCTGGCCCCGCCTGGCTGGAGGGTTAAAGGGATGCCCGCAGCCACGGGCTGAGGACTCGCCGGAGGGCTAAAGGGATGCTGGGGTTTACCGACGTACATTGTATTGTTGTGTATTTATTATGCTTATTGTCTGCATTGTGTATTATAACTGTGTATGTTGTTTGTTTTGCCATGTGTGCCGCCCTGAGTCAGGTTCCCCTGAGTGGGTGGCATATCAGTGCAAAAATTAAATTAAATTAAATTAAAAATTAAATTAAATCTCATCTGGTGCTAAAACTCACCTCAGTGCAAAGATGTCCGTATATACGTATATATGGATGATGTTCTTCTGTTTTCCCCCCAGCTCTTGGCTGTCCTGGCTGTGTGAGATCCCAAGGATGCACTCTGAGCTCCTTGCTTTTGGACTTGCAATTTCAGGTTGTAGGGCAACCCAAATAGCCCAGACATTTTTCAGCTTAGGTGGCAAGGAAATGCAGTCTCCATACTGATGGTGGCAGGTCTGATACTTACATCATACTCCAGCTGTGTGCTCCAATATGCCCAAAACAGCATGATGTATAAATGTCCCCAGAAGGGTTAAGGAAGGATACACATTTCAATCTCTGAACAAATGGGAGATTTCTGATGGCGTATTGAGGGCAGGCACGCTCAAATCGAAACAACAAACTTATTGGCAAAGATAAAATATTCTTAAAGGCTTCTTTGATTGAGCTGTTTCTTAAAAGTGCCCAAGGATGGGGTCTGACACAGCTCCACAGGTAATGCGTTCCAAAGTGATGGTGCCACCACCAAGAAGGCTATATTTCTAGTTACTAGCAGGGGTACCTGGCGTTGCCCATGTGTGGGACCCAACCTGGTGTGCGGGCTGCCAAGAGGGCCCCTAGCCCCTCCTTGGGCAGGGGGCATGGAGCACAGCCACTGAGCATGGGGGTGGGGATATGAGGGGTCTGGGGGCCTGTGCTATGGGGAGGCGGTGGAGGGCGTGCAAGGCAGGGCTTGTTCCCTGGTGCCGTGTGGGTCGGCACCACGTCCCCTGGCACTGGGGGCACCCTCTTCACGGGCCCTTTTCAGGGTGAAGTCCCCCAGAGAGTGCTGCCGGTACCGCATGCCAGACACACCTGAAGGGCGAGGTAGGCGGGGCCGGCATTGTCCTGGCAGGGTGTGTAGGTCCGATGCTGTGTATGGGCAACGTACAGCACCAGACCTTGATTTTAGTTATATAGATAGACTTTCTAGCCATCCTTGGGGTCCTCATTCTACATCTCAACAAAGATGCAGAGGTTTGACGTGCTCTCAGAAAAATAAGTTCAAACACATGTGTGGTCTCTTATCTGAGGTGCTTGAACTCAAAGGGACAGGACAGCAAAGCTTTTTCATTTTGTTCTGCCTCCACCACACTTTGCAAATGACCTGGTGCTTTGTCTTTTTCGGTCTTGTTTACCGGAGTCAAGACAAGCGGCTTACAATAACACAACAGGAAGGCAAAAATGGCAGTACTCTAAGCATGACTGACACCCACCCCCCGAAAGCCTCTCAGGATATTGACTGATTTTATCACTGTGTATGTGGGAACTTCCCTGTCCTTGAAATAACACTGGTTAAGTGACACTGAAAGTGGACATTTCTTGTTTTCCAAAACAACAAGTAAATACATACGTTTGATATATGGTCTGTTTTATCATAGAAACATGATAGCAGGTCTAAAACTTGGGTGAGGTGGAGAGTGGGTGGAAGTAAAATGATTACATTTCAAATTTGAATGCAATCCACTTAGCCTCTGAGCCACCTAAGTTAAAAGTAAAGGTTTCCCTTGCTCAAAAGCCAGTCGTATCCAACTCTAGGGTTCAGTACTCATCTCTGTTTCAAAGCCGAAGAGCCAGCGCTGTCTGCTTCTGCAGACGTTTCCGTGGTCAAGTGGCAGGCATGACTAGACACCGGAGCACACAGAACGCTGTTACCTTCCCAACAAAGTGGTCCCTATTTATATACTTGCAATTTCTTGCTTTCGAACTGCTAGGTTGGCTGGCAGGAGCTGGGACAAAAACAGGAGCTCATTCCATCCTGCAGTACTTGAGAATCGAACTGCTGACCTTATGCCTCCCAGTCACCTACCACTGTTATTTTAAAAATTAATTCATTTATTGAATTTATAGCCATTTGTATCTATCTCTAGGGTTCGGTGCTCATCTCCATTTACAGCCAAAGAGCCACCGCTGTCTGCGTCTGCAGACATTTCTGTAGTTATGTGGCAGGCATGACTAGACACGGAGCATATGGAATGCTGTTACCTTTCCTACTGAAGTGGTACCTATTTATCTACTTGCAATTTCTTGCTTTCAAACTGCTAGGTTGACAGGAGCTGGAACAGACGATTGGAACTCACTCTGTCATGCAGCACTTGGGCCTCACACTACTGACCTGGTGACCTTCCATTCGTCAAGTTCAGCATCTTCACCATGAAGCCCTTTGCTGCTGTTAGGTCTTGGCTATTTGTTTTTTAAGGTGCATTTTGTTTCACATGTTCTTTATTATTCTTTCTAGAAATCAGGACTGCATGTTTTTAATGGCAAGTTAAATCCACTTAGTACTTGGCAGATTGCTTCTTGGAAAGCAAGGAATCCAAATATCTAGCAGCCTTTGAACAGTGCCTACCCACCCCTAAATGGCAATTGGGCCCTTTCCATACCTGTCAAGTATCCAGGATTGGCCAGGAAATCCCGCATTTCTCTACACATTCCTCCCCTTTCCTGCTACCGTCACATATTTGAATGGCAGGGAAAGGGGTTACTGCGCATGCACGACCATCACAAATGGGCTCTGTGCATGTGCAAAGGGGTTTCTGCACATGCACAAGAGGTTCTGCACATGCGCAAAGGAGTTATTGCTGCACCTGCACGCCCGGGTCAGAGCAGTTCCCAAATTTTCCGGAGCTGCGTTTGACGGGTATGGCCCATTCCTTTCCCCATAACAAACCCCCCCCCCATCTTTTGTAACAGACAGAAAAAGCAATACCTTGTACTCCTCTTTCTTTGGCCAGTGACTTAGCTAGACCATTGGGTTTAACTAGCAAGCCCTTGGTCTCCTGAATACAAGGCCATAGCCAGAGAGGGGCTGTGGGGGGAAACCCTCCTGAACTAACAACCCACTCACCCCCAACCCAGCCCGCGATGCCAATGTTATATATGTGAGTGTGACATTGTTGCCCCTCCTGGAAAAAAATTCACACACACACCCAATCAAGAATCCTGCCTATGGCCCTGCTCGAAGAACTTTGCAAATGTTACCTTTTGACTATAACTCCCAGGATTCCCCAGCCATGATAGCCACCTTTCATGCTAGAGGTGGCTGCCTGGGAGTGGTAGTCCAATAAGGTGAGATTTCCAGGTTCTGCTCTTCCCACATATTTTATGCAATTACATGAAAGAACTGATCACCTTATGCTACACAGAATGTTGGGCAATGTTGTTGAAACATAGTGTGGAAACTCTACAAGAAATACTGCAAAGATTTTACTTTTTACTTTACTTTTGCATTTATATACTGCTTTCCTTATCATTCGATAACTCAAAGCGGTTTACAACAGGGTACAAAAATACAATAAACAATTCAAAAACACAGCATGAAATATACCACAAGAATGTACAGTACAATTTTCCCCAATACAAAATTACACAGTTTCAGACATCCCCAATAACAGATACCATGCAGCAAAGTCCACAAGTGACAGAGCCCCAGCAAAACAACTTCACTAATGGCCCCAGCAGCCCACGGCCCTTAATCCCTCCTGGCAAGAGCATACTGTGTGCTGAAATGGTTACCTAATCACAGACTTGTGTAGTATGGCGAGTAGGAGTATATTTCCACTTCCGTTGCAGTACTGATGTCTAATTGTGATGATCTTTGCATATATTAGTTTAAATTGGGCCAAATGCAAATTTAATGCAAAAATGCATTAATACATTTAATGCACACTTAATGTAAAAATATCCTCTTGTTTTTGTGAAGAATGTTCTCCTTTTTATTATTCTTTGCCCTCCATGCCCTCCTTTTTGGTGATCGAGCAGTAGCCACTCTAGTCTCAATTTAAGGATTGATTGGAGAAGTGCCCCACCAAGTCCCAAAGGCTAGAAATTCAGAAACCGTCTTCCAAATATCTTGTCTTGTCAAGTCCAACACACAAGAGGCCCAATAATCCCAACAGATAGAATGCCAAAGCCATGGAATAAAATACATACACATAATTCATGCTACAAAGGATTTTCCCTTCTATCTTCCTGAACTCATAAGTTGAAGTTGTTACCTAAATTGAGTTAACCGAAGCCTATGGAAGCCTATGGAATGACTGCCCCATCTCTTTGTAACTTTATTTTTCACTCTCCACCTTAGAACAAATTTACACCATTAGGTGCAATAGAAAAGCATTAGAAATTTTAGGAGACCCATCACATCCTGGTCATCGCTTCTTTGAGCTTCTGCCATCAGGATGGAGATATAGAACAATGAAGATGAGAGGGAGCCGTCTCAAGAATAGTTTCTTCTCTAGAGCAATTTTGGCCTTAAATGAAAACTCTGGACTCTGAAATCATCTTATTTTATTTGTTATATTGTACTGTTTTAATTAGTGTTTTGCAGCTGTTTTAAATTATGTGGAGTGCCTTATCTGAGTTGATATAGTAACTAAGAAATTCCGTTGCTCCTGCAAGGGGTCAATGACAATAAAGATTTATTCTATTCTATTCTATTCTTATAAGTGCACCAAACTGATTAGTGGAAAGGAATTTAGTGCAGTCCTACACATTTCTGTGCTGGGTATACTCCATGACGTTCTGAGAGATTTTATTCCTACTGTATGTAATTGAAATGTATTCAGATTTGCTGTCCCAGGTGAAGCCTAAACATGTAGAGTAAATCCATCTGTGGAAAATTGGTGTAAACCTACCAAGTTCAGTGGAAATTATTTTTCTTATATTTACTCATTAATTTATTTGTATTTGTATTTTTGTGTGGGGCCACCTTCCCCAGCAGAGCTGAGTAAACCCATTTCTTCCATAACACTATAGAGCCTGACTCAGGTGCCCAATGACAATGAGCCTTTATTGTCCCATGGTGTGGTGGTTACATAGCAATATGACTGGCAAAACTCTGCTCACAATCTCAGTTTGATTAGGATGAGCTCAAGGTTGACTCAGCCTTCCATCCTTCCAAGATCAGTAAAATGATTACACAGCTTGGTGGTGGTGGATGCTAATTACCTTGTGAACTGCCAAGAAATTGTTCTAAGTGCTATGGGTGGTGTATAAGTATACTTGTTATTGGTATTATCAGAGTTTAACTATGTACAGCTGATAGAGTATCTAGTTCAGGGATTCTCAACCTGTGGCCTGTGGGGTAGATGCAGCCCGTGGCAGCATTTCATGTGCCCCCACCTGCTTCAACCACACCAGGAAGTGCCATGTGGTGGAAGAAGGGCAAAATGGCCGTCCAACCCCTGAAGCTGTCTGAGGGAGCGTGACCTGGTCCCCACCTTAAAAGGGTTGAGAACTCCTGATCTAGTTCTTTCACTGCCTCTCCATTAATGTTCAGTGCAGAGTCTGACCAACTCACAGGAGCCCATGTCTCCCCCAAGTGTGTTCATTTTCTCTGAGACCTGTGAAGGAAATGTGGACAACACGAAGATGCCTTGCTACATGGAAGTTCTCTCTATCTCTAACAGCCATCACAGCTGGCTGCCATCACTGCCTTGACATCTGTAGCTCAGGGTCTTTATGGATCTCATTGGCCTGGTGCTGTCTCATGTTGTTGCAATGGACCCCCCCCCCCAGCAGGGTGTCTTGTATGGCTTGTGAGCCTTAGCTGCCAGCACTCTCAGCTGGATCTCTGCAGCAATCCAGGAGTCTTCTTTAGACTAAATCTCCTGGTAGAAGTGGTTCCTTCAAAGGTTCTAGCTCAGGCTCCTCTGGGAAGTCACTGCACTCTGGCTCTGCTTCTTCTTCTTCTCATAATTCTGGAGGGAAATCCATCATCTCCAGTTACACCACCATTTCAGCCTTCTATGTCCTGTTCCCCCACCACCACTTTTGCCTGAAGAGTATTTTTCATACCCTCCCACGACCCTGGGGCTTTGACACTCTCCACTTGGCTTTCACATGGCTCCACCCCAGTTCCTCATAGGAGTCGCTCATGGTAGATCTTTCCCTCAACCTTTCTCTTGGGCCCTAGGTCTACTGGGCCTCAGGGGTAGGCATGACAGCCCGTTGACTGGTGTGCTGGCCTCACCAGTCTCTCTCTCAGAATATTCCTCATTCCTAAGCAAAATTGCAAATTAATACACATTGGCTGAAATCCTGTTGTGTAACTTAACATGTGCAATGATGAAAATATCATCAGCAGCTATAAAACACCCTAGTTAAAGCCAAACTGCTGCTATTTATTTATTTATTTATTTATATTTCTAGCACTGCCCCACTCACCAGCGGTGACTCTGGGTGGCTAACAGGAAACAATAAAAACATCAACATTTAAAAACAATTGAAATATAAAAAATCTTAAAATTCCTTTTAAAATTCTTAAAACATTCTTAAAACCCCAAGGTCACCTTCCAACCATCAAGGACAGCTACTCAACTACTCAGACCAGCCAGCCCACCATGGCTATTTCACTCCCACCACCCACCCACCCACACACACACACACACACACACCTGCTATGCCAGCCAGGTCTTCACACCCTTACGAAAGGGCAAAATCTCCACCTGGAGACGAAGTTCCATAGGAAGGAGGTTCCACAGGGCCAGAGCAGACACAGAGAAGGCCCTCTTCCTTGTGCTAGAGGGGCGAGCCTCTCTAGCCAATGGAACTATCAGAGAGCCCCTCTGGTCCGCTCTAGTGAGAAGGGTAGATATCCTTGTGGTGATGCGGTCTCTTAAGTATCCTGGCCCACTACCATATATGGCTTTAAAAGTTAATAACCAGCTCCTTGAATTGCACCTGGAGGCATACTGGTAACCAGTGAAGCTCCCAAAGCAGTGGTGTGGCATGGGTATAATGCCCGCACCCCATCACCACCCGAGCCGGTGCATTCTGGACCAGTTGCAGCCTCTGAATGGTCATCAGGGGCAGCCCCATGTAGAGCGCATTGCAATAATCAAGTCTGGAGCTGACTAGAGCATGTGTGACCATAAGCACGGAGTCCCGGTCCAGGAGTGGGCATAACTGGCAAATCACCCGAAGTTGAGCAAAAGCCCTCCTAGCCACAGCTGCCACCTGCTCTTCGACCAGTAGTCGTGAGTCCAGGGGGACCCCAAGATTATGCACTGGGTCTATCAGGGGCAACACAGCCCCATCCAGCACCAAAGATGGTAGCTCCCGGGTTAATGCAGGGCCCCTAATCCATAGCCACTCAGTCTTGCTAGGATTCAGTTGTAGCCCGTTGTTCCCCATCCAGACCCCCACAGCATCCAGACACCTAATTAAAGGCACTTTGGGTATACATGATTTATTTACAATGCAACAAAATCACATGTACCCTGAAATCACCAGGGAAAGCCTTTTAATGAGGTTTGATTAGCCACTGATGATAACATCATTGCCACTGAACATGTGGAGCTGCCCAATAAGAATTTGGCCAATGATCAATAAAAGAAGTCATTCAAAGACAAAAAGACAGCTGAAAGCTCAAATTAAATTGCAGCAGACCAGTACCAACAAAACACAGCATCAGCAGTAAAAGTTATTTAATTTTCTGGAAATGCTTACATACATTATTTTGCTTGGTGTTGCATAAAACCAAATTTTAAAAATCTATCCCTCATTTGCAGAAGATAATATCAAAATCAACATTCTCAAGCAAATAAAATGTCCTAGGCTACAGTTATATGCACATCCAACTGGAAAAAAAATCTAATTAAGACACTATACTTCCTTTGTGCTGTTAACTTAGCACCAAAATGTAATTGTACTTTAGAGGCTTCTTTGTGAAGCCTATTTGCATTACAGGCACTAAAATGTCCCTTTCCATTCTCCCAGCAATGTCTTTTTGATCCACTAGAGCAGGGGTGAAATCAGACTTCACTTGTCACCCTTTTAAAAACAAATGTAGTTTTTAAATTTCAGTTTTACCTTTTTAATAAAAAGAAATGTTCACAGCAGGGTGTCCCTGACCTTCTCCCCTCTGATAATGACCCTACTAGTAGCCCAGGACATCAGTTGTCTTGATAGTCCTGAGCTCAACATTGGAACAATGAGGCTGGATCTTGAAGTAGGCTGAAGCTGCTTGTCAGTGGGAGGGCTAGTTGACAGGCAGAAGTCCAAAGGGGCAATGGGAAGAAAGAACCCACTCCGTGTTAATGTTTGGCCACTTAAATTTTCAGTAGCTGCTGATCTTCTGAAAGAGGAAACTGAAAAATAAAGTATGTGGTTAGCTCATAAAAGTGGGAAACTTAAGAATATCTGTCTATTGGTAGGAAGGAACAGAAAACAATAGGAGAAAGGAACAAAACTGGGAACCTTAACTAGCTTTGTCTGTTTCTGTTGCCCCTGTAAGCACAAAAGCTTCATCCAAATGAAGCATTTGTCCCCTTATAAGTTTCTGAATACTCTGTGGACTGGAACAGAAGATGGATATACAAGGCTGGAAGTTCATATCTCCACTGTTCCACCTGGGAGAAAGAACTGAGACCACCTGCAGTGTATGGGTGATTGTGCCCTGAACATCATCATCATCATCATCATCATTATTATTATTATTATTATTATTATTATTATTATTATTATTATTATTATTATTATTATTATTATTATTATTATTATTATTATTATTATTATTATTATTATTATTATTTGTTTGTTTGTTTGTTTGTTTGTTTGTTTGTTTGTTTGTTTGTTTGTTTGTTTAAGTTTCTATACCGCCCACTTGGCCAAGGCCAACTCAGGGCAGTTCACAGCATAATAAAAACACAATTAAAAACATAGTTAAAACTGCTTTAAAAACTACCCACCCACTCGCTAAAAAGGGTGTAGCGGTCCAGGATGCTATACCAGCCACCCCGCGGAAGTCACCCCTCCAACTGCACCCCATACTTGGCCTGCCAGCCAGGATTTAAGTTCTTTCCTGAAGGGCAACAATTCCGTCTGGAGATGTAACTCTGTTGGTAAGAGGTTCCAGAGAGCTGGTGCGGACACGGAGAAGGCCCTCCTCCTTGTGCTGGATAGGCGAGCCCCTCTAGCGGATGGTACAATGAGAGAGCCCCTCCAGTCCGCTCTGGTTGGATGGACAGAAGTCCTTAGAGTGACGCGCTCTCTTAGGTAACCTGGCGCACTACCATGTAGGGCTTTAAAGGTCATAACCAGCACCTTGAATTGCACCCGGAGGCAAACTGATAACCAGTGCAGCTCCCAGAGCAGAGGCAAGGCACGAGCATGACGCCTGCACCCCATCACTATCCAAACTGCCGCGTTATGGACCAGCTACAACCTCTGAATGGTCGACAAAGGCAGCCCAATGTAGAGCGCATTACAATAATCAAGTCTGGAGGTGAGCAGAGCATGTGTGACCATGAGCAAGGAATCCCTATCCAGGAGCGGGCACAACTGGCGAATTACACGATGTTGTGCAAAGGCCCTCTTGGTCATGGCCGCCACCTGCTCTTCCAGCAGCAGACGCACATCCAGGAGGACCCCCAAGTTGCGCACTGGGTCTGTCTGGGGCAAGGTAACCCAATCCAAGACCAAGGATGGCAGCTCCCGGGATAGTACGGGACTCCAAACCCACAGCCACTCAGTCTTGCTAGGATTTAGCTATAGCCCATTGGCCCCCATCCAGACCCCCACAGCCTCCAGGCACCAGGACAGAACATTTACAGTATCACTTGGGTCACCACAGGCCGAGAAGTACCACTGAGTGTCATCCGCATACTGATGGTACCGCACCCCATGGGAACGGATGATCTCACCCAGTGGCTTCATGTAGATGTTGAATAGGAGAGGAGAGAGTACCGACCCCTGAGGCACCCCACATTGGAGAACCCTAAGGCCAGACCTCTCACTCTCCAACCACACCGACTGGGTCCGGCCCTCCAGGAATGAGGAGAACCAGGACAGTACAGTACCCTGGATCCCCAACCCTTTGAGCCATCCCAGAAGAATACCATGGTCGACAGTATCGAAAGCCACTTAGAGGTCAAGGAGAGCAAGGACGGATGGATGACCATCATCCCGCTCTCATCCACAAGCGCAACCAATGGCATCTCCATACCATATCTGGGCCTGAAACCAGACAGGAAGGAGTCTAGATAATCCGCTTCATCCAGTACCCCCTGCATCTGACATGCCACTACATCATCATCATCATCATCATCATCATCATCATCATCATCATCATCATCATCATCATCATCATCATCATCATCATTATTATTATTATTATTATTATTATTATTATTATTATTATTATTATTATTATTATTATTAACCCAATTGTGTACAGATTGTATTGGTATTTTCCCAAGGTAATGATGGAGGCCTCAAAGCAATGCCAACAGTGACTAAGTGTGACAAAAAACTCATTAAAAGCCCTACCCTTCTGGCTCTTACAAAACATGCAGGAGGTGATTTGTTTGTTTGCTTGTTTATTTGTTTCTTTCTTTTGCCTTGCAATGGGTTACAGTTCATGCAAGATCTTCTTGTGTTGGAAACTTTGAGTATTAATATTAGTCCACTAAGAATCAAATACGCACGCACATTCAGTTCTTCTTTCATGTCCTGATCAAACCCTGGACTGCCAAAACAAAGCAACTTTCTTTGTTTTGTCATTGGCCAAACTTAAGTCCTCATGGGTGCCTGGCTCTGGCAGCAATCAGCAAACCAGAAAATGAGCCAGACTCTGTGTCTCCCCACATTCACACCATGGGTTGTTTGTTGTCCACTAGCAGTCCCCACTTGAGCATGATGGTCTTGCATTTAGGGACTCCAAACCTCAGCCTATTCAGGGTCCTCCAAGTGACATAGGGGAGATTGAGATCTTCAGCTATATTCTCCTTTAATGATGCACCTTGCCCAGTGAGCTCCTTCCTCTATCTTCTAAGTTGGTTTTTCTCTTGTGTACCCTCAAGAATGTTTGTTCTTGCCATAAAGCTCTTCCTGGATCTGAGCCGTCGGACTCCAGGCTCAGATTGGTTCAGAGGGTGTTGAGGGTCGTTCTCTTGCTTAGTTCTTTCAGCATTGGCTGCTACTTCTCTCCTGATCTTAGGTGGCGCAATACCAACAAGAAGGTATATTTTCTCAACTGGTGTAGGTTTGAGGCATCCTGTCATTACACACATGGCTTCATTAACAGTAATGTCAACTTGTTTTGCGTGTGTGGATGCGCTCCATCCTGGAACATCATACTCTGCTGCAGAGACATTCAAATTCAGTTTGAAACAAAGGACCATTCTAAGGTATTTCTAGGGTTTTCCAAAGAGCTGGTGTGAAAGAGGCCTGATTTCCAAAGAAAATTAGGTGTACAGTGACCCTCCAATCCAGTGGTGGGTTTCAAAAAAATTTACTGCCACACTGTGGGTGTGGCCAACTCATTGGCATTGCCAGGTGGCTGGGTGGGCGTGGTTATACTGCTGTATTTTAATGTGAGCTTTTGTGGATCCACTTCGTCAGACCATTAGTTAGCAATTACAATTCAATGCTCTAATTTTCCTTTAAAGAGTAACTGCTGGCTCAGACTGGGCACCCGGACCCAGCAGCAAGGATGTTGGAGTCGCATCCAGAGTGGAGTGAGAGGAGGAGGAGGTGGTGAGTGGGGCAGTGATCGGGGCCAGCCAGTTTTACTACCGGTTGTCCCAAACCTGTCTGAACATGCTGGAGCCCATCAATATGCTCCAATCAATATGCTTCAATCATATGCTTTCAATGTTAGTGCCAACTTGCTAAAATGATAACATAAAACTCAGTATAGAACATACTTTATGAGATGTTTCTTCAAGTTTTAGAATATATATATATTGATCAATGAAAAGAAGCAGGTTTAGAGAAGAGATGGATATAAAGAGTGTGGAAAGAAAGGCAGATACTATTTGCACTCATCTGCATCGAGCAGAACCTACCAACACAAAAGAGGAAGGAACAAATGTTCCTTATGGATAAGCCCAGAGTTACTTGTGCAAGATGATTGCATTTTTTCTGCTTCTGAAAACTCCTAGATAGAATAACGATAAGAAAAAGCATCATCAATCCCTTCTCTCTGATACCAATACCAAACCTCCCTTTGCCTTGCCTTGACTGCTGAGTTTATGGTCTCTTTAAATCACCACAGGAATAAACATATTTTCTTTAATAATCTTCACCTATTTCCTCTCTTCCTCCTTCACAGTCACCAACCTTTGGCTGTTCCTGTAGTTTTTTCCCTTTCACTTGTAACACGATCCACGTCGCCAGCCCTCAAGTATTGATCGCAGCACCACTCAGCTTGAATAGAACAGATAAGGCTTTATTAAAATTACAGGGTAAAAAATATATGACGTTGCTTATCCCAATGCTTTAAATTCATTTAGCACAACCTTTTACTCTATTAGTTCCCCTCAATCTCTCTCATTCTCTCAAATCCCAAAATTTCAAAGCCAACCCTCCTTTTCCCTTTCTCTACAGTCCATATTGCTCTTCTACAGGTATGTCAAACTGAAGACCTCTCTCTCTCTCTCTCACACACACACACACACACTTCCCCTCCTTATCTAGTTTTTCTCCCAGACAATCAAAGCAATTCTTGCTCACATTCCATGCTCTTCGCTTACCTCCACTCCCATCACATAATTCCCAGACCATATAAACAATATTTTAAAACAGGGGTTCTCAAACTTTTTAAGCCAGGGGCCAGGTCACACTCCCTCAGACAGCTTTGGGGGCCAGACAGCCATTTTGCTCTTCCTCCACCACATGGTACTTCCTGGTGTGGTGGAAGCAGTGGGGACACACATGAAATGGTACCACGGGCCGCATCTGGCCTGCAAGCTGCAGGTTGAGAATCCCTGTTTTAAAATATGACTGGACATCCCAAGCATAATGGTGAAAGCAGCTGAAGCCAATGATTCAATGTGATGTAAGAGGAGGAAAGTGAAGCAGAAGTTGAATGTAAAATAAAAGGACTGTCACGGTGCCTGTATCGCCATTAGTAGGTCTCGAACAATGCATGTAATTTAAAAATACAAAACAGACCTAGAAGTTAATTTCCACCAGAACGGGGCAATTATCTGGTCTGAGAATAGATCACTGTTGCTTGTTTCCTTTAAACAAACTTAATTTGCTTCCTGTTAGAGTGTGGAGACACAATAATGAAAATTCATCTTAAGGCAGGGAGCTCGTTCTTAAAATTCTTGTTTCTTCCTGTGGAACTACATGAAATACCTGACTATGTCAAGATAGTCTACCTTGGCTCGGTGAATGCTAGCTACTTCAGGTCAGGTGATGCTATTCACATCCCACTCTTCCCTTATCATATGACTGAAGCATTTCAATAGTGAATAGTCACTAACATTCCTTACATGAATGGGATCCCCAGGGGTTTCATGGATTGAATAAAGAACTTTGTTTTGCTAACAGAGATAATCAATCAACTTCCCCCCTTTTAAACGATTTCTCAAGGTTCACTTTCTTTCCTAGGATATTCATCATCATCTCCTTTTTTATTATTATTAGCCTTAGCAGCAGATGGATGCTCTTCTGTACATCAAAGTAAATAAAATCCCACAGATATCTATCTATACTTGCATTCGGAGTCATCTCTAGAGGCTGACAACAACATGAAAAGAATGACTTATCAAGGAGGTCCAGGAGGGAAAACGCTCTGTTGGACTATGATGGGTCCTTTGCACAGCAAGAAATTGCTACTTTATGGTAGAAATGATTTATTTTACTCTGTTGCAGCTCTTTTGATGATAGGACTAGTCCCAGAATTATGATCTCTATTCATGGAAAGCATCTTATTTTGTCCTTACTATGCTTCTCAGAGAGGGACTGCAGTGGCTCAAGCGGTTAAGATGCTCAGTGCTGGCCCGAGGCAATTTTAGGATGGAGCAAGATCCAACTATGGTGCCCTCTTGGTCACCCCTAATATGGCACTGGTGCCCCACCCGGCACCCGCACACTTGACCTGCGCACATCTCAACAAATAAGGTCATTAACATACATGCCATACGCTTGCAATCAAAATATCGACCCCCCCCCAAAAAAAAATCCTTTACCACTGTGGCGCCCCCTGGGAGTGGGCGTCTGGAGTGAGTGCTCCGTTCGCCTTATGGTAGGGCCGGCCCTGAAGACACTGAAATTGAAGACTGGAAGGTCAGAGTACCTGAGTACAGCACGATGGAATGAGCTCCCATTTCTGTCTCAGCTCCTGCCAACCTAGCAGTTCGAAAGCAAGAAATTGCAAGCAGATAAAGAGAGACCACTTCAGTGCGAAGACAAACAGTGTTCCATGCACCTCAGTGTCTAGGCGTGCCTGTCACATGTCCATGGAAATGTCTGCAAATGCAGACAGCACTGGTTCTTTGGCTATAAACAGAGATGAGCACTGAACCCTAAAGTCAGATATGACTCACTTTCGAGCAAGGGTGACCTTTACTTTTACCTTACTAGAGGACACCATCTACAATGTAAATTATAGAATTTGTTGGCCTTGGCAGTCCTAGTGGCCAGTATCCTGCTGAGTTTTCGCTGAGTAATTAAGTCCCACCAGGATACTAATTTTGCCACTTTTTAAAGCCTTGATGTGCTTAATTGTCCCCCAAGTTTTAAAGATCGGTGCCCAAACTACAGCCCATGGGCCAGATCTGGGCTGTAACACCTAATAATCCTTCCCGCACCACCCGCACCACCCACACCACTCACGGAAGCGGAAGTTAAATGTGCCCATGCATGTGCAAAATGTTTACAACAGCCACAGGCACATTTATGGCAATGTTTTGCACATGCGTGGGTGCATTTAACTTCTGCTTCCAGTGGGAGGAACCACGTGACTGGCCCACTCAAACACATGACTGGCCCACTTTTCAAAAAGTTTGGGCACCCCTGTTCTAAAGCTTCATCTTTAGAATTATGCAATTGTGTAATTACACAATTACAAAAACAGCTTCATTTGTTTTTGTAATTGTGTAATTATATCTGTGATACTGTATTTATATGTGTTGTAAGCCGCTTTGAGTGGCACTTGTGCTAGGAAAGCGGGGTAGAAATTAAAACTTTTATTATTATTATTATTATTATTATTATTATTATTATTATTATTATTATTATTATTATTATTATTATTATTATTATTATTATTATTATTATTATTATTATTATTATTTTGTGTCCCAATCAAACCCTGGATTGCCAAAATGAAGCCACTTAAATCCTCATTGGTGCATGTTTCTAGCAGTAATTGGCAGACTAATAAATGAACTGGATTCTATATCTCTCTACAGTCACACAGCATGTAGTTGTCTGCCAGCAGGCCCCTAAAGCTATAAACACTTTAATAGCAAGAAGAGTATGAAGATAATAAAGGAAAAACTATTTCTCATCCATGGCTTACTTTGACCACAGTTCCACTCTCAATGCTATTATCCCAGTCTCTGATACTGGAAAGTGATCCTGTCTAAGAAAAATGTCTAAGATCAGCTGTGGGAGGAGAACCCACAGCAGGGGAGAAGCTTCAGGTTCACTCACCTGTGTACCTCTTCTTGCTTTGAAATTGTTCCCCTGTTCACCCTGAAGCAGTTTCTTCTAGAGAGATTGACTGAATTACTCTTGCTTAGGGTTGTACGTTGCACTACTAAAACAGTGGAGACACTGAATTTGATGACTGGAAGGTTGGCAGGTCAGCAGTTTGAGACCTGGGTGCTGCATGACAGAGTGAGTTCCCATCTCTGTTCCAGCTCCTTGCCTTACCAGCAGCCTCTTTGCGTCACCATTGAAGGGTTCACTTGGAGATTCTGTTTCGAAAAGTGAAGAGGACAGATGGTCACAGTGAAAGGAACGTAGGTCTCTCCTATGCTTTCTGATTGCCCTCATATCTGTATACAGTATTTGATAAGTCAGTGGTCAGTCAGCTCCAAGATTAGTGGTACATTGCAGCAAAATGGATTGCTGCTGGTGCTCCATTTCTGCTTGTCCCTGTTTCTTCCATTTTCCCATAGGAACTTGACTTAAGAATCTCACAGTACCAACTGAGAATCAAACACACCAGTTCAGAAACCTCCCTGGTACAAGCCTGCATAGCACAGATGTTTCAAACCACTATTCATTCACTGGGTTGTTGGTTCCCCTCTCAGTTGACAGAAGAGGCAATCCCCCACCACCACCACCACTTTCCAGCCAAGCAAAGAGCATTCAAAAATGGTGTACAATCTTGGAAAAGTAAGAAATGCAACAATAAAATATTACTTCAGTAAATCAAAGCACATCAAAAACAGGAAAATATAAAGCTAACTCTGACCTCAGCTGATCTAATTCAGATCCCAATCAAATTCAAAATTTGAAAATCTTGACCTTCTTGCAACTGATTTGCACGGGGAAATTAAAAAAGAGTGCTCCTTTTAATTTTTGATAGGTATACATGAAACTTGGCAACATCATAACTCCCCGCAGGAAGTTAAGGTCCTACCCAATTACAAACCAAGCCAGTTATATGCTAGGTATTATTATTATTTTTAATTTTAAAATGACCCTGATGTTTTTGTTTTAACATGTTAGTACAGTAATACCCCGGTTAACGTTTGCACCACATAATGTTAAAACCGGATAACGAAGGAAAATCTGGGGGGCAATTTGCACCGCACAACGTTAAGTTAACATTGTGCGGTGCATCCATTTCCCTCCAGATTTCCTCTGGAGATCCAAGCCCCAAAGCCGGCAGGGCTGCTCTC
The DNA here is from genome assembly GCA_035047305.1 of Bradypodion pumilum. NCBI lineage: Eukaryota > Metazoa > Chordata > Lepidosauria > Squamata > Chamaeleonidae > Bradypodion > Bradypodion pumilum. Next base: position 200,299,755 of record JAWDJD010000001.1, read on the forward strand.
TGCCTGGGAAGCACCTTCCCAGGTGGAGATCAGCCCTGCCGGCTTTGGGGTAGAGACCTCCTTGGTGCCCTCACTGTCTTGAGGCTTGGCTCAAAACAGTGAGGGCACCACCGGAGATCTTTAGTGTCTTGCACGGAAGACAAGGAAGGAGTCGCAGTAAGGACTAACACAGGTTTATTGGTTGATGATCAGTATGAACATGTGGTAATGGCGGAGATACATCACATTATATACGGTGGTACAATACATTTGAATATTGTTGCACGGTAGCTCATTGGCTGCTACTGGCGTGACGTTGTTCCAGTCACGCCCCCCCCTCGGTTCCAGTAGTAGTTTGCTGGTGCGGGAAAGTTCCCGCGGCTGCCGGCGATTTGAGGAATGAGAACCATGTGAGTTGAACGCTCGCAGCTGCCCTCTATGGGCAGCTTACTCACGTTCCTTTAACAGCTGGGCTACATTGTAATTGTGGTCAGGTTACATTCATACATTGCTTAAAGTAACATTGTACATACATACATAACATCCCTCCCCCCTAGGATGGGACGAAGTCCCTCAACCATTGTGGCTTGCTGCACGTGCGCCTGGGGCGTGCGGCCGCTTGACTTAACATAGGGGAGCCTGGTTCTGCGGAGTCCTGTCCTGCAACGGAAATGGAGGACTCATTAGTGGCTTGGTGTGGGCTCCGCGGTGACCTTGCACTGGGGGACGGGAATGGAATGAACAGTTGGGAAGTGAACCCCTGCCTACCGTTTGAGGAGCTTGGGGTCCCCCCCAGTACGAATCTCGGGACCGACGAAGAGGCCCTCGTGGCCTCGCCACCCCCCGTTATCTGCCCAGGAGTTCTAGAGACTGTGGCGGGCGGACTCCCCCCCGTTGCCTGTCTTGGGGGTGTTTGTCTCCGGGGAGCTGGCGCTGTGGTATATTCTAAAACAAAAGGACTGGGGGGACTGGAGGTACCAGGGGCTGAACTGAAACCCCTCTTCTCGCTAGGACGGGTGGGGGACCACTCCGCTACACCCCCTGGTACTGCAACTCATAATCATAATCAAACTGATCCCTCTCTTTCAAAGTATCCTCCTCTGTGGTCGAGAACCCAGGATATTGGGGGGGGATGGCGGATGGGGAGGGAAGAGAGAATGTTGGTCTTGCCAGCCAGGAAGGAGGGGCAGCATTCTATCTAGGGAGGTTCAGGAGAATCATATAGGTGTTGTGACGGGCATGGGGCGGTATGGCGGGTACCGTGGGGCGGGCCGCACTCGGGGAATGCGGGTCCGATGTTTAAATGCGGTCCCTCAGTCCAGCCCTGCAGGTACATCTCTGGGCCCTGAGCTGCAGATCCGGAGTGACCCCGCCCTTAGGCTGCTGCTGGTGAATGCCAGATCGGTTTGTAATAAGGCCCCCCTGATTCAGGATGCCATCCAGGAAGGGCTGGCCGACCTGGCATGCATCACCGAAACCTGGCTGACTCCTGAAGATGGAGTACCTCTTGCGGACATGTGTCCAGCTGGGTTCGGTATCTGGCACCAGCCTAGAGGTGAGGGGAGGGGCGGTGGTGTTGCCATTGTTGCCAGGGAGTCTTTGGGAGTTGCTAGGGCCACTGCTCCACAAGTGGCTGGTTGTGAGGCCCTGCTTCTACGGCTGGGCCTCAAGGGTCAGTTGGGGATCTTACTCCTGTACCTGCCCCCTTGCAGGGTAAGGGATGCCCTGCCTGAGCTCCTCGAGGCCGCCTCGATGCTGGCGTTGGAGTTCCCGAGGCTTATGGTTCTGGGGGACTTCAATTTGCCATCGCTGGGGATGGCTTCTGAGGTGGCAAGGGAGTTCATGGCTTCCATGGCAGCCATGGGCCTGACTCAGGTAGTTCGGGGTCCGACCAGGGGCAGTGGTCACATGCCAGACCTAGTTTTCTTGTCGGAGCAGTGGCAGAGTGATCTAAGACTACAGGATTTAGTCATCTCACCTGTGCCATGGTCAGATCACTATCTGGTGACTCTTGACTTTCTGGGGGCGACACTTCATCGTAGGGAGGCAGGGCCTATTAAAATGGTCCGCCCTCGGCGACTAATGGATCCAGACGGATTCCAGAGGGAACTGGGGGATGTTCCTCTGGATCGACTACACGATTCACCCGAGGCACTCGTCGACCTGTGGAATAGGACGACAATAGTAGCCTTGGATGAAATCACGCCACTGCGGCCTCTCCGCGCCCGGGGGATTAGGTCATCTCCGTGGTTCACAGATGAACTGCGCGAACTCAAACGGGCAAAGAGACACCTAGAGCACCGCTGGGTGAAGACCCTGGATGACTCCGATTGGACACTAGCTAGAGCTGCTATTAGGGCCTACCTAGTGGCGATGGGGGTGGTGAGGCGGCAATACTTCACCGCCCTTATTGCCTCCGCTGATAATCGCCCAGCCGCCCTGTTCCGGGTAACCAGGTCCCTCCTCGGTAGGGGGAGATCGGTGCCCGGTTGGCAGGGTTCGGCTGAGGACTTTGCTGACCATCTGGTGGAGAAAATTGATCGGATCCGTTCAGGATTGAACCCTGGCGTGGATGGGGAGAGTCGGGGAGGTGCCGGGGCACAGTCTTGCAGTACGATCTGGGATCAGTTTGATCCTGTTGTCCCTGATGAAGTGGACAGGCTCCTTGCAGCTGTTCGTGCCACTACATGTCCTTTGGACCCCTGTCCCACTTGGTTGGTGAAAGCCTCCAAGGAGGTAACAGGTGGCTGGGTTGGGGGGATAATAAATGCTTCTTTACGGGAGGGGGTATTTCCTGCACAGCTAAAACATGCTTTGGTGCGACCCCTCCTGAAGAAAATGTCCCTCGACCCAGCTGTCCTTAACAACTACAGGCCGGTTTCCAACCTGCCCTTTCTGGGTAAGGTTTTGGAGAAGGCGGTGGCGCGCCAGCTGCAGAGTGTCCTGGAGGAAGCGGATTATCTAGACCCCTTTCAATCAGGGTTCAGGCCCGGGTATGGAACGGAGACGGCATTGGTCGCACTGATGGATGATCTCTGGTGGGAGCGGGACGGGGGTTGTCCATCCGTCCTTGCTCTTCTTGATCTCTCAGCGGCCTTCGATACCGTCGACCACGGTATCCTTCTGGAACGGCTCAAAGGACTGGGGATCCAGGGCACTGTGTTGTCCTGGTTTTCCTCTTTTCTGGAGGGCCGTACCCAGTCGGTGTGGTTAGAGAGTGAGAGGTCCAGCCCTAGGCCCCTCAAGTATGGGGTGCCTCAGGGCTCTGTGCTCTCTCCTCTCTTATTTAACATCTACATGAAGCCACTGGGTGAGATCATTCGTTCCCACGGGGTGCGGTACCATCAGTACGCGGATGATACTCAGCTGTACATCTCGGCCCGTGGGGACCCCAGTGATGCTGTTGAAATCCTATCCGGATGCCTGGAGGCCATTGGGGTCTGGATGGGGGTCAATGGGCTTCGGCTGAATCCCGGCAAGACAGAGTGGCTGTGGATAGGGGGCCCCGTGTTATCCAGGGAGTTACCACCTTTGGTACTGGATGGGGCTGTTTTGCCCCAGACAGACCCAGTGCGCAACTTGGGGGTCCTTCTGGACTCACGGCTGCTGCTAGAAGAACAAGTAGCGGCTATGGCCAGGAGGGCTTTTGCCCAACTTCGGGTGATTCGCCAATTGCGCACGCTCCTTGACCGGGGCTCCTTGCTTATGGTCACCCATGCTCTGGTTACTTCCCGACTAGATTACTGTAATGCGCTCTACATGGGGCTGCCCTTGACGACCATTCGGAGGCTGCAGCTGGTCCAGAATGCGGCGGCCCGGGTGGTGATGGGGTGTGGGCGATATGCCCATGCCTCACCGCTACTTCGGGAGCTGCACTGGTTACCAGTTTGTCTCCGGGTGCAATTTAAGGTGCTGGTTTTGACCTTTAAAGCCCTATATGGCAGGGGGCCAGGATACCTTAGAGACTGCATCGTCCAAAGAGTGTCTGCCCGTCCAACCAGAGCGGACCGGAGGGGCTCTCTAATAGTGCCATCAACTAGGGGTGCACATCTGTCTAGCACTCGAAGGAGGGCCTTCTCCGTGTCTGCACCAACTCTCTGGAACCTCCTGCCAATAGACCTAAGACTCCAAAGTGAACTGCTGCCCTTCAGGAAAGGAGTGAAGACCTGGCTGGCAGGGCAGGTGTGGGGCCCGAATGGGACTATGGTGCCCGCCTGCTGGCTTTTATAAGAACTCTCTCTTCTTTCCTTTTGTATAGTAGGTGGATGGGGTTGGGTGGGATATGGGTTTTTTAAATGGGGTGGGATGTGGGTTTTATAATGTTTTTATGTATTTTTAGAATTGTTGTAATGCCGCCCTGAGTCGGGTTCTGCCTGAGTGGGCGGCATATACAAATATGACTATAAATAAATAAATAAATTAATAAATAAATATGCATTTGTATCCGTGGGTTCCGCCGTGTCTCCCCCTTGGGTAATGCGGGTGGGGGAGGACCCTAACACTGAATCCCCTTCACTAGTGACTCGCCTTCTGAGTTGGTTGGCGTGCCTTCTCCAGAGTAGACCCGAGCTAGTCTCGACCCTGTAGGATACTGGCCCCGTCTGCTCGATGACTGTCCCTGGAACCCACGCTGGGTCCCCTGCCGAAAAACTTTTGGAGCTCTCTCCCCCTATGTTTATATTTCTCCCTTCATCCTCCACCCTGGACAGATCCATCTGGTCAAAAAGTGTTACCGGACGCCTCCTCATGAGGAGTTCGGCTGGGGAAAATCCTAAAGCTAGGGGGGTTGTCCTGTAGCAGATGAGGAACTGACACAAATGAAGGTTCAACTCACCGGGACCCATGCGCCGCAGTGCGTCTTTCGTAGTGCGCACTTGGTGCTCTACCTGACCGTTTGTGGCGGGGTGAAACGGGGCAGCGGTGATGTGCCTGATGGCATTCCGCTCAATAAATGTCTTGAACTCTGCAGACGTGAAGGTGCTAGCGTTATCGCTAACAAGGATGTCTAGCAGGCCGAAACAGGCAAAAAGCTTGCGCAACTGCTTGATGGTTGCGGCAGAGGAGGTGCTGTTCATAAGGATTACCTCCAACCATTTGGAGTAGGAGTCGAATACCAGCAAAAACATGGACCCGCGGAAAGGGCCAGCGAAGTCAACATGAATTCGGGACCATGGCCCGCGGGCCGTGTCCCATTCCCTATGGGGTAACCGGGACTCCTCGGGTCGAGAGCTCTGGCAGCTCTTGCACGTGCCCACTAAACGTTCTATATCCGCATCTATCTGGGGCCACCAAAAGAAACTCCTGGCCAGAGCCTTGGAGCGCACAATCCCGGGGTGACTGGTATACAGTAGCCTCAGTACTTTGGCTCTCAGCTTTTCTGGGATGACTACCCGCTGGCCCCAGAGTAAGCAGCCCCTTTCCAGCGAAAGCTCTACTCTGCGCCTGACAAATGGCTTGAATTGTTCCTCGGGGGGAGTAGTGGGCCACCCTTTCCTCACCCAGGAGCTAACTTGGGCCAGCGTCTTATCGGCCGCCGTGGCCTTGGCGAGGTCGGCCGGGAGAATGGGGGGTGAGTCGAGAGACTCGATCAGCAGGACTTGGTGGTCCTGCTCTACCTCGCATGTGGGGTCCCCTACACTTGGGAGGGGAGATCGGGACAGCGCGTCCGCATGGGAGATCTCCTTCCCCGGGCGATAGACCAGCTCATACTGGTAGGCATTGAGAAAGATGGCCCAACGCAGCATCCTGGGGGATAGAATTTGTGGAGTGGGTTTGCCGGTAGTGAAGATCCCCAGAAGTGGTTTGTGATCCATCACTACCGTAAACTCATGGCCGTATAAAAAGTCATGGAACTTTTTCGTTCCCGCGATGATGGCTAGGGCCTCTCTATCAGTTTGCGCGTAATTGCGCTCGGCCTTCGAGAGGGACCTTGAGTAGTACGCGACCCGGGCTTCCCTCCTGCTCTCCAACATGTGGCATAGAACCGCCCTCACCCCCACTGGGGACGCATCACAGACTAGAACTACTGGTCTCTTAGGGTCTAAGTGGGTCAGGACAGCACTTGAGGATAGGAGTGCCTTCAGCTCCCTAAACGCTTTCTCTTGCCTATCTCCCCACCGCCAAACCGCCTCTTTCTTCAATAGCACGTGCAGTGGCTCAGCAACGGATGGCTTCCTCAGCAGGAAGGAATGGTAAAAATTTAAGAGCCCTAGAAACGACTGCAGCTCCAGTTTCGCGGTGGGGCGAGGGGCGTTTTGCACAGCCGCAACCTTGGACTCGGAGGGCTTAATGCCTTCTGGGGTTACCTTGAACCCAAGGAACTCGACCTCCCTCGCAAAGAAAACACATTTGTCCTTTCTCAGGCGGAGGCCCGCTTTCTCGAATATGGAAAGGACCCTGTCTAGCCTTTGTGCTAATTCTGACTCGCCCCCCGCTGTTATCAACACATCGTCGAAGTATGGGAGGACGCCTGGAAGCCCCTTTAAAAGGCATTCCACGAGGGACTGGAAGATTCCGGGGGCCGAATTCACGCCAAACTGAAGGTGCGTTACCTTAAATGCCCCCTTGTGTGTTACGATCGTTTGCGCAGCGGCAGCAGCCGGGGTTACAGAGAGCTGCTGATACGCTTGCGCCAGATCTAGCTTGGCAAAACACTTCCCCCCATGAAGCGTGGCCAGTAAATGGCTGACCACGGGCACCGGATATGCATTTGGCCGAATGGCCTTATTAATCGTACATTTATAGTCCGCACAAATCCTAACCTCCCCGTTTGATTTGAGGGCTGTCACAATCGGCGTTTCCCACTCTCCCGAATCAACTGGAACCAAAATCCCCTGCCCCACCAATTTGTCCAGTTCCGCCTCGATCTTGTCCTTGAGGGCGAACGGCACTCTTCTTGGCTTGAGGCGTATGGGTCGGATTTCTGGATCCAGGTCAAAGGAAACTGGGGGCCCCTTGTAAGTCCTGAGCCCCTTCTTGAAAACGTCCGGGTGTGCGTTGCACACGTCCCACATTGGGTCAGTCTCTATGGCGTTAATGCCGGACAGTTCGATTCCAAGGGGAGCGAACCACTGCGTTCCCAAATGGCAGCACCTCCCCCCCTTGAGGACCACTAGGGGCAGTTTCTCAGAGTAATTCTTGAACTTCACCTTGAAGTTCCCCACCCCAACACTGGGATCCCGTTCCCTTGCACGTCCCGTAGGTGTGACCTCATGGCCCGCAACTTGGGTCGCGCATCTGGGGGAATGTGCATAAACTCTTTTTGGGACAGGATGGAATAGGACGACCCCAAGTCTATCTCCATCCTCACTGGGACCCCCTGTAACTGTACCTCAACGAAAAAACGCCGGTGCTTCAGGCCCACGCGGTTCACGCCTGCTCTGCTGTGGTCGTCTGAGACCTTCCTGGTGCCGGCCGCCTTCCGTTGGTGCGTCTGGGGATGGTTCGAATTGCCCTTGTCCTCGACTCGCCTGCGCCTGCACACCCGGGCGATGTGCCCCTTTCGGCCGCAGTTGTGACACTCGGCCTCCCGGAACGGGCACCTCGTGCGGTCGTGGGACGCCCCACAACCGTCGCAGCGGCGGTCCTGCTGCTCGCGGGTCTGTCGCATCTCTCCTCACTTTTTGACCCGCTGGACGTCGTCGTCCTCGCTGGAGCAGGGGTCGGCCATGGTGGATGACTCCTCGGACACCGTTGGTGTGCCGGCGGGCGGCTTGGGGGCCCGCCAGGCTGTCTTCGCTGGTGTCCGCCGGGCCGCCTGTACTGCTGACTTGGCCCTTTCGGACGTGGCCCCTCGGGACTTGAACACTCTGACCCCGCTCCTGGCCGCCTCGGCCGCTTGGGCCTCCCGCAGTACCTCGTTGAACGTGAGGCGGTAGTCGCGGGTCATGAGCTTCCGCTGAAGCTCCTCGTCCCTCAGGCCACACAGCATGCGGTCTCGGAGAGCCTGGTCTAGGTCATCCCACTGACAGTGCACTGCTGCCAGCCTGAGGGCCGCCGTGTAGGCGGACACGGATTCGCCCGGTCGCTGGTCTCGCCTGTGGAACGCGACCTGGGCCGGGAAGATCGACACGGGAGGCTGGAAGTGCTCGCCCAGCAACCCCAGCATGCGGTCGATGGGCACCTCTTCTACCTTCTTGGGGGCCACCAGGTTCATCAGGATGCACAGCGTGGCCGGCCCCACCTGGGCCAGGAAGTAAGAGCGCATCCTCGTGTCGTTGTCGACGCCCGCGGCTTCCATAGTGTGCCGGAATTGGCATTCGTAGAGCTCCCACTGCTCGGGTTCGCTGACATCGAACTGGTACGGCTTGACCTTGGGATTCGCCATGATCCCACCTTCGTCGCCAATTTAGTGTCTTGCACGGAAGACAAGGAAGGAGTCGCAGTAAGGACTAACACAGGTTTATTGGTTGATGATCAGTATGAACATGTGGTAATGGCGGAGATACATCACATTATATACGGTGGTACAATACATTTGAATCTTGTTGCACGGTAGCTCATTGGCTGCTACCGGCGTTACGTTGTTCCAGTCACGCCCCCCCCTCGGTTCCAGTAGTAGTTTGCTGGTGCGGGAAAGTTCCCGCGGCTGCCGGTGATTTGAGGAATGAGAACCATGTGAGTTGAACGCTCGCAGCTGCCCTCTATGGGCAGCTTACTCGCGTTCCTTTAACAGCTGGGCTACATTGTAATTGTGGTCAGGTTACATTCATACATTGCTTAAAGTAACATTGTACATACATACATAACAAGATCCAAGCTCCAAAGCCCGCAAGGCTGGTCTCTACCTGAGAAGGTGCTTCCCAGGTGGAGAGTAGCCTTGCCGGCTTTGGGGCTTGGATCTCGTTTCGCCTGCCTCCTCGGAAAGGGAACCGGGGATCGGACACATGATCCCCGGTTCCCTTTCTGAAGAGGCAGGCGACCCGCTTGGCCCCAGATGAGGCTTGTCCTGGAAGGGAAGAGGCTGTGTGCTTAGCCCCTTCCCTTTCAGCAGGGCCTGCGAGTGAGTGCAGACACACCCACAACCTCTTCTGGAAGGGAAGTGGTCAAGCGCGTGGCCTGTTCCCTTCCAGGAGGGCCTGCGGTAGAGTGCAGACACACCCGCAGCCCCTCCTGGAAGTGACGTGGCCAAGCATCTGGCCTGTTCCCTTCCAGGAGGGTCTGCGGGTGAGTGCAGACACACCCACAGCCTCTTCTGGAAGGGAAGCGGCCTTCCACAAAAGGTAGCCAGTGATCGGAGCACCCAAAAACCGGCTTCCTTTCGTGGAAGGCGAGTCAGGTGGCTGACCTTGCCTTCCACAATAGGAAGCCGGTGTTTGGGTGCTCCAATCGCTGGCTACCTTTCAGGGAAGGTGAGTTGTGTGCCCCGCCTTGCCTTCCATGAAAGGAAGTCAGCATTTGAGCATACCCTCTTGCCAAAACACCAACTTCCTTTCCTTTGGGTGAGAGTGGGCATGCTCCCTCTCACCCAAAGGAAACCAGCTATCCGATGCTCCGTGGGTTTCTTTTGGGTGAAAGCGGGCACATACCCTCTCACCCAAAGGAAACTGGTGATCCGATGGAGGCAATGCTCGCCGGAGAGCCAATCCCCAAATTGGCAGGGCTGGTCTCCGCTTGCTTCCCAGACGGAGACCAGTCCTGCCAACTTTAGGACTTGGCTCGATCTGCCTGCCTCTTTGGAAAGGGCAGCGGGGATTTCACACATAATATCCCTGCTGCCTTTTTCAAAGAGGGAGGCGGATCAATCCCCAGTTACCTTTCCTCTTCGGAAAGGGAATTGGCCTGTTTTTTTAACATTATACAATCAATGTATCGCACAATGTTAAGAACCGGATAACGCTAAGACTTGTGGAACCAAGTTTTAGCATTATCTGGGATATTACTGTATATGACTTTTCAGGCTAGACCTCTCAGGGAGTGAAATCCAGCTCATTTCCTTCCCTTTCCCATCATTTTTGGGGTAATATTTTGGAGACACACTAGGAGTGGGTGAGCTTGGACACTCAGGAAGGATTTATTTCCCTGTGCCATTGGTACTCAGTGGGTCTCTGCCAAGGATGCCTCATACATGTAGGGTGGATCTCTTCTCCTGATAAACTTTCTTCAGGAGGCAAAAGACTGAAGAGACCAAGAAGGGAAGGGAAATGAGAAAGGCAGGTAAAAGCTACCAAGATAGGCTCTTGTCAATACAATTTTAAAAAGACAAAGAAAGAAAGAAAAGAAAAGAATGAATGAATGAAAGAAAGAAAAGAAAGAAAGAAAAGAAAAGAAAGAAAGAGCGGAGATCAGTCAATCAGGGAAGATGAGGAGGAGGAGATTGAAGCTGAAAATGAGATGCCCAAAAGTGGAATAGGAAAGAGTCAAACTCCATACAAGTAGTTGTATGCCGTTTATTTATTTTATTTTACTTATTAAATTTATATACCTTCCATCTAGGGTTTTATCTGACTCTGGGTGGTATACATCTTTTAAAACTATGCACCACCAAAAGGTAGCCCTCTGTAAGGCCCTTTTCTGTTCTCCTTACTACTGAAGAAATTTGTAATAAAAGGTTGTAAAAAAAATCTGGCAAGTATAAAACTTGATCAAGAGCCATGCCTGAGATTAAGAGAAGAGGCCTGGTGAAGAGAGAGGGTCTGACCCTGACCACACAGTGTCATTTGTACCATGAGAAACAATTCAAGCAACTATGACAGGTCTATAGGATTCACAGTCTCCTTCAGTATGGGGTGAATGATCATAGATCTTGTTTATAGTTCTTGTCCTCTCAGTCAAGGCATATCCCTTTACAAATACTTCCCATCTTTCTTATTTTACTAGTTTAGAGCCGATTTGGAACAATCCAGTGCATGGTGATGCCAATCAGTTGGAATTGGATTAATTCAGTCTGAGATTGGCTGGATCAGTTAGACAAGCTTACAAAACACAGCACCTGAAATAAAGTAACATAAAGTTAGGCTATGTAGATCTGATGATATCATCTGCCATGTCTATATTTTGGTAATTTAAAGTTTCCTATTCTCCCTGTCCCCTGAAAGGTTGCTGGGATCCCATTGGTCCTGTAGAAATATTTGGGGACAGTGGGATAGTGACAGGAAATCTGAAATATTTGAAAATTTTCACCACCGGTATATCACTCTAAACCAGTAAGCCCTGCTGTCAGCTAGAAATAAATGAAGATGGATGACTTTGTGGAGAGAAAAAAATGTTTTCTCCCTTTCCAATGGTGCTTATTCCGAAGTTTGTCTCCTTGTCTAGGAGTCCAGAGAAGCTATTCCCTGAGATACCCTAATTCCTGAATGCCTTAGTTTTAAGACTTTCTGCCTTCAGGAAATATTTTTTCCTTATTAGCTTGTCTGTCAAGGAACCCTGATACATCTGTTTCAGAACATTTACAAACTGTATTGGATTCAGGACTACCTGGCTGACACATATCTCTTGTTCTTCACGATGAGTAGTGCTTCAGCACTATATCTAAGGAGCAAGCAAGTGAATAAATAAATAAATAAATAACACTTAATAAGTACAAAAGGAGTTATACTATAGCCCAATGATGGCCAACCTTGGCACTCCAGATGTTCTTGGACTTCAATATCCAGAAGCCCTGATCAGCAGGAGTGCTGATTTGGGCTTCTGGTAACTGAAGTCTAAGAACACCTGGGGTGCCAAGGTTGGCCATCACTGCTATAGCCTAATGTAGCAGTCTGTGTAACAAGCTTAGGATGTGAATACATTGGAAAGTCAGATCACTCTTGTTTAATCACTTGTAGTATGTTTGAAATTTCAGTCAGTGCTTCTACAGCAATAGCAATTATGCTTATATACCACCCCATAGTGCTTGTGCACTCCCTGCACAGTTCACAAGTTATTTAGCATTTTGCTCCCAACATGCTGGGTACTTATTTTATTGAACTAGGATGGTTGGAAGGCTTAGTCAGCCTTGAGCCCTGTCAGGGATTGAATTCAGATGGTGAGCAGAGTTTTGGCTGCAGCACAGCAGTTGAACCACTGCACCACAGGGACTCTCTAGTCTACACTGGGGTTGCACATTGATTTGAGAATTCACTGTTCATACTGGGTACAATGAGACTCACATTGCACCCCACAGCTCCCACATTTTTCCTTCTTGTAGTCCCACCTCTGCAGAATCTTCCTTCCTCTAGTGCTACCTGTGCCAATCCTTTTATTCATAGTGATGATTCGGCAATAATATGATAGGATGATATAGTACTAATCTCATATATGCAAAAATAAATAAATCCAGAGAACAATCAGAAGAGATTAAAGCATGAGGGATCACATCCCTCCAAATCCTGAACATCATACCCAAACTATCTACATCACTGAAACACCACCTATAGACACATGCACTCCATCTTTACAAGAACATATCAGAACTAACAACACAGGGAAACGCCATTTTGGGAACAAAAAGGGTTGGACTGATTTGCATCAGCCTTTGTGTTATGTAGTAAGTAAAAAATACTTCAAACTCACCTGTTTTATAAATGGAGCAAATCCTGTAGTATTTAACCATGTAGTCATAACCTCAGTTCATATGGTCGAAAAATTTCTAGCAATACAGTCTATTTAGTGGTAAATCCCATTATACCCACTTTACTCCCAGGTACAGGGTTGTATGATCACCACGTAAATGTCTTCTAATCATAACCTCTCTCCTTCTACACAAAGTATCCCCAGAAATGTATGTTTTACTGAAGACTGAATTATTTCATTTCATATTTTCCCCAATGAGGGAACCCGTATATGTTTGTAAATGTGTAAAATAAATAAAATGCTTGGAGAAAACCCGTGCTGTATGTATATATAACGAATAAATGCATCCAGACATTGGGGTGGGAACATGGTATGAATTATCTCTCTATCAGTGTGCATAGTTAAGCAACTTTAATCCTATAAACATTTTTCTGGGAGTAAGCCTCATTGAACATGTAATGTAGCATCTTGGTACATGTGCAAAAGGGAGGACCTGAATGAGCTCAAAACCTGTTAGCCTTAATTATTAAATTAGCATTATAGTGCAAAGTCAAAAGCCTTTTAAACTAATAGACAGCATAGAAGAGGACAGCATTTGGCATTATGATGATGGTTTTCTGTAGAAGACACCCCTTACAAGGCCCTTCTGTGCCCCAGGATATTGTTTTTTTAAAGTTTCTGGGAATGTTTCTGACTATCAGCCAAGTGAAAAGGGGAGACGGGGAAAGAGAACTGATTATATAAAGAGGGATATGTTGAGCAAGAGACAAGTTTGGCGAACAAAAGTGCAAAATTCAAAAAATCATTATTTCCTTTCTCTGAAGTTCAAAAGGGAGACAGTGTGGAGAGAAATACAGGTGAAACTCGGATAATTAGAATATCGTGCAAATGTTCATTCAGTTCAGAATGCAACTTAAAAGGTGAAACAAATATATGAGATAGACTCATTGCATGCAAAGCGAGATAGTTCAAGCCTTACTTTGTTATAATATTGCTGCTTATGGCTTACATCTTATGAAAACCCCAACCTCCAATCTCATGTACCCCATAATCATTACATAACCTCATGTACGCTGTACGCCATGATCATCACAATTATAATGAATTAAGGTATGACATCTCTCGCTTTGCATGTAGTGAGTCTATCTCATAGATTTGTTTCACCTTTTAAGTTAAATGAATGGACATTTGCACGATATTCTAATTTTCCGAGTTTCACCTGTAAGTGGATCAGATTTTTACTACCTTTTTTCCTGTTCTGCATTATGTAGTCACCAAAGATAAACTTAAGTACCAGCAACAAGTTAACCATTAAAAAATTTACCCCCTCCAACTTAAGTGACTTAAATTTCTGGGACCACTAACAGTTAACTAGACTGTTAAACCTATTCTATTGGCTTTTCTGTCTCTGGAGTGAGGATGGAGAAAACCTGTCTCAGCCGCATAATATTTATAAAGGTAAAAGGTCACCTTTGCTTGAGAAACAGTCATATCCAACTCTAGGATTTGGTGCTCATCTCCATTTACAACCAAAGAGTCAGCACTGTCTGCATCTGCAGACGTTTCTGTGGACATGTGGCAGGCATGTCTAGATGTGCAAGCACACAGAACACAGTTATCTTTCCCACCAAAGCAGTACCTATTTATCAACTTGTAATTTCCTGCTTTCACACTGCAAGGTTGGCAGGAGATAGGGACAGAGATGGGAGCTCACTTCATCATGCAGCACTCGGGTCTTGAACTGCTGACCTGCTGACCTTCCAGTTGTCAAGTGGAGTGTCTTAACTACTAAGCCACTGAAGTCCCTCCCCTTATATCTATACATCTACATCAGGCTTTCACAACGTTTTCCTACTAGGGGAAGTCCCAGCCCTGACACTTCCTGTTAGGGGCCGGAGACGTTGCTGCACCCGCTACTTACATTTTCATCATCATCGGCAGTGACAGCGGGAATTGCAACTTTTTCCTGCTTTTTTGGGCAGGCTCCACTGCTTCCCAGGGCACCAGGAGCCTTTTCAGAGCATGATAGCTCTGGTTTGATAATTTTCTGAGCCTTCTCTCCTGCTCTTCAGCAGCTAGAGCAGCATCGTGAGCTACTTCCTGGATCTGCATGGTCATCCCAGGCATTGACATCAGTGCCACCTGGCACCGGACATCACCCACTATGCCACACTAGCTGGCGAAGAGCAGCGGAGAAGGTTTGGAAAATTATTAAACCAGAGCAATCATGCTCCAAAAAGTCTTCTGGTGCCTTGAGAAGCTACGGAGCCTGCCCCAAAACACAGGAAAAAGTCAAAAATTCCTGCCGGTGGAGTAATGGTAAGTGATATAATGCAACTTCCAGCAATGGGGATGGGTGGGTCTAGAGGTCTTCAGGTGGCCACTGCTGGCCAGATTAATGATATGCATGGGCCAGATTAGCCCCACAGGCTGGGGGTTGCAAATGCCTGATCTACATTATTAGTCCTCTTTCAAGATTTGCAGCAGGTTTGAACAATCTGTGTCCCTCCAGATGTCTTTGGATTAGAACTATCATCTGCCATAGCATATCTGTTAAAAACGTCCTTCCTCAAACTTTAGGTTAGGCTAAACTTATAGAGAGTAAAAACAACATGCCTTGTCAAATGAATGAATGCTGAGTGTCTGATTCTGGCTGGACCATCTGGAAACCACTTAACAGACTTCAAAACAAAGTAGAAGAGCAAAATATGATCAAGTAAAATGGATCTTCTTGGATATATGACCAATTTTCTGTGAATGCGGAGAAATTCAATCAATGCAGCATTTATGTGCATGCAATTTATGCCCCACTTCTTCTTCAAGTGCTACATCCATTCCAGATGGCGATAGTCTTCCTGTTCTTAACACCTTGGAACAGTTCTTCCAAAGATATGCCACACCAGTCTTTCAGGTTCTTCAGCCATGAAGTCTGTCTACATCCAGGGCCTCTCTCCCCAGGGATCTGTCCTGGCAGAGCGAGTTGGAGTATTCTATATTTCTTGTACCACTAATACCACTAATATACCATATGCCACCAATGTACCCAACTATGAAAGAGATGCCACAGACTTTCTAAGAAAACTTCAATACAGTGGTACCTCACTTAAAGAGCATAATGCGTTCCATGGGATTGCTCTTTAAGCGAGTTTGCTCTTTAAGTGAAACACCATTATAAGTGACCAATTGTGACTTCTGGAGGAGGGGGATTTGAGAACCCCGATTTAGATGTTAAGTGAGTTTTTGGTTGGTTTTAGTTGTTAAGCCAGGTGACCATTCAAAGAAAATTCTGATCTTTAAGCGAGTTAGTCTTTAAGCGAGGCACTCTTTATGTGAGGCTTTACTTTATATGCATATACAAAAGAAGTTCTAATAAATAACCCCATTTAAGTAGGCTGCTCTAGTCAAAAAATAACCTTATTGTGCAACACTCTGGTTGTTGTTGTTGTTGTTCAGTCGCACAGTCGGTTCCGACCCTTTGCGACCCTATGGACCATTGTTCTCCAGGCACCTCTGTCCTCCACCATCCCCCTCAGCACTCCCAGTTCTGTGCCCATTGTGTCTACAATACCATCTAGCCATCTCATCTTTGGCCTCCCCCTTCTTCTTTTGCCCTCCACCTTTCCCAACATCAGGGCCTTCTCAAGTGAATCCTCCCTTCTCATTTGATGTCCAAAATACTTTAGCTTCGTCTTTACTATTAGCCCTTCCAATGAGCAGTCAGTGTTGATTTCTTCTAAGATTGACCTATTTGTTCTCCTCGCTGTCCAGGGTACTCTCAAAACTCTCCTCCAACACCACATTTCAAAGGCATCTATTCTTCTGCGCTCAGCTTTCCTAATTGTCCAGCTCTCACATCCGTACATTACCACTGGGAATACCGTTGCTTTGACTATTCTAATTTTTGTTTGCAATGTGATGTCTCTGCTTTTCACTATGTTCCCCAGGTTTCTCATGGCTTGTCTCCCAAGAATCAGTCGCCTTTTTATTTCATGGCTGCAATCCCCATCTGCCGTGATCTTTGATCCCAGGAAAGTAAAATCTGTCACTGCTTCTACTTCTTCCCCATCTATTTTCCAGGAACTGATTGGGCCTGTTGCCATTACCTTGGTTTTCTTGATATTGAGTCTCAAACCAGCTTTTTCACTCTCCTCCTTCAGCCCAATCAAGAGGTTCTTTAGGTCTTCCTCACTTTCTGCCATTAGGGTGGTATCGTCTGCATATCTCAGATTGTTTATGTTTCTCCCAGCAATTTTAATCCCATATTGTGATTCCTCCATCCCTGCATTTCGCATTATGTGCTCTGTGTATAGATTGAATAAGCAGGGTGATAAAATGCAGCCTTGTCTTACTCCTTTTCCTATTCCAAACCACTCTGTCATTCCATGTTCTGTCCTAACTGTTGCTTCTTGGTTCATGTACAGATTTCTCAGGAGGCATATGATGTGCTCTGGTATTCCCATCTCTTTAATTACTTGCCACATCTTGTTGTGGTCCACACAGTCAAATGCCTTAGTGTAATCAATGAAACAAAAGTAAACTTGTTTCTGGTATTCCTTTGTTTTCTCCATGATCCAACGTATGTTGGCAATGTGGTCTCTAGTCCCCCTGCCTCTTCTGAAACCGGCCTGCACCTCTGGTAGTTCTCTCTCCACATGTTGCTGAAGTCTGTCCTGTATTATCTTGAGCATCACCTTGCTGGCGTGTGGGATGAGTGCAATTGTTCGGTAATTTGAGCATTCTTTGGCGTTGCCCTTTTTTGGGATTGGGACGTATACTGATCTTTTCCAATCCTGTGGCCACTGTTTTGTTTTCCAGATTTGCTGGCATATTGAGTGCAGTAATTTGACGCCATCATCTTTTAGCGCTTTGAAAAATTCGACTGGGATACCATCATATCCACTAGCTTTGTTGTTTGCAGTGCTCTTTAGGGCCTTTATAACTTCGCTCTCCAGGATGTCTGGCTCGAGTTCAGTTTTTTCATCATTGTAGTTATCAGGAGTGTTGAGGTCCTTTTTGTAGAGTTCCTCTGTGTACTCTTTCCATCTTTTCTTTATCTCTTCTGCATCAGCTAGCTCTTTTCCGTCTTTGTCCCTTATCATGGTCATTTTTGCTTTAAATGTTCCCTTTATTTCCCCGATTTTTCTGAAGAGATCTCTAGTCCTGCCTCTTTTGTTGTTTTCCTCCATTTCTTTGCACTGTTCTTTTAGGTAGTTTTCCTTATCTCTCCTTGCTTTTCTTTGAAATTCTGTGTTCAGAAGGTTGTATTTTTTTCTTTCTCTTTTGACTTTTGCCTTCCTTCTTTCCTCTGCTATTTTAAGAGCCTCATCAGACAACCATTTTGCTTTCTTACGCTTTTTTTCTTTTGGTATGGTTTTCTTTGCTGCTTCCTGCATGATTTCCTTTATCTCTGTCCATAATTCTTCTGGCACTCTGTCTATTGCGTCCAGGCCATTATATCTGTTCATCACCTCCACCGTGTATTCTTTAGGGATGCTGTCTAGGTGATATCTGTCTGGTCTTCTTGTTTTCCCTATTTTCTTTAGTCTTAACCTGAATTTTGCGATCAGTAGGTTGTGATCTGATCCACAGTCTGCTCCAGGTCTTGTTTTTGCTGATTGTATGGAGGTTCTCCATCTTTGGCTGCAGAGTATGTAGTCAATTTGGTTTCGGTGTTGGCCATCTGGTGATGTCCATGTGTAAAGTCGCCTCTTGTGTTGCTGGAAGAGAGTGTTTGCTATGACCAGTGCGTTCTCTTGGCAGAACTCTATCAATCTTTGCCCTGCTTCGTTCTGTACTCCAAGACCAAACTTGCCTGTTATTCCCTCCACTTTTTGATTTCCTACTTTGGCATTCCAGTCTCCTAATATAATTTGGACATCATTTCTTGGTGTCTGTTCTATGAGGTGTTCTAGGTCCTCATAGAACTGGTCCACTGTGGCTTCATCTGCACTAGTGGTTGGTGCATAGACTTGGATTACGGTGATATTGAAAGGTTTGCCTTGAATTCTGACTGACATCATTCTGTCATTTTTGAGGTTATATCCCATTACTGCTTTTCTTACTCTCTTATTGACAATTATGGCTACTCCATGCCTTCTAAGGTTTTCTTGTCCACAATAGTAGATATGATGGTTTCCAGAGCTGAATTCACCCATCCCTGTCCATTTTAGCTCACTGATGCCCAAGATGTCAATGCTTATTCTTTCCATCTCATTTTTTACCACTTCCAGTTTACCTTGGTTCATTGATCTCACATTCCATGTCCCTATGCAGTATTGCTCCTTACAACATTGCATTCCTCCTCCCTCCTTCCTGTCCCTCCCCTTTCTCCCCTCTGAGGTGTTAAGCATCCTGTATCACCTAGCCTGCCCTTTTGTTTTGCCTTTTGTTTTGGTCCATAGGGTTCTCTTGGCAAGATTTATGGCGTGGTTGCCGGTGTCTGCGCCATTTTTCTCTCCTCATACATTTTATCACAGTTTTTAAAAGTTTAAAAACATTTAAGACAACATATTATCATGCATATTATCACACTTTAAAGCACAGTCTCTATGTCAGTTGCTATATTAAGTCATTTTAAAGTCTTTATGTGAGTTACTATATTAAGTCATCAACATTTTTGCATATTTAACTACTTATCCTTTGTATGGGGCTCTGAGTCTCACCCCCTGGTTTAACTCCTTTGCCTTCTTCCCTTCTGCCAATTGGACCTCTCCTTCGGCGCTTGGTTGTTTTCAGGGCTTGGAAAAGGCTCTCGTCGGGGCGGCTGGCTGGCCTCTCCCCGCCCGGCTGGTCTTCCTCCTCGCTTGCCGGCCCGGCTGGAGATGGTGGGGACCGGCTCGGAAGGGCTCGCGTTGGGGCGACTGGCTGGCCTCTCCCCGCCCGGCTGGTCTTCCTCCTCCCTCACCGGCCCGGCTGGAGATGGTGGGGACCGGCTCGGAAGGGCTCGCGTTGGGGCGGCTGGCTGGCCTCTCCCCGCCCGGCTGGTCTTCCTCCTCCCTCACCGGCCCGGCTGGAGATGGTGGGGACCGGCTCGGAAGGGCTCGCGTTGGTACAAACAGAAAAAGAAAGCATGAGGGGAATAACATTGGGGTTCTGAATTTTGGGCTCCTGTAAGGAGGCAGCAAGTTTAAGCTAGTCTGAATGCGAGGTGGAGCAGCATCCCGCATGCCTTTTGATGGCTGTTTAGAATCAACTCAACATTGCCTATGCAGCTACACATTACAGGGAAGATCAGTACTGGTGGGCCAGCTACCTTCCACATGGCTTATCTGTGGTTATTGAACTTCAATATGCTTCTGGGGCAAGGCATATTCAAGGCAATGGTTTGAAAATCACTCTCCTTAAAGAGGAGGGAGTTGAATCCAAACCTGTTTTTAAAAGAGGAAAACTCACAAAAGCTTTTGGTGGACTTCATACCACCATTTGAAAAACTTAATTCCTCTGCAATAGGAAGCCAAGGAAACCACTTAGTTGTCCTAATTAGACTGGTGTTGTTTTAAATTGCTCCAATTACAAGGCGAGCTCTGACGACTCTGTAGGAGTATGTTGGCTGCAGTTCACCCTGCAGGCACACTTACAGTAGTTTTCCCCTAGAAAACACACAGATCCAGGTGAGTGTGTTTTTTGTTGTTGTTGCAAAGTTATTGTATATCCTGTTGTGCTCAAGGGGGTTTCAGAACAAGTTTCAGCTATTTTACTGCTTAGCAGCTCACTGAAGAAAAACAGACTTGTGCTTTAACAGAGACTTTTTAATGCATTCAATAGTGTTCTTCTTTAAAATTTAAAATCTCTTTTTCTAACAGTTTGAAAAAAATTCACAGTGCTGGACAGCTTTGTAATAGAACAAAATACATGAGCTCGAAGAAGAATTTCAGTGTGTGACATTATATTAAATATGAATTATTTGTTTCTGAGAGGAAGGAAGGAGTTTTCTTTTTTCTCTGGTTGGAAATATGCATAATTCACTGCCTTCTGTTGTGAAAATTATCTCATATAAACAATTTTTTGAAAATCACTTCAGTGCAGTCCTGGATCCAAGCTCCCATTCACACATACTAATAATTGGGGGAAATCTCATGTTAGAGCAAGAAGAACAGAGATTGACTCGAAAGCCAATTTAACAAGTTTATTAAGCAAACAGAAACGATAGAATAAAGTTGCAATAAATGCACGTAATACAGAAATTAAAGAAATCATATAAAGTAATTAGCATAGCATAGCAGTACCTTAACCTAGACTACCTAATCTGTGGCGCTACTAAACACCCCATGAAAGATGGGTTCGATAGCTTTCTCGGTGGGAGGCAAGCATATGGAATCCATGGAAGTGTGCTTATCTCTCTAAGGAGAGAGATCTCCTCTTAGTTGAATTAAGCTTGTTTATATACCTTTTCTGATGAGAAAAGACAGATAAGCAGGGCTAACTGACTTGTCAAAGTGACAAGTCAAATCCATAGATCAAAGATCCAGATGGTTTCTTATCAGTGTTCTCCATCTAACTCTGTGAGAGAGAACATGTTCAAGGCTGGTTCCCTAGGGATGGCCTTGAACAACTGGTCACTAGGCAGGCAAGTTAAACCTTCCAGAAAATGGTGTAATATTCTCACAAAATGGAATCGCTTAGGCTAAGTGGATTAACTCAGAATGAAACAAAATTAACTACATAGCATTTCTACATGATAACATACATGAAACTATTAATAACATAATTACATAAAATAATGAGGTGTTTTTATTTTATTACTTGCTGGGTATCCGGCTTCGCCTGCCCCCCCCCCTCTGCCTCAGTCGCCTTTCCATGCCCACTTTACCTCTCCGGAGAGGGCCTGTTTTCCTCGCCAGCTCCACCACCCGTGCTCCCACACAGGCCTGACGGGCAGGTCCCGGGGCCCTGCTCACTGCTCCTTCTGGCCAGGGTTTCTCTGAGTCCCCGGCCTTGCTCACGTCTGTCCCCCCTGGCTCAGCCCTGGCCCCTGCGCACCATACCCTCGCAGGGAACAGGAACTTGGGCTACCATCACCTTGTCCGCCCTGCCAGTGGGAAGGGCGGTGGCCATTGTTGCCTCTTCTCCTCGGCAAGCCACGGCAACTGGCTAGCCGGACACTTCCACCTCCGCTGCCGCCCACAAGCACTGCAGCGTTTCTTCTTCCCAGCCCTGAAGGGAGGGGCCCAGGGATCCACCTGGCAGGGTTGGCTGGCCGGCTGCAAGCACAACGGCTCCTCTTCTTCTCTGCCCTGAGGTGATTTGGCCAGAGGACAGCTGGGCGGTGGTGTCTGGCCACCTGCCACCAGGGCCCCCATGCACATGCACACCCACTCATGCCATTGCTTTTAATGGCCGTGCCACACCCAGGCCCCGGGTTCCATGGCACACAGGCACAGCAGTGATGTTCCGGCACCCGAGGCACCTTGCAAGTTGTAGTTTCTGCTGTTTTCCACATTTTGTGGGGCCCACACCCCCCATGGGACCCGTGACTCTGATGGGTGTATGGCTGCATGCCCAAGGTAGGTGTGTGCCAAATTTCGGGGGGGGGGGGGTCGGTCCGGAGGTGTGGGAGCGCATACAGGACAAATGAACAAACACCTCTCTTTTATATACAGGTAGATGTTCAGGTGTGCTTTCCAAAATTTCTTTCCAAAATTTTAAAGCACAATCTTTACTTGGGTGCTCACAATGAATACTGTGAGAAACACGGTCATATTTTTCTATGATCCAATTAATTGCTGCCCCTACAATTTGGGTCAATTCCTTGTGTGTGCAATAAAACCCCAGGTTACAACCGCCTCAGTTTAAGTTTGCTCCATTTTATAACTGCAAATCCTATGGAAATGCCGTCCCAGTTTACAAATGTTTAATATATTTGTTTCAGTTTACAACGATCAATTCAGGACCATTTTTTAAATTTTTCAATGCATCCCTATGGATGTTTCGGGTTACAATTTTTTTCGGGTTACAATGGAGGCTGTTGGAACGGACCTCCGTCATAACCTGGGGTTTTTATTGTATTTTATTTCTCTGTGCAAGAGGGTCCAGTCAGAAGGCAATCATAACGAAGACTGTTTGTATGACAGGAAACAACTCTGGATTGTTATCTATGTTTGGGAGCTACATAGTGGAGTGATTTGGGATACTGTACTTTATTTTCCCCACACACACTTGTCTGTTTGTCTAATGTATGCTTTTGGTGTTTTTTTCAATACCCAGGAAACAGCAGCAAATTCAGGTAGCATGGCTTGACATCTGCATTCTTGACAACATTCCCACACAACAAGCTTCCTACAGAAAAATGCAAACGAATACATGAATGTCTCTTCAAAGGTTTGGAAATGAAATATACCAGCAAGAATGTGCCATGCTATTCTTTCTTCCTTGCACTTGAAGCCTTGCCCTGCTCCCCACACCCTATTTTATTGCCCTGCTCCCCACACCCTATTTTAATGAAAAGGCTATTATGATCACCATCAGTATTAAAAGGAGAGGGGAAAAGCGAAGGGGAGTGGGGAGAGAAAGGATTGACTACCTTTCTCACTTCGTTCAGAATGGATTGCCTCATTATACCTAACAAAACAGGAGCATCCTAGGCTTGGTGTGTGTGTGTGTTTGTTGTGTTGTGTTGCTGTCTCTTGAAAAATGCAAAGCCAGTGTCAGCAGGCACTTAAAGAGACAGACCGTCCTTTTGCTTCAATTCTCACTTTGGAAGGGCCCACACGGGTTATACTTTGTTGAAAATAAGGATCACGCCAGCCTATTTCTGCATTTTTGTTTCATCTCACTGGTGAATGCGCTTGCCAGCAGCTGCACACACTCCAGACCAAGGAGGGTAACACCCGTGCATCTGCCATGTCATTACAGAGGCAAGGATGGATGGCTGCAGAAACAAAAACAGCTACCCCGTGCCCTGAACCTTTGCCAACTCCCTCCCCATCTTCCCTTGAGCAGGCCATTTTCTCTCCCTTTCTTGCTTGCACCAATTGCTTAGCCAATGGAGTGGGGATAATTAATCTCCTCATGCACAGTATTGTGATGTAGCAATTGATCTTGCAGGCTGCAGAAGGCTTTTGTGATAAGTGTTGTACAACCCAAGCACGACGGAAAACACCTCCATTGTTGCACATACATTTCTCCACTCCTGCCACATCTTTACCTTTCTGTCGGGGGCAAACGTTTAAACTATTTTAGAGATGTTGTAGTGTAGTATGCACATGTAGTGCTGGGAGTTAGAAAATCCCCACATTCAAGTCTCACCTCTGCCATAATTCACAAGTGACCTTCATGAATTTGGGGTATAATAATGCTGACTGCAGTGGCTCAAGTGGCTAAGACACTGACTGGAAGTTGCTTGGGAGGTCAGCAGTTCAATTCCGGAGTACTGCAGTATGGAATGAGCTCCCGTCTTTGACCCAGCTCCTGCCAACCTAGCAGTTCGAAAGCAAGAAATTGCCAGTAGATAAATAGGGACCACTGAAGGTAAACAGTGTTCCATGCACTCTGGTGTCTAGTCATGCCTGCCACATGACCACGGAAACATCTGCAGGAGCAGACAGCGCTGACAATTCAGCTTTGAAACAGAGATGAGCACTGAACCCTACAGTTGGATACGACTGGCTTTCGAGCAAGGGAAAACGTTACCTTTACCTTTAATGCTGACTCTCCTTGCAGAGATGTTGTAAGGATTACTCTTAGATAATGGCTCTGAAATAATGTTAACACTCAACAGTACTGGGTGAATGCTATATGTCAGCTTGGAAGAAAAATCACATTTGTTTATAGTGGTTTTAAGTTGGATATATTTATAGAGGATTTTGTTGATGACAGTATTCAGATTAGCAACTTGAATGATCCCTGAATTTAATTAATTGGGTAGGAAATTCTAAAGTACATAAGTGTTGGATCTGGGCCGCGAAGCGGGTTGCGCAAGCTGGATCGGAACCGCGAAGCGGCTGTTGGGTCCCAGAGGAGACTGGTCAAGCAATGAGACACGAGGCAAGATGGAGCGAAGACCAGTGATTTAATGAAGACCAATCATCAGTATTTATCATGTTTTAGGCTGCATGTAAAAGCATTGCGATATTGCAGGTTTCACACATAATGTTTACACAAGTTAATTGGGGAAGTCTACAGGGGAAGTTAATTAACCAACTTAATTAACGGCAGAGGAAATACATTGTTCCGTGTTTTCCGGGGTAAACAAGTGGCTAGTATTGGCTCTAGGGCTTAAAGTAATCCACAGGTGCGAGATTGCCTATTACGTGCCTAGCGCGTTAGTCATTAGCTCTCTATTGTCTGAGCAGTTTGTCAGATCAGCTATTGGTGAATTAAACTCTATCTAATATTCCGCTCCCCCAATTTCTGTCCCCTCAGGAACCCCTGGTAACAATGTGATCACCCTTTACCGGGGTTCTGTCAGGGTCAGTTATGCCAAATTTGTGCGCGGATCCTACACTCCCCCTTTATTTGTTTAATTGGACCTGGCAGACGGCTCAACGTAGGAGTGGCATCAGCTGACGTGGGGTGAGGACATTCCGGGGTTCTCTCCATGGGGGACACCTCGACATCAGTGAGGGAATACATTGCATGAAACAACATATAGCTGTTCCCAGTATTGTCACCCCCACAACCACCTTGAGTGTCGTTTGTAGCCAACCCCATGGGAACCAGGACCATAACGAATCCCATCACGCCCACGTGGCGTCTTCCTTGATATTTTTAACCAAGGTATGGAGGTCTGTGAGTTGACTCTGTACCTTGCGCGAGTTGTCCGTGAGGTTGAAATAACTCATGCCATGGACAGACTCGCAACCCAAATGATGTAACAGTAGGAGGTAATCAATAGCTGCTCGATTATCCAGTATGGCATGGTGAAGCTCTGTCTGCTCCTGATTAAGCAGCGCTATCGCCGAGGAGGTGTGGTTAATGGCTTTTGCCAAAGCACAAGCCAATTGACCAATTCTCCGAGCGTTGCTTACGGCTAAGCCTGGCTGCTAATGAGACATACTCAGCTTTACTCAGAATCCTGATGTTGCTATCACATGAACTGTCTAACTGGGTGGCACAAGCGTGCCATACATGGGGAGATACATTTATGCTTGGGGCAATCATGTCTCTAGTGGGAAGCAACAATGTCAAACGACTGATACAACAAAGGGTATCAGATACATTTGCAGGAATGTAGTTCCAAGTATACTGGTTACATGTAAAAAACCATGCTGAAGGCAAAGTAACATGAGCATACATTGAATTAATATTCTGTGGGTTATTGCAAGTCCAAGTGCTGTTGCCGGGGTTGAGGCAACGGCGCTGTGGCCCTTCGACCGCGGAACAGCCTGTCATGCGAGCACAAGTAGAGTTCGGGCTGACCGCCACTCGGGGTGTGTACAGAGTGGCCCTTATCAGCCGGTAGGACTTTTGTGACTTGGGTTCACCAGTGTGCGTACGTTGAAAAGGCAGTCTTGTAAAACGGACCAAATATCCGCTTCACCAACCAGTCACCGTTCCTGATGCACGCATCTGGGGAGTGACACACCGGGATGAGACAAGTGCTCAGAATAGAGGCAGAATTAGTGGCCTGATCAGTGGCAAAAATCGGACTGATTGATGAGGTTCGCCAATCTTTCCCAAACATTGTAATGCATCCGGGCAGAGAGATCTCCACCTGGCATCAGGTTGTTGGCTTCCAGTGAAGCTGCTTGAACCCCTCCCCCCGCAAGCAAGGAGAGGATCAAGATGATGGTGGTCATCATGGAATTAGCAGCAATCAGGGAAAAGGCTGCAATCAAGATGTTCTCCGGCGTCGGCTCCTTGTCCTCCCGCCGAACGGCGTCCGCCGCCTCCTGGCACAGGGACTTGGCCATCCCCCAGGTGATCTTCGGCACTGTCATCTGCTGTCGTCGCCTCCTCCGCTTGGCTCTCCCCGTCAGGGTTAATTCCTCCATCTCCGGTATTGGATCCGGGACTGCCTGGGTCCACACCATTGGACTCGAAGTGAGGCTTGACACACCGGGCTGGAATCGGTCTTCACGTGCCGTGGTTTGCCCATGGCTGCGAAGCAGGAAAGGAGATGCTGTTCCACATGGGAAGCCGTTTCTCCCTTCTGTGCCGTAGCCCAAACGAACTGTGAAAATGTGTCAATGCAAACGTGCATGTACTGCCATCTGCCAAAATGTGGAACGTGTGTGACATCCATCTGCCACACCTGGTTGGCCTCTGTCCCTCGAGGGCCCCCCTACCGCCCCTGCACAATGTGGACAGGAACGGACTATGCCCTGGGCTTGGGAAAGTGGCAGGTTGAACTGCCGTGCAAGTGTTTGGTATTCTGATGAAAGAATACATGACTCTGAATTGGAGTCGTGAAGACTCCCAAAACTGACCATTGCTGAATTTCTTTTGCGGCCGCATCCGCTCTGCTATTGCCCGCGGAAATCGGTCCAGGCAAGTCCTGGTGGCTTCTGATGTGGGTGATATAGAGCGCTTCGGTGCGGTTCCGTAAATGAAATTGAGTCATGAGGAAAAGACTCAACAAGTTCTTGTCTATCACGGGAGTGATGTACGCTCCCGGTAGACTGTGAAACAAATTCCTAACATACTGGCTGTCAGTGATTATGTTCAAGCGTTCTTTGGCAAAGGTGCGCAAGGCGAGGTTCACTGCCGCCAATTCCGCCCACTGCGTGGATTTCTGCAGAAGAGTTAGAAGTGTGTGCCAAGCCTGGCCCTCTTGCCAAGTAAGAACACCATATGTACGACCCCCATCAGTGAAAACTGTCCTAGCCCCCTGAAGTGGAACCAGGGACATTAATTCACACAAACTGATTGTCTGCGTTTGAAGCGAGATGAGTCTGGGGTCTTTTGGCAAATGGTATGCCAAACATCCAGTGAATCCTTCCAATGCAATTGGAAGTGAGTCACCAAGCTGCATCAGTTGCTGAATTTGCTCTTTTGTGAATGGGACCACGATTTTCGCTAAGTCGTGCCCTGAGATATCCCTAGCTCTCAGCCTTTCTCGGTAAATCACCGTGGAGACCAGTTCCTGTGGAGGAACCATGTTTCGGGAAGAGGTGTGTGGTAAATACACCCATTCCATGATATTCGCCCCCCGCTTGGAGTCTACCCCGAGAGCTCTGGTGAACATGGATCCGGTCCGGACAATGTACAGGTTTAGAACAGGAGCATATGGCCCCTAGGCTAATCCTGTCCACCCATCTCTGGCTGAGAACTTTGTTGACCTTTTCGAGAGTCAAGCGCGCCTCTCGAGGAATGTGTATCCGATCTGCCGGCTGCTTACCTAGCGTTAGCAGCGAGAAGAGCGGCTTTAGAAGGTCCGTATCTAGCCTAAAATACGGTCTGGCCCAATTGATATTCCCCAGAATCTTTTGCAATTCTACAAGGATGACTGAATCCTTTAAGTTGATCTGTGGCAAAACTAGTGCTGTGAAAGAACGAAGAAGCCGATGGCCCAAGTATGAAAATGGCTCGGTTCTCTGATCTTTCTCCGGGGCAATGAGTAACCCTTTTCCCCCCAGAGTGGCCTGGAGGTTTTTAAACATTTCGCTGCCGAGTTGCGGAGCTGCGACCAGGATGTCATACATGAAATGACACACTAAGACTGTGGGATGAAGGTTTCGGAACTTTTCCAGTGCATTGTGAACGTAAATTTGGCACAGGGTGGGTGGGTTGAGCATCCACTGTGGCAAATATTTCCATGCATAATGTTGCGTAGGCTCTCTGTGGTTCACAACTGGCACTGTAAAAGCGAACCTTTCCTGATCCCTAGCATCTAAGGGAATGGTATAAAAACAGTCTTTTAAGTCTACGACCAAGATCTCCCAACCCTCAGGGATCATGTTCGGATTCGGGATGCCGCATTGAAGCTGACCCATTGGCTGGATACATTTATTGATCTCTCTTAGATCGTGAAGGAGTTGCCACTTCCCTGAGACTTTTTCTTGATAACAAATATGGGCGAACTCCAAGGACTAGTGGACTGTTCTATATGTCCTGCGTCTAGCTGTTCTTTCACCAGCTGTTTCAGGGCGACTAATTTTTCCCCTACTACCGGCCATTGTTCTACCCAGATTGGCGTGTTGGTAAGCCATTTAAGCGGTAGAGCCATTACCCGAAGGTAAGAGTGGCACGGTACTGCTGCAAGATGTCTCGCCCCAAAGGTTGACGTGCACGTCCAAAATGTGCGGCCGGATGACCACTGTGCCGTCAGCTTTGGGGATCGTGACTTCTACCCAATTCTGGCTTCTAAATGCTTCTTGAACACCGCCTACCCCCCACACATCGGAGACCGGCTCGAGAGCCTACTCACGCGGCCACTGACTCTGGCTGACCACGCTGACATCAGCTCCGGTATCTACCAGCCCATCAAAAGGTTTTTTATTTAAAAATACCTTTATGACTGGCCGCCGCTTCCACTCTATGTTGGTTTCTACTGCCGCTAAGACCTGGTATCCTTGCACTGCCCCTTCTGCTCTCGAGCGGTCTTCCGACCCGGACTCTAAGCTGTCCCTGAGCCTTTCCTGGCTGCCTGCTGGTGAGTGACAAGGAACCATGATCAGTTGCGCTAACGTGTCTCCCTTGTGAATGGTTTGGGGTAGGTATCTCCAGAGTTGAACCTGGAGATCACTGGAAAATTGGAGCCAATGACTCCCGGAATTACAAGAATTCCGTGCGTTCCTGCAATACTACGGGGCAAAACTAAACCTATGTAGCCTTTAGGCAGGGGTCCCATGTACTGGGAATTGACCAGATAGACTGTGCCTGGAAAGTCACATGTGACTTCTGCCTGGCAAGTCAAATCTAGTCCCGCACTGCCTCTATGGCTGGCCTGCACCTCCGGAATGCAGGGAATGTGACCGAAATTTAATCCAGCTCTGGCTCTCCCAGAGCGATTGAGGTCTCTGTTTGGACCGGGGCCAGAGACAAGCCCATGTTCCGGTTTCCCGAATTCGGGCAGTTCCTGGCCCAGTGGAAGCCTTTATTGCATCGGGGACAAGGGGTGGACGGAGCCTTGGGACAGCTGGCATTTTGGCCGTTGCCCTTGGTGGATCGGCATTCCCAAGCGAAATTACCAATCTTGCCACAATTGTGACATGCTACTTTGGTCTTGCCTTTGGGTTTCCTACCGCCTTGCACCACCGCTGCCAACAGACCCATTTTGTAGGAATCTATACCCATGTTGGCACAAGCCCTAATCATGTCTGTGAGAGTCAGATCGGGATGATTGCCAGTGACTGCAAGACCTTGCGGCAGTCATGGTTGGCGTTGTCTTTTGCCAACTTCATCATGAGCTCCTGTTGGGCTTGCTCATTGTCAATTTGTCTACTGACTGCTTCCTCCAATCCATTGATAAAGTCCATGTAGGACTCCTGGGAACCCTGTTTGACTGCTGTGTAATTTTTGGCTGCTTTGCCAGCTGCTGGGACCTTGAGATAAGCCCTGAAGGCTGTCTCAGATGCCAAATGAAGGGTGGCAATTGGCAAGTCAGTCTGCGCATCAACGGATTCGAATGGACCTGAACCATATAGCTGGTCAGGGATTACTGTTCCGCCCATTCTGGCAGCCCTTGCCTGAGCTTTGAGACAATACTCGCTGTCCCATAGCAAATACTGGCTGGGGTTGAGCATCATTCACATGACGGCTTTCCAGTCATATGGAATGAGCATCATAGTTTCACACACTTGCTGAAGCGTGCCCCTGGTGAAGCGACTCTGAAGTCCTGTCTCTGTGATTGCCTTCCATATAGCCATAAGCAGCTTATACGGAACTGGTGAATGGGTTGTTTGCTGCTGACCTGTGAGGGCATCTACCTCTATGTGGACTGGGCATATCTGCCTAAAATCAGCTAGTTCTTCTGCTGGCAACTCCCCCTTACTGGTTTCTTCCTCAACCATGCGCTGGATGGATCTCTTGGAAGTCTGGGAACTTTTAACTGTCAGAGAAGCGCCAGCGCTTCTCATACCATGCATTCCTTGATTTGATTGATTTGATTTGATTTATTTGATTTATATGCCGCCCTTCTCAGCACATGCCGACTCAGGGCGGCTCACAACACATCAAACAAAATACAATACAAATACAATATAGCAAAAATACAATAGCAAATAATAACTCAATAATACAATACAAAAGAAATACAAAAGAAAGAAGAAATGGCAGCAGAGTCTCGCTGCCTCAACGGCCTTCCAAGTCCTGGCCGGGGGCAGCTGGAGGCGTGGCAGGTCCCAGGAACGCCGGCGGTGGTCTCGGCGTTCGGCGCTGCCGGGGTCCCTCCACCCAGCCAGGAGGGCCGGAGGCGGCGGCAAAGTCTCGCTGCCTCAACGGCCTTTCAAGTCCTGGCCGGAGGCAGCTGGAGGCGTGGCGGGTCCCAGGAACGCCGGCGGTGGTCTCGGCGTTCGGCGCTGCCGGGGTCCCTCCACCCAGCCAGGAGGGAAAGGAGGCTCATTTGGCTGTTATTGACGCTCATGATGACTCCAGTGGCGGCGCAGCCACGACTGATCTCCTCCACGGCGATGGAGTAGGCCAGGTAATCCAGTCCCGCGCCTCTGTATTTCTCAGGCACGTCCATGGCTAGGAGTCCGAGTTGCCCCATTTTCTTGATCTGTTCGGCAGGAAATCGGTGCTCCTTATCCAGCTGGGCGGCGATCGGGGTTAACTCCTTCAGAGACGTCTGCAGCTGTCACTGAGGGAAAGCTCCCTACACTACCCTGCTTGAGCTGAAATGACGGATAGAGAGCCATTGGGGCTGATGGCTCTGACTGCACTGGGGGTTCCTCAGCCTCTATCTGGACTGGGTCTACCTCTGCTAAGAGCTTCCTACACTTGCTCCACGTGCTGATTATGCTACCTGGAGCTCTAGGTGCTTGCTGAATGCAGGCTCCTATTCTGTCCCAAAGTTTGAGATTAAGCATGCCTGTTTCTGGATAAAGCAGACAATTTTCCCCCAAGTACACCAAAAGATCCACTGACTGGGCGCTGTGAATGCGTATATGATATACCCTGGCCAGGGCCTTGAACTCCATTAAGTGAGTTCTCTGGTTAGCGGTCGGACATTGTCGCTGAGGACAAGTCCCCATATTACCTGCCGGTCCTTTGAAGCGACTTAATTAACGGCAGAGCAAATACATTGTTCCATGTTATCCGGGGTAAACAAGTGGCTAGTATTGGCTCTAGGGCTTAAAGTAATCCGCAGGTGCGAGATTGCCTATTACGTGCCTAGCGCGTTAGTCATTAGCTCTCTAGTGTCCAAGCAGTTTGTCAGATCAGCTATTGGTGAATTAAACTCTATCTAATATTCCGCTCCCCCAATTTCTGTCCCCTCAGGAACCCCTGGTAACAATGTGATCACCCTTTACTGGGGTTCTGTCAGGGCCAGTTATGCCAATTGTGTGCGCGGATCCCACACATAAGCTTTTCTGAATGCAAGAAACAATACTAAAATATGTTTAAAAGCAACAAGTAATCTCATTTTAGCAACTCCCTTTTAGAGAACCAGTCATTGAGGAAAAGCCTGCCTGAAGAGAAAGGACTCCACCTGCTTGTAGAAGAACAGCAGCCTGCCTCCTGTCAGAGGGAATTCCAGAGTTTGGGAACAGTGACAGAGGAGGCCCTTTGTGGTGTCTCCTCCAAACACGCTTGTGTGGGTGGTGGGATAGACAGAAAGTCCTCCCCTGAAGATCTTAAAACACCTGGGCAGGCTCATCATCACAGGTCAAGAACACAGAACCTATTCTTTTGTGTGCAAGAAGTAAGCATATCTGAGATTATTCTTTCTGCCTCTTTAGCATCTTCTAAGGTATGCTCCTTTTATCATAATCCTTTGTAGGAATATGACAAAATGTGACTCATTCTCCAGAC
This sequence comes from Bradypodion pumilum, assembly GCA_035047305.1. Classification (NCBI taxonomy): domain Eukaryota; kingdom Metazoa; phylum Chordata; class Lepidosauria; order Squamata; family Chamaeleonidae; genus Bradypodion; species Bradypodion pumilum. The sequence goes on from JAWDJD010000001.1 coordinate 200,332,083, forward strand.
TTCCTTTCTACCAATGAGAAAAGGATTTAGAATTTAGATTGGGGATTCCCAAACTATGGACCACAGGCTGGATCTGGCCTGCAGCACCTAATAATCTGACCCGCACCACCCTCAGCACTCCTGGAAGCAGAGGTACATGCACAAAACACTGCCATAACTGCACCCACATCAGTCACAAATGTGTTTCGTGCATGTATGAGCATGTTTTACTTCCGCTTCTGGTGTGAGAAGCCACGTGACTGGCCCGCTCAACCATGTGACTGGCCTGCAGCCTGAAAAATTTGGCCGCCCCTGATTTAGATCAATGCTCCCAAGAAACAGACCAATTCACTCTTCCCAACCTTCACTGAACCTCTCAAACAGAATTTGTTCCCAATATACGAGAAATTTACTAAAACACAGGTAGTTGTTCCCAGTGCTGAAAATGGAAAGTTGACAATGGAGATAACAAAGCTCATGTCATGAGGCAAACCATGGGATTGAATTGGGAGATCTAAAAAATACACACCACATAGCATGGCCATTCAAGCCTGCGTGCGCTGAAACAGCGCATCTTCTTCTTCATTGCATCCTCTTTTACCCTTTGGATGTTGAGGGAAACGGTGCATCTGACCCCCTTAAAAAAGAACTGCAAGCATCTTCACCCATTTACTGTGTGTTACCACAGACAAACCTGGATTCCTCCCACCAGCAATTATTTTCTTGGTTCCTCCTGAAGGCATAGTAACCCTTTTCCATTTCCTCTGTCTTGAGTGTAATGAAGCCACAATAGATTTTATAGTGAGTTTGATAAAGCTTCAAGGTAGGCGACTTTCTGTTTTCCGGAGCATATTGTTTGTTTTCATAAGGAGACTGGGAGGGAAGATGAGTTACTGCCACTGGAACACATGGAATTGCCATTCATTCATTTACAGTCCAAACGAGGCAGCTTTAAAATGTCTCATAATATTTTTATGACAATGGAAATAAAATGGCTTAGTCATAGGTGGAAAGACCAATTGTTTTAATGTGCAGAAAACGAGCGTCAATCCCTCACCCAAAATAATTACTGCTGATCCTTCCTCTCACCTTTTCACACATGTTTCTCTAGGTTTCTTGGTTATTAACCATCTTTTCCGCCCTCCATCTCTGCACACAAACTTCTTTTCAAAGGCCCACCTCAATCTTGTTTCTCTGCATAATGTCACTTAATAATTCCCGAAGGGGAAATGTCACACTTCCTGCTTTTGCTTTCCAGTTTGAACCCAGAATCCAATTATAAACCCATTAAACAGTGGTAAAACACTCTCAGTTGGGAGTATGTCTCTTCCACCCCCACCCACCGCCGAACTACATTCGCAGTATCCATTTACAGCAGCCCTGGAAAAATATGGTGCTATATCAGCATTGACAGGGTTTATATAAAAAAGAAAGTCTGCAAACTTGGTGACATAAGAGAGTCTCTCATTGTCTGCCACTAAGCTCTCCTACTCCTCCCTAAAAGCAAAAGTGTTTTATATTATAAATTGTAAATGACTACTAGCCAATTCTGAACCTTGGGTTACGAACGCCTTGACTAAAGTAATTTCACTATATGAAAGGAAATCCATTGAAAATAATGCCTTGTGTTACAGATTTGAATTGTGCAAAATTCATATCTTGAAATGCAATTTCCCATAGGAATGCATTGAAAACCAAGTAATCCATTCCAGCGGTCAGAAAAAAAGGTTTTCAATGCATTCCTATGGGGAAACAATGCTTTGAGATACATTTTTTTTTTGTAATAGCTGTTTCTATACCCTGTGACAGGAGGATACCCTATTTGGGTTTTGTGATCCAGGGCCACAGGCTAATTCTGTGGACTATGCACAAGCATCCTTGCCACTGGACCAAGTGGTGGACTAATGCCCTCAATCCAATGTCTCCCACTGTCTAGAATTCCAGGATGCTAAGATTCCTTGTTCTTACTTTGCTCATGTTTCATTTCTTCCCTTTCCTATTGCTGCTTGAGGCAGTAAACCAACATCTGGCACCAGCCTGACCACACATCTGCATTGATCTTCAGCAGTAAGAACTACTGCTGACTCTCCTGCTTAGTTTTAGCAAGGGTGGTAAATAAAAATAGCCTGGTCTTCATAACTGAATACCATTCTTTATGGAGAGATTTGCAGTAAAATTTTAAAAGATAAAGGTAAAGGTCTCAAAAGCCAGTCATGTCTGAGTCTAGGGTTCGGTGCTTACCTCCGCTTGCAGCCAAAGTGCTAGCCCTGTTTGCATCTGCAGACGTTTCTGTGGCCATCTGACAGGCATGACTAGATGCGGGAGCACACAGAATGCTATTACCTTCCCACTGAATTGGTACCTATTTATCTACTTACAATTTCTTGCTTTTAAGCTGCAAGGTTGCCAGGAGCTGGGACAGAGATTGGAGCTTACTTCATTGTGCAGCACTCGGGTCTCGAACTGCTGACCTGCCAACCTTCCAGTTGACACATTCAGTGTCTTATCCACTAAGCCACTGCAGTCCCTGCAATAAAAGATTACTTGCTTCTTATTTGTTGCAGTTTTTATTTTTCCCAGCGCTTCTCTCGACTAGAACTCCTGGTCACCAACAGCTATGCTGACTCTGGGATTCTGGGACTTGAAGTCTAAAAAAACCCTATTCTAACATCTGCTTCTTCTTATAGTTCTTTACTGTGACTGGAAAGTGCTCAAAATAGAGCATGTTTTCAGAAAGAAGACTGTTTCCCACAATCCTTCTACAGACACACTAGGTGGGCAACCTGTTTGAGAGCCAGTCTTGGCATTGTTCATGTGAAGATGGGAACTCTATTATAACATAGCCAAAGGCCATATTAATGGCTGCAGAGCTGAGATCTAGAGGTACATTCATGTGCCGAGGTCTATTAAGCTGCAGTTCCTATCATTCCTGTCTCCAAAGAATATTACACAATTTCTTACATTAAGGATTGAAAAATCTCTTCAGCTGAAAATGAAAACAAATGCCCAGTTCTTGAGTTTTCACTAATACATCTAATTTTGAAATGCAAATTTTAAATGGAAAATTTCAGGAATAGATTTGAATTTGGAATGTACAATTACTTATCTCAAAGTTCAAAATGTGAGTGCTTAACTTGTTGACACTTTGCATTTGTTTTAGTTTTGCAGACAAGATGTGATATGTCACAAAATGTCAGATAATGTTAAATATGGCATTAATCCCAATCCCAATATGGATTGTCCATCAAATAATGTCAGATACTTCATACAATTGATTGACATCAACAGATACAATCAAATACTAAATATCAGTGCATACCAATTATCAAATTGCATCAAATATAAAATATGCTTCTACAAAATATATACTTAGCATATTATTTCTTGGTCCCAAGCTCAGATGAAAAAGGAGCAGGGATGGGTGTTGGGTTAGCACTCTGGCATCATAAAGGTAAAGGTTTCCCTTGCTCAAAAGCCAATCGTATCTGACTCTAGGGTTCAGTGCTCATCTCTGTTTATAGCCAAAGAGCCAACTTTGTCTGCATCTACAGTCATTTCCATGGACATGTGGCAGACGTGCCTTGACACCGGAGTGCACAGAACACTATTTACCTTCATAAAGCATTATTGCTAAAGAAATAATGTGGAGGCTCATTGCCCAATATGCTGCAGTGGCGGAGATGAACACAGCATGAGAAGGAACAATTACTATATTATTTCTGTCAAATAATATACTGCAGTTTTGTGTTATGGCCTTACACACATGTTTTAACTCTTGGTCGCTTTTTATTGTAATAGATTTGCATCATAGAATCCTTACTTGTGTTATGCCTGAATATTTTCACTGATTCTAGTCAGCGAAAGCATGTCAGTTCTCATTCATTTCAATAGAACAATTAAACATCTTCTGTCTTTCCTGCTAACACAAATAGGATTTGATGGTGTTCTGAATTTGACTAGACTATGTTTTTGCTAGATTATTTCAACTGTTGAACATGCTTTGGTTATTAATATCAAATATTAAAATACATTTCGATGCACAGCTTGTTGTCATTCATTTTGCTGTTGGCATCTATAGTGACTTTTTTCAGTTGGCAACATCTGAAATATAAATACTTTCAAAATGTATATATTTGTCTCAGATATTGCCAAATATGGAATACTTTGACATTTTGATTATCAAATACTGTCACTTGTCAAAGATTCATCTCAATGCTATAGATATCAAATAGGCCACTGATTATTTAAACATTCAGCAAGTTTGAATAGGAGAAATATATGGAACAATCATCTTTCTGCACAGTCAAAAGTAACTTGTGGAAGTGTGTAGTTCTATAAATTTTCTTGTTGAATCTGGAGAAGCGAGAGGTTTGTAGCATCCACAACTCGAGTGTGATTCTTCTGATATCAGATGAAACTGCTTCCACTGTGGTAATGGATTCTGACTGATGCAATGCCAGGAGTTTTATTATTGTGTTATTATTTAAGAATGTAAACTCTTCTTTCCTTTGAACATATGGCAAGTGCTTGATTTGCATAACTTTTTGAGACAGTTTCACGTTCCAGAATGATACATATCTTCAAACAGATTATTATTCTAAGAGAAAGAACCTCAAACTGGGAAGCTGCAACATTACTTTTCTCTTTGAGGAGATTTATCTTCTTTAATTTCAAGTAACCCTAGGTTTAACTCCTATTGGATTTTGCCCCATTTGTGAGGTAACATTTCTTTGAAGAGAGGACTTCATTTCCGTACAAGCTTATTTGAACATTCCAGTCTGGTATAAATGTGGATTCACATACTGACAGTACTGAAATTTCTCCTCCTCCACTGCAGGCCAGCACTGCAGGTAGATATATCAGTCCGCCAGGGGCTGTGTAAACCTGTTATTGTTGTCTCAACCTTCAGGAGGAGTGTTGTTCAAGTCATCAAACAATCTGCACACCAAGTTCCATGTATGATGCTGAGCTGTGTTTTTGTCAGGTTGCGCAGGTCTGCATCCTCTCAGCAGATTCTGAGTAATAGTTAGGGTGAATAATTGGGTTGCATCAGCAGTATCCCTTTCTGAAGCCTGAGACCTACAGTAGAGAAGAAGTTCCAAAACCTGAATCTCATGGCTACAAGCCCTGTGACATCTCTTGTGATGTCACAAGGAGCAATTCCTTCAACAACCATAGCACAATTCATTTGTTCGTTCATTAAATTTCTACACAGACCATCTAGCTTAAAAGCTACTCTAGGTGGTATACACAATTAAAAGCATATAAACAGTACACACAGGCAGGTGGTAATACAATACAATAACTTGAGAAAAAACATTGGGAAAAGTCTCCCCAAAAGCTTCTTTTCATTTGCTTCTTAAAGGAAAGGAGGGAAAGAGAATTTCATGAGGAAACATGTTCTATAGTGAGGGTACTACCACCAAGAAGGCCCAGTTTCTTGTTGAAGATTTTCTGGCCTCTTTTGGGGGTATGTATCCTCAATCACAGAAACCCAGTGGGTCTAGTATAGTGAGGGTGAACCTTGGTACTCCAGGTGTTCTGGAACTTCAATTCCTAGAATCCCTTATCAGCAGGAGTGCTGACTTGGGCTTCCGGTAATTGGAGTCCAAGAACATATTGAGTGCCAAAGTTCACCATCACTGATCTAGTATGACCAGCAGTTAAATTAAGATGAAAATGTTCCAGCAAGTTGCAAAAGTGACATTTGGTATTGATTTCAATCCCCACCTGTTTATTGTTCTTAGATTATGTGTGTATAGGAAAATTGTACGGTACAATGGGTAAATCCTTGGACTATTGGCAGGTAAGATTGTTATGGCAGTTGGGAGAAGGAAACCAACCAATATACAAATATTCCCACAGACGCAGCCAGACAGGTCATACAGGAGGCACTTGAATCCAGAGAGTCGCCCACACCATCCAATGCATTTTCTTATCGGTCTATTAAATATAGTTCTCAAAAATAACTATTTTATGTTTGGCAATTCATTCTATCATCAGACAAAGGGAGTAGCCATGGGGACAGCCCTGGTACCCAGTCTCACTAATATTTTTATGATAAATTTTGAAAAACAATATATTTACAATCAGGAAATCAATCCATACTTGTCACATATTCTCCTGTATAAAAGGAATATAGATGACCTGATCTTTATTATGGATACCCAGGACTATGTCAAACAATTTGTTCTTTGGCTTAACCAACAGAATGAAAATCTAAAATTTGCCCACCAGACAGACTCCTCCTCTCTTCAATTCTTAGACCTAAATGTATATATCTCCAGTGACAGAAGGTTAAGTGTTAGCTTGTATAAAAAACCCATAGATAGGATGGCTCCCACCATCCACCACGTCAAAAACAATATCCCATATGGGTTATTTGCTAGGGCAAAAATAAACTCAACAACTAACGATGACTTTTTGGCAGCTGCTAATATGATCAGCTCCACTTTAATTAGAAGAGGGTTTCCAACACATATTGTAACAGGCAATTTTTCAAAAGATCAACAAAACACCTAGGGCTAATCTATTTAGATGAAAAGAATGAGGAGGCGGAGCCTCTATCTGCACTTCATTTGAATTCTCCCCTCTTCCACAGAAAATCAAGAGAACCATCTACAAATATTGGCACATAGTACAGGATTTACCAGGATGCCATAGTAAACCTTATAGGTTTCAGGGAAAAAGGACTTTAAGTAATATATTGACAAGATCAGATCACACTGCCCGAGATTCCAGAGACGCACCCTTAGCAATGGGGCATTATTGTTGTTACAGCTGTATTCAATGTAGATACTCTTGGGAAACAAAAGAGGTGGAAATACCAGAAAAGAACTATACCTTTAAACTGAAACAATTTAGCAATTGCAACAGCGCCCAGGTGGCATATATGATAGAATGCCCATGCCAAAAAAGATACATCGGTCAAACTTCTTGTTCAATCAAAATTCAAATATCGGAACATAGATCCAAAATATGGGGACATGATCTACAAGTGCCCCTTACTGCTCACTTTTTAGAATGAGGTCACTCAGATAGAGACATTAGGTTCGTTGTATTAGAACAAGTCCATCCGTCCAAATACGAAAAGACTAATCTTAATAAGAGATTATTACAGCGCGAAGCCTTTTATATTCATTTATTTAACACCCTGGCTCTGCAAGGTCTCAATTCAGAAATTGAATTATCATTGTTTCTGTAGACTATAGGTATGCAACATCAGGTTGTAAGTAATGGCGCTCAATCCGCTCTGGAAATGACTATCAGAGGATATTGTTAGCCACCTGTCAGTGTAAATCCTCTATAATAACCATTGTTAATTTAGATTTAATTGACGTCCTAATGCACAATATACAGACACCAGGCAATGGATGCAGGTTATAATCTATTGAATGAATTGGTAAGCTAATATAGTCTTCACAATATTTTATGTTCAATTTATGCTCAACCAGAAAGATATGCCATTGATGTCCCCCCCCCCATGTCTGGTAAGAATGCAAGCGCGGTGCCAAAATGGCCACCGCACTCTTTATGGCCCCCCCCACTGGACTTGGACATCCGGGTAGTTAGGGGGCGTGGCCAGCACCCTTTAAAAGGGGTGGCCACGAGGCAGCCGCGCTGCCATTTTGCGATGCGACGGAGAGGAGAAGTTTTTCCCCACTTGCTCCGTCGCTCTTCCCTTTAGCCGGGAAGCCTTTTTCGGCAGCAGTTTTTTCTTCCCTTTCTTCGGCTTCCCAGCACTTCGCAGCAATGCCTTCCAGGAAGAAGGCAATTGGGAACGCGGTTCGTTCCTCGCGGAGGCGCCAGCCGGGTCGGAGGACCGCGACTGCGCCCACTCAACAGCCCCCCTTTCCGGGGGCGCCCGCTGGGACCGGCGGGATGGGGACGGTTGCTCCCTGGCCTGAGGCTGGGCAGCCTCAGCCTGGCCCTGCAGGGGATTCGGCCACCGGCCCGCTATCAGCGGCCACCGGCTCAGGCCTGGCGCATAGCCAGGCTGGGCCTTCGGGCCTGGGCATTCAGCTTCCAGCGGTGGGCTTCAATCAAGGGGGTTGGTTGGGTTCCCTTCCCTGGCAGGGCTTGCCCCCGGCCCCGCAGGGGCCGGTTGTTGGCGCATGGCCATATTCGGGCCCTGGGGTCCAGGGACCTGGCCCGGCACCAGCGACCAGTGGGCCGGCCGGCCCACCCATTAGTGTTGGGGGCTATGTGAATGTGGATGCCCTACTGGCCCGTGTAGCGGCCCTGGAGGCGTCTTTAAGGGTAGTTAATCCACCCGGGGCACCTTTTGGTTTGCAGGTCAACTCAGCGCTTGCCGGTACCCGGCAGGTAGTGGTCAGGTCCCATCTTCGAGCTCGGTTGCGGTCGCGAGCTCCGACGCCCACAGTGGGCCGGAACCCCCGGTGGGGGCGGCCCATGGGGGTGCAACTTGTGAGTATACGGTCCAATCTAGTGCACCCATGACACAACCCACAATGGGGGAAGGCTTGCAGTGGCCGTGGCCTCGCCTGGCTGGGGCGGCGGGGCGGCCGCCGCCGGCCCATCTGGGAACGGCCCCTCCACTCCAGGGCCCCTCTTGGGGCGGGGTACCCGGTCCTGCGGGGAACTTACTGGGGGTGGCGGGGCTGGTCCAGACTCCTTTCATGGTGCCCAGTACTGCCCATGTTCCAGTGTCGGCCTTGCCGACTGCAGGTTATTCGTTGCCCCTCGGGGACCACCTGGCCCAGGCCACCAAGGAAAAGATATGGCGGGGGGAGTACGTGGACATTTTCTCCCTCCTGAATAGAGAACCCACCAAGGAGGAGAGGGAGGGGCAGGATGAGAAGGACAAGGAGCAGTCCCGTCGACGTAAGCCGCCATGCACATGGGCCAACTGGTTACCCGCGTATCTTATATACATGGCGGTGTATCTCAGGACCCGGCCTGACCTGGCAATTCCGATGGTCCAGTATTTGGACAACATATACCGGGCGATGGTTGATTTCCCTGGCCCGTCGTGGTTGGCTTACGACGAGGAATTCCGTATGAGGGTGCCCCTACACCCTGAGATGAGGTGGGATGAGCCCTGCCAGAAGCTGTGGATTCTGTACATGACCCCCACGCGCCCGGCGCCAGGGGAGAGGTACCATTGTGGACATGCGGTCCAGCGAGCTGCTCCAGCCCAGGCACCCCGCCAGGTGGCGGGGCAGGGGGTTCCAGCCCGTCTGCTGTGCTGGAGCTTCTCGGCCAATGGTGCGTGTAACAGGAAGCAGTGCCGATACAGGCACGAGTGTCCCTCTTGTTCTGGCCCCCATGCCGCCTCCGCGTGTCCTAAGGTGGGCGGACTGCGGGGCAGAGGTAGAGGTGGACAGGGGGCCGGCAGAACTGCCGCAGAGGGAGCTGGTCAGGCAAAAGGCCCCCTCCCCAATTAACGTGGACATGTTGGAGCGTTGGCTCACGATGTACCCAAGGAGGGCAGACGCAGCTTACCTGCTTGAGGGTTTCCAGCAGGGGTTCCATATTCCTTTCGCGGGCGTCAGGTCCACTCAAGATGCACCCAACCTCTTATCACTCAGGGGAAGGGAGGAGGTGGCTGCCAGCAGCATTGCTAAGGAGGTTGCGGCTGGCAGGGTTGCCGGCCCTTTCCCTCTCCCGCCATTCCCCAACCTCAAGGTCTCTCCTTTGGGGTTGGTGCCCAAGAAGTCGCCGGGGGAGTTCCGTTTGATACACCACTTGTCTTACCCGGCTGGCCGTTCAGTCAATGATGCTATCCCTGACGACCTTTGTTCGGTCAGGTATACATCTTTTGACCAGGCTCTGCGCATGGTGCGCTCATGTGGCCCGGGTGCACTACTTGCTAAGTGCGACATCAAGTCCGTGTTCCGTCTCCTGCCAGTGCACCCGGGCGACTTTGAGTTGCTGGGTTTCAAGTTTCGGGGTGAATTTTATTTTGACAAAGCCATGCCTTTTGGCTGCTCAATTTCCTGCTCGGCGTTTGAGCGCTTCAGCACCTTCCTCCAATGGGCCTTTGTTCGCAGGTCAGGGTCCCGGTCTGTAGCCCACTACCTTGATGATTTCTTATTCGGGGGTGAACGGGGCTGGGACACATGCACACGTCTCCTGAACACATTTCAGACGCTAATGAAGGAACTCGGTGTCCCTTTAGCGCCCGAAAAGACCGAGGGCCCTTCAACCAAGCTCACATTCCTGGGGGTTGAGATTGACACGGTTGTGCAGGCATCCAGGTTACCTGCTGACAAGGTTTCACGGATCGTTGCACTCATTTCTGACTTGCTGGCAAAATGCAAGGTGTCCCTTCGGGAGTTACAGGTGTTACATGGCCACCTTAATTTCGCTTGCAGGGTTGTTGCGCCGGGCAGAGCTTTTGTTCGACGCTTGTGCGATGCCATGACTGGCTTGGCCAGGCCCCATCACAAGGTTCGACTGAACAAGGGCATGAGGGATGACATGCTCATTTGGCTCCAGTTCCTGAGGGGATTCAACGGGGTGTCCTTTTGGAGGTCTAACCTTTTGGTTTCCCCTCGTTTTCAGGTTCAGTCGGATGCATCAGGGTCCCTGGGTTATGGGATTTACTTCGAAGGGAAGTGGGCCTACAGCAAATGGCCGCCACACTGGTGGGGCACGGGTCGATTGCGAGATCTCACGTACCTGGAGTTTTTTCCTATTCTGGGAGCTTTGATGCTATGGGGCGAGGAGTGGGCTAATTCGGTTGTCCATTTCTGGTGTGACAATGCGGCGGTGGTCCACATTGTCAACTCACAGACGTCAAAATCTCCCAGGGTCAAGGAACTGGTTCGCCAGTTCGTGTTGCGCAGCCTACGCCTCAATGTGCTTTTCAGGGCTCGACATGTTCCAGGTATTAATAACGATATTGCTGACGCTTTGTCCCGCCTGCAGATCCCCCGGTTCCGTGCCTTGGCCCCGGACGCAGAGGAATTTCCCTCGCCGCTCCCGGATGAGATATAGACACTTGGCAAGGAGAGGTGAACCGGGCGATCGGCATGTCGCTCGCCCCCCGCACGCGTAAGGCGTATTACCATGCATTCAGTTCATTCACGGCCTTTTGTGCCCAATCACGGCTGCTGGAAAGTTGGCCCATCCCAGTGGCTCATGTCCTCCAATTTATGGTTTACTTACATACCCAGGGCTTGGCCCCCCGCACCATAGCATCCAGGCTGTCAGCGCTGGCATTCATGGCCAAGGTGGGTGGGTTTGCTGACAGCACAACTGATTTTCGCATACGACATGTTTTGGAAGGGGGGGTGCGGGAACGTGGGCGCAGCCCGGATGACCGCCACCCTATTTCCCCTGGGGTCCTTACCCAACTGGCACGGGGTTGGCATGACCTGTGTTTCGACAGGTATGAGGCAACCCTGTTTCACGCGGCTACTACGGTGGCATTTTTTGGAGCGCTCCGCATCAGTGAGCTGGTGCTACTGTCTAAGGCGGATGCGAGTCGTAGGGCACTGGAACTCGAAGATGTCTATGTTTCCGATGATTGGGCTCAGCTGAGGATACGCTCCTCTAAGGTTGATCAGCAGGGTGTAGGCAGTGGTGTAAGACTGCTACAATGTTCCATGGCTGACATCTGTCCGGTTGGTGCCCTACAGGAGTTCCTTGCACTACGTAGTATGCACCCTGGCCCGTTTTTCTGTCACCAAGATGGGTCTCCCCTTACTAAATTTCAATTTTGGAAGGTGACCTGTAAGGCACTAGCCAGTGTTGGCCTCCCTGGGGCTCGTTACGGCACCCATTCATTTAGGATAGGAGCGGCTTCCACCGCAGTGGCGTTTGGGTACTCAGGGGCCGAGATATGCAACATGGGACAGTGGGGATCATGATGTTTTCAGTTGTATGTTCGCCCTTTTCAACAGTGAGTACCAGTTCAGTCACGGCCCTGTTTCCTTTTTTCCTTGACAGACCCTGGGTGTCGTCTTGCACCGGTGACAGTATGGCTGGTGGGCCACAGCTATGTGCACAGGGCAGCGCAGTTTGCTGCGGCGACAGAGTGGGGACCCCGACTGGGACTAGGTGCATCCGCAAGTCTCAGGTGGTACGGTAAGCGCGGAATGTTATGGCGGGAACTGTTGCCATTCCTTTTCTCCATCTGGGATGCTGACCCGCCTGATGTCCTGATTATACACCTCGGGGGTAATGATTTGGGACAGGTCACGGGCCTATCGCTGAAGCATGCGATTTGCGGTGACCTGGCCTACCTGCATTATGTGTGGCCCGCCACAACCCTGATTTGGTCGGACATGGTACCGCGGCACGCTTACAGGGGAGGGTTTAACCTCCAAGCCCTTGATCGGGCGCGGTGTCTGGTGAACAGGGCTATTGCCCGGTTCTTTAGGGACAAGGGTTGGGGGCGCGTCATAAGACACCCCACCATCAGTCTCCAAAATTATGAGTTGTACACAGGGGATGGGGTCCATCTGTCGCCGGGAGGTATGAGCCTCTTGTTAGGAGATTGGCGAGCAGTCCTGTTGACCGAGCTGACGGTCGGGGGGGGGGGCGGTGAGCCTTTATTGAAGCCTCCCCGTGTGGCGGGTAGCACTGGTAAGGTAAACATTTATGACCCACAGGTATCCGGCAGGTTCGCAATTGACTGGACAACACTAGACAGGCACAAGTTGGTTAACGTTGTCCGGTCAACGATGAACCAGGCAATGGGGTGATGGCATGAGCTGGGCAGCAGGCATCACCCCGTTATTTTACGGATACGCATCAGAGGGTGGGGTCACTAGTTAGATTATTGACTACGGTCAACAATTTGTTTGTTGTCAACAAACAAATTGATACAAATTGATACATTGTAACCAATTGCCATTGGCAATTTTGGGTGGAACCTTACCAGTGTTACTTCGGCCTGCTTGCCTTAAGAATTATGATTGGTTGAATACCAATAGAAATTTATAATTCGGACTAGGGCATGAATCAATAAATGTGGCCCAATGCCGTTATCCACTTTTACCAGTGTCTGAGTCCTTTATTGGGGGGTGCGCCTGCAATGCATGTATAGATGTATAGCTTCATAAAATGTATAAGAGCAATCGCTTGTATTGTGTTATATGAAAACTACTAGCTGTATTATACACTTTTTAATTAATTATTTTAACTACTTGTAGATTCCTTGATGAAAGACAATTGGTCTGAAAAGCTTTATTTACTGGGATAGCTTTGGAAATATTACTTCTACAAGGTTCAAGGTTTTGCAAGAGATTTTAAGTACATGAGAACTAACAATTACTGGATTGCGTTTTGCATACTTTTCTTCTGAGCATTATATTTTTGAAAATTCTTCTTCTTCTGGGTGTTACATTTTTTGAAAAGGAAATTGAAAATTATTATTATTATTATGAGTGCTACAATTTTTCTTGAGATTCATTCCTACAAGCAAAGGAAAAATAAATTATTTTCAAATTTTTTAAATTATAAGATAATAAAAAATGTTTTTTGAACTGTTAACCACGTCTACGTAAATATTAGTGTGCCAATAGTGTTTCATCACAAAGGTTTTTCTGCATTCCTCATAGTTACACTGTTTGCCCCCTCTTTTCTCTCGTAGCACTTTATCTCAACTATCCACTGATTTGAGTAATCAAAGTTAATGACACTGCAGTCTTTAAATATCTGGTGAGACAAATACTAGTATGGGGATGGGTTGTTTGTTTGGTTTGTTGGCCATTTGTTTGGTTGATTTTGGTCTTTTTGTATTCCCTAAAGTACTTAAAGAAATTATTTTAAAACACGATAGCACTGTTTAAGCTAAAAATCCACTTGTTTATGTTTTCCTAACCTGAAACACTACACCAAACAGTTCAACCAGCTCATGAAGAGTCAGATGGAAAAATAAACAAGATTACCAAAGGCTGTTCTGCCTCTACGCAAACATTTCCAAGACTTCACAAAATAACTTCAGAGTTTGGAAAGGTTGACAGTAACACCATGACATTAGTTTTAAATCTTTAAGGCATTCTAATTCCTTGATTGTAAACCATTAAGAAACCCATTCACTAACCTGTTGGATGGCTCAATCACCCAACATTAAAATATTGCTTAGGTTAGCTGAAAATGACCATGTTAATCCAGTAAGAGGTGGTAACATACAATTGTTTGCCATCCAAGTTTTCATTGTAGCTGAAAAATTTAATGGGTTTGGTAACAAATTGATTGTTTAACTAATTATTTCAGAGGATTGGCCTCTCTTTTATCTCGCCTGCTACAGAAAGCCTTGTCAGGGAAACTAAACATAAACTATTGCTATTTAGTAGACCAATTGAGAGACTTGCCAGACATTGAGAAAAAAATTCTTTTTCAAAAAGAGCCCTACCATGAGGCAATGTAAAGCATGTGCATTGAACATTGTTTTTTGGGTGCTGCTAAGGGTAGCCCATGGATTAATTTGATTACAGTTTGTGTGCCAGGATATTTCCCTGTGTCAGATCTTTTGAAGTGGCAGGACAAGTTAGCTGGAAGGCTGGCAAGTCGGCAGTTCGAGACGCAGGTTTGAGCACCCATCTCTGTCCCAGCTCTTGGAGACATGAAAGGAGCCTCATTTGGGCATTCCCTGAGCAGAGTTTCTCCCGCAAAAATCCTGTTAACCCAAATTTATTTTATAACCCTTATATAAACAAGTAGTAAACATTATCAGGTGCTGTCAAGGTGATTCTGACTTCCGACAGCAACCCTTCCTAGGGTTGACATTTTCTTCTTCTGAGGGTGCTTATGTGAGTATTTTGCTTTCCCAGGATCACACAGGCTCCCTCTTTTTTGAGAGACACAGTGGGAATTAAGCTCCAATTCAGGGTCCAACTACATTAGAAGATATGGGAATTCAAAGTATTTTTCAATGATTATACAATGTAAAGGTAATAATTTCATGTCAAAGATTACTCTGGGTTGATAGGATTTTTGCTGGAGAAACTCCACTCCGAGGATGCCCGAATGAGGCTACTTTCATGTCCCCAAGTGCAGCCCTTGGGTATCGAACCCTGACCTTTCAGTCTCCAGCTCAGCATCTTAACCACTCAGCCACTAGAGGAGCTGCAATGTGAAGGTAAATGTGAGCCAGCCCATCCATTTTTTCCTTCCGATACTGATTTCCCTTCCTGTTTTGGGGGACTTCTACTTTCCCCCCCATAAACAGAATTATATGAAAGAGCCCTTCTGTACTGCAGCCAAAACTGCTGACATTGTGAGTTCAATCCTGATGGGTTTCAAGGTTGAAATGAGTACCCAGCATGTTTGGGGCAAAATGCTACCAAGAGCAGAAGTTCTCAACCTTTTTAAGCCACAGGTTGGACCACACCCTCTCAGACAGCTGAGTGGACTGGACTAGTGGTTCCCACCCACCATAAACACTGCCATAAAAAGTGTCCGCGGCTGTCGTAAACGCATCACCTTCCGCTTCTGGTGATGTTGTTGTTGTCAATGCAAGCCACATGAAATGGTGCTGTGGGCTGGGTTTGGCCCACAGGCCATAGGTTGAGAACCCCTGACCTAGAAAGTGCGCTAAGCATTACGTGGCAGTATGTAAGTGCTATTGCTATTACAGTATTATACCTGTTTCATTATACAAAAGGATCAGTGATGCACTGCAGAAGGTTCTGTCAGGTTCTGCAGAACCGCTAGCGGAAATTCCCCCAGGCAGTGCCCACTTGGTTGGCCACACCCACCTCCATAGCCCATAATGCAGGATGTTTGGCCATGCCCACAGATTTGGCCCCACCCACAAAATTGGCCAGCCCACAGAGTAGGTAGTAAATTTTTTTGCAGTGCATCACTGAAAAGGATGTGGTGGTGGGGGGCAACTTTGGGTGGTCATCTATAACCAAATGCAGTCATGAAAGAGACTGTGAATATATTGTACCAATTCAGCTTGCTAGTGTAGTCACTTCCTCACTGAGCTGTTGAGTCAGCCTGTAAACAACCATAAACAGGCTGTCTCTATACCACAGGGATTTCCCCTTTGTCCTTATTTCACCTTCCTAGAAAGCAGCCATGTTATAGTTACCAGAAGAGCAATGTAGATAAACTTGAATTTTTATTAGACTAGTGACTGTGATCCAAAGAGAGAGATAAATAGTTTCACAGAGGTAAACAAACATTGCAAAATTGATATTTCCAACAGAGTCAGATGACATTCTGAAGCTGCTAGAAGTATCTAGGTGTATAGAAAATGGAGAGTACACTCTTATAACCACTTGCCTGGGTAATTTCAAAGAGGCTTTGGTTTGAATAATCATTCTAAGAGTGTTCTTTTTAAACACCCCTTTCCTCACTTTACATCTCAGAAATTCTTATTCTTTCCTAAAATTGATGTGCTAACAATTTTAAAATAGGAAGCAAGCTTCATTTAGTCACTGCTTTTTTATGTTTAAATAAATCACATGAAACCGCTTCACAGCTTAAGGTACATGTTCTAAAAATAATAGTTGGTTAATGAGACATTAGCTTTAAAAAATTGCATCGTTACTTGGATTAGACTATTTGTATTAAACCAAACACTGCATCTTCATTACAGAATTCTGCTGCTTTTTAAATCTCTTAATTGGTTGATCAACTGCATTTGAATACATTTGCGTGTTCATGAACAGATTAAAGATAAAGGTCACCCTTGCTCAAAAGCCAGTCGTATCCGACTCTAGGGTTCAGTACTCATCTTTGTTTATAGCCAAAGAGTCTTTATCTGCAGACATTCCCATGGACATGTGGCAGGCATGACTAGACACTGGAGTGCACCGGATGCTGTTTACCTTCCTACTGAAGTGTTCCCTATTTATCTACTTGCAATTTCTAGCTTCCAAACTGCTAGGTTGGCAGGAGCTGGGACAGAGATGGGAGCTCACTCCTTCATGCAGTACCTGGGAATCAAACTTCAAACTTCTAGTCAGCTAATTCAGCATCTTAACCACTTGAGCCATCGCTGTCCCTATGAGCAGATGCACCTAACTTCCAATATATGTTTTCCCAATATCTGTACAAGAGCTTTTAATGAGTCAGAAAACAGGCACAAAAAAAGGCCTATTCTGGTGGCTACATGAAATCATTCTGATTTATGGTAATACTGGTCAAGGTTATTCTTGATATACAATACTCAGAAGTATTTTGCCACCCTCTTCTTCTTGAGGCTTCAGGAACTTTTGCAGGTTGCCCAAGTCTACATAGGTTCTTCTCCAGAGATGCACAGTGTGAAATTGAACTCTTCACTTCTGGCTCTGCAGGTAGGTACGCTCTGAAGCATATAGGTACACAGTAGATCCACCCATATAAATAGAAGAAGAAAATTGTCTAATGTCAGATTAGGATAGTAAATGTAGGATTCTCCTAACCAGAAACCTAAGACGCTGACTGGGAGGCAGAAAGTGAGCAGTTCAAAACCTGAGTACTGCACGATGGAATGAGCGCCCGTCTCTGTCCCAGCTCCTACCAACCTAGCAGTTCGAAAGCAAGAAATTGTACGTAGATAAATAGGTGCTACTTTGGTGGGAAGGTAAACAGTGTTCTGTGCACTTTGGTGTCTAGGCATGCCTGCCACATGTCCACGGAAACATCTGCAAACACGGACAGCACTGGCTCTTAAGTTATAAACAGAGATGAGCACTGAACCCTAGAGTTGGATATGACTGGCTTTCGAGCAAGGGTGACCTTTACCTTGACATTTACATTGGACCAGAACAGAGGGAAAAGGGTTAAAAAGCCTACCATCCTAAGCCAAATTAGGCCCCTATACTTACTTCTGAGTAAAATCAGAGAGAAGTCATACAGTAGCTGTTAACTCCCTTTTGATCTTGATACAGAAAGAAACAAACAAAGAAAAAACCTCTCTGGACAGACACTATAACAGAGCTTGACAAGGTGAGAAGCAACCTGGAAGCTTGGAGATTACTGAAAAGACTGAACAATGATCCAAACAAAAGGAGAGATGTGCAAATATAACCTCAAACCAAATAGCATATAAACTGCTACTAGCAGGGAAAACTGGCTAATGCATCAGAAAAAATATATCATCAAAGGGATATTCAGAGCAAATCCAATGAATTTTCAACTCCCATCAAAATGGCAGAACTAAAAGCAGCCATAAAATGATGTAGGAATGGGAAATGGTGGGACTCAATGATATACAAATTGCACAAATTAAAATGTTGGGCAAAACACAAAGAAATAGCTGCTTCAACTCTTTAATAACTGCTGGACAAGCAAACAAATTGAAATAATATGGTGGGAGAAAAAAAATTAATCACCAGGTAGCTGAGGCGAGGAAGGCGGCTATACAAGTCCAAAAATAAATAAATTAATACCAGGAAAGAACTGTCAGATTCCAAAAGCTGTACACCAATCTCCCTACTATCCCACTAAAACAAAGTGTTTGAACAAATTAAATCATCTAGCCCCTAAAATTAAACCACGTCTAATTGCAGAACAGGTAGGCATTAGACCTGGCAGGAGCTGTTACTCTCACGTCTTAAATCTAACCTAGTATATAGAAGATGGTTTTGAAACACAAAAAATAACTACAGCAATGTATGTTTACCCTACAGCAGCATAAGATACTGCCCACAATCAATTGTGGCTCAGAGCTCCTTACTAAAGATTAAGACCAACAGAAATGGCTCCTATTCTTCAATATCAAAAATTATTTGCTGAATTTCAAAGGGGGCATAGTTGCTGAAGAAATCAAAGGAATGATCTCCCACAATGTAGCAAGCTAGAACAATTATTTTTAAAACATTTACACAATTGATGATCTTAACTTCCCATATGCCAGGAGTTTCATCTATGCTGATTCTCTTGCTTTGACAGCCCAGCATACCTGTCAAGTTTTGGATTTGGAAATAAGGGAAATTTCCTGGCAAATACGGGATACTTGACAGCTATGCTTAGCCTTTGCTGCCCTCCAATGGCGGCAATAGGGCATTGCAGTTTAATTAATATGGGATGACGGCAGGGAAGAGGGTAAAATAAAGGGTTTCCCCGGCCAATACGGGATACTTGACAGCTATGCAGCCCAGGGGGAAGCCTTTGAGTCCATCAAGCACCATCAAACCTTTGCCTTAGAAGATCTTTCCTTATGTTATAAAAACAACCAGCTGAATCTAAACCCTTTAAAAACACAGGTCTGTGCCTTCCACTTAAAGAACAGAGAAGCTCAAAGTATTTTTTCAGTTGGTTGGGAAGGCAAGATTTTGGAACATGGCCCAACCCCAAAATATTTGGGCATCACTTTGGCTTGAACTCTGACCTACAAAACATACCATTTAACACCAAACAGAAACTTTCTGCCAGAAATAAGTTAATTAGGAAACTGGTAGGTTCAGATTGTGGGCCCCAGCTCTGTCCCTGTGTTGCTCCAAACCAGAATATCCTAGTGACTTATGGCATAAATTATCACATGTTCCAAAAAATGGATGTTGCTCTTAATGAATCATGCAGAATTATTATTGGCTGGCTGCAAACTACCTCAATGGAAAAGTCTACTATTTGGCTGGCATTGCCCCGCCAGATCTACGTTGAGAGGTGCTAACAAATAGCAAATGAAGAAAAGTAATACAGCATCAAACCCACCCATATTATTTACTCAATTAAAATTAAAGAAAGCTTTTCTACACACCTCTCAAGCAATAAATGTGAAACCAGAAGAGGCTAGACGCAGTGTTTCCCAACCTTTGGTTTTTGGACTTCAATTCCCAGAAGCCTAAGTCAGTACATTGGCTGGTCAGTGCTTTTGGGCATGGGCCCCACGTTGGGAAACACTAGGCTAGAGGCTAAACCTAGGAGAAAAACAACGCACTTTGCTGAATGAATGAATGAAAGAAAGAATGCAAAAGAGTGTCTCCCATTAGAACAAGATTCTGGCTGGACCAGGTAGAATTCTCTAAATAGACTTCAAAGCAAAGTAGAAAGATAAAAGGATAATCAAGTAAAATTTATTTATTTATTTTATTAAATTTCTATACCGCCCATCTGGGATATCTTCCCACTCTGGGCAGAGTACAATAGTTGAAACCTGAAATATACAGATAATAACAATTGATGGCACCCAAGGGTAGCATAGGAGCTATTTGGACCCAGGACACATTTTCTGTTAATGTGGAGAAATTAAATCAATATATATATAAACTATATTTCATATACACCCAAAACTTTAAATTGTACAACACTCTGATATGGAGCAGCACTGGGGGTAAAATACCCACTTGTGCTGGCTTTGCCTGCTTCCCCCAGGAAGAGATGGGCATGCTCTTGCCGGCCTGCCTGCCTGGTGTGATAGGGAGAAGCCAAGTATCCTTTATAGGTAGTGGCTACTTCCTGCCTCGCCCTCTTTAACTGCTTGGCATTGGAGAAACAAATCCCACCCTCCCTCCCTCAGTAGCAGTGTGATATTCAGTCACTTCAGGGCTGGGTGGGAATTTTTGCACGACCCCTGTTTGGCTCTTGGAGTCGTGGTTTTTTCGCCCATCCCATACTGTTGCTGCAGGTTGAGTTTTTGCTGGAGGTTATTCCAGTCACTTTGGCGGGTAGTGCGGGTGATTTTAATCAGAATGGCCTGTTTAGTTATTCAGTTGGGGTCTCGGGTAATTTGGGATCTCAGACAGCACTATCGCTTGGGGTGTCTCACGGCTGTCAAATAGCTGCAGGCCTGGGGCAGCTGATCAGGAAGCTTTGCCAGCTTCCTGGTCATATAGCTTGGTCCCACTGTTGGCCACAGCGCTGGCCTGCCTGCAGAGCTTTTCTGCTGTCCCTATTATTTGGGATCCAAATTCTCTGGTATTGACCTGAGTTATTATCATGCACCCGCACTATTTAGTCCCCAGTGCAATAGTTTGCAACAACCTATTTTGACTTAATAAAGTGGCCCTTGTTTGAACCCATGACATGTGTCCGTCTCTTCACTCAAGGGTGGCAGGCAAAGAAAGGAAACTACCTTTTTCAAGTCATTTGTAGGTGGTCCCCAGAAAGTATTACAGATATTAGCTCTAATAATAAAATACATTTAGAAGAAACGTGACATCAGAGGAAGAAGTAACTATTCCTACCTGTGCTTTTGCTCTCTCTTTCCTTCCTTCTTTCTGTTTCACTCAGACAAACATATAGTCTGATATATAATACTGTGCAAAAGTCTTAGACCACCACCAGCTGGTTTGAGGGGAAATTAATGAGTGATTTGGGGGGACATAATTCAGCCCCCAAATTACACAGACACACTAAAATTGGAGAGAGTCTTCTGCCAACCCTTCCTTCAATCATTTCCAAATTTGATGAAGTTTGCAGTTAGGGAGTCTGAGGTATGGTCCTCAAATCACTCACTGAATTTTCCCCAAACCAGCTGGTGATGCCCTAAAACGTTTGTACAGTACTGTAGAGGTATTGAAATGATCTAGTGAAAGAAGCAGACATGGCTGATGGCAAGCAAATGGTGCCCTCTCTATCAGTCAACACACAACCTCAAAGCAAGTGGAGTGTTTTTGACATATGAGACAGGAAATCCCACAGGCAATTCCCTATCCAGCACAAATACAGCAAGTATGTTATATGAGGCAGGTTGGTTCTCAAGGTAAGTGAGATATTTAAGGAGAGTGTATTACCAGATCCATCCATACCTGTCAACCCGCGGCTCCGGAAAAACGGGACCTGCGCACATCGCTTGTGCGCAGGTCGCGTTCCACGCATGCGTGGAAAGGTTTTACCCCTTCCACGCATGCGTGGAAGCGCTACACCACTTGCGCAGCCCTTATGCAAGCGACATAGCGCTTCCACGCATGTGTGGAAGGGGTAAAACCCTTCTGCGCATGCGCGGAAAGCGTTTTCCCCGCTGCCAAATTATGGGGTTTTGGCAGCGGGGGCCGGGTTATGACGTCAATCGACGTCAATTTACGGGATAATCCCGGCCAAATCAGGGAGGTTGACAGGTATGGATCCATCCCATCCCCAAGGGGATTCCATGGCTGAATGGGGATATAAACCCAGGTCTCCTGAATGAGTCCAACACTGTATCCACTACACCACAATGAACACAAAAGTGCAGTTGTAATACTGTGGTGGCTTAGTGATTAAGGCAGTGAACTTGAAGACTGGAAGGTTGAAGTTCAATACCTGAGTACTGTCCAATGGAGCGAACTCCCATATCTGTCCCAGCTCCTGCCAACCTAGCAGTCTGAAAGTAAGAAATGGTAAGTAGATAAATGGGGACCACTTCGGTGGGAAGGTAACAGCGTTCAGTGCACTCCAGTGTTTAGTCATTCCTGCCACATGTCCACAGAAACATCTGCAAACACAGATAGTGCTTGCTCTTTCTCTATAAAGAGAAATTAGCACTGAACCCTAGTGTCAGATACAAATGGCTTTCGAATAAGGGTGACCTTGACTTTTACCTTAATACATTAATGTGATAGTGTACTGACTTTTCAGGAAAGCCAGTGGTAAACCTTTCTGTAGAGCATAATACCACTCTACTCTAGTGTCTACCTCGATTTCTGAATTGAATTTTGTTCAAACGCAGGTTTTATTTTATTCATCCATTTTCATAATTAAATTGCAAGCTTTTGAGTTACATTAAATTATTTGGCTGTCTCTTGTGAGTTGTTTTCTTTCTGTTTTTAGCCTTCTTTCATTTCAAAGTAATCCTTATCATCTGGCAACCCTTGCTTTTAGCTTTTCTTTAAATATTGGTCCCTACCTGAGTATGTCTTGCTGTATCAAGACATTTCCATATTTACCCTCCTCCTCCTCTTCCTCCACTGTTGCTGCTGCTTCTTCCACCATCCTAGGAGCCAAATAAAACAAATAGTTCCTTGTTCAGGTTTCTATGTGTTGCTTTCTAGTATAAACGTGGATGATCGCAATAAAATTTAAATACAAAGGGGCCTCTTGTTCTCAGTGGAGGCAGTTGCCGCTGCAGGAGCAATTAATACTGATTTGGAGCACACTAATGGGACTAAAGTGGGTAAACCTGAAATTATCCACTTGTAGTTCTACTCATAATGATGGTGCGCACACATGTGTGTGTGTGTGTGTGTGTGTGTGTGTGTGTTGGGGAAGTTGCACATCAGTACCCACACATCCCATTGCTTTTCTAGACAGAAACTGAGGTCCACCAGAATTCGGGATAAAACAAAGATCAACAGTGGATAATTTCTGAAGAAATGTTAGATACATTCACACATTCATTTCAGCAGTATAGACCTGGGTTGAATGCTGTCATGTTTTGCTTATTTATTTGACACCTATTTTAAAATGTCTATATTGTAACCCTATGGTTTCTGGGATAGCATCACAGAGGATAGATGAACAATCTCAGTCTGAAAGAGAGAGACAGAGGTCTTGTCTCAGATCTTCTTCCTCTACTCTTGCAGAAAGTTCTGTGACTCTCATCTCTCTGGTGTCAGAAAGGTGAAGATTTGGGAGACACAGCCCTAGTGAAGCAAGGATGTGCATGCAGGGCCGTCATCGGGGGGGGGGGGCAGCAGGACTGCCATACCGGGCCCAGAAATGACAGGGGCCCGGTCCTTCCCCCTGAAAAGGGGTTAAGCGGGGTGCACCCCCACCCTCCAGGAAGTCCACAAATGGAGGGTGGGTCTGTGCATGCGCTAAACTCCAGGATCACCTGGACAGCGTATGTGTGCATGTAAGCACCGCCCCCCGGAAAGAGAAGAATGGGCATGCACACCAGGCCAGGCCAGCCTGCACTGCACATGCCCGAGGAGAAGGCGCTGCCTCTACCCGGATATCCGAGGTTGCGGCTGCAGCCCACAAGGGGCGCCACCCGAACCAGTAGGAAGCCGTGCGGAGCACTTTGGAGGCTCCAGGCACCACCATCATCTTGCGCCGCCGCCACCTTCAGCCCCGCTGGACTATGCCGAAGACGCCACTGCCGCCTTGGCCTGGCATGCACATCCACATGCTCTTCCGGCCTTCTGAGTTTCTGGCTGCCCTGCCCACGCCACGGCTACCACCATCAGACGACAGAACATCCAGGTAGGCCTATCATCATTGGGGGTGCCTGCCTGCCTGCCTGCCTGCCTGGGTGGCCTGGCCAGCGGCAACCCTGACCCTCCAACACTGCGAGGGGGGTGCCGGTGGGTCGATGGGCCACCCCTGCAGCCTGACCAGGGGCACCCCCTCTCTCCCTACAACACCCTGCGGCCTGGCCTCGCAAGGGTGAGCCCTGTCCCTCTAACATGGCGGGGAGAGGCAAGATGGGGTGGATGGGTGGGTGGTCTGGCCACTGGCAACCCCTGTCCCACCAACATGACAGGGGAGGTGAGATGGGGTTGGTGGGTGGCCGGACCACCAGCAACCCCTGTCCCACCAACATGGAGGGGCAGGTGAGCCAGGGTGGGTGGATGTCCTGGCCACTGGCGAACCCTGTCCCACCAACACGGTGGAGGAGGTACCAGAATGGGTGGGTGAGTGGGTGGGTTGCCTGGCCAGCGGTCATCCCTGTCCCTCCAATGTCCTCCTCAGTCCGTCCAGCTCTGTGCCCACTGCGTCTATGATACCATCTAGCCATCTCATCTTTGGCCACCCCGTTCTTCTTCCCAGCATCAAAGCTTTCTCAAGTGAATCCACTTCCCATAGATACATGCCTAACTCACTGCCGCTGGCGTGACCTTCATTTCCTTCCCCCAGAAACTAGTATTAAAGTATATCAGAGAGTAAACCGTACAAAAAAAAGACAAAAAACGTTGTGGCACATTAGAGACTTAAGTCCTGGAGTCTTTGGGTAAAGGTAAATGTTTCTGCACAGAAGGGTTCTGCGCAGAACCTTCTGTGCATGCGCAGAAGGGTTCTGCACAGAAGGGTTCTGTGCAGGTCCCGTATTTTCCGGAGCCACGCTTGACGGGTATGACGAGGCCCTACATCTCTCAGAGGTGCCAGCTTGCTCTTCGTCATCCCAATTGCTGGCACCTGGCTTAGCTGTCAAGCTCTGATCATCTGGCCTGGCTTGGCCCTGAAGGACTAGCTCCAAAGTGACAGCTGGCTTCAGGGCTGGTGCCAGATCCATGTCCTCCTGCTTGGTTTCCTGATTTGGGCTGGCCGTGGCCCGAGGGACTGGCAACAGGTCTTCCTCAGGCTCAGACACCAGATCGGAGCTGGCAGCAGGCAACTGGGCTGGCTGACTATTTTCCTTCTCCTCCCACCCAGGACCCCAGGTCACAACACACTAGCAGGCTTTTTTTTCTTCTAAAGACAGAGGAGGGTGGACAAACTATGATCCTTGTGAAAATTGTAGTGATTTGAATTATGAGACAACTGAACTGTCTGCATGAACAATAATAGCAATTAGACCAGCAAAGCAACATTTGAATCAACCTAGGGCAGACTGTCAACTGAGTCATAGCCCCAGTGTTGCAGGAAGTTAACTCTGGACATCTGCCATTGACATCCCTCATGCAAGTCATAGAACCATAGAATCACTGAGTTGGAAGGGGTCAATGAGGCCATTGAGTCCAACCCCCTGCCCAATGCAATACTCTAAATCAAAGCAGACCTGACAGATGGTTGTCCTCCAGTGCTTTAAACATATCTAACTACCCTTTCCAGAATCATATCCTAACTGCAGCCTTTTGAAAAAGCAGTGGCCCCAGGATCAACTCCCTGATTTTATATATCCAGATCAGGCCATTGATTTTTAAAGTCTCCATGATTGTTTCCAGAATAGTGATAGATGATCTTGGGAACACAGATGACCTTGGAGATCAGATGCATACCTGTCAAGTTTTGGATTTGAAAATAAGGGAAATTTTGGCCACACCCATCTGTGGGTGTGGCCAAATCTCTGCGCATGGCCAAATATAGCCATGTGACTTGCTGGGCTCCAGTCATGCCTGCCACATGGCATGAAAATGTCTGCAAACATAGACAGCACTGGCTCTTTGGCTGTAAATGGAGATGAGCACTGCACCCTAGAGTTGGATACGACTGGCAGATTTTACTTTCTTAGGATCAAAGATCACTGCAGATGGTGATTGCAGCCATGAAATAAAAAGGCGACTGATGCTTGGGAAACAAGCTATGAGAAACCTGGGGAACATAGTTAAAAGAAGAGGCATCACCTTGCAAACAAAAAATTGCATAGTCAAAGCAATGGTATTCCCAGTGGTAATGTATGGGTGTGAGAGCTGGACCATTAGTAAAGCTGAGCACAGAAAAATAGATGCCTTTGAAATGTGGTGTTATAAATAGGTCAATCCTAGAAGAAATCAACCACGACTGCTCACTAAAGGTCAAATAGTAAAGATGACGCTAAAGTACTTTGGACATCAAATGAGAAGAGAGGATTCACTTGAGAAAGCCTTGATGCTGGGAAAGGTGGAGGACAAAAGAAAGGGGTGGCCAAAAATAAGATGGCTAGATGGTATTGTAGATGCAATGCGCACAAAGCTGTGTGGGCCAAAGAACCCTTTCCCCATCTTCTTGGGGGACTTTTGTTTTGTTTTCTTTCTTGTTTACTCAGTGGCTTAAGCAACTACGATGCAGAAGGTCAGCAGTTCAATTCCCGAGTACTGCAGGACGGAATGAGCTCCCGTCTTTGTCCCAGCTCCTGCCATCCTAGCAGTTCAAAAGCAAGAAATTGCAAGTAGATAAATAGGGACCACTTTGGTGGGAAGGTAACAGCGTTCCATGTGCTCTGGTGTCTAGTCATGCCTGCCACATGACCATGGAAATGTCTGCAGATGCAGACAACGCTGGCTCTTCGGCTTTGAAACAGAGATGAGCACTGAACCCTAGAGTCGGATACGACTGGCTTTCAAGCAAGGGAACCCCCCCCCCCACTCTCTCATATAGTGATCAGGCAACACCCCCCCCCATTAGGGTGGAGGAGCAAGGGATTAATTCCCCCTCTCTCTCTCATATAGTGATCAAGCAACCCCCTCCTTCCCAAGTTAACTCTAGAACTCTAGAAACAAAATCCTCCAATCAAGAGGCAGGGCAGAAACAGCTCAATAAAGCATCAGGTTGCCCCTGCATATATGAAATATATCGCTCCACAAGCAAAAAGCCTGCCACACAGTGACCTCTGGTGGCCGGAAAAAAATACTGCAGCTTCGCCTGTGAGGGCTCCAGTCAGGATATTTTTTTTATTTAAAAAAAGGGAAAATACAGGGAAATTAATAAAATGGGAGGGGCGGGAAGAGGGGTAAAAATAAGGGGTTTCCCAGGAAAAACAGGATAGTTGACAGGTATGCAGATGTGAACTTCAGAACATCACGCCTTCTTGGGATCATATGAACTTGTCTTAGCCCCAAACATGCCATTTTAAATATGCAGCCTGAACATTTGTGTAATAGTAAGATTTACCTGTAAATGGTACCACCACGCATAACTTAAAACAGAATTATCAAAACATTAGCTCAGAATTGTTTATTTGTAAAATATTCACTAACACAAACTTCAGGTTCATTATGTTTTGTCTACTCTGTAGACATTATTTTGCCCTGCATTAGAAAAGGAGAAAATTTTACAGTTCAATCAGATGGCTCCA
The DNA here is from genome assembly GCA_035047305.1 of Bradypodion pumilum. NCBI lineage: Eukaryota > Metazoa > Chordata > Lepidosauria > Squamata > Chamaeleonidae > Bradypodion > Bradypodion pumilum. The sequence goes on from JAWDJD010000001.1 coordinate 200,359,546, forward strand.
ACCTACCCCAAGTTGTGCTTGAGCTTGGCAGGGCCATAGAGTAAGAAGAGTGGAATTTTCTGCTTTTCATCTGTTTTCAGGGTTGTTGGTTTTTTAAAAACTATTTCCTCCTACTGGAAAACTATTTGCAATGGGGGAAACCAGTTAAACCAGGTCCATGTTTAAATCCAAATGCTTCCCCCACTTGAGGAATATTCAAAGACTAGGAAAGTTGTGGAACCTGTAGGCCCAGAATACATGCACACAGGGCCTCCATCAGAAATTTCTGGGCGCCATACTGAGCAATCCTATTGGGGGCCCCCACACACATTTTGGTCATGCCCCTCTGTGGGTGGGGCCAAATCTGTTGGTGTGGCCAAATCTGTGGGCATGGCCAAATTTGGCCATGTGACTTGCTGCTGGGCTCTAGTCATGCCTGCCACATAAAGGTAAAGGTAAATGTTTTCCTTGCTCGAAAGCCAGTCGTATCCGACTCTAGGGTTCAGTGCTCATCTCTGTTTCAAAGCCAAGGAGCCAGCACTTATCTGCTTCTGCAGACATTTCCGTGGTCGAAAGCAAGAAATTGCAAGTAGATAAATAGGGACCACTTCGGTGGGAAGATAACAGCATTCCGTGTGCTCTGGTGTCTAGTCATGACTGTCACATGATTATGGAAATGTCTGCAGAAGCAGACAGCGCTGGCTCTTCGGCTTTGAAAATGAGATGAACACTGAACCCTAGAGTGGGATACGACTAGGTTCTGTGCATTTGCGCATACGCAGTAACTACTTTCCCCACCGGTCAAATTACATGATGGCGGCGGGAAAGTGGAGGAATTGGCACAGAAATATGGGAAATCCCGGCCAATCTGGGATATTTGACAGATATGGGCCTCATTAAGACAGGCCTTGCAGCTGAGGAGAAGGAGTGGCCGGACATGCCTCTTGAACCGGCCCTCAGCTGTGGGGTCTGACTCTCCTTAAAGCTAGGGCATGCTGGCAAGTTATTTGTCGGACCAATCTCTCCCTACTTGGACCCTGACACTGAGAAACCTGGATTGAAACTCTCGGAACCTGCCGGAAAACCCCTTGGACCTACAGTTGCTATCAACCAGCTTTGACCTTGGACTCTTAACAATGTCCCTGCTTAGACCCTGAAAACCTACTGTAAGACTCTCTCTCTTACTTTCAGTGCAGCAGCTGCCAGCTGGGCAGCCCTGCTGGTATGTCGGCCACAATATAGAGAGACTACTAGTCCCGTAATTTGTTGCAGTTCCCACTGAGCTGAGTCCTCTATCTGGCTGTTTCCTCTTTCTTGCTCACAAGCAGATAATGGCAGCTAGAGCCTTTATTCTCTACCTGTATTTAACTGAAAACTCCTGTGAGAGTTTCATGATGCTTTCCTCATTTTAAGAAAAACAATTCATCTAACACTACCATTGCCTTGTTTGATCTGAAACATCTATCTCATCCATGACTTCACCATTGGGACAGGTTATATTAAATGCCTATGCCAGTGACTCAATGCTGAGCCTCAGGCGGTGGTTAACTAACCTGACAACTCTGAGGACTTATGACCTTGGGTCCCGGTCCACAGGGAAGGGTGATGGTCCTCAAGTGGATTAAATCCCACTTGAATCCATCTTGCTGGAAGGTAACAGCTTCATCAATACTGGCCTGGGGCTGATGAGGACTTTGTGTGCCAAATGGGCTCAGGACCAGAAAGTGACTTGCGGAACTGGATCAGTGCTATGGATGTCACGCTATGATGTGGCAGGCAGATGAAAAGCCACTGCATTATATTCTCAGGACAGTTTTCATTGCTGATTGCCATGATGATCGCCAATATTCAGAATCAGATATGGCACAAGAAGAAGAAAGAAGATGCAAATTTTAGGTGTAAATCTAATTGCTAGTACCAACTAAAGAAGACTCATTGTATCAATGTAACAAAAATATTTTTTTATTTACCAAGTTCCCATTGATCCAGTAAATCCACTCTACAGGTATATGGTGTCAAGATTTCATAGCTAGGGAAGAATTAATTTTACTTCTTTACCCTGTTTACTTAATGCTTAGTGTGCCTTAACAATTAATCTGTTTTATTATGTGAAAATGTGTAGCTTTGATTAGTTCAAACGGATCCATTTTGGAAGGCCGTGGTATGCAGAAGCCAATTTCTGGCCAATTAAAAGCGGCAGGTCAACCTGCTCTCTGTTCTCAGACAGTGGACCTGGGAAAGTGTCCATTCTCAGACAAAACAGCTGGGAGCGGCGCGCTTCTCAGACTCACTACCTGTGGGCCGACGTGAGACTCACGTCTTTCTGATGGGAACGCTGATTAAATGTCCTGTCTCGCACTGAACTTCAAAAAGCAGGTATCTGTCAATCACAACATCTCTGCACGTGTTCTCACCAAGACAGTATAAATATTGTGCCGATCGAGCCCAGATTGCAGAGTGATAGGGCAGTAATATCAGATCATCAACAAGATGCTGCTCTCCATCTTCCAGAACCAATCTGACCTGTAACCCTTTACTTGGATGCGCAGCTCGCTCAGTTGCACTCTTTTAGATAAGTATGGCTTTTCTAAAATGTTATTTTCTTTCTTAGAAATATACATTTTTATAGGATAGTTTAGTGAGGATTTTTATGTGTTGGGAATCTCTTTTTATTTCAATAAATCTTTGAAATGGACTTCCTTGTCAAGAGCTGTTATTCTGACTCCTTTCTGCAACGAAGGAGCAGAAGGGGAATTTCTCAGATAAGGCCTTGTTACTTTTCAACACCGATGCTTTGTTTTTCTGCCAGCGCAGCTGAAGTCGATAATCTAAGGGAGCTAAAGGGGAGAGGTTTCGGGAGTCTCGCCTTCCCAGGACTGTGCCTTACTCCCCCTCACCTAAACTGCAACATTGAAGGCCAAATTCCCACCAGCTTATTTTGATAAGGGTGTACCTGTTCTAATGGGCGAAGACGCTACCAGTCCCAGAGGGCTTTGCAGAGTTTTGCAAACTGCAACACTTTTAAAAGGCATCGCCATTACCCATTAGAACCTCCATCTTTCTCGCTGGTTTTCCCTGCCCAGGTTTACCCAGATGAGACACCCTTTGGCAACACTACTAAAAGTCCACCTTGCTTTCTCTCCCTAAGTTGGCAAACCGTCTTGCTATTCCAGAGACAAGGTGACCAGACCAAGCTGATCGGCAGGAGTGAGTAAGGGAGCAGCCGGAGCAGGACTGGGTCTCGAATGAGCAGGTGGCGCTGCAAGCTGAGGACTAGTCGTCGTGTACAAGATATGGGACTAGTAATTACATATACAGTGGAACCTCATACAACAATCGCCCCGTATAGCAATGAAATCACATAACAATTAGGTTTTGGGGGGAAATGGCATCCCACTAACAATTTTCCCTATGGAAAAAATCGTACAACAATTTTTCAATGGGAAAACCACTTAGCAAAAATAAAAAAAATCATTGTATGATGCATCCCATAGGAAAAATTGCTATACGATGCATGCATTGTATAGCAATTGTTTCATACAACAACCAGTCCCACAGAATGGATTAAAATCATTGTATGAGGTACCACTGTACTGCATGTCATAAAATTATTTTCAGATTATAATGGGAATACCAGAACACCTCATATGCCTCATGAGAAATCTGTACACGAACCAAGAAGGAACAGTTAGGACAGAACACGGAATGACAGAGTGGTTTGGAATAGGAAAAGGAGTAAGACAAGGCTGCATTTTATCACCCTGCTTATTCAATCTATACACAGAGCACATATTGCGCAATGCAGGGATGGAGGAATCACAATATGGGATCAAAATTGCTGGGAAAAACATCAACAATTTGAGATATGCAGACGATACCACCCTAATGGCAGAAAGTGAGGAAGACCTAAAGAACCTCTTGATTGGGCTGAAGGAGGAGAGTGCAAAAGTTGGCTTGAGACTCAACATCAAGAAAACCAAAATAATGGCAACAGGTCCCATCAGTCCCTGGAAAATAGATGGGGAAGAAGTAGAAGCAGTGACAGATTTTACTTTCCTGGGATCTAAGATCACTGCAGATGGCGACTGTAGCCATGAAATAAAAAGATGACTGATTATGGGGAGACAAGCTATGAGAAACCTGGGGAATATAGTGAAAAGCAGAGACATCACCTTGAAAACAAAAATTCGCAAAGTCAAAGCAATGGTATTCCCAGTGGTAATGTATGGGTGTGAGAGCTGGACCATTAGGAAGGCTGAGCGCAGAAGAATAGATGCCTTTGAGATGTGGTGTTGGAGGAGAGTCCCTAGAGTCCCTTGGACAGCAAAGAGAACAAATAGGTCAATACTGGAAGAAATCAATCCTGACTGTTCATTGGAGGGACAAATAGTGAAGATGAAGCTAAAGTACTTTGGACATCAAATGAGAAGGGAGGACTCACTTGAGAAGGCCTTGATGCTGGGAAAGGTGGAGGGCAAGAGAAGAAGGGGGCATCCAAAGATGAGATGGATAGATGGTATTGTGGACACAATGGGCACAGAGCTTGGTGGGCTGAGGAGAATGGTGGAGGATAGAGGTACCTGGAGGAAAATGGTCCATGGGATCACAAAGGGTCGGAATCGACTGTGCGACTGAACAACAACAACTGTTTCTGGATTTGTACAAATCTATATCTATATAGATGCTGAGCTTGATGACAAGTCATCAGTTCGAGACCTGAGTGCTGTGTGATGGGGTGAGTACTCTGTCCCAGTTCCGGCCAAACTAACAGTTAAAAAGCAAGAAATTGCAAGTAGATAAATAGGTACCACTTTGTAGGAAAAGGTAATGTCATTCTGTGCTCTCCAGCATCTAGTCATGCCTGTCACATGACCATGGAACTTTTGCAGAGGCGGAAAGTGCTGGGTTTTCGGCTGTAAACAGAGATGAGCACTGAACCCTAGAGTTGGATATCAATGGCTTTCAAGCACTTGAGACCTTTACCTATATTTATTAGCATCAGGCATTAACATACCTGTCAAGTACCCTGTATTGGCCGGGATTTCCCGTAATTCAGCTCCGCTTTTTGTACTTTCCCACCTGGAGCCGCCGCCATCCCATAATTTGACAGTGGGGGAAAGTAATTACTGCACATCCCCTTGTGCGCAGAACCCTTCTATGCATGCACAGAAGGATTCTACGCATGCACAGAAGGCTTCTGCGCAGAAGCCTTCTGCACAGAAGCCTTCTACACATGCGTAGAAGCCTTCTCCGCATGTGTAGAAGGGTTCTGCGCAGAAGCCTTCTGTGCAGGTCCTGTATTGTATGGAGCTGGACTTGACAGGTATGGGCATTAGCCAACAAGCAAATAAGCAAAAAAAAAAGGCTGACAAACAAAAATGGCCAGGCGGGCTTGGAAATTCTGGGAGTTATAGTCCCAAAAATATCTATTTTTCTCAGTTCTATTCAGCATGTGGAAGTGTCATGTCTCCAGGCCAATGAAAGCCCTGCATAAGGGATTGACAATGTAATATACCACTTTCAGGATTAAAGCCCTGTGAATGACTATTTAATTTGACTTATATTTACAAAGAATATGACTGACAAAGAAAAAAATGCATTAGAAGACTATGAACCCTTGGGGATTTTACAATTCAAGCTCTCTTTGCTGCTTTCTATGCAGGCATTGTTTCAGGTAGTTCAATTGCGTATCATGTCAGTTCAACTTTCACATTCCAGTCCAATCATCAAATTAAAACTTCCCAAATGTCTTCATTTTCTCTTATTAAATATATTAATTACAGCAATCACATGATGACCTGGAAATTCTATAGGTTGAAAATGCTGCTGTCTTTTTGACATCTATGAATTTCTGTTGAGACATTCAAAACATTTAAAATATTTTAAGGGCCTTTTTAAAGAAATCCAGAGAGGGAACTCGATATAAAGCTGCCTCTTTACTTTAGCCTTTTCTATTATTTTGAATTTAAACAACACATTAGCAATTAGCTAACACTTTCCAGATTTTTCAAACAGCTTTTACTAAAATCTTCAATCTAAATTCCATTCATCTTTATTGATTGGATTGCTTATTTGTAAATAACTTTTGAAGGGAGCAGCTGTTATTGATGTGCCCCTTTTTGATTCTGTGTTTTACATACTGCAGCCTAAATAGTTTTATGTATCAACAGTAAAACATGAAAAAACAAACACATGCAAAAATCACAGAACTTAACACCAAACCTTTGGGGAAAATAATTCTTTGTTTCATCTTAACACCATTACTGATGTTGTTTCTGCTATTGATTTTTAAAGGCGTTTTTAGTTATTGGTCACTGATGTTACTTTATTGTCTGTAAGCTAATAAAATGACATGCTGTGACAAAAGGTAAAATCACTAAGTTTCTATGTTTGCTATTGATCCAGCTGATATGACTTTGAAAGAAGGGAAGTATTTTTCCTCCTTGTATCTTACAGTAGGTATCTGGTTGTGGAGCCAGAAGCTGGAAGATCAATTCCCCACTGTGCCTCCTTGGAGAAGAGCCAGCCTGTACAGCCATAGGGAAGCTGCACAATCCCAGAGTGCCCTCAAAAGAAGGAAATGATAAAGCACTTTTGTGCGTTCTCTACCTCGAAAACCCTGGAAAGGAACTCCAGAAGTCAGAATCAATTTGATGACATGCAACTATTATTTTTTTGCCTGTGAAAGGCTTTGTCAACAGTGCTACTTGCAATGGAGCATTTGCCTTTGCTGGCATCAGGTTTTTCCATTCTTGTTTTGGTCATCGCTGTTTCTTGCGTGTGACTGTGTATGTGCATGTGTGTGTCTGCGTGTGTGCCTTCCACTCTCATCATGAGAAGAGGATGTAATACCACAGAAGAATGCTGCTTGCCATCTCCGATGCTGAGTTTTTCGTCTCGGCATAATGAGATGGCATGTTGTTATATTTTAATGAGAATGTCTATGGTTTTACATCTGTTCCTTGCGAACCTTTAGAGGGAATAAAGCCACCGTAGAAGGAGACAGAGTAATTATTCCAAAAAGAGCATCATTTCCCTTCCCCTGTCAAAGCTGCACTGCACTTTAGCACTAGCAATTCAAGTAGGAAAGGTTTGGCCTACTAATTCTTGAAATGTTAGCCACATGCTAAATATAGCAACTATTCCTTAGCTCTTACCTAAGGAAAGAAAGGTGGAGCTCTCTTCAAATTCAGAGGCAGGAAGGAACAATTGGCAGATGATGGATAGGTAGACAGTCACCCCAGCCCAGAAAGGTCCTTCCCAATCACTCCAAATACAGGCAACATGTGAGGTTGTAATAAAACTCCAACATTCATAGACTGGCTCTGCTATGATTAGGCAGAAAGAGAAGACTGCCTCTGGTGGTCTCCCACCACCTCATATCAAAATAATCTATTTCTTCATAGCTGTTGTCCTCGTCAACTCAACTGCCATTTTATAATTAATTAGTCTTCTTCTTGTGCCATATCCAATTCTGAATATTGGCGGTCATCATGGCGATCAGCCATGAAGATTGTCCTGGGAACAATATAATGAGGTGGCTTTCCATTTACCTTCAGCTTTGCTGTGTGACACCCGTACCACTGATCCAGTTCCATGAGTCACTTTCTGGTCCTGAGCCCTATTGGCACACAAAGTCCTCCTTGGCCCCAGGCCAGTATTGATGAAGCTAAAACCCTCCATCAAGATGGATTCAAGTGAGATTTAATCAAGTTGGGGACCATCAGCCTTCCCTGTGGACTTCGCCACCCAAGGTCGTTAGTCCTCAAGGTTGTCAGGTTAGTACATGCAGTGCATTCTAACATCTGGCTTCCCTTTCAAAGTTTTCTAGGTATAGAATATTTAGATATGATTTACCATTCCTTTTTCTTGGGGCTGCTTCTGTAGAGGCTTGCCCAAGGTCACACAGGGTGGCTTTTCTCCTACAAGAGATAGTGGAAAATCAAGCTCCAAAATCAGCTCCAAAACTGAGCCTCTACACCAGTGTTTCCCAACCTTTTGTTTTGGGAAATCAATTCCCAGAAGCCTAAGTCAGTACATTGGCTGATCAGTGATTTTGGGAATTGAAGTCCAAGAACCAAAGGTTTGGAAACACTGCTCTACATTGCAATCACTCCACTAGGACATTTGGAAGTAAATCCTGCAGATTTCACTGTTGCAGACTTTTTTTTTAAACACACCTTATCTGCACAGTAGAAGTACAGAGACCCACAGAGGAGAATATCTATAAGTCTCCCAGAGTCCACCCCTTTCTTATTAACTGGCACTTATAGTCTGAATAACTCTCTCTAAGACATTTTTAGGAGAAAGGATAAAAATGTTTCTTAACTGACTTGGAATTACAGACATGTGTGCAAGCTGCTTTCTTTGCTGCACACACACTAGCAAGCAACCAAACAGACTGACAACAACTGACACTAACCAACAAAAGAGAGGGGGGACCCAGAGCAAAGAAAGGTGGGGCTCTCTTCAAATTCAGAGGCAGGAAGGAACAATTGGCAGATGATGGATAGGTAGACAGCCACCCCAGCCCAGAAAGGTCCTTCCCAATCAAGCCAAATACAGGCAATATGTGACGTTGTAATAAAGCTCCAACATCCATAGACTGGCTCTGCTATGATTAGACAGAAAGAGAAGACTGCCTCTGGCATCAAAGGCTGAAGGTGACAGTGAGAGAGACATGCTGCCCTTTTTCATGAGAGAGGTAGTCTTGCTCAAGAGGTTAAGACTCAGACATTTGTGTTGCCTCTAATGGCTTGAATGTGACATCCCTTGTACATTAAAAGGAACTAGCTTGGTGCCAGGCTTTGCCTTTGTGTGTGTGTGTGTGTGTGTGTGTATGTGTTTTTGTGTGTGTGTGTGTGGGGGGGGGGGAGGGTTGGTTCACCTTCTGGGATGGTGGAGGCTGCTGGGGTGGCAGCACTGGCATGGCCCTTGCTCTGCTCCCGGCCGGCATTCCCTCGCCAGGGCATCCACCGGTGTTGGCCAGGTTTTTCCCATGGTCGGGCCATCCTTTGGTTTGGGCCCAAAAATATCTAAATAATGTAATTGTTGCTATCATGTTGGGAAGAGCAAAACTTATGGAGAAAGGGGTGCATGTTGACGTGGTGAGCTACCTTTTCTGGCTTTTGAATGATCAATTATCTCTCGTCGCTAGAAAGGGGGACCAGGTGGCAGTCTGAACTACGATTCCCAGAAAGCATCTGGGCATTGGCCACATTGGAGATGATGTTGAGAAATGGAGCGAGCCAGCTAAGGTGGCTGTAGAGAAGCCGGATCCCAAATCCAGGCTCCTCTTTTTCCCGGTGCCTCGAGCTGGAGAGCTGAAATGGGTTGGTGAAGAAAGTTCGTTTTCTTCTGCCTTCACTTCCATACCTGCTTCCATTGCCATATGCGTCAGCAGTCTGATGCCCAAGAGGCTACCACTGCACAGCCATGCCCACCACCTTCAGGCTCTTTTCCTTCTCACCTTTAGTGTGATTGCAAAAAACACATCCTGTTGCTCTCTGCTGGAAGCACATTCTGTTGTACTTTGAGTATGCTGGATCCTGGGAAGGCAGTCCTCTACCCAATAAAACCCAGTTCCTTAATATGTACAGTCACTAAGGCAAGCTTACACTTACATGGCATTCTTGCGAATTCACTAGAAAATACATTTATCACTTTGGTGTTCAGTAATCAAGAAGCAGCAACCAGCATAACGGGGCCAAACACAACTTTATTCGGGTACTGACACACAGAACAGGGGTGCAGCAGCGCCTTATATACAGGTTGGGGAAGGATACATTAAGGTGGGAAACAATAGGATTGGTTGCCAGGAATGGGGGGATAGTGGGGTAATCCTAAACTGGGAACTCTTCGCGCTTCTCACGGGAAAAGGGCACAAACCAAGTCTCGCGATAGTACAGTGTTGAGGAGACTCAAAATGGAGGATCACTTATTTACAAAAGCATTAACATAACATTACATACACAACACACCTGTTAAGTCAAATTATTTTCTTGCTTGTAGATGTGGGTGGTATGCAATGAGTGGCAGGTGGTGGTGGTGAACTGTGAGCTTTTTATTTCAAGTGGCAATTCAAGTCCTGTTTGTAATAACCATCAGTAACACAAATGGGTTTGTACCTTTTGATTTTCAGAGCTTAAGTCCTGTGCTTGTTTTCGTTCCATTGCCAGGTGAAGAGAACATTTTATACCACTGGGGATTCTGGTTTCGTTTTTTTTTTTTACCATTTCTAGACCAGGGGTTCTCAACCTATGGACCATGAGCCAAATCCAACCTCCAGCACCAAATAATCAACACACACACCCCGTGCTCCAGCCAGAATTTGCCACGGACTCATTTACGGCAGGTGAAAAGGTTGAGAACCCCTGTTCGAGACAGTCACACTGCAAGGTGAAAAAGGACTCTCTGCAATTGGTAATATAAATAAATGCAAATATTTAGAGCCATCTTTAGAGTTCCTCCTTGCCAGGTCAAAGGAAAGCACTAAGCAAAGTGGCAGCTGATGTTTGAGCCTGACCAAAGACTTTTAAAAAAGGAAGGAGAATGGGAGTCAGAGGTAGGTTGTACTAGAGCCAATTACAGGTAGAGTCTAATTCTAGTTTTGTGGCCATATGCTAACCTTGTGGAGGCCCCCCTCTCCCTTCATTCAGATTGGGAATAGCCCCAACACTGAGCCTTGGTATCAGAGAGCACAGGCCAATGAGAAGCCTGTTCTTCTATAGCACTGGCAAATAGGACGAAGATGCAGGACAACAGCAGTGTGGGGTGTGGGCAAATGAAGAGATGTGGCAGAGCTGTTGTTGGCGGAAGCTCCAGACATTGGAAATCACAACCAAAGACAAGCATGTCTGTGATCACCATGACTATCCTTGATGCCACACACAAACTACTTGTTGGGTGGGGCTGTATATTCTGTTACCTGGGCAGGTGTGGAGGAAGGGGTAAATTCATGAGAGGTGATATAAGCTAATCGACCTACTGGAAACAGTTGTATCTTGGAAATTCTTCCAACTTTCCTCAGTGGCCAGAATTGACAGATATGAAAGGCTGAGCTTGAGCTTGAGTTCCAAAGAAATGAAGACACCATCCTTTTCGTACACACATACACACACACACACACAAAGCAAAGCAAAGAAGGAGAACAAAATAGCCAGAAGAAATGTAGCTAGAGGTTTTCTTCTCGTCTTGTAAAAAAATTCTACTTTTAACTTTCAAAAGGTGGGTGAGTTGCACCCCTTGTTTACAAGAAGAATAGTTGCTGCCTTTTATACACTGAAGCTTGTTTCACCAGCGGAAGTGGGAATTCAAGAGGCTGTAGAGCTTACAAGAACAAACACCCCACAAACCACACATTTCTCATCCCTTCCCTGAAGGATCAGACTTGAAAATTATGGAGCCTTTCTTCCCAGTAAGCTCATGGATATCTTTTTATGACCTGCAGCACCTTTCATCAGCTTAGTCTGCCATACCAGCTGAAACTCTGGTAGTTTAGCCTCCTGCTTCTCTTCCCACAATGTGTTGAGTACAGGGCTGTATTTTAAGAGAGTATAGAAACTTCAGCTAGTAGCAGGAGAGGGAATTCTTATTTAAAGCCAATGGAATTATCAGTTCTTTACAGTTTCTATCCATTTTCTTTTCAGGTTGTAAACATGTTGGCTGGGAAGTTATTTGTTTCCCTTCTAAGAACTTCTCCCATCACATTCTGTATTTGCCACCTTAACAATCACATGCATGTGCTTGCAGTGGGTGTGAAAGAAATGTAAGGCGAGACTAAATGTCACAGGGCAAATTTGACAGAATGATAACATGCCTTGGATGCCAAAGATGAACTGAGAGTTGGTTTGTCCAATAAACATGTTTTTGCAGTGGTAAGGTAAAGGTAAATGTTTCCCTTGCTCAGAAGCCAATCATATCTGACTCTAGGTTTCAATGCTCATCTGTGTTTCAAAGCTGAAGAGCCAGCGCTGTCTGCTTCTGCAGACATTTCCAGGGTCATGTGGCAGGCATGAATAGACACCGGAGTGCACATAGCGCTGTTTACCTTCACACTGAAGTGGTCCCTATTTATCTACTTGCAATTTATTGCTTTCCAACTGCTAGGTTGGCAAGAGCTGGGACAAAGACGGGAGCTCATTCCATCCTGCAGTACAGTACTCAGGAATTTAACTGCTGACCTCCCACCTTCCAGTCAGCATCTTAGCCACTTGAGCAGTCCCTTGAAATGGTGGAAAGCTAAAATAAGATTTGAAGGTCACTAGATAACACTTGGCCTGTTCTTAACCTTTTAAAGCCAGAGACCGGGTCATGCTCCCTCAGACAGCTTTGAGGGCTGAATGGCCCTTTTGCCCTTCCACCACCACACGGTGTGGTGGAGGCCATGGGGGCCCACATGAAATGGTGTCATGGGCCGCATCCAGCCCACAGGCCACGTTGAGAATCCCTGTTCTAGGCAGTCCCTTTGCTTCTTAAATCTTTGGGTTATATCAGTAACTCTGCTATGTAAAAGCTGAGGTGGATTCTGTGATTTCCCCAGAACTAGACTCAATGTATTCATATGTGTGAGCATTATTATTATTATTATTATTATTATTATTATTATTATTATTATTATTATTATTATTATTATTATTATTATTATTATTATTATTATTATTATTATTATTATTATTATTATTATTATTATTATTATTATTATTATTATTATTATAGATTTCTATACCGCTTTTCTTCCCCTAAGGGAACTCAATGGTTTACATAATGCAAAATATAATATCTAGAATACAAAAGCCACATACAAAATCTAAATTCCCACAGTATAAAAAATGACAATTATAAAATTATATATAAATATCAATAGCAACACAAAAGTATACAAGACATAAAATGTCTAAGTACAAATCATCACAGAAAATAACAATATAAAAACATACCCTAACACAGTCCCTTCCAAGTCCTTTCCAGACAGGTGGGTGGGGTGCGAAAGCGAGCACAAGTCCTAACGCTCCTAGCCGGCCAGTCTCCTCCGGGAGAAGAAGGAAAAGGAAGAAAGAACGTTTCCCCCCCCCCCCACAGCTGCGGTGATGGTCCTGGGGCGGCAGCAGTCTTCAGCCTGGCCAGGCGGCCCGCGGCCCTTTATCCCCCCCACAAGGGACGGGGGAGGAGGGTGGTGCCCCCCCTGCATCTGTGGCGATGGTCCTGGGGTGGTAGCAGTCTTTGGCCTGGCCTGGCGGCCCATGGCCCTTTATCCCCCCCCCCCCCGCAAGGGACAGGAGAGGAAGGTGGGGCCCTCCACAGCTGTTGCGATGGTTCTGGGGCGGCAGCAGTCTTTGGCCTGGCCCGGCAGCCCACAGCCTTTTATCCCCCCGCAAGGGATGGGAGAGGAGCCCCCCCAGCCCCGCAGGTGTGGTGATGGTCTGGTGTGGCGGCAGTCTTCGGCATGCACATGTATGAATAATCCAGGCCATTTTTTCTTTCAGGGGCCAATGAATCTTCATTTTTTTTTAAAAAAAAATGAATATAATTTGTTCATGAACCACAGAGGGTATGAGATCATGAGCAAGCCTGCTGAGACAATCCAAAATAAACATCTACAAATTTTAAGAGTTGAGAATTTAGTTAGCCCAGAATATGGCAGCCAAAATACTGACTGGAACCAGGTACTGCAATAATGATATACCATTACTGCCAAATCTTCATTGGCTCCTGGTTCAATACTGTTTTCCAGTTTTATCACATCAGTCCTTTTATGGGTTGAGGCCTCACCACTGGTGGCGCAGTGGTTAAACTGCTGTACTGCAGCCAAAACATTGTGAGTTTAATCCTGACGGGGACCAAAGGTGACTCAGCTGGGCACCTTGGGAGGACGGTGGACAGGAAGTGATTGGGTTGTGGGAGAAATCCCATACATTCCCATTACCTCTGCCTGCTTCTGGGGGGCATCAGTCGCTGGGGTGCACCAGGATGAGTCCCTGTATCCCTGTGGGCCAGCACACCACTACTTCCATCCTTTGGAGGTTGGTAAAATGAGTACCCAGCATATTGGGGGCAAAATACTAATGACCTTGTGAACCACCCAGAGAGTGCACTAAATACTATGGGGTGGTATATCAGTGTAATTGCTATTGTTAATTGCTATTGGCTATGTTTCCTCATATATTCTTATGTGAGGCCCTGCTGTGCACATAACATGTTGGTACCTGTGTGTGGGATTTTCCATCCACAGTGGCCTCCAATGAAAGGTCTTCTTACCCTAAGGCAGGGATTCCCAAACATGGCCCCCCAGATGTTCTTGGACTTCAATTCACAGTAGCTGTGATCAGCAGGTGTGATGACTTGGGCTTCTGGGAACTGAATGGGAAGGTGACCCCCACCCGCTGGTTTGTATAAATAACCTAGATCCTCCCTTTTTTAATGATAGGGTGGGTGAGTTGTTTTTTTTTAATAGCAATGGTTTTAAATGATTTTACTGTGGCATTTATTTTTTATGTCTTTTATACCTTATCTGTTAGCCACCTGGAGTCACTTCAGTGAGGGGGCGGCAATATAAATATGAACAATAAATAAATAAATAAAATAAGAACACCTGGGGGCCTAAGGTTGGGAAACCCTACTCTAAGGTCTTTTTGGGTGCCAGACAAAGAGATTTTTTAATTAATGTAAAAGAGTTGCTTTGTGTTTCTGCTTGGCTATGGACCTCCCTAGATGACCTTGGACCAGTCACAGTCTCCCAACCTGATTTATATGATACTGTGAGTTATTTATTGTATTTTTATTGTATTGTGATATGCATATTTCTTGATATGATATGTATAACGTGAATTAGATGCTGCATTGTTCTGTGAGCCACGCAGAGTCGCATAGTTGAGTGGGCAGCATACACATCCAACAATGACGACGATAATAATAATAATATATCAGACAGTTGTTGTGAGGACAAAGTGGTGGTGGTGGTAAAGCTGCTGCCTATGCCACCAGGAGCTCATAGAATGAAAGGCTGAATATTATTTTAATTTCAACCAACCAACCAATTGATCAATCTCAGTCCTTTCTTGGATGCTGCCTGTTGTCTTTCAGTCCCTATTGGCTTTCAAATGGTCCATCAGTGGTGCTTTGGATGTTGATTTTATGCTGGTGGATTTTTATTTCTTTGATCAATATTTAAGTCATCCTAGGAACAAATTGTTACTGAGTTAATAATGGAGTGACTTAATAAATAGAGCTACGGATAAAAGCCGCCCACTCATCATCTGCAGCCATGACACACTGATCTGCCTGGCAACCTACATTCCTCTGCTCAGTGAATGTTCTCAGGTCAAGGCACCACGCCTTATATTTTAGCTGAAATTCTCTACTATATATTAACTATGTTGGCAAACAGTCAAATGAAGTCCAAAACCTCTAGATAGCAGGCCATGAAGCTGCTGATTACAGACATCATTGAAGTGCCAATTTACAAATATAGGCAAGTTGTGACTGGGGACACACACACACACACACACACACACACACACACTTTCAGTATTTTGAAGTGAACCACTCTCTTTTATCCACCACCTTGTCTATAGGATAAGCTATATTATCAAAACTGTAACATTTAATATATATCCATCGTCTTTTATAAGAAGGTATGTGAAAAATAATATTTTATCATAGGAAAGCAACACTGTAGATGTATCTAACTTTAAGTAAAATAAAATACTGTAAAGCAAAAACTTGGTTTCAAGTGGACTTCTATCTTAGAGTAAAGCACTCAGGTGATGATGTGAACACAACAATCTAATGCTTCAAATTCATGTTCTGCTCAACTCTTTAGGCCAGGAGTTCTCAACCTTTTTAATCAGGGGGCCAGGTCACACTCCCTCAGACAGCTTCAGGGGCTGGATAGCCATTTTGCCCTTCCTCCACCACATGACACTTCCTGGTGTGGTGGAGGCAAGGGGGGCACATGAAATGGTGCCGTGGGTCACATCCAGCCCATGGGCCGCAGGCTGAGAATCCCTGCTTTAGGCATCCTAGATATTCCACTGGCACAAATACAAATGATCCACACCTTTGAACTCTACCAGTCTCCTTTTCTCTTATTCACAAAGCCACTCTCTCCTAGTAAGCTCTTTGATGCTTGCTCCCTAATAGATGGGGACCTTTTGAACATACTCTCTTCCTGGAGCAAGCACATTGGGGGTTTAATATTTACCCCCTAACGACAGGTTCACTTGGCTAAGCACCACTCAGCATCAATATATAAATTGGGCATTCTCTTTGAGAGCCGCTGCTGATGTATTTCAACAATGTGAGCACAGGGGACCACATGCTGACATTCTTCACAAAAGTCACTTGTTATTTAAATCAGAATTGCAAAGCTACTCCTGTTCTTCTCCCCTACCTCAATAGCTCCTGATGGGGGAGAGGGCTTGCTCTCATTTACATAATGTTAATTGGAATTACATGCACACATCAAGAAGTGAATATATTTCCAGATGTGGCATCTGAAAGCTTTTTATTACAGCAGCTTCGTGTTCAAATAAAAACATGTCTTATCAATGGATCACATTAAAGCTACAGAAGAAGAAGAGGAGGAGGAGGAGAGGGGAAAGGTAAATATGGAAATGTTATGCAACAGCAAGTCATACTCAGGTTTAAGGAAAAGTTAAAAAAAAGAAGAAATAACAAGCATTAGTATCACTACTACTGCACCAGATCATTGGTGTGTCCGGAGTTCTTGGTCTGCCCCATGCCAAGCGCTTAGGCGAAGCTGTGTTAATTTTAAAGGAGGAAACATAACATTCTGCAGTCCAGGTCCAGATGGCAGGAAAGAGGGTCATCACAAGGCAATTTACCTGGTTTGTAGTTGGTATGCTTCATATCTCTTTAAAATGCTATTTAATCTTTGTGGAAATGGAACAATATGAAATGTGATAAAGGGAGTCAACAACAATGGATCATGGATGGGATTCAGATTGCTTAGTGGCAGGTCATGTAAGATCATCTGGTAAAGTTAAATCTCATAACAATACAGAAATATGCTGAGCTTTTAAACAGTCCATCATTGTCATACATAAATTCATGAGAAAAATAGTTGCATTTAAATAATAAATATACTTGTATTCTTGAAAAACATGAGTTTTGCAAGTCTGTATTCAGAATTACTTCCTGAAACAGGCTTTGTGTGTATCTTTACCTGAGGTTTTCACAGATAGAAACAAACACTTTTTTTTTAATCTTCATGTGTTCATTTATTTCTTGTTTTGGTGAACACCCAGATATGAACCGATTTCTTTGACAAGGTGAGAAGACAGAGGAAATTTGAGATGCATACAAAGCAAAATGATTCAGAGGATTGGCAATTCAGAGGCTTCACTATGACACTGCAGAAAGACTGGAAATAGTTTTTAGAAGGTTCCCAGAACCAAATTGTATCAAATTCTTGATCCTCAAACCCCATAGTTTTTCCAGTTTAATAATTATAAATATTAGTTCCATCATTATTGACATTTTGTATAGTTTTCTATATGACAAGACACAGACATTAAATAGCTGCCAAAATGGTATGTCAGGAATCCTTCTGCCTGGCAGTTTCTTAATAATATGGAATTTTTTTGAATGGGCAAGGAAGCTGCCCTTGTGATTTTCTCTAGTCATGGGTAGAATAATTGTGGTGCTCTAAATGTTGGTAATCTGTTCCTCATCATCATCTATGCTAGTGATGGAAGCGATCTTCAAACATGAGGGGCCTGGTCAGGAGCTCACAGCCAATCTCTCATTGGCACATAACATAACAAACAATTATTGTATTAGGTGTATATTCTGTGAGAAGTGAACAATATAGGACCATAATTCAGTAGCTCTATCAAGGATATATCTGGGCACAATATAAAAAGAAATGAAGTTCAAGGAAGGCCACAAAAGAAGAAAAGAATATTTGCTCATAGTCAAACTGCTAGAATTCTCTTCAGGAGTATGGTAACCCTACGCAGGTTTCTTTGACAGGTCATGACTTTCAGTTATGCAACTTTTTGGAATAGTAGCAGTGGTGGGATTCATTTTTTTTTTTACTACCTACTCTGTGGGCATGATATGGTGGATGTGGCCAGGGGAAAAGCCCTGTGTTGCACCCAAATAAGGACTACTGTACTTTATTTCAAAACTTAGATGGGCAGAGCAAGCCGGAATTTCTGCTACTGGTTCTGGCAAACTGGGGTGAACCTGCTGAATCCAACCATTGAATATTAGCCATGTTAGTCTTGCTTTGTTTATTCTCTGATATGCTTGAAGTTATGCAACTATGGCTCTTCATCTAGCATGTGCAAGCCATGCAAAAAAGCAATCCTGTCTGATATATACAAATACAGTGGTACATCATACAATGATTTTAATCCGTTCCACAGGGCTCGTTGTTGTACGAAACAATTGCTGTATGATGCATGCATCGTATAGCAATTTTCCCTATGGGATGTATCATACAATGATTTTTGTCACTAAGAGGCTTTTCCCATTGAAAAATTGTTGTACAGATTTTTTCCATAGGGAAAATTGTTATGTGGGACACCATTTTCCCCAAAAACCTAATTGTTATGCAATTTTGTTGCTATATGGGGTGATTGTTCTATGAGGTTCCACTGTATCTCCTTTTTATTGCTGTCATTTTATTACATTATTTTTTAAAAGCTGACATGAGAGCCTCCTACAGGGTATAATTGTCAAATTCCAGGATAGAAACCTTTATATGAATATTTAAAATAAGCATTTTAAAACAAACAAATATTGTGATATGTCTGCCAAGAAAAATAATCAAAAACAGACTGAGAACTTAGTCTTAAGAGTACAAGGAGTGTCACTAGGTCTTTCATCATGCACGTGATATGGTGTGAGGAAGCATGTAAGCAGCAGTTGTGACCTCTACAGTAATAACCACAATGACAGTGGTGCTCAGTCACAGACATATTACATTGGTGTGCTAGTCTAAAGACATGTCCAGATGGCCCATTTTGGTACAGCTGGATCCACCAGAAAAGCTTTGGTACCCATTCAGGGGGAGGATTGCTATGCCATTCAATGTGCCCCTCCCACCCAAACATCAGTTTAATTTCCACAAAGTGATACACCACTGATCTAGCAGATGTTCAAAAAATTGAAAAATCACTTCCCATGACTGCTCATAGATGATTAGGGGAAATATTCAATCTATGTTATATTGAAGTAGCTCATAAGTCACTTTAAGACACTGGAAGTTTGTTCCAGAAGCAGTTTTGACAGCTGCATAGCTCACTTTATTGAACCCATTCCTAGAAGCTAGAAATGGGCTAAAAGTGAGTGTACTAAAATAGGAGAACTCAAAAAGACACACATTGAGAAAGAGTTGGAGTGCTTCAGCATCCAACATGTACAGACACTGTAAAATTGATAAAACCCAGTGTTTCAATTACCAAATATATGCCCTGCCTATACATGAAAATTAAGATTTTAAAAAGCTTAAAAATAGTAATTCCTTCTTTGTAATCATTCTCCTGCACCTCCTGGTGTGAGCTGCAAAGCATATGTAAAGCCTTCTACTGATAAATGCAAACAAATGCAGAGATAAACAATGTGGAAAATCATCAGCTGTATGCACTAACTTGAAAGAAGGGCTTACTGGTTGTACTCTAGCACTATGGCACTTGTAGCCCTGAGATATGATAATCTGAAAGAGCCTGTAAACACTTATTACCTTGTATACTTTTAAGTGAAAAGGGTGACATGCGCCTGCCAAAATTAAATCTTCATAAACATATGCTTAACTTTCAAAATGGGACTTTCAAGGGCATAACTTCAGCTATGTCACACTTCTTGGGTTACATGGATAGAATCAGTAAAAGGTCTAGAGATCTCAGCATTATTATCTTTAGTACTGCATTATTATATAATGACACGTTAAGCATAATTACAAGTGAAAATCTCATGCAATAAATGTGTCATACTAAAAGTACAGAAGCATCAAATAAAATGGTTTGTACCCTGAGGTAGTAAGAAAATTGTATTTTCGCTATAATGGTATGGTTTTTAGACCAACTAATTTCTGAAATGCTTTTTTTTAACCAAAGGGGGAAAATATATTAAAAAACACAAATAAACATGTCAATTGACATTTACCAGATGAAAGCCTGAGAACTGCACATATGGACAAGGGAGAAATAAGATGTAGGCCACCTACTCTATTTCCCTTCTACGTTTTCTAGTCACTCTTTTTTTCCTGTTTTTCTCAAGATTTTCTTTGCATCTGCTCCACACCTCTACCTATTTTTATCCTGGAAATTTAAAATAGCTACCAAAGTAATTTTTAAAATAAAAAATAAAAAAGAGGAATCCTCATTTCTTCACATATTCTCTCCCTTTACAAGCTGTAAACATGCTTGGTGACACTTTCAATTAAAAAAAAAGTCTAAGCTTGATAAGCATGACTTCCCAGGCTGTGTGGGTGACACAAACATGATTCAGTTCATTGTGTAGGATTAGATTCTCTCCAGATGGGTCATACTCTGAGCAGAAATGTTTTAGGATGGCCTTCCAATTCAAATACTGTGTGAGCTAATGAATGTTAAACCAAAGGCCCCTGGTTTTGAAGGAGCCTCCTACAGTACCATTATTACCTAAAATGCTTAAAACTCTGCCGTGCTAAAATTACAAACAATTCCATTAGATGGAATTGTTATTTTATTAATATTACATTCTTTGAGGATATCCCCACCCCATCCTCCTCTTTCTGATTATGAGCACTTGGCAAAAAAAAAAATAGACAGTGTGATGGATGCGACTCTTCTATGACAAGAATTTTTAACAGCCCTTCTACTGCACTCAATGTGCACCCAATTATGCGTCTGAGCTAGTAACCTTGAATTTATGTTGCCATGGTGACAAACTGGTCATGCATTATGGATTATCATTGAAATTCTACACCCCTACCTAGCATAATGAGAGTTGGGGACTTAATCAAATCAGCCATTCTGTGTGACACAAAGTGAAGAACTCGCTCTTATTGTTCCACGGCTCGAAAGGAAGCAGGGCCTGATCGAGTGGCAGCTGCAGGCCTGCAGCCTGATAGATTGTCCTTATATACATTTGTGAATGTATAGACAGATGGTTTTCAATGCCTGGAATTTCTAGCTTAGGAAGCAGCTGTTCGGATAACCTCTGCCGTCTCACCTTGTTGTCATGGAACATTGAACAGAGACTGAGAATGTGGATGGGTACATTGACGGTCTGACCGAATTCACTATACCCAGCATCTTTCTTTTAACCAGCAATTGGAGGGCTCAGACTGAGATGGGGTGAAGATGATATCAGGGTGGGAGGAGGAGGAAGCTGGAAAAGATGAGAGAGGATGCCTGAGTATCTTTCATTCCTGCTTCTTCTTTTTCTGCAACGGGGGGAGGGATGGCCATGATAAGTCATCCCCTTGCATTTATCTGGCTTGTGTTTCCTTCACAGTATTAAGGGGGGGGTGAGGTGGGACAGAGAGGGCAAGAGAGCTGCAGGCGAGATGCAGAGAGGTCTCCTGCGATTTAGCCGTCTGTAAAGGTTGCACCTATCTTTAGAATCTCTATTCAGTCTCGGAAAGACAACATGGGTTGAAGGTCACAAGGAAAGCAGGGGAAATGGTGGGGGAAAGACCAGCCAATTAGAAATCGCAACCCCTTGTGCTGTGTACATGTCGGAGCAACCAAATGAGAATTCCTGACACCCTCCCAGCCCCGCTATCCCAAGACTTAATGCTCGCAGTAGAAATGTGTAAAATACTTTATTGACCACACAGGTTTCTCATCCATGGTCAGACATGGGGATGGCTATCAGGGCATATTAAAATGCATTTACTATATCCCTAAAGCACCAAATGGCAGCATAAGAAATGTGTGGATATTTTGTGTGATATTGCAAAAGGCGTTGCAGATCCATCTGTTATTGTTTTAAACAGACCATAATAATGTATGACTCATAGGTGCAGATCCATCTGTATATATACACAGACCAGCCAGGCAAGCATAAACCTAGCCTTAGGTTGGGGCTCTAGCCCCTCCCAAGAAACACACAGACAGCAATCACTGTTCTTGTGGGCGTACGAATTTCCTCTTCTTGGATATAAAGCAATGTTCAGCAATGTTCACGGATTTCCCTAGGCTTTCCAAAGTGGTTAACATATTTACAGATTTTGAATGCTTCACCACTACAATTTCTGCAGCTGTTAAAGGCTTCTGTACACACAATTTATCCTCTAGCCATCCAGGGGAAGTTAAGTTGGCCACCTTCATTCTCTGTCACACAAAATCCTTATTATCTGGACATAACTCAGGCAACTAATCTATTAAAAGTGTAGCTGTAAAATATAGTTTGCATTTTTCTCTTGTGAATTCTATCTATTAGAATTACTTTTGATATCCTTTTTTAAAAAAAAATTACATTCATTTTTATTATGATGGTTTGCATTTTTGTATTCATAATATACCCGGTTTTTAAAATTCTTTTTAAAATTTACTGTAAATCACCTTGAGACTATGTGTTTCAGGAGAAAGGTGGGATACAAATCAAACTATATATTTTTAAAGGAATTTTCACTGACAAACCATATTTTATCAACATATCTCAAAAATACACACTTATTTTTTTGATTTTTTTTAGTTTTCTTCAATAAATTCAACAAAAATTCAGAGAAATGTGACAGCGAAAGGATAAATGTACTTCAGTTTATGTTTTGGTTTGGAAAATGCAATTTAAGTAAGTATGTGCAACACTGTGAACTGAACCAGTCTCCATGAGCCTTAGATCATGTAGATCATTTTAATGTGTTGTGAGTTGCTTCAAGAGGACCTGAAAGGCAACTCAAAAACACAAACATACATGAATAATAACATTTTGTTCCTAATAGACATGCATTTGAAACCTGTCCCTGGAACAGATAACAATACGAACTGAGGTTATTCCCTCCAGTAATGCAGCTACACATAGGTGAAAAGGGAGGGAATGGAAATAAATAAAATTGTTGTTACATGCTGTCAAATCATCAAATTATGGTGACCCTATGAATGAGATATCTCCAAAATATCCTGTCCTCAACAGTCCTGCTGAATTCCTTCAAACCCAAGTTGATTCAGAGTGTCAATCCACCTCATGTTTAGTCTTCCTCTTTTCCTGCTACCTTTTACCTTTCCCACCATTTTTGTCTTCTCCAGAAAATCTTGCCTTCTCATGATGGGCCCAAAATAGAGCAGCCTCAGCTTCATCTTTTTTGACAGCAGAGACAGTTCAGGCTTGCTTGTCTTTCTGTCAGTCCAGGGTATCCTCAGATCCCTCCTCCAGCACCATATTTCAAATGAATCAAACCAACCCCCCCCCCCTCCCACACACACACACAGCACCACCACCAGCAGTTTTCTTTACTGTCCACCATCCATACTTAGTGACTGGAAATACAAGAATGTGAATAATCTTGGCTTTGGTCTCCAGTGAAAATAAAATACCTACCAGAATAGAAACCTCCCACAGAGATTATTATGCTGCTGTTTTGGTGTGCTGTCAAGCTGTGTCATGCTTACAGTGACCCTTACAGTGTTTCCAAAATTTGTGGGATACTTAAGGGATGGCATTACAAGTGCATTCTCCGGAACTTTTCTTACAGCAAAAAATACTTTAACCAAATTTGCCATAGGAATGCACTGAAAACCAAAATACATTAACCAAAATGTGGTTTCTCATAGAAATGCATTGAAAACCAATTAATCTATTCTGGGGGGGGGGGGGGAGATTCTGTAAACCAAGCCACTATTTTCTATGGATTTCCTTTTGTTATGCAATTTTTATGTTAACTGAGCAGTTTGTTAACTGAGATTCCACTATATAGTTAACTGTGTATTGCCGCCACTAAAGTCACAATTCATTGTGGCCACAATCTAGGATGTTTTTCAGGTATATGCATGTCCCAAGAAAATATTCTAGGGTTGTTTTTTAAAAAGAAAGCCCCCTGGGCACATATAGATAATGATCTCATCCTCCCATACCCCAATTGTAGCTTTCAGTGTTATCAGTCAAGTTAAATTTACACATGAATGACAGTCAAATTGTTAGCATTTCAACATAAGAAATCAAATGTCTTAAAAGCTTAAATGGAGCCTCTTCAAAATTACAGAGAATTTTTGAAAGGTGCATTTTTGCTACCTCATACCTAAAGGTTTTTTAAATATATATAAATTGTGCATGTGTATGTATGCATGTGTGCATGTTTGTACATGCATGCGTGTGCTCACACACACACACAATGAGTATGTAAAATAAACAAAACAAG
Organism: Bradypodion pumilum; assembly: GCA_035047305.1. NCBI lineage: Eukaryota > Metazoa > Chordata > Lepidosauria > Squamata > Chamaeleonidae > Bradypodion > Bradypodion pumilum. The sequence continues at coordinate 200,383,838 of JAWDJD010000001.1, forward strand.
TGCTTGAACAAAGGTCTCCCTAGGCACACAGAAACAGGTATTTCTAGGATTTAGTGCAAATCAGCATAGTAAGTAAGGAATTTTCAAACTGCTTTCCTAGAGTACATAACTGTCAAGTTTTGGATTTGAAGATAAGGGAAATTTCCCAGACAAAAAGGGAAACTTGACAACTATGCTTATCCTGTGCTGCCCTCCAGTGGCAGCATTAGGGTACTGCAGTCTGAATGATACGGGCCGCCGGCAGAAAAGAGGGTAAAATACGGGAGGCTCGGTCAATACTGGAAACCTGACAGCTATGCTAGAGTATCCAGCCAGGAAAAGGAGAAAAAAACCTGATCTCATTTAGGGCACAGAAAATTAACTCATGGCATTACTCTTACTACAAGGACCAGGTGACTGTCCACATTCCAGCCCCAAAGAAGATTTAATTCTCCTGGTAAAAATGCCTGAATGTGGTCATAATCTGCTGTACCAGCCTGTTCTCATCCATATTCTGACTTCAGATGAGCTAATCTTTTTCCTGCCTCCCTGGGCTGATATTTCCTTTTCAAAGGAGAAACCAGCTTGTCAGTACCTTTCAAGAAGATTATTAAAATGCTGTGACAATGTTAACATCAATAACATCTGATCTGTGGATGGTGGGTAGGGAGACCACAATGCTAACACTAATTGTTTCCAGGAGATGGAAATTATGGCTTGAACCTCCTTGTCTTGGACAGCTGTTTTTGATCGGGCAGATGAATCAACTAAATGTTAGTTGATTCACTAAATGTTAGTTGATTCATTATTTGAAAAAGGTCAGTTGGTTATAGCAAACCTTAATTGGAATGAAAGTGAATTAAGGGAACAAATATATATATTTGGTTTTCCTTTATTATAGATGTCTTCTTGTAATAAGAATTGAAACTGGTAGTGACTTTACTTTTCCTTCTAACCAAGGGGCGATGCCTGTCTTTGTCAAATCACAAATTGTTTCCCATTTCCTTTGATGCTTCTAAAAAGTACTCTGATTAAAATGTTTAATAACCAAAGTTTCAGTGTAAGAAGTGCCCCCCCCCCACCTAGTGATGGAATTTCTTTATCACAGAAGTTATGTTGGTGTTATTATTGATCTTTTGTCAGTAGCTCTGTTCTGTACTGTTCTGCCTCTTTTCAGTGATTAATGCTGCTCTTTAATTTTAGAAAGTCCACATTTCATTACAACCTATGTATTTCTCCCATTTTGCTTTAGACTATGTTGTTCTTTTAATTTCTTGCATAGTTTTTTCATCCCCATAGTATTACATGAAGTGCGTGAAGTTAGAATGCATCAGCTAAATAGAAATCAGAAGTGAAAGGTATGGATTGTTACAGCTGATCGTTCAAAGATAGAGAAATGGGGAAAGAAGTGCAGGGAGAAGGGTTTTTTGACTAGTTCTAATGCAACACATCACTTGTCGCATCCAAAATCAAGATAACCTTTGAAGTCTAGCCTAGAAGAGGAACAAGAAAAAGTTAGCTTTGTTATATTATTTTAAAAGTATGTAATACGTAGTGGGGTCAATAAAATGCTTTTACAATATATAAACACATTATCCATCTCAAACTCTTAAACATTTGACAGCCCTGCTTAATTTCTTCCCTCTTCTCCCTTTATCTTAATGAATATGTGAGGCTGTGCAGGAAAACCAGAATGTAGAACTAGCTGGTTATGAATAATGTAGACGTGGCAAGACAGTGAGTAGTTACAAATTTACTTTTGAATATAAGTAGTAACATATTCTAGTTACTTCCGAAGATATCTTTTGAAATGTACAGTATTTTACCTGCATGTTGTTGTTGTTCAGTCGCACAGTCGATTCCGACCCTTTGCGACCCTATGGACCATCGTTCTCCAGGCGCCTCTGTCCTCCACCATCCCCCTCAGTCCTCCCAGTTCCGTGCCCATTGTGTCTACAACACCATCTATCCATCTCATCCTTGGCCTCCCCCTTCCTCTTTTGCCCTCCACCTTTCCCAACATCACGGCCTTCTCAAATGAATCCTCCCTTCTCATTTGATGCCCAAAGTATTTTAGCCTCATCTTTACTATTTGACCTTCCAATGAGCAGTCAGGGTTGATTTCTTCTAAGATTGACCTATTTGTTCTCCTCGCTGTCCAGGGGACTCATAAAACTCTCCTCCAACACCACATTTCAAAGGCATCTATTCTTCTGCGTTCAGCCTTCCTAATTGTCCAGCTCTCACATCCATACATTACCACTGGGAATACCATTGCTTTGACTACTCTAATTTTTGTTTGCAATGTGATGTCTCTGCTTTTCACTATGTTCCCCAGGTTTCTCATAGCTTGTCTCCCAAGAATCAGTCGCCTTTTTATTTCATGGCTGCAATCCCCATCTGCAGTGATCTTAGATCCTAAGAATGTAAAATCTGTCACTGCTTCTACTTCTTCCCTGTCTATTTTACCTGCATAGAGGTGTTTTAATAGGAATGTTTCAAATTTTGGGATATTCTATTAACAATCTTAAGTGGCAAGCGAAGTATGGCCTTGCTTTAGCAGTTGTTATTTCATGTATTGAAGCTACGGTATCAGAATGGACCACTAGAACATTTCCCTTCTATTTTTTGACAGTGCTAGAAATGACAATAAATCACACTAATAACACACAAGGCAAGTGTAGTAATAATTGGCTGCATGGCTGCTACCATATAACAAAGAGGGCAAGTTCCTTTAAAAAGAAATTCTAAAAGCTATGAACAAAATGTTGAGCATTATGTGCTTCTGTTCAAGGTTCCACTCCCGATCCCCCCCCACACACACACACACTTTCCAAAGATGGGGTAAAGTCTCAGATCTGCACATGAGACCAAGCAAAACATTGGCACAAACATGTTCACATAGCAAGGTGGTAGAAATCCCTGACTGAGTCCTGAAGGTCACTTTTAATTGTAAGGTTCCCTACTACAATAGATCTGGCCAGTCTACCTGTTTGGGTTGGCCTCTTTGAGCAAGGTTTATTTTTCACCTCACAAATAATTATCAGACTGAAATCCCTGGACATTTTCTTCAGGTCAACTTATTTGAGTGGTATACTAAGTCTAGTCTGGCCAGGTTATCATGCTATGGTGATAGAGTAGATCATACTGTCAGCAACTCAATACTGATTGTCAGGTGACAGTTAACTTACCTGATCACCCTGAGGACCAGTGGCCTTGGCAAAGTCCACAGGGAAGGGTGATGGTCCCCCAAGTAGATTAAATCCCACTTGGATCCATCTTGATGGAGAGCAGCAGCTTCATCAATACTGGCCTGGGGCTGAGAAGGACTTTGCATGCCAAAAGGGCTCAGGACCAGAAAGTGACTCGTGAAGCTGGATCAGTGGTATGGGTATCATGTTGAAAGGCCACTACATTATATTGTAAGGACATGATTAAAGAGTTTCATATGGATTGTGTATTTATATATTCATGATGATCGCCAATATTCAGAATCAGATATGGCAGAAGAAGAAAAAGATATCACTAAGGTTTTGCCACCAGTCCACCCAGTTTCATGCTTCTTAGGGATTTGGTGCCTGCTGTCCTGAACATGTCTAGAGCAAATTTCAGGATTGGCAGACTCCGTGGAGGTTTATGGGCCTATACAAAAGGATATGAAAGGATATGAAAACTCTGGGTAAAGCCAGGGTATTCTGCCCCAATACTCCTGTAGTACTGGAAGAGTAAAGAGGAGTAAAGAGAAAAGAAGAGGGCAAGCAACCTGTGTTGCTACTGCCCCAGTAGGATGTCTTCACTTGCCTTCAACAGAGGCATTTGTCCCATCTGTTCTCTCACCTTTTCTCCTCCTGAGGTTGGGTGAGATCTCGCCCTTCAAAAGAGCTACTGGCTGCTCTGATCTTGGCAACACAACAATCTTAGATGTGGGTCCAAAAAGTCCAGCAAATCTATTCAAGCTCACAGTGAGCATGTTGGCACTTCCTTTGACAGTATTTTCAGCATGCTCAGCAGTAGACTAGATTTAGGGAGAGGGGGTGAAAATCATTTTCTAAATGGCAGCTGAGCACCTCATCTTGTTTGATATTACATATATAAATAAAACCACTCTGAGTTAGCCTTGTGCTTGAGTAGAGCGGGGTATAAATCCAATAAATAATAAATAAATAATAATATATTTGGGACTGTGCTCGTTCAAGTGGTTAAGATGCTGAACTCACAGACTGGAAGTTTGGAGTTCAATTCCCGGGTACTGTAGGATGCAGTGAGCTCCTGTCTCTGTCCCAGATCCTAACAGTTTGAAAGCAAGAAATTGCAAGTAGATAAATAGGGACCACTTCGTTGGGAACGTAAACAGCATTCCGTGTAATCCAGTGTCAAGGCATGCCTGCCACATGTCCACGGAAACATCTGCAGACACAGACAGTGCTGGCTCTTTGGCTATAAAAACAGAGATGAGCACTGAACCCTAGAGTCGGATATGATTGGCTTTCGAGCAAGGGTGGCCTTTACTTTTACCATTACCTACAAATATATTTACAGGACTACTGTACTACTATTAGGTACATGTTATTTCCAAAAACTGAATGGGACAACTTAGTAATGGAAAACCTATCTCCTACTGTTCTCAGTGCAGAATGCAAGTAAGGCACAGAGTGTAGTTCTAAATCCTTATGTTTAGAATAATACTTAATTTAATTTATCTATTTTAATATATAATTATCTGTCTGTCTGCCAATGCTCTTGCTCTCTTTAGCACATATATGCACACATACTAAAATAAATTATTCCACTTATTACAGGCAATAACAACTTACTGTTACAACATTTTAAATAACTTCCTGCTGGAGTCCCTTGTAAAGCTCAGTTGTGCAAAATATTTACTTTTACCAGCAAATATGCAGTATCTATAAAAGCATGAGAAAATGTCCCTTTGAACAATGTTCAAGGGATACAGAAGAATGATTGTTTCACATGAATAGGCAATGAAATACAATGATGGAATGAATGAACATAGATACCTGAACATCACTTATCTAGTTCCCCCCGCCCCTATATGTAACATGATATACTGCAATAAAAGCTCCTATTATGTATACATTTACTATGGCTGAAACAACTAGAGTGCTTGTGTGTCTTGACAACCTTCAGAAAATGTGAATGCTTTTCAAATCTCAATGAATTTCCACTGAGGTTCATGAATATATGGGTGAAGGAACTGCTATTTAACAACTGTAATTTCAAACAAGGGAATTTTCACAACCAAAATTAAATACATTGGTCCCAACAGACAATAATTCTTTCATTAAAGTATTGGAATTACAGTGCAATTCTAGACATGTTTTCACAGTGGACAGAGTTGAGGTGATGAACAGCCCGTTCTCCCATATCAGCATGTCTGGGGTTGCAAGCTAAAGATATATCACACTGGATAGGTTCTTATTCATACTGGTTTTATTTAATTTACAATGAAATTTCCTCTGCAAATGGAAATTTAATTTACAATGAAATTTCCTCTGCAAATGGGGATGCTCAATATATCTAACAAAGCTACTACCATCCATATTACAAGGGATTAAAATACCAAAGTACCATAAAATGTGTCACAGCATAAGGGATAGGGTGTAAAAAATAATAACCTAATACGTCACAGTTTGACTGGCAGAAGATTGAAAAAATTCCCTGCCATTGATGAAATGTGGGCAAGGAGATACAAAAATCTAAATGCTCAAGTGTTGTGTATTAAGGTACATTCACAAGTAGCCCAAGGAGCGCTCTTGCAATGAAAACTGGCGGTTTTCCACCATCCTTAATTGAAGCCTAAAGTTGCGCGAAATCCCCTGCAAAAAGGGTGCGCCAGTCATGCTAATCCAAGCCCTACCATTGGTTACAGTTAAGGATCCTGTTTGTCATTCATTACTTTCATATATCCCCTACACTGATTGGCACTGTGCATCCTCCCCCAAACAAATCGGTGCTCTCCCGTGGCCCCTCTGGGCAAAGCATGTGGCCGGCTCCCTGCCTGGAGGTGCAGTGGGGTAGTGCAGACCCACCCGGGGCTCCTCCAGGCAGGGAGTCGGCCATGTGCCTCACTGGCTCCCTGCCCTGAGGGGCCGTGGGGGAGTGCCTGCTTTCCCCCAAACCAAGCTGGGGCTTGGTTTGGGGAAAAGCGGGTTTTTTAAAGTGATATTTGGTACTGGTCCTCATAACGTCCAAATCCAGTTAATGTCCAGAATTGAAGAACCAAGTTTGGACATTATCAGGAGTTTCAGTGTATTAGTACTCTTTCTCAAAATGTGGTGTCTAGAACTGTACACAGTACTCAAGAAAAGGAGAAATCAGTGTCAAATAGGGGATAACTAGTATTTCATGAGTTTTGGGGACTGTTATTTCAGCTCTAAAATTTCATTTATGAATGCTAAGAATGTTAAGTCTTCATTCTTACTGGGGTTATTGTTTATTAGAATCAGCACTGGCTACAGTGGGAAGGATCCATTTGCAAAATAAATTTTCACTTAAGTTTCATGTATATGTATGTGGGATTATCCCTTACATCCTATATTTATTTATTGTTTTTATGTATATAGCCTGACACACCTTCACCCAAATTATTGTGAATTTCTCCCCTCTCACACACCTGCAAAAAAAATCCTGTGGCGGTAATTTTCCTTCTGACCATTATGGAGAGATCCTTCCCTCCTCCCCATCTCATATGACAGTACTGTATGTCCCATTCAGTCAGGTCATCTGATGCTATTTGTAGCATTTTAGGGGCTGGAGAAGCATCTATAGTAAGGGCCATATGGAAAAGTCTGCTCCTACAAGGCGTAATATGGATGTGAAAATATCTCACCATTATCATTCTATTACAGTAGTTGAAATGTCCATCTCAGCAAAGCAAGACAGCCTATCAGGAATCTCTATCCTTTCTGTCATGCCAGGATTATGGAGTCACCAGAGACACATCCATCAACTGAGAAAATGACTTCCAGGAAAAATGTATGTTCAGATACGAGTAGCAGCTGACAACGATGGCCCTCTCTGAGAAATCCTCTGAGAAATCTCCTCCTGTGAGACTGAGCTTCCTGGAAGTGGTATTTTTCCACTATGTGCAAAATACAGGTATTGTGCACAAAACTACTGTTTTTCCCCTTTGTAAAACCAAGGCCCTTGAGACACATGTAAGCACAATAGGACAGGCTGATTGATCCCCAAGACACAAACCCATCCAATCCTTCTACTCTGAAGCTAGGCAACATTTATTACATTTTCCATCACTTTGTCTTGTATAAAAACATTTTTACAAATTACCGAACTTGGTTAGAACTACATTGAATATTTGAATCCTTTAAGAAGACAAAGAAGGAAGGAAGGAATGAAGGAAATAACTAACCAACCAACCAACCAACCAACCAACCAACCAACCAACCAACCAACCAACCAATTGTTTATGTTTATGTTTATGTTTATTGGATTTATACCCCGCTCCACTCAGCCCAAAAGGCCAACTCAGAGCGGCTTACAACACAATAATATAAGTACAATTACAAAAAAAAATTAATATACATACAATTAATAAACATACAATTATAACAGTATAATACTACAAAAAATCCAAAAATACAATATAATCATAACAAATCAAATATAGACACAATATAACAGCATGAAAATACAATAGGAAAACAATAATAATACAATACAGTAAATTACACAATGAATTATACAATAGACATTTAATTACACAGTCCCTCGGCTACTAATGTCCCCAAAACGGAATCCCATGGCCCGCACATTAATGATAACAACATATCAATTACAGTAAAACATAATGCATAAATACAATGGGTGAAAAAAAAACAAAGTCAGGAATCATACAGGACAAGTTAAATCAGAATAAGCAAAAAGATCCGGGGGGGGGGGGGTGTTGGAGCCCAAGCTCAACGACCTTAAGAGCCTTAAGAGTGTCTTCAGCTGCCAAAGTCCGCAACATAGCCAAAGGCTGAATGTCTGCAACCACAGCAAAGCCAGGGAACACCTGGCCCCCACACAGCTGCAGCTGCTCCTGCACTCCCTTAAAGCTCTCCTGGTGGGCGGGGCCAGGAGGGAACGGACTCAGCTGTCGCTCGTCTCCCATCCTGGGCTGGTGGAATGAGCCCAGGAGAGATGCGGCGAAGACCCTCAGGGACGGCAGGTCCGGTGCTCTTTTGAAGTCCTCCTGGTGGGTGGGGCCAGGAGGGAACGGACTGCCGGTGGCCTCAGCTGCCGCTCGTCTCCCATCCTGGGCCGGTGGAATGAGCCCAGGAGAGACGCGGCGAAGACCCTCAGGGACGGCAGGTCCGGTGCTCTTTTGAAGCCCTCCTGGCGGGCGGGGCCAGGAGGGAACGGACTGCCGGCGGCCTCAGCTGTCGCTCGTCTCCCATCCTGGGCTGGTGGAATGAGCCCAGGAGAGACGCGGCGAAGACCCTCAGGGACGGCATGTCCGGTGCTCTTTTGAAGCCCTCCTGGCGGGCGGGGCCAGGAGGGAACGGACTGCCGGCGGCCTCAGCTGTCGCTCGTCTCCCATCCTGGGCCGGTGGAATGAGCCCAGGAGAGACGCAGCGAAGACCCTCAGGGACGGCAGGGACGGTGCTCTTTTGAAGCCCTCCTGGTGGGCGGGGCCAGGAGGGAACGGACTGCCGGCGGCCTCAGCTGTCGCTCGTCTCCCATCCTGGGCCGGTGGAATGAGCCCAGGAGAGACGTGGCGAAGACCCTCAGGGACAGCAGGGACGGTGCTCTTTTGAAGCCCTCCTAACTACATACTGTACCTACCTACCTACCTACATAAAGAGGAGCAAAATAAATAAAATGAATAGTAATAACAACATTTGATCTGAAAAGCTTCTCATTCACCCTGACCCAGACCTACTACACATACCAAGATAGATTTATAGTATAACTAGCTATTGTACCCAGCCTTGCCAGGCAGGTTTGGAATGTGTTTGTTGGTGGGGTGGTTTTGGTGGGTACAGAGAGAGAGAGAGAGAGAGAGAGAGAAGGCGGCAGGTGAGTAGGTGGTTTTGGGGGGGTATACAAAGAGAGAGAGAGTGAGTGAGAGAGAGAGAGTGGGGAGGTGCTGCATCGCCCGGCCGTGCCCTCAGGCAGACTGTTCCCTCAGCCTGGGCCATTTTTTTGCATGCACACCAGCTGTCCTGCCTCCTTCGTGCTCGCATCCTTCAACCTGATTGGCTGAAGTGTGGCGCGGTACAGAGAATGCTGGGAAGAGTAGCTTTTTTTGTTTTTTTTCACATCCGTGGGGCGTTGGCCCCACTCTCAGTCCCCGGACCCGTGTGGTGATGATGTCTAGGACATAGGGTAGGTGTGCATGACACCTTATGGGATAGGCTGGGCGGGTGCAGACACACATTCCACACACGCACGGCCCATCCCATTCTTATAGGTAAAGATATGAAATCTTTCTCATGAATTCCCTTCCTTTCCCTTCTCTCCTCTTCGTATAATCCTAAACACCAGTAAAAATTAGCCATTCATTCTGATTTTTTAAAAAAAACAAAATGCTACTATAATGTTAATGAGACACCAAACAGTAAAAGGAGGTCAGCGTCTACTGCTTTAAGTAATGCTAGTTGTAAGAAGTCATATTCTTGTCAGCACCTCCTTGTGTGAGTTGCTTGGCTGTAGTCATATTGCAGCTTTGTATTACAGTAAAAGCTGATGCCAACCATGATTCTGCTCTGGGTCTGCACTGCTAAGAACTACAGGGGTGATGTAATCCTGCCTGCTATCTTGAGTACATTACCTCACCCTCTCTATGAATCAGCATTATTAGATCTATGCGCATGAACTCATCTTTTAAAGATGGTAATAAAACCCTTTCGTTCTTCTGGGAATCAGAAAGAAACCACCTCTTTTTATTCCACAATCAATTTTAGTTCACTTGTGTGCCATTCCGTAGCCAACTCTGGGTTTGGCCAGCTAAATGGTCACATAAATAACCTCAGGTTAGAAACAAGACTGAGTTTCTGCCCCCACCCCACCTCATACAATGTGAACAGTGCTTCTTCCCCCCTCACCGGTCTTCTCTTATCTAATCTCAATGAGATAGATTACCCTCTGGATTTAGTGTGTGGTTTTATACTGCTAAAATGGAAATAAAATAATAGGGGAACAGTAGTCTTAACCTGGTTCTAATGCATTTGATGTGAGCTACTTTCACTGGCAAAAGGGATCTACACAAAATATCTCTTATGCTGGCTGTAACCTTTTTCATATCTGACCACTTTCAAGTTTGCCACCAGCTTAACAGAGTAATGGGTAGATTTAACAACCATGTTTGGGGGTGGGGGTGAACCAGAAACAATTCTGTCTCTAATCCTATTGTTGTGTATGTACAATGTTGCTTGATATGTATGTACAATGTCGCTTTAAGAAATGTATGAATGTAACCTGGCCACAATCACAATGTAACCCAGCTGTTAAAGGAACGCGAGCAAGCTGCCTATAGAGGGCAGCTGCGAGTGTTCAACTCACATGGTTATCATTCCTCAAATCACCTGCAGCCGCGGGAACTTCCCGCAGCAACAAACTACTACTGATCCACCACCGAAGATGGGCGTGACCCGGATGACGTCACGCCGGTAGCGGCCAATGAGCTACCATGCAGCCAAGTTCAAATGTGTTGTACCACTGTATATAATGTGAGATACCTCCGCCATTACCACATGTTCGTTCTGATCATCAACCAATAAACCTGTGTTAGTCCTTATTGCGACTCCTTCCATGTCTACTGGAAAAGACACTAAACCTATCTTCTCCACAGCACACCTTGGCAATTTCATTCACTAATTCTAATTATGATCCCATTCTGTTTATGTTTCTATCTTTGATACTATACACATTTGCTGCAGTTAATTTAGTGTCCTAGATGGTTTGAAATAAATATTTTTTGCACAACAGGCATTCAATATGAGACCTTTATTCACAAAATGTATTGGTTTCCATCCATGCCTTTGATCATATGCAACATTGTAGGACAAAATAAACTGCTTTATATAAAAGCAGACCTGGGGTAAAGGTAAAGGTAAAGGTTTCCCTTGCTCGAAAGCCAGTCGTATCCGACTCTCGGGTTCAGTGCTCATCTCTGTTTCAAAGCCGAAGAGCCAGTGTTGTCTGCTTCTGCAGACATTTCCGTGGTCATGTGTCAGGCATAACTAGACACCGGAGCGCACAGAACACTGTTAACCTCCCACCAAAGTGGTCCCTATTTATCTACTTGCAATTTCTTGCTTTCGAACTGCTAGGTTGGCAGGTACATCTAACTTAATATTGTGCAACATTGGCTCTCCTGGATCTTAGGAGGGATGATTTTCCCTAGCCTTATTTTGAGACCCTTGACATTCCATTGGTGGTCTCCCCATACCTGTCAAGTATCCCGAATTGGCTGGGATTTCCCATATTTCAGCACTCGTTCCTCCAATTTCCCACCGCCAGCTGCTGCCATCCCGTAATTTGACCGGGGGGAGGGGGAGTAGTTACTGCGCAGAAGGGTTCTGCACAGAAGGGTCCTGCGCATGCGCAGAAGGGTTCTGCGCAAAAGGGTTCTGTGCAAGAGGGTTCTGCGCTAAAGGGTTCTGCGCATGCGCAGAAGGAGTTGTTGCTGCACATGCATGGCTGGGCCGGAGCAGTTCCCAGATTTTCCGGAGCCGTGCTTGACAGGTATGTCTTCCATCCAAATACTAAACCACTTCTGAGCCTGCGTAGCTACCAAAAGTATATGAAATCAGCTGCATTCAGGATTAGATGGTGCATATTTCATATCTTTATGGCCTGGTGAGGTTAAGGTAGATAATTGGACAGGAAAAAGGTCATAAGAATGTGAAGAAAATATTCAAATGGCAGTAGGATGAGGTTGTAATGAAAGTAAACACTCTGACAGCCAATTGCTCTGTTCTATAGTGGCTCAGCTCGCCTTGTTAGCTGGAAGGCTGGCAAGTCAGCAGTTCAAGACCTGGGTACTGCAGGATGGATTGAGCACCTGTCTCTGCCCCAGCTCTTGGGGTCATGAAAGAAGCCTCATTTGGGCATTCCCTGAGCAGAGTTTCTTCTGCAAAAATCCTTTCAACCTAGAATAATTTCTGACATGAAATTATTATTCACAATCATCACACCGTAAGGATTGAGAATGGTTGGAACAGCAGCGTGAGTCTAGAATTTAGAATCTGAGAATGCTATCAGCAGATTTCATTTGCAGGCAATAAGCACAGGTAAGCAATGTATCTATTCCCACCAAAGGACATGTTATCAGAAAGTCAGAAATGAATGACAACATCCCAGTGAATGAGATCATTGTAAAGGCATGTTTTGCAAATGGTTACAGCTAGGGCAGGGTGCAAGAGGCAGGCCCTGCATCAAGTGGATTGATAACATCAAGGAGGCCCTTCATGTTCACAGTAGTGGCCTGAGGCAAGCCCCAGAGGTGTCCAAGGAGAGATCCTAATGGAGATCCTTTGTGGAATACTCTACATTGCAGGGTAGAAGAGGAGGTGATTAAGTAAGTAAGTACAGCTAAGGGTGTGTAATAGTTCCATGAGCTTCAAAACATGTTCCTACCTCCTCTGTCTTTGGGAACTGGATATGGCCTGAAGGAGGATAAGCAACAGTTTGGCTGTTTGACCTATGTACGCATTAAGTGTCCACACTGTAATCATCCTTCCAAAGTCATGCTACTCATTCAGTCTCAATCATGTACAGTATTTCAATAAAGTTTAGTAAATTAAGTAGAGTGAAGGAATGAAGAAAAACAAGAATATCCAGGACAGACCTCCTGGTCAGAATATCCAGGACAGACCTCAGATTATTATTATTTTTGTGGGGTGGTGCGGGTTCAGCTTTCACACACTTCCTCTTCATGCCAGCAGCTCAGTCTATGGCCATGATGGCAAACCTTGGCACTCCAGATGTTCTTGGACTTCAATTCCCAGAAGCTCAAGTCCCTGTGAATCCACACAAATGTGTACATGCAGTAAACCCACTCATGTGGATTCACAGGTACTTGGGCTTCTGGGAATTGAGGTCCAAGAACATCTGGAGTGCCAAGGTTCACCATCATGGGTCTATGGCATTACTGTCCAATCTCCCTTCCTTCAGTTTGAATTACTGAGCATCTTTTTAACCCTATGAATCCAAAATGGAATATGAAGGATTCATTGTGGTGTCACTCTGATATGAGGTTGAACAGTAGTCCTAGCATTGCCCCATGGTTGCTCTTGAACTATACAAATACTCCTTCATTTTACTGCCTAGTTCATGTAAAGCATATCCCACTTAAGGAAACAAGGCTTTGTGATACTGCTATTCAGCATTGATAAGAACAGCAGAATTTATTCATGACTTACATAAAATCTTCCCAGATATATGAAACTGCTCTGGTCTGCCTATCTGCCATACAGCATACAGATTTCTAGAAGGAATACCTCTGAAGGGGTGGTGGTGCTGGTGGCAGAAATCTCCTGATGACATGAGTCAAGCTCTCCTGCCCCTGTTTTTTTTTAAAGGAAATTCAGAATCATACCATGACTGCAAATGCTAATTCTTTACTATGCATATTTAAAGCAAAAGCAAAGCATAGCAATCACACTTACTACTTGTGGTGTGACAAATTGAAACCCTGGAAAAGGAAGCCTGAGAAAATAGAGAGGAATTTCAAAGTCCATCTCAACCAAATAATAATAATAAAAAGCTGTTATGCTGCTTGGACTTCCTTTAACATGCTTTTTATTCCCAGGATCTTAGTAAATTGGGTTTTTAAATTGAGTCATGCTGCATGAACATGCTGCATGAACATGTTACTATTGGGGACTTTAGATAAGTGTTCCCTTGTAATGTTTGATGGACTTCGCCACCACCTCCTCCAGACTTTGCTTGCAGCCGGAGTGGAGAAGCCATTGTAGTATTGTATTGTTGTATCGTTGTATATTATGATATGTGCTTTTGTAGGTTGAATATGGTATAATCATTGTCTATAGTGTATTATTGTGTTTACTATATAATACTATGTGAGCTGCCCTGAGTCAGGATTCCTGATTGGGCGGCATACAAGTGTGAGAATTAAATTAAAATTAAATTAATTAAATTCAATGTTATATTACTTATTAGTGGATAATATTTGCTCCCAACTCTTTACTGTTTATATCTTTCCTGCCCACCTCTTAATTTGCAATTCCAAAGGCTGGTCCTTTATCTATTTTAAATTCTGCAAAATCCCCAGCAATGAATGGCATTTGCTAAAAGATAACCAGAGCAGAGTACCATCAGCTTCACTGTATTTCCAAAATGGGTACACTGAAGATAATGGGCCAGATTCTGAGTCATACCTAGTGCAGATCCACAGGAATCAATCAGAATTTAAGTACTCCAAGCAGGCATGGGCAAATGTCAGTTCATCTGATGTTGTTGGGCTGCAAATCACAGTCAATGGACATCCCAAAACACCTGGAAGGCCACATCTTGCTCTCTCTGTACTTTAAGTATGATTCAGTCTGCAGGAATCAATTCAATATGACCCTAGCAAGAACTCTCAGCAATAAGCCATTCAATAACTATTAGAGTTTTGGCCTAGACTCGAGTCACCAAATGAACAGCTTCCTATTTCTGTTCCTGAGATTTCAGAGTCAAAACCTAAGATGAGGTAGAAGGCCATGTAATATCACAGGGATGGTCCCTTCTGATATAGGTACTTTGGAATATGACAGGGTATGTGACAAAAATGAAAACAGTCTCATGAGTCACTATCATGGTGCTCTCCTTCCTGTGTTGGTCTGAATGGTATGATGTCCTAAGTCAGGGGTTTGCAACCTATGACCTGTGGGCTGGACCTGGCCCACAGTGGCAACAACCCGGTCCATGGCAACAACCCCAGAAGTGGAAGCAGATGCATTTATGACAGCCATAAACACATGCGTGCCTGCTCAAATGCACCCACCGTGGTTTATGGCAGCATTTACGGCAAGGGAAAACATGTGTCCAGCCCAGTCAGCTGTCTGAGGGGGCGTGGTCCAGCCTGTGGCATGAAAAGGTTGAGAACGCCTGTCTTACGTGAATACATTCACAGTCCTTATATCCATTGGGATGGCTTCAGTGACCTCCATATGTTCTGATTAATATATGCATTCTGGCCCACTTCTGATCCAATTCATTAACTGCTCTCCTCAGAGGTTGGAAAGCTACTTCGAAAAAATAAATTGTTTCACTTTTTGTTTGATGTGGTTAGTTCCCATTAGCTAGTGCAGGGATTCTCAACCTGCGGCCCACGGGCCGCATGCGGCCTGCAGACCATTTCTTGTGGAGGCCTCACTGCCTCCACCACAACAGGAAGTGCCATGTGGTGGAGGAAGGGCAAAATGACTATCTGCCCCACCCCCCACCCCTAGCTGTCTGAGGGAGTGTGATCCGGCCCCCGGCTTTAAACGGTTGAGAGCTCCTGAGTTAGTGGTTCGTTCCATGAGTTCCAATTAAACAAACAAACAAGAAAAGCAACTGTTACCGCATCTCAGATGTATGAAAATAGTTTATTCAGCTGCAAAAAAGTCTCCGCTCAGGCACCTCATCAGCCGCTGCACAAGATAATAGCAAAAACAGCTCAAGCTGAACAGTTCTTAAGCTGTTCCTCTACCATTAAGTAAAGCCTTGAGTATACAAGTAATTACGGAGTCACAGTTACACAGCAAAAAGTATAAAGCTATCAGGTGGGATGTAAGAGTAGATAAAGCTTTCTTTTTGGTAGTTTGCACCCTTATTTCACCTTTATACTCTGTTTGGGACATGAAGATGTTATAACAGTACTGCATAGGGATCTGTGATATGAAATAATGGAAATTCTTGCTTTTGCATTTGCCTCGGTTAAACCTGACTGAGAGCAAACCATGTATATTTGAAGAATGTCCAAATCAGGGGTATAAATGGCATAATATGGATCATATCCGGGGTGGGGTGCAATGGATCAAACTACAAATCCAATCATATGAATACTTCCAGCATGAGAAGGAACTACTACTACTACTACTACTACTACTACTACTACTACTACTACTACTACTACTACTACTACTACTACTACCACCACCATCACCTTAGTAGTACTTTTAAAAAATAGTTTAATGATTTTAACAGCTTCGCCTCCCTTTATTGTGAAACCTGCAGGGGCACTGATTGCCCATGCATCTAGGTTGAGTGTGCTTTGTTACACAGAGAGAACAACTTAAATATTTTTCCTTTCTCTCATGTTGTGAATACTCACAACAAAATATAATATATTTGCTGAACATTTGTTATGCTCTTTATTTCAAGCTGCCAGCAAAACAGCTCTGTAATATTATTCAGCTCCAATTAAATGAGACATATGCAGATATCACTGACCTGAACATTAGGCAGTCTGCTTTGTATTCAACTGTTTAAAGTGCAAACAATGTGCTAGATCAGGGATTCTCAATCTGCGGCCTGTGGGCCAGGTGCTGCCCATGGCACTATTTCATATGACCACCCACTGCCTCCACCACACCAGGAAGTGCCATGTGGTGGAGGAAGGGCAAAATGGCTGTCTGGCCCCCAAAGCTGTCTGAGGGAATGTGACCTGGCCCACGGCTTAAAAAGGTTGAGAACTCACGTACTAGATAGAGGCAGGATGCTGAGATGAGACTATGCCTAGGCATCTAAATATGAACATAAACTGCTCATCTGTATCAGCACAAAGACAGCCTACCTGCCACATAATGGATTACATTTACGTTTTCATTTGATTGAAATGGCTCAAGTCAAATCTTAATGTCATTTTACTAATGAAAATATTTTTTTTTTACCTCCCAAACCCTTTGGAAAGAAACCAAATAGCAAAGCCACATCAACAAGTTATGTGCACCAAACATTAGAATTAGACAAAATAGTTGACATGCACACTTGCATGTCTGATGGCTGGTGGAATTTCATTGCCTTTTCCAAAGAAAATGTTGCAATTCATTATCCAGATTACCTCTTTTTCATCATAATGCCCAAAATTGCTACTTTTAGATTATATTCTTTCCACCATGTCAAGATACTGAAGGGTTCAATTATTGTGTCTGGGAACAAAGTAAAAAGACAGTTTCCAGCCAACCTAGCAGTTCGAAAGCAAGAAATTGCAAGTAGATAAATAGGGACCACTTCGGTGGGAAGGTAACAGCGTTCCATGCACTCCGGTGTCTAGTCATGCCTGCCACATGACCACGGAAACGTCTGCAGAAGCAGACAGCGCTGGCTCTTCGGCTTAGAAACAGAGATGAGCACTGCACCCTAGAGTCGGATACGACTGGCTTTCGAGCAAGGGAAACCTTTACCTTTACTTTAGTCTCTCTAGAACCAGGTCTCCTACTAAATCTGGCAAACACTTCTGTTCAACTGATGTTGAAATCAACATTGAGTGATATCTTTATTAGACCACTAAAATCTCATAAATGGCAGCTAGCTTTCCAGTTCTGAAGGGTCCTTCATCAAGTGGGGATTATAGAGCTGGGCATTGCAGAACAGGGTTCAATGCAGAAGAAATGTTCCAAAATGTATAGCCAGGGGTATAGCCCAGGTTTGTTTGATAAAAGGTGTCTGTTTTGAAGAGAAGAGTCAACTATATTTTGTGATTTCATCCCACCATCCACCAATGCATCTCTAAAAGATGGTTGGGAGTGTTTGGGACCCTTGCGAACAGCAAGGAGGGAGGGGACTGAGGAAATTTGTGTTGATTTTCTCTCTCGAAAAACAGGACTTGACCCAAGGATGCACCCATCAATTGAAGAAATCCACTGGATCCCATGCAACATCTACAAAGGCATATTTTCCTGCTCCCTTTCTTCTATCAGGCTTTGAAACCATGAGCAGTGAGAGAGCATTCACAGATACCAGTATGTATTTTTTTCTGAATTTGCAACTAATATAATATACCTGTAGATACAAACTGGCCAAATTTTGTGCAAACCAAAGTCTGCATAACTTACAAAAATCACATTTGACACAACATACTGTATACCTAGATTCACTAGTATGGTGCCTAGAGAGCCCAGTGGTTTTGGTATCTGCATAACTTACAAAAATCACATTTGACACAACATACTGTATACCTAGATTCACTAGTATGGTGCCTAGAGAGCCCAGTGGTTTTGGTATCTGGCTGCAAAGCCAGAGATTGGGAGTTCATATCCCCACTGTGCCTCTCAGGAGAAAAACCCAGCCTATGTGGCCTTAGACCTTTTCTAATCACATACCTGATTGTATCACAATTACTGGATCACTGCCACACAGAGTATGGGGAGGGGGAAGTGGTGGGCATCAGCAGGTTCACACCAGTTCACCAGTACTGGTAGCAGAAATTCTGTCTGGCCCCGCCAAATCGAAGTTTTGAAATAAATTAGTCCTAATTCGAGTGCAATGCAGGGCTTTCCCCTGGCCACGGCCACCATACCATGCCCACAGTGTGGTAGTAAAAAAATTGAACCCCACCACTGGGTGGGGGTATACATAGCAGCATCTTATTTGGGGGGTGGGAGAATACTCATAATGGAGATAAAATTGAAGCTCTTCTTCCTCTTTAATCAGTGTTCCACTTCCAGCAAGTTTATTTACTGTTTGTTTGTTTGTTTCTTGGCATAAGCAGGAGAAATCAATCAGGCAACACCCCCACCCCACATGAGCTAGCACAATCTAGAGCCAATGTGAGGAGTGTTTATCTAGATGAGGCCTGAGTGTAAACAGCTACTTTCCTAAATTTCAAGAGAACTTGATAATAACCAAAATCTTTAGTTTTAATGACTGTATTACACAAGAGTGAAAACAGTTTCCAGTCTGTGGTATGATGGAACCTGGGAGAGAGGGTGGGGGAGCCCCTTCCTTCCTTCCTTCCCATGTACCAATGGGGACCCCCTTCCTAGCCCTCCCATCTCCGGGGAAAGGAGGGGGCTCCGTGGGACTGACCAGCTCTTTCTCTCTTCCTGTCTCTCCCTGACAGGTGCCTGCCTAACATACCTGTCAAGTTTTGGATTTGAAAATAAGGGAAACACTATGGGCGGGGCTGCCATGGTGGGTGTGGCCAAATCTGTGGGTTTGGCCAAATCTGCCCATGTGACTTGCTGGGCTCTAGTCATGCCTGCTACATGACCATGACAACGTCTGCAAACAGACAGCACTGGCACTTTGGCTGTAAATGGAGATGAGCACTGCACCCTAGAGTCGGATACGACTGGCTTTTGAGCAAGGAAGACCTTTACTAAGCACTTGCATAAACAGGGCCAAACTTCACAGCAAATTTGAATACCATTCAGGGATTTTCTGTTATTAGGTAAAGGTAAAGGTTGCCCTTGCTCAAAAGCCAGTCATAGCGAACTCTAGGGTTCTGTGCTCATCTCTGTTTATAGCCAAAGAGCCAGTGCTGTTTTTTGTGGTCATGTGGCAGGCATCGTTGGTTCTGGATGGGGCTATTTTGCCCCAGACAGACCCGGTGCGCAACTTGGGGGTCCTCCTGGATTCACGGCTACTGCTAGAAGAACAGGTGGCGGCTGTGACCAGGAGGGCTTTCGCCCAACTTCGGGTGATTCACCAGCTGCGCCCACTCCTGGACCGGGACTCCTTGCTCATGGTCACCCATGCTCTGGTTACCTCCAGACTAGACTATTGCAATGCGCTCTACATGGGGCTGCCCTTGACGACCATTTGGAGGCTACAGCTGGTCCAAAATGCGGCTGCCCGGGTGGTGATGGGGTGTGGCCGTTATGCTCATGCTTCGCCACTGCTCCGGGAGCTGCACTGGTTGCCAGTATGTCTCCGGGTGCAATTCAAGGTGCTGGTTTTGACCTTTAAAGCCCTATATGGTAGTGGGCCAGGTTACCTAAGAGACCGCATCGCCCTGAGGACGTCTGTCCATCCAACCAGAGTGGACCGGAGGGGCTCTCTAATTGTTCCATCAGCCAGAGGGGCTCGCCTCTCTGGCACAAGGAGGAGAGCCTTCTCCGTGTCTGCACCGGCCCTCTGGAACCTCCTGCCAACAGAATTACGTCTTCGGACGGAGTTGCTGCCTTTCAGAAGGGATCTTAAAACCTGGCTGGCAGGTCAAGTGTGGGGTGCGGGTGGAAGGGTAACCACCATGGGGTGGTTGGTGTAGAGGAACTCTTCCCCATGGTGCCTTTTCGATCCTGCAGCCCTTGCTTTTTAGGGGGTGGGTATTCTTAACTTTTTTTACTGTTTTAACTGTTTTTAGGATTATTGTTGTATTTGTGAATATTGTCTGTAAACTCCTTGGGTTGCCCTGGGGTTACTTTTTATGTTGTTAGCCGCCCAGAGTCGGCCTTGTGTTGAGTGGGCGGGATATAAATTGAATAAATAAATAAATAAATAAAAATGACTAGACACCGGAGTGCATGGAACACTGTTTAACTTCCCTCCAAAGTAGTTCATATTTATCTACTTGCAATTTCTTGCTTTTGATCTGCTAGGTTGGCAAGAGCTGGGACTAAGATGGGAGCACACATACACACACACACACACACCTGATTTGTGCAGCCATGTAAGCAAAACCCTTTCCTGCTCCTTCTCTCTCTGTGCCGTCCAGGTCCAGCTTTCCCCCCCAGCACTGCAGTCCCTCGATTTCTCTCTCTCCTCCTCCTCCGTTTTCTCAGGCTGCTCAATGGAAACCCAAAGGCCACTGGGAGGTGTAGTCCTGCTCCTTATGCATCTCATTGGGGCTGCCCACCCAAAGACCTGTGGCTATGAGGATGTACCAGGGCCACTTTGCCCCCTAGCACAAAGGGTAATGGGAGCTGTAGTCCCGCTCTCCATTCTCCTCAATGAGGGCTACCCACCCAAAGAACAACAGCTCCCAGGATGCTCCACTGCACTTTCCTGGCCAGGGGAAGTCTGTATTGATCACGTGCCAGCAAAATCGCAATCTTGGAATGCCACACCCCCCCCCCCCCATTCTTCAAAAAATAAGGGAAGAGGACTGAATTATGGGGAAATCCCGGCCAATACGGGGTACTTGACAGGTATGCTGCCTACCTGCCTGTTCTTGCTCCGCCTTAGCAGCTGCTGCTGCTGTCCCTGCTGCGACCACTGCCCAGATGGGATGTGAGCCACGCCACCCTTACCTCACCCCTCCCAGGGCCCTGCTTCCTTTGGTGTTGGCCTGGATCCCAGATAAGGTGGGTGGCAGCGACTGTCAGACCAGGAGGGGGAAGGGGATGAGGGAGGGGAGGAAGGAAGGAAGGGTCTCCTCCTCCTCCATCTCCCCCAGGCCGGCCAAGGTGGGAACCCGGAGTGTGTGTGTGTGTGGGGGGGGGGGCAATAGGATTGCTCAGTATGGGGCCCAGAAATTTCTGATGGTGGCATTGGGCAGGAGCTGAGACAGAGACAGGAGCTCAATCTGTTATGCAGTACCCGGAAATCGAACTCCATCCTTCCAGTCATTGACTTCAGCATCTTAACCACTTGAGCCACAGCTGTCCCCTCAAAGTGTATAGAATGTGTTTATTTTTTTTTTGTCGTGGGGGAACAAGCCCCTCAAGAAGGACCTTGTTTTGTTGCCCTGGTCAACAAAATAATGTGATCAATGGAACCAAGTACTGGGAGGACATTGGATATGGGAAATGGAGTGTACAGATAAAGATTTTATACATTTACAAAGATCAGCTTGCATATAGGTTACTCATGCTGACACAGAAATGAAACCACATAAAACATGCAGGGCTTCCCTGATAGCAGAATTCATCTGTCTTATTTCCAGGCAGCGGGATGCCAAGGGACTGTCTGGAAAGCAATTTACTAATTGCCAGGACAGAAAAAGTAAACCACAGCAGAGTCTGGGAAAACAGAAAATCATTGTCAAGTCCTACCCAGGAGTATCAGTGCAGACCAACAGCAGTCCGACAAGGGGAAGCACAAGATGAAAAGCAGTTAAGGCTCACCCATGGCAAGCTAGCAATGGAATATCACAAGATGACGCAGCAGTGGACAGTCTGTTCCCAGCACTGAGCTTTAGTGAACCAGAGGTTTACACGTTGCTACAGCCAGGAACCCAGCACAAAGTTTGTCGAGCTTTACATCTCCCTGTGAGCAGAAGTGACTGCTTATTCCTAAGGAAAGCTTCTCTGATGAGAAGACCACCACTGGAGCTTCTAGCTCCACACTTTGTCTGTGGGTTTCATGCCCAGCCTGAGTCTTTATTCTCTTCTGCATTTATGGGCTCCTTCAAGGAAGGCATGACATCGTTCACCTATGTTTACCAAGCCTACTTTCTTAGATTGACAAATTTGTCCTCTGGGAAACTGGTATTGGGACAATAGGCACCTACCTGTACTCAGAAGTGTTTGTGATAAAAGTAGCTTCTAAACCTGATGGGCTTTATCAACCCAGAGCTATCTGGAAGGAGAACAGTAAGGTAAACTCAGGAATCATCTCCCAATATAATCCAAACCAGAGAAGAAGTTATGGTTTTCCTCTGTGCACATTTCCTTGAACATCAGTAAGAAATCAAGGATTGTTTTCAGGCCTAAGCCACTTAACCTTCACCCACTTTTTCTAAATAAAAAAGCTAATTTCTGCTGAAAGAAGTTCAGTTGGGCATTAAGGTGCAATGCAGTCCTCATAAGAAGGCCCACAAAATACAAACACACACAAGATAAAGAATAGGGGGGGGGGAACGGAATAGATATTTTCCTACTCTGTACTTCCCCCCTCCCCACTAATATTGGATCCCAATGTGCCCCTCAATGCACAGAACTCATTTTACTAATACATTCTCCATGTAAAATAAGCCCATTTACAAATAATGCTTAAGCCATACAAATGCTTTACTAAGGTGGTTTTATTAAAAGCACAACCGTTTTACCTTGTGTATCTTAATGATACCATAGCCTCTGGGTAGCCATTTAGTCTTTCCTACTTCAAGTAAGAGAACATGAACATTGTTTCCCTACCATTCAAAACAAGATAATGAGCCATTTCAGATTGCCCTTTCCCTATTTAACAACAATGCTGACCTTAAAAGAACTCCTGTGTATTCCAGGTGGGAGCATTGTATAACTGGCATTATTCGAATATGTTTGAAGTCATTAGTTCACAGAATCAAAGGAATCGTAAAACCATTATCCCTAGTTATTAGTTATTTGCCTGATTACAAAGTTCATGTCCAAGGAGCCTTTGCTGTTTTACTGAAACAGTGCAATAAATTAGAAAATTTCAGGTGGGCCCCAAACAGTGTAGCCAGACTGCTAGCAGAGGTTGTTTAGTGTTCTGGAAATAATAGGTAGCAGCCAGCAATACGGGCCAAACATACAACTTTATTCGGAATAAGAATAGGTGACCAGAGCTATCAACACACCCTCACATTCCTTAGTTATCTCTGATCAGAATTGACAGTTGGAAAAAAAAACCATTGGAACCGTTGACAGCTCTGTCTCGTGCACTTCTCGTTCAAAACCTTCCCGAAGTCTCTCAAGACTTCAGACCATAGTAAAGCAAATACATATTAAAATCTATCACAACAAAGACAAAATGGTAAACACGTTTCCTTAAATACACAACAGGTTGGTTATAGGGAACCTATAACTACCTTCCTACAAAGGCTACTATCTGTCATGAAATCAGTTTACTCATGAGTAAGACTTCTTGCCTACAGGTGGTTGGTTCCTGCTTCTGAGCTGCCACTCTTCTAGCTTAGTAACCCAGGATATTAGCTTAGTGCAAATATGGTAGTGCATAGCCAAGTAAACATTCCAGTCATCTTTGGGTATTTTAAAAGTATATTGTAATCAGAGTAAGTTACAGAAGAATGTTTATCAAAAGTTCAGAAAGCACATCATAGCAAAGAGAGCTTCTCTAATTGGGCAAGCCCAGAGGGCCCCCTTCTGGTTTAAGCACCTACATGTTTGCAACTCACCCTTAGCTCGACGCATAGGATCAAGAGAGCATCTTGGGCTGGCCCCTCCTTCTGGGTTTTATCTCCTCACACACGGTCCACCCCCTTGCCACTCACCTAAAGAAATACAGCCAATGACCATACAGTATAACATGTCCATCACACATTAGGTTTCATTTCTTCTAACCCACAAGACTAGCATGTTTTAAAATCCCTCTAAGGAATGTGCTATAGGTCCTCCCACACATGGAAATCTCCATCTTGGAATGAGGCTGAACCAGGGCACAAATCCTGCCATGACATTGTCTATTTCCAGACAAGTGCTATTCTGAATAGCAATAGCAATTAAACTTATATACTTCCCACATTACGCTTAGTGAACTCTTTGGGTGGTTCACAAGGTAATTAGCATTTTGCCTCCAACATGCTGGGTCCTCATTTTACTGACCTCTGAAGGATAGAAGGTTGAGTCAACCTTGTGCCCCATCAGGATTAAACTCACAACATCAGCAGTTTGGGCTGCAGTACAGCAGTTTAATGGTTGCACTGCCAGGGCTCTTTCTGAATTATAAACCCTAATTGGATGGTGGAGCAAGTGGTCTGAATAACCATATGCAAGCCCACATATCTGACTTTCATATGTGCTGGTGAGGCCCTTCTCACAGTCCCCCCCCCCATCTTTGGAAGCCCATTTGACAGGGACATAAAAAAGGCCCTTCTCCACTGCCACTCCTTGGCTCTGGAATTGCTTGTGAGGAGGAGCCAGGTTGGCCCTGTCCCTATGCTGTTTTCCTGTCAGGTTTTTAGCAATTGAGAGCCTCAAATCATAAAACTTTAGCCAATGTACTGGTTTGGGCTGTTAGAAGGGCAACTAGTGTTTTTGTTTTAATTGCATTTTAATAATGTGATGTGTGTAACGATAGGATGCCTTACTCTCGAGTAGGCCCTATTATTCTTTTTAGCTGCAGCTCCCTGTCTGGACAACCCAGGCATCTAGTTATGTATAGATAAGGTAGCGTCGAGCCAAATAACCACTCCAATCTCTTCACGTTTTTTAAAGTAGCAAAGTTCAGAATATAGCATAAGAAGCTTAGAAAACATTTCAAAACTAAGAAATAAAGAAAACTGGTTATTCAAGGGGTTGCCCAGGGTCCCCCTTTTTCTCAAGCACCTACATTTTTGCAGTTTAAAAGCATAGCATTCCAGATAGTGTCTGAATGAGTGTGCGCGCGAGTCTCTGGGTTATATCTCGTCCCACAAGGTACTCCTCCCAGCCATTCCCTTAAGGAATTCCAACCAATGATCTTACAGCATGTCATGTCCATCACACATTAGACTCCATCTCTTCCAACTCATGAGGCCAACATTGTTTACATTCCTGGTATGAAGGGACTCCTACACACCAAATTCCCCATCTTGGATTAGGCTAAAGCATAGGGTATAATTCATTTCGTTTAATTCTACATTACTATTTATCTTCTTCTTCAAGCACCACATCCTATTCCAAATATTGGCTATCCTCATGGTGATCAGCCATGAAAATTGTCTTGGGAACCATATAATGCTGTGGCCTTTCATTTGCCTTCCCCATCACAGCATGACACCCGTACCACAGATCCAGTTCCGTGAGCCACTTTCTGGTCCTGATCCCTTTTGGCACACAAAGGCCTCCTAAGCCCCAGGCGAGGATGGATGAAGTTGCTACTCTCTATCAAGATTAACATCTTACCAACTGAAGCAAAAATCACACTTTATATCTGACATTTAACCTTCTCAGCACATATTGGCTGACACCGGACACAATCTTATTGGCTACACTTCTGATGCAAATATTTTATTTTATTTTATTTTATTTTATTCAATTTCTATCACTGCCCCCTTGCCGAATCAACTCCAGGTGGCTTACAATCAACCATAAAAAACACTCAAGTATAAAAACATCCCTACAGCAATTAATAATAAAGCCCATTCATGCTTACATACACAACCTCTGATGAAACATATTTAATAATTCAGTTATAGTATATACATGCTGGGTTGCATAATATTTACACATCACCCGAATGTTGTAATATTATTGAAATGCTATTATTCAGACAGGTTTGTTGTTGTCTCTACTATTTTTCTTTCCTTGTCTACAGCCGAGTGTTCCAAAAGGCAGGGGCAGGAGAAATGATGTAAAGCATCATTTATGTGGGGAGGTGGAGAGGGAGCAACCATCACCCCCACTGGCTCATTTAGAGCAGGATCACTCATGTTTTTAAAAGTTTTTAACTAGATTTTTAGTTGGTGTGGGTGGGAGGTAGGTTTTCAGTGATTTTAGAGATTTTAAGGGTTTCTACAGTTTATACTTTGGGGATTTTATGTACACCGCCCAGAGTCACATGTCAATTGGGCAGCTATACAAATTGAATAAATAAATAAATAAATATGCACTGAACCGGACTTGATATTTGCAGTGTTGGAGGAATGCCAAAATATGTAAAACCAATGTGAAAACAGAGGAACCCCCATTTTGTGGCTGACCGATAGAAGTCCTAGTGGAATAGGAAAAGGCAGCATTTGGCCACTACTGTTCACCAGCAGGAATGCCGAGAAATGGGAAGAGTGAGAAGAGAAGAACCTAAATGCTTTAAAGAGTAGCCACTGGTGGCAAATTTCCAAGGCCACCAGATCCCGAAAGAAGCATTATCACATTTCAAGAATTCTGATGTATATATTTAATCTTCCTTGAAATTGGGTGATTATGCATATACTGTTTGCCTGGGAAACTTTTTTGCTCTGTGGGACTTTTAAACATAAACATTTCATCTAGCCTGCTATATGCCAAATGCATGGGCTTGTATTTTCTCCCCATCCCAATCTGCTGCTTTCCAGTTTTATTTGGCTTATCCTCCTGACAAGCCAGTGAAACTAAATGTACCTTATGTGAAAAATAACCGCCAAAGTGCTTTTGTGATCAGTTAGGAGTAAAAAGATTGAACACAGGAATGTGAGTTGCTCCTGCAGCCCATCTCTCACCATATGGTTAATGGTTTTGATGGCATGTGGGGGAGAATAGTTTATAGGATTTTGTTTTAGAGCATGCTATATTAACATCTCCCATTTTAATGGACTCCATAAAGACAAAATGATGAGATGCAAGTGTTTTTGCAATGTTATATTTTAATGTCTCAATGTTATATTTTAATGTCTTTGTATGCAGTGATTTTATATGTTGTAAGCCGCCCGGAGTTGCTTCAGCAAGGGGGCAGCAGCACAAATGTGAATCATTAAATTAAATTAAATTAAATTAAATTAAATTAAATTAAATTAAATTAAATTAAATTAAATTAAATTAAATTAAATTAAATTAAATTAAATTAAATTAAATTAAATTAAACGGTGCATAGCTAAACTTTGTTCTGAAATCTATCTATCTATCTATCTATCTATCTATCTATCTATCTATCTATCTATCTATCTATCTATCTATCTATCTATCTATCTATCTATCTATCTATCTATCTATCTATGTCTCCCTTGCTCGATAGCCAGTCATATCGAACTCGAGGGTGCGGTGCTCATCTCCATTTGCAGCCAAAGTGCCAGCACTGTCTGCGTTTGCAGACATTTCCGTGGTCAAGTGGTAAGCATGACTTGATGCCAGAGCACACGGAGCACATGGAACCTTTTCCCATTGAAGTGGGACTTATTTATCTACTTGTAATTTCTTACTTACAAACTGCTATGTTGGCAGGAGCTGGGACAAATGACAGGAGCTCAATCCATTGTGCAGCACTCAGGTCTCAAGCTGCTGACCTTCCAGTCATCAAGTTCAGTGTTTTAACCACTAAGCCAGAGGCTGCAGTGGCTCAGTTGTTAAAAAGCTCACCTTGTGTTATGTTAGGCCCTTGCAAGCAATTGTCCAGACAACAATGAACAAAACAGCAACAACTCTTTATTCAAATGTATTTATGCGTTGCTTTTTGCTTTGTTATTTTTATATTGTAATTTTGATGCTATACTGTATTTTTTATGTTGATTTTTGAACATGTTGTGAACCACTTTGAGTTTGTCGTTGACAAAGGAAAGCGGTATATAAGTTCAAATATAACAACAGCAGCAGCAGCAACAACAACAACAGGGAATATAAGTATTTAACCAATGGAGAACAGGATCCAAAACTGTAGCCAATCACAGGACTTTGATTAGCATAATGAGCGCGTCCTGTGCAGGGGTTTTCATGCCACTTTCTGTTCCTAATTTGGATGGCGGGAAACCGCCATTTTCCTCTTGCAAAGGCGTTGCCCATGCTACTTGCAAATGTGCCTGAATAAACAACACCTTGTTAGCTGGAAGGCTGGCAAGTCAGCAGTTCAAGTCAGCTGTTCATTGGCCATATTACCTGTAGATAGCTCCCTTATGCATTTGCAGAAAAAGCACCTATTTTTGCTGATAGTACTAAAGATTGGTCTGCACAGGATTGGTTTCCATGTGACAACCTGTAGTAAAGTTCAGTTTAATGTTGGTTTATTCAACCAGGACGTAAACATGGCTGGCAAGTTAACCATGATTAAATTACAGTTTCTCAATCTGAATATAACAGAAAAATGTAGTATAAGTGAGGCATGTGATGAAATATAAAGCTGAAGTGCAAAGGGGAATAGCAAAGAGAAAGCAAGAATGAGGAAATTATGTTTGCTCATGATTTTGAGTACAGAAGAATGTACTTCAAACTCAACAACTGTTTGTTATAACAAAGAACAAGATTTTTTTAAAAAAAACAATCAACATAAATACATAATTATCATCTATTCCTAATATAGTTCACAACTGCTCACACTGTTGAGAGGTTAAAAAAAATCCCAGCTGCTCCTACTTGTTTTTATTCTAACCTAAAAGCAGTCCTATTTATTACTCTCACAACTAGCACTGAGGCCTTTTGGGTTTAACTCTTGGAAAAGCAGTAAACTGAATAAATTGATAACTTGGGGCTTACTAAACTGTACTTGTTATAACTGAATAAAATAAAAGATTATACTGTTTGCAACAAGCCTTACATTAGAAATAACTTGCACACCAACAGTGTTTCCCAACCTTTGGTTTTTGGACTTCAATTCCCAGAAACCTAAGTCAATTTCCCAAAGCACTGATCAGTCAATGTACTGACTTCGGCTTCTGGGAATTGAAGTCCTCCTGAGAGACATGGACCCCATGTTGAGAACCACTGGGCTAGATGGTCTGCTAATTCTGTTTACCCACAGATAGTGCATCATGGAATCTCCATGGTGGAGTCTCCTTCAAGTTCTGAACTTGTAGTAAGCCTCAAGTCATAGCTGACACTATTCCTGCTATCACAACCTAGAAATAAGATTTATTTTACACATAAGAAACAAACTTTGTTTCAGGAGCATATTTTAGAGGACCCTGTCATTAGGATATTTAGCAATGCCAGAAAGAAAAATAAAATGGGTTGCAGATCAAATCAAGCCTGAACACCCACTAGGACCTAAAATGATTAACCTGAGGCTGTTGTACTTTGGATATACTGTGAAAAGACAAAAATAAATTGGAAAAGACAACAATCCATGAAAAACTGAAGGCAGTAGGAAAGAGGAAGACTTAACTTTGGCTGGATTGGTTCAATAAAAGTATTTTGTTTATAAGACATAAGCATTGCTGTTAATGATAATACATTGTGGAAATCACTTCCCCAAATCTTGCTGGCTAAATGTCCAAGTTCTTGGGAACATGAGGAGGAAAAAAAGGAGAGAACTGAAAGAAAGGAGGAAGAAAAGAATAAAATATAGAGATGTGATTCAAGGATTATATATATGAAAAGTGTTCCCCCACTTGCCAAATCATCATCTTGTTTCCTTGCCACTGCTGAACATCTTGGAATTTACATGGAGCCAAGAACCACTGTGTACTCTCTCCATTGTTTATGTTTCCTCTGGTGTGACAGAATAAGGACTCCTCTAACCTGAAGAAATCTTATAGTTGATCTGAGAGCTTAAACTTGCTTCAAACAAACCCATTACTCTTGTTTCTCTCCTACCTGCGGATGATTCTTCTCCTGCCTGGCTTCTCAAATTTGTGTTACCACTAAGTGCCCATTGGAATCTCTCTGCAAACACTGCACTGGGAGATAAACAAAGAAAGAATAGGGGATGCCTTCCAGTAAATAGTAAATAAGTAAATAAAAGTTTATGAGGTAGTCAAACAAGCCTTGTTTTCCCTTCTTTTACCTTAACACTGTGTTTCTACCCAAGAAGAGTCAAAATAAACATAATGGAGAGGAAAACGGAAATGTCTACTGTGCAGTATCTGATACACATTCTGGAAGGTTACACCAGCTCTATCCAGAGAAGGACTCATGAAGCTACTTGCAATGAACATACTTTATATACTGGAAATTGCCAAATGCTGAATAAATTCTAGTCTTTGGTGTAATAATTTACCAAGCACAAGGTTGGTTGTTGTCATAGTCAACTAGAT
The DNA here is from genome assembly GCA_035047305.1 of Bradypodion pumilum. NCBI lineage: Eukaryota > Metazoa > Chordata > Lepidosauria > Squamata > Chamaeleonidae > Bradypodion > Bradypodion pumilum. The sequence continues at coordinate 200,414,217 of JAWDJD010000001.1, forward strand.
ACCTGGATGAGATGCTTCATCTCAGCCTGCTTCACGTCCTATTCATTTGAAACTTACAACTGTCCTCTTCCAATACCATCCACACTCTGCTCTACTGTCCTGTCAAGTCACTGGCTAACCCGTATCTTTTGGTAGAGTACACATGCCAAGCCTCTAAATTATTTTCAGATATATTTGTCTTTGTATCATTTTATCACATTGCACTAATTCACTAGATTCTCTTATTTTAAATTGTTTGCTTTTAAAGTCTGCATTTTTATTCCACTCTGTTGCTACCACCATTAATTTCATTTCTTTTTTTTGTTGAGTAGTATAGATGCAATTTACTAGGCTGCAATCCAATAGAGATTTGCCTGGAAATCACACTGACTTCAGTGAAGCTGAATTCTGAGCAGAACTGTGCTGAAATGTGCTGCCAGTGTTCTAGGGAATCTTCTTCTGGAGATTAGGTTTACAGGTAAACTCAGAGAGGCTGGCAACTTGTCTGAAAGGGAGCCAGCTGTTTGTATTTTTTGTATTTGTATACCACTTTCCTTGTCCTAAGACAACAAAGTGGTTCACAACAAAATTACATATAAGTACAAAGCATAAAATAGGCACAGTAGAATACAATAACATATAAAAGTACAATAGAAATAACTATACAATAAGATACAATATTCAGTTAAGTTTCCTTGCAAAGATGGCTTTTGAGCAGGAATGGCTGAAGTTTGGGAACGAAGTGCCCCCAGTCCTGGTCCACAGTCTGCCCCTGACTCCTTAATTCCAGGACCGAAAATTCACATTAGGGGATCTTTGGGGGCTTTACATGCTGTGGGTGACTCCTGATGTGGCACTCTGCTTATACCTAGAACTTGTGGGCTAAAGTTTTTCATTGTGTCATGTTATGTTGTATTTTTAGTTGCATCTGATTTCGGCTGAAATTTTTATTACTGTTATTTGTTTTGTGTCTTGATTTACAATTTGACTCTTTGTGCATGCAGCACTCACTGAGAAAGTGGTCACATAGAACCAACAGAATAGCACACCTCCATCATTTAAACCCCAGCTCTGTCTTGAAGGGATTGGTGTCATCTTTGCCCCATGTTCACTAGATTCATCTTCACCATAAGAGCATTAAGGCCGATCGTGGCTTCCCACTTTGGGTACCTCTCCACACCAATAGCAACATATTTGCCACAACTGTGTTTATCTTTTCCGAAGTCTGCCTCTTTTCATAAATAGTGACACATTGATTGTAAATATGAAAGCAAGCATCACATATCTTGTAGTGGCACACATACAATATGTACAATTTAAAGCTTATACCAGGGGTTTCCAACCATTTCAAGTCATGGGCCGGGTCACACTCAGTCAGCTTCGAAGGCCGGATGCCGTTTTGCCCTGCCTGCACAATGGGGGTCGCCATTTTCTCCCAACAGCTTCAAAGAAGTGGCCATTTTGTTTCTTGAATGCCCTTGGAGGGGGAGTACATGAAATGGAACCATGGGCCAAATTCGGCCCATGGGCCTTAGGTTGGGAACCTCTGGCTTATACTGGCTTATCTAATTCTCTGAAGAGAAAGGTTGTGAATTATATATAAATTTCTCTTGCCAGATGCATTATATGTGGTATGTGATTCAGAGTGGAAAGCCACAAATTAAAGCCAAAGGTGCCCTCTGGAGCTGACAAAATATACACATGTTTGCAAGCCTTTACATTAGGATAAAACAAAAAACCTAAACATGCATTGAGTGAATTGTGGGCTATGTTCTGACCTCCATGAGAGTGTCAGTTTATTGAGTTTTAGCAGGAGGATTATGGTTAGGGTTGTAGTTAAGGTTTGAGAGTAATATATGCATCTTGCATTTCTTGAAACTCTCAAGAATTGCAGATTTGTTGGGACAATTTTTCTCCCAAGCAAAAAGGCCTTCAGAACAATAACCCTGTATGTAGCCAATGCTTAGAAGCTGGGGAAAGTGTTCATGGTTTACCAACTTACAGTCTCCTGGAAAGCTAGTCTAGTTCTGTGTAAATTCTATAACAAAATGGGACTCGAGGAGCCTAAAATGTGCCATCCTGGTTCATAATTGATAAATACTGTACAGTAGAACTCTGCATAATGAAAAAAATGGTTCCACCATGTTAAGTTAATGTTGTGCAATGCAAAGGTTTTCCTCAAATTTCCCGATGTTGATCTCTGCCCCAAAGCCTGCAGGGCTGGAGCCCAGCCCTGTTGGCTTTGGGGCAGAGATCTCCAGAGGCCCCCTTGCAAGGTGTAAGGGGGCCTCTGCCTACCCAAATGTTTGATCCCCGGTTAAGGGAACTGGGCATCAGACACTCCCCTCCCTTCCCCTAAAGGGAGTCTGCCTTCCTCCAAAGGAAGGCGGGGATCGGAGGCTCTGATCCTCAGCTTCCTTTGGGGCAAGTTGGTCTGACTTCCCCCAAAGGAAGGTGTGGATGGGAGGCCCTGATCCACTGCTTCCTTTGAGGCAAGTCAGCCCAATTTCCCCCAAAGAAAGCCGGCATTCGGAGGCTCTGATCCGTGGTTTCCTTTGGGGGAAACTGGGGAAAGTCGCTCACCCACCTTCCCCAAAAGGAAGGCACAGATGGGAGGCTCTGATCGGGGCGACTTGCACCAAAGGAGGGCGTGGATCAGAGCATCCCATCTGTACCTTCCTTTGGGGAAAGTCGGGGCAACTTGCCCCAAAGGAAGCCACGGATCAGGGCCTCTCATCCGCACCTTCCTTTAGGGGATGTCAGGCCGACTTGCCCCAAAAGAAGCTGCGGATCAGGGCCTCCCATCCGCACCTTCCTTTGGGGGAAGTCAGGTCAACTTGCCCCAAAAGAAGCCGCAGATCAGAGCTTCCCATCCACACCTTCCTTTGGGGGAAGGCGAGAGAACGCGTTCACCCAGTTTTCCCCTAAAGGAAGCTGCTGATCAGAGCCTCTGAACACCGGCTTCCTATGAAGGAAGGCAGGTGAGCGCGCTCACCCCTGGCTTCCCCCAAAGGAAGCTGGATTTTTTTCAACTTTGTGCGATAAATGTATTGCACAATGTTAAAAACTACATAATGTTGAAGATCGTGGAATCTTTAACATGTCAGGTATTACTGTATAACAAAAATCCCTATGGGATGCATCGTACAATGAAAATCTTTATGGGAAAAATCATACAATGAAAAATTTTCATTGTACGATGCATCCCATAGGGATTATCATTGTATGGTTTTCCCCAAAGAGCTGCATTGCTTTGTATAATAAAAAAAATTGTTATACAGGGTATAGTGGTTAGCACAAATCCTCTTCATTATATGATTTTTTTGATATATAAAGCGTTCGTTATGCGGGGTTCCACTGTACTTTCCTCTTCACAACTCCATGTACATTCTCTCTTTAAAACAAATTCTTTACATTTTAAAATTAGTAACATGCACTTATTTAGGGGATTCATTCTGTCCTAAATATCTCAAATCATTGGCCTCTTTCTGAATTTCCTATATTCCTTGCAATTTTCTTAGAATATTTAATCCCAATTTTCCTATTGGTTTTGACAGCTGTCTTCTTCTAAGCCAAGTGGCATCTCATAGGTCTTGCCATCCGCATTCCAAGCATCATTTGTAGTCTTGCAAAACTGTACCTCTAATATTGGTTTCTATTGTTTTGCAAAGCAAAATATTATTTGTCCTCAAAAACATTTCTCTTCTGCTTCTGGTAGGGTTATGGCCAAGAGCCTTGTGGCACAGTGGTTAAACTTATGTACTGCAGTCAAAACTGCTGACGTTGTGAGTTTGATCCTGACAGGGATCAAGATTGACTCAGCCTTTCACAGTCAGTAAAATGAGAATCCAGCATGTTGGGGCTAAAATGGTAATTACCTTGTGAACCACCCAGAGAGTGCACTAAGTGTTATGGGGAGGCATATAAGTGTAATTGCTATTGCTATGGCATAGAGGTAGCATTGAACTGTGCTGGATATGCTCTGTAGCTCATTAGATGAGAAAGACAAAACTACATCAATCCTCTCATATGGCAATGGAGGAATAAAAACGCTGAAAGAATGGCTAAACATGAAGAAGGTTAAACATGACTGTTCTTAGGATTCAATAAACTATAGTTTGTCAAATAATCACATTTCATTTCATTAATCATATTTATATCCTTTCCTTCCCTCAATGAATGGAAGACCTCAGGCTGCAACAGTTGGGCCTTTTCACTCTTGAACGATGGCATCTAAGAGGTGACCTGATTGAAGTTTATAAAATCATGCACGGTGTTGACAAAGTAGATAAGGAAAAACTGTTTTCCCTATCGCATAACACTAGAACTAGGGGGCACTCCATGAAACCTTTGGGTACTAGTTCTCAAACAAATAAGAAAAAGTACTTTTTCACCCAGAGGATCACTGGTCTATGGAACTCCCTGCCAGAAGAAGTTGTGACAGCTGTCAGTCTTGACAGCTTTAAGAAAGGATTAGACAAGTTCATGGAGGACAAGAGTATCAATGGCTATAATTATGGATACCTAAGGACAACCTCCGGGTTGGAGAGATAGGTAGGATATCTCTCACTGCCATTTCCAGGGAATCCTAAGCAGGTGAAGGCATCTCCTTGGGAATACCCTGAAGGAAATGATGAGCCACTGTGTGAGACAGAATGCTGGACTGGATGGGCTGTGGCCTGTTCCAGCAAGGCTGTTCTTATGTTCTTAGATATACATGGGCCCTTTCCCTCATGTTATTCTCCCCATGAGGTGGTTAGTTATCATTTGAAGCAGTTAGACTGTCAAGTCATGGCTAACTCCCATCCCTACCTTTGACAACCTCCATGGCCAAATGAGGACTTTAAATATTGGTCTACCAATATGCTGGCCAGAATCCTGTTGGCTCATTCTGTTCACTAAAGGTAAAGGTTTCCCTTACTCGAAAGCCAGTCGTATCTGACTCTAGGGTTCAGAGCTCATCTCTGTTTCAAAGCTGAAGAGCCAGCACTGTCTGCTTCTGCAGATGTTTCCGTGGTCATGTGGCAGGCATGACTAGACACCGGTGTGCATGGAACGCTGTTACCTTCCCACCGAAGTGGTTCCTATTTATCTACTTGCATTTTCTTGCTTTCCAACTGCTAGGTTGGCAGGAGCTGGGACAAAGACCGGAGCTCATTCTGTCCTGCAGTACTCGGAAATCGAACTGCTGACCTCCTGCCTTCCAGTCAGTGTCTTAGCCACTTTAGCCACTGCAGTACACTCCCCACCCACTCCAACTCTGCCTTTTCAGGCAATTAGGCAATTTGCATTTATATTCTCTAGATTCCATAAAAGCGTAATCAACCATACAAGCCCAGAGTAATAATTAATAATGAAGCAAGTTTTATTAGTTATAGTTTCCTCATGTAAAACTATCCCCATTGTGTTTTGCATCAAAAATGTGTTTTTGTTTAACTGGCTTTCTTTGGACTGGCAGCCAAACACTAAAATTCTTTTAAAGAAGATATAGTAAAATTGCTTTGACCGCAGAAATGTGACTTCATGCCTATTTATATTATTTTAATCAAAATCAAAGTTGTATTCAGAATGCTAGGAGGCCTTAAAGTGATCTTAAGATACTAACTGCAGAAACTATTTACTATAGATAATATTCTTTTTTTAAAAAATCAATAGTAGATGGTTTGTCAATCAGTTGCAAATTAGAAATCGTTGAAATTTGGTCCCTTAGTCTGATCTACTTATTCATTTTTAAAATTAACTTCTGCTGTTGTTGCCAGAGCAATCACACCATTTTAAAAAGAGAGGATGAAATATGAGAATATCAATATAGTCAATGTCTGATTATTAAGCACTCAGCTGTTACAGTGAAGCTGCAGATTACATGCAGTGCAAATACTGTATTGGTGTTAAGAAAAAGAAAACATCTTTTGCTTCATGAAAATGAAAACTTTGATAATTTGTGTGAATGAATGAATTTTAATTCACAGTTAATGTTATATGACCTTTGAAACTTTGTTTTCTCAGGACCATGTTCCCAAACTACCTCAATATTATTTAGATCAGGGATTTTCAACCTGCAGCACGTGGGTTGGATGCTGCCCTCGGTGACATTTCATGTGCCCCCCCCTGCCTCCACCACCCCAAGAAGTGCCATGTGGTGGAGGAAGGGCAAAATGGCTGTCCGACCCCAGAAGCTGTCTGAGGGAGCGTGACCCAGCCGCCTGGCTTAAAAAGGTTGAGAACTCCTGATTTAGATTTTCATATTCATGCCGGTGAGAATACTGATCTCAAATTAGATCTGGCATTTGGATGACAGGAACATGTGTTGTTCAAATTGCTCTGGTGTTTCTTAAAAGTTACTCCTTGAGCAAAGGGCTCAAACATACTGTTTGAAATTCAACGTTCCTCTGAAATCTTTGAACCAAATAGAAAGCATAGTTTTAAGGATTTGGTTTCTGTTGAATGTGATCATTTAAATAAGACATGAAGCATATGGCATTGTTAGATCTAAATAGTTCTTCCCAAGAGGAAAGTCCAAGACTTACTCTCCTCTGTATGGGCATGTTACCCAAGCTCAAACAAGGATGATAAAGGACCTCAAAGGGCTTCAAGATTTTCTATTTGTTTTTATGCCAATAAGTGCCTTTTTTTAAAAAAGCAGAAAGCACTAAATCCAAGAAAAACAGACCTGACATAGTAAGACTTCTCTTTGCCCTATTCACATCTTGGACAATGTCACTGACATGTTATGATAAACAATTATGGAAACATGCGATTATAACTCCACTTAGTAACATGGTGGAACACTGAAAGTAAGAGCCTCCCCAAAGACTGAATAGCACTGTGAGGGCACTTGGGCATTTCCAGAGCAACAGTATGCCACTGGCTAATCCTTTCTGTCCTAAAGCATTGCTCTGTAAACTTGCTAATGAGCAAAATAGCTCTGATAGGGAAAATTCTCTTCAGCAGAATATGTTTTAGCAATATGCTATAAATCAGCACACTGCAAAAACATATTCTGCTGAGGAGAATTTTGTGGTATGCTATAAGTCAGTGGGACTGCAGTGGTTTAGTGGTTAAGATGCTGAACTTGATGACTGGAAAGTTGCCAGGTTAGCAGGACAAGACCCGAGTACTACACAACAGAGTGAGCTCCTGTCTCTGTCCCAGTTCATGCAACCTAGCAGTTTGAAAGCAAGAAATTGCAAGTAGATAAATAGGTACCACTTGGGCGGGAAGGTAACAGCATTCTGTGTCTAATCATGCCTGGCTGTAAACAGAGACGAACACCAAACTCTAGAGTCAGATACGACTGGCTTTCTCCGCAAGGGTGACCTTTACCTTTACTATAAATCAGCACATGCCAAACAAGTGGATGTAGTTCTTAGTGAATCATGCAGGATCATTACTGGCTACCAGTGGCTCAAGTGGCTAAGATGCTGACTGGGAGGCGGAAGGTCAGCAGTTCGTTTCCTGAGTAGTGCAGGACTGAATGAGCTCCCATCTTTGTCCCAGCTCCTGCCAATCTAGCAGTTCGAAAGCAAGAAATTGCAAGTAGATAAATAGGGAGCACTTCGGTTGGAAGGAAACAGCGTTCCACACGCTCCGGTGTCTAGTCATGCTTGTCACATGACCACAGAAATGTCTTCAGAAGCAGGCAGCGCTGGCTCTTCGGCTTTGAAACAGAGATGAGCACTGAACCCTAGAATCGGATACGACTGGCTTTCGAGCAAGGGAAACCTTTACCTTTACCAGAAACCTACCCCCAATGAAAATGTCTCCCCTCTGCAAGTCCATCATGAGGTGCTAGCAAATAATAATAATTAATTAAGGTAATACAGCACCAAACCCATCCACTTCATGGAGATCAACCCTAGACAATGACTAAAATCAAGGTAATGTTTTCTGCACACCTCTTATTTAAGCTCTAAATATTGAGGCCAGACTAAACCTATTGAGTGCAAAAACAAGGAACCTTGCTGACTGCATGAATGCCCAAAGATCTTCTCCCAACTATAGATTATGGCTGGGCAATCTGGAAGTCACTTAAAGGACTTCAAGGCAAAATAGGAAGAACCAAGAATAATTAAATAAAATGGGGCTGCCTAAATGCAAGACAAATTTTCTATGAATGTGCAGAAATTGGTCAATGCAGCATTTATGTACACACAACCTATACCTCACCACATGTACAAAGAAGTTCTAAATATATAGTCAAGATAATGCCATTGTAGTAGCCCACTTCTGATCAGAAAATAGTCTAATAATTTTAACAGTGCAATTGTTTTCAAATTTTACCTTTATTTCATATATCCCTATAATTTTAAATTGCACAACATTTTGATACGAAGAAAGAATGAAAAATGTGACCATTGTGTCCGTGCTGAGACTGATAATTGCATGATAGCTCCCATCTTTGTGGGACTGAGAGCACAATCAATAAGAGGTGATGTTGGAATGACTCGTTTACAGAAGATACTGATTTCTGCATAGAAAACAGACCACATTTTAAAAGAGCCTTTCAGTTAACTCAAGAGTTGTTACAGCAAAAGGCAGGCTTTCAGGCGCACACGACCGCACAGACCTGGAGCTACCCCGAACTGCTTCAATTTTATTGGACCAGCATGGGCCTTTCAGAAGGGTACATGGTAGAGTTGGAGGGGCATTTGTACTCAACACCATTTCTACCCTCCCACCCACCCCTTTAGTTCAGTGTAAGAGAGCTGGTCGCCCTTGTGGGGCCAGACTGGAATTTTTTGGCCCCAAGTGTTTGGCTCTTTCTTGGGTTCTTTTTTGCCTATCCTACATCAAACAAAGGGGTCTTTTGGGCTATTGGCTTGGAAGTGTTGTGTAGATTACCTTGTGGGTGGGAAGTGCAGAGTTAGACCTTTGGTGAGTCCTGGGGAGGAGTGTCTGGTCCCAGCGTTGGGACGTTGGAAGCAGCGAAGGACTCAGCAATCGGCCAGGCCTGCCTTTGCGAGGGGACCAGGCTGGGTGTAACTCCTCTGTTGAGATTTAAGTCTTTAGGTGGTGCAGGACTCAACCGGCCCTTGAAAATTCAGTGGCCCCTTGTTGGGCATGAATGAACATCTTCCCGCACTTTCAGGGCCCCTGCGGTTTATTTATTGGTTCCTGGTTTTGTTTCAATAAAGGTGGCCCTTAGTTTTACCATCATGCTGGTGTCTTTCTCCTTCTTGGGGGAGGGGGGGCAAAGCCACCAGGATTAGAATTAGACTACAAGTTTAGGAACTGCTTTGGTTTGTACCACGAGCACCACCTTCCTTGGGGTGTCACAAAGTCCCCCTAATGAGACGATCTCTCTCATCCCAGCTCTAAAATCAGGCTGGCAAATGTCAGATACCTGCCCACTGGAGGAAAAGGAGGAGGCAGACACATCTAGGGAGAAAGGCAGAGTTGGGGGCACCAACGGGATTGATGGATGCTAACAGGGAGGCATTACCTGCTGAAGATGTGAAGCCGCCACAATTATTACACGTCTCTGGGTTCGTGGTCAGTTAGAGTGGCTGTTAAAGGGAGCAGCAGCTGTAACAGATGGCTGAGCTCCAGCAACATTGTAGTAAAGGGACCACAGCCAATTCAAAATCTTTTCTTTCCCATGAATGAATGAATGAATGAATGAATGAATGAATGAAAAATCAGAGCACACTGTTACTTATGAAATCATTTTTCTATTCTTTTAACATTCCTAGGGGGTTGTATTCTTTCAGTAGAAATGTTGTCTGTTTCTTAATACTAATTGCAAACATGATTTGGGGTGTGGGGTGGTTTAAAGACATTTTATACTAAATTCTTTGTTCAGTAGGAACTTAACAATATGTTTGTCTCCTAAATTAATCCACTCCGACCAAGCTGCCAGCATTTTAATTAGGAAACTCTACCTGAGATGGAGGAACTGTGGTGACTTAGTGGTTAAGATGCTGAACTTGACGATTGGAAGGTCGTCAGGTCAGCAGTTTGAGACCCGAGTGCTGCACGATGAAGTGAACACCTGTCTCTGTCCCAGCTCCTGCCAACCTAGCAGTTTGAAAGCAAGAAATTGCAAGTAGATAAATAGGTACTGCTTCGGTGGAAAGGTAAACAGTGTTCTATGCGCTCCGGTGTCTATTCATGCCAGCCGCATGGCCACAGTACTGGCTCTTTCAAATGTAAATGGAGATGGGCACCGCACTCTACAGTCAGACGTGACAGGCTTCTGAGCAAGGGAGACTTTGACCTTACTAGAGATGGGTGCCTTTCCTCTTGCTTATGGCACATGGAAGGGGAGGGGAGACACCAATTATTTTGTCTGCAGATAGTCTGAACATGCAGATATTTAAAAGGAGGGGAAAATTGTGTCTCTTCACTGCTTCTACTTAAAGTCTCTCTGGAACTTTACACATTCTTCAGGTTTAGTAAATAGCTTGATTTCTTTTATTACACCTGTGGTGATCAGCTATTAAAGATTTTAGAGGAGGCATCCCCTTTGACACTACCTTTACAACTTCCATTGGCAGTAGATAAAGACAGTGAAGTGGCTATTATCTAGAGTTATGCAAATGATTCATCACAGGCTGCTGGAGATGGAGAGAGAGAGAGATCAAGCAAAAGTACCTCCAGTTTTCCCTTGAGACGAGGCATAGTGCACTGCAGTAATAGAGTCACTATGCTAGATCAAATCTGGACTTAAACCTTTATTCAGCTATGAAGTAACCAGGTGAGGTTAGCATGACACATCTTTTAGCTCAAGGATGAAGAGAAGACAAAGTAGAATTTATTGGAAGATTGGAAAGTTTTGGCTGATTTACAAGAGATCAATGACAAGGGTGGCCTGGCTCCTGCCCATAGTCAACAAAAGAGGGAGATGATTGCGCCACTACAGCCTCTCCACGCACATGGGCCACTCTCATCCCTGTGAATTTGAGGGAGCTTAAACAGGCAAAGAGATGCTGAGAGTGCCACTGAGTGAAGACTCAGAGTGATTCTGATCGAAAACTGGCTGGAGCCACTCTCAGAGCCTACCTGGTGGCGATAGAGGTGGTGAAACGGCAATATTTCACCACCCTAATTGCCCCTGCAGGTAATTGCCCAACGACTCTGTTTTGGCTGACTAGGTCCCTCCTCGGTAGAGGGGGGCCTGGCCCTAGTTGGTACGGGTCAGCTGAAGACTTTGTTGATTATCTTGTGGGGAAAATTGCTCAGATTCACTCAAAGTTTGGCCCTGGCATGGACACTATGGGTCCAGAGTTGACCGGTTCGCATTCTTCTCATATTATCTAGGATCGGTTTGACCCAGTTGTCCCTGAGGAAGTAGACAGGTTCCTTGAATCTGTTTGCACTACTGCTTGCCTATTAGATCCATGTCCTGCCTGGTTGATCAAGGTGTCCAAGGCGGTGACAGGCAATTGGGTCGGAGCAATAGTCAACACATCTTTACAGGAAGGGGGTATTTCCTGCACCATTAAAACATGCTTTGGTGCACCCCTTCCTTAAGAAGCCAGCGCTTGACCCAACAATAATGGCCAACTATTGGCCGGTATCCAACCTCCCCATTTTAAGGAAGGTTTTGGAGAAGGCAGTGATGCAGTAGTTACAGGGGGTTCTGGATGAAGCGGACCCCTCAGGCCTGGATATGGTACCAAGACTGCATTGGTCATGTTGTCGGATGATCTCTGGTGGGATTGGGACAGAGGTCATCTCTACATCCTTGCTCTTCTTGACGTCTCAAGGCAACAATACAGAAACCGCTTGAGGCGATGAATAGGAGCAGTTCAAAAGAATTTAATGGAAAATTAGAATCCTTGCATCAGGTTCAAAAATATAATAACTGTTTATAAAATTTCACAGAAGAATAATAAAAACAAAATAATAGCAACTTTTGCATCAAAGTAATCTTCTTCAGTAAATTCAAAATGGGTGATGATTTCACAATGTCTCAAAATTCACAATAAGAACAAAGTGAAAATTATTGTGTACAAAAATTGTATGAATAATTCCAATGTCAAGGGGTGGTTTCAAAGTTGATCCCGGTTAATCCAACTTTTCAAGTTATGCTTTCATCAGGAAATCTGAATATAATATACAAATAATAATATTAATCTTAATAGCAAAAGTACAGAATAATACACTTAAGCTTGAACATTATGTGTCAGACCCAAAAGGCAAACAGACCCGGTGCATAATCTGAGGGTCCTCCTAGACTTGCGACTCCTGCTCGATGAGCAGGTGGCAATCGCGGCCAGGAGGGCTTTTGCACAACTTCGTGTCATACGCCAGTCATGCCCACTCCTAGATCGGGACTCCTTGCTCATGGTCACGTATGCTCTGGTCACCTCCAGAATGGACTATTGTAATGCGCTCTACATGGGGCCACCCTTGATGACCATTCAGAGGCTGCAACTGGTCCAGAATGCACCTGCCCTGGTGGTGATGGGGTGTGGACATTATGCTTGTGCCTCACCACTGCTTTGGTACCTGCACTGGTTACCGGTGTGCCTCCAGGTGCAATTCAAGGTGCTGGTAATGACCTTTAAAGTCCTACATGGTAGTGAGCCAGGATACTTAAGAGACCGCTTTACCCCGAGAACATCTGTCCATCCCTCCAGAGTGGACTGGAGAGGCTCTCTTATTGTGCCATCTGTTAGAGAGCCTCACCTCTCTAGCACCAGAAAGAGGGCCTTCTCTGTGTCTGCTCTGGCCCTATGGAACCTCCTGCCAATTGAGCTACAACTTCAGATGGAGTTGCATCCTTCAGGAAAGGGCTAACAACCTGGCTGGCAAAACAGGTGTAGGGCACTGGGGATTTGGGGACCCCCTCCTGCTGGCTGATATAGTAATATTGCTCCCTCGCTCTTTTTAGTTGTTGGGCTAATTTTGTATTGTATTTTTAATTGGGTTTTTTACTGTGTTTAAGTTTTTTATAGTTCTCTAATGGAATTTATGTAGTTCATGATGTAATTGTTGTATGCTGCCCAGAGTCGCTTGCCAAGTGGGTGGCAATACAAATGTGACTAATAAATAAATGAATAAATTAATTAATGAATAAATATGCCATTGTCATTTTGCACACAGAGATCCAAAAGCAATTCAAGAGCTGCAGAACTGGAAACCTGCTACAGGTATCAAAATAAACCCATGTGATACAACCAACACAATCAGGTGTCTAAGCTGTATCACAGAAAAGAGTTTGCAGGCGCACCCCCCCAATAACGGACACAGACAACATTGAAAGTGGATAACAGCATAGGGCCACATTTATTGATTCAATGCCCTAGTCCGAATTATAAATTTGCATTGGTAAAACGACCAATCATAATTCCTAAGGCAAGCAGGCCGAAGTAACACTGGTAAGGTACCACCCCAAAATTGCCAACGGCAATTGGTTACAATGTATCAATTTGTATCAATTTGTTTGTTGACAACAAACAAATTGTTGACCGTAGTCAATAACTAACTTATGACCCCACCCTCTGACGCGTATCCGTGAAATCACAGGGGTGATGCATGCTGGTTAGCAATCGTCATCACCCCATCGCCTGGTTCGTCGTTGACCGGACAACGTTTAACTAATTTATTCCTGTCTAGTGTTGTCCAGTCAATTGCGAACCTGCCGGGTACTTGTGGGTCATACTGTTTACCTTACCAGTGCTACCCGCCAATGTGACCAAAGTCAACAGTAGGAACACAGAAAGCCCCCTATATCAAACCATAGCAACAGTGTGGGATGGGCAAAAAAGCCAGGACCCGGAGCCAATATGGGTCCCAACCAAAAATTCCCACCCGGCCCCGAAGCGACCATAATATCACACTGTTAACTAGGGAGGGGGTGGAGGGGAAAAAACTTCTCCGCTCCGTCGCTGAGGTAAAATGGCAGCTTGGCTGCCTCGTGGCCACCCCTTTTATACGGGAGCTGGCCACGCCCCTAACTACCCGGATTCTCTGTCCTGTGGGGGGGGGCCCGCAAAGGGTGCGGCGGCCATTTTGGCGCCGCGCTTGCATTGCAGGCGCACCCCCCCAATAACGGACACAGACAACATTGAAAGTGGATAACAGCATAGGGCCACATTTATTGATTCAACGCCCTAGTCCGAATTATAAATTTGCATTGGTAAAACGACCAATCATAATTCCTAAGGCAAGCAGGCCGAAGTAACACTGGTAAGGTACCACCCCAAAATTGCCAACGGCAATTGGTTACAATGTATCAATTTGTATCAATTTGTTTGTTGACAACAAACAAATTGTTGACCGTAGTCAATAACTAACTTATGACCCCACCCTCTGACGCGTATCCGTGAAATCACAGGGGTGATGCATGCTGGTTAGCAATCGTCATCACCCCATCGCCTGGTTCGTCGTTGACCGGACAACGTTTAACTAATTTATTCCTGTCTAGTGTTGTCCAGTCAATTGCGAACCTGCCGGATACTTGTGGGTCATACTGTTTACCTTACCAGTGCTACCCGCCACACGGAGGGGCTTCAAAGAAGACCTGACGCCCCCCCCCCCAGACCGTCAGCTCGGTCAACAGGCCTGCTCGCCAATCACCCAACAGGAGGTCCATACCTCCTCGCGACAGATGGACCCCATCCCCTGCGTACAAGTCATAATTTTGTAGACTAATATCGGGGTGATGACTAACCCGTCCCCAAGCCCTGTTGGCAAGAAACCGCGCCATTGCCTTATTGACCGCGCGCCTAGCGCGGTCAAAGGCCAGGAGGTTAACGCCCCCTCTGTAAGAATGGCGCGGGACAATGTCCGACCAAACCAGGGTCGTGGCAGGCCAGACATAATGCAAGTAGGCGAGGTCCTCGCGAATCGCATGCTTAAGCGATAAGCCGGTGACCTGGCCCAAATCATTGCCCCCCAGGTGGATGATTAGAATGTCAGGCGGGTCAGCACCCAGGCCAGAAAAAAGGAAAGGCCGCAGCTCCCGCCATAACATCCCAGGCTTACCATGCCATGCGAGACTGGCGTGGTCACCCAGTCCCAGTCGGGGTCCCCATTCTGTCGCCGCAGCGTAACGCGCTGCCCTGTGCACATAGCTGTGGCCCACCAGCCATACTGTCACCGGTGTAATACGACACCCAGGGTCTGTAAGAAAATTGAGAAAAAAGGCGGTAAGGTGACTGGATTGGTACTCATGGCGGGAGTGGGCGCACATAAAACTGAAAACATTGCGAGCCCCACCTCCCCATGCTGCGTATGTCAGCCCCAGAGTACCCAAAAGCAGCTGCTGTAGAGGCTGCACCAATCCGGAACGAATGTGTGCCATAACGGGCACCTGGTAGTCCCACCCTGGTGAGGGCTCTGGCTGTCACCTTCCAAAACTGAAATTTAGTAAGGGGAGACCCATCTTGGTGACAGAAAAACGGGCCGTGGTGCATGCCACGCAGTGCCAGGAATTCCTGTAGGGCACCAACCGGACAGATGTCTGCCAAAGAACAACGTAGCAGTCTTACACCACTGCCTACGCCATGCTGATCTGTTTTAGAGGAGTGTATCCTCAACTGGGCCCAGTCTTTGGCTACGTAGACATCTTCGAGTTCCAGTGCCCTACCACTTGCATCCGCCTTAGACAGCATCACGAGTTCGCTGACGCGGAGCGCTCCAAAAAATGCCACCGTTGTGGCTGCGTGAAAAAGGGCTGCCTCATAATGATCAAAACAGAGGCCTGGCCAGCCCCGGGCCAACTGGGTAAGAACCCCTGGGGAAATAGGGTGCCGGTCATCCGGGCAACACCCGCGCTCGCGCACCCACCCCTCCAAAACATGTCGCACACGGAAGTCAGAGGTGGTATCCACATGACCTCCCACTTTGGCCATAAAAGCCAACGCCGAGAGCTTGGATGCTATGGTGCGAGGTGCAAGGCCCTGTGCATGCAGGTGAACCATGAACCGCAGAACATGGTCCACCGGGATAGGCCAGGTCTCTGGCAAGAGAAATTGAGTAGCAAATGCCCTGTAAGAATTGAATGCTTGTTGATACGCCTTACGCGTGCGTGGCGCTAGTGACAGGCCAATCGCCCGGTTCACCTCTCCTTGCCAATAGTCCACATCTCGTCCGGGAGTGGCGAGGGAAATTCCTCCGCATCCGGGGCCAAGGCGCGGAACCGGGAGATCTGCAGGCGGGACAAAGCGTCAGCAATATCATTATTAATCCCTGGGACATGCCTGGCCCTGAACAAAACGTTGAGGCGCAGGCAGCGCAGCACAAAATGGCGCACTAGGTCCATGACCCTGGGCGATTTAGAAGTCTGTGCATTGACAATGTGGACCACAGCAGCATTGTCACACCAGAAATGCACCACCGAATTAGCCCACTGTTCGCCCCATAGCATCAAAGCCCCCAAAATGGGGAAAAATTCCAGGTATGTGAGATCCCGCAGGCGACCCGTGCCTGCCCATGCTGGTGGCCACCCACCACAGGCCCACTTCCCATTGAAGTACATCCCATAACCCAGGGATCCTGAGGCATCAGACTGGATCTGGAAATTGGGGGACGCCAGGAGGTCAGACCTCCAAAATGAGACCCCATTAAACTCCCTCAGGAATTGCAACCAGACGAACATGTCTGCCCTGATACCCCGGGTGAGCCTGACTCTGTGGTGGGGCCTGGATAACCCTGCCATGGCGTCGCATAAGCGCCGGGCAAAAGCCCTGCCCGGTGCGACCACCCTGCAAGCAAAATTAAGGTGCCCATGTAGCACCTTGTTGTGTCCTAATAGTGTATCCTTCTACATGTGATATCTATGTATCTGAACCAATGTAACCTTGCCAATGAGTAACAATGTAACCTTCAGCTGTATCACATAAACCCTGTAATAGGACGCGAGCTGATGACCACCAGCTGGCAGCAGCGAGCGTCCAAGCTCTCTTGGTTCAAACCCATCAAAGACCGCAGCGCGGGAAGTTTCCCGCCGCGACCTACACCTGGACAAGAAGGGCGTGACCAGCCATGACGTCACACGGACCAGTAGCCAACGGGCTACCGTGGAGCCACATTCAAATACGTTACTGCCTTATATATAGAGCTGTTCGTCCGCCATTACCTCATGTTCCCTCTGTCCACCATGCAATAAACCTGAGTTAACCCAGCCGTTGGCTGTGCTTTGTGTCTTGACTCTCATACACTAAATTGGCGACGAAGGTGGGATGATGGATCCCCACGGAGCCAGGACACAGAGCGGGTTCAACATCACCAAACCGCAAGACTGGGAGCTCTTTGAGATGGACTTCCAGGCGGCACTGGTGGAGCTCAAAGTCAAAGAAGACGACGAGGAAAGGAAGAGGGCCATCCTCACTCGCATGCTTGGGATGGAAACCAAGCGGACGCTGGTGGGCATCCTTGCACCGAAGAAGATGAGCGATTTCAAAGCCGGTGACATCATGAAAATGCTGCGTGAGCGCTTTCGACCCTCGAGGGCAATGTTTCCCGCTCGGAGTGCGTTTTGGAGGCGAGTTCAAGCGCCGGACGAGTCTGTAGAAGCCTTCGTAACGGCTATGAGGGTAGCCGCCGCCCCCTGCAAATGGGACCACATCCTAGAGATGGCCCTCAGGGACGGAGTGCTGTGTGGCCTGAAGGACAAGGAAGTACAGCGCAGTTTGATGAACAGGGAGGGAGCCACCACCCACACTGGAAGAGGTTGTAGAGGCCGCGGAAGCCGCGGAGTCCACGAATGCTGGAGTAGACGAGATGCACAAGTGGCGTGAGTGGCGTCCGAGGGCCGGCAAAGCGGAAAATTCATCGCACGGGAAGTCCGGTCAGTCGGTGCATGCAACCCGACCGACCTCGAAATCGTCGTCGGAGAGTAGCGATGGCGAGGAGGTCCAGAAGGTCCGGAGAGGCGGGCGCCGCTGCGATGGTTGCGGAGCGGCCCATGAGCGCGTGAAGTGCCCATTCAGGAAAGCCGAGTGCTTCAACTGCGGACGTCGGGGGCACATCGCCAAGGCGTGCAGGAGATGGAAAGAGGGCCGGAGACATTCGCAAGACCGTTCAGCCAGACCGGACCGTCCAGCGAGGCCCAAAGATGGCGCCCGGGCCACGAGGAAGCAGGACGGCGTGGGCCGCATCTCGGACGACAGCGAGGGCGACGCTCCTGTGTTCAACGTGTCTGCGGGACAGCCCCATTACTTTGTTGAGGTACTAGTACAAGGGACCCCTATTAGGATGGAAGTTGACTCGGGGTCCTCCTATTCTATAATTCCCCAGAGAGAGTTCTTGAAAATCGACCCCCACGTGCGGCCCAAACTTAAAGCGTTGAGGGCCACACTACGGGACGTTCAGGGGAACAGCATTCCAGTGTTGGGGGTCGGAACGTTCCGGGTTCGCTTTAAGAGACATTCTGCGGAACTTCCCCTAGTGGTGCTAAAAGGGGGGAGTTGTAGCCTCCTCGGAACACAGTGGTTTCAGCCCTTAGGCCTGTTCATAGGGGGGGTGCATGCCGTAGGCGAGGACCCAATACAAGCAGTATGTGACGCACACCCCGCCGTTTTTAAAAGTGGACTTGGAAAGTTCAAGGGACCCCCTGTAGCCTTCGACTTAGACCCGGAGGTCCGCCCGATAAGACTTAAACCGCGCAGGGTACCGTTCGCGCTTAAGGACAAAATAGAGGCGGAACTGGACAAACTGGTGGGTCAAGGAATTCTCGTTCCTGTGGATTCCGCGGAGTGGGAGACTCCAATTGTAACAGCACTGAAGGCTAATGGGGAGGTGCGCATTTGCGCTGATTATAAGTGTACCATTAATAAGGCAATCCGCCCTAATGCATACCCGGTGCCAGTGGTCAGCCACCTTCTGGCCAGGCTGAATGGGGGAAAGTGTTTCGCTAAACTCGATTTAGCACAGGCCTACCAGCAACTCCCAGTAACCCCCGCCACAGCGGCGGCACAAACAATAGTCACACATAAGGGGGCGTTCCAGGTGTCGAGGTTACAGTTCGGCGTGAACTCGGCACCTGGCATTTTTCAGTCGCTAGTGGAACGCCTCCTGAAGGGGTTGGAAGGGGTGTTGCCATATTTTGATGACGTGTTGATAACGGGGGGGAGTAAGGCCGAGCTGGCCCACAGATTGGATAAGGTCCTAGCCGTGTTCGAGAAAGCGGGGCTGCGACTGAGAAAAGACAAATGTGTATTTTACGAAACAGAGGTTGAGTTTTTAGGGTTCCGTGTCACACCCGAGGGAATTAGGCCGTCCAAATCTAAGGTAGCCGCCATTAAGAAAGCCCCTCGCCCCACTTCCAAAACCGAGCTTCAGTCATTTCTGGGGCTTCTCAATTTCTACCATACCTTCCTTCCACGGAAGGCGTCTGTTGCCGAGCCGCTTCATCGGCTGCTTAAAAAAGAGGAAAAATGGCTGTGGGGTGACGAGCAAGAGAGAGCGTTCTCAGAGTTAAAGCAACTCCTCACATCCGAGGCAATCCTGACTCATTTCGACCCCAAACGGCCCATAGTTTTGGTCTGCGATGCATCCCCGGTGGGGGTGGGGGCGGTGCTTTGCCACGTGTTAGGCGACGGAAGGGAGGCCCCGATAGCGTTTTATTCAAGGTCCCTGTCCCAAGCAGAGCGGAATTACGCACAGACCGATAGGGAGGCACTAGCGATAGTAGCGGGAACCAAGAAATTTCACGATTTTCTGTATGGTCGGCCGTTCAAGATCGTTACTGATCACAAGCCCCTGTTAGGGATCTTCACTGCAAATAAGCCCACGCCACAGATCCTGTCCCCGAGGATGCTGCGGTGGGCTATTTTTCTTAACGCATATCAACATGAATTAGAATACCGGCCAGGGAAGGAAATCAGCCATGCAGACGCGCTCTCACGGTCGCCGTTACCATTATCGGACGACCAGAAGGCAGGGGTAAGAAGAGACCGCCAGGTATTGCTAATAGAGGTTTTAGAGTCACCCCCGATAGTACCGGCCGACATTGCCAGGGCGACCGGAAAGGATAGAACACTAGAGAAGGTATGCTCGTGGGTGCAGAAGGGGTGGCCGGCGTCATCCCCAGGCACGGAATTCGACCCATTCTTCCGAAAGCGAGTGGAGTTGTCTTTAGAGAGGGGGTGCCTGTTGTGGGGTCAACGGGTGGTGGTTCCTACGTCCCTGCGGCCGAAGGTGCTAAAGCTGTTGCACGTCAGCCACCCGGGGATCGTCCGTTCCAAGGCGTTGGCCCGGAGTTACTTCTGGTGGCCCCAGCTGGACGCCGACATAGAGCAGATGGTTGGCACTTGTGAGGCATGTCAATGTTCTCGACCGGAGGTGGCCCGCCTACCACATAGGGAATGGGACGCAGCGAGGGGACCGTGGTCCAGGGTGCACGTAGATTTTGCTGGCCCATTCCGGGGAACCATGTTTCTCCTGGTGGTGGATGCATACTCTAAGTGGCTGGAGGTCATTCCGGTAAAGAGCACATCCTCCGCCACTACCATTCGCCAACTAAGGAGGGTCTTTTCCACGTTCGGTTTACCCGACACTTTGGTCAGCGACAACGCCAGTTGTTTCACGTCCGCTGAGTTCGCGGCATTCATGGAGGCAAATGCAATTCGGCATGTCACATCCGTGCCGTTTCACCCGGCCACGAATGGCCAAGTGGAACGGTTAGTGCGCACCACAAAAGATGCCCTGCGGCGCATGGGCTCGGGAGATCTACATCACCAGGTTTGTCAATTTCTATTAGCGTACAGAGTGACCCCCTTAGCGTCTGGTTACTCGCCGGCCGAGCTGCTGATGCGGAGGAAACTGACCACACTTTTGTCCAGGCTAGACCCGTCGAGGGTCGAGGACAAAGGGAAGAACATAGGGTTAGCGGTCTCGAAAGGTTTCGGCATAGGCGATCCTGTACATTGCAGGAACTATGCCAACGCAGGCCCAGCCTGGGTGCCAGGGACGATAATAGAACAGACGGGGCCAGTGTCCTATCGGGTGGAAACTAGCACCGGCCTCCTCTGGAGGAGGCACACTGATCAACTGAGGCACCGAGTGAGCGAGGGACCGACCAGTGGAGCACAGCGACAGGATTCAGCGATAGGGTTCTCCCCCACCCGTTTAGCCCAAGGGGGAGACAGGGGGGAAAGCAGCGAGCCCGGCTCATATCCTTTTGATACCCCAGTTCTATCCGAGCCCGGGGGGAGGGAAAAGGAGTGTGCGGCCGCCGCTGCCGCTTCCCCCGAATCCGATTTTGATTTTGATTTTGTGAGCCGGGGGGGGTTTTCGGAGTGTTCCCCCACCCATCCAAGCGAGAAGAGGGGTTCTTCGTTAGCCCCCAGTGTCCCCGGTTCTTCCCAAACAAAGCACACACCTCCCAACAAAGCCGCAGAGCCGCGGCAAACCACTAACAAGTCATCCTCTCCGATTGCAGGGCAGGAAGCCAGGGAACAAGGAGGAGGGAGCGAAGCCGGGGCAGGGCAGCCCGCGCCGAGACCCCAGCGTGTTCGAAATAAGCCATCTTGGCTGAGAGACTTCGTCTCATCCTAGGGGGGAGGAGTGTTGTGTCCTAATAGTGTATCCTTCTACATGTGATATCTATGTATCTGAACCAATGTAACCTTGCCAATGAGTAACAATGTAACCTTCAGCTGTATCACATAAACCCTGTAATAGGACGCGAGCTGATGACCACCAGCTGGCAGCAGCGAGCGTCCAAGCTCTCTTGGTTCAAACCCATCAAAGACCGCAGCGCGGGAAGTTTCCTGCCGCGACCTACACCTGGACAAGAAGGGCGTGACCAGCCATGACGTCACACGGACCAGTAGCCAACGGGCTACCGTGGAGCCACATTCAAATACGTTACTGCCTTATATATAGAGCTGTTCGTCCGCCATTACCTCATGTTCCCTCTGTCCACCATGCAATAAACCTGAGTTAACCCAGCCATTGGCTGTGCTTTGTGTCTTGACTCTCATACACTAAACACCTGAAGTTCTCTCAGTGATGCCTTACGCTTGGCCAGCAATTCCGAGATAAGGGCCACGATCCTGGACACCTTATCACCCGGCAACCTAGAAGCCTGCACTACTGTGTCAATCTCAACCCCCAGGAATACTAGCTTGGTCGATGGGCCCTCGGTCTTTTCGGGCGCTAAAGGGACACCAAGTTCCTCCATTAGCGTCTGAAATGTGTTGAGGAGACGTGCGCACGTGTCCCAGCCCCGTTCACCCCCGAATAAAAAGTCATCCAGGTAATGGGCTACAGACCGGGACCCTGACCTGCAGGCGAAAGCCCACTCTAGGAAGGTACTAAAACGCTCGAAAGCCGAGCATGATATGGAGCAGCCAAAAGGCATGGCCTTATCAAAATAATATTCCCCCTTAAATTTAAAACCCAGCAACTCAAAGTCGCCCGGGTGCACTGGCAAGAGGCGAAAAGCTGACTTAATGTCACACTTGGCCAGCAGGGCACCCGGGCCACACGAGCGCACCATGCGCAACGCATGGTCAAACGATGTATACCTGACTGAACAAAGGTCATCAGGGATAGCATCATTGACCGATCGGCCGGCTGGGTAGGACAAATGATGAATAAGGCGAAACTCACCTAGGGACTTTTTGGGGACCAAACCAAGTGGCGAGACCTTAAGATTGGGAAACGGGGGTACGGGGAAAGGTCCAGCGACCCTGCCCGCTACTAACTCCTTTTGAATGCTGGCCGCGGCCACCTCCTCCCTTCCTCTAAGGGATAAAAGGTTGGGAGCATCCTGAGGGGACCTATCACCCACAAAAGGGATACGAAATCCCTGCTTAAAACCTTGAAGAATATACTCCCTGTCCTCCCCCTTCGGGTACGATGCGAGCCAGCGCTCCAGCATGTCCACCTTAATTGGGGAGGGGGCCTTTTGGAGAACTAGCTCCATCCGTGGCAGCCTTGCCAGCCCACTGTCCACCCTTCCCTCTGCCTCGCGCCCCCCCAGGCTTGGGGCAAGCAGAGGCTGCGTGGGGGCCAGAGCACGTGGGACACTCATGCTTATACCTGCAGTTCTTTCGATTGCAGGAACCAATTGACGAGAAAGTCCAGCACAGCAGGCGGGCTGGAACCCCCTGCCCCGCCGCCTGGCGGGTAACCTGCGCTGGAGCCGCTCGCTGGACCGCATGTCCGCAATGGTATCTATCCCCCGGGGCAGGGCGTGTGGGTGTCATATACAAAAGCCAAAGCCTCTGGCACGGCTCATCCCATCTCATCTCGGGGTGAAGGGGAATCCTCATACGGAATTCCTCATCATATGCTAGCCATGAGGGGCCCGGGAAATCGACCATCGCCCTATATATGTTGTCCAAATATTGGACCATGGGAATAGCTAAATCCGGCCGCGCCCTCAAATATACCGCCATGTATATTAAATAAGCGGGGAGCCAGTTGGCCCAGGTACGCGGCGGCTTACGGCGGCGTGCCTGCTCCTTGTCCTTCTCATCCTGACCCTCCCTTTCCTCCTTGGTGGGCTCTCTGTTCAGGAGTGAGAAGATATCTACGTACTCCCCTCACCATATCTTTTCCCTAGTAGCCTGTGCCAGGTGATCACCCAATGGCAAGGAATACCCTGCCGTCGGCAAGGCCGAAAAAGGGACAGCCGGCCTGGTAAAAGGGGCCTGAACTAATCCAGCCACCCCCAGAACATTCCCTGTAGTGTAAGGACCAATGCCCACCCCAGTGCCCAAGGTGGCAGTCGTCGTCGCCGGGTGGGTCGCCGACAGCGTGGCCCCCGCACCACCCGCGCGAGGCCAAGGCCATTGAAAGGCCCCCCCTAGATTGGGAATGTGTGTGGATGTACTCGCTTGCACTGTATACTCACACGCTGCACCCCCGTGGGCCGCCCCCACCGGGGGTTCCGGCCCACTGGGGGCGTCGGAGCTCACGACCGACGTAGAGCTCATCGCCGGGGCTTGACCCGCACCTGGTTGCTGGCTGGGGAGCTGCGAGGCAGTGGCCGAAACCGCGCCACACGCCTGCAGCAGCTCGACCCTCCCCGCCGGCTGTTGTCCTCCAGCCGACAGCGTCTCAAAAGGAACCCCGAAAGGGGCGCCCGCCTGACTGGCCCGCGCCAACGACGCCTCCAGGGCCGCAATGCGGGCCAGCAAGGTGTCCACGTTGACCATGGGCAAAGGGCCGGCCGGCCCGCCTGGCCCAGGCATGGGTACAGGTCCCTGTACCCCGGGACCCACATATGGCCAATGGCCAGCACCGAAGCCCGGCAGGGTTGGTGGAGAAACCTGCCAAGGCAGGGGGCCGCACCACCCCCCAAGGCTAGAGGGCCCCGGGAGAGGCTGCAGCCCAAGAGGAGTAGGCCCGACAGAGTGGGCAGGAGCAGGAGCGGTGTCCACCGCTCGTGGGCCGCGGGCCGGAACCCCTTCCGCGCCCGCACTCTGAACGCCCACCCCGGGCCAAGGGGCAATAGACCCCATTCCGCCGGCCCCGGCCGGGGCTGGCAAAGGTGGCTGCTGAGGAGGCGGCACCGCGGTCCTCCGACCTGGGTTGCGCCTCCTAACAACGCGAGCTGAACTCGAAGCTGCCTTCTTCTTCGAAGGCATCTCCACCCGAGCAAAAAGGGAAGCCGGAAAGGCAGAACCGCTACCAAAAGGCTTCCCGGTAAGCTAACGAGCGACGGAGACGCAGGGAAAAAACTTCTCCGCTCCGTCGCTGAGGTAAAATGGCAGCTTGGCTGCCTCGTGGCCACCCCTTTTATAAGGGAGCTGGCCACGCCCCTAACTACCCGGATTCTCTGTCCTGTGGGGGGGGCCCGCAAAGGGCGCGGCGGCCATTTTGGCGCCGCGCTTGCATTTAAGCCCTCATTCTTGCCAAAGACTAGGAGAATGAGCACCAAAATGCTGGATCTGAGGTACAATGACTTGTCCAGATCACTCAATATCACAACACTGGGACAAAATAGAACAATAATAATGCTCCCGAGTGTGGCAGCTTCCAGAAAGATGCAAGTCAAGCATGAAGATGTCAAGACTGCTTTCCTATATGGAGAGAGCCTTATATGGAACAGCCACTGGGCTTCATCCTTCAGAAACATCCTGATTTTGTGTGTAGATTGAAGGAGATTGTACACTAATTTATCAAAAAAAGAGAGAGAAAGAAATCAAAGTTAGGGGATGCATTAAAATTGAAGGGGAGACTTGACATACCTAGACAGCCAGAGTTGCATCATGTTATTACAAAATGAGAGTATGCATGCACAACCAAACACATAGGCATGAGATACCACTTGGTATGTGGCCTGACTGAAAAAGGAGTCATTGAGATGGCCTACTGTTTCACTACAGAGATGACAGAAGATATCCTGACCAAATCTCTTCCAAGAGACCATTTCCAGTGGACTTGAATCATGAAAGCTAACATTAAAATCTAACAGTTAGTCTTCAATGCAACAGCAGTTTTTGTTTTGTTTTGTTTATTCTCTGATATGCTTGCAACACAGACTAACACGTCTACCATTTCAAGAGGGTGGCCGCATGGAAGTTTAAAAAAGAAAGTTTAAGGTTATTTTTTAAGCAACTTTGCATGCCGTCTGTAGTTCAAGTGATTTTGATGGAACTATTCTGGGCTGAGGAGATTGTCTATTTACTGTATCTAGCACTAACCAATCGTTTCTTCTAGCCCCTGAATTTAAAAGAGAGCGTCACCTGTCTTTGTTCTGGGTTCTTTCCCTCTCTTTGCCAGTTGGTGTCAACTGTTTGTCTGTTCAACTGGTTGCTAGCATGCATGCAGTAAAGAAAACAGCATGCATGCAGCTGTAATTCCAAGCAATTGTAAATAAAAACATTTTTAAATTAATTCTACAAATATCTCACTGTGAGTTATTGAGCTTTTGAGTGCCGGTTAATGAGAAAAGGGAGGATTCAGGGAGACTTGTAGCTATTATCTTCTGTGGGTCTCTGCAGTTCTACTGTAAAGCTAAAGAGAATTTTACCAAAAATGCAAAACTCTGCAATAGCCTCTACTTCCGTATTTTACAATAGCAACAATTCAGGATTAATTAATGCAATCTTAAATGCTTGGCACACAGCTGGATTACACTGTTTTTTCTTTCTCAAATTGAGGGCCCTATATAGATTAAGACTCCTGTTTCCTTTCTAAATTGAATCTCCATGCCTCACACAGAGCCTCTCCAGTCCGCTCTGGTGGGACGGAAGATAGAAATTCTAAGGGCACGAAAGGAAGTAGAAACAGCTAGGTAGATAATTAAGCCTCCAATAGCGGGCTTGATATGGACTGGGCAGCAACCCTGAGTGTCTAAAAGGTTGCCCTTCCTCAAAATCCAGTTGTATCCGACTCTACGTTTCAGTGCTCATCTCTGTTTTAAAGCCGAAGAGCCAGCACTGTCTGCTTTTGCAGACGTTTCCGTGGTCATGTGGCAGGCATGACTAGACACTGGTGTGCATGGAACACTGTTTACCTTCCCACCAAAATGGTCCCTATTTATCTACTTGCAACTTATTGCTTTCGAACTGAAATGTAGCTGCAGGAAAGTTCATTGGGTGGAAGAAGGAGATGTCATGCACACAACAATTGTAGGCATGCTGTCTACAAGAAAATATGCTAAATCTGTTACATGCTTTTAGGAATAGATGTGTATGAGAAAAGCTTTGTGTGTAAGTGCCTGAACTTCATCTGGTTATATCCTGAGAGAAATCAGTCTGGCTGCACATTTCTATAACTTCTACCACAGTAAGTCTACACATATCTATGTCTGTGTATAAGAAAGGAAAGAGTGAGGGTGGGTATGTATGGGGGGGGGGCAAATCACATTTTTTTAAAAAAAACAGGCAAGGCCGGGCAATCAGCTAGTGGGTGAATCAATCTAACAATAATTAATGTTCTCAAAGAAATATACAATGTTATAATTTGTACATTGAAAAAAGAGAAACATGTTAGAAATAAAATATTCAGCTTTGACTGGTTAATGTTTATTTAATAATACTCTAAAGAGACTGTATCTGCTAAATCAGTGGTCGTTTGATCCTTTATTATAAAGTTACAGAGGGGAAAACTAATACACTGGTGTTAAATGGCTCACTATAAAATGAGATACTGAAAGACACATTTCTTTCTCCAAGCAAAAAAAGGAAAGGCAGTTGAAGGCCTGCTATCAATTTCCTCAAGGTCAACCACAACAACTTTCAAATATGTGAACTCCTTTTGCTCCCAAGAGTTTAGTGGTGTACAACTTTGTATTTTTAGACACAGATTTGCTCATCTCTAGCCATGATATACTATGTGGCTGCTACATCTCCTACATGACATTATAAAAATTTTATGCTCTTCTAAACTACATTATAATTGTCCTGTGATATGAGCAAGGAAAACTGTGCTAATGTGTGGATGGCCTCCAAATAGTTGGGAACCCTGTTTTTCCTGGTTCTGGATAACTAAAGCCACATAAGCTACACTAGGGATTCTCAACCTGCAGCCCATGGGCCAGATGTGGCCCATGGCACCATTTCATGTGCCCCCCACCACCTCCACTACACCAGGAAGTGCCATGTGGTGGAGGAAGGGTAAAATGGCCATCCGGCCCCTGAAGCTGTCTGAGGGAGCGTGACCCGGCCCCCGGCTTAAAAAGGTTGAGAACTCCTGCACTACATTCTCTATATTAAGTAACAGTTTCAATACTTCTTGCTATTTGGTAATTTTAAGTGAACTTCCTCTGTTGCTGATAAGAAAGAGTATGAAGGCTTTGTAAGTATATCACAAGGGTGCATGTCCTCTGTCTTTGTACTAGGTTATACTTTCTGTTGGCGAAATAAAGTTTGTTTTCTTTCACCTCACTCTCTCCTGTGTTGTCTCCAACCTTCACTGAGAGAACAAACCAGAACTAGGGAGATAAAATTTCTGGTTCTGGTGAACCAGCCAGGAACCTCTAGTTCAAGTTGTCAATCCTGGACTGTGATGATCAACACTAGCATGCAATAGGAAGTTCACTTTATGATTGCCATTGAGTCACTGGTAGTAAGGGCTACTCTATTACCATAGCAGGATAACCTGGCCAGCCTGTCAGCTAGCATATAAGGGACATAACATTTCCCCCATTCAAAATCCACTTCTGTCAATTCTCAGTGAAATAGTTCTAGGCCGGGGTTCTCAATGT
Source organism: Bradypodion pumilum (assembly GCA_035047305.1). Lineage (NCBI taxonomy): Eukaryota > Metazoa > Chordata > Lepidosauria > Squamata > Chamaeleonidae > Bradypodion > Bradypodion pumilum. The sequence goes on from JAWDJD010000001.1 coordinate 200,442,256, forward strand.
TTTTCAACCATAGGCTGGGCCATGCCCCCTCAGGCACCTGCAACAGAATAAAGTATAGCCTGTTCTTTATTCTCATTCAATATAGCAATTTCAGATCAGGGAGAGAGAAAATGGTATGTGAGCCTCATGGTGTAGAAGATTGGCATGTCTTGGTCCAAAGGTGGACCCTGTGGGAGGAGATATAACCCTGAGACTCACGTACACACACAAGCAAACACAGAGACACTCTCTGGAATGCTGTGCTTTTAAGCTTGCCAAAATGTAGATGCTTGGGAGAAAGGGGGGCCAATGGGCTATCCCTGGAACATGCAGCTTGCTTTATTTCTGCTTTGAAATGCTTTCTAAGCTTTTGCTGGACTGTATTGCTATGCTTTCAATATACTTCTAAAATTCCTGAAGAGACTTGGAGTGATTACTTGGCTCGACACTACCTTATCTACACATATCTGGATGCCTGGGTTGTCCAGCCAGGGAGCTGCAACTCAGAAGAACAATAGGGCCTACTCTGGGAGGCAGTAGGACTACTGAGTCCTACCTGAGAGTTAGACACCATATTGTTACAACAGCTGAGCGGGCTGGACTGGTGGTTGCCCCTGTCGTAATTGCTGCCATAAAACATGTCCGTGGCTGTTGTAAACTTGTTTTATGACTCAATTATGGCTGTAGTAAATGCATTTATGATAATCTTAAATTGCTGAATCCAGCAGCGGTAGCGGCTGGAGTGAGGTCAGGGTCTTGAATGTTTGGCCATGGGGGCCAAATCTGGTCCATGGGCCATAGGTTGCAAACCTCTGTTTTGTGCTTCAGCTCCAGAGAGAGTACTTTAGCATCTGTTTAGATATTGTGCTAGGTTAGCAGATAATCAGAAAGATTTAGAGAAACTTATTTTAACCAAACGTTTAAATATTGTGTATTAATCAATTTAATTGGCTTAGGCCAATTTAAAGAATATTGGTCTTTTCTACTCAAGACAGAAGGAATCAGTCTAACCATAGCCACAGCATAAACAAACAAACAAACAAACAAACAAACTACAGGTACATCTTTGGTCCATGTTAGTTTGACTCCAACACAGTTACTTGTGATTTCAACTGGTGTGAACAAGAAGATAATCGAGCCTGTCATAACCATTTCATGTTTCCATTTAATCCCACTCTGTTTGTTCTTGGCCCGTGTGAATACTTTACGCAACAAGGCACGTCCCCTGCTACTTTGTTCTTTTTTTATATTCTTAGAACTCATGCAAAAAGCACTTATAGTTTTCCAGCAGAATAAAATTAAAAGAAATCTGCTATGTTTGTGCTTTTATTTAACATTGGTTGGGACATCTGCCAAGCCACTTCCCTGCACCCTGAAAAACCCAATTAGGAATTGTTCAGAGTTTGATTATCAGTCAGAAACATGCATACAGAATTATTCATTAGAGACCTACTGAGAGCAATGATAAAGCACCAGACAGCTGAATTATAGAGCCTGCCAGTACCCACACTACAATATTACATTTGTTTCATAAAGGATGACTAACGAAATCTCTAAGATGTAATTTGGTGCCCATTGGAACTATACTTCATTATGGAAGATACTATTCTGACCCTACTTGAGAGGCCGGTGAGCATTTTACGACATGATATTGTGCACAAATATAAACTGCTGGGTGACAAGTTACATCACAGGCACATATAACAATGTGCTCAGCCAAACTTAGAGCACAACATTGTTTTTGATTTTGCTGTTATTTTTCGGATATTTCACACCTGCAATAAATAAATAAAGGTAACAACTTGAGACCCCAACTCTTGGGGGATCATTTTGCTGAGAAAGGTAACCAGATGGGAATAGGAGAAAGTAAAGGCAAGGATAGAGAAGCAACAGAAGAAAAGAAGCAGGTGGTACCTCTTTCTACTTATTTCAATACTGTATTTATATTCCACTTTGTATACTTAGGGTGTGATCATATGGGGAAAGAGATAACATTTTGGACTCCTTGTGGAGTAAAGGTTACCCTTGCTCAAAAGTCAGTCGTCTCCGACTCTAGGGGCCGGTGCTTATCTCCTTTTACAGCCAAAGAGACAGTGCTGTCTGTGTCTGCAGGCCTTTCCGTGATCATGTGGCAGGCATGACTAAATGCCAAAACTCACTCAACGCTGTTACCTTTCCTGCCAAAGTGGTACCTATTTATCTACTTTCAATTTCTTGCTTTCGAACTGGTAGTAGTTCAATCTTTCCTAGCAATCACATACTGTAGCATAGTAGAAATTGTACTCCATCCAATATCAATCTGCGGCCAAGTTAGACTTTTTGCAGCTGGACTGGAGCAACTCTTCAATGGATGGAAGAGTCACTATAAGGGAAAGCATTATCTGCAAAATGACCCTATTCAGTCCAATCAGTCACATGGTTTTCCAGCAAACTGTTTACACAGATACTTACTTGCTTGCTTGCTTAATCTTTTATTTAGCACTGAACATCCTAACTCTGAAAAAACAAAAAACAAAACCAAACCAAGTCTACTAAGAACTGTGTATATATTCAGATGATACCTTAACAGTTCTTAGGTCCTTGGTTAGGGCTTCAACTGTTAATTTTATTTCAGTTCTCAACTGTGAATCAAATGGTTCATTTATATTCAATAATAATAACAATAATAGTGATGCCAAGTAGTAGCTCTACTAGGTAACAGATATATTATCAGGTGATACCTCCTGCTCTTAGGTCCAGGACTAGGAGTGGCCGACCAATGGGGTTCCAAAATACCAGTTCAAACATTTAGTGGACCATGTTCTTCTTCTTCATCACCGCCACCGCCACCGCCACCGCCACCGCCACCGCCATTGCCATCATCATCATCATCATCATCATCATCATCATCATCATCATCATCATCATCATCATCATCATCATCATCATCATCATCATCATCATCATCATCATCATCATCATGATGTTACAACTGTAGAGCTGGAATAGACCCAATGGATGATCAAGTCCATCCCCTGTCAATGATGCATAGTGGGGATTCAAACTCCCTACCGTAACTATCTAAACAACTGTAGTTATTCCCACCATGTGTACAAAATATATAGTAAATGGCTAAAATAATTTTATTGAAGTAGCCATTTCTGGTCAAAAACAGTCTAATTATTGTAATATTTTAATTTGTTTTGAATGTTACCTATATTTCAAGTACATCCCTAATTTTAGATCATTTTGAAATGAATAAGTAGCTATGGGTTACCAAACTGCTTTTAACTTATGGTTACCCTATGAATGAATTACTTCCATAAAGTCCTATCATTAACAGGCCTGCTCAGGTCAGAATAGCCCTGACTTTGTATTCAATACAAGAACGTATTTTATCTCACTACTAAACAGATAGGTAACTAAAATGTCTGACAGCTTTGCTAACAGGGAACAATTCTGTTTCTCCATTCTCTGTCTTAACAGTGGCCTATTATCCAGAGTACAGGTTATACATCAGGACAATTAAATATTGAAATCCACCCATTTCTTTTATTTAAATCTAAACAACCTTTATTATAATATCTAAAGCAGAAACTAATTTTCCTCTGGAATTATTTGATACACCCCAATAGCCAACTTCTACAGTATTTTCCGAATAATAAGATATATTGGGGTATAAGACACACACCATTTTTATAGACTTTTTAAGGGGGAAAAATTGTACATTTTTTCATGAATTTTCAAAATTCCACCACATTCCACCTCCCCAAAAATGTCATCCCCACATCCCACAGCCACTGGCCACCAGTAGCAAGGGGGTGGGGGAAATGGGATTGGAAGAGCACTCATTTAAAGTCCATTTCCTTCCGGGTGCTGGCAGTTAACGACTGTGGGATGGGAGGGAGGGATTTCAAAGGAGCCCTCTTTCCACCCAATTCAACCCTCCCTGAAAACAGGCTCCCCTAACCCCACAGTTTCAGTACAACTCTTGTGCAAAGACCGACATCCTACTTGACCAACATGCTACTTGACTCCAGACTGCCTGCCTAGACCCTAACCTGCCTGCTGTGACCCTGACTTTTCTGCTAACCCTGACGACGCCCCTGGACACCCTTTGGATTAGACTACTGACTCGGACTACTGGTAAACAGACCTCGGCTTGCCTTTGGACATTGATATCTAGCCTATCCTCAGACAAGACTCTCTCTGTAGCACCACCGTGCGGCAACCGTGCCTGCCCGGGTGGGTCATCACACCCACCCAGCTCCAGCCACTGCTAATTTTGATTACCAGCATATAAAACACACCCCATGTTCCAAGTGAATTTAAAGCAGGGAGTGTGTTTTATACGCCAGCAAATATAGTATTACAAAGCAAACTCTAGTACCTATGGTTCCTTGAATGTTTGGTGATTCTTGCTCCATGTATGATAAAAGTTTTTGTTGTAAAATATTGAGAATAATTTGCTTACATGGGAAATTGATGCAATGGTCATAGGTGTCAAGTATCCCATTTTGCCTGGGAAAACTCCGTATTTTAGCCCCTCTTCCAGTTTTTTTTATAATCTCCCGTATTTTTTTAAAAAAAATCCAGGGTGTGTGTAAATCTCCCCTATATTATTGTATTATATCTTTATTCATGAGGTGTGTGCCTCATACCAGAGCCAGAGAGGAAGAGTGTTGGGCTCCCCCTAGTGGAGGAAGAACCGCCCCCTAGGCACTCCCCTTAGCACAACTGCTTCCCCTCACAGGGAAATATCCTCTTTATGTTGTATGCAAATATATTTGAAGCCAATTGGCTCATTGTCTCTCCTCTCTCCTGGGAAAAAGGGTGTTAAAGCGAAGAGACAATGGGCCAATCGGCTTCAAGTATATTTGCATACAACATAAAGAGGGTATTTTGATGGTCCTCCTGCCTTACACACAGTTTTAAAAAATGAAATTGAGGTATACAAGGCTAAGGCAGTAGGCAATGAAATGATTAAACTGTAAAAAGCAGTTCCATGAAAAATCACCATAATATGAAATGCAGTCGCAGCAGAGAGGGAATGTGGAAAGAGATTTAAAATAGAATTATTACAGTAAAGCTAGCCTGTAGTGGCTGGCCTGTTGTGTTCTTCCCTGCAAGGGACAGCAGTGGTGCTAAGGGGAGTGGGGGAAGTGCCTAGGGTGTGGTTCTTCCTCCATGGGAGGGGGGGGGGCGGGAGCCCAACACTCCTCCCTGGCATTGCTGGCTCTTCCTCTTGTAGGCTCTTGGCTATGCCTGGATTTTAGGGAGTAGGGCAGTGATGGGCAGTCTTGGCCCTCCAGCTGTTCTTGAACTTCAATTCCCAGAAGCCCAAATCAGCACTCTTGCTGATCAGGGCCTCTGGGAATTGAAGTTCAAGAACAGCTAGAGGGCCAAGGCTGCCCATCACTGGAGTAGGGGATGTGTCCTGGTGGGTGGGGGTGTGGCCTGGGGGAGAGGGGTTTGCCCCAAATTTCCCCTATTTTCATGTTCAAAACTTGAAAGGTATGGCAATGGTCCTATAATTACTGAACTCTTTGGCATCTTCTGCCTATGAGATTATATTGAATGTGATATATTGAATGTTTCCCAATGTTTTGTTTTCTATGTTTGTTTGGTGTTCAGGGAAGCAAGACGATAGAAGCAGCCGTAGCCTGGCTTAACACATCTTTATTGCACAAAGTACAGTATGAACACACGGTAATGGTGGTAATACAACTCTTTTTTATACAGTCACTATACATTTGAATCTGGTTGCACGGTAGCCTATTGGCTACTGTTGGCGTGATGTCATCCGGAGTCCCGCCCTTCTTGTCCAGGTGTGTCCGTGGCAGGAAGGTTTCCCGTGGCTGTGTATGATTGGGGAATTTGTACCATGTGAGTTGAATGCTCGCTACTCCCATCTCTGGTAGTAAGCTCGCATTCCAATAGCAGCTGAATACAATGTATCGTTACAAATGGCTTAAGTATACATTTCCTGTAGAACCGGTTACATTTAACTTAAAGGCACAGTGTAGCAGTTACATTCCATATTGTTCCATATACAACAGTTTGTCAACATAATGCTAAAATTTTAATCACTTCACTCTCTCTAGCTTGAGATAGCTGTATTTGTATCCTATCTTCTTTTGTTGATCTAGTTTGTCAAATTGTTTTAACAGTAGCTATCACTTTGCAGAATCTTCATTATAATATTCTTCATAGCAAAATCCCATATCTGTGGATTGGGTGAATTTATGAATGGTCTGTCAATTACTACCAGTCATGAGAGAAGCATATTCTCTCCAGTCTCAGAGGTAACAGGCCTCCTTTATACTGTCCATGCCAAGACATTTCCATTCAGTGGCTGCTTACATAGCTCGACTCAGGCCTTGACTCTTCCCTATAACCTTTGCTTTTCCAAGGCAAGTGTCATTCTTTCAAACTAGAGGTAGTGCTCCATAACAAGCATGAGAGGTAAGTGAGTGGTGCCTTTGCTCTTAAGTTGCCTCGGCAGGTATCTATTCTGCTTTGGTGCCATCTCTTGTGGGTATTATCCCCACTGGGATCACCATTGGTGGCAACAACACACACCCACAAATGGCTTTGTGTAAATACAATTTCTTTGAAAAATTGTACTGCATTCATTCAACAGACTCCCTCATCAGGCAGATGTTCCTATGGGATTCAGTGATCTCCTATCAGCAGTGGCAGCTGTTTGCTTCATGAGTTCTGGTCACTAATTAGGATTCCAAGCAAAAGAGTCTCTCAGGACCTTCAGCAGCTGCAGCTTTTGTTGCAGAAGTCAGTCAAATCTGCTTTCACAGGCCAAGTGGAAATGCACCAAAGTGGGGTTGTTGGGTCAGGAGCTTCTCCTTCCCTGAGATTTCAGAGCCAAAATTTGAGAGCAGCCAGTAGGTGGACTCTAGTGGTGTTACATTATGCACAACTGTATGTGACCATCACAAAACAATATCTGTGTTTGCATGTTTGATGAAAATCTCCTCCTACACAGATATTAGTGTGCTATTCAGCACTCATACAAACACTTCTTTGCTGAGCTACTGAACCTCTGCACCATCCTGTGGTTGGGAGAAACTATATGCCCAGGCCTGAAAGCCACCACAAGCTCAACAATAAAAGTCTTATCTTCTTTAGTACACCTCACCCCGAAATTCCCCTCTTCCTTCCACCATGAGACCCAGAAAAGAATAGCAATTCCCTATGACTTCAGATGGTACTTCGAGAAATAGGAGCCCTAGGAAAAGGGAGAGAAGCATGATCTAGACCTTACAGAACTCACAGTATAATGATCTTTATGCAGTACCAAGAGCATTTTCAGTTGCCAGGAGAAAAAAGAGCTCATGGGTTCTTACTAGTAAGATAAAGTAAAGGTAAATGCTTCCCTTGCTCGAAAGCCAGTCGAATCCGACTCTAGGGTTCAGTGCTCATCTCTGTTTCAAAGCCGAAGAGCCAGGGTTGTCTGCTCTGCATACGTTTCCTTGGTCATGTGGCAGGCATGACTAGACACCGGGGCACATGGAATGCTATTACCTTCCCACCAAAGTGGTGTACTTTCTACTATCTAAGTGGTCTACTATCTACTTGCAATTTCTTGCTTTCGAACTGCTAGGTTGGCGGGAGCTGGGACGAAGATGGGAGCTCATTCTGTTCTCGGGAATTGAACTGCTGACCTTCCGCCTCCCTGTCAGCTTCTTAGCCACTTGAGCCACTAGATAAAATACTTGTGTTCAAAATGCTATTCAAACACTTTCCTTTCCTTTTTAACTGTTGTACATTAATGGAAAAATATGGAATAAGGTGGAGAAGGGATGCAGGTTGGAAACCTGTCCATAATGAAAAAAAAGGTTTTAACATTCCAGCTTTGGAGAAAAACTCTACTGCCAATTGAAAAACCATGCAAGATAAGATGTTAGGGACCAGCATGACCTCACCAAATTCTACTTAATATTAGTAGCTACTCATCATGTCTACAGATGCTTAGCTCCGAACTTATTCAGTTCCCTTTATGTAAGAAGTGTGCTACAGTCCCTGAAAGTTTGTGCCATACAAAACCTGCAAAAAATTCCTACAAAAATTTCCATAAGCTTTATTTGAGGGGTAGAAGCAATCAAATGGAAAAGTCTCACTACAAGAAGAAAATAGTGGTTTATTTATTTATTTGTTAGTTCACATTTATATTGCCACCCACTCAGGGCGGCTTACAAAACAATACTTTACATTACAATATGTTGATGGGGGTTCAGGGGGAAGGGCAGCAAAGTCCTCAACCAGCCCTGGCTTCTTCTTCCTCCGGCCATTGGTGTGGGCTCAGGGGGAGGGTGAAATGGTGTCATGGGCCAAATCAGGCACCTGGGCCATAGGTTGAGAATCCCTCCTTTAGGGAAAGCACTTTGCATGTGCTCCAAACCCGTCTTGTGTTTATAGGTTCACAACTTGCAGTTTTGCTCAGCACAGGTGCTGCAGTCAAATTCTGGGGGTAAGTACATGCAAACACCCAGTTTGCTTTGAAGATTTTTTTAAAAACTAGGTTCCGGGTAGTTTCTGCCACTGATATCACTACAGACAGCCATACCAAAATGGTTAATTATCCTGTTGCAAGAGTTGACACTGTATTTCACTAGAACACCAACCCACCTTATTAACACCACCCTCTTTTCCCACCCCTTCCCTTTCTAATTTTAAAAAACATTATTTAATTATTTTTCAGAAGTGACATAAACTTCTTATATTCTCATATAGCACTACATTTAACAAATATAGGTGTTTTTTTTTAAAAAAAAGGAAAAAATATCTTCATCTGAGGGGAATTCTCCCACTCCATTGGAGGTTTCAGCATCACCATAGGACATGACCACAGCTTCACTTTTGGACTGAGATAGACAATCATGCATGCCAGCTGAACTGGTATGAAATAAACCACCTCCTCTGTTTAAACAAAAAGAAACAAATGCCCATGGGGAAAAAGACGTGGCTTTCTCACATTTAATTTTACATTGTGAAGCTGCTGGTAAATATTTCAGTTTTAACCATGTCAACTCTTGACATAAATGTGGGTAAACTGCAATGTAATCACACTTTGCATTGTACTTTAGATCCTGGTTCAAAGGACATCTTGCTAACATGATGGCAGCAAATCTCTCATTACTCTTGAAAATTAGATCCCAATTTCAGCCCATTTTAAGCTTGATTTTATGCAAGGGACTTTAACTTCCAGAATACCGACCTCCTTGTGAATCATGATAAAAATTAAAATTAATAGAACAAATATCACAAGCATTTCTAATGTGATAATTTAAATACTTGTGATATCGCCCTCTGACTGAGGGTTAAAAACTAAACCAGCTCATTAGCAATAAAATAAATGATGAGCCACTTTGAAGGATGAACATGTACCTGGTAGAAGGAAGCATTAAAAACCAAATATTCCCATTACTGGATCTTCCTTATTTCAAGGTCAGAAAACACTTGCAGAGATTTGCCCTTGGTTATCACATGGCTGTCCAAGATGGCACCATGGAGCTGGTGCTGAAAGGTCATGCAAACATCACCTGTGTTGCAAGAGTGAACTAAGTATGATGATAATTGCCGGATGATCATTAACAATTATATTTTGGGGGGGGGGGGCTATATAAATACCAGTTGCAGGATAACCTGAGTGGCTTCAGGACCATAGAGATGGTGTCTGGAAGCTGTTGGGGTCTGGATGGGGGCTAATGGGCTACAACTGAATCCCAGCAAGACTGAGTGGCTATGGATAAGGGCTCCTGCATTATCCCAGGAGCTACGATCTTTGTTTCTGTATGGGGCTATTTTGCCCCAGACAGACCCGGTGCGCAACTTGGGGGTCCTCCTGGATTCGTGGCTACTGCTAGAAGAACAGGTGGTGGCTGAGACCAGGAGGGCTTTCACCCAGCTTCGGGTGATTCGCCAGTTGCGCCCACTCCTGGACCAGGACTCCTTGCTCATGGTCACTCATGCTCTGGTCACCTCCAGACTAGATTATTGCAATGCACTCTACATGGGGCTGCCCTTGACGACCATTCGGAGGCTACAGCTGGTCCAGAATGCAGCAGCCCGGGTAGTGATGGGGTGTGGGCGTTATGCCCACGCTTCACCTCTGCTCCGGGAGCTGCACTGGTTGCTAGTTTGTCTCCGGGTGCAATTCAAGGTGCTGGTTTTGACCTTTAAAGCCCTATATGGTAGTGGGCCTGGTTACCTAAGAGAACGCATCACCCTGAGGACATCTGTCCGTCCAACCAGAGCACACCGAAGGGGCTCTCTAATTGTTCCATCAGCCAGAGGGGCTTGCCTCTCTGGCACAAGGAGGAGAGCCTTCTCTGTGTCTGCACCGGCCCTCTGGAACCTCCTGCCAACAGAGCTACGTCTCCGGACGGTATTGCTGCCTTTCAGAAAAGAACTTAAAACCTGGCTGGCGGGTCAAGTGTGAGGTGCAGGTGGAAGGGCAACCTCCATTGGGTGGCTGGTGTAGAAGAACCCCTCCCCATGGTGCCTTTGAATCCTGCACCCCTTGTTTTAGGGGGTGGGTAGTTTTAACTGTTTCTAACATGTTTTTTAAATTGTCATTGTGAACCGCCCTGAGTTGGCTTTGGCCGAGTGGGCGGTATATAAATTTGACAATTAAATTAAATTAAATTAAATAGAATGGATGAGTGGTGGGCTCAAAAAAAATCACTACCACACTGTGGCCGTGGTATGGTGGGTGTGGCCAAGGGGAAAGCCCTGCATTGCACCCAAATTAGCACTACTTTAATTCAAAACTTGGATGGGTGGGGCCAGCCAGAATTTCTGCTACTGGTTCTGGTGAACTGGTGCAAACCTGCTGATGCCCACAACTGGAAAGGATATGCTTTGTTCATTCTTCCCCTGCCATAGTCTGGAGCAGGGGTCAGCAAACTTGGCTTTCTGGATGTTCTTGGAATTCAATTCCCAGAAGCCCTGATCAGCAGGTGTACATACTTGGGCTTCTGGGAATTGAAGTCCAAGAACACTTGGAGAGGAAGGTCAAGTTTCCAGAGTAGTTTGTGTCAATGCATGCTCTTGTAGACCTCTGTGGTAAATTCCATGTTAGTGTAGTCAGTAACTTCAGAGAGATTTTAGTGAGGTCCATGGTGGAGAAACAAAGGGAAAGAGCATAGAAAAGTTACTTTTTTGGACAACAACTCCTATTTTCCCTTGGACAGTTTGTCCAGTCATAACTATTTCAAGGAATTTTCCCAAGCTATGGAAACAGATGAATTCCTCCTTCCTCTATCTATGGTTTTCTTTGCCTTCCTTAGAGGTGCTATTTGCTTCTGCTCTGGACTTCATTCTCTCTCTCAATCTCTCTCCTGCATTCGTGTGCACGCACACATGCACACACATCCCTCTTTCATGGCCCTGAAACTTCTAAGCTTGCTTTCTTGTTGTGCAAAGGAGCCAGACTGATGTAAATCACAAAAATAGATGGTGGGGGTCTTCACAGTGCTAACATTACATTTTAAAAGTGGTCCTTTAGTCGTGAGACAGAAAAAAAATGATCCTTATGACTAAAAAGTTTTCTGCTTATTAAAAAAAAGAAGAAACACCCATTAAGTTGATGTCTTGGAATTTAGCATCTGCAATCCACCTGAGAAGATAAATCTAATCAAGTGGTTTGGTGAAGTTCTGAGTAGCAGTTCAAAATTGTTATGATATTCCTCCCCATAGCAGCCTCTACTAGAAAAAAATCAGTATCAGTGACTTGTTCCAATCAGTAAGCAGAATTGTTTTACCTATTGATGAGTTGAGGCATACACCTTTTAAAAAACATCTTGAAATGATATCATATGTGCCATTAGTTAATCCCAAGTGTTACATAGGTTCAACTTGCAGAAAGTAGATTCAAATGCAATTTGGTGGGATTGCAAATGTGGCAACATTATACCTTTTCTTTTAAAAAGCAGAGAATTGTCAGGATCATAAACTTGCTGGTTTAGGATTGGACTAGAGTTGCCATAATTCTCTCCCACAAAACCATGACAGAAGTATACTTGACAAAAATGGGTGGGTTGTCTACAAAATATCCTTTTAAAATAATAATAATAATATAATGACAGCTATAAAACACTTTCACATTAAATATCTCAATACATAAATTAATTTATTTACAACAGTTAATTCTTTTTGTAAGATGATCTGTTGTACTTCTGAGAAGTCATGTTGTGGTCAATTCTTAACATCCTCAGTTCCAGAAAACACACTGGTCACACTTATCGGGCAGTGGTGTGAGGTGAGGATGTTAAGATTTGTCTCCAGATATACTCCAACTCCAGTGTGGCAGGAAATAGATCATTTGATGGTGAGGGTTCAAATTTATTTTAATGGTGTGTTATAATACCATTATTTTAATGGTGTGTTATAATACACAATCAGTTGGGGACTTTCCTCAGTGTAACCTATGGTCGCGATCCTCCGCCGCCGCGAGGAGGCTGCCCGCGGCCAGGAGCAGCCGCGGGACCACCCCAGCCAGGGGTGAGGAGGACCAGCTAGGCGGCGGGAGAGGTCGCGATCCGCCGCCGCCGCCGCCGCGAGGAGGCTGCCCGCGGCCAGGAGCAGCCGCGGGACCACCCCAGCCGGGGGTGAGGAGGACCAGCCAGGCGGCGGGAGAGGTCGCGATCCTCCACCGCCGCTGCCGCGAGGAGGCTGCCCGCGGCCAGGAGCAGCCGCGGGACCACCACAGCCGGGGGTGAGGAGGACCAGCCAGGAGGCGGGAGAGGTCGCGATCCTCCACCGCCGCCGCCGCGAGGAGGCTGCCCACGGCCAGGAGCAGCCGCAGGACCACCCCAGTGAGGAGGACTGGCCAGGCGGCGGGAAAAGTCACCATCCACCACTGCCGCCACCGCGAGGAGGCTACCCGCGGCCAGGAGCAGCCGCGAGACCACCCCAGCCGGGGGTGAAGAAGACCAGGCAGGCGGCGGGAAAAGTCACCATCCACCACCGCCGCCAGAGGCAGAGGAAGAGGAACAGCTGACCCACGGGGAAAACATCCACTGCTCGCCACTGCGATGTCACGGGAGCAAGGGGCCCAGAGACAACAACCCCACCTGGGGAGTGAGGACACAAGGATAAGTAGCTGATGTGAAAAATGTAGCGGAATTAATATAGCAACTGACATAGAGACTTTACACTGACTTAATATAGCAATTAACATAGAGACTGTGTTTTAGAGTGTGATAAGTATGCATGATAATATGTTGTTTAAACTGTTTTAAATTTTTAAAACTGTGATATGATGTATGATGCGAGAAAAAACATGGCGTAGAAACCGGCAAACCACGCCACAAAGCTTGCCAAGAGAACCCTATTGACCAAAACAAAAGGCAAAACAAAGGGGCAAACAAAGGGGCAGGCTAGGTGATACAGGATGCTTAACACCACAGAGTGGAGGGAGGGGAGGGACAGGAAGGAGGGAGGAGGAATGCAATGTTGTAAGGAGCAATACTGCATAGGGACATGGAATGTGAGATCAATGAACCAAGGTAAACTAGAAGTGGTAAAAAATGAGATGGAAAGAATAAGCATTGACATCTTGGGAATCAGTGAGCTAAAATGGACAGGGATGGGCGAATTCAGCTCTGGAAACCATCACATCTACTACTGTGGACAAGAAAACCTTAGAAGACATGGAGTAGCCATAATTGTCAATAAAAGAGTGAGAAGAGCAGTAATGGGATACAACCTCAAAAATGACAGAATGATGTCAGTAAGATTTCAGGGCAAACCCTTCAATGTCACTGTGATCCAAATATACGCACCAACCACGGGTGCAGATGAAGCCACAGTGGACCAGTTCTATGAGGACTTACAACACCTCATAGAACAAACACCAAGAAATGATGTCCAAATTATTTTAGGAGACTGGAATGCCAAAGTAGGCAATCAAAAAGTGGAGGGAATAACAGGCAAGTTCGGTCTTGGAACACAGAATGAAGCAGGGCAAAGACTGATAGAGTTCTGCCAAGAGAACGCAATGGTCATAGCAAACACCCTCTTCCAGCAACACAAGAGGCGACTTTACACATGGACATCACCAGATGGCCAACACCGAAACCAGATTGATTACATACTCTGCAGTCAAAGATGGAGAACCTCCATACAGTCAGCAAAAACAAGACCTGGAGCAGACTGTGGCTCAGATCACAACCTACTGATTGCAAAATTCAGGCTTAGACTAAAGAAAATAGGGAAAACAAAGAGACCAGACAGATATCACCTAGATAGCATCCCTAAAGAATACACGGTGGAGGTGATGAACAGATTCAATGGCTTAGACTCAATAGACAGAGTGCCAGAAGAATTATGGACAGAGATGAGGGACATCATGCAGGAAGCAGCAAAGAAAACCATACCAAAAGAAAAGAAGAGTAAGAAAGCAAAGTGGTTGTCTGATGAGGCTCTTAAAATAGCAGAGGAAAGAAGGAATGCAAAAGTCAAAGGAGAAAGGAAAAAATACAATCTTTTGAACACAGAATTTCAAAGAAAAGCAAGGAGAGATAAGGAAAACTACCTAAAAGAACAGTGCAAAGAAATGGAGGAAAACAACAAAAGAGGCAGAACCAGAGACCTTTTCAAAAAAATCCAGGAAATCAAGGGAACATTTAAAGCAAAAATGAACATGATAAGAGACAAAGACGGAAAGGAGCTAGCTGATGCAGAAGAAATTAAGAAGAGATGGAAAGAGTACACAGAGGAATCTACAAAAAGGACCTCAACACTCCTGATAGCCACAATGATGAAGAAATTGAACCTGAGCCAGACATCCTGGAGAGTGAAGTCAGAAAGGCCCTAAAGAGCACTGCAAACAACAAAGCTAGTGGAGATGATGGTATCCCAGTTGAATTTTTCAAAGCTTTAAAAGATGATGGCATCAAATTACTGCATTCAATATGCCAGCAGATTTGGAAAACAAAACAGTGGCCACAGGACTGGAAAAGATCAGTATATGTTCCAATCCCAAAAAAGGGCAATGCCAAAGAATGCTCAAATTATCGAACAATTGCGCTCATCCCACACGCCAGCAAGGTGATGCTCAAGATAATACAGGATAGACTTCAGCAGCATGTGGAAAGAGAACTACCAGAGGTGCAGGCTGGTTTCAGAAGAGGCAGGGGGACTAGAGACCACATTGCCAACATACGCTGGATCATGGAGAAAACAAAGGAATACCAGAAACAAGTTTACTTTTGCTTTATTGATTACACTAAGGCATTTGATTGTGTGGATCACAACAAGATGTGGCAAGTGATTAAAGAGATGGGAATACCAGAGCATCTCATATGCCTCCTGAGAAATCTGTACAGGAACCAAGAAGCAACAGTTAGGACAGAACACGGAATGAAAGAGTGGTTTGGAATAGGAAAAGGAGTAAGACAAGGCTGCATTTTGTCACCCTGCTTATTCAACTTATACACAGAGCACATAATGCGCAACGCAGGGATGGAGGAATCACAACATGGGATCAAAATTGCTGGGAGAAACATCAACAATCTGAGATATGCAGACGACACCACCTTAATGGCAGAAAGTGAGGAAGACCTAAAGAATCTCTTGATCGGTTTGAAGGAAGAGAGTGCAAAAGCTGGCTTGAGACTCAATATCAAGAAAACCAAGATAATGGCAACAGGCCCGATCAGTTCCTGGAAAATAGATGGGGAAGAAGTAGAAGCAGTGACAGATTTTACATTCTTAGGATCTAAGATCACTGCAGATGGAGATTGCAGCCATGAAATAAAAAGGCGACTGATTCTTGGGAGACAAGCCATGAAAAACCTGGGGAACATGGTGAAAAGCAGAGACATCACCTTGGAAACAAAAATTAGAATAGTCAAAGCAATGGTATTCCCAGTGGTAATGTACGGATGTGAGAGCTGGACAATTAGGAAAGCTGAACGCAGAAGAATAGATGCCTTTGAAATGTGGTGCTGGAGGAGAGTTTTGAGGGTACCCTGGACAGCGAGGAGAACAAATAGGTCAATCTTAGAAGAAATCAACACTGACTGCTCATTGGAAGGTCAAATAGTAAAGATGAGGCTAAAGTACTTTGGGCATCAAATGAGAAGGGAGGATTCACTTGAGAAGGCCGTGATGTTGGGAAAGGTGGAGGGCAAAAGAAGAAGGGGGAGGCCAAGGATGAGATGGATAGATGGTATTGTAGACACAATGGGCACAGAACTGGGAGGACTGAGGGGGATGGTGGAGGACAGAGGTGCCTGGAGAACGATGGTCCATAGGGTCGCAAAGGGTCGGAATCGACTGTGCGACTGAACAACAAATAATACACAATCAGTAAGTTTTTAAAATCCAGGACTTTTACATGATTTTTATTGAACTGGCCAGAACACTTTTTCCAACCTTGAATCTGGAACAATCCCAGTTTTCCAGGACATATGACAAACCTAGATTAGACAGTGGGAAGAGGCCCTTTCCTTTGCTGAGTGAACTATGGAGTTTGCCACATGAAAGTTTTTCAGATGGCACTATAATAAAACTGAATGACTGATGAAACCTGGGTCATGTCTCAGGAGGATTCTTTGAACAATACATTAAGTCGCAGATACTTCATAAAGTTATTTAGAACTAGAGTGTAGGGGGCATCTTGGCACTGAATCCTCCTCATCTAGTAAAGGTAAAAGTAAAGGTTGCCCTTGCTCGAAAGCCAGTCATATCCAGCTCTGGGGTTCAGTGCTCATCTCTGTTTCACAGCCGAAGAGCCAGTGTTGTCTGCTTCTGCAGATGTTTCTGTGGTCATGTGACAGGCATGACTAGGCACACGGAATGCTGTTTACCTTCCCACCGAAGTGGTCCCTATTTATCTACTTGCAATTTCTACCTTTCAAACTGCTAGGTTGGCAGGAGCTGGGACAAAGATGGGAGCTCATTCTGTCCTGTAATATTCGGGTTTCAAACTGCTGACCTGCCACCTTCCAGTCTAGATAGGTCCCTAAAAGGCCAATGCCCTGTTCAGGTATTAGGGGGTATATATAACACATAGAGGGTAGTGCTCTAGCCCTTCACTTTTATTCATCCTCTTACCATACCTGTCAAGCTGCGGTTTTCAAAATCCAGGAGCTGGGCATGGATGCGCAGTAAGTTTCCAGGGGCCGGGCAGGAAAGGGGTTACTGTGCATGCATGGCCATCAGAGGCAGCAGCACACATGCACAGTAACCCCTGCACACATGAACAGTGACCCATTTGGCCAGGAAAGGGGTTACTGCGCATGCGCACAGGGGTTACTGGGTTACTGCACATGCACAGTAACCCAGTAACCCCTGCACACATGCACAGTAACCCCTTTCCTGGCCGGTCAAATTACGGGATGACGGTGGGAAGGAGGGGGAAGAAGCACTAGATTAGGGGATTTCCTAGCCAATCCGGGATACTTGACAGGTATGCCTCTTACATGTGGAGAGGGATGGGTTTGAGAACTGACTACTGTTGATGCTATTGACAGAGGCTCTCCATGTCAGTTAGTACTCTGAAAGATCAAATCAAATTCCCTAATCTGGAGATGACCTGCAGATTATGATATCTCTCTTTCTTCAAATTAGTTGCTTTCCATGTGTAACAGACTGACATAAATGACCATGGAGGTTGCTGACTCTCCCTTACCCAAGGTGTGTTTACTATAATACACAACACCTGAACAAAGCTTGATGAAAAGGTGTAGGTTATTAGCTGGAAAAGTGATAAACAAGCACAGTTTATGACATCAGGTTTGACAACTGACCAGGTCTTATAAGGCATCAGAATTGATTTCAGTTCCTGACTTTGTGCAGCTTGAGCTAAATCTAAGATTTAATTCTGCTCCTAAACTAGCAGATTTTTAAAATAACTTGAAAATACACACAGAGTACTATAATACTTTCCCCCAATAATCAATCTAAATATTGAAGAACTATTTATGCTTTTTAATTTAAAATGTTTCTGTTAAGTCTTAAGAGCTATCCACCAGTGAAACCATCAGCTGTTTCCTCCCCTTTCCATAACCAGAAAACTTACCTATATACACATATGCATCTGTTAGAAGAAAACCCAAGGGATTTGTGGTCCATTGCCCCTATTATCTTGGCTCTGTAGTTTCAGATGGCTGGCTCACCCATCAACTGTAGGACAGATTATTCTGAAGGCGCCAAGCCATTTATCCTGCAAGAAGAGGACTTGGAGAGGAGAGACTGGAGATAGGAGATAACATTTAAGAAAAGAAATTGAGAAGTTAAGGGGTTAGAAAAAGATTTGGAAGAGCTAGTAGTGGTGGTGGTGGAGGTGTGGATTGAGAAGAACAAGCCAGGAGAACAGGAGTTGGTGGAGAAAACTTATCCCACCTAATCCACCAATTAGAAGACAAGGTGCGCCAAAATGGTGGGAGAGACAGGCACTTGTTTTTAAACAAGAACTGACTGGGGAGTGGGTATGGATGAAGTATCCTTAGAAGTGGCTGAATGGCAAGTAAGAGAGTGGACAGCAGTGAAACCCCCACACTAGAGGAAGAGATAAAGATGTAAGCACTGGAGGAAATCAGATCCCAGACGCTCCAGGAGAAGATCTGACTCATTACTTCAGCTTCAAGGGACTAAATGCCCAGCCACCTGTCCCCACTGCTGGAAGAATGTAAATTTGGTACAAAGGATTTTGCTGATATAGTGTGACCTACTGGTCTGCTACATAAGCCATAGGGTATAGCAAGGAACTAGCAATCTGAAAAGTCACTAGGAGTGTTGTTGTTGAGTCACCATCAGTTGGCTGCTAATAAATTCTGGTTGCACTGCAAGACTCTGTGCTCAAGATGGAAGAAAGCAGGCAGGCTACAATGTCAAAGCACTGAGAAGTTAATGCTGAACTTCTGACTCACACACTACAGTTATATAAATAGAAATACTGTGAAGGCAAGTCCACTTTTACCATATCTTCACACACCATGTACCTCTTTATATGAGTAATATATTTATGGGCTTTGACTGTGGTATGGAGATGATGGATTTCTATCTTCTCCATGGCTCTTCCATTCTGCATTTATGGCAACTTTGTGTACTCTCCAAGCCAGCAAGGTATGTGTTTGTGTGTGTGGGGGGGCGGAGCGCATAGCTGTAGGGAGGAGGAGATCAGAAAAGTGAATAGAACTACACAAAGATGCTGTCATGGAGCTCAATTCATGAGTTTGATGAGTGATGGGATATGTGCTGAATGAAAAGTCTCATCTTCAGCAGTTCCATGAATTTTAGTGCCACTGGCTCAAAGACCGTGAGCTGAGGCCCAGGTGCTTGTTGAACTCTGGGCAAACCTAGTCAGTGGGTGGCTGAGAGCCACCATTTTTGCAAGTCACAATTCCTATAGAATGGTCACAAATGAATGGTAAATTAAAATGCTTCTGTGAAGCCTCTCTATGTCCTTCTGACAATCTGTTGGAATCCTGGAGGAAAGAGGAAGTCAGAACGTACAGTATTGGAGCATTCCTCTTCATTCTGTTATTTCAGCCCTTTTCGAGTACTGTATTTCTTACTGTGCCAAATTTCAGTTATATGGAATTGTTGGGTTGAAACTAAGATACTTTCCAGATGATACAGTTCTGGAGGTGGAGGAAGTGGTTCTTCCACTGGAAATACTGAGTAGATGTCATTAAGAGGCTCAGGAACTCAGAAAGCTGTAGGCATTTCCCTTGCCTGCTATGAAGTCTATTCCATAGTTCTAAATCTGTTTGAACAAGAAAAATAATTTCAAGGAAGAAAAAAGAAGAATTTCAGAAATTTATAGACAGAAATGATGGAGTGAAGCAGTCAAAAAGTCAATAGTTACTAATTCAAAACAGGAAGACATTCTTACATGATCTGAAGAGAAATGACTTAACTGCCCAGATTCCTGTTTATGATTTCTTCTTTATTAGACAAAGAATGTATTTTAATAAATGCTTAATAATATATAATAGATATTTCTAAGCACAATAAGAAAACAAGCCATCACAATAAATTTGGAGCATCTTCTGCATAAGGATCCATTACATACTCTTCGGCAGCTTCTGTTCATTTCATGTGTATACATATATTGTAACATGGAAAAAATCTATCTATCTACTGTATCTATCTAATGCTATGCATATACTCTTTGACAGCTTATGTTTGTATTATTGTAAGCTGTATATTATATATAATATACAACAGATATAACATTAGGACTAGAAAGTAAAAACATTTCTAAAAACACATTTAAAACCAGCAAAACCAGAACAGTCTCATTTTAAGAATTTCCTCTTGAACAGGGACAGCAGTGGCTCAAGTTGCTAAGACGCTGACTGGGAAGCGGAAGGTCAGCAGTTCGATTCCCAAGTACTGCAGGACGGAAATGAGCTCCTGTCTTCGTCCCAGCTCCTGCCAACCTAGCAGTTCGAAAGCAAGAAATTGCAAGTAGATAAATAGGGACCACTTCGGTGGGAAGGTAACAGCGTTCCGTGCACTCCGGTGTCTAGTCATGCCTGCCACATGACCATGGAAACGTCTGCAGAAGCAGACAACGCTGGCTGTTCGGCTTAGAAACAGAGATGCGCACTGCACCCTAGAGTCGGATACGACTGGCTTTCGAGCAAGGGAAACCTTTACCTTGAACAGCCTAAGACAAAGCTTGTCTGAAAAGAAAGGCCTTTTCCTGTGTGATTTTATCAGCAAAATACCTGGGACCAGTTTCTCATTGTCATCTACCTGCAATTCAAACAGTATTTGTAACACAAAAGAACGATCAGGTCATTTAACCAAATACAAAGAAAATTACCACTATATCTGTATGTATAACATAACATGGCCTACATGAGATCTCTACACAGGTAGCAACCTTAAATGGAAGTCAAGTGGATATATAGGAGAAAAATTAGAAATGGGAGAAGGCAGATACAGGGCTCAGCAGGGTCAGTCTCACCATTATGCAGAGCAAGGCAGCTGTCTCAAAGCAGAACATTAGGGGTATTACAGAAGGAGAGCAAATTTCTAGTTGTTTAAAATATCAGTTTAGCCTTTTATTTTTCTACAAGTAGAAGCACTGGTGAGACTTCCTGCCTTGTTTGCCCTAATAAGCTGGACAATTCTAAAGCTCAGTTCACGTTGACTTTTGACCAGGTGGCATGATTTGCTGCTTTGTCTCAGCCAGTAAAATGACTAGGGCTGGCCCTGGCTATCAGCTAACAGAATGATCCAGGCTTGCTTCACTTACCTAGAAAGGCTGGCAGTAATAAGTTTCAGTTCCTGAAAATTCACATAAAGCAGTGGGGGCGGAGGATGAAGTTCATGGATGAGTTAACATAACCGCTGCAGCTGTGTTTTAATTCCAGGGAGGAAGATATATATCTTCTACATATTTTCAGTAGGTTAAAATAAATGCTCAACAGCCGAAACGGTAACCTTAGAATTGCTTTCAACAACAGAAAATGACGAGGTGTTGCATATCATAGCAGGAGTTCTGTGGAAAGAAAAGTTCAAAACGTTGTGTTGGAACAGTT
The DNA here is from genome assembly GCA_035047305.1 of Bradypodion pumilum. Lineage (NCBI taxonomy): Eukaryota > Metazoa > Chordata > Lepidosauria > Squamata > Chamaeleonidae > Bradypodion > Bradypodion pumilum. The sequence goes on from JAWDJD010000001.1 coordinate 200,463,741, forward strand.
TGTGTTACAAGGATTCAGTGTGGTGGAAGGAGAAGGAGGAGGGGAAGGGGACTGTTGGCCATATGTAGAGCACTATCACGGCCAAGTCACAGTCACTGATCTCTATATCTCTACAATTTGAAGAAGGGATAACACTTTCAGAGGAATGTTTTTCCCCCTCCTGATTACGGAAAATAAGCTCTTTGTATAGTGCAAGTTGAAATCTTGATCCTTCCACTCCTCTCATTCCCTAAGAAACATATCTGACCACACCATGTCCTGGGATCTCTGGAAGTGATTGTGGTGGTGGTGGTGGTGGTGGTGGGGATGGCTTTGCCTCTACAAATGACCTGCCATTTTTAGAATCTACTTCCTGCTTTGCTCATTTCAAGAGTTGTTCAGCTAGAACCTTGTATCGCTTGATGCCAGTGCTGGCAAAGTGGTGATTAATTCTCCAACTGCTGTGCAGAGCTTTAAATAATCTGAATGTGGGGGAATACACATACATATGCAACCTAGAGAGAGAGAGAGAGTTCATAGACTGGAACTGATTAGAAGCAAAGCCTTGTCATGGAGATTCAGGTTGGAGAGAACCTTCCCTCACACACTCTTCAATGACAGCATGAGTAAGTGGGTCACCAGAGTGGCTGTTCCTTGTGTGTGTGTGTATTAACACACATATATTAACATGTATTTTAAAGGCATGCCATACATATTAATGGTGTCTTACTGTGTGCCTGTCACCTGAGAGAAACTCTCCCTATCCTCAGAGTTATTGTTAAAAATAATGTCATTAGACTTGCTAGTAGGGGATGGAGCTTGCAGGCAGAGATATTGGAATTATATTTCTAGATCCCTGACCTAGTATTGGCGTCAGCAGTTATTGGCCCATAGGATCGTTTAAGTACTGCTTTGTCTTGCAGGTACCCTGTTGCCTAAGCTGTCATGCAGACATAAATGTCCAAAGAGAAGAGAGGGGAAATGAGCTGCCTACAATAAAATCTGGCACAAAAATATTTCCGAGATATTGCTTTTTTAAAAAGATTTTTTTTTAAAAAAAAAAACTTCTGGCAAGGTTTGGAAGAAATACCATAAAATAAAGTATTTTTTAAAAATAAGAAACTATTCCTTCATAATATCTAGCACTCTCTTTAGCGTTCATGTTTGCCTCTGCAACCAAGTTTGTTATGATTTTGTGAGAAGAGTCATGATTGCATTAAAAAATATTCATAACCTGTCATCTCTGCTGTAAAAGTAAGGATGGAAATGTGCACCATAATAAAAATGCTGACATTGTCCCAAGGTGAAGGTAGTCAATTGGCTACCTGAAGCAAAGCAGCAAATTATGTCCCAGCTCACCAGAGTCAAAGTGTACAATATACAAAGCTAGCCAAGTGATTTTGGCAAATGGGGAAGAAGCCCCTCAAGCACCTTTCTCCATCCTTCCTTCTTGACAGGGAATATACAATAATATTAGAGTATTTAAAAATATAGGATCCAAACTTCATGTCCAAGGTGGCTGCCTCAAACTGCCTAACAGTAGGGCTGGTCTCGGAAAACTATAAGTCTTAGTAAATGCCATTCATATCATATATTAGAGAAATATATCACTTTGCACAAAGCCATGCTTTCATGGCATTTCACTGACAGCTCATACCTCCTGGACAGTGGCCTTTCAGCTAGTATGCTAACGTTAGTCTAAAAATCATTACAAAAAATCTTAAGCACATCTGTGGCTTCAGGCTATGCATTTCTCGTTGTTCTTTAGCCCTGCAAATGTTAATTCTCCAAAATCAAGGATGAACCACTGAGAGGCACTAAAGAAATTGTTTCATGCCTCTCCAGGCACCAATACTCTTTCTGAAACTAAAAACCTCAAATAAATGTTTGGAAATTCTGCAGATCAGACAGAGAGGGCTATGAAAAGTTGAAAATTCCCTGAGAGTGGCTTTAAGTTAACCAGTGCAGAGATGTGAGGCTAAGACTGTAAACGTTATCTCTGGGGGAAATAGTGCTTTGTAAGATGCCATTTCGGTGACACATCGAAGACTTTATGCAAATGGCACTGCCATGTCAAAGTTTTTGCAGGACACTTTTGGGACGCTCTACACAACTTACTTGTGGATTCATTGCTCCTAAATAATGCAGTAGTTTCTGATGCATGCCACTAAAACATTTATATCCACCATCATGTATGTTGTATAAATATTTATTATGATAAATTATTTAAAAGATCACATAAATATTGATTATTATAGCTGCACAATAGCCTCTCTCTCTCTCTCTCTCTCTCTGTGTGTGTAAGAGAGAGAGAGAGTGCAATTTGTTCACTATTGCAGGATGTCTCGGTACACATCCTTATTCAAACAGTGGCTTATTTTGTGAAGAATTCACATAAGCTCTAAAGCTACTATTTCTGTTATTTAAAAATTATATACATTATATGATATACATCTCAAGACCCTTCTGAGTATATTTTGCTCTTCTGCCTGTAATTGTAGGTGACAGAAACTCAGAAAGGTTGCAGATTATTACAGGCAAGCTAAGGAAGAGGATTCTCCAAAGCTGTATATTTATTCATAGTGATGTAGAATCTGTGATTAAAGGAAGCTTGCATGCTGGAACTGTTGCTTCAGAGCTCATTGCCACCCAATCCACCCTATGAAACAGACAACAACCATCTGTTGGTCAAAACACAGGCCACTTTATTGGTAAACATAACAATACAATCTTAACATGACCTGCAATGGGGCATCCTAGTGGGTAAATTGTATTTATTTATTTATAGGTATGTACCCATATCCAGATTATTGATTATGACCTTGTATGGAGTGATGACGTCTCACTCCATACCTCTTAGATCACAATTTCCTTCAGGCTGACAAGTCTGCTCCCTTGTAACTGAGGGTTCCAACCCATGACAGTAGACGCCTCCAGCACCTCTGTCCTTCTGTTGTGGTCAGGAACCCCCATTATGTATGCTCAATTAACCTAGTTTTGTTTACCATTTACCCCACTACCACCACCAAGGATTTCGTTTACAGACAGCAGCCCCCACCTCAAGCTGCCAATCTGGCCTCGATGCCCCATCGCACGTCATTGATTAATTTTTGTAAACCTTCCTCCAACAAATTTATTCCATCCTGCTAGTAAAGGCCAGTAAACTCAATTTTGATTTTGTGATGTTCAATAACTGTGCCGAATCCTTTGGCCGTAAACTTAGTCATGGCTTTGTTCATGCTGTGGTGTGCCTTGTCAATTCTGTGCGCATCTCTAGTGCAGCACCAAGTAAAATGGGGCAGGATCTCTGACCTCACCACTCAGATGTCAGGCCACCAAAACTTCACAAGAGACAGGTCCCTTTATTGCCACCCAAATGGATGACCATAATATCCAGAGGCATGCCTGCCCTTGCAGAGTCCACAAATGGCAGCAGCTCGCCCCAGTGCATACCCTGCTTCCCATGCCAATCCACATATGCTCGGCCGTGCAGACCAAGGTCCTTGCCCATGTGGAGCAGGTCACATGATATTCAGCTCAGAAAATGCAGCTGTGACCAATCATCACAATCTGCTACGGGCGACGAGGAATATGACCTGGAAAGAAAGGAAAAAAGCAGCAGTCCTTTGTTCAATACTTCATAGATCTAATATATGCTTGGTAAGCCCCAGACTTCTACTGGCCCACCTTTGAATGTCCTCACAGGAATATCCCACTTCTGCCACGGTGGATGCGGCCCCGATCCAAAAAGAGTGTGTGCCAAAAAACTGCATGTCAAATCCTAAACAAGTCAAAACTCTCTTGGTTACTGCCCAGAACTGGAATCAGGTCAATGTGCTATGGTCCGAATGTTGGAATAAAGGGCCAGTGTCAGTTCATCGCAGTCTGAGATATGCCTCTTAGGCAATACAAGGGTAAACGGAAGCAGGGCCAATTAATGCTGTCCAGTTACCCAGTGAAATTTTGTAAATACCTTGTAAATAGAATTGTAAATATGTTATAGGATTCAATTCTGCATTTTGGTTGTTTTTGTTGTCACAGATTATATTGTTTTCTGATGAAGAATTCCAAAAAAGTTTCTAAACTGGTGAACTTTTTAAAACAATAAAACAACACGAAGAAATACAATAGAACTATAGTCTGTTATATATGACCTTCCTTTACTAGCAGCCTTGAATGGCTTCTACTCTTTTTCTTGGGTTTCCATACCATTCGGCCATTATTTCTTTCCACAGTAGAAATATAGCAGTTAGTCTTTAAAGTGCAGCAGTGTTTTTGTTTTAATTTTTTTTGTTTTCTTATATTCCAAAACAAGGTTTCTCAAAATTGTGTTTGCGAAACTGGAAGTGAGTTGGTGATTTCTGGTTTTACAAATCAGGGGCAACTGTGGAAATTTGTGGCAGGAAATGTTCCATAACAGGGTATGGTTACAGTATTTGAGGTAGGTGAACAGGAATGCATTGATATTTGAAATAGAAATCAGTAAAGAGAAGCCTGAGAGATGTTGTTGGATAGCATTCTCCATCACTGGCTAATCTGACTAGAGTTGATGGGAATTGCAGTCCATCTGGATGACGACATGTTCCTCAAAATGTGGACATGATCTACTGCTGGCTTTCCACTGGTAGAGCAGCAGACCACAGTATAAGTGAGAAAGGGCAACACCCTTTTACTGCTGTGGCTCCCATGAATCCAGAAAACCTCATCAAGGACTAGTTTCTTAGGCACCTCTAGGCACACAAAAATATTCATTAATGGCCAGTCTTAGTAACCTTAGGTCCCTGGACGCTGTTAAACTAAACCATCATCTACAAACATTGCTCATGTTTGTGGAAGAGCCTTGGTGGTGCAGTGGCTAAACTGATATACTGCAGCCAAACATTGTGAGCTCGATCCTTCTGCGAATGGTAAAATGTGTTTGCCACTTAAGCAAAACAACAGCTAAGCCATTTGCTTTGGTTCATTCCTGGTGATCACACATGCTGAGATCAAAGCAAAATGAAGCGATCATACTGAGATAAAACAAAACAGCAGCTCCTTTCTGAGACTCAAAAAGGTGTGGGTAGGCATAGATAAAGAACAGGCTGTTTCATGATTTCCCATACATCATGTGGTTGCTGGAAAAAGAAATTTATCAGCTTGACCCTAAAACAGATCAACTGTAGGCCAAAGTCCCATATGATTGCATCCTAACCTAAGTTACATTGTCCAGAATCCTGATGGCGATTTACATGCTAGTATGTTATAATGAACATTGCTGGTCCAAGTATGGATGAGAAAGGAGGCAGTTTGGGATTTGGGTTAACACCCCGGCCCCGTAAAACCTTATTGCTAAAGAAATAATGAGGAGCCTTGTTGCCCGATGTGCTGTAGTGGTGGAGACAAGCACCACACAGCATGAGAAGGAATTATGACTATGATGACAACAACAACAACACTACCAACAATGCTGCCGCTGCAGCTAATGCCACCATCACCGCCAATGATGCTGATGCCGCCAACGCCATAATGTATAACTCACCACAGTGAACTGCCATTGCAGGCGCACCCCCCAATAACGGACACAGACAACATTGAAAGTGGATAACAGCAAAGGGCCACATTTATTGATTCAATGCCCTAGTCCGAATTATAAATTTGTATTGGTAAAACGACCAATCATAATTCCTAAGGCAAGCAGGCCGAAGTAACACTGGTAAGGTACCACCCCAAAATTGCCAACGGCAATTGGTTACAATGTATCAAATTGTATCAATTTGTTTGTTAACAACAAACAAATTGTTGACCGTAGTCAATAACTAACTCATGACCCCACCCTCTGACGCGTATCCGTGAAATCACAGGGGTGATGCATGCTGGTTAGCAATCATCATCACCCCATCGCCTGATTCGTCGTTGACCGGACAACGTTTAACTACTTTATTCCTGTCTAGTGTTGTCCAGTCAATTGCGAACCTGCCGGATACTTGTGGGTCATACTGTTTACCTTACCAGTGCTACCCGCCCATGTGACCAAAGTCAACAGTAGGAACGAAGAAAGACCCCTATATCAAACCATAGCAACAGTGTGGGATGGGCAAAAAAGCCAGGACCCGAAGCCAATGTGGGTCCCAACCAAAAATTCCCACCCGGCCCCGAAGCGACCATAATCACACTGTTAACTAGGGAGGGGGTGGAGGGGAAAAACTTCTCCGCTCCGTCGCTGAGGCAAAATGGCAGCGCGGCTGCCTCGTGGCCACCCCTTTTATAAGGGAGCTGGCCACGCCCCTAACTACCCGGATTCTCTGTCCTGTGGGGGGGGGGCCCGCAAAGGGCGCGGCGGCCATTTTGGCGCCGCGCTTGCATTGCAGGCGCACCCCCCCAATAACGGACACAGACAACATTGAAAGTGGATAACAGCAAAGGGCCACATTTATTGATTCAATGCCCTAGTCCGAATTATAAATTTGTATTGGTAAAACGACCAATCATAATTCCTAAGGCAAGCAGGCCGAAGTAACACTGGTAAGGTACCACCCCAAAATTGCCAACGGCAATTGGTTACAATGTATCAAATTGTATCAATTTGTTTGTTAACAACAAACAAATTGTTGACCGTAGTCAATAACTAACTCATGACCCCACCCTCTGACGCGTATCCGTGAAATCACAGGGGTGATGCATGCTGGTTAGCAATCATCATCACCCCATCGCCTGATTCGTCGTTGACCGGACAACGTTTAACTACTTTATTCCTGTCTAGTGTTGTCCAGTCAATTGCGAACCTGCCGGATACTTGTGGGTCATACTGTTTACCTTACCAGTGCTACCCGCCACACGGAGGGGCTTCACAGAAGACCTGACGCCCCCCCCCCAGACCGTCAGCTCGGTCAACAGGCCTGCTCGCCAGTCACCCAACAGGAGGTCCATACCTCCTCGCGACAGATGGACCCCATCCCCTGCATACAAGTCACAATTTTGTAGACTAATATCGGGGTGATGACTAACCCGTCCCCAAGCCCTGGTGGTGAGAAACCGCGCCACTGCCTTATTGACCGCGCGCCTAGCTCGGTCAAGGGCCAGGAGGTTAACGCCCCCTCTGTAAGAGTGGCGCGGAACAATGTCCGACCAAACCAGGGCTGTGGCAGGCCAGACATAATGCAAGTAGGCGAGGTCCTCGCAAATCGCATGCTTGAGCGATAAGCCGGTGACCTGGCCCAAATCATTGCCCCCCAAGTGGATGATTAGAATGTCAGGCGGGTCAGCCCCCAGGCCAGAAAAAAGGAAAGGCCGCAGCTCCCGCCATAACATCCCAGGCTTACCGTGCCATGAGAGACTGGCGTGGTCACCCAGTCCCAGTCGGGGTCCCCACTCTGTCGCCGCAGCGTAACGCGCTGCCCTGAGCACATAGCTGTGGCCCACCAGCCATACTGTCACCGGTGTAATACGACACCCAGGGTCTGTAAGAAAATTGAGAAAAAGGAAGGTAAGGTGACTGGATTGGTACTCATGGCGGGAGTGGGCGCACATAAAACTGAAAACATTGTGAGCCCCACCTCCCCATGCTACGTATGTCAGCCCCAGAGTACCCAAAAGCAGCTGCTGTAGAGGCTGCGCCAATACGGAACGAATGTGTGCCATAACGGGCACCTGGTAGTCCCACCCTGGTGAGGGCTCTGGCTGTCACCTTCCAAAACTGAAATTTAGTAAGGGGAGACCCATCTTGGTGACAGAAAAACGGGCCGTGGTGCCAGCCACGCAGTGCCAGGTATTCCTGTAGGGCACCAACCGGACAGATGTCTGCCAAAGAACACCGTAGCAGTCTTACTCCACTGCCTACGCCATGCTGATCTGTTTTGGAGGAGCGAATCCTCAACTGGGCCCAGTCTTTGGCAACATATACATCTCCGAGTTCCAGTGCCCTACCACTTGCATCCGCCTTAGACAGCATCACGAGTTCGCTGATGCGGAGCGCTCCAAAAAATGCCACCGTTGTGGCTGCATGAAAAAGGGCTGCCTCATAATGATCAAAACAGAGGCCTGGCCAGCCCCGGGCCAACTGGGTAAGAACCCCTGGGGAAATAGGGTGCCGGTCATCCGGGCAACGCCCGCGCTCGCGCACCCACCCCTCCAAAACGTGTCTCACACGGAAGTCAGAGGTGGTATCCACATGACCCCCTACTTTGGCCATAAAAGCCAACGCCGAGAGCTTGGATGCTATGGTGCGAGGTGCAAGGCCCTGTGCATGCAGGTGAACCATGAACCGCAGAACATGGTCCACCGGGATGGGCCAGGTCTCTGGCCATTGAAATCGAGTAGCAAAAGCCCTATACAAATTGAATGCTTGTTGATACGCCTTACGCGTGCGTGGCGCTAGTGACAGGCCAATCGCCCGGTTCACCTCTCCTTGCCAATAGTCCACATCTCGTCCGGGAGTGGCGAGGGAAATTCCTCCGCATCCGGGGCCAAGGCGCGGAACCGGGAGATCTGCAGGCGGGACAAAGCGTCAGCAATATCGTTATTAACCCCTGGGACATGCTTGGCCCTGAACAAGACGTTGAGGCGCAGGCAGCGCAGCACAAAATGGCGCACTAGATCCATGACCCTGGGCGATTTAGAAGTCTGTGCATTGACAATGTGCACCACGGCAGCATTGTCGCACCAGAAATGCACCACCGAATTAGCCCACTGTTCGCCCCATAGCATCAAAGCCCCCAGAATGGGAAAAAATTCCAGGTATGTGAGATCCCGCAGGCGACCTGTGCCTGCCCATGCCGGTGGCCACCCACCATAGGCCCACTTCCCATTGAAGTACATCCCATAACCCAGGGATCCTGAGGCATCAGACTGGATCTGGAAATTGGGGGATGCCAGGAGGTCAGACCTCCAAAATGAGACCCCATTAAACTCCCTCAGGAATTGCAACCAGACAAACATGTCTGCCCTGATACCCCGGGTGAGCCTGACTCTGTGGTGGGGCCTGGATAACCCTGCCATGGCGTCGCATAAGCGCCGGGCGAAAGCCCTGCCCGGTGCGACCACCCTGCAGGCAAAATTGAGGTGCCCATGTAGCACCTGCAGTTCCCTCAGGGATGCCTTACGCTTAGCCAGCAATTCCGAGATAAGGGTCACTATCCTGGACACCTTATCACCCGGTAACCTAGAAGCCTGTACTACTGTATCAATCTCAACCCCCAGGAATACTAGTTTGGTCGACGGGCCCTCGGTCTTTTCGGGCGCTAAAGGGACACCCAGTTCCTGCATTAGCGTCTGAAATGTATTGAGGAGACGTGCACACGTGTCCCAGCCCCGTTCACCCCCGAATAAAAAGTCATCCAGGTAATGGGCTACAGACCGGGACCCTGACCTGCGGATGAAAGCCCACTCTAGGAAGGTACTAAAACGCTCGAAAGCCGAGCATGATATGGAGCAGCCAAAAGGCATGGCCTTATCAATATAATACTCCCCTCTAAACTTAAAACCCAGCAATTCAAAGTCGCCCGGGTGCACCGGCAAGAGGCGAAAAGCTGACTTAATGTCGCACTTGGCCAGCAAGGCACCCGGGCCACACGAGCGCACCATGCGCAGCGCATGGTCGAACGATGTATACCTGACCGAACAAAGGTCATCAGGTATCGCATCGTTGACCGATCGGCCGGCTGGGTAGGACAAATGATGAATAAGGCGAAACTCACCTAGGGACTTTTTAGGAACCAAACCCAATGGTGAAACCTTAAGGTTGGGAAAAGGGGGTGCGGGAAAAGGTCCGGCGACCCTGCCCGCGTCTAACTCCTTTTTAATGCTGGCCTCGGCTACCTCCTCCCTTCCTCTGAGGGATAAAAGGTTGGGAGCATCCTGAGGAGATCTATCACCCATAAAAGGGATACGAAATCCCTGCTTAAAACCTTGGATGAGGTACTCCCTGTCCTCTCCCCTTGGGTACGATGCGAGCCAGCGCTCCAGCATGTCCACCTTAATTGGGGAGGGGGCCTTTCGGAGAACTAGTTCCATCCGTGGCAGGCTTGCCAGCCCACTGTCCACCCCTCCCTCTGCCTCGCACCCCCCCAGGCTTGGGACAAGCAGAGGCTGCATGGGGACCAGAACATGTGGGACACTCGTGCTTATACCTGCAGTTCTTCCGACTGCAGGAACCATTGGACGAGAAAGTCCAGCACAGCAGGCGGGCTGGAACCCCCTGCCCCGCCATTTGGCGGGTAACCTGCGCTGGAGCTGCTCGCTGGACCGCATGTCCACAATGGTATCTATCCCCCGGGGCAGGACGTGTGGGTGTCATATACAAGAGCCACAGTCTCTGGCACGGCTCATCCCATCTCATCTCGGGGTGCAGGGGAATCCTCATACGGAATTCCTCATCATATGCTAGCCATGAGGGGCCCGGGAAATCTACCATCGCCCTGTATATGTTGTCCAAATATTGGACCATGGGAATAGCTAGATCCGGCCGCGCCCTAAAATACACCGCCATGTATATCAAATAAGCGGGGAGCCAGTTAGCCCAGGTACGCGGCGGCTTACGGCGGCGTGCCTGCTCCTTGTCCTTCTCATCCTGACCCTCCCTTTCTTCCTTAGTGGGCTCTCTGTTCAGGAGTGAGAAGATATCCACGTACTCCCCTCGCCATATCTTTTCTCTGGTAGCCTGAGCCAAGTGATCACCCAATGGCAAGGAATACCCTGCCGTCGGCAAAGCCGAAAAGGGGATAGCTGGCCTACCCAAAGGGGCCTGAGTTAACCCTGCCACCCCAAGTACGTTCCCAGCAGTGTAAGAACCAATGCCCACCCCAGCGGGCATGGTGGCAGTAGTTGTCGCCGGGTGGGTCGCCAGCGGCGTAGCCCCTGCACCACCCGCGCGAGGCCAAGGCCACTGAAAGGTCCCCCCTATATTGGGAATGTGTGTGGATGTACTCGTTTGCACCATATACTCATATGCTGCACCCCCGCGGGCCGCCCCCAACGGGGGTTCCGGCCCACTGGGGGCGTCGGAGCTCACGACCGATGTAGAGCTCATCACCGGGGCTTGACCCGCGCCAGGTTGCTGGCTGGGGAGCTGCGAGGCAGTGGCCGGAGCCGCGCCACCCGCCTGCAGCAGCTCAACCCTCCCCGCCGGCCGTTGTCCTGCTGCCGATAGCGCCTCAAAAGGTACCCCGAAAGGGGCACCTGCCTGACTGGCCCGGGCCAAAGACTCCTCTAAGGCCGCAATACGGGCCAGTAAGGTGTCTACAGTAACCATGGGTAAAGAGCCGGCCGGCCCACCTGACCCTTGCATGGGGACAGTTCCCTGCACCCCATGGCCCATATATGGCCATTGGCCAGGGCCGAAGCCCGGTAGGGCTGGTGAGGAAACCTGCCAAGGCGGGGCACCGGGCCACCCCCCAAGGCTAGAGGGCCCCGGGAGAGGCTGCGGCCCAGAAGTAGTCGGCCCAACGGGTTGGGCGGAAGGAGGAGCGGTGTCCACCGCTCGCGGGCCGCGGGCCGGAGCGCCCTCCGCGCCCGCACTCTGAACGGGCCAAGGGGCGATAGACCCCAAGCCACTAGCCCCGGCCGGGGATGGCAAAGGTGGCTGTTGAGGAGGCGGCACCACGGTCCTCCGACCTGGGTTGCGCCTCCTAACAGCCCGGGCTGAATTCGCAGCAGCCTTCTTTTTGGAAGGCATCTCGAGCAAAAAAGGGAAGCTAGCTAAGCAAAATCGACCCAAAAGGCTTCCCGGCAATACCAACGAGCGACGGAGGCGCAGGGGGAAAAACTTCTCCGCTCCGTCGCTGAGGCAAAATGGCAGCGCGGCTGCCTCGTGGCCACCCCTTTTATAAGGGAGCTGGCCACGCCCCTAACTACCCGGATTCTCTGTCCTGTGGGGGGGGGGCCCGCAAAGGGCGCGGCGGCCATTTTGGCGCCGCGCTTGCATTAACTAGCAACTATGATACTAGGTGCACTGTTAGGTCTTAAGTATCTGCCTAGTCAATTGGGTAGCATAATATACCTTGCTCACTTTCTCTTTAAGAACACTGTATGTATGCTGTAACAGCTTTACTGCATTAGCTCATTAGCCCTTGTACAGTGTGTTTAAAACCAAGGTTTTAGCCACCCTTTGGTAAGATGTCCATACCTGTTAACCCGCGGCTCTGGAAAAACGGGACTTGCACACATCGCTTGTGCGCAGGTTGCGTTCCACGCATGCGTGGAAAGGTTTTACCCTTTCCACGCATGCGCGGAAGCGCTACGCCGCTTGCGCAGCCCTTACGTAAGCAACGTAGCACTTCCGCGCATGCATGGAAGGGGTAAAACCCTTCCACGCATGCGCGGAAAGCGTTTTCCCCGCTGCCAAATTATGGGGTTTTGGCAGCAGGGGCCAGGTTATGACGTCAATCGACGTCAATTTACGGGGTAATCCCAGCCAAATCAGGAAGGTTGTCAGGTATGAAGATGTCACATTTGGCGGATATCGTTCTTGATGTTGGCACAAAGGAAAGCAGTCTGTTGTTGAACTGTTTGTATGTCTAACTGCTTGAAGGGCTGCTGGCACTTACACTGGAGATCTTACTAGAGACTACAAACTGAAGCCTGTAAGCTAAACTGCTAACAACTGTTGCTTTGCAAGCTTATATACTGTTATCTTTGTTTTACTTGACTAACGGACTTTTGCATTCTTAAACTGTAAATACCTGATACCAAACTGAACAATACCAGTGGAAAAGTTATCCTATTTGCTTTTGTTACTTTTGCTGTAAATACCTTTGAAACCTTGAACTTTATTTTTGCACATACAGTAAAATAAAAATTTGCACCAACTTGCTTTGACTACTGTGTTTGCCATTGTGTACTCAGTTTCCTACTACCACCTTCTATCCGAAGGTTGCTCTGGAAAGCCTAACATGCACAAATATAATCTGACAGATTCATTAGTTAGGGACAATTTGTCACTGAGAATTACCCACTTTAACTCTTACACTCACAAATCACCAACAGGATTTTGGCCATTGATTTCAACAGGTCTGTTCTAAGCATAACTACCATTAGATCCAGACTAAAGCATGGATTAACAAAGTGTAGCACACACACACAGCATTCAACACCCTTGGCTATGCTTGCTAGGACTGATAACTTCAGCATGGCAAAACTTGGCCCATTCCTGGCCCAGCGTAAGCTTAACTGCATGACTACTATTGGGCAACAGATCTTTGATGTAGATGCAATCAATGGCTCAATAGTTGTAGAGCTGCTGGAATGTGTCCAAATATTTTTCAATGTCCTAAGGTCAAATGGGAAACATGGAGATTTCTTGGTAATTGTACCCTTCAAGGAGATGTTTCACAATCTTCTCCACTGCAGTTAAAAATACAATCTCTTGTAATTGGGGTGAGTTTGCAAAATAGTACGAGAATTTAAAATGGGAAAACAACGTGTAAGTATAAAACTGCCTTGTGCAGAGAGAGGCAAAAGACAAAAGAGGAAAACAGAAGGTAGGAGTTTAGGCTCATATTACCCATCCCTCCTGTGTGCAAACATTCCACAGTGGTGCATCAGTCTTCTGCCTCACAAACAGAGTTGTCATGCTCCCTCTCCTTTCTTCCCATTCTAATATGTTATGCAAAAGTGCAAGATTAATGGCATTGGCCATATTTTTGTTGGGATCATACTGATTAATTTAATATTCCAAGTGGATGAGCAGCAAAATTGTAATGGCTGTTACTTTGTCTGGTGAGCAGCCCAGAGAAGGTGATAATGAGATTAACATTCAGAGGACCTGATTTGTGTTGCAATGTATTTAATTACAACTTTGACACCACATTACAGTTTGGGCAAAGAGGTCACTATTTGTTTACCTGCAGAAACAATCATACATGCATTTGTAATGATTTGCTAAGGTGTGTTGTAATTTCTGAATATACACATTATAAAATTTATACTGAATTTATTTAAAACACTGGTTTCATAGATATCTGGTCTGGTAAATTCTATTTTTAAAAACACAGAGAGGCATAATTTGCTAGAAACTGCTTTGCTCATAAACTCCTTGGGAATGTAACCCATGTTCCCTTCTCCTTTACTTCAGTGGTTTTATACAACAGAACCTCCAAGTAGATTGTGCTCTAAAACAAGAATATACATGTTACAGTTAAAACCCGTTTTTTAAAAAAAGTTAAAACTAGTTTTCCCTAGTCAAAACTAGTTTTTACTAAACTTGTTTGCTTAAACTAAAATTAACTGCCAATGAAAATCTATTTCTAGTTAAAACAGGTTTTCCCTAGTCAAAACTAGTTGTTACTGAACACCTTAGTTAAAACTAGAATTTCCTAGTAATTAATATGTTTAAGTGAAAACCCGTTTCCAGTTAAAACGTGTTTCCCCTAGTTAAAAATAATTCTACCTAAATGCCTTTGTTACAACTAGAGCATTCCTCTGAGGTCCCTGGCCAGCACTGGAGCTGAAAATGCATGCCTGAGGGAGGCACACATTTTCGCCTGTAGTGAAGCACAGGGACCATGGAGGAAGGCGGCAACCGAATGGATACATTCCCCATACTGCTCTGGAGACTGCAGGAGTGGAGAGTATACACATAGCAGCAGAAATAGCCATGACAATGTTTTCTATGATGTCCTCCGAGGTCCCTGGCCAGCGCTGGAGCTGAAAATACGCGCTTGGGGGAGGCACACATTTCCGTCTCTAGTGAAGCACAGGGAACTCAGAGGAAAGCAGCAACAGCAGAAATGGTCACGATGATATAGTAAAAAACATTGTCATGACCATTTCTGCCACTATGTGTGTACTCTCCTCTGCTCCTGCCATCTCCTGGGCTGTTCTTTTGAAGAAAGTCCTGTAGAGCCACACGTTCCATTTCAGAGTGGGAGTACAACCGGCCAGCTGGCAAGGGTACATTGGGGACCAGGTGTATCCCACAATCAAAAGGCCAGTGTGGAGGCAGAGAGTCTGCCTCCTGTTCCTCAAATACATGGCTAAAGTCCTTATACTCAGCCGGGAGGGTGACCTCCTCTGCAGTAGAGCATGAGTAAAGCAGTGCCACGCCCACCTCAGCACCCCCAGAGTCACAAAAATGGAGCTCCTGCATGTACCAGTCGATCTGAGAATTGTGTTGGAACAGCCAATCCATCCCTAAGACCAGCAGGAATCATGGCATACTGGTCACATCAAGTGATAGGTGCTCCTTCTTCTGTTGTACATAGAGGGTGAGCGGCGAAGTCTCCCGGGTGACCGGACTGGCTTTCAGCAGCTTACTGTCAATGGCATTGACAGCGATGGCCTGTTTAACTTTAGTTTAATTTAATTTTTTGGCTTGTTCACCGCCCACTCAGGCAAGCCCAACTCAGGGCGTCTTACATAATTTAAAACCCCACATAATACCAGTTAAAATCCCCACCCCCATCAAAATCCCACCTACCCCATGCAGGAGAGAGAAGGTGCCTCTTATGGAAAAACCCAATGGACAGGAGCCACATTGCCCTCAGGGCCCCACACCTGCCCCACCAGCCAGGTCTTAAGTCCTTTCCTGAATGGCAGCAGCTCCATCTGCAGTCGTAGCTCTACTGGCAGGAGGTTCCAAAGGGCTGGTGCAGACATGGTAAAGGCCCTTTTTCTTGTTCCAGAGAGGTGAGCTCCCCTAGATGATGGAACAACTAGGTTGCCCCTCGGGTCTGCTCTGGTTGGACGGACAGATGTTCTTAGGTTGATGCGGTTTCTTAGGTATCCTAGCCCACTACCATATAGGGCTTTAAAGGTCATAACCAGCATCTTGAATTGCACTCGGAGGCAAACTGGTAACCAGTGCAGCTCCAAGAGCAGGGGCGAGGCATGGGCATAACACCCACGCCCCATCACTACCTGGGCCACCGCATTCTGGACCAGCTGCAGCCTCCGAATGGTGGACAAGGGCAGCCCCATGTAGCAGTAGTTCTACACACAATTTTGCTGCTTATCCCCTGTAGAAAATGATGAAACAATATTTTTGCAGGTTTATCGACTGCCATTTAGTTCACCAATCAATTAATGGAGTGCTTAACTTTGAATAAAATCTGATACTACCAGAAATTTTTCAGGTTTTTTTCAAGGATGTTGAATGAAATATTTGACAATTACTTTTGAAAGGATAAAAGCTAGTCCAGCACAGTCACAGTCTAACAAAGTATTAGAACCACCAAAAAAAGGGGGAGGGACAGTAAAACCACAAAAGAACAACAATTTTAGTGAAATGAGTGTTTTCCCCATGTAACTTTAATTCCCACCAAGCATTATAGTCAAGTCTAGAGGTGACCAGAGCATGTGTGACCATAAGCAAGGAGTCCCTATCCAGAAGCGGGTGCAACTGGCGTATCACACAGAGTTGTGCAAAGGCCCTCCTAGCCTCGACCACCACCTGCTCCTCTAGTAGCAGTCAAGAGTCCAGTAGGACCCCCAAGTGGCACATTGGGTCTGTCTGGAGCAGAGTAGCCCCATCCAAGACCAAGGATGGTAGCTCCCAGAATAGCATAGGACCCCCGAACCCACAGCCACTCAGTCTTGCTGGGATTCAACTGTTACCTGTTGGCCCCCATCCAGACCCCCACAGCCTCCAGACACCCAGATAGAACTTTGACAGCACCACTGGGGTCCCCACTGGCCGAGATGTGCAACTGAGTGTCATCCGCATACTGATGGTACCGCACCCCGTGGGAACGGATGATCTCACCCAGCAGCTTTATGTAGATGTTAAATAAGGAGAGGAGAGAGCACTGAGGCACCCCATATTAGAGGGGCCTAGGGCTGGACCTCTCACTCTCCAACCATAACAACTGGAGGGTGTGGTTGGGGCCTTAGGCCCAATATTGGAAGGGCCTAGGTCTGGACCTCTCACTCTCTAACTACTCCTCATTCCCGTCAGGAATGAGGAGAACCAGGATAACACAGTGCCCTGGAACCCCAGCCCTTGAGCCGATCAAGAAGGATACCGCGGTCAACGGTATCGAAAGCCGCTAAAAGGTCAACGAGAGCAAGGAGGGAGGGATGACCGCCATCCCACTCCCGCCAGAGATCATCCATCAGCACGACTAATGCCATCTCTGTACCATACCCAGGCCTGAATCCAGAGAGGAAGGGGTCCATATAATCTACTTCATCCAGGGTACCCTGCAACTGACGCACCACTGCCTTCTCCAAGACCTTCCCTAAAAAGCAGAGGTTGGAGATTGGCCTATAGTTAGATGGTACCACTGGGTCAAGAGATGGTTTTTTCAGGAGGGGGTGCACCAAAGCATGCTTCAGAGGTGCTGGAAACACTGCCTCCCGTAATGATGAATTTATTATTGCTCCGACCCAGCTACCTGTCACTTCCTTGGTGGCCTTCATCAACTAGGAGGGACAGGAGTCCAAGGGGCAGGTAGTGATGCGAACAGATGCAAGGAGCCTGTCCACTTCATCAGGGTCAACTGGGTCAAATCGATCCCAGATAACATGGCAAGACTGTTCTCTGCCCCCCAGAACCTCCCCAACCATGCCAGGATTGAGCCTCGAGCGCATCCGATCGATTTTCTCCACCAGATGGTCAGGAAAGCCCTCAGCTGAACCCTGCCAACCAGGCCCCTGCCCCCCCTACCAAGGAGTGACCTGGTTACCCGAAACAGGGTGGCTGGATGATTATCAGCTGAGTCAATAAAGGTGGTAAAGTATTGCCACCTCACCACCCCCATCACCACTAGATAGGCCCTAATAGTGGCTCCAGCTAGTGTCCAATCAGAGTCACTCCGGGTCTTCACCCAGCAACACTCTAGGCGTCTCTTTCCCCATTTGAGCTTCCGCAGTTCATCTGTGAACCATGGGGATGACCTAGTCCCACAGGCTCGGAGAGGCCATAGTGGCACGATTTCATCCAAGGCCACTGTCGTCAACCTGTTGCACAGGTCAACCAGCACCTCAGGAAACTCCCCCAGTTCCTGCTGGAATCCATCTGGATCCATTAGTTGCTGGGGCAGGCTTGCTTAACAGGCCCTGTCTCCCTATGGTGAAATGTCGCCCCCAGAAAGTCTAGAGTCACCAGAAAGTGATCTGACCATGGCACAGGTGTTGTGTCTAATTTCTGTAATATCAGATCACTCAGCCACCACTCCGACAAGAAAATTAGGTCCGGTGTGTGGCCACTGTCCCTGGTCGGGCCCTGAATTACCTGAGTCAGGTCCATAACTGCCATGGAAGCCATGATCTCCTGTGCAACCTCAGAACCAGTCCCCAACAAAGGCAGATTGAAGTCCCCCAGGACCATAAGCCTAGGGAACTCCAATGCCAACAGTGAGATGGCCTCGAGGAGCCCAGGCAGGGAGCCCCTTACCCTGCAAGGGGGCAGGTACAGGAGTAAGACTCCCAACTAACCCTTAGTGCCCAATCGCAGGAGTAGGGCCTCACAACCCGGAACTTGTGGAGCAGCGGCCCTAGCAACTCCCAGAGACTCTCTGGCTATAATGGCAATGCCACCACCCTTCCCCTCCTCCCTAGGCTGGTGCCAAATACAAAATCTAGCTGGACATATTTCTGCCAGAGGTACACCATCCTCTGGTCTCAGCCAGGTTTCGGTGATGCATGCCATGTCAGCCCGCAACTCTTGCATAGAATCTTGGATCAGGGGAGCCTTGTTGCAGACCAACCTGGCATTCAGCAGCAGCAGCCAAAGGGTGGGGTCACCCTGGATCAGCTGGTCAGGACTTAGAGGTGTAGTCAAGGGGCCGGAATGAGGGACAGATACCAAATATTGGTCCCACATTCCCTGGGTGTGGCCTGCCCCTTGGTCCCATGCCATATCGTCCCATGCATGCCATATCATCCCATGCTCGTCACAACTCCAATTTGGGCCCCAGGAACCTCCCTGCCTGTTCCAGATGGAGCGCTGCCCCACCTTCCCAGCTGGCAATGCTGGCTCTCCCCCTCCCTCCCTCCCCTCACCACTTAAAACCCCCCAAAACCAGAGGCTCTACCCATCCCTCATTCCGCAGGCAAAGCTGGCAGGAGGCAAGGTGTGCACCGGCGCTAGCCACCCCAGCGGCTTATGGGACCGCAAGCGAGCCCCAGTGGTGTCCATTCCTCTCGCCTCCAGGTGGGAAGGGGAGGCAGGCTCCGGCGCTGGCTGCCCCAGCATCCCCTGGGGCCGCAGCGTCCCCAGGTGATGATGGTTCCTCTTGCCTCCTGGTCGCCCCAGTGTGGGCAATGGCAGCAGAGGTCTTCTAGGGCCGCCAACCCCACCCCACCACAATTGAGTGTCCCTTTCTCTCCCTCACCGGTCCGGCTGAGAGGAGACATGCGGGGGCAAAGGCAGCGGAGGTCTTCTTGGGCTGCCAGCCCCTCATTGGCACAACTAAGCATCCCTTTCTCCCCCTCGCCAGTCCGGCTGAGAGGAGACATGTGGGGACAAAGGCAGTGGAGGTCTTCTTGGGCCACCAGCTCCGCACCACCACAGCTGAGTGTCCCCTTCTCCCCCTCGCCAGTCTGGCCAAGAGGAGACATGCGGAGGCAAAGGGAGCAGATATATTCTTCTGATGCCAGCCCCATCCTGCCACAGCTGAGCATCCCCTTCTCCTCCTCGCTGGACCAGCTGAGAGCAGACATGTGGGGGCAAAGGCAGTAGAGGCCTTCTTGGGCCCAAAAAGTCCCCCAACCCTAAAAAAGGATGATGACAACAATGGAGGCGGCAGCAGCAAGTTCTTCCATGCCGCCTATCTTCCCGGGCATATGTAGGGTGGCAACAGAAGCAGCGTAGTTCAGCTTGATGTCAATTTGATTCTTTAGTGGTTACCATTGTTGCAGATTGGCTACAGGATGCAACTGACTGTTCATTTTCCTGTAAAGGGATTTACTCGTGTACAGCAAAGTCATGGTCAATATATGATCGGAAAGCACCAGAATCAATAAGGGTGTGAGCTAAAACCCACTTATTTCTTTGCAGGTGAATTCGCACTGGGATCAACAAATGTCTCAGTCCTGGGAAAATGGAGCCTTGGGTAGAAGAGAGATACCCCAAGCGGCAAGGCTTATGCCTGCCTCAGGTTAGGGATTTAATGACCCTGACAGCTTATTGGGGCAAGACCTGGCATAGTGGCTAGTCCCTCCACAATACAGAAATAAATTTGCCAAACATCAATGCCCCTTCTCTGCCAGCATGAGTTTGAGGCACACAGCTCCCACCTGCATTGGCTCAGGGATGCCACATGCCACTGAATGTACATACCCACATTCAGCCCCTGTTCCAGCTGCACAGAAAACAAACCCATGCTGAGAACTAAGGGATATGTTGAGTTAACATTCAATTGATATTTTAAAAAATCTTTTTTAAAAAAGAGAAAAAATGAGGACATTGGAATTACCCTCTCGAATCCTCAGACAGCGCTTCAAGGTAGATTAGAAGAAAACTAAGCAACTTGTCCAATGTGGTTTAATAAGCTTCCCACTTGGAATTTGAACCCAGGTTTCTCAGATCCAAACAGAACAGTCCATTCATTATACTTTTTCATAGCCAGTGCAAGAAAATCACCAGAACATATATAGAACACAGCAGCTCCCATCCACTACCTTAAAAAAAACAAGTTAGCAGGCAGTAAAATCCAACATATGTGCATTTATTCCATTGATTAGAGGTTTTTATGTGGGGCACAACATGCTCAACCACAGATTTATGCACCTGACAATGCTTTCTGGGCACACCCTGGACATTATACATCTGCTTGCCCAGCAGAAGCCATTTCTTTTGTTAGGCATGTTTATTTTAATACGTTGGTAGAAAGTCCAAGGCATCTTGATTATTAAGCTGCAGAGACCTGGCATTTACTGTCGTACAATCAGAGCTAATTGCCTGAGTCTATTTACATCCATCAGAGCATCGCTTTATGGCTTTCGGACTCCGTGTAAAACGCATAAACGACATCACTTCAATCACTGTTCAGCTTTACTGCAGGAGATATGGTGGATAATCTGAAAATAATATGCAAACTAAAGTACTACCCAAAAGCAGGCATCTGTCAAATGACAGGTTCACAATGATGGTTCACAATCTGTGCCATGATGCCATCCATAAACATCTCCTGCTCCTTGTACTATAGCAAAGGTCATTGGGTTGAAACCTCCTGAAACCTAATTTTGATGTGCCCTTCCCATGCCTAGTAGGGTTATTGATTTATTTTTTCAGATGAGAAGGACAGAGCATTTCTGTTGTTGTTTTGAAATAACTCCAAAGGGTCTCAATTTGTATTGCAAGGCATTTGTATGATCATCCTTTGGCACTTCAAAACAAGTTGACATTTATTTATTGAACACTGTACACGTTTCAATAAGAGACAGATCAATTTACACAGGTGTGAACCATGGGAAGCTAAACAGCTACTTGAGTACTGTCCTAAAGGGACACAGGTTGCAAGCCAGGCTATGTGAATCTCTGAGTTCTGAGACCAAACTTTATATTACAGATAATCCATCATTAATCATTATCTTAAGCTATTTATTTATTCTCTATGTTACCTTTAGCATCTCATACCAGTTGAACACTGCAATGTGCTTATTTTATGCCAAATAAAAGTTTTGAAATTGGAAATTGGATAATCCATCATTAGTGATGAGATTATCTTGGTGTTCAAGGGCCATGACTGAGACTTTATTTCTTGTCCAAACAAATCTGAAAAATCTATATAACTAAAATCGAGGTGTCACGCTGTATATTGCCAACATACAGCACGAGACCTGCACCCCCAACCCTGACAACGCCAGCCCCACCTACCTCAGACATCAGGTGTGTCTGGCATGGAGTCCCGGCAGACCATTTCAGGGTCTTTCACCACAAAAACTGGATGCAAAGCCCCCCCACCCCCACCCCCCGGACAGCATGAAATGGTCAGGGAGGCAGTAATAGGCATGCACCAGAATCCGCACAGGTGCAAAAACCTGCCCGAAGTTTCAGGCGCTGCCACCGCCTGGAACTCCAGGCAGGCTTTTGCACCTGTGCTGATTCTGGCGCATACCTATTACTGCCTCCTCGGGATCCCTTCCACTAGCTGGCCGCCATTTCTGCCACCTCATGGAGAGGGCAGGGCGAGCCTTCCAGCTTGCCTTCTCTAGCAGGCATGGGGCACCCACAGCGCACCATTCTGCCCATGCCTGCTGGACAAGGCAAGGCCCATCTCCAGGAGGAATCAGCCGACCGGGGCACCCAGATGTCAGCCACCTCCTAGAGAGGGCAGGGCGAGCCTTCCACCTTGCCTTCTCTGGGAGGCCTGGGGCACCCATAGCACTCTGTTCCACCCATGCCTGCCAGAGAAGCCAGGGCAGAAGGTACCACCAATCCGGGGTGGTTGGGTTGTGGGGTCGCAGACCCGGGTCTCTCCTCGGGCCAGTTTGGGTCCCCCACCCACCGTAGCCTTCTGCCTTGGCTTCTCAGGCAGGCATGGGCCAACCGGAGCACTCCGGTTGGCCCATGCCTGCTGGAGAAGCCGGGGGGTGCAGCAGGTTGCGGGTGCCAAGTCTCTCCTCTGTCCAGGTTTGGTCCCCCCAGGTGACTGCCCACTGGCCTCCATGCTGAGCCGGATGTCTGGCAGCCTCCCCACCAAACCAGATGCACCTTGCACTGGCAGCAGGGAAAGCGCCGGCGGCATGGGTGGTGGCTGGAGCGCCAAAGAATGAGAAGGCGCCCGGCCAAGGAGGCATGCAAAGAGGTGGCGGTGGCAACACAGCAGGACTGTTGCGGAATCAGCACCCCAGCTCCCAAGGCCAGACCAGGGCACCTCCATGGCAGCACAGGTGGCGGAGGGGGAGGAACGCAAGCCCGACCCTGGCCAGGTACACAGCATGTGTGTGTGTGAGAGAGAGAGAGATAGTGTCTGTGGGTGAGAGAGGGGGTAGGAGAGAATGGATGCAGGGTAGGTCATGTGTGTGTGTGTGCGTGTGTGCGTGTGCATTTGTGTGTGAGAGAGAGAGAATGAGAGAGAGAGAGAGAGAGACTGACTGTGTGTGACAGAGACAGTGAGTGAGAGAGTTGGTCCAATGTTAGCCACTGGTGTGTGTATGTGTGTGTGTGTGTGTGTGTGTGTGAGAGAGAGAGAGAGATAGAGATAGAGACAGAGACAGAGACAGACAGAGAGGGAGAGACAGAGAGAGAAATAGTGAGAGTGTCTGGGTGTCACATAGAGAGAGTGGATGATGGGTAGGTCGTGGTTGTACATGTGTGCTAAACAAATACACCCTGGGGAGCACGGAGGCACAGAACAGCATGCTCCAATGCAACCCTGGGAGGTAGGACAGCGCCCCCAAACTCCGCCCACATGAAGCAGGGCACCCCTGCTAGTACAAGCTAATTTACAAAGTACAAGAGATGATCAAAAATGTTCTTATGATCAAATGCAGACAAAACTTTAGGCTTTTTCTCTTCGAGGGGTAAATTATCCTGAATGTAGTCTTTACCACTCCTCGGTCAACTACAGAGATTCAACTTTTTATGCTGGCTGCATTGATGGTCCCCATCAGCACCACAAAAATGTGCATACATTTCTAGGGGAATTTTTCAAAATAGACACATTTTAATGTATTTTTCAAACCAGGCAGTCTTTCATTGACTAAAGTATGTTTGTGCACATTTTTAAGTACATTTTTTGTTTGGATTTTATTTTCCAAATCACATCATAAGATCATGAATAATCAGATTTCTGTGAGCAAATTGCAGTTGGCTTCATATCCATGCCTAAGAAGTATAATTTAATTAGCATTTTCTCCACACGCATGCTGGGTATTCATTTTACCAACATCAGAAGAATGGAAGGCTGAGTCAACCATAATCCCTAGTTAGGATCAAACTCACAACCTTTTGGTTGCAATACAGCAGCTTTTAACCACTGCGCCACCAGTGCATGAACTAGTCCAAGAAAATTACATTATATTCAGTAGTGGGCTCAAAAAAAATTTTACTACCACACTGTGGCCGTGGTATGGTGGGCGTGGCCAGGGGGAAAGCTCTGCATTGTACCTGAGTTAGGACTACTTTATTTCAAAACTTGGATGGGTAGGGCCAGCCAGAATTTCTGCTACCAGTTCTGGCGAACTGGTGCGAACCTGCTGATGCCCACCACTGATAATATTGCAGGATAGAAGCAAGATGAATGTTCAAAAGCAGCCCCTCTCGTAATCAATGCCACAAAGGTGTGTTGAATGACATATCATCCCCATATTGGTGGGGAATAATGTAATTTAATTTTAATTTAATTTAATTTTTCAATTTGTATGCCACCCCACTCGCAGAGCAACTCCGGCCGGCTAGCAAAGAAACACTATATCACAATTACAGTACAAAATATCAAGCCATAAGCATTTCAGAAACATTACAGCAAATATCCCAACCACCATCATAAAACTTCAACCCATTCCCACCAGCACCAATTAAAAATCCAGTTAAAACTTTTAAAAGCATGAGTGATTCCTACTCTAAATGAGCCAGTGGGGAGGGGTAGTTACTCTCTCTCCACCTCCCCACACCTGCCCTGCCAGCCTGGTCTTTATCTTTAGCCCTTTCCTAAGGGCAGCAGCTCCGTCTGGGGAAGCAGTTCAATTGGCAGGAGGTTCCATAGGGCTGGAGCGGATAACGTAAAGGCTCTTCTTCTAGTGCTAGAGAGGCGAGCCTCTCTAGCAGTTGGAATAAAGGAAGTTGTATTCCAATACATCTGACGTTTAAGTAGTAGGGAATGCCTAGATTATTTCCATGAACCAACACTCAGAAGCAACCGTTTGAGGCAAAGATCCAAAATCTTACTAGTAATTGTCCATTTATTATCAATAGTCCAACTCTTAATTATAGTTCATTATGTTCATCTTTTTTCATATATTTCCAAAAGGTAATAAATCCAAAAATTCAATTGTTCATGAGATTCAAAAAGCTAAGTATCAACAATTTGTATTCATTTTGTAAGTTCCAGAAGGTAATGTCAATTCCCAAAATTCAAAATTCAAAAAGTAAAGTATCAACAGTTCTTATTCATTTCATAAGTTCCAGAAGGTAATGTAAATTCCCAAAATTCAAAACCTAATCCGGTAGATGGTTTTTCATATTGATTTCTTCATCAGGAAGATTTTAACATTTCTAGGATACAATGAA
This sequence comes from Bradypodion pumilum, assembly GCA_035047305.1. Taxonomy (NCBI): domain Eukaryota; kingdom Metazoa; phylum Chordata; class Lepidosauria; order Squamata; family Chamaeleonidae; genus Bradypodion; species Bradypodion pumilum. The sequence continues at coordinate 200,488,810 of JAWDJD010000001.1, forward strand.
AGTGAAACTTTTAGTAAAAAAAAAAGCCCAGAATGTGTTCTTATTACGTTGGATAACCATGGCCACCCTCGATAAGGGTTTTTCATTTACTGAAGAGGACTCCACATGGATTCTGAGCAATGTTAGTTCCTTGAGAGACTCCAGAGGTTTGGTCACAGGTGATTTCACAAAATTGGAGTACTTGGAGAAGAAATGAGTTAGATTGCAGTTACACTCAGCCTGCCTGGCTGATTATTTTTGTTGTTGTTCAGTTGCACAGTCGATTCCGACCCTTTGCGACCCTATGGACCATTGATCTCCAGGCACCCCTGTCCTCCACCATCCTCCTCAGCCCGTTCAGCTCGGTGCCCGCTGCATCCACAATGCCATCCAGCCATCTCATCCTTGGCCATCCCCTTTTTCTTTTGCCCTCCACCTTTCCCAGCATCAAGGCTTTCTCAAGTGAATCCTCTCTTCTCATTTGGTGTCCAAAGTACTTCAGCTTCATCTTTACCATTCGACCTTCTAAGGAGCAGCCAGGGTTGATTTCTTCTAAGATTGACCTATTTGTTCTCCTCGCTGTCCAGGGTACTCTCAAAACTCTCCTCCAACACCACATCTCAAAGGCGTCTATTCTTCTGCGCTCAGCCTTCCTAATGATCCAGCTCTCGCATCCATACATTACCACCGGGAATACCATTGCTTTGACTATACAGATTTTTGTTTACAAGATGATGTCTCTACTTTTCACTATGTTCCCCAGGTTTCTCATGGCTTGTCTCCCTAGAATCAGTCGCCTCTTTATTTCATGGCTGCAGTCACCATCTGCAGTGATCCTAGATCCCAAGAAAGTAAAATCCATAACAGCTTCTACTTCTTCCCCATCTACTTTCCATGTGCTGATAGGGCCTGTTGCCATTATCTTGGTTTTCTTGATGTTAAGTCTCAGGCCAGCTTTTGCACTCTCTTCTTTCAACCTAATCAGGAGCTTCTTTAAATCTTCCTCACTTTCTGCCATTAGGGTGGTATCGTCTGCATATCTCAAATTTTTGATGTTTCTCCCAGCAATTTTTATCCCATATTGTGATTCCTCCATCCCTGCATGGCGCATTATGTGCTCCGTGTATAGGTTGAAAAGGTAAGGTGATAAAATGCAGCCTTGTCTTACTCCTTCTCCTATTCCAAACCATTCTGTCATTCCGTGTTCTGTCCTAACTGTTGTTTCTTGACTCTTGTACAGATTTCTCATGAGGCATATGAGGTGTTCTGGTATTCACATTTCTTTAAGTACTTGCCACATTTTATTGTGGTCCACGCAGTCAAAGGCCTTGGTGTAGTCAATAAAGCAGAGGTATACTTGTTTCTGATATTCTTTTGTTTTCTCCATGATCCACTGTATATTAGCAATGTGGTCTCTAGTCCCCCTGCCTCTTCTGAAACTCGCCTGCACCTCTGGCAATTCTCTCTCCACGTGCTGCTGAAGTCTATCCTGTATTATCTTGAGCATCACCTTGCTAGCGTGTGGGATGAGCGCAATTGTTCGATAATTTGAACACTCTTTGGCACTACCCTTCTTTGGGATTGGAACGTATACTGATCTTTTCCAATCCTGTGGCCACTGTTTTGATTTCCAGATCTGCTGGCATATCGACTTGATTTGATTCCATCATCTTTTAGAGCTTTGAAAAATTCAACTGGGATACCGTCATCTCCACTAGCTTTGTTGTTTGCGGTGCTTTTTAGGGCCTTTCTGACTTCACTCTCTAGGATGTCTGGCTCAAGTTCAATGTTCTCATCATTGTGATTATCAGTGGTGTTGAGGTCCTTTTTGTAAAGTTCCTCTGTGTATTCTTTCCATCTTTTCTTAATCTGCATCAGCTAACTCCTTGCCATCTTTGTCCCTTATCATGGTCATTTTTGCTTTGAATGTTCCCTTGATCTCCCCAATTTTTTTGAAAAGATCTCTAGTCCGGCCTCTTGTGTTGCTTTCTTCTATTTCTTTGCACTGTTCATTCAAATAGATTTCCTTGTCTCTCCTTGCTTTTCTTTGAAATTCTGTGTTCAAGTGACTGTATTTTTTCTTTTCTCCTTTGCCTTTTGCATTCCCTTCTTTCCTCTGCTATTTTAAGAGTCTCATCAGACAACCACTTTGCTTTCTTATGCTTCTTTTCTTTTGGTATGGTTTTCCTTGCTGCCTCCTGCATGATGTCCCACACATCTGTCCATAATTCTTCTGGCACTCTATCTATCAATTCCAAACCATTAAATCTGTTTCTCACCTCCACTATGTATTCCTTAGGGATGTTGTCTAGGTCATATCTGTCTGGCCTGATTGTTTTCCCTATTTTCTTTAATCTAAGTCTGAATTTTGCTATTAGTAGGTTGTGATCTGAGCCACAGTCTGCTCCAGGTCTTGTTTTTGCTGACTGTATTGAGGTTCTCCATCTTTGGCTGCAGAGTATGTAATCAATCTGGTTTTGATGTTGGCCATCTGGTAATGTCCATGTGTAAAGTCGCCTCTTGTGTTGCTGGAAGAGGGTGTTTGCTATGACCAGTGTATTATTTTGGCAGAACTCTATCAATCTTAGCCCTGCTTCATTCTGCGTTCCAAGACCAAACTTGCCTGTTATTCCATCTACTTTTTGATTTCCTACTTTGGCATTCCAATCTCCCAAGATAATGTGGACATCATTCCTTGGTGTCTGTTCTATGAGGTCTTGTAGGTCCTCATAGAACTGGTCCACTGTGGCTTTATCTGCGCCTGTGGTTGTTGCGTATATTTGGATTACAGTGATATTAAAAGGTTTGCCTTGTATTCTGACTGACATCATTCTATCATTTTTGAGATTGTATCCCATTACTGCTTTTCTCACTCCGTTGTTGACAATTATGGCTACTCCATTTTTTCTGAAGTTTTCTTGACCACTGTAGTAGATGTGATGGTTTCCCGAGTTGAATTCACCCATCCCTGTCCATTTTAGCTCACTGATTCCCAAGATGTCATTGTTTATTCTTTCCATCTCATTTTTCGCCACTTCCAGTTTTCCTTGGTTCATTGACTTCACATTCCATGTTCCTATGCAGTATTGTTCTTTGCAACACTGTATTTCTCCTCCCCCTCTCCCATCTCTCCCCTTCTTTTGATCTGTATTAAGCATCCTGTTTCATCTAACTTGCCTCTTTTGTTTTGCCTTTTGTTCTGGTCCATAGGGTTCTCTTGGCAAAACTTTCTGGCATGGTTTGCCGGTTTCTACACCAGTATCGTCACATCATACATGTTGTTACAGTTCAAAACAAAGTATTATCATGCATATTATCAGTTTAAAATAAAAAACACAGTTCTACTTCATTTGTTATGAAAATAAAAGTAAAAACTTAGTATGAAGGAAAAGTCCACTATATCAAGTCTCTACATTGCTATAGTTGCAGACTACATTGTTTTAGTTAAGTTACTTGCATGCTTCTTTGATTATGGCTGGTGGTGGGGAGCCTGCCGGGTCCTCCCTCCTCCACCTCCCTCACCTCCGCTGCCCAGAGTGCGAGCGGAGGTGGTGGCGGGCAATGGTGGGTCTGTTGCTGCGGGCGATGGAATAGGCCTCTTACCCTCAGTGGCTTCTGCCAGGCCTCTCTTCCTTGGATGCTTTCTCCCTCTGGGGTGGGAGTGGGGCCTTTGGAATAGGCCTCTTACCCTCAGTGGTTTCTGCCAGGCCTTTCTTCCCTGGATGCTTCCTCCCTCTGGGTGGGGATGGGGCCTTTGGAATAGGTTTCTTACCCTCAATAGTTTCTGCCAGGCTTTTCTTCCCTGGATTCTTCCTCCCTCTGGGGTGGGGATGGGGCCCTTGGAATAGGCCTCTTACCCTCAATAGTTTCTGCCAGGCCTTTCTTCCCTGGATGCTTCCTCCCTCTGGGGTGGGGATGGGGCCTGATTATTTTAGAGAATCTTATATCCCTTGTGGCTTGCGCATGCAGAAGGGTCCCACCCTGTTCACGAATGACAATGCATTTTTGGATAAGTGGTGTGCTATCCTTAACAAGTGCTCTTATGACTTAATTCTACTGATTGTTGATAAATGCAATCAGGAAATTGTCAACATTGATACAGAAATTAAAGACCTTAAGAGCAATATAGAATGGGACCTATCTCAAACTTCCCCCGTTAAAAGCTACACAGAGTTGGAGAGGAAGATTCTAGATTTTAAAGAGTCATTACTCTTATTCAAAAAGAAAAAAAATCGACAGAGACGCAGCAGATTATTCCCGGGATAGGGTGTAAAGATGGAGATATCAGAACACCAACAGGATGAGAAAAAGAGTTACATGGAAAGACCCAGTATCTCAATCTGATCTTGACTCTACCGACAACGATATGCTCAGTTCGTTAAGCGAGGAAGGATCCTCCAAAATGTACAACTTAAGACAACTGCAAGATCGCACCACGAGTTCTACTTTTTTAGGGCAACAGAGGACATACCAACACAGGAAGAAAACTTAGTTTTTAATTTTTCTTCTATGTCTTTCTGTTCTAGGGAGTTACAACTATTGAATAATGGCTTCAATTTCATTCCAATGCCACAATACCCATCTTTTGTCACAAGGGTGGATTTATTTAAGTTGACCAGACTCCTAAAACTGAAAGTATTTTACAAAGACTTTCCATGTGTAACTAAGAATGTTTTTTCACCTCCTTTTAGTTTTGCCCTATTGTTAATAATTCTTCCATCGACGTTTTTCACAAACTGGTGTTGAGGGACATTGAACATACAGAGTCCCAACAGGTAAGACATTGTAGTAATATGTCGAGGGAGGACAGGCTGATTCTGGAGGAACTCGGAAAGGATAATAATCAAACAAGTGGACAAGGGTGGGTGATTACTCATTTTAGATAGAACAGACTACTTACAGGAATTCCATAGGTAGTTGAGGGATTCCCGGTATTATCAAAAACTCACCCACGACCCCACCCACCAATATTCTGCACTAATTTGTACTATTTTGCATGAGGGCTTATCCCTCAGTTACATTACCAATAAGACCTACAAGTTTCTTAAGAATGACTTCCCCAGGGTTCCATTGTTCCACATACTCCCTAAAATACATAAACCCAGGGCACCAGATAACATTCCACCAGGTCATGCCATTGTCTCATGTATAGATTCTATATTATAACCACTTGCCAAATACATAGACCATTTCATGTCCGTTTGCCAAAACCACACCATCTTACATACGTGACTCTTCTGATTTCCTTATGCAGGTAGAAGGTAGCATAATACCACTAAATGGTGGGTTGCTTTCTATGGACGTGAATTCTTTATATTCAAATATTCCCATAGAAGAAGCAAGAAGGGTAGTCCACAACGTTTTGAGCTCTTCCCCTCATCAGACACCACCCACCCATTTTTGATGGATCTATTGGATCTATGCCTAGAAAAAAACTATTTCAGGTTTGAGGAAGAATTTTTCTCCAGATCAAAGGCGTAGTGCTGTGTAGCCCCCTCACCCCTTCAGTTGTGAACATCTTTATGATTGAGTTTGAAAACACCACCATTCTTAATTCAGCAGTAAATTATTATTTACAAGAGGTTCATTGATGATCTTTTTCGTCCTTGATGATTTTGAGCACATGTCACCTTTTATTTCATAGTTGGGAGGGATGAACCCTAATTTGAGTTTTAGACACATTTCTAGTAGAACATCATTACCATTTTTGGACCGTTTGGTTTTTGTCAATGAGGAACAAAAAATAAATATGAAATTATACAGAAAATCTATGGATCGCAATGCTTCCAAGAATCTGTGAGATTGAAATTCAAATCCCCACTTAGGCAAGGGCAGTGGTTACCAACTGTTGGTGTGTAACAGAGAGACCGGAGGGTGCGCAGCAGAAGTTGAGGGCACTGAGATCAACACAGGGACTGAAGCTGATTTTTGGACAAAAGATTTCTTTTACTTGAGGCAAAAACAAAAGGTTCAAATATTTACAGCATCATAGAAAACTGTAAAACAAATAGGATAACTTCTCCTTGGTCCCACACAGTTCAGTTCACTGTGGTGACTTGTCTTGTAAATTTGTGCAGCAAACACAAGTAACACAGTCCTTTACTTACAAGACTTGTAGCTCAGCCAAAGCAGCAAACAATTTCTGACTGAGCAAGTAATTCTACTCATGGTGCAAGTTGCAAAGTCTCTTCAGTATGATGAGGAAGCATGAGTCAGCACACACATGCAAAACAATGCAAAGGTATTTTAGCATATAAAGCAGTCAGCATGAAGGTGCTTGTAGAATATCAAGTCTTACTCTTTCCTCTAGCAAGATGAACATCCATGAGTCAACAGTTTCTTTGTAAGGTTTGTTCCAGTATGAAACCTTTTTCCTTCAGAGCATAATGACCAGCAGAAGTCTTGAACACACAGACAGTATTGGACACATAAGACCTATTGAGTGCATAGGCCCTATTGAGCACATAGGCTGAAGAAGTGTGAACTGAGACCTTCCTTTATACAAAGGTTTTGGATTTATATAATCAGTAAGCTACACCCGTGCTGTTACAATTGCAGAGCCTTTAAAATGGTACAGCAGTTTTACAGTAGGTATAATATCCTAGACAACTGGTTAGGCAAATACTTAGTACCTAACACCAACATGGGGCCCACACCCCACAGGAGAACTTCAGTTCCCAGAAGCCTAAGTCAGAACATCAGCTGATCTCCAGATGGAATTGCTGCCCTTCAGGAAAGAACTTAAAACCTGGCTGGCAGGTCAAGTATGGGGTGCAGGTGGAGGGGTGACTTCCACAGGGTGGCTGGTATAGTGAATCCCAGCACCCTCGGCCCCTGCACCCTTTTTTAGTGAGTGGGTGGGTAGTTTTTTAAAGCAGTTTTGACTATGTTTTTAATTATGTTTTTTATTATGCTGTGAACCACCCTGAGTTGGCCTTGGCCAAGTGGGCGGTATAGAAACCGAAATAAATAAATAAATAAATAAATAAATAAAACCAGTGCTTTGGGGAATTGACTTAGGCAATCCAAGTCCAAAAACCAAAGGCTTGGAAACACTAGACTAGGGTGTCCTTGTTTCAGTTGTTCTCTCATTTTAACCTACCTGCCTGCATTGTTGTAAAGCTAAACCTAGGGAAATAGAGAACCATGTTTATCTCTTTCACCACCTCAAAGGGACGATAGTATATTGCGGAAACAGAAATGGTGGACTTCATCATGCTTTCATTTTGAGCATTGAAGATTCCCCGTGCCCGGTTGGGCATCAGTGGCTTCTGGCAGAGGTTAAACCAGTGAGCAAACTCCTGGCCTCTGGCCCTTGTCAGGGCATAAGGGGGGTGAATTAATGATAGGGATTAATTCGGCCGCTTGTAGCCTGACCGACGATTCTGCCGAGCAAGCATCTCGCAGACCCCAGTTACCTATTAGAGTAATCACTCATCCTCTGGCCAAGGTAATCCCCGGTGTAAATATCAGCCATATTTACCCTTGCTTAAACCCTAAACAATGGTCTTCCTTGCCCCGTGTTTGTCCAAGTTAATTAACTTCCCTTTGAGAGGTTCCCCATTAACCCGGGTACGTGGGTGAGGTAATTTTCCTGTCCGATGACAGTTTCGCCACCGTTGCGCTTTTTCCCCTATAAATGATGTTGCCTTTTTCCAATAAAGTACTGATCTGATCTCGCTCCTTTTGCCTCGTGTCGTCACTTGATCAGTCTCCTCCGGGACATTAAGGCCACCCCAGTGGCCCCGATTCCTACAGAGCATGTAAGTGTTGAGGGCAAGACCCACTGCAATCCCTTTAGTTAAAATACCTGCCTTTCCTTGCATGTTGACATTTTAAAAGTCAACTTTGAATTTTCATTTTAATCAGAATTTTGAGTACATGGGGAAGATACAGTGAAAGCCTATTAGGACAAAGAAAACAAACCAAACCTTGGGTGCTACGCTCAAAAAATTATAAGCCATTGTTTGCTAGTGCTGAAAGAATTTGTATAAACTCTCAGCTGCTGGAGCAGTGTTGTGAAATTATTCCCAGAGATTAATGTTTCCATTCATCTTCTTCATAAGGCTGGTGGCTTGTCGGAAGGAGATAAGGGTTCTTCTCTCCTGATTATGGATGTCAACAAGTACATTCATTTGTCTTGTGTGATTATAATTCACCACAAATACAGAGCAGAGATATCAGGAAGAGATATAATATTATTTTGCTCACTTCATGCAAACTATAATAGTAGCTGACAAGTACTAGGTCTGAGATATTTATTTTATAGAATGTAAACAGTGATTATGACTGACTTGTTTTACAAGATTGTGTTCTTCCATAGATGCAGTATCTTTCTTACAACTGAAAATCAAGAGTTGGAATCATTTACCATTTTTATTGACAGTTATGGCTCATAAAATTACTTTAAAATTACCTCACTGGCAATAATTTCAACAAACACACTGACTCACAGTACTTACATTTCTTGAGGGTACCTGGCAAAATGTATTTTGAATTTCTCATTTGATACTGTAAAGACATGTCTTGGTATTTCAGAATCTTACTTTATGTTTCCCCATTCAATTTTAGGAGGACAGGAGGGAGTCTATGTGTGCAATCCTGTACCCATTTATCCATTGCAATTAATGGAACTTACATGTCAATGGACCCACGCACATTCACACAAAATACTAAGCTGGAATGTAAAAGATCTTTATACACATAAAGATCAGTCTCTACACATTTGCATCATAGAACTATATCTGATCACATCACACTGGAAACAGGCACCCAGTTCAGAATTTGGAGAAACAATTTATGAGCTATGCAAATATCTTTATAAATACTAATTGACAACTGCATATAAATGCAATTTTTTAAAAAAAGAAACAAAAGCCCCAGATACATCATAAATATGGTTTCTGTATAATGTGCACACAGTTCAAAATACCAGGAAATGGCCCAGAATCATCCCACAGTATCACTTTGGTCCTCGAAACAGTGATGCCAAGCTTTATGTAGAATGCAAAAAAAAACCCGTTGGTGCTGGCGCAATGAAAATAATCAAAATAATGACTCTCTTAACTTCAATTCAATTCAAGTTGTATCATATTCATACACGTGCTGAAATGAGCCTCTTGTAGAACTTATTATAAACAGAATCTTGTTCAAAAATCTTGTAGCATAAGTCAAACATCAACCAAAAACAGACATATTCTCTTCAACTCGAAAATCCTTTCTTGTATGTCTTTCATGTGTATATCATTCAACACTCCCGATGTCTAGCCGGTTAATTTAGACATTTCAATGAATTTTTTCATCAGGGGAGTATTAATCACATCTGAAAAATTACAAAAATTACAAAATACTTCATTAATTAGTTCTCAAGACAAACATGCAGCTGGTATTAACCTTATACACAGCTAACGCTTACCAGTTTTTTCTACCGCGTCCTCTCTATCTCTTCCGCAATTTCTCTACGGGACGTAGATGAAAAAATTCATTGAAATGATTTTTTTCATTTCTGCAGGGGGGGGGATCTGTAGACCCAAGCCCCAAAGCCCATAGGGCTGGTCTCTGCCTGTGAAGGTGCTTCCCAGGCGGAGAGCAGCCCTGTAGGCTTTGAGGCAGAGAAATCTGGGGAAAACGTGATGTATCACACAACGTTAACTTAACATTGTGCGGTGCAAAGTTTTCTTCAGATTTTTTAACTTTGTGCTGTTTTAACATTGTGCGTTGCACTTGTTATGTGGGGGTATTACTGCAACAGCTTGATTTTGATACATGAAACTAGTGGTGCTTCTAGATCACAGTTTTATCAATACCTGAGAATGAATCACTCCCTGTTGTTATGGGTGATCTAGATATGGTAAATCTTCATTTTGCAGCCCTCCTTTTGTGATTTCCATTTTTTTTCTTTGCTAAAGGAAGCAAAATATTAAGGAAATATAATGCCTGCTAATTGTTAGCAAGGAGGATTCCTCAATCTAGAAATGCTGCCTGCCAAGAAATTAAGGAGCACTTTGTAAATTTTCAGAGGAAATGTGAGAGATCAATTAATATGGAATGTCTCATACACCTGGCAAGGAGGTAATGTCTGTAAGGTTCTAAGATATTTGCAATAACAACAGAGAGGCAGCAGACCAGGAATTGGAGGATTCCTTCAGGCTGTGTCTTCCTGGAAGAGAAACATTAAGGGAGATTGGACATCATTCAGGGTGAATAGCCAGAGACATCAAGAAGAAATGCCAATTGTTGTTTAAAAATGGGATTCCTGTCTCTTGAGAGACCAGGATGGGGTAGTGGTGGTGTCATCCAGGATTTCTGTCCTATGGAAAAATAGGACAGGGACATATTTCCATCTTCCTAAGAATCTAAGGGGCTTGTTGCTATTGTTATGTGCCTTCAAGTCATCTCCAATCTATGACAACCTTATGAATGGGAATTCTCCAAAATATCCTGTCCCACTATACTCTTGCTGCATAGCAGGGACCAACATTTGCATTTTGCAAAGGGAGAAAAACTCCCACTGCACCAAATGAAGACCTTTCTCCTGGTGTAAATTGCAGGTGCAGAGAATCTGACTGGGCAAGGGCACAAAGGCCCTGTATCTCCAAGCTAGAGTCCCAGTCAGAATTCTGCCCCAGTGTTTACTTTTGCATAATAGATAAGCATTGGCATAACTGCATTCTAGATACTAAAGTATCCTGGAAGATTCATAGATGCAATTATCTAAAGGGGGGGGGGGAATTAAAGCTGCTTATCACTGCATAGCATGTATTAAGAAGATGCACTGAGCTTCTTCTCATAATCAGATCTTTGCCATTGGGTAATGATCCCACTTTTTTCAGGCTTAGAAAAATCATACAGTCAAACCATAATCCAGTTTATTCTAAATAATCCATGTAGAATATGGTTGTTGTTGTTACTGTTGTTGTTGTTCTTAATATTATTATGGCTGCCACCACAACTACTGTTTCCTCCTTCATTTTAGAATACTCAAGGCCACTATGCCTGGTGCAGTTAATTATCTCCCAAATATTTTGGATGCAAGCATCCCAACATTTGCCCCTTTGCCCATCTCTTGCTGGGGTTATGCAGGTCTAATACATAACATCTATGACCAGGTCACCCAGCTCTCTAAATGTATTTATGTGTGGAGTCAAGGAAGGATGTAGCAGAAATGTTTCATTTCAACGTATATCTGAGTCACCTCTCTCTCTCTCTCTCTCTCTCTCTCTCTCTCTCTGCTTACTGTCAGACTGACTGTCTGAGGACTGACTGAATATCCTGCCTTTTCCCAATATAGGGACACAAAGCTGCATTCAAAATTTCAAAATGTATTTATTTAAAAATCACAATAAATTAAGTGATTCACTTCAAAATATTATTATTTATTTATTATTATTTATTCCACTTGTACCCTACCCATGATCGCCACACGCCAGATTTAGTCTTTTTTATCGGGGCGGTGGCAGAGTGATCTGAGTTTGCAGAAGCTAGACATAACACCTGTGCCATGGTCAGATCACTATCTGGTGGCTCTAGACTTTCTGGGGGCGACACTTCATCGTAAGGAGGCAGAGTCGATTAAAGTGGCCCGCCCCTGGCAACTGATGGATCCGGATGGATTCCAGAGGGAACTGGGGGAATTTCCTCTGGATCGGCGACACGATTCACCTGAGGCACTTGTTGACCTGTGGTACGGGTCGACGACATCTGCCTTGGATGAAATCGCTCCGCTATGGCCTCTCAGAGCCCGTGGAGCTAGGTCATCCCTGTGGTTCACTGAAGAACTACGGGAGCTCAAACGGGCAAAGAGATGCCTTGAGCGCCGCTGGGTGAAGACCCAGAGCGATTCCGATTGGACACCTGTCTTGCGGTGTTACCTGGGATCGGTTTGATCCAGTTGCCCCGGATGAAGTGGACAGGCTCCTTCTGGTGGTCCGTGCCACTAATTGTCCATTGGAGCCCTGTCCCGCCTGGCTGGTAAAAGCCTCTAAGACGGTGACAGGTGGCTGGGTCAGGGCTATAATTAATGCGTCTTTTCGAGAGGGGATGTTTCCTGCACTGCTGAAACATGCTCTTGTGCGCCCCCTCCTGAAGAAGCCTTCCCTCGATCCAGCAATCCTAACCAACTACAGACCTGTCTCCAACCTTCCTTTTTTGGGGAAGGTTCTGGAGAAGGCAGTGGCACGTTAGCTGCAGGGGGTACTGGATGAAGCGGAATATCTGGACCCATTCCAGTCAGGATTCAGACCTGGATATGGTACTGAGACTGCATTGGTCGCGCTGATGGATGATCTCTGGCGAGAGCGGGATGGCGGTCATCCGTCCGTCCTTGCTCTTCTTGACCTCTCAGCGGCCTTCGATACCATTGACCATGGTATCCTTCTAGAACGGCTCTGAGGATTGGAGATACAGGGCATGGTGTGGTCCTGGTTTTCCTCATTTCTGAGGGGCCGGACCCAGTCGGTGTGGTTGGAGAGTGAGAGGTCGAGTCCTAGGCCCCTAAAATATGGGGTGCCTCAGGGCTCGGTACTCTCTCCTCTCCTATTTAACATCTACATGAAGCCACTGGGTGAGATCATCCATTCCCAAAGGGTGCGGTACCACCAGTACGCGGATGACACACAGTTGTACATCTCGGCCCGTGGGGACCCCAGTGATGCAGTCAAAGTCCTTTCCAGCTGTCTGGAGGCTGTTGGGGTCTGGATGGGGGCAAATGGGCTACAGCTGAATCCTAGCAAGACTGAGTGGCTATGGATAGGGGGCCCTGCGTTATCCCGGGAGCTACCATGTTTGGCTTTGGATGGGGCTGTTTTGCCCCAGACCAACCTGGTGTGCAACTTGGGGGTCCTCCTGGATTCGCGGCTGCTGCTAGAAGAACAGGTGGCGGCTGTGACCAGGAGGGCCTTCGCCCAACTTCGGGTGATTGGCCAGTTGTGCCCGCTCCTGGACCGGGACTCTTTGCTCATGGTCACTCACGCTCTGGTGACCTCCAGACTAGACTACTGTAATGCGCTCTACATGGGGCTGCCCTTGATGACCATTCGGAGGCTGCAGCTGGTCCAGAATGCTGCGGCCCGGGTGGTGATGGGGTGTGGACGTTATGCCCATGCCTCACCACTGCTTCAGGGGCTGCACTGGTTACCAGTTTGTCTCCGGGTGCAATTCAAGGTGCTGGTTTTGACCTTTAAAGCCCTACATGGTAGTGGGCCAGGGTATCTTAGAGACCGCATCGCCCTAAGGACGTCTGTCCATCCAACCAGAGCGGACCGGACGGGCTCTCTAATTGTGCCATCAGCCAGGGGGGCTCGCCTCTCTGGCACAAAGAGGAAAGCCTTCTCCATGTCCGCACCGGCCCTTTGGAACCTCCTGCCTGTGGAACTGCATCTCCAGACAGAGTTGTTGCCCTTTAGGAAGGATCTAAAGACCTGGCTGGCAGGCCAAGTTTGGGGTGCAGGTGGGGATGGGGGTACCGTTGGGTGGTTGGTATAGAGAAGTGTGCCTTCCCCCAAGGTCCCTTTGGTTCTTGCGCACCTTTTAGGGGTGGGTTTTTTAACTTTTAACTTTGTTTTATCATGTGTCTTTTATGTATTTACTGACCGCTATGTAAACCGCCCTGAGTTGGGTTGTACCTAAGTGGGCGGTATATAAGCATGAAAAATAAAACAAACAAACAAACAAACAAACAAACAAACAAACAAACAAACAAACAAACAAACAAACAAACAAACAAACAAACAAACAAACAAACAAGCAAACAAGCAAACAAGCAAACAAGCAAGCAAGCAAACAAACAAACAAACAAACAAACAAACAAACAAACAAATAAATAAATGTATCTTCTATAAAGACAATTGGAAGTGTTGAGTCCAAATTTGGTGTGGTCCTGGAATAACGGGTTTTATACCACCTGCACCTACTTACAAATTAAGAATTGGGTTTTTCCACACTACAACCAAATCTCCCATGACTTGACCTTGAAGAGCATGCCGGAGGGGAGATAAGGGGACTTTCTCAGGAAGAAAGCACAACATTCCAGGGCTGAATTGCAAGGAGTCGTGGGAGTCTGCCATTGCCCTGAAGCCCGAGGAAGGAAAGAATCCATTTCTAACCCCATGCTCCCCGCTGGAGATTGCGAGATCTTAATTAGTCAATAAATTATTAAAGGTAAGGACTGGTGATCCTGGCATGCACCAGGGTCCAGGCAGACCTGTCTCATAGCAGAGGCCCCAGTCCAGGGTCCATCACAGGTCCTCCCATGGGGCATGAACAAAGCCCAGGATAAAAAGTGAGTGGGTCCTGATGGACATATAGTCCAGCTAGAAGCTCCTATGATGGACCGAAGGGTGTCCGTGGACTAGATATTAGATCGAGATCATCAGATGATCCAACCGGGGTAACTATAGAGGCCTCCCCAGGACCCATAACAGATGATAGAGAAGAATGAGGGGGAGCCATTATCCATAGGGGGACTTGCTGGGCTCTCTTTTGACCTTTTCCTTTGAAGGATGACAGCAGGAGGGGATTGACATAAGAGCTGCATGGAATCCACCATTGGACGCCTGTCACCAGGCTTGTATATAGGATGAGAAAGAGAAAGCAGCAATGAGGCCTGAAAACTGTTCATGAAGACTTGAGTCGGGGACATTCCTTCCATTTCTAGATGAGACCTCCAGCACATAATCAGTGTTGGAAGTCTATGGGTGGCAAGTGACAATAGGACCCTCTGGCAGGAGAGAGTTTCATTCAGAAAATCAATTGTCTTTAAGTCCACTGATGCTGGGTGGACACAAAGCAGCCAACTTAAATGGCCTCTAACATTCCTCCTCCAAAAAAATGACCAAAAGAGTGCTAAAAGCATTAGTTAAAATATAGTTTTTTAAAAATAAAAAAACCTGATAAAAATAGGCTGATTAAAAATATTTTGAACTAGCAAAGGTACCCGGCATATCAGTTTCACCTAGACAAATCACACACGACACAACACAAATTACACAACACACACATTAAACAAAACACACCCACACATGGCACACCCAGATAATACTCACACACACACACACACAAAATACACACACACACAATACACACACACAGTACACAACACACACCCTCGACACACAACCCATACCCACCACAGCCACACACATCCATGCAACCTCTCCCACACACACATCCATGCTCTCTCTCTCTCTCACACACACACTATATCTCTCTATTCCTCCTCGGGGCACACACACACACACACACCAGCCCACCAGGCTTGTCTGCATTGACACCCCCAACGTCCTGCCCTCCCCCCCATGGTGTTCACCTCACCTGTGGGGTGTCCTCCGTGCAGCCCAGCCCAGCCCC
Organism: Bradypodion pumilum; assembly: GCA_035047305.1. NCBI lineage: Eukaryota > Metazoa > Chordata > Lepidosauria > Squamata > Chamaeleonidae > Bradypodion > Bradypodion pumilum. Next base: position 200,504,134 of record JAWDJD010000001.1, read on the forward strand.
ACAGGACTGCCCCCACGGGGCGAGTGGCGGGCAAGGGGCCGGCAGTGTGTGAGGGGCCACAGGGGCAATGCTAGCAGGTGGGGGGCATCTGGGGGAGAAGGGCGCACACCTGGCCTGGCAGCATCTCTCATGTTGCCAGACGACACCCGCTGCTCTTCCGAGTTGCACGCACAGGGCAGCTGTTCCCGAAAAGCCGGCCAACGTGGGCAAACCGGAAGAGCTGTGGCTGTTGCCTGGCAAAGCGGGAGATGCTGCCAGGCTGGGCATGCACCATTCTCTCCTGCTCTGCCGGCCCCTCACTGGCCCCTCAACCCATGGGGGCAGTCCCTTTCCCCGGGCCCCTTTGTGCTGCTACAGCTGGCAGGCCCACCTCACCTGCCCCTTGCCCCCTGCAATGCCGGATTCCCCCTCCCCATGCCCCCTGCTGCCGGTCCTCCCCAGGAGGCCTGCCCCCTGTGTCCCCCTCTGCAGCACCAGATACATGGCCCCCCATCGTCCCCATGCCTCCTGGCCCGCCCCCATTTCCCCTGGGTGCAGGACTCCTGGAGATCCCTCCCCCACCCACTCCTCCCTAAACCCTCCCCCCTCCCTGGCCACTCCTCCCCAGCAATGTACTTACCAGCGGCTCACCCTCCTCGGTTCCACCACTCCTTTTTTGTGGCTGCCAGCCGAGGTGGCACCGCCGCTATTTCCCCAGTGCTGATTCAGGCCTGCCGCCCGAAGTTCCGCTGCCACAGGTTGGGCCTCCACTAGTGTGGAGGCCTCCGGAACTGCCAGCTGCCCGAAAGTGCCAGCTGGCTGTCTTGCTGCGTGCACAGCAAGGTGGGCAGTTTTTGCCTGGCGCGCCTGCGCAGTCCCACGCTTTGGTGCTGGACTCACCGGCTGCTGGGGGCATCTCCTTTGCAACCCCTTTTTGGGGTGAAGAAACCCACAGCTGGCTTCCAGTACCCCTCAAGGGGCAAGGTATGTAATGGGCATGGTTTTAGGGGGTGGTTAGCCAGGTGTTGGAGTGCATATCCGTCTCATGGATGGACACCTTGGGTTTATATATTAAGATTTGTTTAAGGTGTATCCCAGCATTCCATAAGTGAGCCACACACTGTGATCCTAGAGCCATTTCCAGTGGCATGTATGAAATGAGACATGCAGGATCTAACACCAGGACTGAAATGGACTGCCGTAGTCTTGAGGATATTAACAAGGTACACCTTCACAGCAAGTCCATCTGGCATGGCCTTTTCCGCCTCCATGACCATTGGGAATCGGAATAGTGAAGTGGTTTCTCCTCTGCTCATTTTGCTGTTGTGCCATAGATAGCTATTTACTGTAAAACATCTTTAATGCGGCCACATCATGCTTGCCAACAGATCAAGCATTAGAGCCTGTATGCTGTCTGTCCTCCAACCATCATAAAGTTGACTAGACACTGTGAGATATCCCATATGAGAAAGAAAGAGAGAGGAGGATGACAAGGAGAAGAAGCAGAGAGGTCTTAAATGCTGTATTCCAACAGCAGGCACAATTAATATACAGTACATGATTTAAAAGTAGAGTGCACACAAATAATAAAATTTGGACTATTTACATGATAGGGATATTATTAACCATAAATCAAGACTTGAAAGAGCTCTTCGTTCTCTGAAAACTTTAGATAATGATAGAGTGAAGGTCTGATTACAGTCACATTAAACTACACTAAGACTTCAAGTGCATTCCTGTTGTGGTAGTCATAAAAAGAGATCAAAGGGGGAAAAGAGACAAGCTGATAGGTATATGTTAATATCTCGCTAAATGGATTTGTCTTCAAGTCCAGCATCATTTCAAAGTTCTTTTACAAGTAGTGTAAATATATTGAAAGTATATACAGGAGGAGTATTAAGAAGGAAAGAACACCTAATCTGGCCATATCTGTTAAAAATAGGGATTTATGGAAGCATATGATAGATTGGGTGTGATTTCTGCTGAAAGCAACAAAACCAATGGAAATTTTTTGTTGTATTTCAGTCACACAATCGATTCTGACCCCCTGTGACCCCATGGACCCTTGTACACCAGGCACTCCTATCCTCCACCATCCTCCTCAACCCGCCCTACTCTGTGCCCATTGCATCAACAATACCATTTATCCATCTCATTTTCTGCCACTCCCTTCTTCTTTTGCCTTCGACCTTTTCCATCATCAAGGATTTCTCAAGTGAATCGCCTCTTCTCAATTGATGTCCAAAGTACCTTAGTTTTGTCTTCACTATTTGACCTTTCAAGGAGCAGTTGAGGTTGATTTCTTCTAAGATCAACCTATTTGTTCTCCTTGCTGTCCAGGGTTCTCTCAAAACTCTCCTCCAACACCACATTTCAAAGTATTTTCTCTAAATTTTCTTCCAAACTTTTGTTCAACATTACCTTCAAAATCTTCTGTATTACAAAAGCTAATATTGTTTAAAAATTTATAGCCAGTTGATATTATTAAAATGTTGTATTACTTTTTATTTATATTTTATATTATTGTTCTTCAGCATTATATTAGCATTATTTATTCAACCAACAGAAGCACTAATATTTTTCTCTATTTGAAGTTGAACTGAGCACATGAACCAGAATTGGCGTATAATTTAGTCTCTCTCTCTTTGATGGAAGTTTAATGTGAAAGTGTCTGCTGAGCAAGATTCCCTTGGTGTACAGCTTGTACCTTGATGTCAAGGACAGTGGCTTGAATTACTTGTGTGATGTGAGCGATGAGGGTATTCAACAGAACCACATTGACTCACATTTATTTTAAACAGAAAGCCTGATTTAGGGGATTCTGTTACATGGTTTAAATCAAAATACCAGCAAATGCACATGAGAGCCCCAACCTTTCCATCATCATAATTCTCTGAGTGGGGAGAGTAATAAAAATAACTGCTTCCTACTTGGGTGGTTCCTTCCCATTTTGGACTGTTACTGTGTAAAGTTTTCCTCCTCACATTTTGACTTAAACTGAGTAACAAAACACTTGAACAGAGCTTCTATTGAATGAGGATATTTTTGTTTTGAAATCCGAATGGCACATTTCAAGATAATACTCTGAAACTAGACATTCAGGGAAATGCCTATTGCCTATGGTTAACTTGCATTCTACCTGTATGCAGTCAGCTTCAGGAAACAGGCACAATTTTGAAATGGTTCAATAAATAATTTAAGTGTTAATGGAAATCAATTTTAACCACATAAGGGTGTGACTACACAGCAGGGAAAACACATGTTGATCTGCTGTGTATTGACAGTTTATCAAATCCCATTTCCCCAGTTGAATCGCTATAGCCACCCAGATGATAATTTGCAAGAGTCAGCAGAACAGAGGCAGAGAGATCAGTTTGCATGGCACACCAACAGCAGAAGTTGCCTTAAGATGCTAGGTAAAGGTAAATGCCACCCTTGCTCGAAAGCCAGTCAAACCCGACTCTAGGGGGTCAGTGCTCATCTCTGCTTATAGCCAAAGAGCCAGCACTGTCTGCATCTGCAGACATTTCCATGGACATGTGGCAGGAATGACTAGACACCGGAGTGCGCAGAATGCTGTTTACCTTTCCACCAAAGTGGCCCTTATTTATCTACTTGCAATTTCTTGCTTTCAAACTGTTAGATTGGCAGGAGCTGGGACAGAGGCAGGCACTCACTCCATCATGCAACACTTGAGTCTCGAACTGCTGACCTGCCAACTTTCCAATCTCAAGTTCAGCGTCTTAACCACTAAGCCCCTGCAGTCCCTCTTAAAATGCTAACGAGGTGCTAACTGGCAATTTCTTTCTACCTTTCTTTTTTTTTTTTGTTTCTCCTGCATGTCCCAAGAAAACCTTGTTCCAGTGCTGGGCTGAAACATTTAAAAAGGAAAAAAGAGGCTAAGGATGCTTGATTGAGGGGAACTGAGGTGCCATGAGTGCCCCTTGGCATTGGATTGGGTGATCACACTAGCATAAAGCAGACAGAAGTGATGTCAACCCAGCCTAAATAAATTTAAACCACCCTTGCCAGCTGACCAACACACACACACACACACACACACACACACACACACACACACACACACACACACACACACACAAAGACTATTATCTGCTCAGAAAAGAGCACTTCACAATGGACTTGCATTGAGCTTTTCATTTTTTAGTCACTGGGTTTCAGTTCAATTTCAGCTATGCCCAATCCATCATAAATTGCAGAGTAAATAGCCAATGTAGTTTCCACATAAGTGAGGCAAAATTCCAATACTGTACATGAAGCTTAAAGGATATGTTTTAAAGCATTTTCAAAATTTACTAGTGAAATCATTTGAGCCACATTTTGATGTATATCTCTATAAGTGTTTTAAAAGAGGACTAAAATTTATCTTACTTGACCTAGTTAATTACCCACAAAATTATCAAGCTTCTCTGTTCCTCAAAATATTCTTTTAAAAACACCCCGTAACATTTGAATCATTTTATGATCTTTCATTAAATGAAAGTCATGACAGTTAGGACTCCTGTAAGATTAATAGTAAAAGTTAAAGTTTCCCTTGCTTAAAAGCCAGTTGTATCTGACTCTACAGGGTGGTGCTCATCTCCATTTACAGCCTGCAGACATTTCCATGGTCATGTGACAGGTGTGACTAGACACTGGATAGCACAGAACACTGTTACCTATCCCACCAAAGCGGTACCTATTTATCTCCTTGTAATTTCTTGCTTTCAAACCTCTAGGTTGGAAGGAGATGGGACAGACGATGGGAGCTTACTCTGTTGTGCAGCACATTGGTCTTGAACTGCTGACCTGCTGACCTTCCAGTCATCAAGCTCAGTGCCTTAACCACTGAGCAGTTTAATATTTGTACATAAATGATTAACCATGTTTGCTAGGAAGATTTATCACAATTTGGTTCTATTGTAAGATTCTCTGCACCTTGTTTTGGTTGCTTGCAGATGGCTCCTGATGTATGGTCTCAGGGGCAGGCTGGAGGGCAGTGGTGGCTTTTCCTCAACTATTAGCTCCTTGTTGTAGCTTGGCTGGGAGTTGGGGAAAGCCCAGGGAGAGTGTCAAGGTATTTATCTGCTCCTGAATTTTGTTGAGAAGATAAAAAAACAACAACGAGTGATTCTGCAGAGATTAGGCACGCATCTTGAAGTTGTTGAGTGATAGTTTCCCACTCTGGGTGTTGAGGAGATTTCTCTGTGCTGAGTATATATTCCCCTGGCAAGATTTCTTTCTCATTCAGGATTGTTTCTGGTAGTGAGGCAGTGATAAGAGTAGAAGATTTGTTACTCATATCTCCAGATGTCTGTTGGTTTGCCGCAGTGGTGGGCTCCAAAACGTTTTACCACCACACTGTGGGCATGGCATGGTGGGCATGGCCAGGGGGAAAGCCCTATGTTGCACTTGAATTAGGACTACTTTTTTATTAAAAAAAACTTGGATGTGTGGGGCCAGCCAGAATTTCTGCTACCTGTTCTGGTGAACTGGTGCGAACCTGCTGATGCCCACCACTGGTTTGCTGGAAGGAGAAAGGTTTCCATTCCAATCTGCTTTTTCTCTCTTTTCTTCTTTCTTGGTGTACCCTCTCTTTGTTTTGGAGGGGTCACACCAGGGGGGCTTTTCTTGCAGTGGCTCAAGTGTAGTGGCTCAAGTGCCTAAGACGCTGACTGGGAGGCAGAAGGTCAGCAGTTCGATTCCCGAGTACTGCAGGACAGAATGAGTTCCAATCTTTGTCCCAGCTCCTGCCAACCTAGCAGTTTGAAAGCAAGAAATTGCAAGTAGATAAATAGGGACCACTTCAGTGGGAAGGTAACAGTGTTCCATGTGCTTCGGTGTCTAGTCATGCCTGCCACATGATCACAGAAACGTCAGCAGCAGCAGCAGACAGCACTGGCTCTTCGGCTTTGAAACAGAGATGAGCACTGCATCCTAGAGTCAGATATGACTGGCTTTCAAGAAAGGGAAACCTTTTTCTTGCCCCTGGGTAGCAGTCTGCCTTTGTTTGGTATGTTTGGGGGCTTCTGTACATAAATGGGAATTTTGGCAAGTGCCAATTCTTTCTCATCTTTTCACAACAAACTGCCCATCTTGCCTGGAACTATTAAATGTTACCTGTCCTGCCCTCTTTTGCATCTGGCTATTCTAATTAAATGTTAGGCTCTTCATCAAGAGAGAGGCTGAAATATGATATATGAAAACCTACTGCTGTTGTAATACAGAAAGTGCCCCAAAGCAAGAACTGTCGAACAGAGTCATGAGGGAAAACTGACAATCTCTCACACTGCTGTGAATGCCCCAAAATATGAAGGCAGACCAGTGAATACAGACAATCACCTGATGGTGATTGTCGGCATTCATTAGCACAATTCTGCAGTTCTGGAAGATGATCAGATGTCTGCAGAACCAGCAAAATCCCTTTATTGCTTATCAATGCTCTCTGTTTTGAAGACTGATGGGAAAAGGAAATACTCTGAATTCTCCACGCAGCTCCCTGAAATAAATTGTGTCTGCATGTCAGTATCTGTATTAGAGCGATGTGAAGAAAAGGAAACTTCACTGCTCACCTTTAGCTTATAAGTTATATGGAAAGGGGGTAAAATATAGATAAGAAACAACTCCTGCCTAAAATCACTCCAAACTGGTAAGGTAATATAAAAGTGATTTCACTGCTTGTTTCTTTTATAGCCTAGAAAAAAATATTTTAAATCTCTTTGTTCTGTTTCTGGCATATACATCAAAGGACTATGATAATTAAATTATATAAAGTAGTAAATCAGATGTTCCAAGACAAGGCCTTCAGTTCAACATAAGGTAGTGATGCTTCAAATAGACTTCTGTATTCATCGCATTTTATGACAAGTCATAGCCATATCTATTGCTGTCTTGCATATACAGCTCACCTTCCCATATCCATGGGTTCAGAATCCATGGTTTCAGTTATATGCAGGTGTAAAAATAATCAATAAAAAAATCCTGAAATCTATACCTATAGCGCGAAGGTCCAACCTTGTGGGTGTGGAATGCGTTTCCACACACCTTGACCAGGACACTGGAAACTTGGTGGACACATACCTGCTGCTTGCAAGATCAGCACCGTGTGGGTCCACAACACCATGGGGGTCCCTACGCCCCAAGAAAAAATGGAAAAAAACTATCAGCCCCAGTGTCCCCTGCGGCATGCCCAGCCAATCAGGGAGGCCAGCCACAGCACATGGGAGAGGCTGCACGGACACAAGCTAAATGGTCACAGCATGTGCAGAGCACAGTCGGTGGAAGGGGGCATCATTGCTGCTCTGCCTTTCAGTGTCCAGGGCTGCCATGTGAGAGAAAGGCAAAGCCAGCCAGTAGTGAGGAGGGTAAAGACAAGTGAGTGAGAATGGAGCCAGAGCCTGGCTGGCACTGAGGGAAGTGGTTGTGTTTGGCAGGCGCACTTCTGAGGTGGCAGCAGGAGAAGAGGGGGAAGGAGAGGAGTGGGTGCTGTTGCACCTGTGCAGGAGAAAATATTGGTGGGCATGGTGCCATCAGAAGGGGTGTGTGTGTGGAGCAGCAGGTGGAAGGGAGCATTGTTGTCACTTTGCCATCCCGTGTCCGCATTTGGCATGAGAGAGACAGGCCGGGCACTGACGAGTAGGGCGCAGGCGTGCTCACAGAAAAACTGGAACAAGGAACCCACACATTGAGTGGTGGGGGTGACCATTATTGTAGCGGCTCCCACCCTCCCTCTTTGTGTGTGTGTGTGTGTGTGAGAGAGAGAGTATGTGTGTGTGTGAGAGAGAGGCACAGAGACAGAGACAGAGAGTGAGCGAGAGAGAGAGAGAGAATCTGAGTGTGTGTGTGAGAGAGACAGAGAAAGTATGTGTGCTGTTCGATGAGGAGAATGGAGGAAGAAAAGGGGTAAGAGGAGGATGAAGGAAGAGATGTGGAGGAGAAGGATCGAGAAGTGGAGGAGGCAAGGAAAGAAGGGGAGGAGGGAGAGAAGAGGAGAGAGAAATAAAAGGAAAACTAGGAGGATGGAGGAAGATGATGAGGAAGGGAAGAGGAAGATAGGACAGGATGAAGGAAGAGACGAGGAGGAAGAGGAGGATGGAAAGAAGAGGAGGAGGAAAGGAGGGAGGGAGAGAGGAGGGGAGGAGGGGGAGAAGAGGAAAGAGGAAGAAAAAGAAGAATTGGAGGAGAGAGGACAATGGGGGGGAGGGCAGAGAACAATGAGACAGGGTGGAAGATGACATGTAGTGGAGGAAGATGAGGGAAAGAAGAAGAGAATTAAGAGGAGGAGAGAAAGAAAAGGTAACAGAGGAGGATGGAGAGACAAGGCAAAAGGGAGAGAATGGAGGAAAAGAGGAGGGTGGGAAGAGGAATCACAACCTCCTTTGACAGAAATAAGCCCCACCCCACCCCCATCGACAAAGGCCGGGCAATCAGCTAGTACATAATGTCCTGTTTTTCCAGGATTTTCTCAGATTCAAGCTAATTATCCCAGCTGGTTTTAGAAAAACATGTAAAAGTCCCAGATTTTTTAAATTTGAACAAAGAAAGCAAGATCAACCCCCCCCCACCACCACCACCAAGGGATTTTTGCAAAGAGTTAATTCATTGCCTCCCTGCCTTTCTTTCAATTATCCAGCTTTCAAGCAGTGAAGGCAAAAGAGCACCCTGAGAAGCCCACTGGGGAGGGGGAGATTCTTGCAAGTGGGATAATTGAAAGAAAGGCAGGGAGGCAGTGAATTAACTCTTTGCAAAAATCCCTTGGCTCACTTTGAGCAATGGCACAAGCAAGAGGTGTGCTGGAACACCAGCCCGAAGAGCTCCAGATCACGGAGCCACTGGGTGGGGGGCAAAGGGGGGAGACTTAAGCTGCCCACCCCAAGCAGGGATTCTGTGGGGTCTTAGAGCCATGGCCTCATCGACAGCCCCATCCAATGCATGCACAGTTTGAAGTACACAATGATGTCAGGTGGCTGTCCCGGTTTGGTGGGACAGAATTATGGCAACACTGCCCACAGATAAAAAGGAGGGCAACTTCTACCATTAAATTGACAGTGCTACAGGGAGCTTCAAGTCTAGTAGACACTGCTATCTGCATTCTCAACAAACTTATCCAATCTACTTTGAAAGTTGCTGAAATTGGCAGCCAGCACTCCTTCTTGTGATACCAAATTCCAGTTTAATTACACACTGTGTGAAGATGTAATTCCTTTTATCTGTCCTGGATCTCTCACCAATTACCATATTTGCTTGCATATAAGACCCACTTTTCCCTCCTTAAAATACACTGGAAAAATGGAGTGTGTCTTGTACTGTATATAATGGCCTATAGTGGGTTATTTTGGTAATAACAGGGTGCGTCTTATACTCTGATGCATCTTATATGCTGGCAAATATGGTAAGTTTCCCAGTTTCTAGTATTTTGAGATGGGCTGAGGGACTTTTTTAGATCATCAGATCACCAGAAGCTCATGGTGCTGGCATGGGGTGGGGGATTCCTCTTACATCTTACGATAAAGAGCCTCTTTTTGGATAATGGGCTGCTGCTACTTTATGTTATGCACAATTTTATTCATTGTATTACTTCTTCCTCACCTTTCATCAAACTTAAATAGCTCCCATTTCCAGTTTAAGTTTTTAGTACTTACATATAAAGTCCCAAGGGACTGCAGAGACTTAGTGGTAAGACACTAAACTTGGTGATTGAAAGGTGAGCAGGTCAGCAGTTTGAGACCTGAGTGCTGCATGACAGAATGAGCTCCCATCTCTGTCCCAGCTCCTGCCAACCTAGCAGTTTGAAAGCAAGAAAATTGCAAGTAGATAAATAGGTGCGAAGGTAACAGCATTCCGTGTGCGCTGCTGTCTAGTCAGGCTTACCACATGACCATGGAAATGTCTGCAGATGCAGACAGCACTGCCTCTTTGGCTGTAAATGGAGATGAGCACCACACCCTAGAGTTGGGTACGACCGGGTTTCGAACAAGGGTGACCTTTACCTTTAGTTATGAAGTCCCAAACAGTTTTGGACCTTATTACCTGTTGGCATATCTCTTCCAGAGATCTACTTCCCTGTCTATCTGATGCTCACCAGTCATGAGCCTTTAGGTGGCCACTCTGAGAGAGGGTTAATTTCTGCTTGTAAACTGCCCAGAATAGTGGATCTCATTAGATAAGCAATAAATAAATAAATAAATAAATTTGGATTCAATTTATTGTCTACCTTATATGTTATCAGTGAAGATTAGTTTTTAAAAAATTATTTGTTGTATGTATAAATTATCTTAATGTTGTACTTCTCCCACATTGGGAACACTACAAAGATGAGCAGTCTTCTTCCAGACGCGAAACTGCCAAAATGAAGGCACCTTTTGATGAGTTCATTCAGCAGTTCCTGTCTCCTGACCTAGTGTGAGAAAGATTATCTGGCAACAGAAGGTTGCCGTTAGCAGGGTAGGCCCGATTGTGGTTCAAAAATACCATAATCATCAAGGAGGTTCTTTCTGTGTACCCAAATAAGTAAAAAAAATAAATGTTGTAGCCTTTTGCGATAGAGGATTTACGCCATCCTAATAGTGAGATTTCATTTTGATAATAAGTATGCCAAAGGTCTCAGTATTTGTAAATTTGTTATAAGAAATTTATTCAATTACCAAACTTTTGTATTTATGGATGTGTGACTCATTGTACAAAATCTAACTACATCTGCAAAATGCTTTATATCCGTAGCAGTTTGAAAGCCCCAATGGATTCCTATTATTTTCTCTTACAATAACAGGGAAGATTCGGCTTTAAACTTCCCTGTTATCGAAATTGGCAATGATTCATGCAGATTGACAATAAGCATTAGACCATGGCGGTTGAGAAAACTTCCCAGAATGCATCAAGGGAATGGCTGTTTTGTACTATAGATAATTCTGTGTGCAAAAAATTGACCTGATTTATACTAGTTAAGAAATAGCTATTTTTAGCTAATGTGCATTTTTTTTAAAAACATTAGAGTCTGAAAGATAATAGATTCTTATTGATAATTTTTGACCCTTGAATCCCTTTGACTAGCTTTTTTCATCAGTAAAAGGAAACCTTAACCCCTATTTTGAACAAAGACATCCCCAGTATACACAAAGCTCTTTTGGGAGTAATTTAAGTGGTTGTGATTTGACTTTGAGATACACTATGTTCATTTGCATAAGAGGTATTTTTCTTGAACCACAAGATTGAATCATAATACACTGTCTCCTGATTGTAGCCAAGAATCAAAGTTCTAAATTTCTCATTTAAATATAGCCCCAGGGAATAGATCACAAAATAGGTAAGATGATGCCTGTAACAACACCATGTGCATTTGCACTTCACCATTAAAATAAATTCTCTCCCCTTTTGAACCAAATACATCAGTATTACATGGTAGCTTGAGAGAGATATCACTAGATCATAAGCAGATGCAGATGCATTTTAGCAAGGTAGAATATGAATAATTGTCTATTCAAATGATGATAATTAGACATGTATTGATCTTGTGATGGAAATTATTCTCATTTTAACAAGCCTAACATCTTGCAGGTGTGAAGATTTGGAAACACAGAGGCCTTTGAACAAAGTTTTAAAAGATTGTTCTCCAGTCTGAATGTTAAATAAAAGGCCTGAGAAGACTTAAATCTCTCTTGTAGGGCTGGCGTGGTGCAACAGCATCACCCCCTCAAGCCGTGTTGATGTTCTTCTGACTGTAGATAAGTCTCAGTGAAAGCTGAAAGGGTCAACAAAGGTCCCTCAATAGGTGATGAACATTATACAGTATATGAATATCTTCTGGTTCATCTCCTGCCAAATCCTAAGCAGCCTTTCAGGTCTCTGTGTCCCCATCCATTCTGCAGTATTCCTGCTATTTTTCTAATCTTGCATACTGATTTTTCCAGATCAAATACTAAAAGCAGAAATTAAATGCACTGGCTTGAAGTAACATTTGTCTTGTTTGCTTTTATGGAGGAAAACCTTAAGGACACCTGGAGTCCTTGTACATAAAATATATTTAAAAAAAACATAAACCCAATGAGAGAGTGAAAGAGAGAGGGGGAACAGCATATTTCTTCTTCTCTTACTATTATAATGATTTTTTTTTTAGCCAAATGATTCTGAATTACAACAGCCTACAATATAGTTCTGTTACTTCAGCAATTCATATGAGTACTCTTCTATTTAAATTGAAACCTTTCATACACTTTGGCAGAAAATACATGCCTACAACAATGCAAATGGAAAATGAAGGGAGCCATTCCATGTGCTTCATCTTTAGAGAGACCATCTAAACCATTTTCTGGATAGCAATTTGCTTCTTTTCAAAGGCACCACTTGGGGCTCGGCTTCAGTGCATCACACCACAAAGGCACAGTTGAAAGCCAGTGTTAAAATGATTGCCAAAGCCGAACTACTGCCTTTCTCCATTAGAGGGTGGTCCCTCCGCATCATGGCTGATTTCCATTAACAGCGTGAGAAGGCATGCATTGCAGCCAGCTGCACTGCATTTCCTATATGAAGCAAAGCAAGGACTTTAACCTCCATCCTCCTGTTTTGTCCCAGCAATAATAATAATAATAATAATAATAATAATAATAATAATAATAATAATAATAATAATAATAATAATAATAATAATAATAATAATAATAATAATAATAATAATAATAATAATAATAATAATAATAATAATAATAATAATAATAATAATAATGGGGCTGTGGTGGCTCAGTGGTTAAGAAGCTCACCTTGTTAGCTGGAAGGCTGGCAAGTCTGAAATTTGAGACCTGGGTACTGCATGATGGATTGAGCACCCGTCTCTGTCCCATCTTTTGGAGACATGAAAGGCGCCTCAGTTGGGTGTTCCCTGAGTGGAGTTTCTCCCGCAAAAATCCTTTCAACCCAGAATAATTTCTGACATGAAATATTATACTAAAATAATTCACACGTACATATATGCAGCACAGGTAAAACCACAGAATGAAAGGGTTTGCAGAGCACTTGGGAGAACCATGACTTAAAACACTGTTTCCCAACCCATTTCAAGATGCCACCCACCCATCCACCCACCCCATTTTTATATAGTCAAATAATCTGTTGGAACACCCACACACACACACACACACATACACACGTACACACACACACGTACGTTTGCATTGAAAGGCTTTTTTAAGAAGCCTCAGTAGATATTTTTTTAAAATCTATTTCAATGTGTTTTCATACAACTTGCCTTTAAAAAGGGGGTGTTTCTCTAAGCCCTCTCCTCCCAAAACTCTCTTTTTTATGAAGGGAAATTTATGAACTTTGTTTTATCAGGAATGTGGTTGTTCCCTCACAAGAGACAACCTTTGGACTGTAACTATTTTAGTGGTCTTTGGGTCATATTTACTGCCTTTGGATAAATGTGTAAAAATGGATTGAAGAAAGGGTATTTGTGCATTTCTGAAGGTGGAACAAACTGCCCAGAGGCATTAACAAGGTGGGATGGCACAGCCGCAAATCACTTGTGTGGAATTTGACATTCGCACATCAAAATTGGAAGTGACAGAAAAGAAAGAGAATGTCAGGAAGATGTAGAGCACAGGTTTTTTTTACCTTAGAAATGAACCTTGCTCACTTGTCCTGTGGTACAGTCATTGATTTAATCACCAAGCGTTGTTTTGGTCACTGCATCACTAATTTCTGATTCAAGGAACAGAAATTATAAGGGAGAGAGAATAGACAAAAATATAGAGAAAAGCAGGCTCCCTGCATTGCCCCTTACAAGAAAGTACCAAAGAAGAGAATGTCCATTGCCTCATAAAGTATCTCACATACACTACCTTCCTGGGAACTTCCTTAGTACACAAAAAGAGACTCCTTGAAGATTGCGGTATTTTTGAACCACAATCAAGAGTGCCCTTGTAACAGCAATCTTATGTTGCTGGCTAATCTTTCTCACACTAGGTCAGGTGAAGGGAACTGCAGAATGAATTCACCAAAAGGTGCCTTCATTTTGGCAGTTTCACATCTGGCCTAGAAACGGAAGAATTTCCTTAGGAAGCCACTGGAGGTTTTCTCTTTGTGACTGGGGGCGGGGGGGGGGCAATTAAATAAAAATAGAACAGAGGGCCCATCGTGCCATCGTGGACTGAGAAAAGGATAAAGGTTTTCCAAAAGTGTAAGAGGAGGGGCACTATTTCTTCAGGAATGGAATGTACCAGGGGGCTGCCACACATCCCTCGGTCCTCTAAATGACAAATCTATACCTATAAAATGGTGCGTTAACCATTGGAATGTGACAAAGGATGTTGAACCAGGCCCCACTAGCCCCGTCTGAGCCTCCATGCACTCGGCCGAACGGGGTTCGCAGGTAACTGTCGGGTTGGAATTTGCGGCCGGGGGGGCAGGAGCCCCCCGGATGCAAACAAAAAAGGGAACTTCAATTCCCAACGTTCCTTGTGCCGTGCCGCACCAGAGCCAATCAGGCTTAGCGGCGAGGCAAAACGAACATTTGGAAACGCGCCGCGGCCAATAAAAAAAAAAGCTGTAGGAAAAAAACCGCTGCAGTAACGTGCATGCAAAACTTGTCTTTTTCTTTCAACAGGCCAGGGATCGAGCCTGGCCCGCAAAAAAACAACAACGCCCCCCTCCTCGCCCTTTTCTTTCCACGGGCCAGGGATCGAGCCTGGCCCATGAAAAAAAAAGAACAACCCCCCCCCCCGCCCTTTTCTTTCCACAGGCCAGGGATCGAGCCTGGCCCACGAAAAAAAGACACCCCCCCAAAAAAAGGACACACAAAAACATTCAAAAACAGTCACAAAAACAGTCAAAAACAAACACTAAAACATCCAAAAGTAACCAAAAAAATCACAAAGACACCCCCCCCGCAAAAAAACCAACACAACCCCCCCCCAAAAAAGAACCAACAACAGAGAGCTTACCAGGAGACATCTTCACTGCATGACGACCGGAACTCAACTGAGAAAATAAAGAAAATACTTACCGGAAGCGACACCCAGAGGACAGTAGAGAAAAATTGTAGAGAGGAAGAAAAGCTCACCACCCTACCCAGAGGCCACAAGAGAAAAAACATTCAAAAATGTTGAAAAAAATAAGATTAATTCCCAAATAAATCAAATAAGTTATCAAAACATTCAAAAATATTCACACTAACCTCCAAAAATACCAAAAAAACCAGAAATCACTTTTTACTCAAAAAACAAAAAAACAAACACAATAAAAATAAAGATTTAAAAAACCAAAATTAAATTTTAAATTAAAAAAAATTAATTTACATTAAATAAATTAAAATAAAATAAAATTTGCATAAACATAAAACAAAAACCTTCCAAAACCAATTTAAAGTGCCCGGCACTGAGGAAGCCGGCACACAAAAAATAAAAAATAAAACACACACTGGGAGCGCAAGTCCACCGCAGGCGGACGCAGTGCCTCGAAGCCACAAAATCACAAAACCTTTCAACACCATTTAAAACAGCCCAGCACCATTGGTTCAAGAAAAAAAAACGAAACCCTTTACTATCCAACACAATTTTAAAAAGCCCATCACCGCGGGCAAAATATGCTAGTGTAAGATATAATGGAACCCAACAGAATCAACGTCTGTTGAAAAAATAATCAAATCATTCCACCACCACCACTATCTCTTTGTGGAGGCAGGGACTACAACTCTCAAAACTCCTAAGTAGCACAGTGTCTATCCTGGCTGAAGGATACTGGGAGTTGTAGTCCAAAATCTAAATCACCAGAATACTTCCAGTAAAAGCTGGTGATTTCAGCGAAACACAAAAGAAAGCCTTTTTAAAAAGTATAGTTGGTGCTAGGGATGTGTGCATAGGAAACATGTTTGTCTTTGTTGCATTTTGGGTTCTTTGGGAGGCTCTTCATTCTTGTGTCTTTCATGCAATATCCTTCAACACAAAAAGGACTGAGTCTTTTGAGTTATTTGGTTTCATTTCTCCCATTCATTTTCTATCTGGCACTCATGCAAAAGCAGCAAAGCCATAAAAAAACTACTCCCCCCCAAAAAAACAACAACAACAAAAATGCAGGACAACAGAGAATCAGCCTAGTCCAAAAGTAGGCAAAATACAATTAATAATAACAGCCACCAAATAAAATAACACTAACACTAAAATATGCACCTTTAGTAGAATAAATACAACAAAATTAACCAAATAACATTTTCTGAAGTAAAATAATTCAAATATTGATTTTAAAAAAGGTTAAATTACTGGGGGTGGGGACCCAATGAAGCACACAAAAAAGAAAAAAGTTTTAAAAAACATATATACACTTCCAAAAGTGTGTCTGGCCAGACATTCTGCTAAGGTAATGGAGTGGACCATAGAGACAGCAACTCAACAGTGGGTGTTGGGCAATGATAAATAACCTGACTCCCTAAAGGGGCCAATGGCTATGGGCATATGAGCCACTTTAGGTGGGGTGATGGCCCCCTCAGGGGAGGAAATGCTACTGGAAACCATCTTATTGGGCCCAACGGCAAAATGAGCAGAGGAGGAACCACTTCACTATTCTTATTCCCAAAGGTCATGGAGGCAAAAGAGGACATGCCAGATGGACTGGCTGTGAAGGCGCACCTTGATAATATCCTCAAGGCTGTGGCAGTCCATTGTAGTTCCTGTGTTAAATCCCGCATTTCTCATTTCATATGTGCCATGATCACAGTATGTGGGTCACTTCATGGCAGGCTGGGATCCACCTTAAACAAATTCATACCAATGGTATTTGTCCTGGTGAAAATGATTTCCAGGGGGAAAATGTATTGCTTGAAGAGGGTTTAGGGGTTGGCATGACTTTTCATGACCTTGGTTTTCTCTCTCTGTTTCTAGAAGATTTTTTAAAGGCTCTAAAACAGTGGTTCCCAACTTTGGGCTCCCAGATGCTCTTAGACCAAAACTCCCAGAAATCTTTCTCATTAGCTGTGCTGGGAGTTGTAGTCCATGAACATCATAACTCCGATTTGGGATGACTCCTTCACTACCCTCAGTTCCACAACATGTTCCATTTAGTACCCAGCATGTGGGGGCAAATTGCTAATTAAATTGTGAACCACCGAGACAGTGCACTAAGCACTATGGAGTGTGATTGCTTTGCTTTTTGCTTTGCTTTTAGTAGGGTCCCCTAACACTCTCTCTTTGACACAGTTTTAGGGAAGGCCATCAGGAGGAGATGGCACATTCTTAAATCTGCCTTTGAAATAGGAACTCTATATTTTGGGAAACTATTGTTGCAAATAAATTTTATTAAAAATTATTTATTGCATAAGGTTGCAATTTCATCTAAGAGTAATTTACTAAATGGTAGGATACTTCAGCCAGAGAGTCAATACATGAGAAAGATCATTGCAGGCGCACCCCCCCAATAACGGACACAGACAACATTGAAAGTGGATAACAGCAAAGGGCCACATTTATTGATTCAATGCCCTAGTCCGAATTATAAATTTGTATTGGTAAAACGACCAATCATAATTCCTAAGGCAAGCAGGCCGAAGTAACACTGGTAAGGTACCACCCCAAAATTGCCAACGGCAATTGGTTACAATGTATCAAATTGTATCAATTTGTTTGTTAACGACAAACAAATTGTTGACCGTAGTCAATAACTAACTCATGACCCCACCCTCTGACGCGTATCCGTGAAATCACAGGGGTGATGCATGCTGGTTAGCAATCATCATCACCCCATCGCCTGATTCGTCGTTGACCGGACAACGTTTAACTACTTTATTCCTGTCTAGTGTTGTCCAGTCAATTGCGAACCTGCCGGATACTTGTGGGTCATACTGTTTACCTTACCAGTGCTACCCGCCCATGTGACCAAAGTCAACAGTAGGAACGAAGAAAGACCCCTATATCAAACCATAGCAACAGTGTGGGATGGGCAAAAAAGCCAGGACCCGAAGCCAATATGGGTCCCAACCAAAAATTCCCACCCGGCCCCGAAGCGACCATAATCACACTGTTAACTAGGGAGGGGGTGGAGGGGAAAAAACTTCTCCGCTCCGTCGCTGAGGCAAAATGGCAGCGCGGCTGCCTCGTGGCCACCCCTTTTATAAGGGAGCTGGCCACGCCCCTAACTACCCGGATTCTCTGTCCTGTGGGGGGGGCCCGCAAAGGGCGCGGCGGCCATTTTGGCGCCGCGCTTGCATTGCAGGCGCACCCCCCCAATAACGGACACAGACAACATTGAAAGTGGATAACAGCAAAGGGCCACATTTATTGATTCAATGCCCTAGTCCGAATTATAAATTTGTATTGGTAAAACGACCAATCATAATTCCTAAGGCAAGCAGGCCGAAGTAACACTGGTAAGGTACCACCCCAAAATTGCCAACGGCAATTGGTTACAATGTATCAAATTGTATCAATTTGTTTGTTAACGACAAACAAATTGTTGACCGTAGTCAATAACTAACTCATGACCCCACCCTCTGACGCGTATCCGTGAAATCACAGGGGTGATGCATGCTGGTTAGCAATCATCATCACCCCATCGCCTGATTCGTCGTTGACCGGACAACGTTTAACTACTTTATTCCTGTCTAGTGTTGTCCAGTCAATTGCGAACCTGCCGGATACTTGTGGGTCATACTGTTTACCTTACCAGTGCTACCCGCCACACGGAGGGGCTTCACAGAAGACCTGACGCCCCCCCCCAGACCGTCAGCTCGGTCAACAGGCCTGCTCGCCAGTCACCCAACAGGAGGTCCATACCTCCTCGCGACAGATGGACCCCATCCCCTGCATACAAGTCACAATTTGGTAGACTAATATCGGGGTGATGACTAACCCGTCCCCAAGCCCTGGTGGTGAGAAACCGCGCCACTGCCTTATTGACCGCGCGCCTAGCTCGGTCAAGGGCCAGGAGGTTAACGCCCCCTCTGTAAGAGTGGCGCGGAACAATGTCCGACCAAACCAGGGCTGTGGCAGGCCAGACATAATGCAAGTAGGCGAGGTCCTCGCAAATCGCATGCTTGAGCGATAAGCCGGTGACCTGGCCCAAATCATTGCCCCCCAAGTGGATGATTAGAATGTCAGGCGGGTCAGCCCCCAGGCCAGAAAAAAGGAAAGGCCGCAGCTCCCGCCATAACATCCCAGGCTTACCGTGCCATGAGAGACTGGCGTGGTCACCCAGTCCCAGTCGGGGTCCCCACTCTGTCGCCGCAGCGTAACGCGCTGCCCTGAGCACATAGCTGTGGCCCACCAGCCATACTGTCACCGGTGTAATACGACACCCAGGGTCTGTAAGAAAATTGAGAAAAAGGAAGGTAAGGTGACTGGATTGGTACTCATGGCGGGAGTGGGCGCACATAAAACTGAAAACATTGTGAGCCCCACCTCCCCATGCTACGTATGTCAGCCCCAGAGTACCCAAAAGCAGCTGCTGTAGAGGCTGCGCCAATACGGAACGAATGTGTGCCATAACGGGCACCTGGTAGTCCCACCCTGGTGAGGGCTCTGGCTGTCACCTTCCAAAACTGAAATTTAGTAAGGGGAGACCCATCTTGGTGACAGAAAAACGGGCCGTGGTGCCAGCCACGCAGTGCCAGGTATTCCTGTAGGGCACCAACCGGACAGATGTCTGCCAAAGAACACCGTAGCAGTCTTACTCCACTGCCTACGCCATGCTGATCTGTTTTGGAGGAGCGAATCCTCAACTGGGCCCAGTCTTTGGCAACATATACATCTCCGAGTTCCAGTGCCCTACCACTTGCATCCGCCTTAGACAGCATCACGAGTTCGCTGATGCGGAGCGCTCCAAAAAATGCCACCGTTGTGGCTGCATGAAAAAGGGCTGCCTCATAATGATCAAAACAGAGGCCTGGCCAGCCCCGGGCCAACTGGGTAAGAACCCCTGGGGAAATAGGGTGCCGGTCATCCGGGCAACGCCCGCGCTCGCGCACCCACCCCTCCAAAACGTGTCTCACACGGAAGTCAGAGGTGGTATCCACATGACCCCCTACTTTGGCCATAAAAGCCAACGCCGAGAGCTTGGATGCTATGGTGCGAGGTGCAAGGCCCTGTGCATGCAGGTGAACCATGAACCGCAGAACATGGTCCACCGGGATGGGCCAGGTCTCTGGCCATTGAAATCGAGTAGCAAAAGCCCTATACAAATTGAATGCTTGTTGATACGCCTTACGCGTGCGTGGCGCTAGTGACAGGCCAATCGCCCGGTTCACCTCTCCTTGCCAATAGTCCACATCTCGTCCGGGAGTGGCGAGGGAAATTCCTCCGCATCCGGGGCCAAGGCGCGGAACCGGGGGATCTGCAGGCGGGACAAAGCGTCAGCAATATCGTTATTAACCCCTGGGACATGCCTGGCCCTGAACAAGACGTTGAGGCGCAGGCAGCGCAGCACAAAATGGCGCACTAGATCCATGACCCTGGGCGATTTAGAAGTCTGTGCATTGACAATGTGCACAACGGCAGCATTGTCGCACCAGAAATGCACCACCGAATTAGCCCACTGTTCGCCCCATAGCATCAAAGCCCCCAGAATGGGAAAAAATTCCAGGTATGTGAGATCCCGCAGGCGACCTGTGCCTGCCCATGCCGGTGGCCACCCACCATAGGCCCACTTCCCATTGAAGTACATCCCATAACCCAGGGATCCTGAGGCATCAGACTGAATCTGGAAATTGGGGGATGCCAGGAGGTCAGACCTCCAAAATGAGACCCCATTAAACTCCCTCAGGAATTGCAACCAGACAAACATGTCTGCCCTGATACCCCGGGTAAGCCTGACTCTGTGGTGGGGCCTGGATAACCCTGCCATGGCGTCGCATAAGCGCCGGGCGAAAGCCCTGCCCGGTGCGACCACCCTGCAGGCAAAATTGAGGTGCCCATGTAGCACCTGCAGTTCCCTCAGGGATGCCTTACGCTTAGCCAGCAATTCCGAGATAAGGGTCACTATCCTGGACACCTTATCACCCGGTAACCTAGAAGCCTGTACTACTGTATCAATCTCAACCCCCAGGAATACTAGTTTGGTCGACGGGCCCTCGGTCTTTTCGGGCGCTAAAGGGACACCCAGTTCCTGCATTAGCGTCTGAAATGTATTGAGGAGACGTGCACACGTGTCCCAGCCCCGTTCACCCCCGAATAAAAAGTCATCCAGGTAATGGGCTACAGACCGGGACCCTGACCTGCGGACGAAAGCCCACTCTAGGAAGGTACTAAAACGCTCGAAAGCCGAGCATGATATGGAGCAGCCAAAAGGCATGGCCTTATCAAAATAATACTCCCCTCTAAACTTAAAACCCAGCAATTCAAAGTCGCCCGGGTGCACCGGCAAGAGGCGAAAAGCTGACTTAATGTCGCACTTGGCCAGCAAGGCACCCGGGCCACACAAGCGCACCATGCGCAGCGCATGGTCGAACGATGTATACCTGACCGAACAAAGGTCATCAGGTATCGCATCGTTGACCGATCGGCCGGCTGGGTAGGACAAATGATGAATAAGGCGAAACTCACCTAGGGACTTTTTAGGAACCAAACCCAATGGTGAAACCTTAAGGTTGGGAAAAGGGGGTGCGGGAAAAGGTCCGGCGACCCTGCCCGCGTCTAACTCCTTTTTAATGCTGGCCTCGGCTACCTCCTCCCTTCCTCTGAGGGATAAAAGGTTGGGAGCATCCTGAGGGGATCTATCACCCATAAAAGGGATACGAAATCCCTGCTTAAAACCTTGGATGAGATACTCCCTGTCCTCTCCCCTTGGGTACGATGCGAGCCAGCGCTCCAGCATGTCCACCTTAATTGGGGAGGGGGCCTTTCGGAGAACTAGTTCCATCCGTGGCAGGCTTGCCAGCCCACTGTCCACCCCTCCCTCTGCCTCGCACCCCCCCAGGCTTGGGACAAGCAGAGGCTGCATGGGGACCAGAACATGTGGGACACTCGTGCTTATACCTGCAGTTCTTCCGACTGCAGGAACCATTGGACGAGAAAGTCCAGCACAGCAGGCGGGCTGGAACCCCCTGCCCCGCCATTTGGCGGGTAACCTGCGCTGGAGCTGCTCGCTGGACCGCATGTCCACAATGGTATCTATCCCCCGGGGCAGGACGTGTGGGTGTCATATACAAGAGCCACAGTCTCTGGCACGGCTCATCCCATCTCATCTCGGGGTGCAGGGGAATCCTCATACGGAATTCCTCATCATATGCTAGCCATGAGGGGCCCGGGAAATCTACCATCGCCCTGTATATGTTGTCCAAATATTGGACCATGGGAATAGCTAGATCCGGCCGCGCCCTCAAATACACCGCCATGTATATCAAATAAGCGGGGAGCCAGTTAGCCCAGGTACGCGGCGGCTTACGGCGGCGTGCCTGCTCCTTGTCCTTCTCATCCTGACCCTCCCTTTCTTCCTTAGTGGGCTCTCTGTTCAGGAGTGAGAAGATATCCACGTACTCCCCTCGCCATATCTTTTCTCTGGTAGCCTGAGCCAAGTGATCACCCAATGGCAAGGAATACCCTGCCGTCGGCAAAGCCGAAAAGGGGATAGCTGGCCTACCCAAAGGGGCCTGAGTTAACCCTGCCACCCCAAGTACGTTCCCAGCAGTGTAAGAACCAAGGCCCACCCCAGCGGGCATGGTGGCAGTAGTTGTCGCCGGGTGGGTCGCCAGCGGCGTAGCCCCTGCACCACCCGCGCGAGGCCAAGGCCACTGAAAGGTCCCCCCTATATTGGGAATGTGTGTGGATGTACTCGTTTGCACCATATACTCACATGCTGCACCCCCGCGGGCCGCCCCCAACGGGGGTTCCGGCCCACTGGGGGCGTCGGAGCTCACGACCGATGTAGAGCTCATCACCGGGGCTTGACCCGCGCCAGGTTGCTGGCTGGGGAGCTGCGAGGCAGTGGCCGGAGCCGCGCCACCCGCCTGCAGCAGCTCAACCCTCCCCGCCGGCCGTTGTCCTGCTGCCGATAGCGCCTCAAAAGGTACCCCGAAAGGGGCACCTGCCTGACTGGCCCGGGCCAAAGACTCCTCTAAGGCCGCAATACGGGCCAGTAAGGTGTCTACATTAACCGTGGGTAAAGAGCCGGCCGGCCCACCTGACCCTTGCATGGGGACAGTTCCCTGCACCCCATGGCCCATATATGGCCATTGGCCAGGGCCGAAGCCCGGTAGGGCTGGTGAGGAAACCTGCCAAGGCGGGGCACCGGGCCACCCCCCAAGGCTAGAGGGCCCCGGGAGAGGCTGCGGCCCAAAAGCAGTCGGCCCAACGGGTTGGGCGGAAGGAGGAGCGGTGTCCACCGCTCGCGGGCCGCGGGCCGGAGCGCCCTCCGCGCCCGCACTCTGAACGGGCCAAGGGGCGATAGACCCCAAGCCACTAGCCCCGGCCGGGGATGGCAAAGGTGGCTGTTGAGGAGGCGGCACCACGGTCCTCCGACCTGGGTTGCGCCTCCTAACAGCCCGGGCTGAATTCGCAGCAGCCTTCTTTTTGGAAGGCATCTCGAGCAAAAAGGGAAGCTAGCTAAGCAAAATCGACCCAAAAGGCTTCCCGGCAATACCAACGAGCGACGGAGGCGCAGGGGAAAAACTTCTCCGCTCCGTCGCTGAGGCAAAATGGCAGCGCGGCTGCCTCGTGGCCACCCCTTTTATAAGGGAGCTGGCCACGCCCCTAACTACCCGGATTCTCTGTCCTGTGGGGGGGGGGCCCGCAAAGGGCGCGGCGGCCATTTTGGCGCCGCGCTTGCAGAATGGTGTTTGAAATCAGAGTTTGTGGATATTTGTTGTTCAATACACATCCCAAACTATTTTGGAAAAAATCAGTTGAATCTTCAGATGCAAATCTCCATTGTGGTACATGTTGCCTCCCATATCGGACGGGGGAGGTGGGGGAGATTCCGAGACCTACTGTGGATACAGTACCTTAAATCACAAGTAACAGCAAACACATTGCAAACAGTTGCCTCTAGTGGCCAGCTCTGGTTATATGCCATATTATGTAGTTTAGGATTTTATTGAATATTTTTAGACACACAGATAACTGAAACTATGGATATTGAACACATAAATATTGGGGAGGGGGACAGCCTGTATATAATCAGTTAAGGGTTCGGTCAAAGAGTACATATTACTGAAAATGTAAATAGAAATTTACTTAGTATCTTATGCCTCTTCTGTCAATGAGCTCAAATGTATATATTCTTTTTTAGAGCATAATCTACTTGGAGATTCTGTGTAAAAAAACCCACTGAACAGAAGGAGAAGGGCACAAGGGTTATTTCCCCAAAGAATTATGAGCAAAGCAGTTTCCAACAAGTTATGCCTCTCTGTTTTTCTGAAATAGAATTTACCAGACTAGATATCTGTGGAACGAGTGTTTTAAATACATTCAGTATAAATTTTATATGTATTTTCAAAAATTACAACACACCTTAACAAATCATTACAAATGCATATGTGATTGTTTTGGCAGGTATACAAATAGTGACCTCTTTGCCCAAGCTGTAATGTGATGTCAAAGTTGCAACTCAAGTCAGGTCCTCTGAATGTTTATCTGATTCCCAGCGGTAATGGAAGCAGAAGAAGCCATGTCAGATGGACTGGCTGTGAAGGTGCACCTTGATAATATCCTCAAGTCTCCGGTAGTCCATTGCAATCCTGGTGTTAAATCTTGCAAGTCTCATTTCATATGTGCCACAGGAGGTATCTTTAAAAGTAATTTTTAAAGAAATGGGAAACATCCCTAAAAATCATTATGGCAGGGAGGGAGAGGAAAGGATTGAAATATAGAGGCACTGATGCAGGTGACAGGGTGGCAGAAAATTAGCACAAGATGGAGGATGGCAGGACCTTGCACACCCACAAGAAATGAATGAACCAAAGAAAGGACCAGTCCCACTTTTGTTGTTGTTCAGTTGCACAGTCGATTCCGACTCTTTGCGACCCCATAGACAATTGCCCTCCAGGCATCTCTATCCTCCACCATCCTCCTCATCCCACCCAGCCTCGTGCCTACTGTGTCCACGACAGTCCCACTAGTTATAACTAATCCATGCCTTTTTACAGCTTGAAAATACCCACTTCCCCAGATGTTCTGAATGTCTGTTGACCACTGCCTTTGTGAACCTATTTGATGAAAAAAAATCCCCAGGTGATTTGACAGCAAAGGGGTGAAAGAATGGGCAAACAAAAGAGAAAAACATAAAAAATGAAATTTTCATATCATATAGTAAAGGTCATATCCTAACTTTCAATTTCACATTATCTATTTCCATCTGAGAGAATGTGGTTTTGTACGAAGCATGACTTAGGTTTACCACCCACAGCTCTCTGAATGATAAGCTTAAAATTATGACTGTGAATCTTGTAACTTCTCACTCTAAAAAAGAAACTGGAGGAGTTTGGTGTATGCAAACCAAGACACAGGACACAGCCTCGGGCTGGGTTAACTCAGGTTTATTGCATCGTGGACAGAGGGAACATGAGGTAATGGCGGATCGATAGCTCTTTATATACAGCAGTAACACATTTGAACGTGGTGCCATGGTAGCCCATTGGCTACTGTCTGCGTGACGTCATTGCAGGTCACGCCCTTCTTGTCCAGGTGTAGGTGGTGGCGGGAAAACTTCCCGCGCTGTTGCCTTTGATGAGTTTGGACCAAGAGAGCTTGGACGCTCGCTGCTGCCAGCTGGTGGTCATTAGCTCGCGTCCTATTACAGGGTTTATACGATACAGCTGAAGGTTACATTGTTGCTATAGGCAAGGTTACATTGGCTCAGATACATTGTAATCCGTGTGTACAATAAAACCAACAGAACACAACACCCCTCCCCCCTAGGACGAGACAAAGTCTCGAGCCCACACTTAAACACACTCCCCCCCCTTAGGAGACAAAGTCTCTCAGCCAAGATGGCTTATTTCGAACACGCTGGGGTCTCGATGCGGGCTGCCTCTCCCCGGGTTTGCTACCTTCTCTTTGTCCCCTGGTTTCCTGTCCTGTAATATGAGAGGGAGACTCGTTAGTGACTTTCCGCGGCTCCGCGGCGTTGTTGGGAGGTGTGCTCTTTCTTAGGGAGGAACCGGGGGCACTGGGGGCTAACGAAAAACCCCTCTTCTCGCTTGGATGGGTGGGGGAACACTCCTGAAAACCCCCCCCGGCTCGCAAAATCAAACTCAAAATTACTATCGGGGGCAGCGGTCGCGAACTCCTCTCCCCCTTCCCCGGCCCCTGATAAAACTGGCGTATCAAAAGGATATGAGTCGGGGTCGCTGCTATCAAAATGATATGAGTCGGGGCCGCTGCTTCTGCTTCCTTCCCCCCTTGTTTGGGACTGTGGTCCATTGCTGTCTCCCCCTTGGGTTAAGCGGGTGGGGGAGAACCCTAACGCTGAATCCTGTTGCTGAGCTCCACTGACTGGCCCACTCACTCGGTGCCTCAGTTGGTCTGCGTGCCTCCTCCAGAGGAGGCCGGTGTTAGTCTCGACCCGGTACGATACTGGCCCCGTCTGTTCTACAACCTTCCCTGGTACCCAGGCCGGCCCAGCGCTGGAATAGTTCCTGCAGTGAACAGGGTCCCCGGCGGCGAAACCTTTCGAGACTGCCAACCCTATGTTTTTCCCTTTATCCTCGACCCTCGTCGGGTCCAGCCTGGACAGGATCGTGGTCAATTTTCGCCGCATCAAGAGTTCCGCCGGCGAGTAGCCTGACGCTAAAGGGGTCACCCTATACGCTAAAAGGAACTGGCATACCTGGTGATTCAGGTCCCCCGGGCCCATGCGCCGCAGCGCGTCCTTTGTTGTACGCACTAGGCGTTCCACTTGGCCATTCGTGGCCGGGTGAAACGGTGCGGATGTGACATGCCGAATGGCGTTTGCCTCCATGAATGCTCCGAACTCAGCGGAGGTGAAACAACTAGCGTTATCGCTGACTAAAGTGTCGGGTAAACCGAACGTGGAAAAGACTCTCCTTAGCCGGCTAATTGTCGTGGCGGAGGACGTGCTCTTTACTGGGATAACCTCCAGCCACTTGGAGAACGCATCTACCACCAGGAGAAACATGGTTCCTCGGAACGGGCCAGCGAAATCCACGTGCACCCTGGACCACGGCCCCCTTGCCGTGTCCCACTCCCTATGCGGCAGACGGGCCGCCTCAGGTCGGGATTCCTGGCAAGCCTCGCAAGTGCCGACCATGTGCTCAATGTCCGCGTCCAGCTGTGGCCACCAGAAGTAACTCCGGGCTAGCGCCTTTGAACGAACTATGCCCGGGTGGCTGACGTGCAGCAGTTCGAGCACCCTCGTCCGCAGGGGCGCAGGGACCACCACCCGTTGGCCCCACAGAAGGCACCCCCTCTCTAGGGACAACTCAAGCTTTTTCCTAAAAAATGGGTCGAACTCTGTACTCGGGGACGAAGCCGGCCACCCCTTCTGCACCCATGAACTAACTTTCTCCAGCGTCCTGTCCTTGCCTGTCGCCCTAGCAATGTCGGCTGGTACTATTGGGGGTGCGTCTAAAACCTCAATTAGCAACACCTGGCGGTCTCTTTCTGCTCTCGCCTTTTGGTCCGCCGACAAGGGCAGAGGGGATCTCGAGAGCGCATCAGCATGGCTGATCTCCTTTCCGGGCCTGTACTCCAACTCATGTTGGTACGCGTTGAGAAAAATAGCCCATCGCAGCATCCTCGGGGACAGGATCTGTGGCGTGGGCTTGCTTGCCGTGAAAATCCCTAACAGCGGCTTGTGATCGGTCACGATTTTGAACGGGCGGCCATACAAAAAATCGTGAAATTTTTTGGTCCCCGCTACTATTGCTAACGCTTCTCTGTCGGTTTGTGCGTAATTTCGCTCCGCTTGGGACAGGGACCTTGAGTAAAACGCTACCGGGGCCTCCCTTCCGTCCTCCAACACGTGGCAAAGCACCGCCCCCACCCCCACCGGGGATGCATCACAGACTAGGACCACTGGCCGTTTGGGGTCGAAGTGCGTCAGGATTGCCTCAGATGTTAGGAGTTGCTTTAGCTCCTTGAACGCCCTCTCGTGCTCGTCACCCCACATCCATGGCTCCTCCTTTTTAAGTAACCGATGGAGCGGTTCGGCCACGGACGCCTTCCGCGGGAGGAATGTATGGTAAAAATTGAGGAGCCCCAGGAAAGACTGCAGCTCGGTTTTGGATGTGGGGCGAGGGGCCTTTTTAATGGCTGCTACTTTGGATTTAGACGGCTTAATCCCCTCGGGTGTGATCCGGAAGCCTAAAAACTCGACCTCGGTCTCGAAAAAAACACATTTGTCCTTCCTCAATCTCAGCCCCGCTTTCTCGAACACGGTCAGTACTTTGTCCAACCTTTTCGCCAGTTCAGCCTCACTCCCCCCTGTTATCAACACGTCATCAAAATAAGGCAACACCCCCTCCAGGCCCTTTAGGAGGCGTTCCACGAGCGATTGAAAAAGGCCGGGTGCCGAGTTCACGCCGAACTGTAACCGCGACACCTGGAACGCTCCCTTATGTGTAACTATCGTTTGTGCCGCGGCCGTGGCGGGGGTCACTGGAAGTTGCTGATAGGCTTGTGCCAAATCGAGTTTAGCGAAACACTTTCCCCCATTTAGTCTGGCCAAAAGGTGGCTGATCACCGGCACCGGGTATGCATTAGGGCGGATCGCCTTGTTAATTGTACACTTATAATCAGCGCAAATGCGCACCTCCCCGTTAGCCTTTAGAGCCGTTACAATTGGAGTTTCCCACTCCGCGGAGTCAACAGGAATAAGAATCCCCTGGCCCACCAGTTTGTCCAGTTCCGCCTCTATCTTGTCCTTGAGTGCAAACGGCACCCTGCGTGGTTTGAGTCTTATCGGGCGGACCTCCGGGTCTATGTCGAAAGCTACAGGGGGTCCCTTGAACCTTCCGAGTCCTTTCTTAAACACGGCGGGATGCGCATCGCAAACCGCTTGTATTGGGTCCCCCCCCACGGTATGCACCCCCCCTATGAACAAACCTAAGGGCTGAAACCACTGTGTCCCTAGGAGGCTACAGCTTCCCCCTTTGAGGACAACTAGGGGCAGTTCCGCGGAATGTCTCTTAAACTTGACCCGAAATTTCCCGACCCCCAACACCGGAATGCTGTTTCCCTGTACGTCCCGTAGTGTGGACCTCAACGCTTTAAGCTTGGGCCGCACGTGGGGGTCAATTTTCAGGAACTCTTTCTGGGGAATTATGGAATAGGAGGACCCCGAGTCAATTTCCATCCTAATAGGGGCCCCTTGTACTAATACCTCAACGAAGTAATGGGACTGTCCCGCGGACACGCTGAACACTGAGGCGTCGTCCTCGCTGCCATCCGAGACGCGGCCCACGCCGTCCTGCTTCCTCGTGGTCTGGGCGCCATCTTTGGGCCTCGCTGGACGGTCCGGTCTGGCTGCGCGGTCTTGTGACTGCCTCCGGCCCTCTTTCCTCTTTCTGCACGCCTTGGCGATGTGCCCCCGACGGCCGCAGGTGTAACACTCGGCCTTCCTGAACGGGCATCTCGCGCGCTCGTGGGCCGCTCCGCAACCCTCGCAGCGTCGACCACCCTTCCGGACCTTCTGGACCTCCTCGCCGTCGCTGCCTTCCGTAGACGACTTTGAGGCCCGTCGAGTCGCGTGCACCGACTGTCCGGTCTTCCCGTGCACCGAATTTTCCGCCTTGCCGGCTCTGGGACGCCACTCACGCCACTGGTGCATCTCGTCCACTCCGGCATTCGTGGACTCTGCGGCTTCCGCGGCCTCTATGACCTCTGCCAGCGTGGGTGGCGGCTCCTTATTCATCAAGCTGCGCTGTACCTCCTTGTCTTTCAGGCCACACAACACGCCGTCCCTGAGGACCAACTCCAGGATATCGCCCCATTTACAGGGGGCGGCGGCTACCCTCATGGCGGCCACGAATGCCTCGACCGACTCATCCGGCGCTTGGACTCGCCTCCAAAACGCGCTCCGAGCGGGAAACATTGCCCTCGAGGGGCAGAATCGCTCTCGCAGCAGTTTCATGATGTCGCTCGCCTTAAAGTCGCTCACCTTCTTCGGAGCGATTATGCCCACCAGCGTCCGCTTGGTTTCCATCCCGAGCATTCTGGTGAGGATGGCCCTCTTTCTCTCCTCGTCTTCTCCTTTGACTCTGAGTTCCACCAGGGCTGCCTGGAAATCCATCTCAAGCAGCTCCCAGTCTTGCGGTTTGGTGATGTTGAAACCGCTCTGTGCCCTGGCTGTTCCGTGGGGATCCATCATCCCACCTTCGTCGCCAATTTGGTGTATGCAAACCAAGACACAGGACACAGCCTCGGGCTGGGTTAACTCAGGTTTATTGCATCGTGGACAGAGGGAACATGAGGTAATGGCGGATCGATAGCTCTTTATATACAGCAGTAACACATTTGAACGTGGTGCCATGGTAGCCCATTGGCTACTGTCTGCGTGACGTCATTGCAGGTCACGCCCTTCTTGTCCAGGTGTAGGTGGTGGCGGGAAAACTTCCCGCGCTGTTGCCTTTGATGAGTTTGGACCAAGAGAGCTTGGACGCTCGCTGCTGCCAGCTGGTGGTCATTAGCTCGCGTCCTATTACAGGGTTTATACGATACAGCTGAAGGTTACATTGTTGCTATAGGCAAGGTTACATTGGCTCAGATACATTGTAATCCGTGTGTACAATAAAACCAACAGAACACAACAAGGAGGGAGCCCATTTTTCTGCTTGCAGTGAGATTTCTCTGCTTAGGATTGTTTTCCCAAATAAGTAAATCTCATAAGAAATCTGGTGGGATTTCTTGCATATTTTGTGGGCATCTTCCCTGTGAAGGATTCACCTGAAAAGAGCAGAAGTAATACCAAGTTTTGTATGATTGGTGCAGTTCATGCAAATAATTGCTTGTTTCCTATATAGGATTTAATGGAAAGGGCATTTAAAAAGGACTGAATTAAAGTTTGAACGATTTGAGTCTTTGTGGCACAAATAACTGCAGCTAAAACTTTGCTCAAGATTTGAGTTTGATCCTGAAGGGACTCAAGGTTAACTCAGCCTTCCATCCTTCTGAGGTCAGCATGTTCGGTGCAAAATACTAATTACCTTTGAACCACCCAGATAATGGACTAAGAGCTATGAGGCAGTATATAAGTGTAATTGCTATTGCTAATTGGAAGGTGGTGGTGGTAATTTCTTTTGTGGAAAGCCTGGAAATAATTTTTGGGAAAGTGTCATGAAGAGAAAGAAAATGTCCAGGTCCCAATTATACACTACCTGTAATCCTAAAGCATTTATATGGGTGTAAATCCTTCTGAACTCTAGAGAATCTACTTCTGTGTAGACATTAGAAGCATATGTCATGCATATCATCAAAGAACCACCAACACATTTACATTAATGGTAAATGTGTTATGCTTGTCACGTTTCCTCTGTCCATTTGCGACTCTTAAAATAACATGATTTTTTTTTTGGCTTTTCCAAAGCCTCGCAATATTTTGGGTGCCCCCACCTGTTTCCAAACACACCACCATGTACAAAACACTATCCCCATCTTGAAGCATGCATTTGTGTAACCATATCAGTGTTCAGTTGGCTAGAGCGGTAACATCACATTTTCAGCAGTTTTAAGCAATTACTTCAGGATCATTACTCCCTGCTCAGATTTCAAAGGAGCACAGAATTCAGGGCCTGCTGTTCCTCCAGTCAGTCTCTTCCTCTGCCAAACAGGCACAGACTTTCTCTCCCAACCCCCTAGGAAAAAAATGTGACAACAGAATTGTCATAATCCTTTCAAAATAGACAAGTGATTGGTACTCTGCATAACTCAGTCCCTATGGACCCATATGCAAAGACACCTCCTTATTAAACAGAGGGACTTATTAGGATCCAGCATTAATTAGAATAAGAGGCAGGGTCTGCTGTCATCAAGAATTGAAAGCCTCATGCAGCTGGTGCATGCAAGCAGCTTTAATGTTCTTGATTTTCCATGCAAGCTTTCTTTCCACAATGGGTGCCATGCACCCTTGCTTATGAATTACATTTAGAGCCATCTTGGATAGCTTTCCCCTTGGCTTCATGCTGCCGTGAAACGTTCCATGAGGTATGAATGGTGTGAAGTTCGCAGAGGAGAAATGTGAGGGCCTCAAATAAATACTACATGAACCCTGAGATATGTGGTGGGGGAGCCTCGGGAGTTCAGAAAATGAAATGTCTATCAGTCTCTGACATAGCAGACGCTCTCGACAATTGGCAGCTTCATGCTTCATTATGCATGGATCAAATATATAGGTATGGCCTCAGGCTAACTCCCTGGTCTATCAGAGTGATGCATGCTGGGGGAAAGGCAAATGTTCCTCGCCCAATAATTAGATACACTATTACAATAGTGTGCCTGTGTATGTGTAGGTGGAAACAGAATGGGAGAAAGGAAGGGGGGGAATAGATGCAGTTATCTCTGTATCATACAATTAGCTTTCAAAAGGGTATTCCACCTGTTTATTTGGCACCACTCTCTTTATTAAAAATTTGACTATTCATGATTAATCAGTTCACACAAAACATAAGTAGGAGCTTTCGTTTCCTTCACACACCCGTGACTCACAAATATCCACGTGTGGTCTTTTCAAATACTGGATGATGAGGAAGCCTTGATGGTTATAAGCAAAGGCACAGCAGTCAGGATTTTTTTGAATTTTTGTGAAGTCTGTTAAGCATTGTTAAAATACACCATACGTATTGAATAAAAGAATGGTTGGGAGACCTATCTGAAGAGATTCACATATATCCCTGAACTGTGTGAAGAATAGGTTCAAGGGGTTGTTCTACATGGAATCAACCCATTCTAATTAAACTCGATGTTAGTAACAAGAGCAACTCTGCAATATTTTCAGAGTAGCAGGCCAGATGGGGGCAATGAGGGAATCTTTTCCATAAAATTATAAATACTGAAATATATACAGTCAAATAAATATTATAGATCCAATAAAATTCAAATTCAGGCTTTTGAAGATATATTAATTCTAAATTTGTGTTTTTTTACTTATTTTTACTTATTTTTAGACATACATGGACACCATCTTCCTACCTTTCTGGTTCTTCAGGGCATTCTGTTTCCCATTTAAATCAATGTGCCTTTAAAAGACTTAAATTTAGCTGGATCAGGCACCTTACCTTTTTGTATCATATCAATCTGGTGTTAACTTTTCTGTTCCTTAGACTGGAAAGTAGCAGATTGTCTGAAGTGAGGATCAAACTAAATTAATGCAGTCCTACAAAGCTGAGACATTTAAGTTTAAGCCTTCAATGGGCAGTTTTTTAAAAGCAAGAAGGGAAAACACCAGTAATGTTTCTCCCAGTGCTCTTTCCAGTGTGTTCAGACAAGCTGTGGTTAGGAATGAAAACCTGAATTTAAAGAAAGTGCATCTGGTAGAGATTAGATAGGATAAAGGAGAGAGGAATCGGTTTGATGTGTACTTCAAACTGCTGTTCATAATGTAGGTTGTTCTGTTACTTGAAAAGAGGGTATTGTGGTCCTTTTATGTCTTGTTTTTAATCCCACATTTTAAAAGTACCTTTTATTTGCTGCTATTGGTGTAGAATTGCCTCCACCTCTGGCTTTAAATACAGCTTGAGGACTATGACTTTGGAGGGCTTTCCTTTGAATAAGCTTTTGAAGACACGTTTTTATCTTCAGTTTTACCCATCAATAGCTTCTGGGGGTATATCATTTTCTTCCACTGAATGACACATCATGGCCCAGACACTCCAAGTTTGCACACCATACATCAGCTGACATGTCTAATGCTGCTAAAAAGAAAAGTGTTTTGCTTTGTTTAATAGAGCTGCTGGCAACTCAAATTTTAGGACATATGTCAAATATAAGCTCTTTGAAATATCTGACAATCTCTTCATGCTTCACTTTAATAATTGAATGATTGAGCTTTGGCTGAAAAACTACCTATGGAGAAAATGCATCTTTGACAATAAATATGATGCATTTCAAATTTTGAGCAAATTCAATTACAAAATTTAGCACTTAGTACAGTTATTTGCCATTCAAGACCATAGTAGATGGGTGACAGAAAGCTATGAAAATGGGGATGAATAAGTTCAGCTAATGGTTGCATTTTCAAGTGGCTCATAAGTCAAGCCTTTGATCTACCAGAAATATGGATGGGAGAACAGGCTCAATGCTGAATTAAGACAAATACTCCTATCACACTTGGTTTAAGTTTTCAAAACAAAAGCTCAACCTTCTTCAGTGATAAGTGCTTCTTTGTTACTAGAAATCTAAACCACATTGAAGATAGTGCAGGAAATGTCTTAATCCAAATTCCAATTTTGCAATGATTTGGGGGTTACACATATTAGTAGATGTGGCCCAGGACAATATAGCTGGGGCCAGAGCTATGCTACCAGATCTAATGCTAGCCATTTTGGCATTTCCTATCAAGCATGCAAAGTGCTAAATATCTTATTGCCAGTTAACAGAAGATTTTGCAGACTGGATTGGGAAGCTGGATAGCTAATAGTACCCCATCCCTGTTCTAAGGTGCTGATAAAAAAGGGAGAATCTTTAGACATCTACAGAATTTATGTTCCTCACCATAGAAGAATATTTGGGCAGTGTGATTGCCCAAAATGGAAATGCAGAGGTAGACATCAAATTCTACCTTAGAAAAGCAACAGCTGTCTTCCAGAGAATAAATAAGATCTGGTTCTTGCCATCTATATTGCTGAAAATTAAACTCTGTGATCCTGACAGCCACCCATGCCTGTGAGACTAGGAAGGCATCAGCAAGTATCAACAAGAGGTTTGATGTCTTCAAGCAAAGGTGCCTCTGCTGAATTTTAAAGATTCAATATTTTAACCATATTGCCAATGAAGAGGTGCTTCGAAGGACAGATTCACACAAATTACATAACATTGTTGCACAAAGAAGACTCCAAATGGCAGGCCATATTCTTCATATGGAGTGAAACAGAATCCCTAAGTTGACAGTAAGTTGGACCCATCCTAATGCCAAACAACAAGGAAGCCCTCGAAACATGTGGCAAATAACTTTCATGGCAGATTTAAAGAACATGAAAATGACATGGGAGGATAATGCTGCCTGATATGTTACATAGAATGGAAGGATCTAAATCTAAGTAAGTCCGTAGAAGAAAAAGCAGGTGAGGTCACTCCTGTAATGTTATTGAGAGAGCTTCCATTATATATTTTTTATTTTACCTGGTTCTCTTGTAGCAAGGTGACACCCAAATAGTTTATTGACAAAGCAAAAGACATTACGAATCTATCCCAAGTTTCCTTAACAACTTATTAGAAGTTGAATATTCTGCCAACAATAATGCTGGGACAAGAACCTCCATTGTACTTCAGAGCATAAGGTCAGCTTCATGGTACAAGTGAAGTTATGTTCTCTGCCAATTTGCCACTGCTCCTGATCAACTAATCATCACAGACAACCACCTGGCTTTGCCTAGTAGTAGGACTGGCTCCAAAAGATTAGAAAACTCCCCTTTTAAAACTACAACTAAAAGGATACTAGTCACAGTATGCCTGAATATGCTGGGAGTTTCACCATCTCTGGCTGGCTCTGATCTTGTTTTTATTATGTTGTTAGTCGCTTTGGGTCACTCTTGAGTGAGGGAAGTGGGATAGAAATATTTTAAATAATAAATAAATAAAATAAAGCCTCAATCTGGAAATTTTGCCTGTTTATTTAATAGACATACGACTGCAAATTAAGATTGAGTGTTGCCCTTCTTTTGCTCAATTTCTACCTAGGTCCTAGTGTGATTTCCTCACTCTTGCCTGAAGTAAAACTAGAGTCTTCCTTCCACAGGTGAGCGGTAGATGAGACTAGGTGGCAGAAACAGGGAAAAAAAGATCCATGGAAGAAACAGACTGCCTCATCTTCTTGGAAACGTAGACCATTTCTTCAAACTCTGGTTAATGATCAAAAACAAGCTAGCCTGGACTGGGACAAAAACTGGTCCAAGTCACCCAGTGTGTTTAATGGCTCAATGAGGTCTTGAACCACCTGAATCCCAGCCCAATACTCTAGCCTTAGGACCACTCTGATTCCCTAAGAATCACATGAAGATAATAATGGAAATATAACAGTGTCTTTTCCTAGTCTATGAGATAGGAAATGAAGGCAGTACAGTGGTACCTCATACAATGATTTTAATCCATTCCACAGGGCTCGTTGTTGTACAAAACAATTGCTATACGATGCATGCATCGTATAGCGATTTGCCCTATGGGATGAATCGTACAATGATTTTTTTGCTAAGTGATTTTTCCCATTGAAAATTGTACAGTTTTTTCCATAGGGAAAATTGTTATGCGGGGCGCCATTCCCCCCCCCAACCTAATTGTTATGCAATTTCATTGCTATACGAAGCAATTACACTGTAAGGTTACACTGTATTTGGTTTTTGATGAAGCAATGAATCCCACTAATTACTAGAGACAGTGAGGGTGGGAGATTCTGTACTATACACGCAAAACAGTTTCTAATTAGAGATATCTCACAAATTTCAAAGTCAGCCACACAAAATCCCTGTGAATGTGAGAGCAAAGCCCTTTCACTATTTACTGTTCCTTCAGCCCGCTTTGTGACCATGGTAGCCACAGGTTTACGGTTCAATTTAAGTATTGCACAGCTTTTTAGACATAGACTGAACAAGAAATGCTGAAAAAAGAAACCCCCTGTAATCAATACAGCTGAGATTGCAGGAGGGACCTATACTCCATACCTGTCAAGCCGCGGTTTTCAAAATCCGGGAGATGGTCATGCATGCGCAATAAGTTTCCAGGCGCCGGACAGGAAAGGGGTTACTGCACATGCGTGGCTGTCAGAGGCAGCGGCACGCATGCACTGTAACCCCTGTGCACATGCATAGTAACCCCTTCAGCCAGGAAAGGGTTACTGCGCATGCGCGCAGGGGTTACTGGGTTACTGCACATGCACAGTAACCCAGTAACCCCTGCTCACATGCACAGTAACCCCTTCCCTGGCCAGTCAAATTACAGGATGACGGTGGGAAGGAGGGGGAAGGAGTGCTAGATTACGGGATTTCCCGGCCAATCCGGGATACTTGACAGTTATGCTGTACTCTCATGCCACGTAGCCAACATTTCTTCCTGTGGACAGAATGGTTTTGAAAACTGCAAGCAGCTCAAAAAAGGCACACTTCTTACAGCATAAATCATATGGCTCTCAGGTTTCTCTCATGCCATAGCAAACAGATAATGTGATAATGTGATAAATCAGAGCATGGATTGAAGAAAAAGGACTTTATTGTATGCCCCCCTCTGAGTAAAAAAAAAAAACACTTTAGCATTCAATCTACATCAAAGCTACTTTTAATCCATCTTGTTGCTTCACAAAGAGTATCTGTGTCCCCCCCCCCAGACAGATGTCGCTAATTTTTTGGGATTACAGTAGAAGTGTCCAGATTTATATTTTTCCACCACAACTCCCAGAAATACCCAGGCTACATAACCAGAAATAAGTGACTATATTGTCTGGAGAATTCTGGGAATTGGATTCCAAATCAACAAATCTGTCCCTCTCTGAGGTCCAGGCAGGGCTGGGGAAGACTCCTGACTTAAATTCTGAAGAACAGCTCCCAATCAGAGTTGTTACCATTGAGATTGATAGACTAATGTATGACACAGGATGAGGAAAGCTTGAGAAAATTTGGTGGGTTTTTCTCTATTAACTGGTTGGCTGTGGGATTTGGGGAACTATTGTCCAAATTAATAATGTTCTCTAAAAGCTTTAGATGTAAGGCTGGTTCCTAATTTGTGTGATTTAAAATGGCCAAATATTCAAGAAGAACGCCTTGTTAGTTTGTTGCAGCAAGAAAAACCAGCGAACCTGTGACTCCATCAAGACTAGTGAATTTTTCTTGGAGCATAAGCATTCATCAGTTGCATACTCACTGCATCTGAATAAGCAAGCTACAGCAAGTGAAAGGGTATACCATATAAAACTTGTTTATGTAAAACAGTGGTGCCCAACCTTCTAGGACATGGGGGTCACATTAGAGTGTCCAATGTCTAAAGAGGGCCATGTCTTAAATAAAAAAGCAACATATCATTAACTTTAGATCAAAAGAAAACATTCAGAGTCCAATGAAGAAATGTTTTTGCAATTGTAGTGCCTTTCATACAATTGTATACTTTCATATAAAAGGTGAGTACTTATCCCAGCTTTGCTTTGCTGATGATATAGCAATAATATCAGAATCAGTTGTAGCACAAAATATGCTCCAAGAGTTAGACACAGAAAGTTGAAATATCGGCCTGAAGATTAATATGTAAAAAACAAAATATATATGGAGTGCTTTCACAAATGTCATATATATGAGATGTAGAAACAAGATAGTAGTAGTAGAAGAAGAAGAAGAAGGTGACTTATATGTATACCTTGGGCAAGAGGTTCACCTAAGGAATGATCCAACAAAAGAAATTTTGAGAAGAAGGCAAGCAGCATGGGCAAGCAGCATGGGCAGCTTTTAACAGCATAAAACAGGGGTTTGCAACCTACAGCCTGTGGGTCGGATCTGGCCTGCAGCACCAAATAATGTGGCCCCAGCCACTGCCACCACCACTGCCGGAATCAGCCACAGACTAGTTTACAACAGCCATAAATGAGTCCACCGCCGTCATATATGGTTTTGTGGAGAGAGGTGAGTGCTGGCACTCTCTTTCGTTGTGCCTGCGTGTGCATTTAGATTCACATGAGCTCCCTTGACAGGCAGAAGGTGAAGTAACAGGTGCTTTGTCAAAGCACTGCTTGCTTAATCTATCTGTATCAGTTCAAAGCAATCACACACTCTGAACTGAAGTGAAAGGATTTGTTTTTTTTTTTAAAGTAGAAGAATCTCTGTTGGGAGGGAAAACTATGGATTTGGGCTGTGAATCTCAAGGCTGATTTGTATTTTCCATTGTGTCATGTGGTCAATAAGAAAAATGTGAATCAGCCCACATCCAACCTGTGATATTCCCCACATTTTTCCATATAGTTGAACGCTTATAAACACTCATGTAACTCTTTACACTTTGATTTACATCCATACATTCCAGAATAAGATGTGCATTTCCTAAGACTTCAGAACACAAAAATTAATGCAGTCTTTTCCTTTTACTGACATAGAACAGCATATAACAACATTACTATGTTTCTTCAGTTTTAATCATAAAAATATAATAGCTGTATGTTATTTTTGAAGTTGTAGGAAAGCATACATAAACGTATTTATGTTAGCTGAACTCTTATTAGTGTGACTGGGATATAATTTAACTGAGCTGGAATGTGATTTAAACTTGTAATAAATCAAATATATGAGGATGATCATTTTTCAATAACATCCAAACAAAAAGTGGAGCAAATAATCTATGTACTCATATACTGTTCTTCAGTTAAAGCTCAGAAACAATTAACTACATATAGCTGGTAACTAGTACCTTAATTTCCCCCCAGTTAGTAAGATATAGCTGGCTCAATAAAGGAAGGCATGTCCTTGAGTTTAGAAGACCTGACAGGAGCTTGTAGGTTATTCATTCAGACAGTTATCATAAGCCAGAAACAACTTGATGGGAGAAAACAAGAACAGAATATAGCCAATGGTGGGCTCAATTTTTTTTTTTACTACCACACTGTGGGCATGGTATGGTGGGTGTGGCCAGGGGTAAAGCCCTGTGTTGCACTCGAATTAGGACTACTTTATTTCAAAACTTGGATGGATGGGGCCAGCCAGAATTTCTGCTACCGGTTCTGGCAAACTGGTGTGAACCTGCTGATGCCCACCATTGGATATAGCTAAGGGCAATTCATGCACCGAGTGGTGTCCCAAAGGGTATCACACTGTCTGTGGATATACAGGGTGGCCCATAAGTCCCTACCCAGCCCGTACGTCCCTACCCGTCCTCTCCGTGGGCATGCGCCCCGCCCCTCTGCCTAGCAATCCAATGGGAGTGCTTCCTCCCTCTTCCCAGCCCAGAGTTTGCCCTTTAAATGGACTTCAATTCCCAGAAGCTCAAGCTCTGCTCAAGGCCACAGATTCCCCACCCCTGCAGGTTCCCTAACCCATGTGCAGCCAGAAACAGTCAGGATTCTGGGGAATGCACTATAACTACAGGGTGGCCCAGCAGTCCAATGGGAGCACTTCCTCCCCCCCCCCAGCAGAGCCCTACTCTCTTTGTGGCCACGTAGGGATTAACTGGCCACCCTGTAGTTACAGTGCATTCCCCGGAATTCTGTATGTTTCTGGATGCACATGGGATATACTGCAGAGGTGGGAAAGGTCTCCCCCTTGAGGGGAGACCTGAGCTTCCGGGAATTGAAGTCCAGATACAGTTGGAGGCCCAAGGTTGAGAAACCCTGTCCCAGAGGAAATAGGCTAGTCCTCCAGGTGTTCTGGAATTTCAATTCCAGAAAGCCCAAACTTTCCTCAAGGCCACAGATTCCCCACCCTGGGATAGACCATGTACAGTTTCAGTTTTCCGGTCATCTGACAGGAAAGAAGGTGTTCACCAACTCCTTACAAAGGTGGAAAGCTCAGGTGCATCCAATGGAGCATTCTTGCATAAGGTTAAGGAACAAAAGCAGACAGTACTTTACCCATGGAGTCATTATGGTCTGCATTTGCAAACAGGATTCTGCTTGGGGGTTAACTTAACTTCTTTTGTCTTCTAAGTGTCTCTCTGAGGTTAGTTTTTAGTTATGTGCTTGTGTCCTCACTAAATGGTGGAGAAGAATAGCATGTAAAGTAGTTCAGGTTCTGTCTTGAGATATGCTCTGTGCTGCTGCCTCATGCTATGTTAGAAAAAGTACAAGCTAAGACAGGGACAAATTTAATGGGAGGAGCTCCTGTTTTTGTTTCACAGGTCATTAGTATTAGGTAGTGCACTTTGCAAAGTAACTAGAGTAACTATTGGTTACTTATGAGAAATTGTGATTGAAGAGTTACTTTAAAACAGTGTAACTAAACTGATTTTTTTGGAATAGTAGCCATGTTAGTCTGTGTTTCAGGCATATCAGAAAACAAAAACATTGCAGCATTTTAAAGACAGTACATAGCAGTTAATCTTTAAAGTGCTGCATTTTTTTTTTCATTTTCTGATATGCCTGTAACTAAATTAGTAACTTTGGAACTATAACTAACCAATACATTGGAAGAATGACTTTAAGTGTTTAGTTTGACAAAATAGCTGTCCAAGATCTGGTGTTTCTTTTTTTATAAAGGGAGTGTGTGTGTGTGTGTGTGTGTGTGTGTGTGTGTGTGTGTGCACATGCGTGCACAGATTATGGCAAGAAAACCAACACCCTTAGAATTGTCAAGCAGTCACCTGACAATAATGATGACTATAGTTAATTGCATGCCATGAAGTTAAATCTTTCCAGGTTTTCTAGGTAGAGAATACACAGAAATGGTTTACCATTCCCTTTTTTGGGGGAGCATCCTATGATTATGCTGCTTGCCCTTGGGCTAGCTCTTCTCCCAGGAGGCACACTGCAGAATTAGACTTCCAATCTCTGGTTCTGCAGCCAGATACCTAAACCACTTGCCATCCAACCACCTTACCAACACTCATTTCTGTGTCTTCTTAAAAGCTTTCACTTATAATTATTGGACCTGCAGAAGACATTGACCTGCCGCCTACAACGCATAGTAGTAAATAGATTTAAAAGATTATTAAGGAGGTCTAATCCCTTCATTCTCAGACTTTCCATGTCAGCAAATAATTGTTGAAAAAAAGAATTAAAACTACCAACCAAAGGCATAGCATAATGTTTCAATCCGCAATGTTTTACCAGCAGGCAGGCAACTGATGTGCACAGGCTCTGAGGATAAGCAGAAAACCAAAGAAAATTTTGTTGAAGCAGATGAAATGTATGAGTTGTTTTGTAT
The DNA here is from genome assembly GCA_035047305.1 of Bradypodion pumilum. Lineage (NCBI taxonomy): Eukaryota > Metazoa > Chordata > Lepidosauria > Squamata > Chamaeleonidae > Bradypodion > Bradypodion pumilum. The sequence goes on from JAWDJD010000001.1 coordinate 200,546,012, forward strand.
TAACCTTCATTCAATTTGTTGGCAAAAGTTATTCTTAGGCTGCCGAGATAAATCCTCCAGCTTCCTTCTTCAATACTCCTGCTCTCAACCGGTTCCATGTCAGCTTTTGGTCAGCCTTTCCTTCTGTGTTTTTTCAAATATTAACCATGCATAGGCTTCTTTTTCCAGTTTGCAGCTTAACCTTCAGTCCTATCCTTTCTGTACTCAACTTTTTTCTCTGCTCTTTTCAAAAGACCTCTTTTATGAACTTCCTTAAGCATAGGCTCTTCACTTTTCCTATTGTAATAATTCAGGCATTGCTTCAGTTTCACCTGTAGGAGTCCTCTGCCACCCTCATCTCTTGGTAAGTACAAACAATCAATGTCACTGTTTGGGTGCAGGGTATAATGCATGGTCATTGGCTTGCTTGCGGTTTCCAAATCCCTTCTTCTGGGGATATTGTGGGGCTGTGCAGCTTGCCCAAGGCTACACAAACTGGCTTGTCTACTGGTAGGTACAGTTGGGAACTGAAGTCCCAACATGTGGCTCCTTAGACAGGGGCTAAACCTTAGCTAACCAATTATATAAACATTTAAATATAATTTATTTCAGTAGGAAAGATTACACTGTTGCTTTATATTCAAATCAAAACAAAGGCCCTTAACAGTTTAGTTAAATTAAGCCTTACAGTTTCCGTGATTGTAGGCAAGTGGTAGACTTGTCCTAAAGGGCAAGTTTAAAAAAAAACTTTTCTAACAAAAAGATCCAGTTGAAACGAAAACATAAAATAGATCTCAATGGCTGTGAGAATTATTACAAAAATCCACAGTTAAAACATTTTTTGGAAATAAAATATAAGGGGTATAATGTTTTGTGCTCCATCTTCTTTTTCGATAAAACCTACCATTGATTTAAAAAATACTAAGATCTGGATCAGGATCAAACATACTCAAAGAAAGCTCACACGTAGAATTACTGGAAAATATGAACCATAACCATTAAGCATGACTTCTGCAAGTTTTAAAACACCATGCCTTTATTAAGGTCTATGTTCTCCACCAAAAATAGCATAGTTACACCCTAGTCCAGGGGTGCCCAAATGTTTTGAGCCATGGGCCAGTCATGTGGTTCAGTGGGCCGGTCACATGGTTCCTCCCACCGGAAGTGGAAGTAAAATGTGCTTTGCAATCTGTTTTGCAACAGGATGAGATAGATTTTTAGGCTGCCATTTTCTCTGCTTAAACCAGGAGTGCCCAAACTATGACCCGTGGGCCGGATCGGAGCCCCAACACCAATTCATACAGCCCATGTTGCCCTTGCTGCTCCTGGAAGAGGTAGTAAAATGTGCCAGTATGTAAGGCCAATGTGGGCCAGATGAATTGGTGTTGGGGGCCGGATCCAGCCCACAGGCCATAGATTGGGCACCCCTGCCCTAGTCTTTCAAGTCAGCAACACACCACTATGAAAAATACAAATACAGTACCTGTACAAATATTATGTGTTGTCTTACCAATACCACTATAGCCTTTCAGGGGGAAGCCAACACAGGCCACTGTTTCTTTTCAGAGTTAACATTAAGGGGCTCCAAGAATTTTCTGTTATGCAGCAACATTAAAATGCCATAAGGAAATAAATGCCTTTGCTTCCTGGGCCAAGAATAGGAGTTGGGCTACAGAGGGGAGGAGATCTCTGCTGGCAAGATTGCCACCAAAGAAAATAACATCAAAGAACTCACACCTCTTGAAAGGCTACTTTGGGGGCACAATGATGGGGGGAGGATCCTTTTTTCCATCCAAGTGAGGGCAGCTGGGCCAGCTGTGTTTGTTTGCTCAGTTGCTTCCCTGATTTTGTTTATTGTCAGAGAGCTGAGAAAGCTCTGATGGTGAAGACATGTGTTTCTAAAAGAGGCAGCCTGGTGAAGAAGACCGTTGAGTAGTAGCCACTGGAACGTAGAAGGTAAGCATGGAGATGAAGTGGGAGAGAGAATTACATTATCGCAGGGCAGGAAAAAAGCAACAGTTGTCCATTCCCCTGAACTGTCCCACAAATCCAAATAGCCTGGATACCTTTGGAAAACTGCTTCTTGGGCCAAAAAATGTTGCTGTGGAATGCCACACACACACACACACACACACACACACACACACACACACACACACACACACACACACACACACACACACACACACACACACACACACACCTGTATGTAGAGACATGGGTAGATGAAGCTGGGAGTGTGGTGGACAAATCACTTTCAGCTCTGCCAGCCTGAACTTTCTGTACACACAATTTGTGCAGAAAGAGGAGTTGCAGTCATCTGTCATGATCTCAGCCTTTTCACGAGAGGACCCATGGCCTCAGCTTGCTGATTTGAGTGTATATATCAGGGATTCTCAACCTGCGGCCCATGGGACTGATGCGGCCCACAGTGCCATTTCATGTGCCCACCCCCTCCACCACACCAGGAACTGCCATGTGGTGAAGGAAGAGTAAAATGGCCATCTGGCCCCCGAAGCTGTCTGAGGGAGCATGACTCAGCCCCCATCTTAAAAAGGTTGAGAACTCCTGGTATACATTTTATGGCAAGTGCTTAGGGCAGAAAAGACAGATGAGTTGGTGTGTACTACACAACATTTCCCCCATTCTGAGCTAGCTCATTTGGATGTTGCCAGAAGTTGCCTTGGTTTCTAGTACAAGATGGCTTCAGAATCTATACCTTGTTCAGGAATGGCTTATGACTTCATGAACTCTATAATGACAGTGGCATCCATCCCACTTGATGTTTGATCCCCCTTGTGTTGCAGCCATGCCCATTTGGGGAGATGCCTCATCCAGGGGTGCCCAAACTACAGCCTGGGGCCAGATCTGGCCCCCAATGCCAATTCATCAGGCCCACAAAGCCCTCATTGTTCCTGGAAGCAGAAGTAAAATACACAAGGAGGGCTTTGCGGGGTGGATGAATTGGCATCAGGGGCCAGATCCAGCCCTCAGGTCATGGCATCAGAGGCCAGATCCAGCCCCCAGGCCATGGCAACCCACCTGAACCACATGACCAGCCCACAGCCTGAAAGGTTTGGGCACCCCTGGCCTAATCTGTCAACACTGATACACATCGTAGTCCTATTCCAGTGGGATAAAATAGGCACACCCACCCACCGGCTCCTGGAGGAGAAACAGCTGTGCCCAGCGCCCCTCCCCTTGGCCATCAGGCGGGGAGTTTAAAGGCACTGGAGGCGCCAGAGCTGCTGCTGCTGCCGCCAAACTGGGACTGCTGCCTGAGCCACTCCCGGAGCCCTTGCCACTGGCTCGGGGAGGAGAAACAGCTGAGCCCAGCGCTCCTCCCTTGGCTGTTGGGCGGGGAGTTTAAAAGGCGCTGGAGGCACCAGAGCTGCTGCTGCCACCGCCAAACTGGGACTGCTGCCTGAGCCACTCCCAGAGCCCTTGCCACCGGCTCCGGGAGGAGAAACAGCTGCACCCAGCACCCCTCCCCTTGGCCTTTGGGCAGAGAGTTTAAAAGGCGCTGGAGGCGCCAGAGCTGCTGCTGCTGCCGCCAAACTGGGACTGCTGCCTGAGCCACTCCCGGAGCCCTTGCCACCGGCTCTGGGAGGAGAAACAGCTGCACCCAGCACCCCTCCCCTTGGCCGTCGGGCGGGGAGTTTAAAAGGCGCTGGAGGTGCCAGAGCTGCTGCTGCCGCCGCCAAACTGGGGCTGCTGCCTGAGCCACTCCCAGAGCCCTTGCCACCGGCTCCGGGAGGAGAAACAGCTGCACCCAGCACAACTCCCCTTGGCCATCGGGCGGAGAGTTTAAAAGACGCTGGAGGCACCAGAGCTGCTGCTGCTGCCACTACCGCCTCAGCAGTTTTTGGCAGGCAGGGCCCGCAGTGAAGATGCCGAACATCACCACCGCTGCACCTTGGGCCCACCTTTCATCACTCGCCTCCGGCCAGGACTTTAAAAAGGCTGTGTGAGGCACTAGAACTTTCATTTTTGTATTTTTATCTGCTGGGGGGGGGGGCGGGTAGGATTGAGTGTGTGTGACAGTTGATGTTGTTAGTGTGGCTGCAGTGCAGTCACACTTTATATTGCCTATATTGTGTTTTTATATTATTGTATTTTGTAACTGAGAATTGCCACTTTGTGGAAATTTCTATTGTACCTGTAATTTATTTGTGTTTCTGGGTTTACATTGTATCTTTACTATTTGTTTGGGACCAGATCGTCCTCTTCTTTGGCTTTGTTAGAGACGTATGAGCTATGGGGTTATGTTTTAGGGACATTAGTAGTTGAGGGATCGTGTTTATGTTTGAGTCTGTATTAAACGCGGTAATGTTGTATTGTTAACATTGTAGGAATTGCCATTTTGTAGAGAATTCTAGTGTAATTTATTCGTATTACCTGTATTGTACTTACTGTTGGTTTTGTTTATATTTTGACTGTATATTGTGTTTTTGATTATGTTGTAATGCCGGCCAGAGTCGGCCATGTGCTGAGAGGGGCGGGGTACAAATTAAAATTAAAATTATTATTAAAATTATTATTAAAATTATTATTAAAATTATTATTATTATTATTATTATTATTATTATTATTATTATTATTATTATTATTATTATTATTATTATTATTATTATTATTATTATTATTATTATACTGGTGAAATATAGAACAATCTCTCTCTCTCTCTCTCTCTCTCTCTCACACACACACACAATTGGGATGGGGTCTGAAACACCACATAAAAACTGGCATCTCATCATGGTTAAATACCTCCTGGTTCATGAAGGTTATTTATTTATACTTATTTAAATCATTTTATACCATGCTTCATCGGGGGGGGGGGGGGCTCCTGGAGCAGTGCACACACACTCAGTGAAAACTGATCAGTCTGAATAGATATGACACAAAAGCTAAAAAGGGTAAGGAGGAAATGGGGAAAGCAAAAAGTCTTGCAGCAATACTGGTGAATGGACCTGCTTCCCACCTCATCACCCTTGGTTGCAGCTTGTGAAAATGGCTTCTGTTGGCACTAGGGGGAAACAACACAAATATTGTATGAATTCATTCAGTGCTATACTGTCAGAGTGTGTTACTTCCTTTACACATGCCCCTGACACATTTGACTATGGCTGCTCATGGAGAGTTAAAAGAAATACCTTGTCTTTGAACATACACACATACAGACAGAATGTGTTCTTTGACTCATGCCAAGTCCCATGCTGTTTGGTCATGTGGATTCAACAAGATAACAGACTCAATTCTCCATGGTCTCTACCATATGAGATAACACAGAGATGGAATTCTCGAAGCACCTCCCATTTATCCCATCCTCTGAGTTTTTCTAAGGGCCAATACATGTGACCACAGCAATTTGTTAGTGAGTTATTTGCATTGCTTCTAGTTTATAGGGCTTCTGATTCAATTGCCACAAGTGAAAGCTGCAGTTTTGCTCCTGATGGCTCAACACATAATTGGGCACTGAACAAGTCAGATGACCTGACTCCAGTGAACTAGAGGAAAACAGTACAACATGGGGGTGGGGGACCACAGCAATCAAACATTCTTATTCTAACATACGAGTATGAATAATTCTTCCTAAATATTCCATCCTCATCTTGACATACTGAGATAGCCTGTTGAACATTTGATCCCCTCATTGAAATATCTTGTCTCCAGTGCAAGAGTGAGTTAAGGAGCTTTTATTCCTGCTTAAATTTTTTTGCACATATTGTTTCCTTCAAAACCAGAGTCTTTACCCTTTGTGAAGAAAAGCATACGTTCAACAAACACAAAAGTGCTGGCTGATGGATTTTAAAAAAACAGTCCATCTAAAACTTCTAGTTTTAGATATTGATGAAACATGGCAGTAGCTTAGCTACATACTTTGCGTAACTTGTGTGGTTTGAATAATTTATTTGGGGGGGGGTTCTTTTGTATCTTTTGTTAGCAGATTGTGATACAAAAAATACAACAGCACAGAAGTGGCAAGAATCAATTCAGTCTCATTAGTCCCCACTAACTAGCGCTTTGTATGATAAAATCACTCTAATACATTTAAAGTAGAAAAAATATATGTATACTCACAGTATCCATCTATAATTACAGTCAGAAGGGAGAGAGAGAAAAAGGCAGTGGTGTAGGGTGGGGAAATCTCCAGCATGTGAGAGATCTTCCATGCTTGCTGCTTGGAGGTCAGAAGAAGAAGCGAGGCTATCTACCAAAAAAAAAATGGAGACAGGAATAAACACATGCCTCAAATGCCAGAGATGGGGAAAATAACTTTATTGATCAAGGACAATCACTTTAGACTCTGGATCCCCCTCCCATTGATATCCAGTGTTAGTGTATGCATGATTGTATTATCCCAACATAGTTTGCACAAATATTCTTGACAATGGAAAAATACTTCTAGAGTCTGACAAAATATATTTTGTTCCCTCATGGACAATGCAAATAAAATTTTGCATTCTAGAAAAACCAAATATTTGGTCTTTCTAAAACCATAATCCAGATATAGGACAAAGATTGGATTGCCAGCTAAACCTGCCATCCGCTACATGTTTCTGCATCTGGTAAGATATGTAATACAGAAAAGATAGTATCACTCAGCCTCCTTAAGTGGCATTTAAAGGAGAGAAATTAGGAAATTTTCATTTTGATATTGTGAGATTATAAATGTCAAGTTGGTATTAGACATTTTGGGGAAGTAAAGGCAGGTGCAAAGTTGAGCCAAATACAAATAACATTTGATTTGTAACTGATACTAAAATCTCTGCTCTCTAAAGTTTGTTTTTTTAAGGTTATGAAACACATGGCACAATGTTGTTTTTGCAAGCTGTTTTATTTGTCCATGGCATTTCTGCTTTGCATCTAGTTTCTCTGTTTTGCTCATTTCATTATGCAGTGGACCATTTTAATTTCTCTCATTTATCTGAATTTATCAATGTAAATGACTGGATTTTTTCATCACTGTAAAAACACAAGAAACATTCAAGCCCTATTTATATATGCATTTTCAGAACACTAATAAAATAGTTGATGACAACCCATCCCCAGTTTGCTAAGTACTGTATTGCTTTGACTAGTTAATTCATTGCTCTTTATAGATTTGTAAATTCTAGGAGAGATCTGTAGCTATTTTATGTTGATTTGACTTTTAACATGAAATTTGATGGGATCAGATATTTCTTTTTTAATGATAGAAAACGCAACAATTCTCCTTTAGATTTTTAATTTTTTTTGTAACAACATACTTATGGCAGATTCAGCATTCACTTATATGTGTCAAAATATATGCTGCTAAGAAGGATCTTAATAATCCAAACCTAGATATAATTATCATTTTAAGCATTGAATAAGATACAATACATACGCATTTAGTAACAGAATTCAAGGAGCACCTGCTGGTATACGAAATGTGGTTAAATTTACATAAGTCATAGTGTGCAAGAAAGGAGGGGTACCCTTTATGCTTATTTCTATTAAAACTTTACCAGTTATCATCACAAGACTTTCCAGAGTATACAAGGATTTCAGATTGCAGAGATAATATATAAGAATCAGATTGGATGCTCCTGAAGTGCAATTTAATCATAAGTGTTGTTAGTGGGTTTTCAAAAATACTTGGGGTCATGGTGGTGTTGTGTTCTGTAAAGCTGTGCCTTTAACAATGTACCTTAGCCATGTGGTAACAATGTAACCTTTCTGTGTGCAACATGATAACCTTCAGCTGTATCAATGTAAACCTGATAAGGGGACGCGAGCTAGTGACCACTAGATGGCAACAGCGAGCATCCGGCTCTCATGGCTCAGATTCACCTGGATCAGCAGCGCGGGAAGATTCCCGGCACCTCCTCACCTGGACAAGAAGGGCGTGACCTTCTATGACGTCACGCAGGCAGCAACCAATAGTCTGTCGATGAGCCACTTTCAAATGTATAGCCAGCTGTATATATTGAGCTACCCATCCGCCATTACCACATGTTCCTCCGGATCATCATGCAATAAACCTGTGTTAAGCCAACCCTTCGGCTGTTTCATTGTCTTTGGTCCCTTACACTAAATTGGCGACGAAGGTGGGATCATGGCAGCCCACGGGACCAAGACATGCGCCGGTTTCGAAATCAGGAAACCGGGCGACTGGGAGATCTTCGAAATGGACTTCCAGGCAGCACTGATTGAGTCCGAAGTCACGGAAGAGGCAAAGAAAAGGGCCATCTTCACCAGGATGCTCGGACAAGAAACCAAAAGGACCTTGGTGGACCTGATCGCACCGAGGAGGGTGAGCGAATTCAAGGCCAAGGAACTCATGCAGATGCTGCGTGAGCACGTCCGGCCCGCCACGGCGATGTTTCCCGCTCGGAGCGTGTTCTGGAGGCGAGTCCAAGCGCCCGGGGAGACGGTCGCCGCATTCGTGGCGGCCCTGCGGCTGGCGGCCGGCCCGTGCAAATGGGAGAACACCGAAATCACCCTCCGGGACTGCGTGCTGTGCGGCCTGAACGACGCCGAAACCCAGCGCACGTTAATGAACCAAGAGCCGCCTCCCACATTGCAGGAGGTCATCAGGGCGGCACAGGCCACGGAAGCTACAAAGGCTGGGGTCCAAGAACTCCAGGACTGGCGGCCGAGGTCAAGCAAGGCAGAGACTCCGGTGCATGCGGCCCGGCGAGCTTCGAGGTCGTCCACGGAGAGCAGCGACGAAGAGGACGTCCGGAGGTTCCGGAAAGAGAGCCGGTGGTGCGACGGCTGTGGAGCGGCCCACGACCGCGTAAAATGCCCGTTTCGGAAGGCCGAGTGTCACAACTGTGGCCGCCGCGGGCACATCGCCAAGGTGTGCAGGAAGAGGCGCGAGACCCGGAGAAGCTCGGCAGACCGTTCCGCGGGACAAGACCGCTCAACGAGACCCAAGGACGGCGCTCAGGCCACGCGGAAGCAGGACGGCGTGGGCCGCATCTCCGACGGCAGCGAGGACGACGCCCCAGTATTCAGCGTGTCCGTAGGACACCCCCGCTACTTTGTTGAGGTACTAGTTCAAGGGGTTCCCATTAGCATGGAAATTGACTCGGGGTCCTCATATTCAATCATTTCCCAGAGGGAGTTTTTGAGAATTGCCCCCCACAGGCGACCCAAGCTCAAAGCGTTGAGGTCCACACTACGGGACGTGCAAGGGAACAGCATTCCAGTGTTGGGGGTTGGAGAATTTCAGGTTAAATTCAAGAAGCACGCCGCGTCCCTTCCTCTAGTCGTGCTTAAAGGGGGAGATTGCAGCCTCCTCGGGACTCAATGGTTCCAGCCCCTGGGGTTGTTCATTGGGGGGGTGCACGCCGTTGGGATGCACGCCGTTGGGACTGACCCGATTCAGGAGGTGTGCGAGGCGCACCCCGAAGTTTTCAAAAAGGGACTGGGGAAATTCAAGGGGCCCCCAGTGACTTTCGACCTGGACCCAGAGGTCCGCCCAATTCGACTCAAACCACGCCGGGTGCCGTTCGCACTCAAGGACAAGATAGAGGCGGAACTGGACAAATTGGTGGGCCAGGGAATCCTTGTGCCTGTTGATTCTGCGGAGTGGGAAACTCCAATTGTAACCGCACTGAAGGCCAATGGGGAGGTCCGCATATGCGCCGATTACAAGTGCACCATCAACAAGGCGATCCACCCGAATGCTTTTCCGGTGCCGGTAGTCAGCCATCTGCTGGCCAGGTTACACGGGGGAAAGTGTTTCGCTAAGCTCGACTTAGCACAGGCCTACCAGCAGCTTACGGTGTCCCCTGCCGCAGCTGCTGCGCAGACCATAGTCACCCATAAGGGGGCATTCCAGGTGACGCGCCTTCAGTTCGGCGTGAATTCGGCGCCTGGAATTTTCCAATCACTCGTGGAACACCTCCTGAAGGGGCTACAGGGGGTGTTGCCTTATTTTGATGACGTGTTAATAACGGGGGGGAGTCGGGTCGAATTGGCCAAGAGGTTGGGGAAGGTCCTGACAATATTCGAAAAAGCGGGGTTGAGACTGCGAAAGGACAAATGCGTCTTCTTCGCGACCGAGGTTGAGTTCCTAGGGTTTTGTGTGACTCCTGAGGGGATAAAACCATCCAAATCCAAGGTGGCCGCCATTAAGAAAGCCCCCCGCCCCACCTCCAAGCCCGAGCTGCAGTCGTTCCTAGGGCTGCTCAACTTTTACCACTCCTTCCTCCCCCGGAAGGCAGCAGTAGCTGAACCGCTACACAAACTGCTTAAAAAAGACCAGACATGGAAGTGGGGCGAGGACCAAGAAAGGGCGTTTAGCGAACTAAAAAGTCTCCTAGCGTCTGATGCCATACTGACCCATTTCAACCCCAAACGCCCGGTAGTCCTGACCTGTGATGCATCCCCGGTGGGGGTGGGGGCGGTGCAGTGCCATGTGCTGGAAGACGGAAGGGAGGCCCCGATAGCATTCTACTCCAGGTCCCTGTCCCAAGCGGAGAGAAATTACGCACAGACAGACAGGGAGGCACTAGCAAAAGTTGCGGGGACGAAAAAATTTCACGATTTTTTGTATGGCCGCCCCTTCACCATTGTAACGGACCACAAGCCCCTGCTAGGCATTTTTACCGCAGATAAGCCCACGCCACAGATCCTGTCCCCGAGGATGCTCAGGTGGGCCATTTTTCTCAACGCGTACCAGCACGCGTTGGTCTACCGGCCCGGGAAAGAGATCAGCCATGCGGACACTCTATCAAGGTCTCCCCTCCCCCTGACGCCCAGCCAGGTGAGCAAGGGGGAGCGAGACCATCAGGTTCTTATGATAGAGGTGCTGGATTCGCCCCCCGTAATGCCCGCCGACATTGCCAAAGCGACAGAGAAGGACAAGACGTTAGCGGCAGTTAGCTCCTGGGTGCAGAAAGGGTGGCCGGCATCCTCCCCAGCGGAGGAGTTCGCCCCATTTTTCAGGAAAAAGTTAGAGCTGTCCCTAGAGAGGGGGTGCCTCTTGTGGGGGCAGCGGGTGGTGATTCCCACTTCCCTTCGGCCGCGGGTGCTCAAACTGCTGCACGTCAGCCACCCCGGCATCGTGCGATCCAAGGCGCTGGCCCGGAGTTACTTCTGGTGGCCCCAGTTGGACGCCGACATCGAGCACATGGTCAACACTTGTGAAAGTTGCCAATGCTGCAGACCAGAGGAGGCCCGCCTTCCCCACAGGGAATGGGACACGGCTAAGGGGCCGTGGCCCCGGGTGCACGTTGATTTCGCGGGCCCGTTCAGAGGCACCCTGTTCCTTCTTGTAGTGGACGCCTTCTCCAAGTGGTTGGAGGTTATCCCAGTCACGAGCACCTCCTCGGCCCAGACCATTAAGCATTTGCGGAGGCTCTTTTCCATGTTCGGCATACCCGACACATTAATTAGCGACAACGCTAGTTGTTTCACGTCCTCCGAGTTTAGGGCATTCATGGAGATTAACGCCGTTTGGCATATCACCTCCGCCCCGTTTCACCCGGCCACCAATGGCCAAGTAGAGCGCCTCGTCCGCACCACGAAGGACGCGTTGCAGCGCATGGGCCCCGGGGATCTGAACCTACAAGTGTGTCAGTTTCTGCTAGGGTACAGGGTGACCCCGTTGGCGTCAGGATACTCCCCCGCAGAGCTCCTAATGCGGAGGAAACTGACCACCATCCTTACTAGGCTAGACCCCACGAGGGTAGAGGACAAAGGAAGGAACATTGGGCTAGAGGCCACAAAGAGTTTCAGTGTAGGCGCCCCCGTGCATTGCAGGAATTACGCCAGCACGGGCCCAGCCTGGGTACCGGGCGTAGTTGTGGAGCAAACCGGCCCCGTGTCATACCGCATGGAAACCAGCACAGGGCTACTGTGGAGGCGGCACGTGGACCAGCTCCGACGCAGGGTCCCCGATGAGCAGGGCGCAGACCAAACAGAGAAAAAATCAGCGTTAGGGTTCTCCCCCCCCCCGTTCAGCCCAAGGGGGAGGAAAAGGGGGCCGCGGGTCCCCACCAAGGGGGGAGGAGGATATTCTCATAGATATCCTGGGGGATCTTTCTGAGGAGGAGGAACCCGACCCCATACATATCTCGCGGAATTCCCCCACAAATGCGGATACCCCAACTGAGTTAGAATTTGATTTTCAGAACCGGGGGAGTTTTTCGGATTGGTCCCCCACCCGTCCAAGCGAGAAGAGGGGTTTTTCGTTAGCCCCGATTGCCCCCGGTCTGCCCACAATGGAGTTCTTCCCTTCCCCTAAGGCCGCCAAACCGCGGCAAGCCACTAACGAGTCTCCCTCTCCCATTACAGGACAAGGGACCAGGGAACAAAGAAGCAGTAGCGCCCCCGGGGGGGTCAGCCCTCATCACGGCCCAAACGCACATGCAATAAGCCATCTTGGCTGAGAGACTTCGTCTCATCCTAGGGGGGAGGGATGATGTGTTCTGTAAAGCTGTGCCTTTAACAATGTACCTTAGCCATGTGGTAACAATGTAACCTTTCTGTGTGCAACATGATAACCTTCAGCTGTATCAATGTAAACCTGATAAGGGGACGCGAGCTAGTGACCACTAGATGGCAACAGCGAGCGTCCGGCTCTCATGGCTCAGATTCACCTGGATCAGCAGCGCGGGAAGATTCCCGGCACCTCCTCACCTGGACAAGAAGGGCGTGACCTTCTACGACGTCACGCAGGCAGCAACCAATAGTCTGTCGACGAGCCACTTTCAAATGTATAGCCAGCTGTATATATTGAGCTACCCATCCACCATTACCACATGTTCCTCCGGATCATCATGCAATAAACCTGTGTTAAGCCAACCCTTCGGCTGTTTCATTGTCTTTGGTCCCTTACACTAAAGGTGGCTTAGTGGGAGTTGCAGTGGCTTCGTGGTTAAGACACTGAATTTGACAACTGGAAGGTTGGCAGGTCAGCAATTTGAGAGTCGAGTGCTGCGCGATCAAATGAGCTCCCATCATCTCTCACAGTTACTTGCAGGAGCCAACCTAGCAGTTCAAAAGCAAAAAAAAATGTAAGTAGATATATAGGTACTACTTCTGTAGGAAAGGTAACGCTGTTCTGTGCAGTTTGGTGTCTCATCGTGCCTGACACATGATTGCGGAAACATCTGCAGACACAGAGAAAGCTGGCTCTTTGGTTATAAACGGAGATGAGTACCACCCCCTAGAGTTGGACACGACTGGCTTTCGAGCAAGGGCAACCTTTACCTTTACTTTAAATATGTAAAAGTATACATAAAAACACTTGACTTTCCTGGTCATTAAAGTCCTGAAACCTTACTGGTAATATGCAGCAAGGTATGAGGACTGCCAGCTGAATATCATGGTGAAACATTTCACAAAGGAAATCAGAGAGCCAGGACAGAGAGAATTCACCCAAATCCTATTGGCAAATGTGGCGTTTTTTTGGGCTGTGTGGCCAGAGCGCTCTGCCTTTGTCTCGGTGATCTCTAGCCTGCAACGACACAATCCAGAGATTGCCCCCTTGATAACAATGAGTATTTCTGCTTGCACAAGGGGTTCATGGAATTCTCTGGTAGGGAAAGAGGGACTGTGCATAAAACAGACCATTCTACACATGGTTTGGAAGCAATACCATACTTGAACCTGTGTTAAACTACAGACATATGCACATAGACACATACACTAACAAGGTGCACTGCTTGTTATTGATTAGCTTTCACAGGCCAGTGGGAAAAAATGGGGGGAGCACAACTTTTTTTCCATTCCAATTTGGCTTGTCAAGGCTGACTGAAAGATTGCGCTCCTGAGAGAAACCCCTTTAGAATTCAGATGACCAAAAGAAATGATATAGGGGTAGCCTCCCAGTGTGTGTGTGCGTGTGTGAGAGAGTGAGAGAGCGCACATGTTGGATCATGTCCACGGCACTGGGAAAGGGGCAATCTCTCCCCAGAGCCATGCCATTGGCATTGGCCACGGGGAAGGAAGAATCACCTGGGGCTCTATAGCATGCGGTGTTATGAACTGTACTGAATTTGTATTCTGTTATGAACTGTATTGAACTTGTACTCCGGTATGAACTGTATTGAACTTGTATTGTGTTATGAACTGTACTGAACTTGTATTATACAATGTATTTGTGCTGTACACCGCCTCGAGTCACACGTAGTGTTGAGTGAGGCGGGATAGAAATCTAAAAAATAAATAAATAAATATCCCATTCTCCTGTATTGTTTTCTGGATTGAAATCTCTGTTCCAAGCTGTCAATTTAGAGGAGGAAGACAGCTACGACAGAGGTACCTCTCTCTTCATGGCCCCTACTAACCCTCAGTCACTTTAGGGATAAAAGACAGTTCTCAAGAGAATGGCAATGGAGATACACTATTCCATGCAGCCACCTTTCAGGTTTTTTAATATATATATATATATATATATATATATATATATATATATATATATATATATATATATATATATATATATATATATATATATATATATATATATATATATATATATATATATATATATATATATATATATATATATATATATATATATATATATATATATATATATATATCAGTAAATGCAATCACACATCTGCTCCACTATATGAAATTTGGCCCTGACTTTCTTCTAAATAAGCATGTGGCCTTAAGACATGCTCCCTGCACTCTAAATATCAAGGGGACTTTTTCAGTTGAAAAAAAATGAGGTGCTATTGATATTGCTCTCCAAAGACCAGGGCTGCGTGTGTGTGAAGACCTCTGCAATTCAACTACCACTTCTCTCCAAATGTCTAAGCCAGGGATTCTCAACCTGCTGCCCGTGGGCTGGATGTGGCCTGTGGCACCATTTCATGTGGCCCCACCACCACCTCCACCGCACCAGGAAGTGCCATGTGGTGGAGGAAGGGCAAAATGGCCATCCGGCCCCAAAAGCTGTCTGAGGGAGTGTGGTTTAAGCTAATATCCTATTAAAAGGAACAACCACACAAGCCATTCCTCAGTTCCAACCAGCTCTTATTGGTGTTCCTGGTCTCACATTACTTGCTGGGAAAAGGGTTGAAGAGATTAAAGCAAAGCAATTCCACTTCTACACTGTATATTGCCCCCTAGCACTTAGTGCACTCTCTGGGCAGTTCACAAGTTAGTAAGCATTTTGCCCCCAACATGCTGGGTACTCATTTTACCAGCCTTGAGCCCTGTCAGGGTCAAAATTTCTATAATTATCCTCTAATTCCAAAAGGCAATACATTATGTGTCTCTCCAGGATTTACTCCTTTAGCTTTAACTAAAACAAACTCCCCCCAACTCTCTTTAAAATCATTTTTTAAAAAAAGTGAATCAGTAGGGCTGTTTTCTATTGTGCTGGTGATTCCTCCACCACAAGACAAGCACAGATTTTGATTTCCTGAAATGTTGTGTAGATCCCCAGAATCTCTGATGCCTCTAACATTCTCCCATAAAAAAATCAGAGCCCTAGAGGGCATAAGGGGCCTTTGTCAATTTTTTTTAAAAAATGGGGTGCTATTGATTTGTTGTTGTTGTTCAGTCACACAGTCGATTCCAACTCTTTGTGACCCCATGGACCATTTTTCTCCAGGCACCTCTGTCCTCCACCATCCTCCTCAGCCCACCCAGCTCTGTGCCCATTGCATCTACAATACTGTCTAGCCATCTCATCTTTGGACTCCCCCTTCTTCTCTTGCCTCCCCCTTTCCCAGCATCAAGGCCTTCTCAAGTGAGTCCTCCCTTCTCATTTGATGTCCAAAGTACTTTAGCTTCATCTTCACTATTTGTCCCTCCAAGGAGCAGTCAGGGTTGATTTCTTTTAAGACCAACCTATTTGTTTTCTTTGCTGTCCAGGGGACTCTCAGGACTCTCCTCCAACACCACATCTCAAAGGCATCTATTCTTCTGCGCTCAGCTTTCCTAATGGTCCAGCTCTTGCACCCATACATTACCACCGGGAATACCATTGCTTTGACTATGCTATTGATATTGCTCTCCAAAGTCCAGGGCTGGGTGTGTGTGCAGACCTCTGCAGTTCAACTACCACTTCTCTCTAAATCAGGAGTTCTCAACCCTTTTCAGATGGGGGACAGGTCACACTCCCTCAGAAAGCCTCAGGGGCTGGACAGCCATTTTGCCCTTCCTCCGCCACATGACACTTCCTGGTGTGGTGGTGGTGGTGGTGAGGAGCCACATGAAATGGTACCATGGGCCACATCCATCCCATGGGCTGCAGGTTGAGAATCCCTGCTCTAAATATTTAGGCCAATATCCTATTAAAAGGAGCAATCACACAAGCCATTCCTAAGCTCCAGTCAGCTCCCATTGGAGTCCCTGGTCTCACATTGCTTGCAAGATTTGTTGTACGACTGCTTGTGTGATCAGTTACGTGATGGGGTCTGTCAGAGCAAAGCAATGCTTACATGGGGTGCTCTTCTTCCTTGAAAAGGATGCTGACCTTAGATATCCAATCTGCCGTATTTCATATGTGTCACTGGAAATGACCATTCTGCCCCCCTTTCAAGGACCCTGCCTTGAAGTAAGCAGTTCTTTCTCCTGAATCATCCTCAATATGTCCAGTTCCTTCCAGGCCTTTGAAATAAATGAAACACATAGAGACTGGTGAGTAAAATATGCTTCTATTGATTCACAGGTATACTGGATGAATAAATATCAAAAGAATTTATATTTGACAGTGTGCAATGAATTAACAGGTATATAAAGCAGAGCTTGGAAAATTGTGTGTGACTGCCACAATAATGTTTTATATAATGGAATAGGGATTCTTGGAATCCGAACTGTTGGCATGCAGCTTTTTCTTTGCTACATTTAGAGGCAGAAATTTAAATGAAACAGCATGATCTCTGAGTGAGAGACAGGTAGGTAGTCAATAGTAAGTGTTTCTCTATTGATTAAATTTTCTTTTTTGGCACACATTTTAGTATGTGCTTGCTTGCTACAAAAGGAAATTGAAGTAAGCTATTGTATTTCCTAAGAGCCATTCGTAAGATTTCTACACCAGAAAATGTACTTAGGGTAAGTTAAGACCTGTTTATTACTGGGAGAGCTGTTCTAGAAAGTATGCACTTTATTCTCTGCCACTGAAATGCTTAATTTTGGTCTAATCGTATGCTTAGGAACAGTGGTGGACTGCTCCAGGTTCCCACCGGATCCTGGGAACCGGTAGCGGAAATTCCCCCAGACCACTCCCACTTAGCCAGCCATGCCCACCTCCCTACCCCAGGCCATGGTGTGGTCAGCCAAGTGGGCATGGCCCACAGAGTTAGCCACACCCACAGATTTAGCCATGCCCAGGGAAGGGGTGGTAATTTTTTTGCAATGCATCACTGCTTAGGAGGTCAGGCAATCAGCATACAGTCTTTCCTACCATTTATGACATTGCTGGGTGGTAGAGTTTGCTGTTTCTTTGCATCACATTATTCTTCCTAAACATTTTGTTACCTTATGTTTTATGATTACCATTGCATTTCTCCCAAACCATTAATTCTCTGTACTCCACTCCCTTCTCTCATCTTACAGTAAGTTGTAAAAACTGCACTGATAATTATATACATTTTACATAATGTACACATTTAACCTAATTTACACATCTTCTCCTGAGGAAAACATTTCTACAATTTTTAAAAGTGTGTGTGTGTGTGTGTGTGTGAGTGAGTGAGTGAGTGAGTGAGTGAGTGAGTGAGTGTGACAGACAGAATCAACTTCTTTAATTGTAAAACATATGTATATCTTTGTGTGCTCATTTTTTTTTACCAAAAGGCAATCCTAGAACAAGTACAGACTGGGGTGTGACTGTGTGTGTGTGTTGATCACTGGAAAAAAGCTTATATTAGCAGGTCCACAGTTTGAGACCTGAGTGCTGCACAATGGAGTGAGCTCTTGCCAACCTAGCAAGAAGTTGCAAGTAGATAATTAGGTACCGCATTCCGTGTCTAGTCGTGCCTGCCACAAGACTACAGCAACATCTGCAGATGTAGACAGCACTGGTTCTTTGGCTGTAAACAAACATGAGCACCAAACCCTAGAGTCGGATACGAGTGGCTTTCGAACAAGGGCAATCTTTACCTTTACCTTTTACTGCAATCAATATTATCTCTCACAGAAGATCATGGAAGCATTCCTATCATTCACACTAGATGATAGGTTTTCCTATTTCTTTATCTTGTCTCCCTCTTTGATCACAGATACTTCCTTTCCCTCCTTCTGTTCATTCCCAGTCGTCATACATGGGCGTGTGTCCTTTCCATTTTTTTGTTTTGTTCAATAAGTGATGTAGTAAAAAATTGAGAGGAGGAGGGGAGCCAGGCGAGCGGCGAAGAGGCCAGCCACCGCCGCCGCTGGGCAGCCACCCCTAGCCGGGGGGGTGGAGAGGAGAAGGAGAGCCGGGCGAGCGGTGAAGAGGCCAGGAGAAGACCAACTGACAGAAGGGAAGAGGGCAGAGGAGGAAAAGCAAGGGGCGAGACTCAGAGTCCCAGGAGGAGGATAAGTAGCTGATATGCAAATATAGAAGAATTAATATAGCAACTGACATAGAGACTTTATACTGACTAAACATAAAAACTGACATAGAGACTGTGTTTTAAAGTGTGATAATATGCATGATAATATGTTGTGTTAAATGTTTTGAACTTTAAAAACTGTGATAAAACGTATGAGGAGAGAAAAATGGCGTAGACACCGGCAAACCACACCACAAATCTTGCCAAGAGAACCCTATTGACCAAAACAAAAGGCAAAAACAAAAGGGCAGGCAAGGTGATACAGGATGCTTAACACCACAGAGTGGAGGAAGGGGAGGGACAGGAAAGGGGGAGGGGAAATGCAATGCTGCAAGGAGCAATACTGCATAGGGACATGGAATGTGAGATCAATGAACCAAGGTAAACTGGAAGTGGTAAAAAATGAGATGGAAAGAATAAGCATTGACATCTTAGGCATCAGTGAGCTCAAATGGACAGGGATGGGGGAATTCAGCTCTGGAAACCATCATATCTACTACTGTGGGCAAGAAAACCTTAGAAGAAATGGAGTAGCCATAATTGTCAATAAAAGAGTGAGAAAAGCAGTAATGGGATACAACCTTAAAAATGACAGAATGATGTCAGTCAGAATTCAAGGCAAACCTTTCAATGTCACTGTGATCCACATATACGCGCCAACCACTGGTGCAGATGAAGCCACAATGGACCAGTTCTATGAGGACTTACAACACCTCATAGAACAGACACCAAGAAATGATGTCCAAATTATATTAGGAGACTGGAAAGCCAAAGTAGGAAATCAAAAAGTGGAGGGAATAACAGGCAAATTTGGTCTTGGAATACAGAATGAAGCAGGGCAAAGATTGATAGAGTTCTGCCAAGAGAATGCACTAGTCATAGCAAACACTCTCTTCCAGCAACACAAGAGGCGACTTTACACATGGACATCACCAGATGGCCAACACCGAAACCAAATTGACTACATACTCTGCAGCCGAAGATGGAGAACCTCCATACAGTCAGCAAAAACAAGACCTGGAGCAGACTGTGGCTCAGATCACAACCTATTGATTGCAAAATTCAGGCTTAGACTAAAGAAAATAGGGAAAACACGGAGACCAGAAAGATATCACCTAGACAGCATCCCTAAAGAATACGCGGTGGAGGTGATGAACAGATTCAATGGCTTAGACTCGGTAGACAGAGTACCAGAAGAATTATGGACGGAGATGAGGGACATCATGCAGGAAGCAGCAAAGAAAACCATACCAAAAGAAAAGAAGAGTAAGAAAGCAAAGTGGTTGTCTGATGAGGCTCTTAAAATAGCAGAGGAAAGAAGGAACGCCAAAGTCAAAGGAGAAAGGAAAAAATACAATCATTTGAACACAGAATTTCAAAGAAAAGCAAGGAGAGATAAGGAGAACTACCTAAAAGAACAGTGCAAAGAAATGGAGGAAAACAACAAAAGAGGCAGAACCAGAGATCTTTTCAAAAAAATCGGGGAAATCAAGGGAACATTTAAAGCAAAAATGACCATGATAAAGGACAAAGACGGAAAGGAGCTAGCTGATGCAGAAGAAATTAAGAAAAGATGGAAAGAATACACAGAGGAACTTTACAAAAAGGACCTCAACACTCCTGTTAATCACAATGAAGAAGAAATTGAACTTGAGCCAGACATCCTGGAGAGCGAAGTCATAAAGGCCCTAAAGAGCACTGCAAACAACAAAGCTAGTGGAGATGATGGTATCCCAGTTGAATTTTTCAAAGCGCTAAAAGATGATGGCATCAAATTACTGCATTCAATATGCCAGCAGATTTGGAAAACAAAACAGTGGCCACAGGATTGGAAAAGATCAGTATACGTCCCAATCCCAAAAAAGGGCAATGCCAAAGAATGCTCAAATTATCGAACAATCGCGCTCATCCCACATGCCAGCAAGGTGATGCTCAAGATAATACAGGATAGACTTCAGCAACATGTGGAGAGAATTACCAGAGGTGCAGGCTGGTTTCAGAAGAGGCAGGGGGACTAGAGACCACATTGCCAACATACGCTGGATCATGGAGAAAACAAAGGAATATCAGAAACAAGTATACCTCTGCTTTATTGACTACACCAAGGCCTTTGACTACGTGGACCACAATAAAATGTGGCAAGTACTTAAAGAAATTGAAATACCAGAATACCTCATATGCCTCCTGAGAAATCTGTATATGAACCAAGAAGCAACAGTTAGGACAGAACACGGAATGACAGAATGGTTTGGAATAGGAAAAGGAGTAAGACAAGGCTGCATTTTGTCACATGCTTATTCAACTTATACACAGAGCACATAATGCGCAGTGCAGGGATGGAGGAATCACAATATGGGATTAAAATCGCTGGGAGAAACATCAATAATCTGAGATATGCAGACGATACCACCCTAATGGCAGAAAGTGAGGAAGACCTAAAGAATCTCTTGATTGGGTTGAAGGAGGAGAGTGCAAAAGCTGGCTTGAGACTCAATATCAAGAAAACCAAGATAATGGCAACAGACCCAATCAGTTCCTGGAAAATAGACGGGGAAGAAGTAGAAGCAGTGACAGATTTTACTTTCTTAGGATCAAAGATCACTGCAGATGGGGATTGTAGCCATGAAATAAAAAGGCGACTGATTCTTGGGAGACAAGCAATGAGAAATCTGGGGAACATAGTGAAAAGCAGAGACATCACCTTGAAAACAAAAATTAGAATAGTCAAAGCAATGGTTTTCCCAGTGGTAATGTATGGATGTGAGAGCTGGACAATTAGGAAGGCTGAACACAGAAGAATAGATGCCTTTGAAATGTGGTGTTGGAGGAGGGTTTTGAGAGTCCCCTGGACAGCGAGGAGAACAAATAGGTCAATCTTAGAAGAAATTAACCCTGACTGCTCATTGGAAGGTCAAATAGTAAAGATGAAGCTAAAGTACTTCGGACATCAAATGAGAAGGGAGGATTCACTTGAGAAGGCATTGATGCTGGGAAAGGTGGAGGGCAAAAGAAGAAGGGGAAGGCCAAGGATGAGATGGCTAGATGGCATTGTAGACACAATGGGCACAGAGCTGGGAGGACTGAGGGGGATGGTGGAGGACAGAGGCGCCTGGAGAACGATGGTCCATAGGGTCGCAAAGGGTCGGAACCGACTGTGCGACTGAACAACAACAAAAAAAATTGATGCAGTCATTCAGCATCTAGAATTAGGCTGTGTCGCTTGGAGAAATATTTTTTTTGAAAAGTGAAAGCAGAAGCAAAGGTTTCACTTTTGCTCTCCCTCCCTTGGCTCACCCGTTTCTCGCACTTTATCCCTGCCGATCATAGACAGCGATGTGTCTGACACATTGCTACAGAATTGCTGCCTGCCTAATTCTCTCTTCTGATCTCTTGACAAGCCAAGCGGGAGAGGGTGAGAGGAAATTCTGAAAAAAGGAAAGGCTTATTTACATGAAATGCAGACAGGGAAGCGAGTGGATATGCCTCCATTAAAAAAGGATATGTTGCAGTTCTAGGGTCAAGCAACTGGTGGTAAGGTGAAGGTCTCTCTTGCTCGAAAGCCAGTCCTATCTGACTCTAGGGTTTTTTAGTGTAAGGGACCCAAGACAATGAAACAGCCGAAGGGTTGGCTTAACACAGGTTCATTGCATGATGATCCGGAGGAACATGTGGTAATGGCGGATGGGTAGCTCAATATATACAGCTGGCTATACATTTGAATGTGGCTCGTTGACAGACTATTGGTTGCTGCCTGCGTGACGTCGTAGGAGGTCACACCCTTCTTGACCAGGTGAGGAAGTTGCGGGGAATCTTCCCGCGCTGCTGAACCAGGTGGCTGATGATCCATTAGAGCTGGACGCTCGCTACTGCCCTCTGGTGGTCACTAGCTCGCGTCCCCTTATTAGGCTAACATTGATACAGGTGATGGTTATAATGTTGCACACAGAAAGGTTACATTGATAACACATGGTAAAGGTACATTGTTAAAGGCACTGCTTTACAGAACACAACAGGTTTGGTGCACATCTCCATTTATAGCCAAAGAGTCAGCGCTGATTATATCTGTAGATGTTTCCGTGGACATGTGGCAGGCATAGGTGTGTGCTGGTATATCGGGTAATTAGGCTTTGTCCCACCCCACCCTTGCCTCTGGTGCCCTGGGGCATCAATAGCAATGTATGGTGTTCCCCCCCCAAACCCCCCAAATAGGCGCCCTCACCACTCCCTATCCAGCACCTGCCCATGGTGCCCTGAACACCCCTGGGCAGGCATGCCTAGACACCTGAGTGCATGGAACACTGTTTACCTTCCCACGGAGTGTGCAGCAATTAGCAGATAAATGCGTTGACTAACAACACAATCCTATGTATAGCTCCTTGGGAGTAAATTCAGTAGAGTTCAGTGGTATTTTTGTCTCTTTTTTTCAATTGAAGATTACAGTTTGGATGATTTAAACATAGATGTCATTTGAAGCTGCTTTTAACCAAAGCAATCCAGGCCCATTGTTCCAGTTTACTGTAATTAGTTCAGTCATCCATTTTGATGACACAACCCACTACATAAATCAGGGGTTCTCAGGCTGGGGTCTGGATGCAGCCTGTGATGCCATTTCATGTGCCCTCCCATCCCCATCCCCTCCACCACACCCGGAAGTGCCATTTGTGGCAAGTAGGGAAAAATGGCGGTCCGGCCCCCGAAGCTGTCTCAGGAAATGTAACCTGGCCCTAGGCTTGAAAAGATTGAGAACCCCTGACATAAATCATGGGTTGTCACATCAGTGGACATCACAGCTTCACTTGGGAGTGAACTGACCATCTGTAAAGGAGACATATCTGACTCAAGGGTGTGGTGATCATCTCCGTTTACAGCCAAGAGCCAGCACTGTCTGCATCTGTAGCTGTTTCAGTGGTCATGTGGTAAGCATGACTAGACACCAGAGTGCATGGAATGCTTTTACCTTCCCACTGAAGTTGTACCTATTTATCTACTTACAATCTCTTTATTTCAAGCTGCTAGGTTGGCAGGAGCTGGGACAAGAGACAGGAGCTCACTCTGTTGTGCAGCGCTCAGGTCTCAACCTGCTGACCTGCTGAACTTCAAGTCATCAAGTTCAGCATCTTAACTACTAAGCCGCTAATGGGGAGAAAAGCAGCCTATAAATCAGTGGTCCCCAGATGATCTTGGGCTACAGCTCCCAGAAATCTTGGCTTCCACAGCCAATGGTGAAGGCTTCTGGGAGTTTTAGTCTAAGAACATCTGTGAGCTCAATCCATATATCATTGACTCCCTACCCAAAATTCCAGCTAATGATAGTTCTCTGTGTGAGCACAAGATGGAATCTTAAGGCACTCCATGAGCCAAAGTTTATATGCCCTCTGGGAATTAATTTTGAGGGTAATATATTAGGAAATATCAGAACCAATCAATCAATCAACCAATAAATCAAACTGTTGGAAGCAAGAAATTTCATAAATGTTTGTTACATTCCTACTCATAACCCATCACTAGGTGCATGTTTCCCAAACTGGCAGACTGGAATAAGATACCTGACCAGAGAAATGGAATGCCCTTGAAAAGCCATTGCTCTCTGTCCCTCAAACAAAGTTAAGTGCCACATGTGATATCTAGTAGACCCACAGTTATGGAATGCCCTCTGAAGGCCATGTGGCATTTAGTTCAATATTTGTTTGAAACCTTTTGATTCTTACAGGCTTTTATAGCTCAGTAGATTTGTGTTTCCATGCTCTGCTTTGAGTGCACTATGAAGGTTGGAGGTGGGTGGAGGGAGGAGAGAAAATTTTACATCTTTATATTTTTCTAATGCCTGGTATCAAATTCATTCCCTTCCCTGTTTTAAAGTGGGTGCATTATTACTGTACTGCTTTATTGATGAATGCATTTTTAATTTATGTGTGTGACTTTTTAAAAAAATGTTCTATCTCACCCTTAGACTTGTTATAGGGGTGACAAATTTATTTAATAAACATAGAACACAGAAACATAATTAAACTTGAAACTCAGTCACACTTATCACACCAGTCAGTGAATGCCATGCTAGGCATGTCAGTATCATTTCCTTCATTCATGACTGAACAAGATAACACCCCACACAACGCCAATATTGTTTCTCTCATTGCTACATACTCAGTATTTCTTTAGATTGCAATGAATGTTGATGCTGTAGTACAGGGGCTCTCAACCTACGGCCTGTGGGCCGGATATGGCCCTCAGCACCAACTCATCCAGCCTGTGGCCTCACACCAGATGCTGCTTCTGCCATTGTCTCTGCCTCAATCCTTGTCTCCTCTGCTTGGCTTGGTGTGTCCCTAATGGCGCTCCATAGCAGGGTGGATGTTGTAAGTCTTACAACATCTGCCCTGCTACAGATCACCGTTAGGGACATGCAAAGCCAAGCGGAGGAGACAAGGATTGAGGCAGAAGTGGTGGAAGTGGAAGCGGCACCTGGAACAAGGTTGCAGCCCACATGAGTTGGAGTCATGCAACCCCTCCAGGCCAGAAAATAGGGAAGTGGCATGGTGGGGAGTAGCGGGTGGCTCAGGGTGGCCAGTGGCGGCGGCAGTGTGGGTGGAGTGGTGGGTGCTCAGAGTGGACCTGCCGCTGCTGCCAGTGGCACTTATCCAGCCTGCCAACAGGCTGAGGTGGCATGATCCAGGCCCCTGCTTTAAAAAGTTGAGGACCCTTGCCATATTATTAGGTTCTGATAATTAAATAATAGCCTCAGCAACCAGCATTGACACCAGTGTGAATGAGAGTTGCTATGCCATAGATAGAGTCTGCCTTCCTTATGCTTGTATATGATTTAGCTGCTCTCCTCAGAAAAGTGACATTATGTTAGTATAGTTTCCCGCCATTCCAGGAGGCCATGCCTGAGAAGTCATCAGGAATTGTAGTGGAATCTATTTAAATGCCAGCAAGAGCCAGCATTTTCCACTATACGCTACATCTATTTCATGGAATTTCATTAAGGAAGAGGGTACTGTCCTGTCCATCATCTGGACCACTATGCTATTTTTAATTGGCACAAAGATGCTGGCTTCGTCTTTTACATTAAACCATCAATCCATTCTGATGTTGTCCTTCTGTCAGTAGCAAACAGAAAGCATAACACTTGGTTTATTGCATTAATAATTCAACGTTTTTTTAAAAAAATCTCAGGTGACTATTGGGGCATTGAGTCAGGCCACTAAAATGATCTCCCATGAGTCAGGTCATCATGTTGCCAGGCAACCATTCCCTCGATTGAAAAAGGAGGGCACCTGACCATTCCTGTCCCCTTTCTCCACCACCCCCTCCCAGCGAGAAATCAATATGACAGACTTGATGTTGGTGATGGAAGATTAGCTGGGAGAAAGCATAAAAACTGCTGGAGTAGACCATTGCTATAGAGAGTTTATTCAGAACCCTGGCTCCCTCTTAACTGTCTCACATCCCTGCAGCTGTATCATTAAGGTTTCCCCTCTACCACTGGCATTCATTAAAGTATTCTTTACAAAGGCATTGTTTGTTTTTGTATAGTATGTATGCCTCATTTCAGAGCTGCTGCATTTTTCCTCAAAAGACTGCTTTCAGGAGCTGAGGTACAGAATTGCTCCCCCATGATTCCACAAGCAACAGGACCCCAACCCTCCCTCTTTCACTGATTACTCAGGTCTAATTTTCAAATCAGTTTTAGAGAGTCTTTTAAATATAGGTGCAGTGAATGTGGGTTTATAATTTCCTGTATTCCCTACCATGAATTTCAATGTCATGCAGGTTCTCTGTTAACCCTGTCTTACCATGATGGAGTGCAAGGGGAAGCTGTGACTCTCAGCTGTGCATGCAAGTCTCATGGAAGATGTCCCTGCATTCGTTACGCATTCTTGACTCACATTCTTCAAAGACCTGGAAGATTAGAAATTGGTGAACATGGGGCTCTGAATCAGACCTACTCTTTCTGCTGTTTGAGAGGCAAATTTAATCCCATGGGGTGGAATCTCCCTTTGACTATCAGCTCTCAAAATGGTCTCTCTGAAACAGAACCATAATGCTTTTTAATTTGCTCTCAGTTCATACAAATGATAAAGGTACACCTTTGGTTGTCATTCCTACTGCAGCCATAATGTCAGTAGGTCAGATCTCCAATGAAAGCTTCTATAGAGAAAATGTTGACTGTAAAGGAATTATTGGTGTCTCCTTTTTGGGTCAGATTTTGGCTGCAGGCCAAGAGTACGAGTGGAAGTTTAGCTACTACACAAATTCTTCTCAAGATGTGACTGACAATTCAAGACATGATGCTTAAATTCATTGTGAATTCCCATCATGGTAAACCCATTCAGTCTAGGATGTACATGAACATTGACATAGAAATTCTCACCTTGTTCACTGGACCTATTCTGGTTAGCACTGAGAATGGATCCAGCCCTTAGAAATTTTTAATTTTTCCAAGCCTGAGTCATAAAATGTTGATGATCTGGAAGCAAATCCAGGGTTGCCCAAACTATGGCCCGTGGGCCATATCAGGCCCCCAATGTCTATTCATCCTGCACCTGTGTTACCTGAAATCTGCTATCCCCTTTCTTTTGTTGTAGGAAGACCTGTTACAGAGATGCATTTTCAAATTTAAAAGGTTCATTCACTGGTGGAGCCCCCCAAGAATCATAGAGACTTTGAATTCAGGCAAAATTAAAAATGGTTTATTGAACATGCATTTAATCAACAGTGGCCTGCTGCTGGTCAAAGACAGATTGCAACCTTTTGCCTGCTACAAAAACCTACAAAATGAGCTTCCCTAACTAATTTGTTCAGAGAGAGCTGGAGACCCTACAGCGCAAAGTCCCTTTTATAAAATTATATGAACTAATCCTATCATCTATCCTATTTTAAAGTTACAATAAAGTTTTACAATAAAACAATAACCTTGCAGCAGGGTTTTCTTTCATAGGCAAATAAGTCAATGTTGAATTACAATAGTAAGTTTTTATGTAAATGTTGGTGTTTGGTAAAGGATTACAAAAGTCAAGGAGGAGATTACAAATTCCCGGAAAAGATAAAGGGAGGAGGTTGGGGGATTAGGTGGAGACAAATCAATACATCAACCAATGGCAGGATGAAGTTGTTGAATGTGCCCCAATGAGCACGCATGGCTTGAAGACAGGAACCAGTCAGGAACGCAGCACGTTGGAAGCGAGAGATTCGACTGATTAGTCAGCATCGATGGAACTTCACTGTGATGAATTTCTTGCATTCCCCACCCCAAATAATCCTATCCTGTCTCCTGGCATAAACTAACTAGCATTGTTTACATAAGGTAATGACAGACCCCAGAAACAAAAGATGTGAGAGGAAGACGCAAGAGAATAAATGTGAGATACATGCAAAAGGATCAAGGCTGTATGTCTTGCTGTTGACTTTCAGGAAGTTTAGACATGGGTGCGTGGCCCCCAGGGCTTTAGTTGATAATTGAATGTTTCCTGAGGATGCAGTAAGCTTCTTGGGTGTGCTGGGGCATGATTAAGTTAACGGAAACATTGCGGAAGTTCCCTGCCTAGGAAATACAAAACTGAACATGCTAAAATCATTTTACAACATTTTTAATGATTTTTGGAATATTTAATTGCAACCGCTAATTAATAAACAATCAGGGATCGAAGGGTTCAGTTCGCCCTGCCTATGATCAGGCATGGCCCCAAAGATGGCAAAAACGCTATTTAAAACAAACCACAAACACTTTAAAGTAATTTTAAAAGCCTAATTTTGCCTTGTCTTGCTTTCGAACTGCTAGGTTGGCAGGAGCTGGGATAAAGACGGGAGCTCATTCCGTCCTGCAGTACTCGGGAATCGAACTGCTGACCTCCTGCCTTCCAGTCAGCACCTTATCTTAGCCACTTGAGCTAAGTTTATCTTAACTTTATCTTGTGGTTTTTCTTAAAAAACATTGTAAGGCATCTTGGCTGCTCTTGGGGAGAAAGATAAGATACAGATAATAGAGGAAAGGATGGAACTTCAGAGCTTGCTGCTGTTGTTGTTGTATATCAGGGGTGCCCAGCCTGCAGCGCCTAAGCTCTTTTTGTGGGGCCCTTCAATCTGCTTGTTTACTGCTATCACCCTAAAGGCTTTTTACCTCACACCCACTGACCCACACCATTCTTCCTTCCTCACATTGCATCATCTCCTCTCCCCCCACTCCCTTTCTTACAAAAAACACAATAGCAACATGGTTTCTTCTGGTCTCCATGGTTCCTTCTGTTACCTCCCCTCTTAGTCTTATCCTCCATCCTAGCCTTTTGGACATTCCAGCGGCTTGCTTAGCCAGCAGACCTCAGGTACCTCTAAGATTAACATTTCTTCATTGCTCTCCAAATGTTTCCTTTTGATCCACCTGCAAATGGGTAAGTTAATACAGTGGAACCTCATAGAACAATTGCCCCATATAGCAAGAAAATCGCATAACAATTAGGTTTTTTGGGGGGGAAATGGTGTCCCACATAAGAATTTTCCCTATGGGGAAAAATGTACAACAATTTTTCAATGGGAAAACCACTTAGCCAAAAAAAAAAAAGAAGAGTTGTATAATGCATCCCATAGGGAAAATTGCAAAGTGTAAAGTTTGGTTTTTGGAAACCACAGCCAAGGCCATTCATATAATGTACAGATGGGAAAATTAGACATGGAGAAAGCGGAAAAGAAAAAGTGATTTGCTTGAATTGTGATATTGGAAGAAAGGTCTTGGACCACCAGAAAGACAAATAAATGTTTCTAGATCAAATCAAGCATATACTGTTTCTAGAAGCAAAAATGCATGCATCGTATAGCAATTGTTTCGTACAACAATGAGCCCCGTGGAATGGATTAAAATTGTTGTATGAGGTACCTCTGTAATTTGTTTACCTTTTAAATTTAAAATGTGGTCTTCTTTAGGCATTGGGCACTCTAATGTGGTTCCCATATTCCTACCCACTGTTATATATCATAAAGTCACTTGTGACATATGACACCCCTATGAATTAATGAGATCTGGAAGACTTGATAATTAATAACTATATTAAGGTCTGGCAAACTAAAGGGCATACCTTCCTTTAGTAAATCAACCAATCTCTTGTTACATCTTCCTCTTTTCCGACTGCTTCTCATTTCTCTTAGCACTGTAACTTTTTCCAGTTAATCTTATCTTTTCATGATATGTCAAAAATAGTGTCCACAATATAGTAATTTTTGCTTCTAGAAACAGTATAGGTTTGATTTGATGTAGAATTTATTTGTCTTTCTGGTGGTCCAAGACTTTTCTTCCAACATCACAGTTCAAGCAAATCACTTTTTCTTTTCCACTTTCTCAATTGTTTAATTTTCCCATCTGTGCATTATATAAATGGCCTTGATTTCCAAAAAACCAAACTTTACACTTAGGGATCTTTCATAGCAACTCAATAGCTGTCCTTCCCAGATTCAATCTTCTTCAGATTTCTTGTCTGCATATCTTAAGTCACTGATGTTTCTTCCATGAATTTGCACTCCTCCATCTGAATCTAATCCAGTTTTTCACATGATCTATTCTGCACAGTGATTGTACAGAAAGGGAGATAAAATACACTCTTGTCCGACAACTTTGCTAGTTGGAAACCATTTTCTTCCACATATTCCATCCTAACAGTAATCTGTTCTGAAGTATAATTTATGCACTGGGGCAATTGAATGTTGTGACACATCTATTCCTTTCAGAACAGTACATAGGTTTTCATGAACCACACAATCAAGGGCTTATCTATAAAGCACACATTTTCTTCTGAACATGAACCCAACATATATTTGAAATCTGGTCTGTAGTGTGTATTCTATTACTGACTCCAGCATTTCTCACACCATATGTGGCTAAAGTCTTTGTTGCAAAATCTTGAGCATCACTTTGCTTGCAAAGAAAATTGAAGCAACAGTCCTATATTACTGCCGCTGCTGATGTTTTCTTTCTGCGGGATTGGACGGTATATTGAGCATTTCTGGTCTGAGGTCCTCTGTGGTTTTTTTCTACCCTAAATCTGTTGGTATATTCTTCTTCGGGTTTTGATATATTCTGTCTCTGCAACTTGAAATATTGTTATCCCTTGCACTCCTGGTGATGGATTTCTTTCACTTCACTCCATTTTCTAGAACTGCAAATTCTTCATCAAGGTAACATGCCACTGGACAACTGGACAGTGGCGTGGCTTTGCCTCCCACCCTCAGGAGAGGCAGAAGTTGGGCACGCCTGGGGGTATGCCGGGTGAGGGAAGGGGAGGAGCCAAGCCTGATTTTGAGGCTTGTCTTCCCTGACCATGGCCCAGTCCAGAGCTTTGTAGGCAAGCGAAAGCTAGCCCACCCGCCTGCCCTCGAAGCAGCAGTGTGCGAATAGCCGGTCGCTTCGGGGACAAGTGGGAATTTTTGCACATGTCCCTGACTGGCTGTGGGACTGTGGTGTTTTTACCCACTTCACACTGTTGTGGACCGGGGTAATTGGCTTGGCAGTTCAATTTTGGTCACTTGGCGGGTAACGGATAGTTAAATGGTAGGCAAAGGCCTAGGATTATTCGGGAATGACCTTAGGCATGTCGGCCGGCATTTGGCTTCCGGGTGAGGGGCATGCTCAGTGGTTGAGGGATGTGCTGTTGGACTACAGCCTTGAGAACAGCATTTACCATTATACCCAAATGGTGAACCAGAATGGGGACTGTTGAAAAATAGGATGATCCCGGTAAGCCGGTATTCACCTTGACATGAGTGGAGAAGGTAAAGTGATCACCTTGGCTCCATCACTTAGAGTCGCGCTACTCAGTCCCTGCCTCAGGCAAACAGTTTAGTTTGAAGTTCATGTTAATAAAGTGGCCCTGAGTTTAATTTCAGCACTGTGTCTGTCTTGTTATTCCGGGGGTTGGAGGGCAAAGACTTCTTCTGTGAAGGAATATGACAGCCTTACATTTCTTATGTTTAGTTCTTTACTATGTTGCTTCCCTCTTTTTAATTTTATCTTGTTTCCTCTTGCTTCTTAGTAGTTTGGCATGTTTTGAGGAGGGCAGCTCCAAACAGCAACCATCTGGAGTGGAATGGGATATGGAATTTGATTATTCTTGTAGTGCTTTCTTACATTGCCTGATGGGCCACTTGCTCATCTATTAGCAGTTGTGTAAGGTAAAGGTCACTCTTGCTCAAAAGCCAGTCATATTTGACTCTAGAGTTCAGTTTATAGCCAAAGAGCCAGCGCTGTCTGCATCTGCAGACGTTTCTGTGGACATGTGGCAGGCATGACTAGACACCCGAGTGCATGGAACGCTGTTTACCTTCCCACCGAAGTGGTCCCTGTTAATCTACTTGCAATTTCTTGCTTTCAAATTGCTAGGTTAGTTGGAGCTGGGGCAGAGACGGTAGCTCACTCCATCATGCAGTACCTGGGAATCAAACTCCAACCTTCCAGTCAGTGAGTTCAGCGTCTTAACCACTTGAGCCTTAAACTGTTCCCCAAACCTTTATATTTGTCCTAAACTCACCTCTCCCTCTCCTTGCCACCCCTAATGTTCCGGAGTCCCTTCTCATATTTCTACGGCAGATGTTCTAAACTCCTAAAAACACTACACATATGATAATAGTCCTAATACTATTATGGATGCAACACTTAAAATGGCACAATATGTATGTTTTGAAGAACTGAGCTGAGTGGGACTTGTTCCTAAATGAACATCTTTAGGACTGGGCAGCAAATACTATGAGTATCTGAAATTTAAAATTAAACAAGTCTCATCCTCTGGTAAAACACAACACTGTGTAGGGGTTTTTTAAATGTAACATTTGGTATTTGAAAGCAAGAGACATTTCTGCAGCAGTGTGGGGAAAATAAAGACAAGCTGCCATCGCAGCTCTTCCTTTGATCTTTAATCCAAGAGAAGGTCTCACAGAAATGAAGAGAAGTGAAGACATTTGGTTTCCAGAATGTGAAGAAAGACATTTATAGGGGCAGGAGCAGAGGGGTGCTGAAGAAACGGGGGAAGGGTTGGAAAGGGCTGGAATGATTATACTTGCAAGCAATAATGGATCTATGCATAGAGAATTGCTTAGCGTCCTTCGGGAGAATCAACGAATTTTCCAGTAAACCTCCATTTGTAGAGAACACATCTCTCTTTTAAGCAGAAAGTGCATGACTTTAGTTTAATCAGCTTTTCATTTCATCTCCCCAACCCGACTTCCCCACCAATGTCATTAATTCAGAAAGAAGGGATACCCGTATCATATCTTGGCAAATTAATAGGTATAGATAAAATCTTCTATAAATATTCATTACATCTCATTATGTAAATTAATGAGTAAGATTTTTAGAATTAAGGGTAGTCACATTTAGAGACATGCATCACTTTTTACATATACTGTTCTGTACTAAGCTTTCAGAATAAATGACTCCAGAGAAAAGGCCTGGTTCACTATGAAAGTGGCCGTCAGATCTTAGAGTAAATTATTTGATAGACTGGAAGCAGAGGCACACTGGAAGCAAAGAGCTTCTGAAGAAACTCCCCAATGAGTATATCAGCAACTACACAAAAGAAATGTAGAGGTTAGATCAGGCAATTGCAACCAATGGCCCAAGGGCAGGTACAGCCCCTGACGCCGTTTTATCTGCCCCACAGCAGTGACCCTGGAAACAGAAGCAGATGCATCCATGCCATTACATCCAACCCACTCAGCTGTCTGGGGGTGAGTAGTCTGGCCCATGGCACAGAAACCTTGAGAACCCCTGAGTTAGATTGTGATATTAAAGGCCCTATATTTTGCTGTGGCTTAGACAGTTTGGCATGCTATACCATCTTTCAGAGCAAGACAGTACCCTTAGCTGGGCTATGTGAATGAGATGGCCACCTTCCTATCATTCCAGTATGTTGGAAATTGATCTCTATGTTTGAGGGAACTCGACCTGCACACCTGCTGCCACCTTAAGTAACGTTGTCCCTTTATCTCTAGCAAAGTGAGATTCACCAATCAGACTGTTGCACTTCTGAAACCAATGTTGCGCTCACAATTATTCATCTGGAGGGGAAGATGGAGGCTAAAGCACCATGAGTGAGAGGAAAAATACAGGAAAGTTTATTTACTTCAGTAAAGGGACATCCTAGTACAAAGACCAAGACTGTAGAATCATACAACATTTTCACACTTCTTTTATATTTTTTAGTTAAAGAATAGAGGCAGAGAAACTAAATCTTATTGATTTTATTGCTGTATGATGTTTTTATATTTGAGAGCCGCCTGGAGTCCCCCAGGCGAGAGGGCAGCAATATAAATTTAAATAAATAAATAAATACCAATCAACAAGCTAACAGTGGAGCCTGGGCTTCTGGGAATTGAAGTCCAAGTATACCTGGAGGCCTAAGGTTGAGAAACCCTGGCCTAGAGGATACAGGCGAGTCTTCCAGATGTTCTGGAACTTCAATTCCCAGAAGTCCAGGGTCCCCTCTAGGCGAAGGTTCCCCACCCCTGGCTTAAACCAATTAGCAAGTTGTCCTTTGACAGCTACTCAATGACCTGATGTGGTTTTTCTGCACCTGAGCATGGCACAGTGGAAAGTTTCAGCATGTAGGAAGTTTCAGCATAAATCCTGAGCCAGTTAAGGCAATATCATGGCCATGTATGTAATTTATTGGGGCAACAAATACTTGCCCATCTATTTTGGAGCCAGCCTGCAGACTTTCTTACTGACTGACTTTATCATGAAGAAGCATTAACTAATATTAATATTTCCCCAGCACATAATGGTGTGCATTTGTGTGCCTTCTTGTCCTACACTTCAAGCAACAAAATCCTATCCCAGTCCCTCACAGCACCATTGACTGGGAACAGGTATTGCTCACACAACAGTATGACACAGGAACATTTGGACAATGAAGCTTAGCCACAACAAGGCTATTTAAGCCCCATGTACCATCACCACAGCTTCTCTGCCTCTTGATCAGGTATTCACAACCAATGGCCCGGGGCCGAGACCTGGCCCCCGATGCCAATTCATTAAGCCCCTGACATCCTTGCCTCTCCTGCAATCAGAAGTTAAAGATGTGCCATGCATGCGCAGAATGCTGCTAAATGTATTCTGCACATGCACAGCTCACGTTTTACTTTTGCAGATGGACCCTCTACTCGGCCTGCAGAAGTGGGAACCAAAGCCAAGGTAAAATTCATCAGGTGGTGATCTGACCATGACATGGGCAAGAACTCTCGGATTATCCTCATTCTGCCCTGCTGTATATATGCTGTATATATGAACCCTTGCTTTAGGGACAATCACATAAATTCATGAGGAATTTAATAAATGTCAACCTCTCCTAGCAAAGAAAAACACAGCTCCCACTATCAAAACCTAAAGCTAGATACATCCTTTGGGAAATAAATGGGTGGAACATAAGAGGATGGTTGTAGCAGCTTTTGTATGTATTCCACAATATGTAGCATCTTCCAATACTAAACTTGGCCTTTCTAATCTAATATTTTTCTTGGAAGCCTTCTAGGTTATGAGAGGACATTTGTCTTGTGATTTCTTTTGTGGGAAATCAGAAATTACAGCTGCTCTCAAAGGGAATAGAAATCCTAGACACCCGTGACCTTCAACGAAGCCTCTTTCGTCACTTGTCAGTTTTTTAAGGGGCAATTTAATTGTAACTCTTTGGTGGTGACAAGGTAAGTGCTGGCATTTTGGCACTGTCATTCATTAGCTGTGCACAGTGTCAGCAGCAATGCCTCAGATATGTCACCATGTCTGCCTTAGCAGTGGTGACCTGAATTTGGGTGTGTATATTGTTGTTCGGCTCTTACCTGCCAGAGAAGCACAAGTTTCTACGCCTTCTATTCCTGCCCAGTGAAGAAACCCTGTGTGGGAATCTCTAATGCAGGGGTGCCCAAACTATGGCCCATGGGCCAGATCTGGCCCCCAACACCAATTCATCTGACCCACGAAGCCCTCATTGCTACCGGAAATGGAAGTAAAATGTGCCCATACAGGCACAGTTTACTTCTGCTTCTGGGAGCAATGAGGGCTTTGTGGGCCAGATGAATTGGTGTTGGGGTCCAGATCTGGCCCATGGGCCATAGTGACTGGCCCCCTGAATCATGTGACCTGTCGGTGGCCTGAAACGTTTGGGCATCCCTGCTCTAAAGGATTAAAGAGAATGAGGTAGAAAGCACACTGGGCAAGCAAGTTAAGGAAAGCAGCATTGCTTAGCACTCACTCCTAGGTTGAATGGGACTTCAGCAATATTGGTCCAGCCTTACATGGCAGAGGTGGCAGCTAGAAAAAAAACACCCTTTTATATTCTAGATAAAAATTTGCTCTTGGGTACTGAAGAAAAGTTTCAATGGTGGCTTCAGAAGTGCTGATGACAGACCTGGGTGAGGTTTAGGGTTTGGAAAGAATAGAACAACTGTTGAGTCAGGATGCCTTGGTTCTGACATGAGAACCCCTCTTAGTAGCAAATAGTGTTCGGCCTCTTAACACAAGTGTGCAAAAGCGGACTAAGCCAGAGGGTTGTTCATTCAATTTGGGGGCAACTATACAACAGAGCAAAGAGTTGCTATTCACTCCCCAGGGTAGAGAAGGCCATGACAAAGCCATCATATCCCATTTAGCATTCATAAGGTTAAAAAGGATTGTCAGCAATGTGAATCAAGGAAAAATGAAATTGTAAATAATAGAATAATGGCAATCTAAACTGCTGGTGAGTGGAGATGAGTAGCAGTTGACACATAAAACCCACCAGACACTCCTGCCATCACATTTTGTATATGTATTTCTGTACAGCTTCTCTACCAGTTGTTTTGTGCAGCTGTAGGGTAAAGAGAAAGACCTACTTTGCTTTTTAGATGGGCTATTTATGTTCTAGAACATTCTACTTTTTCTTTGTTTTTTCACTTGGCTTAATTAGTCTATTGAACTTTACTGAAATATTATTACACTATTTGGATGCAGGATGTGTGTGTCTGCGCAAGCAGTATTGTTTGGGCTTTGAATGAATAGGCCACACCATTAGGGTGCCAGAGTCATTCTTTCCTCCTTTTCCTCCTTTTCTTTTTCACTTTTTGTTGTGGTTGGGCAAATACCAACCACTGCCTGCTAGCCTTAGTGTGATAATATGCCTTGGGAAGCCAATCTTGCTCTTTTAACCTCCACCGTCTTTTACAGGGGTTTCCAAACTTTTCGCACCATGGGCCTGCCCCTCAGACAGCTGAGTGGGTCAATCATGTGGTTCCTCCTGCCATAAACACTGCCATAAAAAGCATCTGCAGCTCTTGTAAACATGTTTATGACAGCTGCAGGTGCATTTACAACTGCATTTATGGTAGGCATGGTTACAAATGTGCAGGTGTGTTTTATGGCTGTCATAAATGCACTCACTTTCACTTCCAGTAGTGGCAAGGGAGGTGGTGGGCCACATAAAATGGTGCGTGGGCTGGGGCTGGCTCACAGGCCATAGATTGGCCACCCTAGTCTATTAGGTTATTTTCACACACATCCAAATGAGAAGAGAGGACTCACTTGAAAAGGCCTTGATGCTGGAAAAGATTGAAGGCAAAAGGAGAAGGGGTGGCAGAGGATGAGATGGCTAGATGGCATTGTTAACACAATGGGCACAGAGATGAGTGGGCTGCAGAGGATGGTGGAGGATGGTGGAGAATGGGGTGCCTGGCGTGCAATGGTCTATGGGGTCGCAAAGGGTCAGACTCGACTGTGCAACTGAACAACAGCAACAACCACACACACACACACACACACACACACACACACACACACACACACACACACACACACACACACACACACACTACCACCACCACCACCACCATTTTAATCCTTTTTCTTTTACTTGTTATTATGGCTGTCCAAATATGAGTAATGGAAAGGGCACCCAAAGGTTCAGTATCATTAGGACTGAGAGTCAGCTGCTCAGAGGTTGGAGGGAGGTATGCAGTAAAGGCATAGCTCATTATTCTTTTCCAGATCATGTGCAAGCATGGCTCTGGAGGTGACTTATCCCCCTCACCTGAGAATTTAACTAGCACCTCCTTAATTAGTGGCCATTTGTCATTTTAATTTATGTAATTTCACTTACACTGATATAAATTCTCAATAGATTATGGTGTCAGTATTTAAGATCTACCCTGTCCCTAAAACTGATAGTGTTGTTGTCCTCCGGATCATAGACATTTGTATTTTGCTCCATTCATAGATAAGATTTTGATAGTGATGATATCATAGACTCAAGGCAGAGTAGGATCAGACTGTCTCCTAAAAGGTACATGATTGACCAGTATGCTCCATATTGAGGCACAGGTTGGAAAACTTCTGCACATGACCAGGAAAAAGCAACTGATTCAAATATCTGTTAGGGCACTGAAGCTTAGGCAAATCATATTTATGTTTTGTTTTACTCCATTCTATCACTGAACAGGGCCGTAGCCAGGGGGTGGCCATGGGGGGATCAAACCCCCCAGCTAATAGCCTCCCCCCAACCCCCCTCTGTGTGTGTGTGTGTGTGTGTGTGTGTGTGTGTGTGTGTGTGTGTGTGTGTGTGTGTGTGTGTGTGTGAGAGAGAGAGAGATTGTTGCCCCTCCTGAAAAAAATATTCTCACCCCCCCCTGTTATGTATGTTAAGTGTTTTCTGACAGGAGCGGAATGTATCTTTTCTCATGTATCTATTCTTATGCAAATAAGTGGATCAAAAAATGTGCACACTCTGTTACCCAATGGGCTTGTTGTATTATTGTTACTGTTACTATTTATAGGAGCGGAATGTATTATTGTTACTGTTACTGTCAATAGTGTATAT
Source organism: Bradypodion pumilum (assembly GCA_035047305.1). NCBI lineage: Eukaryota > Metazoa > Chordata > Lepidosauria > Squamata > Chamaeleonidae > Bradypodion > Bradypodion pumilum. The sequence goes on from JAWDJD010000001.1 coordinate 200,584,296, forward strand.
AAGTCCGAGTTTTGCCCCATCCAAACTGTGTTCAAACCGCACTAATAAAGAGCTGAATTTCATTACTTCATTCGTCTGCTTCTTCATTCCTTGAACACTAAACTGGTGACGAGGATGGGATAGCGTCCCCACATGGCAACAACATTGGCCCATTCGACCCAGCGCATCCAGAGAAATGGGCAAGATACGAACGCCGGTTCTGCCATGCAATGGCCTCACAGAAGATCACCAACGGAAACCAGTAGCATTCCTGTTTCCTCGCTCAGTGCAGTTCTGAGACGCTTGAGCTGGCAACCCACCTTGTTCTCCCAAGGGACGTGGATGTGGTGCCGCTCACAGAAATTATGTCCACACTGAGGAGGCACCCACAGCCAGAGGTCTCGATCTTCCCGGCCAGGGTGGCCTTCCACAGAAGATAGCAGCGACCCGGTGAATCCATTGCAGACTACGCCACCATGCTGCGCATTGCTGCTGCCCCATGCAAGTGGGACAACATTGAAGAAGCACTCCGGGACCGTCTGCTGGCCGGCATGAGAGACAAAGATGCTCAATGTCACCTCATGATCAGAAAGATGCTAACCTTCATAGATGTCCTAGAAGAGGCAGTAGTATATGAGGCCACACGGTCCAGGATAAAGCTTTTCGGGCATCACCACTCCACCACCAGTGCCACCGACTCAGATGTGCAAGCTCAGCAAAGTTTAGCTTCATCCTCCTCAGCATCGCCTGGTTCCACCTCTTCATCAGAGTCCAGCGACGCAGAGGGAAAAGTCTGAGTGGTCCGACGAAAGCACCGAGAGCACCATGACAATTGGGAGAAGAAATTCCTTCGCAAGTGTGATGGCTGCGAAGCCCGGCATGACCGCAAGAAGTGCCCCTTCCACACCACAGAATGCCACAACTGTGGGCGAAGAGGGCACATTGCTAAGGTATGCCGACAGCGAAAGCAAAGACCTCCAGTGCCTGTGCCCAAGAAGAGTCATCACCACAACACGTCTATCACCAAAGTGTCACCCGAGCTTGAGCCGTGCCAAGTGGGCATCGTCAGCTAGCGTTTCTTCACAGACCTGAGCCTGCAGGATGTCCCCTTCAAGATGGAGGCACTACCTCAGGAACTATCTTTTCCATAATCCCACAGTGGGAGTTTTTGAGAATTCGCCCTGCCTCTCGGCCCAAGCTTAAATCCTTTAAAACTTCCCTCTGGGATTTGCAAGTTTGCCAGATTCCGGTCCTGGGGGTGGGTAATTTCTTGGTTAAATTCAAAAACATTCTCACCTCCTTGCCATTGGTTGTAGTTAAGCAGGGCTCTAACTGTCTTACTGGGACCCAATGGATTAGGCCCTGGGAATCCGGCTTTCTGGCATCCAGGCAATAGACTCTGACCCAATCCGGGACATTTGTGCTACACGTCCTGAGGTATTCAAAAAGGGTTTAGGTTTATACAAAGGACCCCCTGTTGACTTTGAGCTTGATCCAACCATCTGGCCCATCCGGATGAAGCCACACTGGGTAACCTTTGCTTTAAAGGAGAAGATAGAAGCTGAGCTGGACAAACTGGTGGGGCAGGGCATCCTAGTGCCGGTGGACTCCGCAGAGTGGGAGACACCAATTGTGACTGCTTTGAAAAGTAACGGGGAGATCAGGATATGTGCTGACTACAAGTGTACCATCAATAAAGCTATTCGCCTGAACGCATGTCCTGTGCCCGTGGTAAGCCACCTTCTTGCCTCCTTGCATGGAGGAAATTATGTCGCAAAACTTGACCTTGCCCAGGCTTACCAACAATTAACTGTGTCTCCTGCTGCTGCCATAGCCCAGACCATAGTAATGCATAGGGGGGCATTTAAGGTAACTAGACTACAATTCGGGGTGAATGCGGTCCCGGGGATATCTCAATCTCTTGTAGAACATATTTTGAAAGGGTTGCCTGGTGTCCTGCCATATTTTGATGATCACCCCTAAGGACACCGTCGAAATAGCGGCCAGGCTCGATCGAGTCCTGTCACGTTTCGAGAGGGCCGGTCTACGTCTCAGAAGAGACAAATGTGTTTTTTTGGCATGGCAAGTGGAGTTCCTGGAGTACCACATTACACCCCAAGGTATCATGTCCTCTGACTCCAAGGTGACAGCCATGCGGAATGCACCCAGGCCAAAATGTAAAGCCGAATTGCAATCATTTGTAGGATTGTTAAACTTCTATCACAGTTTTCTCCATTGCAAAGCCTCAATTGCCGAACCATTACATCGGCTTAAGAAAGATACCGTTTGGCACTGGGATCATTGACAGGAGAAAGTGTTCCAAGAACTTAAAGGCTACTATCTTCAGATGCTGTGTTAACTCATTTTGATCCTAACAAGAAAGTTGTACTTGTGTGTGATGCATCCCCTGTGGGGGTGGGAGCTGTGTTATGCCATGTACTAAGTGATGGGAGGGAAGCCCCCGTAGCATTCTATTCCCGTTCACTCTCAAAGCCTGAGAAACATACGCTCAGACAGACAAGGAAGCATTGGTAATTGTGGCAGGCACTAAGAAATTCCACGATTACCTTTACGGAAGGCCTTTTACCATCATAACTGACCACAAGCCCCTCCTTGGAATCTTTGTGAACGGGAAGCCCACGCCTCAAATTCTGTCTCCAAGGATGTTGCGTTGGGCAATTTTCCTAAATGCATACTATTTGACTTTGGTGCATAGGCCCGGCAAGGATATCAGCCATGCCGATGCCCTGTCACGTTCTCCACTGCCAGGGGTTGAGGAAGCCGATTGCATGATCAAAAGCGACCACCAGGTCCTCATGATTGAGACATTCGACTCACCCCTAGTCGTCCCCTCAGATATAGCCAAAGCTACAGCCAAGGATGTAACATTGACTAAAGTAATGTCTTGGGTACAAAAAGGCTGGCCTGTCTCTCCTCTAGCCGAGGAATTCAGAACATTCCACCGCAAGCATTTGGAATTGTCAGTGGAACGAGGTTGCCTTCTAAGAAACATGAAGCAGCCAGCATAACAGCGCTAAACAGTTTATTAGGCAGTCAGAACATGGAGAACAGTGGTGCAGCACTGCTCAGTATATACACTCAGAAATGGATACATTTGGGCAGGAAGAGGCAGGAAGGGAGAGGGGTAACTTGGAGGTTATCGGACCGGAGTGAAAACTGTACAGACTACATAGTTTAGGTGGGAACAAGATCAAGAAGAAAGAGACAAAATGGAGGATCGTAATGATCCTCCAGAAAAAAACTTCTGGTTAAAGTCTTTGAGCGTACTATACCAGGGTGACTAATATGTAGAAGCCTCAGTACCTTAGAGTGTAATGCGGTAGGAATGACCACCCTTTGACCCCATAGAAGGCAACCTCTCTCGAGCGAGAGCTCGAACCATCTCCTAAAGAACACTTTAAACTCCTCCCCAAGAGAGGATGTGGGCCAGCCTTTCCTAACCCAGGAGATTACATGGGATAGGAGTTTGTCTTGTGCAGTTGCCTTAGCAATGTCAGAAGGCACAATGGGGGGGTGAGTCGAGAGTCGATTAGCAGCACCTGAATATCCTGCTCAATTTCGCAATCTGCCTCCCACAGGTCTGGCATTGGAGACCATATTAACGCATCAGCATGGCCGATATCTTTACCAGGATGGTGCACCAGGGTATACTGATAAACGTTCAAGAAAATGGCCCAACGTAATATGCGGGGGGACAGAATCTGGGGAGTTGGTTTGGAAGTTATGAAAATTCCCAGCAAGGGCTTGTGGTCCATTACAATGGTGAACTCTCTCCTGTAGAGGAAGTCATGAAACTTTTTCATTCCAGCAACTATGGCCAGAGCCTCCCTGTCGGTCTGGGCATAGTTGCGCTCTGTTTTAGACAGGGACCTTGAATAGAATGCAATCAAGGCTTCCTTCCCATTTTCCAAGACATGACACAGGACAGCCCCCACCCCCACCGGTAACGCATCACACACAAGAACCACAGGTTTCCTGGGGTCGAAGTGAGTCAAGACTGCTTCAGATGAAAGAAGCTCTTTTAACTCATGAAACACATGATCTTGAGCCTGCCCACACCCCCAGACTGCATCTTTTTAAAGCAACCGGTGGAGCGGCTCTGCCACAGAAACCTTCCTTGGCAGGAAAGAATGGTAAAAGTTGAGCAGACCTAGGAAGGACTGCAACTCAGATTTTGTGGTTGGACGGGGGTGTTGCAGACAGCAGCAACCTTTGAATCAGAGGGTTTAACTCCCTCGGGAGTGACCTTAAACCCAAGAAATTCCACTTCCCTTGCAAGAAAAACACATTTGTCCCTCCTCAGACGTAACCCCACATTTTTGAAAACCTGCAACACCTGATCTAACCTGCTGGCAAGTTCAGACTCGCTTCCAGTGGTTATAAGGATGTCATCAAAGTATGGGAGGACCCCAGGGAGACCCTTTAGTAAGCATTCAACAAGTGACTAAAAAAATACTCGGGGCTGCATTCACCCAAACTGAAGGCATGCTACCTTGAAAGCCCCCTTGTGTGTAACCATGGTTTGTGCTGCTGCAGCAGCAGGCGTGACAGATAGCTGCTGATAGGCCTGTGCGAGGTCTAATTTGGCAAAACATTTGCCCCCATGTAAAGCAGCCAATAGGTGGCTAACCACCAGCACTACCCAATAGCCTTGTTAATGGTGCATTTATAATCTGTGCAAATCCTCACCTCCTCATTGGATTTGATCGCAGTCACAATAGGGGTCTCCCACTCCACAGAGTCCACCGGGACCAAAATCACCTGGCCCACCAGTTTGTCCAGTTCGGCCTCGATCTTGTCCTTCAAAGCAAATGGCACCCTGCAAGGCCTGAGGCAGATTGGCCGCACGGTCAGATCATGATCGAAGGACACTGGGGGGCCTCTGTACTTTCCTAGACCCTTTTCAAAAACTGCCGGGTGCATGTTACAGACGTCCTGCACCGGGTCAGCGTGGATGGCATTGATGCTGGACAGTTTAATCCCTAATGGGTCAAACCACTGCACCCCAAGTAAGCAGTTCGTGCCGCGTTCGACCACTACAAGGGGCAATTTAGTCTTGATGTTTTTGAAAACAATGGAGAAATCCCCCACCCCCAGGACTGGAATCAGGGAACCTTGCATGTCTCAGAGAGACATCTTCAGAGCCCGAAGTTTCAGGTAAAGCTTTGGGGGGATTCTCAAAAATTTCCTCTGGGGGAGGATGGAGTAGAATGTCCCTGAGTCTACCTCCATCCTGACCAGAACGCTGTGCAGCTGGACATCTGCGATGAAACAGTGGGCGATGCTGGACACACGGCGGATGGACAGCTCCTCAGCTGAGATCTTCGATGCTTGTGCACCCTTCCGGCTCGGTCGGCTGTGCAGCTCCGGGGCTTGCTTCTCGCGCTGCCTGCAAACCTTAGCGATGTGGCCCTTCTTGCCGCAGTGATGACGTATCTGTGCTGAGCCCTCATGGCGGTGCGCTTGTCTGACATCTTCTTGCGGACCTGATGGTAGTGCGCTTGTCCGACGTCTTCTTGCGGAACTTCCGGACCTCGCCGTCCTCGTCGCAGGACCCAGACCTGGATGATGAAGATGCAGAGGAGCGGGGAGAAGAACAATGATGGGCCTGCACAGCGGACTCCAAACCCCCCCGGAGGTGACAGGCCTATGCTTAAATGACTTGACGGCCGACCTTGCAGACTCGGATGCCAATGCCTCCCGGAGGACTGACTTGAAGGTCAGGACATCCCTGTCCATGAGCCGGCGTTGAGTCTGCTCGTCTCGTAAACTGGCCAGCAGATGATCCTGCAACGCCTCCTCCAGATTAGCTATCTCCCACTGGCATGGGGCGGCAGCCAGTCTCAGAGCTGCGGCATAGTCGGCCATGGCATTGATCCCTTCTGTGGAATGCCATCCGGGCCAGGAAGATGTACGCCTTTGGCTGGAAGTGTGTACGAAGAGCTGCCAAGATTTCCACCAGCGGGATGGTGTCGATGTCCCTGGGCAAGACGAGGTGCAAGGCCAATTCAAGAGTGGACAGGCTGCACTGCAACAAGAAGCAGGAGCACTTCTTGTCCTCGTCGGCAATGTCCTGAGCCACCATGGCATGGCAGAACTGCCGCTCATACAAGAGCCATTTCTCTTGAGCAGCCACGTCGAAGGGAGCGAGGGTAGGTGTATGGGATGCCATTATCCCATCCTCGTCGCCAATTTGATGTTCTGGTAGAAACACAAAGCAGCCAGCAAACCAGGGCTAAACAGTTTATTAGGCAGTCAGAACATGGAGAACAGTGGTGCAGCACTGCTCAATATATACACTCAGAAATGGATACATTTGAGTGGGAAGAGGCAGGAAGGAAGAGGGGTAACGTGGAGGTTATCGGACCGGAGTAAAAACTGTACAGACTACATAGTTTAGGCGGGAACGCAGTCCCGAGATAGTACAAGACCAAGAAGAAGGAGACAAAATGGAGGATTGTAATGATCCTAATTAGTTTACAAACATTACAGCATAAAATGTATTCAAACATAACAAAGGTCATAGCCAGCATTTTTAACTGGGCCTGGAAATGTACCCATAATCTTGGGCTGCCCTCAGTGATAATCTCCATATAGTGCCTTAATTCTATCTATTAATAGATAATGACCAGGATTATATTAAAATTATTGAATATAGAATGAAAGTTTTAAAGTAATTTGATGAGCAATAAATGAATAATAATATTGCCTTGTCTCACAAGCAACTTAAAATACTTTGTGGTACATTCCTCTTCAGATTGCAACCTAAGACTTGCATTTCATGTGTATGTAGAGTGCCATTTGCTTTGCTTAAGTGTTTTCAAAGATTATGTTTCATTATCAGTAAAACATACCTTCTCACTTTAACTATAATGACAGAGAGCAATTAATTCAGACAAATGTGTGATTAATGATATTAAAATGATATTACAACTTTATTTTCTCCATTTTCTCCATCACATGCAGTCTTGTGCAACTCATCCTAAACTGCTCCAGAGGGCTCTGTAGGAAAATATTTTTTCCTAGTGAGTCTTGCTAATTAATTCATACCCATTTGAAGTGTAGGGACATTTTCCTGTTTAAACAAAGAGAGAGGAAAGAGGCATTCCAAATTTTGCACATCTTGTCCTCTGTTTTTTAAACAGGATAAAATAAAAGGTGCTATTTTCTCCCTCAGCACCTTTGTTTTACAGATTTATTATGTGAAAAGGAACCCAAGACCTCTAGTTATGATCCAATGCATTTTTATTTGCTGGCTAAGACTGACTTCCATATGCAGAATGTACAGGAAATCATCTCTCTAAAAATAGCCTTGCTCTTTCATTGTATCCTATATTGCTAATTCTATTTATTCTCTGCCTTTTCTGATAGCTTGCATTATCCACCACTGAACTAAATGCTAGAAGGTGAGGGCCTCCTAGAACAAAAAGGTTCATTTCTTACACAGTTGGAATTAATGTCTTAATTTCATTTTTCCCCTGGAAGACCAACATATTTTGATCATTCCCACCCACTCCAATTTTCCCAAAAAATATTTTAATATATTTTAAATAGAATTGTCAGCATTTCACATCAATAACAAAAGGGTTAAGTTTCTGACGGACACATTGAATGTCTTACACCTGCCATGTAATGAATTTGTGCAAGGATAGTATTATGAGGGGTTCATTTCTAGAAGCAGATTTTGGAGTGCCATGAACAGGTAGGAATATATTGGTTTATTGAGCTACTAAAAATTGTATGTTTTGGCAGGGGAAGGAGAAGGCTAGTCCTCAGATGTTCTTGGACTTCAATTCCCAGAAGCTCTAGTCAGCAGGTGTAGTGACCTGGGCTTCTGGGAACTAAAATCCAAGAACACCTGGGGCCCAAGTGTGAGAGTGTAGCAGAAAGGTTGTCACACTTTTTCCATCTCAAAAAATTTCACCCCCAAAATTACTTGCCTGACTTTATTTTTATTATTTTTGTTGTTTTTTGTTTTGTTGTTTTGTTTTGTTTTTTGCATTTATTAGCTGCCTTTCTCCCAACGGGGAACTCAAGGTGGCTTACCATATTAAAAAGATCAACTTAAAACACAATAAATTATATATTAAAGACAATTGAACTATAGTAATAATTTAAATAAGTTAAATGATTAAAAACACTGGAAAAACTGAACTCAGCTAAAAACCAGTGCCCAGGGACTCAGTTATGATTGTTAAAAACTTGCCTGAAGAATGAGTCATCAGTTGCCAGCAGAGAAGAGACCAACTTGACCTCCCAAGGGAGAGAATTCCACAATCTGGGAGCTGCCCCTTGAAAAGGCTCTATCTCGCGTTCCCATCGAGCGTAACTCTAATACCAATGGAACTGAGAAAAAGGCCTCTTCTGAAGAACTTAAAAGCCAAAAAGGTTCATGTGGGAGACTTTGGCAACAATGTGCTTCAAGCTGGGGATGGAGGTACTATTTGTTGCTCTGCCTTAGCAGCAAAATATATTGAACAGGCAAGGCTTGAATGCTGTAGGTAAAGGTAAATGTCACCCTTGCTTGAAAGTCAGTCGTATCTGACTCTAGGGTTCAGTGCTCATCTCTGTTTAAATCCAAAGAGCCAGTGCTGTCTGCATCTGCAGATGTTTTCATGGACATGTGGCAGGCATGCCTCAAAACCGGAGTGCACAGAACACTGTTTACCTTCCTACTAAAGTGGTCCCTATTTATCTACTTGCAATTTCTTGCTTTTGAGCTGCTAGGTTGGCAGGATGCTGTGCTTCGGCACAATTTGGACATAACATGACTCATTACATGGGTGCCCTGCATTACATGAGGATTTTTTTTGCCTTACTTCCAGTAGCTGTAGCAACAGCAAGTGCTACATTTTGTGTTACAACCAAGTCATTAGTGAATCTGTGAGTCCTAGTGATGTCTATGGAAAACTCATATCTGTATCTAGAAGAGTAATTTATTGTCATTGTTCTAACAATGATCCTGTGAAGATTAAGAGCTATCTCCCATTTTTCTAGGCCACACTTGGGTTTCCATCTACTAGTGATGTCATCAGCATCTGTCCAGCTGTAGCAGTCGCTAAACATGCACTCATTTGATGACATGGGCAAGGTCAATTGTACTCTATTCAAGGACTCTGGAATGCAGTCCATTTCACACCTGTTTCACAGAAAAATGTAAAGTTCTTTTCCAGCTATATTTGTAGCAGCACTAAGGCTGTGAAGGGGAAATTGAGGTAGGCAGACATTTCCCCTAAAGTCCATGTTTTCCCCTAAAACCGGCTTTTTTTAAAATGAGGAAAAATTGAAAGAAGAGCGCATTAGCAGAAACTTGTTTGGAATATTTTCCTATTTGGAATGAGATAAAAGTCATAGCAAAAGCTTTTCTTTTGTTTATTACAAAATGTAGGTTCTATTTCCAATGTTTATTCCTTCCCACATTTTAGCAAAAACTAAGATGCTTGTCTTTCCAGCTTTTTGCAGCTGTTCCTCTCTAATGCTCTGTATATTTTCAGTTTACTTGTACACAATTAAGGTATTTATACTTTTTTGAAGTATAAATTGTGCATGTGCTTTCTTGAGAATACACCCCAATCAAAAGGGTGAGTCTTATTACTGTGTAGATATGATAGAATTACTCTATGTGACCCTCAAAGCTTCAATGCAAGAAGAGTGGATAGATCAGATGGACTAAGAATCTTTCATGAAATCCAGTTACAGTACTCTGTAACTCAGAGAATTCAGAGAAACAATTCTCATATCCCAAATCCTATGCGTCATTATACCCAAATCTATTGATTTCAGCAGGTCTAAATGTTGAGAAGTCCACAGAAGGTAAACTTCCTATAATAATGTAAGAAAATATTGTACATAATTCTGTGTAAGAGCCCAGGTGGCACAGTGGTACTGTACTGCATTGTAAGTTCGATCCTGACAGGGATCAAAGTTGACACAGCCTTCCATCCTTCCAAGGTCAGTAAAGTGAGTACCCAGGGTGTTGGGGACAAAATGATAATTACCTTGTGAACTGCCCAGACAGTGCACTAAGCACTATGGGGTGCGATAGAAGTGTAATTGCTATTGTTAGTGCTAACTTGGCTAGTGGACCTGTGGCCAACCAATGGAGCCACGGCTATTTCCATCAGCCCCTGCTAGCCTAGCCAATTGTGAGAATAGCAATTCCCTTCCTCCCGCATTACAGTTACCACGGCAATTCCATTACAGTCTGAGAGCGAGGTGGGAACATTAATAGCCATTACTATTTCATATCCCAAATAATGGTCATGTTTTAATGGGTTCCTGTGGAACAACGGGAAATGATTACCATTATTTTAAAGCAGATTGTCTTAATTGTCAGTGGAATGTCAACAGACCAAATTCTTTGGCTCTCCCTTTCTAGCTATAAGCTGCATGCAGATTATTCATTCTGTCACAAAATATAATGCATGTTGAACAGATGTGATTTACCATAGTTTTGCCAAAGGGTGCATTGTCCTTATGTTCTATAAATTGGTTTTTTTTTTCAGAAGAAATTAACCCCTTTTATAAGGTTTTTAAATTTAATCTTTTTAAAGAGCCCAAGTAAAAAGGTAGCTAAAACGTTGGCAACCTGGTGTTTGAGGCTACAACTGCCCTAAATTCTTATCACTGTGTATTCTGTCTGGTGCTGGCAGAAACTATGTCCCCAGATACTGTATCATTGATGCATTGGATGATAACACAAATAGCAAAATTAGGTAAAGGTTGCCCTTGTTTGAAAGCCAGTTGTATCCGACTCTAGGGTTCAGTGCTCATCTCTATTTGTAGCCAAAGAGCCAGCACTGTTTGCAACTGCAGACATTTCCGTGAACATGTGGCAGGCATGACTAGACACCAGAATGCGCGTAACACTGTTTATCTTCCCACCAAAGTGGTCCCTATTTATTTACTTACAATTTCTTGCTTTCGAACTGCTAGGTTGGCAGGAGCTGGGACAGAGACAGAAACTCACTCTGTCATGAAGTACTCAGGTCTCAAACTGCTGACCTGCCAACCTTCCAGTCATCAAGTTCAGTGTCTTAACCACTACGCTACTGCAGTCCTTATAGCAAAATTAGGTTTCTGTTAATTAACACAAGTCTCTGCTAGCTGTGGCATTCAGCTAAACATGTCAGGTCCTTATGTGCTATACTAACAGGGAGGCAGCCTTGTTGCTGTTTATGTTTTATTAAGAGCGCCTGAATAACTACTACTCTCAGGAAGAAATGAGGCATTGTAGCAGGACATTGTTGAGCTTACAGCAGGCAATCCCATCATGATCTGTGCTTGTTTTGTACACTAACATGGAGATGGGAAGGCCGAAAATGTAACAACCATTGTCATTGGTTGTTTTTGAGTCTAAACAGACAAACAGCAGACTAAGTGACTCATAATGTTAGTTTCAGAAAGCTAGTAACTCAGTACCCTCTTGTAATCATCATTTGCTTGAGAGATTTTTTTCATCCTGCTTTTTCAAATAAGATGCTGTATTATAATTTTGCCATCTACCTGACAACTCTATATGAACACAATCCTTATAAGTAAACATTTTCTTTCTTTCTGCTAAAGCTGTGCCTAGTGTTTATACTTTAGGAACTAAGAACAAAGAAAAGGAGAACTGCGAAGGGCTTGCATTTAAAAACATTCAGCATTAATCCCTTGGGACACACTAGTTGCTCCACTCTGCAAAGATTATCCAACAGAAATTAAGGGTTGGAACTCCCAAGATTCAGCCAGGGGAATTCCTGGGAAATTTTGAGATTTGGAGTTCCAAAAAACTGAATGGCACATCCCTGACAGAAGAGAAAATCCATCCAAATTCTTGGTGATAACTGAGATTTGGAGTTCAAAACCAATAAATGAATGACACAATCCTAGTGTATAAATGCTGAAAAAAGACGTGCAAACGTTTCTTCTGTATACAAGAGAACGGGTATGGAAGAAACATTAGAGGCCAGATTAAAAGTGCCACTGGCACAAGGGAAGCCCAAGACATTTTGATACCTGAATCAAAGAAACAGATGGTGCCTGTAAATCCCACTGGATGAACAGAACTCAGCCAGATTGGCAGTTGAATCTTGCTTCAGCTTTGGCCATGTGAGACTCTTTCCCACAACACCTGAGAGCAGGAGTTTAATTTTTGCATGGCAGGGCAAGTTGTCTTCCTTCAAAGTTGCTACTGCCAATACCACTGCTGCCACCTTCCTATAATTGTTGCTTGCCGTTTCCTCATTCTATCTCAACAGAGACCTTGATTTCACTCTGTGTTTGTGTGTGAAAGAGATAGAGAGGGAGAGAGAGGGACGGGGAGAGATAGAGAGAGAGGGAGAATCTGCATTGAGTTTTAGTCCAAACTTCATAGGAGCTATTAATGGTGTTGAACCCCACTCCTCAAATAGCTTCTTTAAAGGTTCAGCTAAAAACCAGGTTCACCAACCTGCACAGGTTTCTACAGCCCTTCCAAACTGACGCGCCCGCCGCCCACCTTCGGCCCCAACATCGCCAGAGGAGACAAGAGCGGCCACAGCTGCAGAGTCTGGGCAGTGGAGATTTGCTCCCACCCTCCTTCTCCGGGCTTTGCCCCAACTAGGACTTCAGAACCCATTGAGATGGCAGCATTTTTCCTTTTCCTTGGGACTTGCCTGGAGTTGGAGTGAGTTGTGCAGGGTATTACCGAGTTGTTACTGTCATGTTTTTTTTATTGTATCTTGTATTGTGATTTATAATATTGTATCTTTGCCCTTGTTGAATTGTACCTTTAAATGTCTGTAAACTGCTTTGGGTCGCCCATTGGGTCGAGGAAGGCGGTATACAAATAAAATTCTATTCTATTCTATTCTTCCTATGTGTTATTTCCCCATACCCTTCTTTCCTGTGTGACCAAGGACAATGTGGACTTCAGCTTTTTCAGAATGTCCTGTAGATGTCCTTCACTGTCCTTCAAGGGCTGCTGTGCACAATCAGTGAGCTGTAATTAGCTACCACTCTATCTGGCACAATAGAAACCTGACAATACATTAAGAATTTAGACTCCTTTTTAAAAAAAGGTCTGTTCTTTAATCAACTGGACCATAATCCATCTATTGGTTGATTACTCATGAGTAAGTAAATTTAGGGAGGAAACCTCTGCTCCATCTTTTAGAGGTGCAAAGACAACATAGCTTTAGGGATTAAGTTATAACATCAGGCCTGGATAGAGGGTTATTTCCAGACAAAGCCCTTTTTCTGAATAATTCTTCTACTACCCAATTATTCATTTCCCCCCTGATTAATGAAAATATGTTAATTAAGGATTAGATGCTTAAAAGGTATAAATATCTTCCATTGCCTAAAGTAATTATGATAAGCATTAAACATTATGATTCAAATGTTAAATAATTTCACTGACAGAAAAAATGGATAAGGAATAAAAAGATGCTACTTGTAAGTGTACAAGATAATTTAGGCAGCTGAGGATGTGGCTACAAAGAGAGGGGAACCCTATTTACTTCACAGTTTTTCAAATCAGGTTCATGTGGGTTACAATGAGCGACATCCACACCAGCATGATCAATTATCCTGTTTACCTCAGGTGGTAGTGGGGAGACCATTTGGGTTCTCCCCAGTGATTTCTCTTTGCAGGCGCACCCCCCAATAAAGGACTCAGACACTGGTAAAAGTGGATAACGGCATTGGGCCACATTTATTGATTCATGCCCTAGTCCAAATTATAAATTTCTATTGGTAATTGACCAATTATAATTCTTAAGGCAAGCAGGCCGAAGTAACACTGGTAAGGTACCGACGGCAATTGTTACAATGTATCTATTTGTATCCATTTGTTTGTTGACAACAAACAAATTGTTGGCCGTAGTCAATATCTAACTAATGACCCCACCCTCTGACGCGTATCCGTGAAATCACGGGGTGATGCATGCTGTCTAGCTGTAGCCATCACCCCGTCGCCTGGTTCGTCGTTGACCGGACAACGTTTAACCAACTTATGCCTGTCTAGTGTTCAGTCAATTGCAAACCTGCCGGATACCTGTGGGTCATAAATGTTTACCTTTCCAGTGCTACCCGCCCATGTGACCAAAGTCAACAGAAGCAACAGAAACCCCTATATCAAACCATAGCAACAGTGTGGGATGGGCGAAAAAACCAGGACCCGAGAGCCAATTGTGGGTCCCAGCCAAAAATTCCCACCCGGCCCCAAAGCGACCAAAATATCACACTGTTAACTAGGGAGGGGGTGGAGGGGAAAAACTTCTCCGCTCCGTCGCTTCGCAAAATGGCAGCTCGGCTGCCTCGTGGCCACCCCTTTTATAGGGGAGCTGGCCACGCCCCCTAACTACCCAGATGCCTTCGTCAGATGGGGGGCCCGCAAAGAGCGCGGCGGCCATTTTGGCGCCGCGCTTGCATTGCAGGCGCACCCCCCCAATAAAGGACTCAGACACTGGTAAAACTGGATAACGGCATTGGGCCACATTTATTGATTCATGCCCTAGTCCGAATTATAAATTTCTATTGGTAATTGACCAATTATAATTCTTAAGGCAAGCAGGCCGAAGTAACACTGGTAAGGTACCACCCAAAATTGCCGACGGCAATTGTTACAATGTATCTATTTGTATCCATTTGTTTGTTGACAACAAACAAATTGTTGACCGTAGTCAATATCTAACTAATGACCCCACCCTCTGACGCGTATCCGTGAAATCACGGGGTGATGCATGCTGTCTAGCTGTAGCCATCACCCCGTCGCCTGGTTCGTCGTTGACCGGACAACGTTTAACCAACTTATGCCTGTCTAGTGTTGTCCAGTCAATTGCGAACCTGCCGGATACCTGTGGGTCATAAATGTTTACCTTACCAGTGCTACCCGCCACACGGGGAGGCTTCCCAAAAAGGCTCACCGCCCCCCCCCCAAGACTGTCAGCTCGGTCAACAGGCCTGCTCGCCAGTCCACTAACCAGAGGTCCATACCTCCCTGCGACAGATGGGCCCCATCCCCTGAGTAAAGCTCTTAATTTTGCAGACTGATGGTGGGGAGGCGAATGACGCGTCCCCCACCCTATTCAAAAAGGAACCGGGCAATAGCCCTGTTCACGGAGCGTCGGCTCAGTCAAGAGCCTCGAGGCCGAACGCTCCCCAGTAAGCGTACCGCGACATCATGTCCGACCACTTGAGGGTTGTGGCAGGCCACACATAATGTGAGTAGGGCAGGTCACTGCAAATCGCAAGCTTCCGCGATAGGCCAGTGACCCGCCCCAAGCCATCGCCCCCAAGGTACGTAACCAGGACATCAGGCGAGTCAGCATCCCTGATGTAGAAAAGGAATGGCAACAGTTCCTGCCATAACATGCGGCGCTTACCATACCACCTGAGACGTGCGGGAGCACCCAGTCCCAGTCGGGGTCCCACTCTGTCGCCGCAGCATAACGCGCTGCCCTGTGCAGCGTAATGCGCTGCCCTGTGCAGCGTAACGCGCTGCCCTGTGCAGCGTAACGCGCTGCCCTGTGCAGCGTAACGCGCTGCCCTGTGCATGCGGCTATGGCCCACCAGCCATACTGTCACCGGCGTAATACGACACCCAGGGTCTGTCAAGGAAAAAAGGGGGGAAGAAACAGTGCAGTGACTAAACTGGTACTCAGGTTGAAGAGGGCGAACACAAATTGAAAACATTGTGATCCCCACCCTCCCATGCGGTGTATTTCAGCCCCGGAGTACCCAAAACAGCTGCAGTAGAAGCCGGCCCCCTTCTGAACGAATGGGTGCCGCAACGAGCCCCAGAGAGGCCAACACTATCTAGTGCCTTCGCGGCACCCTCCAAAATTGAAATTTAGTAAGGGAAGACCCACCTTGGTGACAGAAAAACGGGCCATGGTGCGTGCCACGCAGTGCAAGGAAATCCTGTAGGGCACCAACCGGACAGATGTCTGCCAAAGAACACCGTAGCAGTCTTACATCACTGCCTACGCCATGCTGATTTGTCTTAGAGGAGCGTATCCTCAACTGAGCCCAGTCTTTGGCAACATAGACATCCTCGAGTTCCAGTGCCCTACGACTTGCATCCGCCTTAGACAGCATCACAAGCTCGCTGATGCGGAGCGCTCCAAAAAAGGCCACCGTTGTAGCTGCATGAAATGGGCTGCCTCATATCTATCAAAACAGAGGCCAGGCCAGCCCCGGGCCAATTGGGTAAGAACCCCTGGGGAAATCGGGTGGCGGTCGTCCGGGCAACGCCCACGCTACCGCACCCACCCCTCCAAAACATGTCTCACACGGAAGTCAACGGTACTATCCACATGACCTCCCACCTTGGCCATAACAGCCAACACTGACAGCCCAGATGCTATGGTGCGAGGTGCAAGGCCCTGGGCATGCAGGTAAACCATGAACCGAAGTACATGGGTCACTGGGATCGGCCAGGATTCTGGCAGCCGGGATTGGGTACAGAAGGCTCTGAAAGAATTGAATGCATGGTGATACGCCTTACGCGTGCGTGGCGCCAGTGACAAGCCAATCGCCCGGTTCACCTCTCCTTGCTAATGGTCCATATCTCGTCCGGGAGTGGCGAGGGAAATTCCTCCGCATCCGGGGCCAAGGCACGGAACCGGGAGATCTGCAGGCGGGACAAAGCGTCAGCGATACCATTATTGACCCCCGGGACATGCCTGGCCCCGAAGAGGACGTTGAGGCGCAGGCTGCGCAACAGAAACTGGCGCATTAGGTCCATGACCCTGGGCGATTTGGAAGTCTGTGAGTTGACAATGTGGACAACGGCCGCATTGTCACACCAGAAATGGACGACCGAGTCGGCCCACTCCTCGCCCCATAGCATCAAAGCCCCCAGGACAGGGGAAAATTCCAAATACGTGAGATCACGCAGGCGACCCGTGCCTGCCCAGGCTGGTGGCCACCCACCATAGGCCCACTTCCCATTGAAGTACATCCCATAACCCAGGGACCCCGAGGCACCAGACTGTATCTGAAAGCGAGGGGAAGCCAGGATGTCAAACCTCCAAAACGATACTCCATTGAACTCCCTCAGGAACTGGAGCCAGATAAGCATATCTGCCCTGATACCCCGGGTGAGTCTAACCCTATGGTGGGGCCTCGATAAGCCAGTCATGGCGTCGCACAAGCACCGAACAAATGCCCTGCCCGGTGCGACCACCCTGCAAGCGAAATTGAGGTGACCATGTAGCACCTGCAGTTCCCTCAGGGATGCCTTGCGTTTAGCAAGCAAATCCGAGATAAGGGCCACTATCCTTGACACCTTATCCCCCGGTAACCTAGAAGCCTACGCTACCGTGTCAATCTCCACCCCCAGGAATACTAGCTTAGTAGATGGGCCCTCGGTCTTTTCGGGCGCTAAAGGGACACCGAGTTCCTCCATTAGCGTCTGAAATGTGTTGAGGAGACGTGTGTACGTGTCCCAGCCCCGTTCACCCCGAACAAAATTCATCCAGGTAATGGGCTACAGACCGGGACCCTGACCTGCGGACGAAAGCCCACTGCAGGAATGTGCTGAAACACTCAAAGGCCGAGCATGATATGGGGTAGGACAAGTGATGGATCAGGCGAAACTCGCCCGGTAACTCCTTGGGCACCAAGCCCAAGGGTGACACCTTAAGGTCAGGGAACGGGGGTGCAGTGAAAGGGCCAGCGACCCTGCCCGCATGAACCTCCTTGTTAATGCTGGCAGCAGCCACCTCCTCCCTCCCCTTAAGGGACAAAAGGTTGGGAGCATCCTGAGGGGACCTATCACCCACAAAAGGAATACGGAACCCCAGTTGAAAACCCTGAAGCAGGTAAACCGCCTCCTCCTCCTTCGGGTACAATGCGAGCCAACGCTCCAACATGTCCACGTTAATTGGGGAGGGGGCCATTCGGTGAACCAGCTCCCCCTGCGGCAGTCTTGCCAGCCCCTTGTCCGCCCCTGGGACAGGCAGAGGCAGCCTGGGGGCCGGCACAAGAGGGCCACTCATGCCTGTACTGGCAATTCTTCCTATTGCAGGAACCATTGGACAAGAAAGTCCAGCACAGCAGGTGGGCTGGAACCCCCTGCCCCGCCACCTGGCGGGGTGCCTATGCCGCATGTCCACAATGGTATCTCTCCCCAGGCGCAGGGCGCGTGGGAATCATGTACAGAAGCCACAGCTTCTGGCAGGGCTCATCCCACCTCATCTCGGGGTGCAGGGGAATCCACATATGGAATTCCTCATCATAAGCCAACCACGACGGGCCCGGGAAGTCGACCATCGCCCCGTAAACGTGGTCCAAATACTGGACCATCGGAATCGCCAAATCCGGCCGGGCCCTGAGGTAGACCGCCACGTATATGAGGTAGGCCGGCAACCGGTTGGCCCACGTACGTGGCTGCTTGCGACGACGTGCCTGCTCCTTATCCTTCTCATCTTGCCCCTCCCTCTCCTCTATGGTGGGTTCTCTGGCAAGGAGGGAGAAGATGTCCACATACTTCCCACGCCAGATCTTTTCCTTGGTGGCTTGGGCCAAATGGTCCCCCAGGGGCAATGAATACCCCGCAGTCAGCAATGCCGACACAGGAACGGCGGGAACCGCGGGCATCTGAAAAGGAGCCTGGACCAACCCGGTCACCCCTAAAACATTCCCAACTGCGTAAGGAGTACCCCCCACACCGGGGCCCTGGGTGAGAGCTGGAGTCACCGGGTGGGCCGTCGGCGGCCGAACCGCTGCACCACCCGTGCGAGGCCAAGGCCATTGAAACCCCCCCAACATTGCCATGTGTGTGGGTGCGCTAGATTGAACCACATACTCACATGCTGCACCCCCATGGGCCGCCCCCACCGGGGGTTCCGACCCACTGTGGGCGTCGGAGCTCATGACCGCAACTGAGCTCGCCGACGGGGCCTGACCAGCACCGGCCTGTCGATCGGGGAGCTGCGAGGCAGTGGCCGATGCCGGGCCACGCGCCTCAGTCAGCTCGACCCGTCCCGCCGCCTGCCGCTGCCCAGCAGACGATGGACGAATCTGCACCCCAAAAGGGGTCCCCTGGGTGGTTAACCCTGGCCAGTGAAGCCTCGAGGGCCGCAACGCAGGCCAGAAGGGCCTCCACACTGACGTAGCCCCCCAAGCCAAGAGGGGGCAAAGGGCCGGCCGGCCCACTAACTGCAGGCGCGGGTCCAGGTCCCTGGACCCCGGGGCCCATATAGGGCCATGATCCCAGGCCCGGCCCCAGGGCCGGGTAGAACCCTGCCAGGGGAGAGAGCTGAAACCCCCCGCAGGCAGCTGCGCACCAACGGGGGAAGGCCCCGCAGAATGGGCCACGCCAGAGGCAGTGGCCACTGCTTGCGGGCCGAGGGCCGCGACCCCTACAGGGCCGGTACGCAGACCTCCAGCCCCAGGCTAAGGGGGAATCAACCCCATACCACCAGTCCCGGTGAGCTCGGCCAAAGGAGGCTGCTGGGTAGGCACGGCCGCGGTCCTCCGACCCAGCTGGCGCCTCCGCGCAGAACAAGCCGCATTCGCAGCCGCCTTCTTCTTAGAGGGCATCGCAGCTAACCGATGGGAAGCCGAAAAGGAGAAAATTCAGCAGCCAAGAGGCTTCCCGGTGAAGGTAAAAGCGACGGAGGTAAGAGGGAAAAACTTCTCCGCTCCGTTGCTTCGCAAAATGGCAGCTCGGCTGCCTCGTGGCCACCCCTTTTATAAGGGAGCTGGCCACGCCCCCTAACTACCCGGATGCCTTCGTCCGATGGGGGGGCCGCAAAGAGCGCGGTGGCCATTTTGGCGCCGCGCTTGCATTCTCCTTTCCTCCCTCACTCATAGGTAAACTCACTCACTCACCTTAGTTTGCTGTTTGCATTCAAAAACAGAAACCAGCCTAATGGAGATGAGAAAACATCTCCCCTCAGACTTTGACCTGTAAAATAAAGGTTTTCTGAGGAGATTATTTCTTCCTCTTCTTGTGTCCTGATCAAGCAAACCCTGGACTACCAAAATGAAGCCACTTTCTTGGCTTTGTCATTGGCCAAACTTAAGTCCTCATCGGTGCATGTTTCTGGCAGTAATCGGCAGACCAGTAAATGAGCTGGATTCTGTATCTTTCCATGTTCACAGCACATGGTGTTGTCTGCCAGCCTCCCCTACTTGAGCATGTTGGCCTTACATTTAGGCATTCTCTTGCTTAGTTCTCTCAGTGTTTGCTGCTACATCTCTCCTGATCTTAGGTGGAGCGATACGAAAAAGAAAATATATTTTCTCAACTGGTGTAGGTTTGAGGCATCCTGTCACTATATGCATAGCTTTGTTAACAGCAATGTCAACTTGTTTTGTGTGTGTGGATACACTCTATACTGGAGCAGCATACTCTGCTACATATACTCTCAGGGCCAAAGCTGATGTACACTACACATCATGGATGGAGGAGTTCCCCATTTATAGTTTATGAGTTTCCTGATGATGTTATTCCTTGTACTACAGGTAATTTTGGCTTTGGTATTCAGGCAGTGCTGCTTAAAATAGAGTGTCCCGGTAAGCATCCCACTAAGGTATTTTGGTGCCGAACAATTCTGTAATAAGTTCCTTGCCATGTAACATTCAACAGAACCCTTGCATTTCAGTTTCGAAGGTGGAAAGCACACACACTTGAGTCTTGCTTGAATTAGGCTTCAAATGGTTGATTTTGTAATAGTCTTCACGTGATCCAGTAAGTTTTCCAGCTACCTCATCAAAGCTTGATCCTTGTATGGCCTTTTGTTGTGTTCTAATGGTTTTACCTTCCACAATGTATCTGAACCAATGTAACCTTGCCTATAGCAACAATGTAACCTTCAGCTGCATCATATGAACCCTGTAAGAGGACGCGAGCTAATGACCACCAGCTGGCAGCAGCGAGCGTCCAAGCTCCCTTGGTCCAAACTCATCAAAGGCAACAGCGCGGGAAGTTTTCCCGCCATCACCTACACCTGGACAAGAAGGGCGTGACCCGCAATGACGTCACGCAGACAGTAGCCAATGGGCTACCATGGAACCACGTTCAAATGTATTACTACTGTATATAAAGAGCTATCGATCCGCCATTACCTCATGTTCCCTCTGTCCACGATGCAATAAACCTGAGTTAACCCAGCCCGAGGCTGTGTCCTGTGTCTTGGTTTGCATACACCAAATTGGCGACGAGGATGGGATGATGGATCCCCACGGAACAGCCAGGGCACAGAGCGGGTTCAACATCACCAAACCGCAAGACTGGGAGCTGCTTGAGATGGACTTCCAGGCGGCACTGGTGGAACTCAAAGTCAAAGGAGACGACGAGGAGAGGAAGAGGGCCATCCTCACCAGAATGCTCGGAATGGAAACCAAGCGGACGCTGGTGGGCATCATCGCTCCGAAGAAGGTGAGCGAATTTAAGGCGGACGACATCATGAAGCTGCTGCGAGAGCGCTTCCGTCCCTCGAGGGCAATGTTTCCCGCTCGGAGCGCGTTTTGGAGGCGAGTCCAAGCGCCGGGCGAGTCGGTTGAGGCATTCGTGGCCGCCATGAGGACAGCCGCCGCCCCCTGCAAATGGGACAACATCCTAGAGATGGCCCTCAGGGACGGCGTGCTGTGTGGCCTGAAAGACAAGGAGGTGCAGCGCAGCTTGATGAACAAGGAGCCGCCACCCACGCTGGCAGAGGTCGTAGAGGCCGCGGAAGCCGCAGAGTCCACGAATGCTGGAGTGGACGAGATGCACCAGTGGCGTGAGTGGCGTCCTAGAGCCGGCAAGGCGGAAAATTCGGTGCACGGGAAGTCCGGACAGGCGGTGCACGCAACTCGACGGGCCTCAAAGTCGTCTACGGAAGGCAGCGACGGCGAGGAGGTCCAGAAGGTCCGAAAGGGTGGTCGACGCTGCGATGGTTGCGGAGCGGCCCATGAGCGCGCGAGATGCCCATTCAGGAAGGCCGAGTGTTACACCTGCGGCCGTCGGGGGCACATCGCCAAGGCATGCAGAAAACGGAAGGAGGGCCGGAGGCAGTCACAAGACCGTTCGGCCAGACCGGACCGTCCAGCGAGGCCCAAAGATGGCGCCCAGACCACGAGGAAGCAGGATGGCGTGGGCCGCGTCTCGGACGACAGCGAGGACGACGCCCCAGTGTTCAGCGTGTCCGCGGGACAGTCCCATTACTTCGTTGAGGTACTAGTACAAGGGGCCCCTATTAGGATGGAAATTGACTCGGGGTCCTCCTATTCTATAATTCCCCAGAAAGAGTTCTTGAAAATCGACCCCCACGTGCGGCCCAAACTTAAAACGTTGAGGTCCACGCTACGAGACGTACAGGGAAACAGCATTCCGGTGTTGGGGGTCGGGAAATTTCGGGTCAAGTTTAAGAGACATTCTGCGGAACTGCCCCTAGTTGTCCTTAAGGGGGGAAGTTGTAGCCTCCTAGGGACGCAGTGGTTTCAGCCCTTAGGTTTGTTCATAGGGGGAGTGCATACAGTGGGGGTGGACCCAATACAAGCGGTTTGCGATGCGCATCCCGCCGTTTTTAAGAAAGGACCCGGAAATTTCAAGGGACCCCCTGTAGCCTTCGACCTAGACCCGGAGGTCTGCCCGATAAGACTCAAACCGCGCAGGGTGCCGTTCGCACTCAAGGACAAGATAGAGGCGGAACTGGACAAACTGGTGGGCCAGGGGATTCTTATTCCTGTTGATTCCGCGGAGTGGGAAACTCCAATTGTAACGGCTCTAAAGGCTAACGGGGAGGTGCGCATTTGCGCTGATTATAAGTGTACAATTAACAAGGCGATCCACCCTAATGCATACCCGGTGCCGGTGATCAGCCACCTTTTGGCCAGGCTGAATGGGGGAAAGTGTTTCGCTAAACTCGATTTGGCACAAGCCTATCAGCAACTTCCTGTGACCCCCGCCACGGCCGCGGCACAAACGATAGTTACACATAAAGGGGCGTTCCAGGTGTCGCGTTTACAGTTCGGCGTGAACTCGGCACCCGGCCTTTTTCAGTCGCTTGTGGAACGCCTCCTGAAGGGACTGGAGGGGGTGTTGCCTTATTTTGATGACGTGTTGATAACAGGAGGGAGTGAGGCTGAACTGGCAAAGAGATTGGACAAAGTACTAACCGTGTTCGAGAAAGCGGGGCTGAGACTGAGGAAGGACAAATGTGTTTTTTTCGAAACTGAGGTCGAGTTTTTAGGGTTCCGGATCACACCCGAGGGGATTAAGCCGTCTAAATCCAAAGTAGCAGCCATAAAGAAGGCCCCTCGCCCCACATCCAAAACCGAGCTACAGTCTTTCCTGGGGCTCCTCAATTTTTACCATACATTCCTCCCGCGGAAGGCGTCCGTGGCCGAACCGCTCCATCGGTTACTTAAAAAGGAGGAGACATGGATGTGGGGTGACGAGCACGAGAGGGCGTTCAAAGAACTAAAGCAACTCTTAACATCTGAGGCAATCCTGACGCATTTCGACCCCAAACGGCCAGTGGTCTTAGTCTGTGATGCATCCCCGGTGGGGGTGGGGGCGGTGCTTTGCCACGTGTTGGATGACGGAAGGGAGGCCCCGGTAGCGTTTTATTCAAGGTCCCTGTCCCAAGCGGAGCGCAATTACGCACAAACCGACAGGGAGGCATTAGCAATAGTAGCGGGAACCAAAAAATTTCACGATTTTTTGTATGGCCGCCCGTTCAAAATCGTGACTGATCACAAGCCACTGTTAGGGATTTTCACGGCAAGCAAGCCCACGCCGCAGATCCTGTCCCCGAGAATGCTGCGATGGGCTATTTTTCTCAACGCATACCAACATGAGTTGGAGTACCGGCCCGGAAAGGAGATCAGCCATGCTGATGCACTTTCGAGATCTCCTTTGCCCTTGTCGGACGACCAAAAGGCGAGAGTAGAAAGAGACCGCCAGGTGTTGCTAATTGAGGTCTTAGATGCACCCCCAATAGTACCAGCCGACATTGCTAGGGCGACAGGCAAGGACAGAACGCTGGAGAAAGTTAGTTCATGGGTACAGAAGGGGTGGCCGGCATCGTCCCCAAGCACAGAATTCGACCCATTTTTTCGGAAAAAACTAGAGTTGTCCCTAGAGAGGGGGTGCCTTTTGTGGGGCCAACGGGTGGTGGTCCCTACGTCCCTGCGGCCGAGGGTGCTCGAACTGCTGCACGTCAGCCACCCGGGCATAGTTCGTTCAAAGGCGCTGGCCCGGAGTTACTTCTGGTGGCCACAGCTGGACGCGGACATTGAGCACATGGTCGGCACTTGTGAGGCATGCCAGGGATCCCGACCAGAGGCGGCCCGTCTTCCGCATAGGGAATGGGACACAGCAAGGGGGCCATGGTCCAGAGTGCACGTAGATTTCGCTGGCCCATTCCGAGGAACCATGTTTCTCCTGGTGGTGGATGCGTTCTCCAAGTGGCTGGAGGTTATCCCAGTAAAGAGCACGTCCTCCGCCACGACAATTAGCCAGCTAAGGAGAGTCTTTTCCACGTTCGGTTTACCCGACACTTTAGTCAGCGATAACGCTAGTTGTTTCACCTCCGCTGAGTTCGGGGCATTCATGGAGGCAAACGCCATTCGGCATGTCACATCCGCGCCGTTTCACCCGGCCACGAATGGCCAAGTGGAACGGCTGGTGCGTACAACAAAGGATGCGCTGCGGCGCATGGGCCCGGGGGACCTGAATCACCAAGTATGCCAGTTCCTCTTAGCGTATAGGGTGACCCCCTTAGCGTCAGGCTACTCGCCGGCAGAGCTCTTGATGCGGCGAAAACTGACCACGATCCTGTCCAGGCTAGACCCGACGAGAGTCGAGGATAAAGGGAAAAACATAGGGTTGGCAGTCTCGAAAGGTTTCGCCGCCGGCGACCCTGTTCACTGCAGGAACTATTCCAGCGCAGGGCCAGCCTGGGTACCAGGGACGGTTGTAGAACAGACGGGGCCAGTGTCGTACCGGGTCGAGACTAACACCGGTCTCCTCTGGAGGAGGCACGCAGACCAACTGAGGCACCGAGTGAGTAGGCCAGGCAGTGGGGCTCAGCAACAGGATTCAGCGTTAGGGTTCTCCCCCACCCGCTTAACCCAAGGGGGAGACAGCAGCGGACAACAGTCCCAAGCAAGGGGGGAAGGCAGAAGCAGCGGCCCCGACTCATACCCTTTTGATACACCAGTCCTATCAGAGGCCGGGGAAGGGAGAGAGGAGTTCGCGACCGCTGCCCCCGAATGTAATTTTGATTTTGATTTTGCGAGCCGGGGGGGTTTTCAGGAGTGTTCCCCCACCCATCCAAGCGAGAAGAGGGGTTTTTCGTTAGCCCCCAGTGCCCCCGGTTCCTCCCTAAGAAAGAGCACACCTTCCAACAACGCCGCGGAGCCGCGGCAAGTCACTAACGAGTCTCCCTCTCCAATTACAGGACAGGAAACCAGGGGACAAAGAGAAGGTAGCAAACCCGGGGAAAGGCAGCCCGCATCGAGACCCCAGCGTGTTCGAAATAAGCCATCTTGGCTGAGAGACTTTGTCTCCTAGGGGGGGGGGGAGTGTGTTTAAGTGTGGGCTCGAGACTTTGTCTCGTCCTAGGGGGGAGGGGTGTTGTGTTCTAATGGTTTTACCTTCCACAATGTATCTGAACCAATGTAACCTTGCCTATAGCAACAATGTAACCTTCAGCTGCATCATATGAACCCTGTAAGAGGACGCGAGCTAATGACCACCAGCTGGCAGCAGCGAGCGTCCAAGCTCCCTTGGTCCAAACTCATCAAAGGCAACAGCGCGGGAAGTTTTCCCGCCATCACCTACACCTGGACAAGAAGGGCGTGACCCGCAATGACGTCACGCAGACAGTAGCCAATGGGCTACCGTGGAACCACGTTCAAATGTATTACTACTGTATATAAAGAGCTATCGATCCGCCATTACCTCATGTTCCCTCTGTCCACGATGCAATAAACCTGAGTTAACCCAGCCCGAGGCTGTGTCCTGTGTCTTGGTTTGCATACACCAAACCTTTGCTGTGTTGTCTGAATAGATGGACAATTTTGTATGGTCAGGATCTCCTCATGATCAGGAGGAGATCATGAAAGATGCTGAATGTATGCTGCATAACCTTTCTGGTTCCTTCCATGCCTATTTCCTTTGTAGTCTTTCCCTCAAAGGTTGAGAAGACATAGGCACATGTGTGCTTGCATACAGAGACATACACACATAGAGACAGAAAGATGTAAGAGGAACGTACCATACTGTGAGGAAAAGAGCCATCTTTGTTGAGATCAGAAATTTCCATCAGGTCCATCCTTTTCTTTCATCCCCTTTTTAATTTTTTTACTTATTTCCCCAAAGCAAAATAGTGCTTATTTAATGCAGTACTAATTTTGACAAGCAATTAAAAAATAGAACAACAGGTGTCCAATGGAGGAGAACCCCTTTGTCACTTAGCCCTATAACTGGTTCTTTGCAATTGGATGGGTGACAAAATACCCCAGACAGTAAAGAAAACCCATGCCAGTCAAAATGGAGTAACATAAATCACCCTCTGCCAAAAGAGGCGATTCCCCAGTGAGACAGAGTGGGCTTTCCAAGGCTTAACTTTATGTTGTATAATCACCAGTTTTTACTTTGATGTTAACCACTAAATCCCATGCAGACTACAGGATAAAATGCCAATGGAGTTGCACCCTGAATGATATATTTATGTCATTTATTTTAATATCCCTGTAAGCATTCTGTTCCTTCAACTGCTTTGAGTGACAATTTTAGCAAGGCTGAATATCGCGGGGCTATATTCTTATTTAGTCAAATCTTTGTGCTGCCTTCTGACAAAATCAAGCTGCTGCCCTGGCATCCCAGAAGATGTCACCTTACAGCAGCTGGCTCCAAACTGACAACATCCAGATGTTTTGGATTTCAACTCTCCTCAGCTCACACAAGACAGGATGTAAAGGTAGGGTTCTAGCCTGGTAGTCTCCATGGTTGAGGATATGATGGGGTACAGTGGGGTACCCAATCAAGCCCTCCAGATGGAATTGGACTGCAACTCCCATAACCTGCAAAGAGCACAGCCAGTAATGAGGGGTGATGTGGGTTAAGAACAACAACAATCTGGCAAGTCCAGACATTTCCCACCCCATAGTAGACTATCCCCCATGGAGCTCATAGTAGACTATCCCCCATGGAGCCTCCAAACATATCCAAGTTGATGTTCCTTGAGGGAGATCAACCAACATAATTACAGCTTTGACAAACTATTTGATAAAAGGTTGGCGAATACTTTAAACAGTGGAGAACATAAGGCACATAAGTGAATTATCTTCCTGAAATAGCTTCCAAACTAACATCTGTCAGACCGCTCTAGTTTTGTGACACTGAACAGACACCCACTATCCATTTCAAACAATGAAATCTAACAATATCTTTCTTTCTTTATTCATGTCAGATGCACCACCAGTATATAATAACATACAAAGCTAAAATTGATACATTTAAAAATAAAATAAAATTTAAAAGGGCTAGATGACATCTACCCAATATTGGGCCACATCAACATTTCCTCTTGCCAACATAAGGTCCTCCTCAGTGCACTCTGAGGGGCATCATGTGCATTGTATCATATGGGAGATAGTTTGTATTTCTCCGCATTCATGCAGGCTGTTATCTACAGGGAAACACAACTTTCTCAGATTAGCCCTTGATCTTCCTACTCTTGCACGCATTCTAGTTAAAGCTTTCCACACAGGCCATGGTTGTTCTTGGCCAGGTGGTAGGAAGTCTTCTGGTTCGGCCCAGTTTTCTTGAAAGGCATTCGTATCCGACTCTAGGGTTCAGTGCTCATCTCTGTTTCAAAGCCGAAGAGCCAGTGCTGTCTGCTTCTCCAGACATTTCTGTGGTCATGTGGCAGGCATGACTAGACACTGGAGTGCACAGAACGTTGTCTTAACCATCAAGAGAGATCAGCTGTCCACTTGGTAATCACCAGGGCCGCCATCAGGGCAGTACTACCAGTACTGCCATATAGGGCCCAGAGCTGACAGGGGCCCTGCCGCCGGTGGCCATAATAATGTGTTGACAGAGAAAGGTATGTGTGTGTATGGGGGAGGGGGGCAATAGGATTGCTTAATATGGGGCCCAGAAATTTCTGATGGCAACCCTGGTAATTACATATTCCCAATGGTAGCATTGTGACGGATGTGGCTGCAGTAGTCTCATTGGATAAAAGTCACAGCACTGCTGATAACTATTGTTTTGCAACATGCTGCAAATTTATCTGCTTCAACAACAACAGAAGCATAATTCTCATCTATAAACACTACAGGTTGGATGGTATATTTTAATTAAATGTTCTGTGGTTCTCACCTATTCCAGCATTGTTGAGTTTTGTGCTCTTTTATTATACAGACTGCTTTAGAGATTTGTTATAATGACACAGTACAAAAAGGTTTTTAAAGAAATCAAGTAAAGTAAAATATTTTTAATAGATTTGTCTAGGTGAGACATATTCTAGCATGGGTATTTTCTAGCTTTCTGCATTAGCATTTTCTCTTATCTTCACAAAGTTTTTATTCACCTTTAAAGGCTACTTTTCACTAGCACACTTTTCACTAGCACACTATTGAAAGGCAGCTTTCTAGTGGGATACAACTAAGGAACAATTGTTAAGGCTGCAACTTTTTGTGTGTGTTGGACTACATGTTTGTTTGACTGCATAATGGACTACTCCAATCTAGGAGTTCTGCCTAACAGGCAGACACCTATGAGCACCTAAATGTGACTCACCTGGGAGAAAGGTGTCATTGTTGTCGTTGTCAGTGGCATCAGCGGCAGCATCAGCGGCAGCAGCAGCGGAAGCGGCATCAGCGGCAGTGGCATTGTCATCATTGTCGGTGGCGGCAGCAGCTGCTACTCATGTCCGAGCATACTTTTCCCCCCTGAAAATCATTATTTTCTCCATTGATGGATGTGACTCTGGTAACTCAATAAGCTGATCTTGGCATGAAACATGCAACCACACACATTATGTTTAGGTGGGAGCTAGGCCTAGGTAGTCCTCAAAGGCTTCTACTTTAGGCTTGTTTCTCAAATGAATTCCATTTGAGTTTCTGTGAAATAGAACTCAGAATGAAATTTTATGGGATTTGTAGTAAAAAAATTCAACTATCCCACCCTTAATAATTATTTTCATTCAATTCTGTCTCTGCAACCCTTTGCATCAGAATAAAGGAACTTTCAGCCTGGGAATGTCTGACAAGAAATAGAAGTTCTGGCTTGCAACCCAAGGAATTGTTGAATAGAACATATCAGAGAGTACACAAAACAAAATAAAAAAGGCAAAACCCATTGTGGCACCTTAAAGACTAACTCATATATTTTAATGTTAGCTATCGTGGATCAAGTCCACTTTGTCAGACATAAGAGTGAGACTTCATGGGATTAATTTATACATATCAGGAAATGATTGGCTAGCATTACAGATAAGTTTACAAATCAGTGTGACTATTTACAACCAGCTATAACAGAAGATCCCTGATTGGTTTTCCGATTAATTGCCCTGAGGTTTGGTTCTGTTGAGTTGTAAATGGTTAGTAGATAGTTGCAAAATAAATATTGTGACATTACACATCTGCTAATGAGTAAATTGAGGATGGTGTGAGTGTACTAGCCAGAGGCCAGTTACCACCCCCACCCCCTGTTCTGTGAAGTGTCTTGGGTACCTCTGTACCTGATATGTACCTGTATGACTTAATGCCATGTAGTCTCACTGTTATGTCTGATGAAGAGAACTTGATCCACAAAAGCTAACATTAAAAATACAGGAGTTTGTCTTTAAGGTGCCTCAGCGTTTTTTGTCTTTTGTTTTAAATTGTTTTGATTACTCTCTGATATGCTTTCACAGACTAACACAGAGACTACTTCAAAAATTGCATAGAACAGGTTCCCTTGTTTTCAGACTTGGAAGGTTTTGCATGGAACAGATGTACCGACTTGCAGATTGAACAGGAGCGCTGATCTGTAGATTGTGAAGATTTTTCATGGAACTGGCACTTGGAACTGGCAATTTTGCTTCTCTTCTCATCCACTATAGCAGAGATGTTGAACATTTTAGAGACCAAACTGCAACCCAAAACTCACAAAGTGCCAACACGGCAGTTTAATTTGAATACTAAAGGGTGGACTCTGTGCTGGGAAGAGAGAGAAAGCGTTCCCATTGGGCTGCTGGGCAGAGGGATGGGGTGAACTCTGTGCTGGGGTGAAGGCACGTGTGCCCACAGAGAGGGCTCTGACTGCCCCCTCTGGCATGTGTGCCATAGGTTTGCCACTACTGCACTACAGAATCAAGCTCTCATCCTTGACACTTTCTAGATTTTGAATTCAGCTCCTTTCAGGGATAAAAGAGAAGGGGGAGAGAAGAGTGATCCTACCTATGCTCTATGCCGCATCCCATATTGTTCTGAAGAGGCACTAAACTGAAAAGCAGCTTGTAAGAGATTTTCAGGGCTTGCAAAAATATAGGTGATGATGAGTGAAAGATAACTGCTCTGCTTTGCACAAGTAGAAATGATTTGCACCAGTGCCAGATAACACTGCTTTACACAAAAGATCAAATCTACTTTTTGTTCTGGTGGTAGAAATTAATCACTCTGTAACTTTACTGTAGTCTCAATTTTGTAATGATCTATTTATTTCTACTACAGTGCCAATAAATCTCTCCTTTCCTCTCCACTGTATATTTTTTTTATGGCTAAGCCATTAAGCCTTACAGTGCTTTAATAATGATTATCAAAGATGCATTTCAAAGGGAATAAAAAACAAACACAAGATTTCCTCATAAAATGCCTTTGTGTGATGCTCAAAGCAATATAAATCACTAATCTTTGGATGAGGTGTGTTTAAAGAGTCTTTATTTCTTTCCTTTCCTCCTGGTAAGGATCTTTCTGAAATAGATTTTAATTAAAATATTATATAAGCTATCTAGTTTGGAAGGCTGAGGCATTTAGAAGTCAGGAGTATGTGTGTGACACCACATAATTTAGAAGCCTACCTTTTGACTCAATATTTGACTTTCATTTTGGGTGGGGGGGGAGGATTCATTCATTTTTAATAACAAAAGGCTTGTTTGAAGGATTTTCTCGGTCCTTGACATATATGACAATGTGGCTCTGTTACTGTTTTCTTCTATTGATGTTGTTCCTTTTATTGTGCCAACCAATGTACAGAGTGTTTTACAAGAATTTGGTTGCCGCTGCAAGTATACAGTCTAAAATCACAAGATAAGTAGTCTAAAGTATACAGTCTAAGTATACAGTCTAAAATCGCAAAAAAGTAGTTCCAAGAAACAAAGAAACAAAAAAAAATAGAAGGAAGAGAACCAGGAAGAAAGTGGTGCATTGTAAGGGCTAAAGGAAAAATGGAATAGGGAGAGAGAAGTGGAGGTAATGAAAGGATGGTGAGAGAGAATGGGAAGTGGGGATAGAGAAGAATTCAGAGGGGCAACACTTTTCATTTGGAGGACAAATGGACCAATTTGTGAAGAAAATTCGAGCCCATGTTCTAAGAGACTGCAGGCCTACGGACATGGTGTGAAGGTTCTGTGAAGCAAAGTAGATGGAGCTGGATTTAATTCCAAATAAACCAGTTTTCAGACATGCAAACTCTTCCCACTTTGCAAACTAGACTTCATTTCCATACAACAACCTTCTTGGACTTTAAATAGCCTCTGTCACTTGATGAGAAAGAAAGGAAACCAAACCTACTTTACAGACTAGTTTCTGGAACAAAAATGGGCAAGGGGAACCATGTAAAGCAGGCGTATGAATTGTTAGACATGCTCGCTTTCTGGGGAAATTCTCCTAAAATGTCTGCTTGTGTGTGTTTTGTCATTAGGTAAATGTAGGCAAACAGCCCTAAAGATGCATGAGAATCCCCCAGGAATCCTCCCATGAGTGACACATTGTCATCTGATTAGCATGGGGAAATGCAGGGAGATGTGAAGGAAAGCTGCAGCAAATGGGAAGAGGGGAGACAAGGTCTCACTTCCTTCAGTCATGCAATTTGAATATTTTGCAGTGGCTTAGTGGTTAAGGCGCTGAACTTGACAACTGGCAGGTCAGCGCATCAGCAGTTTGAGACCCGAATGCTACATGATGGAGTGAGCTCCTGTCTGTGTCCCAGCTCCTGACAACCTAGCAGTTTGAAAGCAAGAAATGGCAAGTAAATAAATAGGTACCACTTTGGTGGGAAGGTAAACAGTGTTCCATGTACTGCCACATGTCCATGCAAACGTCTGCAGATGCAGACAGTGCTGGCTCTTTGGCTATATAAACAGAAATGAGCATCAAACCCTAGAGTTGGATACAACTGGCTTTCAAGCAAGGGAGACCTTTACCTTTGGACCTTACTATAACTAAAAAAAACTCTAGCTTAAATGTCTTTGCCATGTTTATCTTAACACAGACACATGTGTCAAACCAGGCTAATAACACAGAAAGTTTCGCTTCTTGCAAAAGAATTGCCCAGCTCATCTTTGTTGTATATTTCTGGTTATGTAAAAGCTGGAGACTTGCTTTAAAGAAAAGAAAAACTTGGCACCCAGGCACAAGTCTGAGGTGCGAGTTACAAATTCTCTCTCAGTAGCTGTTGGTTGGATTACCTCTCTCAACTCACCAAACAAAGCCCTTTGTTAGCACTGGGTGGCAGATTTAAAATATGTACAGTATAAAAACCTGCCAGGTGGGTAACATGACAAGCCTCTATCTATTAGCAGAGTTATTGGATCCTCAGCCCCATGCAAACCTGCTGCTTGAGTCTTGCGGGGATTTTGTTTTTGTGTTTTTGAACTGAATCCTTGAGTACAAAAGTTGTTGCATGTTGCACATGAACCTAGTGTGTGTCCCCATCCCCCCGAAAATGCATATGAGCACCTGCTATTCATTTAAACACTCATGTGATTTTTAAAACACACTAGGTTCCTGTTTATTTGTTTGATTCATTGATTGTATGTTCATATTCATATCCAAGTGTTCCGTATTTCATAAGGAGAGCTAGCCCTTACCCTGGACTACAGTGTTCATGGTTGGAGAGAATTTCCCATTCACTGTCTTTGTTCAAACTCTCCTACTGTCTAACAAAAAATAGATGGGAAGGATAAATATCATAGCCAGGTGTTGTAACAGCTGGTAAAATTTACAGAAAATTTCTTCAGAGGCAGTGGTTCATCCACAGTTTCTTTAGCATCCCTGTGCAAGTTTTGAAGACTGCAGCTCAAAATCATGCTGAGTTATGGGGTTTTACAGCCCAGCATATGTCAAAGGGTACTTGAATCAAACATTCGACAGTCCAGCAGGTGGATAGATGGAGTGCTCCTTTCTCAGAGGCTACATTTCATCCGGAGCTCTGCTTGATTGTTGCTAGCATAGCAAGTCTATTCCTGGAGCCAGATTTCAAGTTGTTTCCCTGCTGCAAGTTCGGTGTGTGTTTGCGTCTGTCTGTGTGTGTATAGTATTTTTTAAAAAACTTAGTAATCAAACTACCAGAGGTGCATCTGACTTTCAATCTGTGCTGATGGAGAGATCTTCAGATCCACTGGATCCAAGTCTGCTCCCTTCCAACATCCTGCCACCCATCCCAATGTGATTCCACCCACACAGAAAATTAGGAGAAAGGGTCACCATGGAATCTTTCACAGTGATGCTAAATGTTCTCCTCTAAGATTGCATCATCATCAAGCATCGTCAAAGACTGCAGAAAAAGAGGTCCACACCTTCGTACAGCCTGAGACACTTTCAGATACCACTGAATGGCTAAATCAATAAATAGCAAATATTATATTATAGCGTTTCATCCTTCCTCAGCCTAGCCATCCTCCAATTGTATTGTATCAACTCCTGACAGTACTGGCTGGTGATAATGGGCTTTGTAATATAACATGTCTGATGGTCACTATTTGGAGAAAAGGTACACCAAGTCAATAGCGTGATAATGCCATTGTTAACCCCGTTAACTCTGTGTGAACAGTTAGCTCTATTTACTCTTCACGTGGTTAAGAAATCTGTTCTCATGCAAGGAGGCAAAATACAGGACACCTGCAGCTTTTCTGCAATACCTGATCATTCCCATATGTGCCATTTTAACAAATAAGAATTAAATGTAAAATGTGCCCGTGCATGAGCAAATACACCCTTGGCTGTTGTAAATGTGGAAGTGAGCACATTTACGACAGCCGTAAAGGTGCCCGCTCCCACGGGATGTGGTCCAGCCCACTCAGCTGTCTGGGGGCATGGTCAGGCCCATGGCGTAAAAAGGTTAGCCACCCATGGTATAGATATAGGGGATGGTTGTCTAAATAGTTATCTGTTGAGGATCCCACTACTGTATCTAATAATCATCATAATGTGATGTTATCAATTCTGACTTTTCAGGGTTTTCTACATAGAGAAAACTCAGAAGTGATTCACTATTCCCTTCTTCTGGGGCAGGGGCACCTTAGGACTGTCTAGGTTACACAGACTGGATCTAGTAACAGGATGCACATTGGGGAATTGGAAATCCCAATCAGATACCTAAGCAACTGAGGTATCCAGCCAGTCATCTAGAAACCAGTTTTGTTTGGAGATTCATTATCTGGCAAACACATCTTCACGACTTTTTCCAGCTGTCTTTTAAGCTTCCAAACTGATTCATGTCTTTCTGATCAAATTACAGACTATGCAAATAGTTCATTTCATCTCTAATGAAGCAGATGGAGTTAGTCATAAATCCCAGTGCTTTTGGGCACTATCCATATATATATATATATTAATTCAGGCCCATATTGCTGATCACTATCTTGTTTCAGTCTCTAGATAAAGCTCAAAAAAAAAAAATAACAGCCATTTTGTGAGCCTGAAGAGCACAGCTGCAACAATTGTGACACAAAGACACCCAAGCTCTTCACACATTATATTATTTAGGTGTATATATAGTGGGCTCAATAAAGGTGGGCTTTAAACAACAAAAAGACAAACAATTGTCCTTGATGCTGATTCATTGCTGTTATTTGTGAAATGAGAATTCTGGGAAAGCAGTAAATTAGTTTAGTTGTGATCGTATTTTCAGAAGCTACATCAGATGTTGCTTTTAAAGCCCTTTGAGATTTTTCGTCATGCATGTGATGATAGAAAGAGTCCTTGACAATCCCTTTATGCTAATTAGTAGCATTAAAATAAGCTGGACTTGGCCCTCTGTGTGATGGGTCTAAAGCCATAGAAATTGATATTTTAATTAATAGAAAAACAAAGGTCAAAACCTAAAGTCAACAGAAGGCCACCTTACTATAAATTATGTCAGATAAAGAAATTACAGTATTGTATGTTTTAGAATTATATTCACCCAAAGACACTTATGAATGGGAGAAAGAACATGATTTACCCTTAACATCACAGACATGGTGCTGCTGTCCTCCTAGAGCAATTTATATTTTATTTTTCTTGGGATACATGTTTTATAGTGTCACTTTTACTATAGAAGGTAAAACAGAGAATAACTTTTCTGTTTACATCTTATTCTGTAAAAGACGGTAAAGAATGTGTTGTAGATCATTGTAGACACTGTGGACGAGGGATTCTCAACCTGTGGCTTGTGGGTCAGATGTGGTCTGTGGCATGATTTCATGTGGCCCTGCCACACCAGGAGCTGCCATGTGGTAGAGAAAGGGCAAAATGGCCATCCAGCCCCCAAAGCTGTCTGAGGGAGTGTGACCCGGCCCCTGGCTTAAAAAGATTGAAAACTCCTGCTGTAGACTTATCCTTAGAGACTTTTCAGCCTGTTCTAGCACTGTTTCTTAGCAGAATTAGCAGAATACAGTATCTTCACATCTGCCTGACACCCTCCCTCCAGGGATCGTGAAGAGCTGTCAACCCTCAACTTTACAGTGAAGCTTTCAAGGAATATTCTGCCTCTTCCTGCCTGACACTCATGACTTTTAACTCACTTGTAGTATTTTTTTTACTTATTTTTTAATGTTCTTGTGCACATTGTAATTGATTATTTCTATTTGATGATTCATGGTTGTTCCATTGTGTTTTAATGGACTGTACTTTTATTTGTTTTATTAAGATTGTTCACTGCCCTGATGTTGTGTTTGGAATATTGTGCCTTTAAGAATGTAACACTCGAATGAGTGGATATAATAATCACCAGCTGTAACACTGTAACCTTCTGTATCAGGACACGAGCTAGTGACCACTAGGGGCAATAGCGAGCGCCCAGCTCACATGGTTCCAATTCCCAAATACCTACAGCGCGGGAAGATTCCCGCCATCACCTCACCTGGACAAGAAGGGCGTGACGGGGAATGACGTCAGGCAGACAGTAGCCAATGGGCTATCGAGGAGCCACATTCAAATGTATAGCCACAGTATATATTGAGCTGTTCATCCGCCATTACCACATGTTCCCCCGGACCATCATGCAATAAAGATGTGTTAAGCCAACCTTTCGGCTGTTTCTAGTGTCTTGGTTCTCATACACTAAATTGGCGACGAAGGTGGGATAATGGATCCCCACGGAATCAAGACAACGCAGGCCGGTTTCAACATCAACAAACCGGAAGAATGGGAGCTGTTCGAGATGGAATTCCAAAGCGCACTGATGGTGTCCGACATCTCAGACGAGGGGAAGAAGAGGGCCATTCTCATCAGGATGTTTGGGTTTCCCGCCATGAAGGTATTGGTGGACCTGGTGTCTCCAAAGAAGGTGAACGAAGTGCCGGTCAAGCAGCTCCTGAAAGCGATGCGCGACCATTTCCAGCCCTCGGTTTCAATGTTTTCGGCTCGGGACGCGTTCTGGAAGAGAGTCCAAGCGCCTGGTGAGTCCGTAGCTGCCTTTGCAGTGGCCCTCCGTTTGGCCACCGGCCCATGCAAGTGGGAGAACCTGGAAATCGCCCTCAGGGACCGCATGCTGTGCAGCCTGTGGGACGAGGAGGTTCAGCGAAAGCTGATGAACAAGGAGCCGCCTCCGACGCTGCAAGAGGTTGTGAAGGAGGCGCAGGCGGCGGAAGCCACGAGGGCCGGGGTTATGGGGTTCAGAGCAAGGCCCCCACAAACCGACAAGGCAGCGGGCTCGGTGCAAGTGGCCAGGCGGGCACCGCACTCCTCCATGGAGAGCAGCGAGGACGAGGACATCCGGAAGGTGCGGAAGGATGGCCGGCGTTGCGATGGCTGCGGGGCGTCCCATGATTGCATCAAGTGCCCGTTCAGGAAGGCCGAGTGCCACAACTGCGGGCGCCGAGGCCACATAGCCAAGGTTTGCAGACGGCGGTGCAGAGACCAGAGAGGCTCAACAGACTGCTCACCGAAAGGCCAGGAAGGCGTCTAGCCCTCGAGGAAGCAGGACGGCATGGGCCGCATCTCCAACGACAGCGACGACGACACGGCAGTCCACAGCGTGTCCTTAGGACACCTACGATATTTTGTTGAGGTACTGGTGCAAGGGGTCCCTGTTAAGATGGAGATAGACTCGGGTTCCTCATATTCCATCATTTCCCAGAGGGAGTTTTTGGGGATTTCCCCCAACATGCGGCCCAAGCTCAAAGCACTGAGGTCTACGCTGCGGGACGTGCAGGGGAATAGCATTCCGGTGTTCGGGGTTGGAAAATTCAAGGTCCAATACAAGCAACACGCCGCGGAACTTCCCCTGGTTGTTCTCAAAGGGGGGAGTTGTTGCCTCCTCGGGACTCAATGGTTTAAGCCCCTGGGTTTGTTAATTGGGGGGGTGCATGCCGTTGGGACTGACCCAATTCAGGAGGTGTGCAACGCGCATCCCGAAGTGTTCAAGAAGGGACTCGGAAAATTCAAGGGGCCCCCAGTCGCGTTCGACCTGGATCCGGAGGTCCGCCCAATAAGACTCAAACCGTGAAGGGTGCCTTTTGCACTTAAGGACAAAATAGAGGCGGAACTGGACAAATTGGTGGGCCAGGGGATCCTTGTTCCTGTTGATTCCGCGGAGTGGGAAACTCCGATTGTAACAGCGCTTAAGGCCAACAGGGAGGTTCGAATATGCACTGATTACAAATGTACCATTAATAAGGCGATACGCCCAAATGCGTATCCGGTGCCGGTAGTCAGCCACCTGTTGGCCAGGTTACACGGGGGAAAGTGTTTCGCAAAGCTTGACCTGGCGCAGGCTTATCAGCAGCTCTCGGTAACCCCAGCTGCAGCTGCTGCATGT
This sequence comes from Bradypodion pumilum, assembly GCA_035047305.1. Classification (NCBI taxonomy): domain Eukaryota; kingdom Metazoa; phylum Chordata; class Lepidosauria; order Squamata; family Chamaeleonidae; genus Bradypodion; species Bradypodion pumilum. The sequence continues at coordinate 200,622,442 of JAWDJD010000001.1, forward strand.
CAGCCACCCTGGAATTGTCCACTCCAAGGCACTGGCCAGGAGCTACTTCTGGTGGCCCCAGTTGGACGCCGATATCGAGCACATGGTGGGCACTTGCGAGAGTTGCCAGAGCTCCCGGCCCAAAGAGGCTCGACTTCTGCACAGGGAATGGGATGCGGCAAAGGGGCCATGGTCCCGCGTGCACATTGACTTCGCGGGCCCTTTCAGAAGATCGCTTTTTCTCCTCATAGTGGATGCTTACTCCAAGTGGTTGGAGGTTATCCCAGTTGCGAGCACCTCCTGAGCCGCAACAATTAAACAATTGCGCAGGGTGTTCAGCTTGTTCGGCATAACCGACACGCTCATTAGCGATAACGCTAGTTGCTTCACGTCCGCTGAATTCAGGGCATTCACCGAAATCAACGCCATCCGGCACATCACCTCCGCGCCTTTCCACCCGGCGACAAACGGCCAAGTAGAACGCCTCGTGCGTACCACCAAAGACGTGCTGAGGCGCATGGGCCCCGGGGATTTAAACCTGCAGTTGTGCCAGTTTTTGCTGGGATATAGGGTGACCCCCCTAGCGTCAGGATACTCGCCCGCAGAGCTCCTAATGCGTAGAAAACTGACCACGGTACTGACCAGGCTAGACCCTTCGAGGGTGGAAGACACTGGGAGGAACATCGGGTTAGCGGGCACAAAGAGTTTCGAAATAGGCGCCTCGGTCCATTGCAGAAACTACGCTAGCGCAGGGCCAGCCTGGGTGCTGGGCGTAGTCATTGGGCAAATGGGTCCCGTGTCGTACTGCGTCGAGACCAGCACAGGTCTACTCTGGAGGCGACACGTGGACCAACTCCGGCGTCGGGTTTCCGGAAACCCGAGCGCGGACAGCGTGGAACAGGATTCAACGTTAGGGTTCTCCCCCACCCGTTCAGCCCAAGGGGGAGGAGAGGGGGTCAGTGGTCCCCACCAAGGGGGGAAGGGAATAAGTTTGTCCCCGCAGATATCCTGAGGGATACCCCCACAGATACCCCAGAAGATGATTTTGATTTTGAGTTACAAAACCAGGGGGGGTTCGGAGTGGTCCCCCACCCATCCAAGCGAGAAGCGGGGTTTTTCGTTAGCCCCCAGTGCCCCCGGTTTTCCCACAATGGAGTTTACCCCTACCCCGAAAGCCGCGGAACCGCGGCAAGTCACTAACGAGTCTCCCTCTCCCATTGCAGGACAAGAGCCCAGGAAACACAGAAGTGATAGCGCCCCCAGGACAAGCCAGCCAGCCTTGCGCCCAAAACGCGCTTGCAATAAACCATATTGGATGAGAGACTTCGCCTCATCCTAGGGGGAGGGATGTTGTGTTTGGAATATTGTGCCTTTAAGAATGTAACACTCGAATGAGTGGATATAATAATCACCAGCTGTAACACTGTAACCTTCTGTATCAGGACGCGAGCTAGTGACCACTAGGGGCAATAGCGAGCGCCCAGCTCACATGGTTCCAATTCCCCAAATACCTACAGCGCGGGAAGATTCCCACCATCACCTCACCTGGAGAAGAAGGGCGTGACGGGGAATGACGTCACACAGACAGTAGCCAATGGGCTATCGAGGAGCCACATTCAAATGTATAGCCACAGTATATATTGAGCTGTTCATCCGCCATTACCACATGTTCCCCCGGACCATCATGCAATAAAGATGTGTTAAGCCAACCTTTCGGCTGTTTCTAGTGTCTTGGTTCTCATACACTAAACCTATGTGGTCTTCTGGCCAGAAGGGCAGTACTGTACCTTTTGTCATCCCAGTTGGGTACTCATTTTACCAGCCTCAGATGGAAGGCTGAGTCAACCTTGTCCTCATCAGTATCGAACTCACAATGTTTTGTCTGCAGTACAGCAGTTTAACCACTGCACTACCAGTGCTCTTGAAAGCATAGCTTAACAATGCTTTAAGATGTTAAAATGCCTTAAGATGCCCGAGGATGTTGCAGAGGATGTTGAGCCTGGATGTTCAGCCACAATGTTTAATTGTATTTCACATTTTATGTAATTTACCATCTTTGTTTGTCTATAAACCACTTTGGGTAACCCAGCGACTGGCCAGAGGAGGGGGCGGGGAAGAGAGAACTGGCCGCACCTGGGGCTCGCCTTTTCATGGCCCCAAAAGTGGCTCCCCGCCCCCAGCCATCACCGCCGCCGCCGGGGCTCAGAGGTCCCGAGAAGCTCGCCCAGTGAACAACCGGAGGAGGGGGCAGGGAAGAGAGAACTGGCCACACCTGGGGCTCACCTTTCAGCAGCCCCAAAAGCGGCTCCCCGCCCCCAGCCAACACCACCGACGCTGGGGCTCAGAGGTCCCAAGAAGCTCGCCCGGTGACCGGCTGGAGGAGGGGGCAGGGAAGAGAGAACTGGTCACACCTGGGGCGTGCCTTTCTGCTGCCCCAAAAGCAGCTCCCTGCCCCCAGCCAACACTGCTACCACGGGGGCTCGGAGGTCCCGAGAAGCTCGCTTGGCGACTGGCCGGAGGAGGAGGTGGGGAAGAGAGAACTGGCCACACCTGGGGCTTGCCTTTCCACGGCCCCAAAAGCAGCTCCCCACCCCCAGCCAACATCACCAATGCTGGGGCTCGGAGGTCCTGCGAAGCTCGTCCGGGGACTGGCTGGAGGAGGGGGCAGGGAAGAGAGAACTGGCCGCACCTGGGGCTCACCTTTTTGCGACCCCAAAAGTGACTCCCTGCCCCCAGCTGATACTCTCCCCTCTCCCAGGGCCTATTCCATCAGTCCCGGGATGGGAGGCTGCTTGTGGCTTATGTCTTGTGGCTACACTGTTTTGCTGATATGCTTATTGATATGTTTTTTGGATATGTCCTTTTTATTTATTGATTGTTGATATTTTGACTTGTTGTACTGATATATTGTTGTTGACAAAGGAAAGCGGTATATAAGTTTAAATATAATAATAATAATAATAATAATAATAATAATAATAATAATAATAATAATAATAATAATAATAATAATAATAATAATAATAATAATAATAATAATAATAATAATAATAATAATAATAATAATAATAATAATAATAATAATAATAATAATAATAATAATAATAATAATAATAATAATAATAATAATAATAATAATAATAATAATAATAATAGGTAAGGAAAGCAATATAAAATATATTAAATAAATAAACATAGGTTACAATTATTTCTTTTTATTCTTCCTCTTCTTCTTTTCCTCCTCCTCCTCATTTTAGTTGACTAGGTAATTCGCTGAGTTAAGTATCTGGCTGTAGTGCCAGAGGTTGAGAGTTCAATTCCCCACTGTTGCTGCCTGGCAGAACAGCCAGTTTCTGAGACAAGATGCACAGTCCCAGAGCAACCACATAAGAATGGACTGGTCGATGACTTCTGAGTATTTTATATTCTGAGTATTTTAAACCCTAAAAAGAGTCAATGTAAGTCAAAATTGATACATCATCATCATTTTTATTATTATAACTACTACCACTACCACTACCAGTACTACTACACGAAGTCAATAATGCATTTGTCTCTGCATCAAATCCTGTTGCATAGGTATCTCTGCATAACTTGAAGTTGTGGAAGTAGTTGTGAAAGGCAAAAGAATTACAAAGCAGTTCTGCGGGTACAGTGGTAAAATTAGTTATACAGTCATTGACCACCCATTCCCAAGTAACGAGTCAGAAACAAAGTTTGGATATAAACATTGAGCCATTTATTCATAACACAACAACAACTTGGACCATCATCCACAAACTGCTGGGCCAATGTAGTGCGGGACAAAGGTTGAGTGAAGAATGGTACTTTTACCCTTTCTTACCCCAGGAGTGATACCCTAGTCAGTAGGGGCCTTAACTAAGTTCCCATACCTGACATCCCTTTGGGCAATTAAAGAGCACCACTGCCAGGCCTTGCAACCTGGGAAGCAGTACCCTACCTTGGCCACCAGGCATTCTGAACGACCTTCCAAAGTTGCAGTTGTTGAATACCTGCTGGCCCTTACCCAACAGTGATTGGATATTCACCTTAATCATTTCCTGTGCTACCCACCAGTGACCGGCCTCGGTGGATCCCACCACAATGACAACAACAGCCCATCCCCTACGTATGTGGGATGGGTAAAAATGCCACCAATCAGGGGTGAGTGCAAAAATTCCCATCTGGCCCGAGGCGACCAGCTAATCTCACACTGACTGCAGACTGCAGGGTGGGAGGGTGGGGCACTGCTCAAGCTGCTGTGAAGAGAAAAGAAATAGAGCCAGGAGGGGAGGTGCTAGCCTCAAGAGGCTGAGGATACACCCTGCTCCTCCCCTCCCTCCCGGTGTGAAAATTGCACCAATCAGGATTTGCCCGGGTGCGGGCGGACAAAGTGACGCAGCTGACCATTCCACTACACAGTCAGTTGCATAATAAGACATGCAATGTGGACTGCCTGATTGTAACCCTCTGTGAGCCTCTAAGACAAGAGTTCCCAACCTACAGCCCACGGGAAAGACCTGGTCCATGGCACAATTCCAACCAGCCCATCACCATCACCGCCACACCCGAAAGTGGAAGCAGACACGTTTAGTCAGCCATAAAGCGCACCTGTGCATGCATAAATGTACCCACTGCAACAGTATTGCAGCCCCTGGGTGGCAAGAATTAAAAGCCATTAAAAGCATTTGCCCAAATGTTGCAAATGATTCAATGGAATTTGCCACAGCCTTCAGCAAAATTGGTTTGTTTTCAAGGCCATGATCACAACAGCTCAAGTCTTTGAATTTGCTTTGTTATACAGTATTTTCTGCACAATTGCCAAGCCACAGTATGCCGCAGTACATACAGAAGATTATATGTTTATTACAGTTACCTCTGTAAACAGTACTGGTAACGAACAGCAAGCTTAAACACACACATACCAGAAGGGGAATAAACAACCTTGCCATCTCACAATTTGTGAAGCTCAATTGGAGCTAGGAAAGCCAAATCTTTTGACAACCTTAAAATGTACCTTGAATGTACATCGTTACTTTACTACATGTTCATTTGCTGACGTGAAAAAGGAAAGTGATGTGCTTATTTAGATAAAAGTGAAAGAAAATGAATTTGCTGCCACCATCTTAAAAATCAGGCAGGCAAATCAATGAATTGATGCTTCTCATTCACTTGGATGTTATCCAACATACTGAAATTCCTCTAAATCTATTGACACATTTATGTATGTAAAACCTAAGTAATTCAATGAGTAATTATTGATATCTGCTTTAGGAGGACTGGTTATGATGAAATATGAGTATCAAGCTTCCAGCAAAATTTACCTATCTACACCATATTTTATTTTTCCTTCTAAATACTGAAAACATTTCTTTTTCTAAGTCAACTGATATCTGACTCAAAGAAAATGTTAACAGATGGAAATGGAAACAAAACAATGAAAATACCCAGGCTACCACAGAGAAGAAATGTGAAGGCAAGGACAAAGGCTGAAGAAAAAAAGAAGATATTAAATGAAAACATAGATTTCCTCCCCCACCCCCCAAACAAAATGATAAAATGTATACATTTGAAAAAAGAGGTTCCAGAGCATAACGGCTGCCTTTGAATATAGCCACCAACAGAATACAATACAATCTAATTTATCTGAAGGATGTGGAGACAGGAAAATCATTTAAACATAAAAGGGAAGCACTAACCTTGGATGGTGGGGAATACAGCATGAATTCAAGAGAGCGGAGGGTAAGTTCTTATGTTACTGTGCCTTGCCTTAGTACTTACAAGGGTGTAATATAAGTAGGCAGCAATCTCTTGCCTCCTCCACAGTAACCTTGATCCAGGGAGGGGCACATTTCAGTGCACAAACTGCAGGTATCACAACTTGGATACATGACATGTGTCTCTCACACACAATATCCTTTCTGCCTTACCAATGTGTGCAAACCCCTTCATAGTAAGATGCTATCCTACTGACAGGCTATTTGGAAGGAGCAAAAAGGGGTTGAATCCTTTCTGTTTCACTTGACTTTTTAAAGCTTTCACAATTAACCAGCCATATCTGTGCCTTGGTAGCTACTAGAATGTAGCTCCCATTACTCTGTGTCATCTGTGTCTGTCAGGCTGAATCCTGACAAGACAGAGATCCTGTTGTTAGGTGGCTCTGCTGACAGCTTGAGTGTCCCAGTCTGGATAGGGCCATGTCCTCCATGAAAGACCAGCTCTGGGATCTGGGTGTGATCTTAAACCCGGCTCTCTCATTAGAGAAGCAGACAGTTGCTGTGGCCAAGACTGCCCTTTTCCATCTCAGGCAGGTTGCTCAGCTGCGCTCACTCCTTGACACGGGATCTTTAAAAACATTGGTCGATGCCTTATTAATCTCAAGGATCGATTACTCCAACACGCTCTATGGGAGGCTTCCCTCAATTATGGTAGGGAAGCTGCAGCACAAAATGGTGTAACCAGGCTGGTGGATTAAAGTTCAAGTGCATCTCACTGATATTTGTTCAATTGCATGGATTACCTATTAGCTTCCATGCCCAATTCAAGGTTTTAGTAAGGGTAATGGTCACCCATGCTCGAAAGCCATTTGTATCCAACTCTAAGGTTCGGTGCTCACCTCCATTTACAGCCAAAAAGCCAGCTCTGTCTGTGTCTGCAGAAGTTTCTGTGGACATGTGGCAGGCATTAATAGACACAGAATGCTGTTTACCTTCCCACCAAAGCAGTACCCATTTATCTACTTGCTTTCAAACTGCTAGGTTGGCAGGAGCTGGGACAGAGATGGGAACTCACTCCATCAAACAGCACTCGGGTCTCGAACTTCCATCCTTTCAGTTGTCAAGTTCAACATCTCAACCACTAAGCCACCACAGACCAAGGTTTTAGTACTAACATCAAAAGTCTTTTATAGCATAGGACCATGGTATCTGGTGGAGCGTCACCTCCAGAGAAATACAACCCAGACCACTTGGTTATTTCAACTTTCTGGGTGGCCACTCCAAGGGAGGCCTGCAAGATGTCAACAAGAGCCTCCACCTGGCCATGGGTTGAAAAGCCATGCCTGCTCTGAGTGGCAGAAGACAGCCCACCATTGCGACTGAGGATGCCTGCTGCCCCACCTCCGTGCCTCCACCTGGCCGGGGGTTGAAAAGCTGTGCTGGCTCTGAGCGGCAGAAGACGACCCACCAGCAGCCCCATGCCCCATTAATGACCGGGGGTTACTTTGTTGATGTCAGGATTAGCCATTGGGGCTGGGGGGGGCAGACACTGCCCCATGGCCAGCCTGGGCCTTGGTCTTTCTTGCTGGTCATTTGTTTGTGAACTTTTTATGTGTGGTTGTGGACTTTACTATATTTGATGTTTGTGTGATACTTTGTTAGCCACCCTGAGTCGCACTGCGAGTGGGCGGCATACAAGTGTAAACATAAATAAATAAATAAACTGGGCTTTCTCAGTGAAGGCCTCAGTGGCCTGGAATGTTCTACCTCCCCATGTATTTTCTGGCTCCCTCCCTCCAAGAATGTAGGAAAGCATTTAAAGCCGAATTCTTCAGAGAGGATTTTTGAGACCTATCTCTCTCCACTTCCCATGTTTGATGCAGGTTCATATCACCTGTCTGCCATCTTGAGACTTCTATATATGAGGAAAGGAAGGATCTGTCCTCCATCATCCCAGAGTGCAGGATGTGTAATAACAGGCTAATACTACAGGAAGCCAAATATAGGCTGAATATTAGAAATAAACTCTTAACAGTTTGAGCAGTACGACAGTGGAGCCAACTGCCTCTAGAGTTGATGAGCACTCTGACTTTGGAAGGATTCAAGAGAGAATTGGACAACCATCTGCCATATATGTTTTGATTCAGATTCCTGCATTGAGCAGGGGGTTGGACTTGCTGGCCTAAAGGGCCCCTTCTAACTGAGTTATTCTATGCTCCTATGATTATTATATTTTTAATTTTCTTCAACTAACCTCTGTTTGTACAACAGTGGTTAAGATGATGGCTTTCAATGCTTGTCCTCCAACAACCCCTTTCTTCCCCCAAATCAGTGCATGTGATCTCAGAATATTTTAAAACATTTAGGTAGCATCAACCCATGCTTGGGCAGGGAGGTTTTATATATCTGTCATACGACATAGCAAAGAACATTTATTTTTATTCGACAACACAGTCCAACCAGGATGAGAAACTGCTGGGTTCCTACAAAACCTGGACCCTCAAATATTCACAAGGCCATACTCATCAAAGACTTAAGAGACTTTGAGGAGGGAGTAATTTGAACCCGCAGACAAAGTGCCTCTTGGACCAAATCAGAAGAGGCTGGAAACCACCCCAGTCAATGCAAATGTCACATGTTGAAAGCATAAGCTTAGATAGAAAACCCTGTTTTCTGGAGAACCCCCCCCCCCAATTATGCATTACCCTTTGGACTGACTTAAGTAGGCTTCTTGGAGTCTCACTGCTTGTTTGTGCTGACTGCTGGCCTGACCTGACTTTTGAAGTGCTCTTGCTCTTTGGCTGTAGATCTCCTACACTTTATTTATGTTTGTTTTCAGTAGGGTTCTCTTTCTTATTTCTCTGCCTATTTCTACAGATGCCCCTGCCTCCAAATACATTAAACATAGCCTCAGCCCATCTGGGTGAAGAACACAAGGACTTTTTACATGTTTGTATTAAACCAATGGACAAGGAAACCTGTTAATTTTCCTATGTAGACACCATGTTCAATACATTGCAGCAAGAAGTATGTATGATGACCTGTCAGTGATAGCTACATAGAAACATTGTCTGAAATCTTCCCTATAACTTTCGTTATCTAACCCCTGAGATCCCAAGCATTAAAGAATTCGATAGCACAAAAAGTGTACTATCACTTAGCATTCTGCTTTCTCTCACAATTTTTCCAACAATGCTGCCAACAATTCAGGATATGAATCTGAGAGGTTAAAAGTGTAGAGACAATAGCAGTCTTGCATGCACTAACACTGGGTATAAGTGGGAGAGAACTTTACAGCCAAATGTAATAGTTCTTTGCCATATATCAGAGAATAAACAAAACAAAAAAAACACTGTAGCACTTTGAAGATAAACTGCTGGGATCCTACAAAACCTTGGACCCTCAAAGATTCACAAGGCCATACTCACCAATGATTTAAGAGACTTTGAGGAGTGAGGAATTTGAATCCACAGATTCAAATTCAGGGGCCAAATCAGAGGAGGCTGGAAACCACCCCAGCCAACGCAAATGTCACATAATATATAACTTACAGTATATTATGATTGATCAAGTTCCCACCCATCCACCCTTGGCATTTGAGACAAGACTCCACAACCACTTCATCCATCCATCCATTTAATTCATATCCCAGCCCAATGGGTGCAAGCATGGGTGTAAATCAACAGTTGATGTTTGCTTGCTTCCATTGTTTTGCTGATAGTTCTCCTTCTTCTGACATCCCTCTAAGCTGCAAGCAGGGGTGGTTCTGTTCACATGCTGGAGACTCCATGTTTCCTATTTTTCTACAGACTGTCACTGCAATTGGCAATTGTAAATAAATGTACCTTTTTTCTACTTTAAATGCTTTCAAAGTATTCTTTTTTAATTGTGCAAACTGGGGAGAGATTAGTGAGAACTGAACTAATCTCTCCACATTTTTCTGAGCTGCTGCTGGTCCTCTACCTCATACTCTACTAACGGAGAGGAATAACCAAAATTCCCCAAGAAAAAGAGTTCTTAATTTTCTAAGACATTATTTACAATGCAGCATAATTTTCCTCAGGAGCTTCAGTAGGCTTTGCTTTTTATTTAAACACAAAGCCCCTTGTTTTCCTTTTTTAACATGACAATAACCAATAATCTCTGTAATGTGATTTTGAAAACCGTGGTGATGCAATCAAACAACTGCCTTTGGGTTTCCCCCCTAGTCATAGCTCAGTAGTTCCAGCTCATCTGATTAGCCCAGATGCAGAGTTTTACGAATGGCTTTCAGATTACAACTATCTAGAGCTTTGCAGCAGAGTCTGTGATCAGTGTGTGGCTCCATTAATCTATCCCTTCTTATTCTTTTCATGTGTCATATGATAATGATAATGAACCAGGAAGTGCCCATTTGTAGACTACACAATTGACACAAACAATTTATCATTCTCTGTTTAATTAAGGAACAATGAAATGAAAATTGCGCCCCCTCCCCTCCCCAGCAGCTGAACATCATCTGAAGTGTTTGTGATTATCAGAGGGGTGAATGACATCATGGCCAGCAGTGCCCTCGGCAGATGAACACCAGGGGACTCGGGCAGGGAAAGATGGAATCACCAATTCCATGGAGGCTTTTGGCATTGCTCCACCGCACACGCAAATTGTCTGTCAGGTGTATAATGCATGTAAGAAACACACTGAGAGACAAAAGAGCACTGGAAGAACAGAAGGACCAGAGATTAAACAGCTGCTCTTGATTTTGCCAAACATGTTGAGGGGAAAAGTGAGCGTACCTTGGAAGAGGGCATAGATCTGAAATGGCAATCAAACTAGATGTGGTTTTGGGCTACATGAGGTCTGTCACAGGACAGGGATGTTGGCAGAGACTGAAAAAGCTCAGGTAAGGAAAGGGATCTCCATACTAATGTTTTCCTCCCCATTGATGCCACACATGCACTGGTTCCTTCTGAGTATTCACAAGTCACTGGCTTCTCTTTTGAGAATACTGGCTCCCTGATTAATAAAGGACAAGGGTAAGCAGGTATTGTATCCCATGTTGACCTGTGGGGTTGAAAACACAAGGTGCTGTGAATCCCTCTTCACCTCTCATGGGAATGCTAGAGATAATCTTGCTGGGATTTAGGAGAGCAAGATTAGGAAGGGCAGTTCCCTCTCTGTGTGTCTGGTGGATTTCTCAGTGGACCGGTCACACATTTTTTAGTGGGTTTTTCCTTTCAGAATTCTCATTTTACCTTTGGACAACTGATGACAAGAAATAGCAACCTCTAAATGTTCTATGCCCACTGGGTGATAGTAAACCACATGCTATCCATGTATTTCACTAGAGATGTTAGCTGAGCAACCTTGTATTACAGGTTGTTGCTGCCAACAAGTGAGACTATATCAGAGCAATGGATGACAATACATACCAAGTGCCATGCTTAGATTTTTATTTTATTTTACATTTGGACATACTATAGAAGCTTTGCAAGTCTGGCCAGGTTATCTTGTTATGGGAATAGAGTAGACCATACTGCCAGTGACTCAACACTGAGTGTCAGGTGGGGGTTAACTAACCTGACAACCCTGAGGACTAGCGGCCTTGGCGAAGTCTACAGGGAGGGGTGATGGACCCCAAGTGAATTAAATCCCACTTGAATCCATCTTGATGGAGGGCAGCAGTTTCATCAATCCTGGCCTGGGGCTGAGGAGGACTTTGTGTGCCAAAAGAGCTCAGGACCAGAAAGTGATTCACAGAGCTGGATCAGTGATACGGGTGTCATGCTGCGATGGAGAAGGCAGATGAAAAGCCGTGGCATTATATTCGGAGAACAGTCTTCATGGCTGATTGCCCTGATGATTGCTAATATTTGGAATCTGATACAGCACAAGAAGAAGAAGAATAGAAGCTTCATTCTCTTTGGGTTTTAAATTAGGGATGAGTAGTAACACTAAATTTCAGATTTGGGATCCAGATCCAGAATTTGGAATTACATCACTTTGGATTTGGCATTCAGAATTTTAAAAACTCAGAATTTCCAGATTCAAACTCCATTGTAGTCAATATGAACACTATATAATCATTACTTTCCTCCTTTTAAAAACTCACAAACAGGCAAAACATCACTGGCAGTGCCAAACAGAAAGAGTGCATACCAATAGCCAGAAGTGTCTAGGTATTAGGAAATGACTGTAGCAGTGAGAATGCTAGTAGAAAATGCCACTAGCATTGGAAGAGTGAAGGACAGGCCACACTGGAGAGTGGGCAAATAGCATTGGCAGCAATAGGTAGGCAGAAATTCATGATGAATTTATATGTTTATGGTAGACAAAAAATCTAGCTATTCATTGGTTGGTTCAGCAGAAGTGATGAAGACTTCCCCACAATGTTAAAATTATAGGTTTTATAAAATAAGATTATTTTTATTTTATTTATTTATTTATTTATTTATTTATTTATAGTCATATTTGTATATGCCGCCCACTCAGGCAGAACCCGACTCAGGGCGGCATTACAACAATTCTAAAAATACATAAAAACATTATAAAACCCACATCCCACCCCATTTAAAAACCCATATCCCACCCAACCCCATCCACCTACTAAACAAAAGGAAAGAAGAGAGAGTTCTTATAAAAGCCAGCAGGCGGGCACCATAGTCCCATTCGGGCCCCACACCTGCCCTGTCAGCCAGGTCTTCACTCCTTTCCTGAAGGGCAGCAGTTCACTTTGGAGTCTTAGGTCTATTGGCATGAGGTTCCAGAGAGTTGGTGCGGACACGGAGAAGGCCCTCCTTCGGGTGCTAGACAGATGTGCACCCCTAGTTGATGGCACTATTAGAGAGCCCCTCCGGTCCGCTCTGGTTGGACGGGCAGACACTCTTTGGACGATGCGGTCTCTAAGGTATCCTGGCCCCCTGCCATATAGGGCTTTAAAGGTCAAAACCAGCACCTTAAATTGCACCCGGAGACAAACTGGTAACCAGTGCAGCTCCCGAAGTAGCGGTGAGGCATGGGCATATCGCCCACACCCCATCACCACCCGGGCCGCCGCATTCTGGACCAGCTGCAGCCTCCGAATGGTCGTCAAGGGCAGCCCCATGTAGAGCGCATTACAGTAATCTAGTCGGGAAGTAACCAGAGCATGGGTGACCATAAGCAAGGAGCCCCGGTCAAGGAGCGTGCGCAATTGGCGAATCACCCGAAGTTGGGCAAAAGCCCTCCTGGCCACAGCCGCTACTTGTTCTTCTAGCAGCAGCCGTGAGTCCAGAAGGACCCCCAAGTTGCGCACTGGGTCTGTCTGGGGCAAAACAGCCCCATCCAGTACCAAAGGTGGTAACTCCCTGGATAACACGGGGCCTCCTTTCCACAGCCACTCTGTCTTGCCGGGATTCAGCCGAAGCCCATTGACCCCCATCCAGACCCCAATGGCCTCCAGGCATCCGGATAGGATTTCAACAGCATCACTGGGGTCCCCACGGGCCGAGATGTACAGCTGAGTATCATCCGCGTACTGATGGTACCGCACCCCGTGGGAACGAATGATCTCACCCAGTGGCTTCATGTAGATGTTAAATAAGAGAGGAGAGAGCACAGAGCCCTGAGGCACCCCATACTTGAGGGGCCTAGGGCTGGACCTCTCACTCTCTAACCACACCGACTGGGTACGGCCCTCCAGAAAAGAGGAAAACCAGGACAACACAGTGCCCTGGATCCCCAGTCCTTCGAGCCGTTCCAGAAGGATACCGTGGTCGACGGTATCGAAGGCCGCTGAGAGGTCAAGAAGAGCAAGGACGGATGGACAACCCCCATCCCGCTCCCGCCAGAGATCATCCATCAGTGCGACCAATGCCGTCTCCATTCCATACCCGGGCCTGAACCCTGATTGAAAGGGCTCTAGATAATCCGCTTCCTCCAGGACACTCTGCAGCTGGCGCGCCACCGCCTTCTCCAAAACCTTACCCAGAAAGGGCAGGTTGGAAACCAGCCTGTAGTTGTTAAGGACAGCTGGGTCGAGGGACATTTTATTCAGGAGGGGTCGCACCAAAGCATGTTTTAGCTGTGCAGGAAATACCCCCTCCCGTAAAGAAGCATTTATTATCCCCCCAACCCAGCCACCTGTTACCTCCTTGGAGGCTTTCACCAACCAAGTGGGACAGGGGTCCAAAGGACATGTAGTGGCACGAACAGCTGCAAGGAGCCTGTCCACTTCATCAGGGACAACAGGATCAAACTGATCCCAGATCGTACTGCAAGACTGTGCCCCGGCACCTCCCCGACTCTCCCCATCCACGCCAGGGTTCAATCCTGAACGAATCCGATCGATTTTCTCCACCAGATGGTCAGCAAAGTCCTCAGCCGAACCCTGCCAACCGGGCACCGATCTCCCCCTACCGAGGAGGGACCTGGTTACCCGGAACAGGGCGGCTGGGCGATTATCAGCGGAGGCAATAAGGGCGGTGAAGTATTGCCGCCTCACCACCCCCATCGCCACTAGGTAGGCCCTAATAGCAGCTCTAGCTAGTGTCCAATCGGAGTCATCCTGGGTCTTCACCCAGCAGCGCTCTAGGCGTCTCTTTGCCCGTTTGAGTTCGCGCAGTTCATCTGTGAACCACGGAGATGACCTAATCCCCCGGGCGCGGAGAGGCCGCAGTGGCGCGATTTCATCCAAGGCTACTATTGTCGTCCTATTCCACAGGTCGACGAGTGCCTCGGGTGAATCGTGTAGTCGATCCAGAGGAACATCCCCCAGTTCCCTCTGGAATCCGTCTGGATCCATTAGTCGCCGAGGGCGGACCATTTTAATAGGCCCTGCCTCCCTACGATGAAGTGTCGCCCCCAGAAAGTCAAGAGTCACCAGATTATAGGTCAGGGAAGCTTTATTACAACCTCCCTCAACCTGATGTTCATCAGATATGTTGGGCTATAATTCCCATCATTCCCAAGCATGTATTTTGTGTGGATTAGGAGTACTGTAATTCAATTCAGCAGTATGTTACCTTTGGTGTAGGCAGATTGATTGCACACGAGCCGGCAGATGGACTAAACACTACTTTATTGTAACATGGTCAATCTGTACATGAGGCAATGGTGGAGCCTTGCCACCTTATATAAGGTACATAATACATTTGAATCTCGCCCGAGGGCGCCTATTGGTTGCAGTATCGGTGACGTCTTTCTGACGTACTGCATACCTGACATAGTTTACCTGTGGCGGGAAGGTTTCTCGCGCTAGTTACTGATTGGGTAAATTGGGGCCACATGAGCTCCATCAGCTGCGCTAATGGCGAGCAGCTGAACTGCATGCATACACAACATTACCACACTGGGGGAAGCGGCAGTGGCGGGTGGTCCTGGCTTGGTATAATAGAAGTGTATACAAAGTAGCCAGAGAATGCATCTCAATAAAGCTAACAGCAAGTCATTGTTGTAATTCATGCCATTGCATTTACTCTGTTGTACGTAATAGGATTCTTGCTCATTTATCTAATTTTTAGTGTTGATATCTGTAATAAAATTAACATATATGTTTATGATCTTACATGAAAAAGAACATATTTTTAAAAAACCACTCTCTTTAAATGTTCATTAACAGACTGATGGCAGCACTGGATGATGAACATGATGAAGTAAAGAAGGCAAAGTTGGCTTATGCTTGGCATGCAGCTGTAGCAACCATCTGCTGATTAATGTTAGTTACAAGCTTCTATTACTGGGACTTGGAAGAAAATAATCCAACATTCTGAATAATTTTGAGAACAGAAAAACAAACTTCTGAAGACAAACAGAAAAACAAACTTCTGAAGACATCTACATGCATAGACATATTCTGCAAAGATCCTGTTGGCTTAAAATAATCTATAATTTAAAATGCATAGACCAATAAATACCTGAAAATAGAAGTTCCTCAACTGCGCAAAACTAGATTTTATATTTTTAATTTTGCTCAATGAAAGTAAATGCATTGGCTAGACCAGAGGTGGCCAACCTATGGCCCGTGGCACCATTCCAATCCGAATATTGGCTATCCTCATGGCGATCAGCCATGAAGACTGTCCTGAGAATATAATGCAGTAGCTGTTCATCTGCATTCTGCATCACAGCATGACACCCATACCACTGATCCAACTCCACAAGTCACTTTCTGGTCCTGAGCCCTTTTGGCATGCAAAGTCCTCCTTAGCCCCAGGCCAGTTTTGATAAAGATGCAGCCCTCCATCAAGATAGATTGGATTTAACCCACTCGGGGACCATCACCCTTCCCTGTGGACTTTGCTACCCAAGCAGTTAGTCCACAGGGTTGGTCAGGTTAGTTAACCACCACCTGACACTCAGTGTTGAGTCTCTGGCAATATGGTCTACTCTATTACCATAGCAGGATAACCTGGCCATACTTATAGCATGTGAAGCAGTAATAAATACTTTGTCACACAACCCATTACAATTGGTTTAGCACTCTTAGCAGGACATAATCCAGAAAGAAAATCAGACATATTTGTTGTAGGAAATGACTGGTTATGCCAAGCTAAGAGCTTGACAGAAAAGGAAGTTTTAGCGGGCTGCAGTGACTTATTCGTTAAGATGCTGAGCTTGATGGCCAGAAGTTTGGCAGGTCAGCAGTTCAAGACCCAAGTGCTGTATGATGAAGTGATCTCTCATTGTCTGTCCCAGATAGAGTTGCCATAATTCTCTCCCACAAAACCGGGAGAGAAGTGTACTTGGGAAAAATGGGTGGGTTATTTACAAAATAGCCTTTTAAAAAACTAACCCAATATAATGACAGCTATAAAACACTTTCATATTAAATATATAAATACATAAATGAATTTATTTACAACATTTAATTCTTACTGTAAGATGATCTGCTGTACTTCTGAGAAGTCGAGTTCTCAGTTCTAGGAAACTTACTGGTCACACTTATTGGGTGGTGGTGTGAGGCAAGGACATTAAAATTTGTCTCCAAGTATACTCCAACTACAATGTGGCAGGAAATCAGTCGTTTGATGGCAAGAGTTCAAATTTATTTTAATAGTGTGTTATAATACACAATCAGTAAGTTTTAAAAATCCAGGACTGTAACGTGATTTTACTGAACTTTCCGACCTTGAATCCGGGACAATCCTGGTTTTCCAGGATGTATGGCAACTCTAGTCCCAGATCCTGCCACAGTTAAGCAACATAGAGGAGGGGTCTGGCCACCTACCTATCTGCTGTGTCTGAAGCCCGTGCTCTCTCTCCATTCGCCAGGCAGACCCAGTGGAGTACATTGAGGGCAGAAGGCTGCCATAGGGGCTCCCAGCACTACCCACCCCAGTGGCCCAGTTCAGGACAGCCCATGGCCCAGTGTTTGGGGACTCCTGATTTAAAACATTCCTATGCAGGTGTTTTTGTTATTTTTTGCAAAGAAAAGAAATATTACTACATTTTGTAATTTATTAAAACAGGTGTCAGTAAAAGAAAAGAAATCTTAGAAATATTTATTCTCACTAAAGTAAGGTATGAGTTAAGTTTGATCTACACATTACATCTACCACAGGGAATGTGGTTAAAAATGCTCCATCCAATGGTGGTTACCACATTGTGACTGGAGAGCTGGTGCACACATGCTTCCTAACAACTAGCAGCTAAACATAACCTCACTGTACATTTGTATGTGCAGTGAGATCAAATGGTGTGCATGTTTGATTACATGCATAAGGGGCCATAATGCATTCTTGCTCATCACTTGATGCTGTAAGCACAAAGAAATACACATACATTTCTCAACCCCTAAAGCCAGAATGGGCAGTCTTTGCCTTTCAAGGGCTGCCCTGCACTGACAGGCAGTTGGGATGGAGGTAGGGGTCACATACAGATTAATGCACAGATTGCTGGTGTCTCTGTCTCAGCTCCTGCCAACCTGGCAGTTCAAAAGCAAGAAATTGCAAGTAAATAAATAGGTACCACTTTGATGGGAAAGGTAAGTGTTCTGTGAGCTGTGGACTATTCCCGCCTTCCTAGGACATCCCTGGCACGCACAGCAGCTGAAAATAGTTGGCCTGTGTCTAACTATTGGCCTGTGGGCCAGACGCAGCTGTTGTGTGGTCCAGGAATATCCTAGGAAGGTGGAAATAGCACAGAAAAGGTTCCCCCACCCTTCCAGAGGCTGCTGGGGAGGCAGAGAGCCAGAAAAATGCACCCAACGATGGTGATTTTTTTTTTTAGCCCCAAACAATGTGAAAAAGCAGATCACATCATCTTTTTTGTTGGGGTGGGCTGCCACCTCTGGGAGGGTCGTGGGACCCAATCCATGCTGTTTCTGATGTTTCCCGACCTTTCCGGGCGCTGCAGCAAGACAAAACGCCGGGCAAAACTCCTTCCTCAGCTGCAGGTTTTGCCTTGCAGCAGCACCCAGAAATGTCGGGGGACGATGGAAACAGTGCTCATCAGGTCCCACAAACCTCCCAGATGTGGCATGGGCAGTGGAGAGCCCGAAATGGGCAAAAAATAATTCCATCATGACTGAGTTTGTATGCATCAGTTGTATGCATCGGATAACGCTAAAAATCAGATAACAACCAATCTTGTGGAACCACGTTTGGTCGTTATCTGAGATATTATTGTATCCTAAATCATAAATCTAATCAAGGGCCTCTTGACACAATTTGCTACAGGCCTGTGCTGGCTTAAATCCGGCACTGAGTGGTGCCTCTGATTTATGAGAGAAAGAAAGAGTTTCTGTCCTTGTTGCAATTTCATTGTCCAGTGTTGGTCAGATTACTTTTCTGGACTGCAATTCTAAGAATCTCTAATGACTGTGCTGGTTTGAGGATTCCAGAAGTAATCCAAAACAACACAACACATTGTCTTAACTCTGGTTGCTACTACAGAAAATTTTGCTGTGGTTTGATTTGATCAATGCCCCCACAGCCTCCCTTTCTTTGATACCACCCATTTCACCATCTCTGGCTCTCCTTATCTTTTTTTCCATGCAGAGGTGACCTAGCACAGTAGTTTGTTACTATTACTCATGCTAATTGTGGAGCAAGTTCTAAAGTATGTGTCAATGCAGTCACATCCTCTCTTGTGCTCTCCATCCATACACCGAACAGGAGAATCTGAAGCAAAGAACCTGCTCTGTAAACATTTTGTATAATGCAGAATCTTTCATGATGATATTTTGAACTATATCAGGATCCATGTGTATCTAAACCTTACTGTACAGCAGTGATGGCAGACCTTGGCACTCCAAGTGTTCTTGGACTTCAGTTATCAGCACTCCTGCTGATCAGAGCTTCTGGGAATTGAAATTCCAAACACCTGGAGTGCCAAGGTTCACCATCACTCTTACAGTAATACTCTGCTTGTATTCTCTGTTTAAGTGTCTTTGTATGCTCTGTGAACTATAGCAGAGAATTTGAAGTACCTGATTAAACTTCAAATCTGAAAAGTACAGGAGATTCAACCTTGGCAGTTATTTAAAGTGATATTGAATTGCAGTAACACTGTAGAATGGATATAGCTCTTCAGATCTTTTCTTCCACTATGTGGAGAATAGGAGAGGCAGGCTATGAGGACATGAACAGGGGTTTGGATTCAGCCACTCTCTTTCTTTAGATGATCACTGAATAGACAAAGAGGGCTAAACAGATACCCATCTTTGAGTGGAATTGTGAAGTGTTTGGACTTAGTAAATAATGAAGCACACATGTGTGCATGTGTTTGTCTGCATTCATTCCATAAAAAGGAAAGCTTGGGAAAATGGGTTACCCCAGATTTATTATTAACCAAGTGATGTAAAAGTTTCAGTTTTTCATTTATTACAAAACAAATGTCACCTGTTCCTTTTGGAACCATTTGGCTTTCGTTTTTTCATAGCAGCAGGCAGAATAGGTCAGATAGAAGTTACAGGGAGGGGGGGGGGAGAGCTGGAAAAGAAAAGTGACACTATCATCTATCTAATTTTCAGCTCAAACACATTACACCACAAGTGTTTAAATTTCTTATAGGCTCCTTTCTATATACAGTCTCTAATAACACCACCACAGAGAGCGAGAGAGAGAAGTGTAAGATCATAAAAGAGGCACATAAAGACTTGGGTTTGCTCACTAGCTTGTTTGTTTGTTTGTTTGTTTGTTTGTTTGTTTCGCCTGTGTGAATTCTTTCTCCTTAGAGACCGAGCCTTTGCAGGATTATCTAATAATGGTATTTTCTTTGTGCATAAACTCCTCCCAGATAATTGCCTTTTACAATCCCTTTAAGCATTTTTTTAAATCTATTCCACACAATACAGTACTGTAGTTCTCTTCCTTCCCTTCCCTTCCTTCATGATTTGTAGGCTGGCAAAATAAAATGTGCAGCAAAATGCTGCAGTTTGGAGCACTCTCTTCCAGTCTTCCAGACTGACTTATTTAGGGCATTCCATTCCACTCTTTACCCTCCCCTACTATCCCTTTACCCTCCCCTACTATACCTAAACCAGCATTCCCTTCCATCTCCAATTTTAGAAATCAACATTTTCTTGTGGAATCTGACCCTCACAGGATGTTCTTTAGGCTCCCATCCTCCCTACAGACCCCCCTCCATTTGCCACACATGGCATTCCCCTTACTATACTAGTATTTTCCTTTTCCTTCTTGGTAATCCTATTCTGATACAGGTGTCACACTGTGATGCGGAAGGCAAATGGAAGGCCACTGCATTATTTTCTCAGGACAATCTTCATGACTGATTGCTATGATGAAAGCCAATATTCAGAGTCGGATATGGCACAAGACGAAGAAGAATCCTATTATTCTTGCCTCACCATCACATTTCAGTTCCCAAGTTCCCTGTTAAGTAACTTATCTATTATTTAAATTATTACACTGCCTGATTAGTGACAAGTCTCTACATTGGGAAGTGTACATAGTTAAAAACACATAATACAAGTAGCTCCACCCCAACTACCATACCCCACCCACTACTAAAGAGTGATGTGTCCGTATAGCAACAACCCAAAAAGAAAAGGAGAGGGAGGACTGGGATTACAAATCATTAGGAGTCTCTTGCAGGGAGTATATCTTTGAATGACAGCTTTAATATCTTTGCCTTCAGTTGGTTGTTTGCAATATTTATTTAATTTTTTGGGGGGTGTACATATGCCAAGGGATGGAGCCTCACACACTCTTGCTGACAATTTATTCTAACAAGAGGGTGACACGTCTGAGAAGACTTGATCTCTTGTTGTAATCTTTCTTACTTCTCTCAGTTTGGCTACTCTCAGCAGGGACACCTGTGGGGAACAAATGAAATAGGTAGATATTCTTTGAAGGAGATATTCTGAAAAGTACCAAGATCACAAAGCATTAAGGGCCATAAAGGGAAGAACCAATTGAGGACCAGGAGCCAGGGATACCAATACAGCTAAGGTTGGAGAGATCAAATATATTTATTTATCTATCCCAGCAACTAGCCTTACCTCTGCATTCTGGACCTGCTATAACTTCTGTAGCCTCACACAGAAAGCATTACATTATTGAGATCAAAAAGTACTACTTCCCCTAGCCAGCATCCACTACAGATTAAAAAAAGGAGATATAGAGTTGTGTGTCATCTGCATATTGGGGGACATCAAACTCCAAAACTTCAAATAACCTCTCCAAGTGATTTAACATTGAAGTCAAAGAGCACTGGATGTTAAACAGCCTCCCATAGCTGAATCATCTGAGAATGACCATCAAGAAAAAATCAGAGCTAACCGAGTGACAGACTCCTGATCCCTAAACTTGACAGCCATTTTAAAACAAGGTTCTCGACCTTTTCAAACCAAGGCCAGGTCATGCTCCCTCAAACAGCTTTGAGAGCTGGACAGCCATTTTACCCTGTCTGCCACACATGGTACTTCCAAGTGTGATGGAGGCTGTGGGGGCCACATGAAATGGTGTTTTGGGCTACAGGTTGAGAGCCCCTGTTCTAGAAACCATGGTCAACAGTATCAAAAGCTGTTGAAATATCTATGAGGACCAGGAGACTTATACTCCCCCCCCCCATCAGTCTCCCTTAAGAGGTCATCATGCAGGGAGACCAATACTGCTCTGGTGCTAAAGCACAACCTAAACCCAAAATTAAACAGATCAAGACTGTTGGTCTCTATCAAGAACACCTGCAACTGATCAGCCATTGCCCTTTCAATCACCTTGTCCATGAATGGGATGTCCAGAATGAGCTTGTAGTTGCGAAATGCATCCCATTGCCAAGTTGTTTTTCTTCTGAGTCAGCCATGTAATAGTTTACTTCAAACAAGATGGAATAAATTCTTTCTGGAATGAGCCATCATTGATATGAGTGGCCAATTCAACCATTCTAGACTTGGCAGATTTTAACAACCAAGACAGACATGGGTCATCCAGAGAGGTAGGTGGTGGCCTTATGTCATGCAAGTATCTTGTCCATGACATCAAGCCTCAACAATTGAAACTGACCCAACAAACCTGGACCAGATGGAGCATAGAACATTTCAATACAAACCATTGAATCCCAAAGGGAGTAAAAGTTCTGATGGATGCATTCAGTCTTTGATCTAAGGTAAACTGAAAGTCGATCTCAGTTTGCTACAGTTGGTCTAAATATTTAAATAATGCATCCTCGCTAATTAGCTTCATGTTATATGCTTTTTGGGCTTATATTTGGGCATTACAATAAACCACAGATAACTTTGTGACTACAGCTAAAATGCTTTCCTCCACCTGCTCTCCAGCCTTTTCTTCTGCAGTGGATGATTGCTAGCGAGTGATTGTGTTGCCTGCCTGGGTTAACATTGTGTACCAGCACTTGATCTGAAATTTGACAAATTCACCAATCAGTTCAACTGGAAATCCTCTGAGAAAATCCTGGAAACCAATTGGATCCAATAGTCCTTGAGGGGGACCTCATCTTCTCATAGAAAATCAGTTGACACTCACACTCCAGTTTAAAAAATATTCATTTTTATAGCTTTTAGGGAGGGACATAAGAACAGTTCTATTTGTTTGTGTTTGTTATTACTCCCTTGCCTTCTTGATTTTACTGTCATCTATTTTGAACACATCTTGTTCTCTTTGGTGTTAGTTTATTATTTTCTCCCTTTTCCTCACTTCTCCTCCTCCTCCGGCTGGACATCATCATGGTCTTAGACTTTAGAACATGACTTTAGATGCATTTTCTCAGATATTTTTAATCTGTAGCTTTAGATAGCATGGATTTGTCTTTTGAAAATTGTGTTTCCATACAGGCTATAGTCTTTCATAGACTCTAGTGAGAAAGGTAAAGGCAAATATCACCCTTGCTCTAAAAGGCAGAAATGGCCAAAACTCCTTTTTTGATTTAAAAAACTTACAACTCCAGTCATAATAATTAAACATCAACCACCATTGCTCTAAAGCCAGTTGTATCCGACTCTAGGGTTCAGTGCTCATCTCTGTTTATAACTGAAGAGCCAGCACTGTCTGTGTTTGCAGATGTTTCCATGGACATGTGGCAGGCATGCCTAGACACTGAAGTGCACAAGGGTAGGATAAAATCATCACTGTCCTCATTCCACCACCATCACCCTCAATAAAATTAGTGAATAGCTTGATCTAAGATTCAGTCTATGCAACCTTTAGATAAGCAACAATGCAGGCAACTAGTTTTTCCCTCTGTCTGAAATCATTTTCATTTTGAGGTCTGATTCTTTAGCAGGAAACATTTGAGAACAGCACAGCTTTTGACTGGAAAACACACACCTTATAGGCAGCAGGATAGCAGCCAATCTCCCATGGAAAGCAACAGCAAGGTAAGACAAATGGAAATGAATAAAAATATGTGAATTAGTAATTATGCTAATTGTCATTTAAACAAGTGGTTTACTAAAACAAAATATGTAATAATGGAAATGAAGGTAATAACAAAAGGAAAAAATAATGCCTTTCATAGTGCTAGACAATGGGGAGTTAAGGGCCCTCAGAATCAGTGGTGGGCATCAGCAGGTTTGCACCAGTTCGCCAGAACTGGTAGC
Organism: Bradypodion pumilum; assembly: GCA_035047305.1. Classification (NCBI taxonomy): domain Eukaryota; kingdom Metazoa; phylum Chordata; class Lepidosauria; order Squamata; family Chamaeleonidae; genus Bradypodion; species Bradypodion pumilum. The sequence goes on from JAWDJD010000001.1 coordinate 200,646,115, forward strand.
AGAAATTCTGGCTGGCCCCGCCCATCCAAATTTGAAATAAAGTAGTCCTAATTTGGGTGCAACAAAGGGCTTTCCCCCTGGCCACACCCACAGTGTGGTCGCAAAAAATTTTTTTTGAGCCCACCACTGCTCAGAATCCATCATTTGTGAAGTAAGCAATGCAAGATTCTTGGCTGGAGCCATCTGCACTTAGAGGTGTGTACCCTTCCAAGTTATTGTTTGGATTTATTTGATTCCAAACCTCCTGAACTGAAGAGTTATAAATCTATATGTGAAAATTACTATAAAAGGGAAACATGCATGCCTTCATTAATGTCTCTCTTTGGGTCAGAGCAAGGGCCAGAGCAAGGGCAGATGCAAGAATGAATGCACACACAAACATGCACATACCCTAAAAAATAAAGCAGGGAGGAAATCTGCAGGGAAGGCTACAAAAATGAACCACTCCTAGATGCAGAATTATGTCGATTCCACATGCCTCTTAACCACAGAAGCTGACACGACAAAGCAAAAGACAGAGCTAAACCAGAACTACTCTTTAGTCCCTTATTGTATTAAACAAAAGCTGAAGTCAAGTAAAAAGTCACAACTAGAGTAGGTACACTGAATCGCTGGAGATTTGGTCAGCCAACACCTATGTAAGTTCCACTGATTCGATGGGTTTATTCTAATGGTGAGTCAATACTGGATTTCAGCCCTTATATTGAAGAGGTCTCAAAACCCAAAACTTCTGTATAATATCTTCCTTTCCTGGTTTTGTCAAACAGAGTGGGTCTGAAGCTACAAATTTGTAGTTACATGGGAAGGTGGCAAGCTAGGTATAGTCATGCAGAGTGTCTTACAATCAGAGTCCAGTAGTTCATAAACTACCAAAGAACATTTTATAAAACCTCACCTACGAATAGAAACATGTGCTGTATCATTTTCCCGGGAGCCCCCATTAAGCTGCTACCATTTTTTTAAAAATGGTAAACAAAACCAGCAAAACAGAATAGCACCCATACGGGGCACAACCAATATGGTGCCGCCCGAACAACTCCCCCAACCCCATTGTTTTATATCTTACCCAAATACCTCACAAGTTGAAGCAGTATCTCACCTGTACATACTGGGGTTTCTTGTATTTCATATACATTGCTTCACTGCTTTCATGTCTAGGAGCATCAGCTCTGCTGACAGTCCCTAGTGCACCAGCTTTGTTTTGTCCAAGACACCAATCATGAGTAATGGATCTGGCTAAGCCTGATAGCGAATGATGTAATTGTCAGAGGAATTTAATTATCAGCACATTACATGTGGGATATATTTTTCTTTTTCTCCTCTGCAATATGGTGTTTGGTTCACTTTCAGGGACTTTTGAATTTGCATAAAGATCAGCTAGGCTGGAAAGTAGTTGCCCCATTAAGTCAACCACACACGTCTCCCAATGATTAAACAAGAATGAAGCCCAAGAGACAGTCTGCAAAACCCAAATGATTTACACTGGTACAAGAGAGCAACAGAAGGATGATAAACTCAAATCCGTGCAAAACCTTTGGTGTTCATATAGTGAGTTGACTTAACTTGGTGCTCCAAGAGTAGGACAGACACTTTAAAACATGTCTTCATATTGGCCATTTGGTACTGTAGCAAAAGTGTCAACAGTAATTGGAAACAGTAATTACTGAGTTCCCATTCCAGGCCAATTGTTCTTGGGTTGTGGGCTGTTTCAGCTACTCGGCTCATTCAAAATCAATGCTGCAAAATCCTAAAGTAGAATGTTTGTGCAAACACAGAAGCACTTTAAGAATAAAATTAAATTCATCGCCAATAGATAAGATAGGTAAGATGTTGGGAAAGCTGGGGGGGGAGGGTGTTCTATTCATTTCATCACCATCACCCTGGAGGTTCTGGAAGTTGTAGTCTGAAAAGAAAGTAATGTTTCTAAGCTCTGACTGAACAGCAAGTGTGGATGAGGCGGTAGTGTCAAGAGGAGGGCTTCAGATTTGTCAGAAACTGGAAAATGTTTTGGGACAAGCCAAATCTGTTCAGGAGGGATGGGTTGCACTTGAACCATGAAGGGGCCAGATTGCTGGCACTCAACATCAAAAAGGCTGCACAGCAGCTTTTAAACTGATAACTGGGGGAAAGCCGACAGATGCTGGGCAGCATCCGGTTCGGTAAAGTGTGTACTTGAGTAGTGAAGAGGATGCAAAAATTACTGAGCAGAGCAAGGAGCTAGTTACCAGCACTCTAGCAGAAAGATGCAAGAGGCAGTCTAACAATGCAACTGGACTCAAAAGACTGTATCAAAAAAGCATATATAAATGCTTCTATGCAAATGGCAGAAGCCTCCAGAACAAAGTAGGGGAGCTGGAATACTTAACAATAGATAAAAATATTGATATTATTGGCATCACTGAAACCTGGTGGATGGATGATAACCAATGGGATACAGTTATCCCAGGCTATAAACTGTACAGGAAGGATAGGAAGAGGCAAACCAGAGGTGGTGTAGCCTTGTAAGTTGAAGAAGTGATAAAATCGTACGAATTGGAATATCTAGGTGATCTGGAGTCACCATTAGAAACTCTGTGGGTAAGAGTACCAGGCCACAAGGATGGTCTAACAGTAGGCATATACTATTGGCCTTCAACCCAAACTCCTGAGGGAGACTGGCAGTTGGAGAATGTTGTAAAGGAGGCATCCAAGAATGGAAGTCTGGTTATAATGGGGGACTTCAATTACCCTCACATAGACTGGGTGAACTGTTGTTCAGCACATTATAAAGAGACAAAGTTCCTAGATATGCTAAATGATTGTTCCCTGGGACATATGGTTGAAGACCCAACTAGAGGTGCAAGAATCCTTAACTTGATCCTGAGTAATACTCAGGATCTGGTGCAAGATGTTAATGTGACTGATCCAATAGGGAACAGTGACCACAACTCAATTATGTTTAACTTGATCATAGATCACAAGTCATTGATAAAATCTAACACAGAGACCTTAAATTTTCAAAAAGGAAATTTCCCAAACATGAGGAAACTAGTAAAAAAAGAAGCTGAAAGGGAAAACTGAGAGAGTCCAAACACTCCAAGAGGCATGGAGGTTGTTTACAAAAACAATAAGAGAGGCCCAATTGGAATGCATACCCAAAAGGAAAAAGGGCACTGCCAGGTCCAAGAGGACTCTGATGTGGCTTACAGGAGCTGTTCGGGAAGTGATCAAAAGCAAGAAAAGCTCATTTAGAAGATGGAAGGCTTGTCTGAATGAGGACAGCAGACAGAAACATAAATTCTGGCAGAACAAATGCAAGGCAACAATCAGGAAAGCAAAGCAAGACTTTGAGGAGCGTATAGCTAAAAACACTCAGAGAAACAACAAAGACTTCTTTAAGTACGTTAGAAGTACAGCGATACCTCATACAACATCCAAACTTGGTTCCACAAGTTTGGACTTTATACGGATTTGGACTTTGCATGCAAAATTCTAGCCGCGATGCCTCATACAACGTCCAAATCCTTGCAGCGATGCCTCATACAACGTCACTTCCATAGAGATACATTGTACTGTAACAGCACAGACTTCAGGGCAAAGTCAAGGAAACAGACAGGAAACTGACAGAACTTTAAGAAATCATTGTCTAAAGGCTAAAAACATTACAAAAACATGTCAAACAACCCTGATAGTCCAAGAACCTGAAGAATGCTGCAAAAATCCAAGGAATGCTTCTAAACATTCTGACGAAAAAATCCAAAAAAATCCAAAGTCGTGCTCAAAACCACTCCTAAACACTTTTCACCTCATGCAAAACCCACAAGAGCAATGTACACATGTGTCCTGCCTTTTATACTGCCCAGGCACAATGCAACCTGGAAAAACCCCAATGCCTCAAACAACGTCACACGACTTTGTATGAGGCAACTTTTTTCAAGTAATTAGGTGATGTTGTATGATTCCAATGTTGTATGAAGCGGACTTTGTATGAGGTATTATTGTAAAAACCCAACTAGGAAGGTCATTGGACCATTAGACGGCAATGGAAGGCAAGGGGTTATTAAAGAGGAAACAGAGATTGCAGAGAGACTCAATGAATTCTTTGCTTCAGTATTCACTGAAGAAGACAGAGACCACATGCCCAAAACAAAGCCTATCTTCGTAGGGAGGGAAACCGAAGAATTAAGCCAGATAGAAATAACCAGGGAGGAGGTCCTTGCATGTCTTGTTAAACTAAATGCTAACAAATCCCCAGGACCAGATGGCATCCATCCACGAGTTCTCAGGGAACTTAAAGATGAAATTGCTGATCTCCTAGCCAAAATATATAATCTTTCCCTCAACTCAGGCTTTCTGCCTGATGACTGGAAGGTAGCGAATGTAACACCAATTTTCAAAAAAGGATCCAAGGGTGATCCAGGAAATTACCGACTGGTCAGTTTGACATGTGTCCCAGGTAAAGTGATGGAAACCATCCTAAAAGATAGAATTAATAGGCACATAAAAGAGAAGGTGCTGCTAAAGGAGAGCCAACATGGCTTTTGCAAGGGCAAATCATGCCTCACTAATCTGTTGGAATTTTTTGAGAGTGTCAACATGCATGTGGATAAAGGGGATCCAGTTGACATTGTTTATCTGGACTTTCAGAAGGCTTCTGACAAGGTCCTGCACCAAAGGCTCTTGAATAAACTTACCAGTAATGGAATAAAGATACAGGTCTTGTCCTGGATCATCAACTGGCTAAGGGACAGGAAACAGAGGGTAGCACTAAATGGACACTTCTCCAAGTGGAGGGAAGTAAAGAGTGGGGTCCCCCAAGGTTCAGTACTGGTACCCCTGCTTTTCAACCTCTTCATAAATGATCTTGAAGTAGGAGTAAATTGCAAGGTAAAATTTGCTGATGACACTAAATTATACAGGGTAGTGAAAACTGTGAGAGATTGTGAAGAGCTCCAGAGGGATCTCTTGACACTGGGGGAGTGGGCAAAACAGTGGCAAATGAGTTTCAACATTAGTAAGTGCAGAGTGATGCATGTTGGGGCAAAAAACCCCAATTACATTTATAAACTGATGGGGTCTGAACTCTCTGCGACAAACCAGGAAAGGGACCTTGGTGTCCTGCTCAATGAAGGTGTCAACCCAGTGTGCCTCAGCAGTGAAAAAAGCAAACTCAATGCTAGGGATCATTAGGAAGGGTATAGAAAATAAGTCAGCAAGTGTCATTTTGCCTCTTTATAAATCTATGGTGAGGCCCCATCTGGAATACTGTGTACAGTTCTGGTCGCCATACCTCCAGAAGGATATTATGGAGCTGGAAAAAGTGCAGAGGAGGGCAACCATAATGATTAGGGCCTGGAACACCTTCCTTACCATCTGAGGCTGCAACGGGTGGGCCTCTTCACTCTTAAACTACGGAGTCTAAGAGGTGACCTGATTGAAGTTTATAAAATCATGCACGGTGTGGATAAAGTAGATAAGGAAAAACTGTTTTCCCTGTCACACAACACTAGAACTAGAGGGCACTTCATGAAACCTTTGGGTACTAGTTCTCAAACAAATAAGAGAAAGTACTTTTTCACTCAGAGGATCACTGCTCTATGGAACTCCCTTCCAGAAGAAGTAGTGACAGCTGTCAGTCTTGACAGCTTTAAGAAAGGATTAGACAAGTTCATGGAGGACAAGTGTATCAATGGCTATAATTATGGATACCTAAGGACAACGTCCAGGTTGGAGAGATAGGCAGGATATCTCTCAATGCCATTTCCAGGGAATCCTAAGCAGGTGAAGGCATCTGCTTGGAAATTCCCTGAAGCAAATGATGAGCCACTGTGTGAGACAGAATGCTGGACTGGATGGGCCATGGCCTGTTCCAGCAAGGCTGTTCTTATGTTCTTAAACAGCCTGCTGTCTCAGGATTTGACATATGGAAGGAGAAAAGCACATGGCAGAGATGCCTAAAGTTGCTCTTAATTTTGCAGTGGCTCAGGTGGTAGAGCACATGCTGAACACAGACACCATTCTCAATTGAACCCCTAGCAGTGATCTTGAGTAGTGAGTTTCTGCTAGTTGCAGTCAATGAATTATTTGAACAACAGCAACAAAGTTGCAAAATCCATTATAGAAAATAAACTTTCACAATTTTTTTCAATCTCATTCAAAATTCCCATGCACAAGTCAGAAACATAAAGTCAATAAGCTATGATCTGTAGTGACATTACAATTTTTTACAAAGTATTTGGCAATATACATCTCTGCTATACTTGAGAAAAATAGGATCGACCTGGAAACACAACTGAAGGAGGATAGATATCTTCCTGAAGAACACAACAAAGATAATTGTTGAAGACTTGCATTACCTTAATGTTGACAATAAAGAAAATGTAATTGTTAAAGATTTTGTATCCCTTAATGTCCTTATCAATCCAACTGATGACTGTAACCAAGACATCAAAATGAGACTGACATATGGAAGAGTATCTACGAACGAACTAGAAAAGATCCATAGAGCCAATATGTGTCATTGGAGACCAAAATCAAGATCATTCATACTATGATTCTCCTGATTACTCTGTATGGATGTGATAGTGTCCGTGCATGGTCAGTGGGGAAAATGATTAATTCAAATGTGGTGTTGTAGGAGAGCTTTGCAGATACCATGGACTACCAGAAAGACAAATAAATAGACCTAGTAGAGCAAATTAAACTCCAGAAGCAAAAATTAGTAAACTGGGTCTCTTTTGTTCTTTGGGCCCATCATGAGAAGACAAAACTAACTGGGGGGAAAATCATCATGCTGAAAAACATAAAAGGCAATATGAATAGAAGGTTACTAAATATAGCAATAGCAATAACATTTATATATTGCCCCATAGTACTTAGTGTTTCACAGCATCCTTTTGCTCTCAACTTGCTGGGTCCTCATTTTACCAAACTTGGAAGGATGGAAGGCTGAATCAGCCTTGAGTCCCATCAGGATCTAACTCACAATGTCAGCAGTTTTCGCTGCAGTACCACAATTTAATCACTGTGCCACGAGGGCTCATCACAAATCTAGATGGATTGGTTCAACGAAGGAAGTGTGGCCTTGAGCATGAAATTTCTGAGCAAGGCTGCAAATGACAGGACTCTAGAGAGGTCCTAATTAAGTGGGTCTCCATTGGAAGCAGAACAACACTCTAACAAAAATCACAGTGAAAAATATATATAGAAGAAACATATTTAACCGTATAGCATTACAGCCAGTGGCAACTATCTCTGAGATCTTGGGAGGCTGCTGCTAGTTAAATTAGGCAACAGTTGGCTATAGAGACCAGCAGCTTGAGACATCTTCCACTGGAAACTTCTGAAGACCATATTAAGAGAAGAGAAAGATGTGTAGCAAAACAGCAACAACTCATGAGAACTTTGGTGACAGATATTGGGAACCCGCCTTTTGACTCACTGATACCAAATCAACCAATCATATAATCCAATCAGAGTAATAGGGTGGCAAGGCTGCAGGACTCACTTTTGCCCTTTCAGGCATTGTCAGGAATTATCTGCATAACTTCACCTACTCAACAAAGAATCTTCCAGCTCAGGACTAATTCTGCCCACATACACTAGTTCATTGATGGCTAACCTTGGCAGTACAGGTGTTCTTGGACTTCAATTCCCAGAAGCCCAAGTCAGCACTCCTACTTATCAGGGATTCTGGGAATTGAAGTTCAAGAACATCTGGAGAGCCAAGAATCACCATCACTGCCCTAGTTCCTCCTGAAAGGAAGGAACATAAGAGAGCTTTCTGTTGCTCTTGGTTCTTCACTGATCTTCACTCTAGGCTTGCCTTCCGGGCCTCTGTTCTAGTTTGCCCACTTATACTGATTGCTGATTTATGGCATTACTGCCTTTTGTTACCTGGCTCCTTTTAATCTCTTACCCATGGTGCAGCTCTGATCATATGCTTTGTGATGTGGAGAATCAGTATATTCATTTCTCTACAGTATTTATTACTGTAAACGAACAATCAGCACAAACAGAATCTTTGGCATCGAATGACAATGCATATATCTAAGGCTATAATCATAGACACATTTGTCTAAATTTATGCCCCATTGACCACAGATGGATTTACTTTTGAGTAACCATGAGTGGTTCTGCATTACACAGTACTGAAGTTTTCACTGAAAGTTGGATTTGTGTTTACATTTGTCCAAATCAGATGGTGAACTGACAAAATAAAGAATTTTATTGTATTAAATTGTTACGACAATGCAATCTGCTACTAGAATTGTCAGATGCTTCAGTGTCTCACAGTATAATGTAACATCAATTGCTTCAAAAGCTCCCATGAGATTACCTTTTTTTATGCATTCTGTATTCTAAATAAACCCTGGTTCCTTAACAATAAACTTCTGGATGGATATTATCTTTCCTTTTGCTGCACAGGATCCCTGTGGAGGCGTAAGGCTGAGAATCTTCAAGCACATTTGACATGCTTGTTTTTTGTTTAACACACACACACACATGCACATGTGCATGCGTGCACACACACACACACACACGTGCATGCATACACATGCACACACACACATGTGCATGTGCACACACACACATGCACGCACATGCGCACACATGCACATGCACACACACACACACACACACAATTCCAGTCTGGCCAGGTTATCCTGCTATGGTAATAGAGTAGACCATACTGTCAGTGACTCAACACCGATTGTCCTGACTAACCTGACAACCCTGAAGACTAGCGGCTTAGGGTCGTGAAGTCCACAGGGAAGGGTGATCATTCCTAAATAGATTAAATCTCACTCAAATCCATCTGGATGGAGAGCAGCAGCTTCATCATGGACTCGCAACTAATGCTCAAATAGCAGGTGGCAGTTGTGGCCAGGAGGGCCTTTGCACAACTTCGTGTCATCTACCAATTACGCCCACTCCTGGACCGGGACTCTCTACTCACGGTCACTCACACTCTGGTCACTTCCAGATTTGATTACTGTAATGCGCTCTACATGGGGCTGCCCTTTACAACCATTCGGAGACTGCAGCTGGTCCAGAATGCGGCTGTCTGAGTGGTGATGGGGCGTGGGCACTATGCCCATGCCTCGCCACTGCTTCGGGAGCTGCACTGGTTGCCAGTGTGCCTCCGGGTACAATTCAAGGTGCTGGTTTTGAACTTTAAGCCCTTCATGGCAGTGGACCAGTGTACTTAAGAGACCACGTCACCCCAAGGATTTCAACCTGTCCTACGAGGATAGACCGGAGAGGCTCCGTAGTGGTCCCATCTACAAGAGAAGCACTCCTGACAGGGACCAGAATGAGAGCCTTCTCGGTGTCTGCCCTGGCTCTGTGGAACCTCCTACCACCAGAATTGTGCCTACAAACTGAGCTTCTCCCCTTTAGGAAGGCACTGAAGACTTGGCTATGCCAGTGGGTGTGGGACATGTCAAGTGTAACAGCCCAATCCCGCTAGCTTGTGTAGCCTGTGTAGTCTCTTCAGGGGATTTTGTTTTTGCTTATAGTTCTGTTTGTCTGCTTCCCCCCTCCCCCCTTTCCCCCTTTTTAATGGGATAGGGAGGATATCAGTGGGTTTTAGATAGATTTTTTAATTGATGTTTTAATTGATATTTTTAATTGATGTTTTTACAATATGTTGGAGGCCATCTTGGGTTGCCTTGCAAAGAGGAAGTAAATAATGTAAATAAATAAATAAATAGAATCTACTTGCTATGAATTTCTTTCTGAATGTATTGTAAGTCAAAACAAATATAGAATATAATTACTGCAACTCTAGCAGTTAATAATGAAGGACCCCCAACATATTATAGGATCAGTATGAAACAGTTGGGAAGGTCCCTGTGTAAAACTAGAACAGCAAAAGTAACAAATTTTGCTAATAAACTAAGGGGTATATTAAAGAACAAGGCTTTTCTATAATAGAATAGTGGATTGTTGAGGCTAATTGCCTTCCTATATTTAAAACATTTAACAAAGGAGCAGTCTTGAAGAAGGTTAAATTTCCCCTAAACATTCATTTTGGATTTCAGGTTAATTAAAAATCTTCAGCAAAGGGTCTAGTAAAGTTATGTTACCAGAGTGGGAAACACTAGGATTGTGTTGTGAAAGACAGGCTCACATCACACATGCTCACTCAGCATCCAATAACAATGTCTGACTCTATGACAGGGGTGGCCAACCTTTTTCCTCAATGGGCCTGACCATGTCCCCAGATAGCTGAGCAGGCTGGACCACACACCCTGGAAGCGGAAGTGGGTGCATTTATGGATTATTATTATTTCTTATTTTATTATTATTTCTGAAAATATTATTTCTCACAAAGACTCTGTCCAGCATACTATGTAACTCCCCAACAGATAAATCCCATTAAAACCCTATTAAAAGCCCACTTGCACATGCTAAAAGAGAGAGGATGAGTCTTACTTAACCAACCAGCAACCTGATCCATAGCCACTCAGTCTTGTCAGGGTTTAGTTGTAATCTGTTGTCCCTCATCCAGACCCCAACAGCCCTCAGACACTCAGACAGGACTTTGACGGCATCACTGGGATCACCACGAGACGAGATGTAAACCTGGGTGTCATCCGCATACTGATGATACCGCACCCCATGGGAATGGATGATCTCACCCAGCGGCTTCATGTAGATATTAAATAGGAGAGGAGACAGAACCAAGCCCTGAGGCACTCCATATTGGAGTGGTCTATGGCTGGACGTCTCACTCTCCAACCACACTGACTGGGTATGGCCCTTCAGGAATGAGGGAAACCAGGACCACACTGAGCCCTGGATCCCCCAATCCCTTGAGCCATTCCAGAAGGATACCATGGTTGACAGTATCGAAAGCCACTGAGAGGTCAAGAAGAGTGAGAATGGACAGATAGCCACCATCTCATTCCCGCCAGAGATCTTCCAATAGTGCGACCAATGCCGTCTCAGTACCATGACCGGGCCTAAACCCTGAGTGAAAGGGGTCCAGATAATCCGCTTCTTCCAGGACTCCCTGCAACTGTCATGCCACCGCCTTCTCCAATACCTTCCCCAAAAAGGGAAGATTGGAGACCGGTCTATAATTAGCTGGAATTGCTGGGTCGATGTCGTAAATGGATGTCGTAAATGCATCCACTTGTGTTTATGACAGCTGCAAGAGCATTTGCACATATGCTAGCTCATTTTATGGATGATATAAATGCACCCACTTCCATTTTGGGGTGCAGCAGAGGAGGCGACATGCCGGATGGAGTAGTGTCATGGGCCGGGGCATTCACCTCCTCACAGGCATGGTGTTTTTCAAAGAGGTTCCATTTTCTTGAGTTTTACACAACCCAGAGACTCTCACTTTTTACCTCTAAATGTTTATTATCTCACCAGAAGTCCCATCTAAACTGGCCAGTAGTCAGAGATTCTGCAAATTGAAGTTCGAAATCTCAAGGATGATCAAAATTTGAGAAATCAACTATTAGTTGGGGAACCATGTATGTGAGATTGAGCCCATAGAAGTGCAGAATATAAGAAAGCTGTAAAAAAGAACAAACACAATCTCAACCAACTAATGTGTGAACTCCAGATATCATCCGCATATGTGCAGACACACCTGCCACTGTCATAAACACAGAAGTGGATGCATTTACGACAGCCATAAATGTGCTCACTTCCGCTTCCGGGGTGTGTGGTCCAGCCTGCTCAGCTATCTGGGGACGTGGTCAGGCCCATGGAGGAAAAAGGTTGACAACCCCTGTTGTAGAGTCAGACATTGTTATTGGATGCTGCAGTTATTAAATAATGAGTGAGCATGTGTGATGCGAGTCTGTCTTTCACAACACAATCCTAGCATTTCCCATTCTGGTAATGTAACTTTACGAGTTGCATCTATAGCAAAATTTTAAAAATGTTTTAGCTAAACATCAGTCTGCTTCTACTTCTGGTGGAACAGGGAGAGCCCCACCATTATAGAAGTTGACGAATATACCTTGGGTGGTGTATGTTAGGAAGAGGAAGGAACTCCAAAATGTTTAGAAGGCAGAGCTCTAAGAGTGCTACATGGCCTTCTCTGCACCAGTGGTGGGCATCAACAGGTTCGCACCAGTTCGCCAGAACCGGTAGCAGAAATTCTGGCTGGCCCCACCCATCCAAGTTTTGAAATAAAGTAGTCCTAATTTGGGTGCAACACAGAGCTTTCCCTCTGGCCACACCCACCATACCACTCCCACAGTGTGGCAGTAAATTTTTTTTGAGCTCACCAGTGCTCTGCACCCCTAAGTGATCCTATTATTGTCAGTTGGGGCTACTAAAGAGGTAAAGTATTTCATTTAATTGCCTTTTAAAACAAATTTTATTAAAACACGTCTTCTTCTTATGCCATATCCGATTCCAAATACAGTATTGGCTATTATCCTCCTGAGGGCAATATAATGCAGTGTCCTTCTATTTGCCTTCAGCATCACAGCATGACATCCGGACCACTGATCCAGTTCTATGAGTCACTTTCTGGTCCTGAGCCCTTTGGGCACACAAAGTCCTCCTCAGCCCCAGGCCAGGATTGATGAACCTGCAGCCCTTCATCAAGATGGATTCAAGTGGGATTTAATCCACTTGGGATTCATCATCCTTCTCTGTGGACTTCGCCACTCAAGGCCATGAGTCCTCAAGGTTGTCATGTTAGTTAACTGCTGCCTGATAATCGCCATTGAGTCACTGGCAGTATAGTCTACTCTATTACCATAGCAGGATAACCTGGCCAGACTGGTTATTAAAACACATATTGTAAAAAAAAAATCGCAATGGAAACTACTAAAGATTTTAAAACAGCAATGTAGGAAAAGACTAAAATTGAGAAATTCATCCACCTACAATAAAGCTTTTGAGCACTTACATCTTAATAGTCTTGGTCTATATTTGTGACAGAATCTTCATCTCTAAATGCTACATGGCAGGCACGTGCAAGCCAATTTCTTTTTCTTCCCAAAAAACTTTTCCCCCTCCTTCCTTGTTGCATAGTTTAAAAAATAGTATGTCCCCATTACTCACTACAATGTTTTAAATATCAATTATTGCATTAATTGTTGCTTTTGTATTGTAAAACCAAATGTAGAAACAGAATGGCAGAGAGCTAGACAATCCAAAATCAAAAGGCATCTAAACATGCCCTTCGAAAAAGGTAGCTTGGCTCCTGCTGAATAATGGAAAATTTCATCAGCTGAACTATGCAGTAAAAATGAACCTGATCAATATCTATCTATGCAACTATCCATGCAAATTGAAATTGCTAAAAGATAGGCAGTTCACCTCTTCATTGGAAAAGGACTGGAATGTGAACAGGGGAGATGAAGTGAGTCTTCAAGGGTCAGCTAGAACTCAAGGCCCATACACTGAAGAATCATTTATACTTCTTCTGTACAGGGAGTGTGAAGTTTACTCATCATCAGTGTTAGACAACAAATCTAAATGTGAGCACATTTTAATGCCATGCATAATTAACCTGTGGAATTGGTTACTGCAGGGTCTAGTTAGATTTTACTTCCAAAAATATATAATATTTATAGGGATCATAATGCATATTTAATTATAGTAGTAAAAACTGAATTACACTTGTAAACACATTATCCTAGTTATTAACCCTTGGCTTAAGGGCAGAAGACATATGCCAGTTTAGATATAAGTCAAATAAGGTTATGAATGGATGCCTCTAAAGTTGGAGAAAAAGCTAGATTTCTCTATCCAGACTTGTTTTTAAAGGGAAACAGGGTCATATTATTTATTTGAATTTACATGTTTAAGATCCCCACCCCCAACATATCAAATTTGTGATGAGCATTTCTGCAACATTCTTTGAAATAATTAAAGCAAAACTTTTAAAAAACAGTGATGGATTAAACCCCAGTGCTTCTTTACTTCCTCTAAGTTTTGCCTCTGCTATGTTAAGAGAAATGTTATACACCACACAGCACCCGCATGGCAAAGAGATGCATTCATATCAGAATAAGGCTACTATTCTATATTCATATGTTGGGGAGGCAGTTCCATTGAATTAAACTGGCTTTACTTCAGAGAAGACATGGGTGGGATTACAAGTATCTCTCTTGGTAAAAAGAGATGGCTCCTAAGTACTCTCGACAGCCACATAGACAGCCCAGAATACCAACAAATGAAAATAATGAAACTAGAAATGATTAGAAAACTAATTCTAGTTTTGAAAAGGGAGGTGTTAAACAGCAAGGGTTGGGGGGCAGGCTCTGATCAATTTTTAAAATCATAGCTATCTCCTGGAAGCTTCCAGAAGCCACACTGCTTTATTTTTAGTAATGGAGTTTTTTTTTTTAACTGGGAGGGAAATGGGGAGTCTGGAGCTGCAGAAACAAGTTTTCATATTTCCCAAAACTTATTCTCTTTCATTATACCTTTTTATAATCAATTCTCATGTCAGTTTATCATTTAATGCAATTTCCCACATTTCTTTGTACCAATCTTCCACTTTTATAACTAAGTCATTTTTCCAATTTTTTGCTATACATTGTCTTGCCACAGTTAACATTATAGAAAACAATTCTTTTTTATTTGTGCATATATTCATATTATCTATTTCTGTCAGTAAGGCGGCACCTGACTCCAACTTTAAATCCACTTTTAAAATTCCCGCAATCTCTTTTTCTATTTGTTTCCAAAAAAAACACTTGTCACTTTACAACTCCACCACATGTGTTCATAAGTCCCAAGATCACTTTTATATCTCCAACAATTCTTTGTTTTAGTTTTATCTATTTGATGCAATTTCATCGGAGTCAAGTGCCACTTCCGTACCATTTTGTAATTATGTTCTTTTACCTTAATTGATAAACTTCTCATATTTCTTCTCTTCCATTTATTTTTCCAATTTGTTTCAGGAATCCATTTGTGGAATTTGTATTAGTAGATGATAAAGGAAACAAACCACTACCACCTCATATGAGTTTTTGGAAAGATTAGAACTGTAAGACCGCGATCCTCATGGCTTGTATATATCACTGAGTATTTTTATTATTATTTTGTAATTATTTTGTTTACTGGATGGATTTGTGTTCCCTTATGTAATACCAAGGTTACAGATATTTAGAAGGAAATAATAGAAATATAAACGTATATTTATAAGCAGTAAATATTATAAAGGTTGTTTATTGAAAAGGGATGAATTTGACAAGGTGGAATGTAAAAAAAAATGAGGCTTTGTCCCACCCTGCCCTCGCCTCTGGCACCCTGGGGTGCCAATAGTAATGAATGGGATTCCACCCAAACACCCATGAATAGGTGCCCCAACCACTGCCTGTCCAGCACCTTCCCCTCTTCCCAGGGCCACACTTTGTACACCACTGGTTTCAAAGAAAGACAAGAGAAGCCCACTATGAGTGTCTGCTGAGGTCACCCATTATTTAATCCAGTAGCAATGCCTGGATGAGTTAGTTGTTATAAAAAGAGCCCATGAAGTATCATGCCTTATTTCTCATAGGAACCACATTTACAGAAGCAGTTTTGTTTTGTTTTTGTCCAAATTGTAGACTAGGCAAGAAACCATCTGTGTAAACCGGTGCTGAAGCATGTAGTTCTTTAGCCTTTTTTCTCATCCTGAATAAGTTGAACGGTGTCGGTTTTGGTAAGTTATTTTCCAAAGTGAACCAAAACAAAACTCTCGCCCACTCATATGGAAGTCATAGTCTAGGAACAGGAGTGCAGATGTTAGCTCTTTGGGTAGCTGTCTCTATTTGCTATGATGCTTAGGAGTGGGGCCTCTCTTTATTATTATTATTATTATTCAGAGGCAGCGTCCCTCTGACTGCAAGAGGCTGAAGACAAATGACAAGGGATGGCCCAGGGCATCTGTCTAAGAAGGTCACAGGGAGGGCAGGAGGAAGATACAGAGTTAGATGACAGACGGCAAAAGGCAGAGAATGGGAGAGGCTCATAATGAGTGGTGTAGAGAGGGACTGGTGATGAGTTTCGAGGCAGTGGAAGTGTATAAGGTCTTCATTCATATCACTTCAGCCTGAAGGCAACCCAGTGAAGCAGGATGACAATTAATGCAGATCAGACGGATTCTGCATCAGATTCTTAAGGGGCTCCTTAAGAATGGTTTGTTTGTGGAATGCATTATCACAAAATGTGGTGAAATGATGGATAGTGCTATATACTGCTTTACAAACGGAGGGTTTGAGAACTATCAGGCAGCTCTCAGACTTGTACAGTTTATTGGGTTGGAATTCAGTAGTATGTCACAACTAAAAGGGGTCAATTAAATCAATTAAAGTTATAGAGTTTCCGGCTCACCAATTTGGGCCCACACTTTTCGCAACTTATTACCAAGTGCCAGCCTTTGATTCTTACTACAAATCAAGGATCACCACCACCATCTACGGCTCCCTCCCCTGGTCCATCTGGTCAGGGGAGGTGGGAGCTCAGCTGAGCCTCGTTGGCCACAGCGGGGCTTTAAAAAGCTGCCATTGTTGAGCCGCCGAAGCCACCACACCATCTACAGCTCCCTCCCCTGTCCTGTCAGGAGAGGTGGGAAGCCCACTGAGCCAACTTACTCGCTACGGGACTTGAAAAAGCCGCCATTGCTGAGCCACCAGAGCCGCCACACCATCTACGGCTCCCTCCCTGGCCCATCCACTCAGGGGAAGTGGGAACCCAGCTGAGCCTCATTGCCCACAACGGGGCTTGAAAAAGCTGCCATTGCTGAGCTGCCGGAGCCACCACACCATCTATGGCTCCCTCCCCTGGCCCGTCCAGTCAGGGGAGGTGGGAGCTCAGTTGAGCCTCATTACCCTTGATGGGGCTTGAAAAAGCCACAGTTGCTGAGCCACCAGAGCCACCACACAAATCTACTGCTCCCTCCCCTGGCCCATCCGGTCAGGGGAGGTGGGAGCCTAGCTGAGCCTCATTGCCTGTGACGGGGCTTGAAAAAGCCACCATTGCTGAGCCACCAGAGCCGCCATACCCTCTATGGCTCCCCCCTGACCCATCCGGTCAGGGGAGATGGGAGCTCAGCTGAGCCTCATTACCAGTGGCGGGGCTTGAAAAAGCCGCCATTGCCAAGCTGCCGGAGCCACCACACAAATCTACAGCTCCCTCCCCTGGCCCGTCCAGTCAGGAGAAGTGGGAGCTCAGCTGAACCTCATTACTCATGACGGGGCTTGAAAAAGCTGCCATTGCTGAGCCACCAGAGCCACCACACCATCTACAGCTCCCTCTCCTGGCCTGTCCAGTCAGGAGAAGTGGGAGCTCAGCTGAACTTCATTACTCATGGCGGTGCTTGAAAAAGCCGCCATTGCTGAGCCACCAGAGCCACCACACCATCTACAGCTCCCTCCCCTGGCCCATCCACTCAGGGGAAATGGGAGCCCAGCTGAGCCTCATTGCCCACAACGGGGCTTGAAAATGCCGTTGTTGCTGAGCCACCAGAGCCGCCATGCAATCTATGGCTCCCTCTCCTGGCCTGTCCAGTCAGGGGAGGTGGGAGCCCAGTTGAGCCTTGTTACCCATGGCAGGGCTTGAAAATGCCACTGTCGCTGAGCTGCCAGAGCCGCCACACTATCTATGGCTCCCTCCCCTGGCCCATCCACTCAGGGGAAGTGGGAGCCCAGCTGAGCCTCATTGCCCACAATGGGGCTTGAAAATGCCGCTGTCGCTGAGCCACCGGAGCCGCCACACAAATCTATGGCTCTCTCCTCTGGCCCGTCCAGTCAGGAGAGGTGGGAGCTCAGCTGAGCCACATTACCTGCTATGGGACTTGAAAAAGCTGCCATTGCTGAACCGCCAGAGCCATCACGCAATCTACGGCTCCCTCCCCTTGCCTGTCCAGTCAGGGGAGGTGGGCGCCCAGCTGAGCCTTATTACCCACGGAGGGGCTTGAAATGCCGCTGTCACTGAGCCGCTGGAGACACCACACCATCTACGGCTCCCTCCCCTGGCCCTTCCAGTCAGGGGAGGTGGGAGCTCAGCTGAGCCTCGTTACCCACAGTGAGGCTTGGAAAAGCAGCTGTTGCTAAGCCTTGTTACCCGCGGCGGGGCTTGAAAAAGCCACCATCCCTGAGCCGCTGAAACTGTTAGAACACTTTCCTTGCCTCAGTTGGGTCGGGGCCGGTTTCTTCCCCTGGCTCTGTCATGGACCTTTGAGCCATTGGGTCACGTTCATGGACGTTCAAGCCTTGGGGCTCCATTTGTGGACGTTGTGAGCCATGGGGCTCCGCTTGTGGATGAGGGTATTGTGAAATTTTGTTATGTCAGTATTTAAACGATGTTTATTGTATAATTTTTATTGAAAATTTTGTAAATTGAGAACTGTGCATTTTTGGTATGCTTTGTTTATCTCTTTTTCATTTGTATTTGTATTGTATTATTATGTATTGTATTGTATTGTATACCTATGTTGTATGCCACCTTGAGTCGCACATTGTGTCGAGTGAGGTGGGATATAAATTTTAATAATAATAATAATAATAATAATAATAATAATAATAATAATAATAATAATAATAATAATAATAATAATAATAATAATAATAATAATAATAATAATAATAATAATAATAATAATAATAATAATAATAATAATAATAATAACCTCTAGAGCCAAGTATAAAAGTGACTTGAATGGAGGTGTGAGAAACCTTGTGATTTTAGGATTATAGAGTTGGTATCAGGACTAGATAACATTAGTTATTCTTCTAACAACTATCATGATACAACAGGGAAACATGGGGCATGGTGTTTATTTATTTATTTATTTATTAGTCAAATTTGTATATGCCGCCCGCTCAGGCATGCCCGACTCAGGGCGGCATCACAACAATGCACAAAAATACATAAAACATTATAAAAACCCCCAACCCACCCCCTTTAAAAACCCCTATATATCCCACCCACCCATCCCATCCACTATAAAAGGAAAAAAGGAAGAAAAAGGAAGAGGAAGAGAGAGAGTATGTTCCATTCATCCCATGCTCCACCATGTTGTGAAGCCACTGGTGGACAAGGGGGTTACACTTATTTCCTTAGAAGCTGGGAAATATGGTAGCTCAGATGAGAAACAGTCCTTTTAAAACATAGCCCCCTTTCCACTTGCCTTCACACTTACGCACGCACTGAGAGCAGACACGGCCCTGGGACACTGCCCTGTTCTAAGATAGCTTTTTACCTTCAAAGACTGGGATGCCCCGGCAGATAATATTCCCAGGCCTGTGATTGAAGCAGATATTCCTCCCCTTCAGTTCACTGTGGGAACCTTATCTCTCCCAAAGTGAAATATTCCTTTGAAAAAGGTTGTGCCTCAAGGCTGAGCCAGTGTGAAGATGTAGCCTTTAGCTTGGCCTTATCTTGGCTCCTCTCCACTCCGCAAAATTATTCCCTCCTGGTTCAAAGACGAGGCTTTCTCGATGTCTTTGAGGCTTTTTATTGAAGCAGTATTTTCATCTACAAATATATCAAAATGCAGATCAAAGCAATCAATCTAACTCTACTTTGAATCCCTAAATACACTATCATGTCCATAGATCGGACAGCTATATCTATCCTAACTTAAACATGCTAAATAAAATAAGAAATAACTAACTCTTCTAAGTTGGCATTTCTTCTGTCAGATTCTAAGTACTTTGCACCAGATGGTTTCAGCAAAGACTCAGACAAATAAGTGCTGCTGCTTTGGGCTTCCACCCCAATAGATTTCTTTAGATTTCCATGGTCTGGGCTAGAAGTGATGTAGAAGTGACGTAGGCTCGCACCCATTTCCAGTAGGTGCTGCTGAACCCACAAATCTCAGGGTTTTTATACAATTTTGACCACTCACACCTCCTCCCAGAATGTGAAGTATCTGATTGTTTTGACTAACAGGTGTTTATCCCGGTGTTTCCCAGACAATGATGTAACTAATGATGTAACCCCTTTCACAGGTGTTAGGTATCCCATAGTCCACTTCTATGAGAATGTCACCTTTTCCCTTTCTAAGGTAATGGTTGAAAGTGTGAGTGTCAAATTGTGAAATGACAGGTGAAAGTGTTCTACCTGTTAAGGCTTGGGTGGAGTTCCTCTCCCCTCCTTTGAACTGACTGACCCATTGTTACCTCGGGTTTATCTCCGTTCAGATGCTAATGTGCACGTGTGGGCTCCCTCACAGGTGTTTAACTGCTACTTAGCAACCCAGATGCTTGATGACATCTTGATGTGTGGAATGTGAATGGTATGTGTACTGGAATGCAGCTGACTCTGAGTGCCTTCCCTATTGAGTTAGCCTTTCTCAACCTTACAGATAAATATGCTATATGAACTTTAATACTTAACAAATGTAAATAAATTAAAATGTGTGAATGTCCCTTGGGATTATCACAACAACAACAAATTTAGAATTATTGACCGGGGGCAAAATGATCATCAATGTAGTACTGTACTTTTTAAACATAACAGTGCTGCTCTGGTTTGATGCAGAAATTCGATCTTAGTTCAGAATCTTTCCACATGGAGACTTCCTCTTCTGGTTTGCCATCAGCAGCTTTCCTGCATTTAGGCAGCATGATCTGGAGAATTAATCACATACTGCTAAAAAAAACCTTGCATATCTATTCCTTCTTTAGGAAGTGAGCTTCTTTTGAGGCTGTTTACTTAGCAGTCTCACAAACACAACCATGTTGTTGTTTCTATTTGCCCTAAAGTCAACCCCAACATATGGCAACCTATGAATAAGAGATGGCAAAAATGTCCAGTTCTCAGCTCTTGCAAACTCAAGTCTATGGTTCCTTTAGAAGTCAATCTAACTTGCATTTGGTCTTCCTCTTTTCCCGTTGCTTTCCACATTTCCCAGAATTATTGTCTTTACCAGAGAGTGTTGCCTTCTTAAGATTAGCTCAAAGTAGGGCAGCCTCAGTTTCATCATTTTTGCCTCCAGATACACTTCAGGCTCACTCTTGGACCAACTTATTCCTCTTTCTGGCAGTGCACAGAGTCCACAAAACTCTCCTGTGGCACCATATTTCAAATGAATCACAAAATTTTAAATTCCAAAGCAGAATAAAATTTCATGTTCCCAAATTAGTGGTGTAGTTCAAAATTAAAGATTGAAACACCTTGAGTTTATGGGAAACCCATGATGAATTTTGTATTAATATTTGCTAACATTTCTATCCTACCTTCTCTAGTGAGCTCAAGGTCCAGACATTTTTCTATAAAACCCAGTCTTCCTTCTACTTCTGCTTAGAATAGACAAATCCAGAGAGGATAAGAACATCCATGAAACAGGATGCAATGCATCACGAGGTGCGAGTAGCATGAAAGGCAGTAAATAGGTATTAATGAAATTTGTGATCAGTGTATTTCTATTGTCAGAGATGAGGAGCGGTGCTTGTGAAATTATTGTTTTTATTATATGGTCTCTTGTGGCAAAATAAATTAGCCAGCCTTGGGTATGTTGCAGGGGGAGATGCTATTTGCAGTAAAATGTCTTAGGCCTCTGCTGTTGCCCAAACAGGATGCTAGAACATCCACACCCAATACAATCTGAATGCTGTTGCTATGGTGAACAATATGGAAGTGTGCAGCTGTGATTTTTTTCTCTGCCTATGAGCTTCCCCATGTACATAGGGGGAAAATGTGCAACTACATTTGCACAAAAAACAATAGGTCCCTTTGGATGACTCAAGATAATTCAAGCACTAGCTAAGGTAGACTAGAGATCCTGCAAATTTAAATCAATAATGCTGTCTGCTGAAGGATTTGTTGTTTGTTTGTTTTTTGCTTTATTTTGGCAAAATGATCACAAGAGAAAAGGTTTGGAAGCCCAAATAAATAAGAAACTGATATCAGTCTGTGCATGTTATTTTTTTAAAATCAATTAGTTATGTATAGATGGCACAACAGTAACACTACTAAAAATATGGAAATGCAAAAAAAAATGCAGTCTTGTCTAGTATTCTTTTTTCTACTGATTTAAAAAGAAACCTAAGGTATTTCTTTTCTTAAGAATCTCATTTCACACTTATCAAAGGAAGCATAATATCAAAACAACAGTATATCAGCAGAAGTGTGGGCCTTTAAGCTTGATCTCACAGCACATCATAGAATTATAAGCTGCATAAGCATCTGCTACCTACATGCTTCCCTCAAGAGAAACTCAAAGAATTTCTTCTTTTAGTTCTATATCTAAGAATTGCTGATTGATCCTCAAAATCACATAGGATTTAATTAATTATCTGTGCTGCTCATTGAATAAATTTCAGGACAATCATTCCAGATGTGTTCCTCTTCTTTTAGGTTGCACTTTGTAAACAATGTGATAGAACTCAATATCTGGCGTAATAGTAATTTACCAAAAACAGTAGGAGCCATTGGGAAGACTGTTGCTCTGCAAAGCATGTGAAGAATGTTTATGTTTATGTGATTTATACCCCGCCCTATTCAGCACAGGCCAACTCAAGGTGGCTAACAACATATAAATCACCCCAAGGTAACCCAAGGGGTTTGCATACAGGGTATAAGATACAAAGCAATTTACATACAAAATATAAAATACAATTAGATAAATAGATATACAATGATGCAGTACAGGCTGGCACAGGTGCTCCCACTCCCCCCATCCAACAGGACCGGGGGAAGGAGCTCTGTGTCTCTGCAATATGATGGTGCTTCAACACCAGTTCACAAGTTTGAATTTGCTAAATGTCCATTATTCCAGGGGGAATTCTTTTTGTTGTTGTTTTATCTCTAGCGAAGGATAAGAACTGGCCATGGCAGGTGTACAGACCTATTATATAAAATGAGGGAAGCTGCCTACAGCTTAATGTGCCTGTGGGAATCCATGCCAAACTGTTTTTCATATAGTCCATGAATGCATAAACAGGACATTTACAGGAGATATGACAAAATTCTTACTTTATTACCTTCCACAATTGACTCAATCAACAACCTGGACATAGCACTATGTCCAGTGGCCTCCCTGCCCCTGCTCCCAGACTCTGCCTTCGGCCAAGGCGGAGAGGCCACTGCAGCTGTGGGCACCAGGACCCCTCCACCACTGGTGCCCCTGGGCCCCACCCCTGGCCAGGCTTGAAAAGGCCGCTACGGCAGCAGGAGGCAGAACTTCACCACCACCGTTGCCCCTGCACTTTGCTTTTAGCAGGGGTGGAAGGACCACTGCAGTTGTGGGCACCAGGATCCCTCCACACAGGCACCCCTGGGCCCTGCCCTGGCCGGGCTTGAAAAGGCCATTATGGCGGTGGGCAGCAGGACTTCACCACTGCCACCCCGGACATTGCCTGTGGCCGGGGCGGAGAGGCCACTGCAGTATTTTATTGTTGTATTGTATGGTTGTATATTATTATTTTTATATGCTGTTCTTGTAGGTTGAGTATTGTATAATTATTGTGCATATTGTATTTGTGTGTATATTGTATAATTATTGTGTGAGCCACCCTGAGTCGGGTTTCCTGATTGGGCAGCATACAAGTGGGATATTAAATTAAATTAAACTAAATTATGTGTATACATGTATATTTTATCATATTTTATGAATTTTTTTATTTTTTACCTATACTCGACCCATATTTGTGAAAAATGTTATACTGTTATCTACCATGTATTTATAAAGCCATACAATAAATAATTAAACCTCTAGCCAACAGCTTGAAATGCTTTCTCAAAAGGTCTGGGGCTCTCTCTCTCTTTAGCATGCAGTTGTGCACAAAAATAGAAGAAAATCTCTACATGTACAAAACTGATGCTTGAGCAGCTGGACAAAAAGAGGGAAATTAAACAAATATTATGCATTGGAGAGATAAGGCATGGGAATGGAAAGCATAAGCATAGAGGACCCATTCCTAAAGTTCTTGTGAATCATTCTAGACAAAAGACAGTTTGTGGGGTGCAAATTTGGCAAGAAAATTAGATGAAGCAGGCGTGATGGATAGCTTTATCATTAACTATGGCAGGTTCATAAATACACCATTACTTTGTAATGAGGACAGAAAATACTCCAGATTTTTTCTTCCTCAACAACAACAACAAAAGGATCAAGCCAAGATTCCTTTTTTTCTTTGAAAAAATGATTAACTGCTGGAAGAAATTTTGCTCATAGAGGAGAGTTGAAAGACTAACCTGTGGGTTTTGCATAAGTGTGCATGCATGCACAAATGCACACTACCTTCAAAATCCCATATTATGTCCAATGTATTTGCACAACATACACATTTTTGTACATTTTACCTTCTTTTTGCAAAGTCACTTCTGTGATTTCCCCCACCACCACCAAAAAACAAAAACAAACGAAAAATGAAAAACAAATGCAGAATAGCTCTTGGGATCTCATAGATCAGAAAGAAAGAATGTCCAATTTTCCATTCTCACCTGCAACCATGAAAAAGGTAAAAATACAATTATTTTTGGTTTTAACACTTAAGACTACCAGGAAGAAACTGCCACTGCTGCAATTCATAAAGAAGCAAGAAGAAGCACATTATTGTGTTCAACATGTCATTTTCAAGGCTCTGCTTTTTAATTTTTAGTGTCCAGTGGGGCCTTTCCGTATCCCATACAAGCTCTGCATCCTACCATGTTAAACCTTTCCAACTCGCAAAATAAAAAAAACATTATACAGCATGATTTGAGCATTTTCATTGTCTTTACTCATTTTGTAATTGCACCTTGAGTCACCTTTGAGCTCCTCTTGCATGATTAATGTTCATATGTGAAAGAAAAATTGAAGATACTTTTGTAATGCAAATGGACATTCTGGATTTTGTATCATCCCTGCTTCCCAGCTATGTGCCAAATTAGCTTAGGTATATGGGATATTTAACTGAAACATCCAGGCAATAACATATTTCTTACCTTTAAACTTGATTTTCCTTGGGTTTGATTCAGCAGGATTCTAGAACAATCACCTTTGTATTGAAAACCAATTGTAGCAAATATCTGCTTTTGAGTCTCATGTGTGAAAACGCATTTCCAGTTCCATACCTTGTTCAGAAAATTCATCTGTAATCCCGAGTGCTTAGAGGTCTCTTACAAAGACTCCTTATTTACAGGACATATTCCTCCACGAGGCATTCTGAATGTCAGTGACCTAGCAATACTATTATTCAGATTACTATTTTAGTCTTTTACAGTAAAACCAAACACCTACCTAAAAAAAAAGTACATCCCATAGGATTTTGCTTAAATCAGTTTTTTTACATTACTCGAAGCAAACCCATAGGAAAAATTAAATTTTTATGTAAATCGAAACAAACCCATAGGGAAATGAATTTGTACGTAACTCGAAGCAAACCCATAGGAAAAAGAATATTTATGTAACTCGAAGCAAACCCATAGGAAATTGTGTAAATTGGGACATGTTTTAGCACAAAATCATTATGTAAGTCAAATTTTATGTAAATTGAGGCATATGTAAGTTGAGGTTTGACTGTAATTCTAATCTGTCAGTTTTAAGGTCAACAAGGATATTTCTTTGGATAGAAAATATTTTCTATCCAAAGAAATTTGGATAGAAAATAATACAGGCAATTAGCATTTCTTGAGATATGTGTGTATATGAACCTACACACACATTATAAGCCAAAAGCAAATAGGACAGAACAATATTCCAAAGGATCTGTTGACTTCACCCACTCCAATACTGTTTCATCCCACCTAATATAGCATACCAGGGCAAAACCAAACTTTCAGAAGGTATCAGAAGCAACAAACTTGGGTTTTCAGTAGGTTGGACATATTTGGAGAAAATTGAAATTTCCTTCATGACTCAACACTGGGCTCAATTGAGATTATGAAATTCCTCTCAACTCAAGAAGCCACATGTTTTGTTTTGCTTTGCTAATGCCAACTAGTGTTTTCTAGTTTTCAGAGACAAAGAAGAGAGTACAGTACTTTTCTGTTGTTTTCCTTTCTCTAGACTGCCTCCCTAGCAAGGTTGAGCTCTGACATGATCATCCTGTCAATCACCAACTCGAGGTGTTTTTCTGTTTGATAGAACTGGATGTTTTAAAATATGAGTCTTCAATGGATTATCCTTTTGATTTCTTATGGGTGGGGGAGAGGTGAAGACTTAAGTTATAAATATTTTGCTTTTATTTTTATTTTTTGTATATTATAACTGCTGTTAGATCTGTCATGTCTCTTTTTAAAGGCATCTAATAGATGTAGTAGATGATCCTAACAACTAGCAGTGAAGCAGAGATGGGAACTAAACCACTTCAAACCCAGATGCCAACTATGCCCCCACATTTACTCTGGCAACAGCATTACTGGACCCAAAAATGCCACACACAACATTAAGGGCATTTTTACTTGTTCCTCTGCTAATGTGGTTTATGCCATCTTTTGCACACACACAAAAGCCCCTCTGTGCTCTACATAGGACAAACTGGACAGTCTCTGTGTGAAAGAGTTAATGGACATAAATCAGACACCAAGAGTGGCAATACACAGAAACCCGTTTCAAACCTTTTTAATCTACCTGGGTTCTCGGCCATGGAGTTGAGGATTGCTGTTCTAGAGCAGAGGAATTACAAGACTAGAATCCAGAGAGAGAGAGAACAGACATTAAATACATGCATATGCTGAACACGCATCTCAGAGGTTTAAATATTGTTGCAACCATGTGATTAAGTCAGGCTGTTTGTGGGAAACAATCATGTGTGATCCTGGACCAATGTTCTAGGAAAACTTCCTTCTTGCTATTGTAAGGATACATCATATATTAGACATTGACTACCTGTCAAACTGAGGAACATAGCATGGCAGTATGGTGAAAGATGATGGATGATGTCTTTGTATGCCATATGTTGTATGCTATTGTAAATTGTTAATAAAAGCTGCTACCAGGAGAGAGACTTGTTATATATGCTGCAATTCTGCCTGGGTCACTCAAACCATTGTCAATAGATGCCAACTCATTGGCAAATGTGCATACCTGTCAACCATCCCATTTTACCCGGGAAAACCCCTTATTTTTACCCCTCTTCCTGCCCCTCCCGTTTTATTAATTTCCCCGTATTTTCCCTTATTTTCCTCCATCCCGAGCCGGGCGGGGGCATGTGGACCAGAGACCACCACCCCCAGCCGGGGGTGAGGCAGAGAAGGAGCAGCAGCTGACCAGTGGGAATGCCAGCTACCGCAGCGCTGCAGGGCCTCCAGAGCCGGGGGCCGCTCAGCTGGTCCTCCTCCTCCTCACCCCCGGCTGGGGGTGGTGGTCTCCAGTCCAGGCGGCCCCCGCCCAGCTCTGGAGTTGTCCCCGCAACCCTTCCAGACCCACAGGACCCAGGAGAGGGGGTCGAATCCACCCCACCCCCTGATATTAAAAGGGAAAAGCCAATCGGGGTTTCCCCTTTAATATCAGTGGGTGGGTGGTGCAATCCCCCTCTCCACTGGCTCCCCTGGGGCCAGAAGGGTTGGGGGGACAGACCCCTTTTGTCCCCCAACCCTCATGGACCCACGGGACCCAGGAGAGGGGTCCGAATCCACCCCACCCCCTGATATTAAAAGGGAAAAGCTGATCGGGGTTTCTCCTTTAATATCAGTGGGTGGGTAGTGCGATCACCCTCTCCACTGGCTCCCCTGGGGCCAGAAGGGTTGGGGGAACAGACCCCTTTTGTCCCCCCAACCCTCACAGACCCACGGGACCCAGGAGAAGGGGTTGAATCCACCCCACCCCCTGATATTAAAAGGGAAAAGCCAATCGGGGTTTCCCCTTTAATATCAGTGGGTGGGCGGTTGTGAACGATCCCCCTCTCCGCTGGCTCCCCTGGGGTTGGGAGGGTTGGGGGGGGTGGACAAAAGGGGTCTGTCTCCCCAACCCTCCTGAACCCAGGGGACCCAGCGGAGAGGGTGGTAGGTTCAGGAGGGTTGGGGAGACAGACCCGCTTTGTCCCCCAACTCTCCCAGACACAGGAGACCCGGGAGAAGGGAGTGATTCCACCCCCCCCCCCCCAAAAAAAAACACCCTCCATTGTTAAAGAGAAGAAACCGCTTGGTTTCTTCTGTTTAATAACGTGGTGGTCTGTGGGGGGGAATACCCTCTCTGCCAGTTCCCCTAGCTCTGGAAGGGTTGGGGGGATTTGGCCATGCCCACCAATTTGGCCACACCCACTGATTTGGCCACACCCATCTATTTGGCAACGCCCACCTATTTGGCCATGCCCACAAAATTTCCCTTATTTTCAAAGCCAAAAGTTGACAGGTATGCAAATGTGTAATGCCACAATGTTTGTTTTGCATCCACCTTTTGGATGTGATGTATCAACTTGCAAGATAAGTTTGTTTTGCAACCATTTGCAATAGGGCCAGTCTTTGCAGCAAGTTTGAATAGCAACTGGGGATTTTCCATTATTTCAGTTGTAAAAAGCTACATTGTTACTTTTCTGTTAGACTGGCCAACAATTGTGTACCTATGTACCTTTTTTTATTGTATCAGAAGCACATAAAGGTGCTTTCTGGGTTGAAAGGAGGAACTCTGCTCAGGGGATGCCCAAATGAGGCTCCTTTCATGTCCCCAAGATTTTTCCCCACCTAAGTGGTCCCTATTTATCTACTTGTAGTTTCTTGCTTTCAAATTGTTAGGTTAGCAGGAGCTGAGACAGAGATGGGTGCTCATTCCATCATGCAGTACTCAAGTCTTGAACTGCCGACTTGCCAACCTGCCTGCTAACAAGGTGAACTTCATAACCACTGAGCCACCGCAGTCTTGCCTATGTAACCTGATGTGTATAAATGGATGCCATAATGTCTCGCTCCTATGTCTGATGAAGTGGACTTGGTCAACAAAAGCTCACATTTAAATACAGCAGTTAGTCTTTAAGATGCCACAACATTTTGTCTCTCTTTTTCTTTTTTGCTGCTTTGTTTACTCTCTGATATTCCCATATATTTCACTGTAAATCCTTCCTGAGATATTGTCCTTTTGAATTCCATAGCAATGAAGGAAGTTCAGGAGTCTGGTATCTCAGTTTTGAATAAGAACACTCTCGCCTTTGTTAACAGGTAAAGTAAATTTAAAGGATATTGGACGTAAATAAATTTAGATATTTGGAATTGGCTTTATGAATAAACAGTTACCTTCCTGTACTACTACTGCAGTGCAGAACACTGTTTTTTTCCTGCCACAGTTTGAAAGTTTGAGAATAAAGTGGCCAATTATTAATCCAAGCCAAGGTGCCATCTCATCTTGGGGAGTAGGTGTGCAAAAGCATATCTACCTATGTTTCTCTTGTCTGGCATAGCCTGTTAATACAATTGACTACATTTTTTCACTGTTTACTCACAAGCACACTCTTTCTTAACAGGAGCCCATGCTACACATAAAACAGCATCATGGCAATCATGGTGTTTCTCCCACACATTCCAGTATAACAAAACCCATCCCACCTCTTACTGGACTTTAACCAACTAAAGCACAGCATACAATGTCCATTTTTAGTTCTGTTCACACAATTTTCAGCCTTTTATGACTACATTCAAAGTAATCTAACCAGGCTTCTCTAGCTCTGCCCAGGGAATAACCAAACTACAGATCTCAGGATTTGTTAGAATGGAGCTAGGATGGGTACAATACTATGAAAGTGCTAGAGCCATACAATATGGACATGCTCCAGGTTCAGAATGTTACCTCAATTCAAACAGGAATGGATGTGAATAATGTGCCCTAAACCTAGATAATTTTGGTAGCTTATTAAAGGAAGGAAACTCTGCCTTCAGGGCTATTGTAAAGCCTACGGAGTCCTTCAGGTAGGTAAAAAATTAAGCTAAATAATTTAAAAGCAACAACAACTGATTATAAATCCTTTGCCAGATCCTTGTTTTAATTGACTGTGGTATTGCAGTGCATTCTCTACTTTGAAAAGTTTGGAAAGAATCTTCATAGGTCAGAACTTGCTTGATAGCACACTATTATTATTGCTATTATAACCAATATGCAAATATTTAAGTTTAAGTTACTTCCATGTTTTTTTTTTGTAAATCATAATACTTTTTATTTTTATTTTGTTTTCAATTTTTAAAGATGTTTTGTTATATTTTTCTGTATTGGAATCAAAATGATTCATATACTGTATATGTTATTTGTTATCAGTTCAAAACATAGTCATTCAGTATCTTGCTAGGATACAACTTTCATTGACTTGAAGAATACTTGACACATGTGCAGTTGCAAACATTTCTCATATCTGAAGAAGAAAATGGATTTTAGCCACTGGACTGACACAATAATAGTCATAATAATTCTCTAAACCTGTGCCAAAGTACGTAATTCAACCATTGTTTCAGCCACAAAACTGGTAATTTCATTTGACTTCTCTTATTCACACTGGGCTAAATTTGGACCTAGTTTTTTTTTTTTATCCTTCCATGGATGGACAAACCATGAAAAAGTACATACCAGTGCAAAAGTAACTTTCATTTTCCTCAGCAAGAAGAAATACTGCATGTCATGGTGAGATGACACTGTTGATTCATCAGAGCAATATAAGATGAGAAGAAAATGTGTCCTTAAGAGCCAGGGTTGGCCTATGACATTTTTATACATGAGGCAAAGGTCAGGATGATGATGTGTCCTATTCTTTATGTGACACAGGTAGGCACCTTTGGCAGGCCTGGTAGACAAAATGTTCCTGCTATGTTACCAATTTGACAAAAAAGTCTAACTTTTTTGTGGAGTGGGTGACTTAAAAACAGGAAGTGACTGGATGTTCTCTTCCTTTTTAAAACCTATTTGAGTTTTTGGGACTTGGGTTTAAGGAGCACCTATGTTCACCAAGTGGAGGGAGATGCTACTGTTCGATAAAAGGTAATGGTCTCCTTTGCTCAAAAGTCAGTCGTACCTGACTCTGGGGGTCACCTCCATTTACAGCTGAAGAGCCAATGCTGTCTGCGTCTGCAGACATTTCTGTGATCATGTGCCAGGCACATGGAACAGTGTTACCTTTCCTCCTGAAGCAGTACCTATTTATTTAATTATGCCTGCACCTCGCCACTGCTCCAGGAGTTGCACTGGTTACCAGTTTGCCTCCAGGTGCAATTCAAGGTGCTGGTGATGACCTTTAAAGCCCTACATGGTAGTGGGCCAGGAATCCTTAGATTCCACATCTCCCCAAAAACATCAGTCTGGCCAGCCAGAGTGGACCGGAGGGGCTCTCTAATTGTACCATCAGCTAGATGGGGCTCGTCTCTCTAGCACAAGGAAGAGGGCCTTCTCCGTGTCCACTACTGCCCTATGGAACCTCCTGCCGATA
The DNA here is from genome assembly GCA_035047305.1 of Bradypodion pumilum. Lineage (NCBI taxonomy): Eukaryota > Metazoa > Chordata > Lepidosauria > Squamata > Chamaeleonidae > Bradypodion > Bradypodion pumilum. The sequence continues at coordinate 200,677,341 of JAWDJD010000001.1, forward strand.
GAATTACGGCTGCAGACAGAATTGCTGCCCTTTAGGAAAGATATTAAAACCTGGCTGGCAGGGCAGGTGTGGGGCAGTGGTGGGGACGTGGCCCCTGCCTATTGGCTGGTATAAATCTTTTGCAGATGGGGTGGATGGGTTGTTTTTAAATTATTTCAGCTTCGGCGAGTGGGCTGCAATACAAATTTAATAAATAAATACTTGGAATTTCTTGCTTTCAAACTGCTAGGTTTGCAGGAGCTGGGACAGATGATGGGAGTTCACTCCATCGCAGAGCACTTGGGTCTTGAACTGTTGACCTAGTGACCTTCCAGTTGTCAAGCACAGCATCTTAACCACTAAACCAGTGTGGCCCCTACACCACCTTCCCAAAGTAGAAATACCACTTGTAAAATCATTTATTTATGTATATTTTCCTTAATGTGCAGATTACTGGCTGTGAAGCATGAAGAGAAGTGTCCATGGTGGCCTGGGAGAATCCACAAAAATGGCCACTTGGATGGCATGTAGCCGATAGTCTCTTTTGCTGTCCCTGCTATATAGAAACCAGCTAGATAATCTTACTTCAACTTTTGTGCAGGGGAATATTGTTCACTGCGCCCTGAGGGCAGCAGGCTTGCTTGAGGGGCACAGGACAGCTTGCCTTCTGACAATTCCCCATTACTTCTGAGTGCTTCAGCATCTGTTGCCTCCTGGGCCCTACTTAGTGTCTGCAGTGGTACAGCTGACCCTGCCAAAAACTTAATGGAAATGCTGATATGAAATCAAATTATGGCCCTAAATGGTTCCTTAGTAATGACAGGGAAAGTTTCTGAGTCCCAGGCTGAAAGAACAGATTTGAGAATATGTTGCCCTGCTTCAGCAGCTCAAAACAGAATTTCTGCCACATATGAGAAGCTCTGACATTTCAATATTTGTACGAAGCCTGAATTAGAATGTGCAGTTGAAACACCAGAAGTATTGGCAGATATTTTAAAATGTTAAAATGTCATGCTATTTTTAACTAGCGCCAAAAACATCTTGCATTTTTGATAGTACCAGAAAGGAATAAAATCCACACTGCCATATGAGGGCTAGACAGGGTTAATTGGGATGCAAGGAGGGTAGCATTGCCAGGTGAGGATGCCGGGATAAGTTTGCCTCTCAATGCAGAAGTAATTACAATTAAATTCATCAGTGGAATATTTTACTACAGAGGTTCTTCCCAATCCAGGGAATCTCACACTCAGGTATCAGGCAGTGTGCCTGCTCTGCTGCTTAGATACCGGAGCAAACTCTCATTCCCCAAAGAGCTACATATGTATGGTTGCCTTTAAGAGCAACCTCTTGGGCTAAAATTTAGCAGTAGATATATTCCCTCTCATTGAGATAAAATGAGCAGGGGACACTTCTCCTGCTCATTATCTGTACCATCAGATTTCTGTTGACTGCTAAAAAAAAAAAAGAGGGCCCAATAAAGTTTATTTGGTTATTATAACTCTTACAAGTATTTTATGTCTCATCCTTCACCTTGTATTAAATTATTGCAAGAAAAAGAAAAACTTAGAGACTAAAACCGATTCTTACTTCCTTCCGGAATAGACCGATTGAATGAATGGGTCTGTTATGTCAACACTTATGTAAGTACTATTGATTCAATGGGTTAACACAAGTTGGGACTAACAATTGAATTTAGCCCTAAATTAGAGTTGCCATAATTCTCTCCCACAAAACCGGGACAGAAGTGTACTTGACAAAATGGGCAAGTGTGTTTCCCTGGGTGGGTCTCCTTATGAGTAAAGGTGGAAAGCCCCCCCTCCACCCCATTTCTTCCCAAACCTGTCGAAGAAGGAAGAATTTACCTCAGACTCAAAAGCATCGGCTCTCCTGTTTTGGCGACTCCCAAGCTGCCATAGGAAGAGTGAGGGCTTGGAGAGGAGAGGATGATGGACGAGGCAGGGGCACATGCATGCATGGGGAGGAAGATGATGCTGCCCCAAAAGCACATAGCCCCATTAGGGGGAGCCTGGTTCTGCGTCCGCCCCACTGGGTGTGCCTTCCCCTGCAAATGGGGTGGGAGCAGCCTCCTAACTGGACTCTTGGAAGGGCCAGGGATGGCACCGGCTGAAGCGGGCACTGCCTCCTGGCTCCCCCGGGAGCCTCAGCAGAGCAGCAAACCACAGCTCTGGACCCTTTATTTCATTCAGGCAACAGGCAGGCAAGCAAAAACAAACACAGGCAGAAAGATACACAGAAATAAATATTCAGAAAGCATACTCCAGGCAGGCAAGTATAACTCCCTTAATGATGAGCTGCAGGTTTAAATTAGCCATAAGCCAGTGAGCTGTTGGCTCAGAAAGTGAACCACTGGCCAGGGTTAGGATAGTGGCACCCAAAAAGCTGCTCAGAGTGCAGCAGAGGCAGGTAACTAGAGGTAGGCAGTGGGGAAAGCTGACAATAAAACAAAATAAAACAGAACAGACTTTGACCAAATTGTTTGTTTGTTTGTTTTTTGCAATCAGATGACAGCTATAATAATAATAATGAGAGGAAAACTTAGTTATGCTCCTTTCAGGTGCTTGTGTAAGAGGTGTGATCATTTGTGACCAAATCTTTGGAATTTTTATTGTCCCATACTGCTCAGTGGCTGAAATCATGTTGTGCAGTCATGCAAACAATGTGACTTTTGGAAATGATTTGCTGTAGATTAAGGTATCTTCACTGACATTATCTATTGAATACTGTTTCCAATGAAGGATAAGGCCTCTGGAGATTTCTTAACTCAATAAGAAATCTAATTGTATCAATTAGCCTCCATACCTTATGCTGTTTGCATACCAGTGGAGCAGAATTCCATCCAGAGAATGAATTTTAAATGGGGATCACCTATCAACTCCATAACCTAAAAGGTAATGGTAAAGGTTCCCCTTGCTCGAAAGCCAGTCGTATCCGACTCTAGGGTTCAGTGCTCACCTCTGTTTCAAAGCCGAAGAGCCAGCACTGTCTGCGTTTTGCAGATATTTCTGTGGACATGTGGCAGGCATGACTAGACACCAGAGTGCACGGAATGCTGTTACCTTCCCACCAAAGTGGTCCCTATTTATCTACTTGCAATTTATTGCTTTCGACCTGCTAGGTTGGCAGGAGCTGGGACAAAGATGGGAGCTCATTCCGTCCTGCAGTATTCGGAAATCAAACTGCTGACTTCCCACCTTCCAGTCAGTGTCTTAGCCACTTGAGCCACTGCAGTCCATAATTTACCTGCTAGTATTTAAGAAAAAAGCTAGATCTTGTATTCATCTGGGCCCCACCCTCCCCCATCAAACTTAAAAGGCGGGGGGACGTCGGACGAGCTGCTGCCACTGCCACACTTTCTGGCCTTGGTGGCGGCGAAGAGGCCCTCCCGGCCACTCCACCTGCTGGCATTGCTGGGCCCCGCCCTCCCCCCTCGGACTTAAAAAGCAGGGGGACACCGGATGAGCTGCTGCCGCCGCCGCACTTTCTGGCCCAGATGGGGGCGAAGAGGCCATCCCGGCCACTCCACCTGCTGGCGTTGCTGGGCCCTACCCTTCCCCCTCAGACTTAAAAAGCAGGCGGACTCCAGACGAGCTGCCGCCACAGTGCTTTCTGGCCCTGGTGGGGGCGAAGAGGCCCTCCCGGCCACTCCACCTGCCAGCATTGCTGGGCTCCCCCTCCCCCCCTCAGACTTAAAAGGTGGGGGATGAGATGTCATTGTTGCTAACATGTTATAATGTAGCTGTTAATATTTGTGGATTTAATGAGTGGTCTTGGCTTATTTTTGTTATTTATTATTATGAATGGGTTATGTTTTTGATGTGATATTTTGTATTGTAATTTGATTTTGTAAACTGCTTTTTGAATTGTACTGTATTATATTGTATTGATTGAGATGTTGTTACCACCTTGAGTCGGCCTCGGTCAGAGAAAGGTGGGGTATAAATTAAAATTTTAATTTGAATCTGTGCTGGGCTTTTTAAAACTTACTTATTTGTGTTAACCTTTTATTATGTGAATTCAGATGAGTTTTGGAAGCAGGGTTGGGCAAATAAAAGCCGGTAATCTCTGCTTGCTTATTTATTTTATTGGTATTCTGCCCTAATTGATGCAAGTACCAATGGACGTCTCACAACCCAAAGGCCAAAAATAACAAAAGACAGATGACAGCAGACAAAATATTGGCACAATGTCAGCTTAGCAATTATAAGCAGAGTTGTCTTAAGAAATAAGAAATAAAGGACTTTGATTATCCCCAGTGCTACAAATTGTAAATTTGCTTGCTTTTGTTGGTGGTTGGTTATCAGGAGCTAAACACTAGGCTTCATTTGCATATCCATTAAACAAACTGTGACATTTGTGAAGGCTTTTTCTTTGTCAAGAGCTAGTTGTATTGCCTTTCAAATGGCTGTCTTTCTGCCCAGAGAGACAGACAGAGAACAAGTGACAGAGAGAAGGGAAAGACTTCAAGCTGTGGCTCAGTAGGGTGTGAACAGCCGTTAGAAATAGTGCCATGTGAAGCACTCAACTGGAGAAAGCCAAGCTGAGCTGCACTATTCTTATATGAAAAGCTGTTCTGAAGGTCACTTGAAAGAAACATACCGACACCAGCAGATATAATGTCTATTCTAACCTTTGAGCCGAAGCAGTGAAGGCTCTCAACTCTTTGGGGGAGCAGACAGCTCCCTAAGCATATATACTGTACATTAAAAGCGCAAATAAGTGATCTTTGGCTCATAAAACAAACAAAACAATATTTTGTTTGGAATAAACCTTTATCATTTGGTTTAGCTCAAGGGTTCTCAACCTACTGCCCATGGGCCAGCCATGATCCATGGCACCATTTCATATCGGCCATCGACACCCAGTGATGTGCTATAAAAATTTTTTACTACCCCCACCATGGGTGTGGCTAACTCTGTGGGCATAGCTAATTCTGTGGGCCATGCCACTTGGCCTCCCTACACCATGGCCTGGGGTAGGGAGGTGGGTGTGGCTGGCCAAGTGGGTGTGGCCTGGGAGAATTTCCGATACCAGTGCCCGGGCACCTGTGGGCACATGTAGCAGTGTAACACTCTGATGTGGAAGCAGACATGTTTACAACTGTTGTTTATGCCCCCAATGCATGCATAAACATGGTTACATCAGCCATAAATACACCCATGGCTATCATAAACGAGGAAGTAGGCGCATTTACTTCTGCTTCCAGGGGCATGGTCTGGCCCGCTCAGCTGTCCAGGTCTGCAGTGTAAAAAGGTTGGGAACCACTGTTTTAGCTGATAAAAAGAAATCCCATTTTCATAAATACAATCAACATTACTGTTAAATATGATCACAGATCTTCTTGGGCTACAATCCTAAAAGCAGTTGAGTTGCTTGAATCCCAGTGACTCAAATGAGATTCAAGGAGCCTGCACCTACTTACATGCAAGAGTTGCCTGTTATAAAATGTTGATGAGTAAGATCCGTTATCATGCAGCTCCAAAGATTATCACTGTTCCATTAGCAGCAGCTGTCGCTTTGCAATGTTTGCAATCTCCCAAAGACCTAGAAGGTTAAGCTGTAGACTTAACTAGGTTTTCTGTCCCTAAACCATGGATAATTGTTATACATAACAGAAAATGAAATGACCATTTGAATGAATCAAGATTAAATAGTATACCTTTAATGAGCAAATTATGATTTTTGTCGGCCCTTGTCCTTTGTACAAAGTCTTGAATGTAACAGATTGCTTGCAGAGGGATCATTCTATTCATATTCTCTCAGGAGGTTAAGTAGTGATTTCATAGTACAGTACAGTACAATGAGGTTCTCACTAGTTAAAGTTAACCACGATGAAGTATGTATATCCTTCACTTACTATTTATGCAGTATTTTTATGTCATGTTTCTGCAAAAAGCAGCTAAGAATATTTGAAAGCAGCACAAAAATTAATAGCAAATCAAGCAAATCAAGCAAATCAAGCAAAACTCCAATTGCCATGTTTGCAGAAAACTACTTTCTAATGGTATGATGACACAAATTATATTCCCCCCACCCACCCCAAATCTTAAACAGGCACTTGGCTCAAAATATAAAGCAGCATACAACCTATGAAGGTGTGTTACATTTTGTTCAGCAGCTTTGGTGGGTCTCAGTTTCTTGTCTCAGTAAACAGAAGTCCCACAACACACACACACACACACACCTCTGTTAAAAATAGCCTTAACTGGCTCCTTTGAGAGCATAGTATTGACACCCAAACTGTCTAAACTGAACATGAATTATCATATCACCTTATGAAGCTTTTAGGTCAGGCCAAGGAAGACCAATTGGCCTTGCAGTATGAGTGAGAATAGCTGGTTAATAAATGAACATAATTTGCAAGATAATAAATGCAAACGACTTCACCTCAGATAAACTTGAGAAAAGGAATTAACAAATGATCAGGTAAATAACAATAAAATACGGTATTTAGAAGCCTGCTGTACTGAACTTTGAACAAATCACCAAGCAATATCCAGAGGGAACATCTTACTGCTCTGATGTATACTTGTTTCATTTTCTGTCAGCCTCCTAATGAGGAAACATCAGTCCCATATATACCTTCCTCTATAAAACATTTATTGATCTCAAGCTTTTTTTTGCTAAATAGTATTTAAGAAAGGACACTATTTATCATCTGCACAAAGTACAATACAGATACAGGCAATACTGTAAAATTAAATTATCAGCACAGGGCCAAAGATGACATTCTTAACTCTGTCATTACTTCACATGGTTAATATGGATGCCAGGGAGTTGCTAGGGGAAATGGTGTCTTCCAAAGGTATAGGACAGGTAAATAGAAAGAGCCTCCTCAAAGACTGTGGCAGTTTGGAACCACAATCGGGTGTACCCTGGTAACGGTAACCTTGTGTTGCCAGCTAATCTTTCTCACACTACATCCGGTGAAAGGAACTGCAGAATAAGCTCACCAAAAGGTGCCTTCATATTGGCAGTTTAACATCTGCCCTAGCCATGGAAGAAGGTGATTCCCAACATGGGACCTACACCCCACATATGGGCTTCAATTCCCAAAAGCCTACATCAGTACATTGGCTGATCATTGCTTTGGGGAATTGAAGTCCAGAAAACCAAAGGTTGGGAAACATTGGTATAGGAGCTCATACTTTATTCATGCTACCTTTTCCCCTTGTAAATGCATTTCCAGTTCATTTTAAAGGGCTTCACTTCCAAGATGAGTGGGAAAGTGAGTTCAGCAAGAAGAAATATATATATGGACAGAGATTAAAAATACATCTTTCACTATAAATGTCACTTTGCATCCACATATGAATCAAGTTTGGCTCAACAATTTGTCAATTAGCTGTGCATTTTAGCCAGCTAATTAGCTATTCCTCTTGCTGTTAATTCATTACATGACCCATTTCTCTCCTTCAAAACATTATATGGGTTACCTTCAGTGGTGGGCTCAAATTTTTTTACTACCACACTGTGGGCGTGCTATGGTGGGTGTGGCCAGGGGGAAAGCCCTGTGTTGCACCTGAATTAGGACTACTTTATTTCAAAACTTGGATGGGCGGTGCTAGCCAGAATTTCTGCTACCGGTTCTGGCAAACTGGTGCGAACCTGCTGATGCCCATACCTTTCATTTAGAAATTTCAGAACACTTCTTAAGCTAGTTTTGGAAGCTGGGCTTCACAAGTACCAAGACAATTAGCTTGAAGTCAGCTTGCAGTTTTTCTGATGGCCATACCCAGATTTCAAAGAAAGGCACCATTCTGTTGTATAATGGTAATGTTATATGCTTCCTTACCAGAAAATTCCATAATACACTCAGAGAACACTACTCAGATCAGACTTAGGATCATCCACCTGTTATGCTTTTATTAGCCAATTTATAGATATAGAGCAGGGAGTGCCCAAACTTTTTGAGATGCGGGCTGGTCACATGGTTCAGCATGTCAGTCATGTGGCTCCTCCCACTCGGAAGCGGAAGTAAAATGTACATGCAGAGAACACTGCCGTAAATGACCCACAGCTGTCATAAATGCACTTACGACAGCCATGGGTCATTTATGGCAGCATTCTGCACATGTGGAGACACATTCTGCACACACACACATGCACATTTAACTTCCGCTTCTGGGAGTGGTGAAGGCAGCATGGGCTGTAGTTTGGGCACCCCTGATATAGAGAGCTGGGGGAGGGGGAAATCAGTTTGCCTGTGTCAGAGCCTGGGGCATAGGCACCAGGCCAACCAAACTAAAAGTCAAACAGCAAACCTTATCAAAGTCTAAGGTCAAAGACAAAAGAAGACAGGGGAGAAAGGCTAGTCCAATAGAGAAGATGCAGACCAGGAGTCAAACCACCAAGGAAACAATAAAAGTAGGATACCTTCGGGGCAAGAGCAAAGTAGGAAAGGGTTCCACATGAGGCACAATCAGCAGTCTTCCTTTCTGAGGCATCTTCCGGAGGCAAGAGACAATTCCTATGTAGCTCTCCCCCCAGGACTTTCAGAGCTTCAACAGCTGCAGCAAGCTATGACTCTTTCAGATATGCCTTCCTAGCAGCCGGAGCACCGGAGCTGCTTCAGTTTGGAATTAATTTCTTTATACAGAATAATTTAAGGTGAGTTTTAGTTTGGCCCTCTCTTCAAACAAAGATAGCATTTTTTTCATCTGTGTATATTCAGTAATAACAAAAAGATGCCACCAGAGGGCACTTATTGTGCATCATTCTTTAACTCTAAAACACAGATCCTAACTGACAAATTATTCTAGCACCTTTTACATTCACAGATTTCAGTATTAGCTTTCATGAGTTTCAATTCTCTTCTGCAGACACAGAATGTTAAATGTTATTTAGCCTACAGATTGATCTACACAATGTACAGAGTGGGGCAAGAAGGATCAGTGCATACCTGTCAACCATCCCGTTTTACCCGGGAAAACCCCTTATTTTTGCCCCTCGTCCCGCCCCTCCCGTTTTATTAATTTTTCCGTATTTTCCCTTATTTTTTTTAAAAAGTCCTACCGAAGCTGCAGTTTTTTTTTCTGGCCACCAGAGGTTGCTGTGTGGCTTTTCACTTTGTGGCTTCAAAGCAAGGTACAGCATGAAGCCTGTAGTAGTGTCATCTCCTGTTTTTATACCTCCATGCAGGCAACGCGTCGTAGCCCCTCTTCAAATGGACGCCCGTGCGCGTGCCTGCATCTCTGCCACTCTTCCCGGCAAGAAGAAGCCGGCTGTGATGCAGGGAGGGCTCCTTTAGTGCCCACCTGCCCATCTGGCCCACTGCCGAAGCTCACCTGCCGGCAGCACTCGGAAACTCTGCACCGTGTTGCCCTGGCAGAGATGCAGCAGGAGCCGAGGAGCGCCGGACCCCGCCGCCACCTTCTCCTCCTCCTCCTGGGCTGGCCGGCCATGGGCCGCTGAGGAGGCAAAACCGCCTAAGCTACGGGTGAACTTTTCCTTCCTCCCCGCCCGCCCGCCCGCCCGCCCGCCCGCCCGCCTCTTCTGCCTCAGCTCCCTTCTCTACCAGCTCAATGGGGGGGCTGCCACACTTTCTGCTGGACCTGAGGCACTATCTGGGTAAGAGGCAGCACAGCAGGCAAGAGGGGAGGGGGAGCGAGTGGATGGAATGGTCGGTGTGTAGCTATGACGCTGACTGGGAGGCGGAAAGAAGGTCAGCAGTTCGATTCCCGAGTACTACTGCAGGACAGAATGAGCGCCCATCTTGGTCCCAGGCTCCAGCCACCCTAGCAGTTTGAAAGCAAGACATTGCAAGTAGATAAATAGGGACCATTTTGGTGGAAAGGTAAACAGCGTTCCGTGCGCTCCCCGGTGTCTAGTCATGCCTGCTACATGACCACGGAAACGTCTGCAGAAACAGACAGCGCTGGCTCTTCGGCTTTGAAACAGAGATGAGCACTGAACCCTAGGGATAGATACGACTGGCTTTTGAGCAAGGGAAACCTTAACTTTAACTAGCAAGGAGGGAGGACTGTGGTGTCGGGTGGTCGCAGGGGCTGCCCAGAGACCACCATCCCCCAGCCGGGGTGAGGAGGAGGAGGAGGAGGAGCTGAGCGGCAGGAAGACCAGCTACCGCCACCGCTGCAGTTTCAAAGCCGAAGAGCCAGCATTGTCTGCATCTCTAGACATTTCCATGGTCATGTGGCAGGCATGACTAGACACCAGAGCACATGTAACACTGTTACCTTCCCACCAAAGTGGTCCCTATTTATCTACTTGCAATTTCTTGCTTTCGAACTTCTAGGATGGCAGGAGCTGGGACAAAAACGGGAGCTCATTCTGTCCTGCAGTATTTGGGAATCGAACTGCTGACCTTCTGCCTCCCAGTCAGCATCTTAGTCACTTAAGCCACTGTAAAGGTTTCCCTTGCTCGAAAGCCAGTTGTATCCGACTCTAGGGTGCAGTGGTTATCTCTATTTCAAAGCCAAAGAGCCAGCGTTGTCTGCTTCTGCAGACGTATCCATGGTCATGTGGCAGGCATGACTAGACACCGGAGTGCACGGAACTCTGTTACCTTCCCACCGAAGTGGTCCCTATTTATCTACTTGCAATTTCTTGCTTTCGAACTGCTAGGTTGGCAGGAGTAAACAAGCCACTGAGTAAATAAGAAAGAAAACAAAACAAAAGTCCCCCAAGAAAATGGGGAAAGGGTTCTTTGGCCCACACAGCTTTGTGCCCATTGCATCTACAATACCATCTACAATACCATCTATTTTGGCCACCCCCTTCTTTTGTCCTCCACCTTTCCCAGCATCAAGGCCTTCTCAAGTGAATCCTCTCTTCTCATTTGATATCCAAAGTACTTTAGCGTCATTTTTACTATTTGACCTTTAATGAGCAGTCATGGTTGATTTCTTCTAGGATCGTCCTATTTCTAACACCACATTTCAAAGGCATCTATTTTTCTGCGCTCAGTTTTCCTAATGGTCCAGCTCTCACACCCATACATTACCACCAGGAATACCACTGCTTTGACTATGCAATTTTTTGTTTGCAAGGTGATGCCTCTACTTTTAACTATGTTCCCCAGGTTTCTCATAGCTTGTTTCCCAAGCATCAGATCTTTGATCCTAAGAAAATAAAATCTGCTAGTTGTATCCAACTCTAGGTTGCAGTGCTCATCTCCATTTACAGCCAAAGAGCCAGTGCTGTCTGTGTTTGCAGACATTTTCATGGCCATGTGGCAGGCATGACTAGAGCCCAGCAAGTCACATGGCTATATTTGGCCACGCCCACAGATTTGGCCACACCCACAGAGGGGTGTGCCCAAAATTTCCCTTATTTTCAAATCCAAAAGTTGACAGCTATGGATCAGTGTAAAATGGGATATAGAAGAAGGCAATAGCATTGCTAACACTGGTAATGAATCTTTAGAGTCTTGTTTACACATGCATGTAATTAGCATCAGTTCGAATAATTAGCCAATCCTAGATAACTCTTATAGCAAAAGAGGGTTTTATAGGAAGGAGAATAACATGTTTCCATATAGTCTATTTCTTTTACCTACTGCACATATAAAATGGTTGTATTTCTTGATTACCAAAGTGGGAAAAGGTCATCGGCTGCAACTTGTATCCGAGATTGCATTTCCCCCCTGAAGCAGGACAAATGCCATTGACATGAATTTGTTTAAGGTGGATCCCAGCTTGCCATGAAGTGACCCACACACTATGATCATGGAGCCATCTCCTGCGGCACATATGAAATGAGACGTGCAGGTTTTAACACTGGGACTGCAATTGACTGCCACAGCCTTGAGGATATTATCAAGGTGCACCTTCACATCTGGCATAGCCTCTTACGCCTCCATGACCATTGAGGATCAGAATAGTAACATGGTTCCTCCTCTGCTCATTTTGCCCTTGGGCCCAATGTGATGGCTTCCAGTGGCATTTCCTCCACTGAGGGAACCATCACCCCACCTAAAAGAGCTCATCTGCCCGTAGCCATTGGACCCTTGAGGGAGTCAGGTTATTTACTACTGCCCAACACTCGGCGTTGAGTCGCTGTCTGTACAGTCTACTCCATTACCATAGTGGAATGTCCGGCCAGACATTAGGGAAAGGTAGAACATGAGAAAACTCACTACTTGTAACACAGGTTGAGTGGCATCTCACATAAGATGTCTTTCTAATAAAACGTATATAGGTAAAATATTTGGGACTCTCAAGGTACGAATAGGACAACATCTATGTAACACTACAGGTAGAATAAGATTGATGGCTTTAAGAATTGAGAAGAATAAGTGTTGTTTTTTGCTGACATCCTGAGACTAAGGTTTCACCTTCATTTTCAGCTGCCAGCAGAAAACTAGCAAGGTAGAGAACAGATTGAGTTAGGCATTTTTCCCCTGGAGGTTTTCTTAAACAGGATGCTTTAAAAAACAACAACAACCAAGGATTATGTTCAGAAATGGCACCAAACTTCCACAGGTCAAGTAAGTAATAGGCCCATCATTCTATACATTCTAATGGCTGAAATGGTAGCCTGAGAGTGGGGAGGCCAGAGTTTTAAAAATCCCTACCATGAACCAGCTGTCATGTCTCTGTAGATAGCCAGACAAAATCCAAAGGCATCAGTGGATACATGCAGCCACTGGCCAGGATTTTTGCTATCACTTTTGTCACTCCTGTTAAAGAGCAGACATGTCAAATAGTCCAAGAGCATTTGCTGTGAATCAGTCAGTCTTCCTGTTTTCGAGAATTATGTTATGCCCTCACTTGGTGTTGTGCTGCAGCTGTCATATGGCTATGCCTTTTTTTAAAAAACTGGCTGCCTGTCAATCTCTGACAAATGCAAACAAAACCCAACATCAAATAGCATCAGAGCATCCACAGATGATGTGATTTCTGTCTTGGCCGGAAAAAGTGATAAGTCTGGAAGTTCATTATATACTTAGATTTCAAGGAGTTATTTGCACATACAGTAACTCAAATTTGGCCATTGAAGAGAACACCCATGCCTACCACATGGATGCCAAGCAGAAACGTTTGTCCACTTAGTTCTCTCCTATGGCTCATCTCACATTTAGGGCGCCTCCAGATAAGACATTTTTACACTGGAACTGATAAGGATTTATATCCCATAATCCACCATCATACAAGGCAAAGAGTAGAATGGAGCCAATTCTTCATTTTTATTTATTTATTTATTTTTATTTATAGTGAAAACCCTGTGAAAACCCCCATGGATGTGGTTTGCCGGGTATCTCTGCCCTCCCTTGCAATGCTCTCTTCTGTATCTTTAAATCGTGGAAGCTGCTGACAGTCTTTTCCTTTTGGCAGTGAAACATGAGGAATACCACAAGTTAGAATCAACTTTGCCTTGAGAAACTTAAAAAAAAAAACCACTCAGAAAGTCATGGTTTTGGTCACTGTTTAAACCGGGACAAGCCTTCTGTTGCCAGTTTGGCCAGGTTATCCTGCTATGGTAATGGAGTAGACCATACTGCCAGCAACTCAATGCTGATCATCAGGTGGTGGTTAACTAACCTGACAACCATGAGGACTAAAGGTTTTGGGTGGCGAAGTCCACAGGGAAGGGTGATGATCCCCAAATGGATTAAATCCCACTTGAATCCATCTTGATGTAGGACAGCAGCTTCATCAATACTAGCCTGGGGCTGATGAGGACTTTGTGTGCCAAAAGGGCATTCACAGAACTGGATGAGTGGTATGGGTGTCACACTGCGATGTGGAAGACAAAATGATGGCCACTGCATTATTTTGCTCCCAGGACAATCTTTATGGCTGATCACCATGATGATAGCCAATATTCAGAATCAGACATGGCACTTAAGAAGAAGAAGAAGCCTTCTATCATGTGGATAGCAGAAGGCATACTGATAACACCTGAGGTCAATCAGGTACAGTTGGGAGAACAAACATTTCATCTGGAAAAACCCTGAATTTTTGACAGTGTACAACTACCATATTTTTCTGTCCATCTAGATTTGGTGTGATTAATAACTTCACTGAATAGAAAATAAGGTAGGTCATCAAGCCACAAATATCAAAGAAATCTTCTCATTGATCATGCACAACCATGCAGTGTGAAAGATGATCTGCCAATGAATAACAAAATTAACTTCAGTACTAATAAAGATTCAATAAATGCAATCTCATTGAGCACAGTTAAATGAATTATCCCAAGGCATGTTGTGCATAAGATTTTTCTAATATTCATCATAATATGCCAGTATAATCAAGAAAATAATAACACATTTTTATGTATAAGTAAAAGATTTCATGTGGCAGGTAAGCGTAATTATGACTCGAGCACACAGTTATTTATCTCAACTGCTCCTGGTGTAAGATCATAAAGATATGCTGTATGATCACATGCAAAATGAATAGCTAGGCAAAATATGTAGATTTAGAATGAAGTAGATGTTAGTACTGCTTGATTTAGCACTATTATTGATTATAAAGTAGTTTTGCTTTGCCACTGTGAAACCTGAGTAGCAACAGATGACATTTAGAACATGTCCAGAATAGATGATAATGTCTCAATGGATAAAGGTAGTATAATATAGAGGTACAAAATGGAACCTGTGTTCCTGATTCTACATTTAGAACATGTATAGCTATGTCTTGTTTGCAGTGGAAGATTGGCTGATACCAAGTTCATGGGAGTGGTAGTGACAAGCTGAATGTGAGTATATTGTGAGGCTACAACACACAACAGTTCACACACTGGGTTCCTTAGCATCATGCACATTGACAGTTAGAAGCCTAGGCACAATGAGAGACTCCTCAGTACTTGGAGCCAGTGATGCACTGCAAAAAAAAATTTGCTACCTCCTCTGTGGGTGGTGCAAAATCTGTGGGCATGGCCAAACATCCTGCATTATGGGCTATGGAGGTGGGCATGGCCAACCAAGTTGGCATGGCCTGGGGGAATTTCCCTACCGGTTCTGCAGAAACTGACAGAACCTGCTGCAGTGCATCAATACATGGAGCTTATCTGCACTAATGCAAAACACAAGAGACATCAAGAATTCTGATAGAATTTTATGGAATTCTTTATGAAACCAGAGGAGAGGGAGATAAAGTAACACAATTTTAAAGGCAGCATTCGATATTTCCTACAAGCACTTCCATTATTGACAACTTCACATGACTTGTTGGAAAGAAATAAAGGCTTTCACAATTTGGAATCATTTTCTTGGAAACACCAGTATGTTTTAGGAAACAGCAGGGGATATCTTTGCAATGGAGAAGGAGAAATGACTATGTGGTCAGAGTTGGGGATTCTAGGAGCCTGGAAGGTTCTTTTCATTTTCACTTTTCCCATTGTTATGAGCCACTTCTCATATCAACAAATATAAACCAAATGTCAGCAATTACTTGGATTCTCAATTGTGCAACCTTGTAGTTAGGAAGGAAGAGATGAGACCCAAGAAGGTTAGATGAACCAGAGCTGCATTTATTCAGACATGTCCACAGAAAGGGTGCTGTTGGACAAGGCCACCTACCCAATTTAACTGAGCCAAAGCCCACTGTTTGAAATAGAGCATATGCCTCTTGCCAAATGGAAGGTCTAGACCATGTTTCCTAACATTTGGTTTTTGGACTTCAATTCCCAGAAGCCTACGTCAATTCCCAAAAGCACTGATCAGCCAATGTACTGACTTAGGCTTCTGGGAATTGAAGTCCAAAAACCAAAGGTTGGGAAACACCGGTCTAGACAATGGGCCTGCTCTTTCCTTTGACCATACCTGATGAGTAGAGGATATCCCTCCATAGTCAACCCCCTACAGAGTCTCATAGTTCTCTATGAGTGGCCCAGGCTAATCACAAAGTGCCAGTGGGTGACCAGGCTAACAGCATGAACCAGCACATGGATCACATCATCTTCTGTCATGGCCAGTCATTTCAAATGATGCCTTTGAAATTCACTAATAAATACTTCATGCATTACAAATATTTCAGTCAAATTAAACTTAATTAAGAAATTAAAAGGAGAAGAGAGCTTTTGCTGTTCAAGCCAGACTTAAAAGAGTGAAGTCCCAAACTCTACCTCAAGGCAATACCTGTAGCTCTATTATGCCAAGTCAATTTTAAAAAAAGAATTGCAAGCTTACGCTTTCAAGATCTATTCATCAGAGAAGGTGAATGGTGGGCTGAGGTGTGGAAACAGTAGGGACAAGGAGATGAATCAACTTCACTTTTTTTCTGAAGAATAACATTTTCATCTTTGAGTAATTTTCACTCAGAATAAGTGGCAATGTATATCTGACACTATGTTGAAAGCTGCTGGAGCTAATTTGTTATGTAATTCATCTAGCCTTCTTCACCTGCCAGTATGGTCCTTAGATGGCAAGCACATAGTTTGCCACTGGAGCAATATCTGAAGCTTTACCTGCTTGTAAGAACATGCCAGAATTTCTGCTCTATTTTGGTGTATGCAAACCAAGACACAGGACACAGCCTCGGGCTGGGTTAACTCAGGTTTATTGCATCGTGGACAGAGGGAACATGAGGTAATGGCGGATCGATAGCTCTTTATATACAGCAGTAACACATTTGAACGTGGTGCCATGGTAGCCCATTGGCTACTGTCTGCGTGACATCATTGCAGGTCACGCCCTTCTTGTTCAGGTGTAGGTGGTGGCGGGAAAACTTCCCGCGCTGTTGCCTTTGATGAGTTTGGACCAAGAGAGCTTGGACGCTCGCTGCTGCCAGCTGGTGGTCATTAGCTCGCGTCCTATTACAGGGTTTATATGATACAGCTGAAGGTTACATTGTTGCTATAGGCAAGGTTACATTGGCTCAGATACATTGTAATCCATGTGTACAATAAAAGCCATCAGAACACAACACCCCTCCCCCCTAGGACGAGACAAAGTCTCGAGCCCACACTTAAACACACTCCCCCCCCTTAGGAGACAAAGTCTCTCAGCCAAGATGGCTTATTTCGAACACGCTGGGGTCTCGATGCGGGCTGCCACTCCCCGGGTTTGCTACCTTCTCTTTGTCCCCTGGTTTCCTGTCCTGTAATATGAGAGGGAGACTCGTTAGTGACTTTCCGCGGCTCCGCGGCGTTGTTGGGAGGTGTGCTCTTCCTTAGGGAGGAACCGGGGGCACTGGGGGCTAACGAAAAACCCCTCTTCTCGCTTGGATGGGTGGGGGAACACTCCTGAAAACCCCCCCGGCTCGCAAAATCAAACTCAAAATTACTATCGGGGGCAGCGGTCGCGAACTCCTCTCCCCCTTCCCCGGCCCCTGATAAAACTGGCGTATCAAAAGGATATGAGTCGGGGTCGCTGCTATCAAAATGATATGAGTCGGGGCCGCTGCTTCTGCTTCCTTCCCCCCTTGTTTGGGACTGTGGTCCATTGCTGTCTCCCCCTTGGGTTAAGCGGGTGGGGGAGAACCCTAACGCTGAATCCTGTTGCTGAGCTCCACTGACTGGCCCACTCACTCGGTGCCTCAGTTGGTCTGCGTGCCTCCTCCAGAGGAGGCCGGTGTTAGTCTCGACCCGGTACGATACTGGCCCCGTCTGTTCTACAACCTTCCCTGGTACCCAGGCCGGCCCTGCGCTGGAATAGTTCCTGCAGTGAACAGGGTCCCCGGCGGCGAAACCTTTCGAGACTGCCAACCCTATGTTTTTCCCTTTATCCTCGACCCTCGTCGGGTCCAGCCTGGACAGGATCGTGGTCAATTTTCGCCGCATCAAGAGCTCCGCCGGCGAGTAGCCTGACGCTAAAGGGGTCACCCTATACGCTAAAAGGAACTGGCATACCTGGTGATTCAGGTCCCCCGGGCCCATGCGCCGCAGCGCGTCCTTTGTTGTACGCACTAGGCGTTCCACTTGGCCATTCGTGGCCGGGTGAAACGGTGCGGATGTGACATGCCGAATGGCGTTTGCCTCCATGAATGCTCCGAACTCAGCGGAGGTGAAACAACTAGCGTTATCGCTGACTAAAGTGTCGGGTAAACCGAACGTGGAAAAGACTCTCCTTAGCCGGCTAATTGTCGTGGCGGAGGACGTGCTCTTTACTGGGATAACCTCCAGCCACTTGGAGAACGCATCTACCACCAGGAGAAACATGGTTCCTCGGAACGGGCCAGCGAAATCCACGTGCACCCTGGACCACGGCCCCCTTGCCGTGTCCCACTCTCTATGCGGCAGACGGGCCGCCTCAGGTCGGGATTCCTGGCAAGCCTCGCAAGTGCCGACCATGTGCTCAATGTCCGCGTCCAGCTGTGGCCACCAGAAGTAACTCCGGGCTAGCGCCTTTGAACGAACTATGCCCGGGTGGCTGACGTGCAGCAGTTCGAGCACCCTCGTCCGCAGGGGCGCAGGGACCACCACCCGTTGGCCCCACAGAAGGCACCCCCTCTCTAGGGACAACTCAAGCTTTTTCCTAAAAAATGGGTCGAACTCTGTACTCGGGGACGAAACCGGCCACCCCTTCTGCACCCATGAACTAACTTTCTCCAGCGTCCTGTCCTTGCCTGTCGCCCTAGCAATGTCGGCAGGTACTATTGGGGGTGCGTCTAAAACCTCAATTAGCAACACCTGGCGGTCTCTTTCTGCTCTCGCCTTTTGGTCCGCCGACAAGGGCAGAGGGGATCTCGAGAGCGCATCAGCATGGCTGATCTCCTTTCCGGGCCTGTACTCCAACTCATGTTGGTACGCGTTGAGAAAAATAGCCCATCGCAGCATCCTCGGGGACAGGATCTGTGGCGTGGGCTTGCTTGCCGTGAAAATCCCTAACAGCGGCTTGTGATCGGTCACGATTTTGAACGGGCGGCCATACAAAAAATCGTGAAATTTTTTGGTCCCCGCTACTATTGCTAACGCTTCTCTGTCGGTTTGTGCGTAATTTCGCTCCGCTTGGGACAGGGACCTTGAGTAAAACGCTACCGGGGCCTCCCTTCCGTCCTCCAACACGTGGCAAAGCACCGCCCCCACCCCCACCGGGGATGCATCACAGACTAGGACCACTGGCCGTTTGGGGTCGAAGTGCGTCAGGATTGCCTCAGATGTCAGGAGTTGCTTTAGCTCCTTGAACGCCCTCTCGTGCTCGTCACCCCACATCCATGGCTCCTCCTTTTTAAGTAACCGATGGAGCGGTTCGGCCACGGACGCCTTCCGCGGGAGGAATGTATGGTAAAAATTGAGGAGCCCCAGGAAAGACTGCAGCTCGGTTTTGGATGTGGGGCGAGGGGCCTTTTTAATGGCTGCTACTTTGGATTTAGACGGCTTAATCCCCTCGGGTGTGATCCGGAAGCCTAAAAACTCGACCTCGGTCTCGAAAAAAACACATTTGTCCTTCCTCAATCTCAGCCCCGCTTTCTCGAACACGGTCAGTACTTTGTCCAACCTTTTCGCCAGTTCAGCCTCACTCCCCCCTGTTATCAACACGTCATCAAAATAAGGCAACACCCCCTCCAGGCCCTTTAGGAGGCGTTCCACGAGCGATTGAAAAAGGCCGGGTGCCGAGTTCACGCCGAACTGTAACCGCGACACCTGGAACGCTCCCTTATGTGTAACTATCGTTTGTGCCGCGGCCGTGGCGGGGGTCACTGGAAGTTGCTGATAGGCTTGTGCCAAATCGAGTTTAGCGAAACACTTTCCCCCATTTAGTCTGGCCAAAAGGTGGCTGATCACCGGCACCGGGTATGCATTAGGGCGGATCGCCTTGTTAATTGTACACTTATAATCAGCGCAAATGCGCACCTCCCCGTTAGCCTTTAGAGCCGTTACAATTGGAGTTTCCCACTCCGCGGAGTCAACAGGAATAAGAATCCCCTGGCCCACCAGTTTGTCCAGTTCCGCCTCTATCTTGTCCTTGAGTGCAAACGGCACCCTGCGTGGTTTGAGTCTTATCGGGCGGACCTCCGGGTCTATGTCGAAAGCTACAGGGGGTCCCTTGAACCTTCCGAGTCCTTTCTTAAACACGGCGGGATGCGCATCGCAAACCGCTTGTATTGGGTCCCCCCCCACGGTATGCACCCCCCCTATGAACAAACCTAAGGGCTGAAACCACTGTGTCCCTAGGAGGCTACAGCTTCCCCCTTTGAGGACAACTAGGGGCAGTTCCGCGGAATGTCTCTTAAACTTGACCCGAAATTTCCCGACCCCCAACACCGGAATGCTGTTTCCCTGTACGTCCCGTAGTGTGGACCTCAACGCTTTAAGCTTGGGCCGCACGTGGGGGTCAATCTTCAGGAACTCTTTCTGGGGAATTATGGAATAGGAGGACCCCGAGTCAATTTCCATCCTAATAGGGGCCCCTTGTACTAATACCTCAACGAAGTAATGGGACTGTCCCGCGGACACGCTGAACACTGAGGCGTCGTCCTCGCTGCCGTCCGAGACGCGGCCCACGCCGTCCTGCTTCCTCGTGGTCTGGGCGCCATCTTTGGGCCTCGCTGGACGGTCCGGTCTGGCTGCGCGGTCTTGTGACTGCCTCCGGCCCTCTTTCCTCTTTCTGCTCGCCTTGGCGATGTGCCCCCGACGGCCGCAGGTGTAACACTCGGCCTTCCTGAACGGGCATCTCGCGCGCTCGTGGGCCGCTCCGCAACCCTCGCAGCGTCGACCACCCTTCCGGACCTTCTGGACCTCCTCGCCGTCGCTGCCTTCCGTAGACGACTTTGAGGCCCGTCGAGTCGCGTGCACCGACTGTCCGGTCTTCCCGTGCACCGAATTTTCCGCCTTGCCGGCTCTGGGACGCCACTCACGCCACTGGTGCATCTCGTCCACTCCGGCATTCGTGGACTCTGCAGCTTCCGCGGCCTCTATGACCTCTGCCAGCGTGGGTGGCGGCTCCTTATTCATCAAGCTGCGCTGTACCTCCTTGTCTTTCAGGCCACACAACACGCCGTCCCTGAGGACCAACTCCAGGATATCGCCCCATTTACAGGGGGCGGCGGCTATCCTCATGGCGGCCACGAATGCCTCAACCGACTCATCCGGCGCTTGGACTCGCCTCCAAAACGCGCTCCGAGCGGGAAACATTGCCCTCGAGGGGCAGAACCGCTCTCGCAGCAGTTTCATGATGTCGCTCGCCTTAAAGTCGCTCACCTTCTTCGGAGCGATTATGCCCACCAGCGTCCGCTTGGTTTCCATCCCGAGCATTCTGGTGAGGATGGCCCTCTTTCTCTCCTCGTCTTCTCCTTTGACTCTGAGTTCCACCAGGGCTGCCTGGAAATCCATCTCAAGCAGCTCCCAGTCTTGCGGTTTGGTGATGTTGAAACCGCTCTGTGCCCTGGCTGTTCCGTGGGGATCCATTATCCCACCTTCGTCGCCAATTTGGTGTATGCAAACCAAGACACAGGACACAGCCTCGGGCTGGGTTAACTCAGGTTTATTGCATCGTGGACAGAGGGAACATGAGGTAATGGCGGATCGATAGCTCTTTATATACAGCAGTAACACATTTGAACGTGGTGCCATGGTAGCCCATTGGCTACTGTCTGCGTGACGTCATTGCAGGTCACGCCCTTCTTGTTCAGGTGTAGGTGGTGGCGGGAAAACTTCCCGCGCTGTTGCCTTTGATGAGTTTGGACCAAGAGAGCTTGGACGCTCACTGCTGCCAGCTGGTGGTCATTAGCTCGCGTCCTATTACAGGGTTTATATGATACAGCTGAAGGTTACATTGTTGCTATAGGCAAGGTTACATTGGCTCAGATACATTGTAATCCATGTGTACAATAAAAGCCATCAGAACACAACATCTATTTACTTAAGAACTATTTCCTGGTGGCGAGGAAAAAAGAAGTATGTTCTGTAAGAATCTTCATTTTAATTGCTTTGGAGCTTTTTACAAACAATAAGATGGGTTATGCATTGAAAAAAATGAAAGTTGATGTAAGGACATTCATATTTTGCCTCTGTGATACATTTTGGAGGTAGGCCTGATCAAAAGCATCCAGTACAGATTACTAGTTAGAGCAGTTGTTCCCAACATGGTGCACACACCATTCCCAGAAACCTAAGTCAGTAGATTGGCTGATCAGTGCTTTGAGGGAATTGGCCAAGGCTTCTGGGCGTAATCTACCAATTACGCCCGCTCCTGGAGCAGGACGCCTTGCTTAGGGTCACTCAGGCTCTGGTCACCTCCAGATTGGATTACTGTAATGTGCTCTACATGGGGCTGCCCTTGATGACCATTTAGAGGCTGCAGCTAGTCCAGAATGCAGCTGCCCGGGCATGGGCATTATGTTCATGTGTCACCATTGCTCTGGGAGCTGCACTGGTTACCAGTGTGCCTCCGGGTGCAATTCAAGGTGCTGGTTTTGACCTTAAAGCCCTACATGGCAGTGGACCGGGATACTTAAGGGACCGTGTCACCCCAAGGTATTCCACCCGTCCTTCAAGGGCAGACCGGAGAGGCTCGGTGATGGTCCCTCCCTCACTAGAAGCACACATGACTGGGACCAGGAGAAGAGCCTTTTCTGTGACTGCCCCGGCCCTGTGGAAACTCTTACCACCTGAATCACACCTCAAGACAGAGCTACTCCCCTTTAGGAAGGCCCTTAAGACTTGATTGTGCCAGCGGGTGTGGGACACGACAGCTGGGACGGCCCTGTCCCGCTGGCTGATATAAACCTGGCCTGTTCTTATAACACAACATAACATACCTGTCTGTTTTTATATTTCCCCTTTTCCCCCGCCTCCTCCCCTTTCATATATTTTTATATTTTAATTGTTTTCCTTCTCCCCTCTATTTTCCTATTTTAATCTTTTTATGAGTTTTTAAATTGTGTTTTTTTTCTCTTAAGGGGTTAGGGAGCATATTGTGTGTGTACGTGTGTGTGTGTGTGTGTGTGTGTGTGTGTGTGTGTGTGTGTGGGTGTGGGTGTTTAACTGTTTTAATCTATGTATGTTTTTAATTATGATGTAAGCCACCTTGGATCATCCCCGGATGAGGAAGGCGGGGTAGAAATCATGTAAATAAATAAATAATAATTGAAGTCCAAAAACCAAAGGTTGTGAAACATTGAGATAGAGCAATTGAAAGTTAATGTGATTTTACATTCTAGGGTTTTGAAACATGGACTTTGGCTTAGCCAAATTTATTTGATGTACAACATTTTGATGACTGTCATTTTTGTCATTTTCAGCATTGTTTCCTATCTTCAGCTTTCACAAGCTTTCCTTTTAGATCAGTCAGGCCTGTGCCTGACAGACTAAGCTTTGAAACAAGAAGTCTGTTGTCGAGCTGGAGAAGATGCAGAAAAAAGTAACCAACATGATCAAGAGACTGGAGGAGCTCCCAATGAAAAAGTGGGGATGACTTAACAGACACACTGGTGTGAAATTGGTTAAGGAGTCTCCTACTCCACTTCTCATAATACTAACGGCCAAAGGCATCCAAAAGAAAACTGATTGATGGGGAAATCAGGAGAAACAAATGGTAGTACTTTTTAAAAACAGCATATAGTTCACTGTCAAATTTGCTACCAGACAACGTAGTTATGGTTGTCAAACTCGGAAGCAATTAAGGAGGATGTGGGAGATGGGATTACCAACAGTTACCCATCCTTGATGACAATTGCATATGATTGGCTTCCAATATCAAAACAAACACACTTCTTTGTACAAGTTGCTGAGGAAGTCGGGCAGGTGAAGGTTGTTGCCTTGCTGTTGAGCTTGAAGCATCAAGTTGGTCACTGTGGGAACAAAATGCCACACTATGCATGACTCTCATATAGCAACCAGAGATCAGAAACACTTTGAACTTGGACTACAACTCCCCAAATTCTTACATTGCCTATTCCCAATGCCTACAGGCATTGCTTCCCATCAAAACTTCTTCCATTAAAATATGTAAACAACTAAGAACTCTCTCTTCTTTTTAAAGTGGGTGGGATGGGTGGGTCTTTAAAAGTGGGTGGGATATGGGTTTTTTAAGTGTTTTTATCTGTTTTAGAACTTGTTGTAATGCCGCCCTGAGTCGGGTTCTACCTGAGTGGGCAGCATATATAAATATGACTAATAAATAAATACATAATAAATAAATAAATCACCTAGGCCATGGACCTGGCAGGACTTTGACATGAACAGAGATTTGATCTCTCAACTATCAACCTGCCTAAGAACTTCAGGATTCCACACCTTTCTATAGGAAAGACAATTTGCTTTCTCATTTTATGTTTGTTCTTCAGACCTGTCAATCACTGAATCCAATTCAGAGACATTTCCAACCTTTCCTTCCTTTTCATTCATTTGGAATACCTATGGGTTTCAGCTGGGAGCTTTCCCACTTTGCTGTTTTAGTGTATGGGACCAAAGACACCAGGACAGCCGAAGAGCTGGCTTAACACAACTTTATTACATGCTGGTCAGAGGGAACATGAGGTAATGGCGGACGAACAGCTCAATATATACAGTGGCTATACATTTGAATGTGGCTCCTTGATAGCCTATTGGCTACAGGCTGCGTGACGTCATTGCAGGTCACGCCCTTCTTGTCCAGGTGAAGGTAGTGGCGGGAATCTTCCCGCGCTGTTGTTCTAGGTGAGTCTTGGACCAATGAGCTTGGACGCTCGCTATTGCCATCTAGTGGTCACTAGCTCGCGTCCTATTAAGGTTACAGTGATTCAGCTGGAGGTTACATTGTTACACATAGAAGAGGTTACATTGGATACACATGGATAGGTACATTGTTTAAAGGCACCGGCTTTAGGACACAACACTCCTCCCCCCTAGGATGAGACGAAGTCTCTCAGCCAAGATGGTTTATTGCACTCGCGTTTGGGCCGCGATGTGGGTTGGCCCACCCGGGGGCCGCTCCCGCTTCCTTGTTCCCTGGACCCTTGTACTGTAATGGGAGAGGGAGACTTGTTAGCAGCTTGCTGTGGTTTTGCAGTTTTAGGTGAAAGGGTAGGTTCCGTAGTGGTTGAACCGGGGGCACCAGGGGCTAACGTAAAACCCCTCTTCTCGCTTGGATGGGTGGGGGACCACTCCGAAAAAACCCCCCAGTTCTGAAAATCAAAATCAAACTCTGTTGGGGGATCCCGCGGGATATCTACGAGGACAAATTCCTTCTCCTCCCCCCTTGGTGGGGACTCTGGACCCCCCTCTCCTCCCCCTTGGGCTAAACGGGTGGGGGAGAACCCTAACGCTGAATTTGTTTTTTCGGCGGCCTGATTTCCTGGGACCCGGCTCCGGAGCTGGTCCGTGTGCCGCCGCCAAAGTAGACCTGTGTTGGTCTCCACGCGGTACGAAACGGGACCAGTTTGTTCCACGACCACCCCCGGCACCCAGGCTGGCCCCGCGCTGGCGTAGTTCCTGCAATGTACCGGGGCGCCCACGCTGAAGCTCTTGCTGGCTTCTAACCCTATGTTCCGCCCCTTGTCCTCAACTCTCGTGGGATCTAGTCTAGTGAGTATGGTGGTCAACTTCCTGCGCATTAGGAGCTCCGCAGGGGAGTAGCCTGACGCTAGCGGGGTCACCCTGTACCCTAGCAGAAACTGACACACTTGCAGGTTGAGATCTCCGGGGCCCATGCGCCGCAGCGCGTCCTTCGTGGTGCATACGAGGCGCTCCACTTGGCCATTGGTGGCCGGATGGAAAGGGGCGGAGGTGATGTGCCGGATGGCGTTAATCTCTGTGAATGCCCTGAACTCAGCGGACATGAAACAACTAGCGTTATCGCTAATTAGGGTGTCGGGTATGCCGAACGTGGAAAAAAATCTCCGCAAATGCTTAATTGTCGCGGCCGAGGAGGTGCTCATGACTGGGATGACCTCCAACCACTTGGAGAAGGCGTCCACAACAAGGAGAAAAAGGGTTCCTCGGAACGGGCCCGCGAAGTCTATGTGTATCCGGGACCACGGCCCCTTAGCCGCGTCCCACTCCCTGTGGGGAAGACGGGCCTCCTCTGGTCTGGAGCATTGGCAACTCTCGCAAGTGCCGACCATGTGCTTGATGTCGGCGTCTAACTGGGGCCACCAAAAGTAACTTCGGGCCAGCGCTTTGGAGCGCACAATTCCGGGGTGGCTGATGTGCAGCAGTTTAAGCACCCGCGGTCGAAGGGATGTAGGGACCACCACCCGCTGCCCCCACAAGAGGCACCCCCTCTCTAGGGACAGTTCCAGCTTCTTCCTAAAAAATGGGGCGAATTCCTCTGCTGGGGAGGACGCCAGCCACCCTTTCTGTACCCAGGAGCAAACCGCCGCCAATGTCTTGTCCTTTCTTGTCGCTGTGGCAATGTCGGCGGGCACTACGGGGGGCGAATCCAGTACCTCTATCATGAGAACCTGATGGTCCCGCTCCCCCTTGCTCACCTGGCTGGGCGTCAGGGGGAGGGGGGACCTCGATAGAGCGTCCGCATGGCTGATTTCTCTCCCGGGCCGGTACACCAACGCGTGCTGGTAGGCGTTGAGAAAAATGGCCCACCTAAGCATTCTCGGGGACAGGATCTGTGGCGTGGGCTTATCTGCGGTAAAAATGCCTAGTAGGGGCTTGTGGTCAGTCACGATGGTGAAGGGGCGGCCATACAGAAAATCGTGAAATTTTTTGGTCCCCGCAACTATCGCCAGCGCCTCCCTGTCTGTTTGGGCGTAGTTTCTCTCCGCTTGGGACAGGGACCTGGAGTAGAACGCTATTGGGGCCTCCCTTCCGTTTTCCAACACGTGGCATAACACTGCCCCCACCCCCAGCGGGGATGCATCACAGATCAGTACCACGGGCCGTTTGGGGTCGAAATGGGTCAGAATGGCGTCAGACGCCAGGAGTTGTTTTAGCTCCGTGAATGCCCTCTCCTGATCATCGCCCCACATCCATGCCGCATCTTTCTTGAGCAACTTGTGAAGCGGCTCGGCCACCGCAGCCTTCCGTGGAAGGAAGGAGTGGTAGAAATTTAAGAGCCCTAGGAACGACTGCAGCTCGGGCTTGGATGTGGGGCAAGGGGCTTTCTTGATGGCGGCAACCTTGGATTTGGACGGTTTGATCCCCTCGGGAGTTACTCGGAACCCTAAGAACTCAACCTCCTTCGCGAAGAAGACACATTTGTCTTTTCGCAACCTCAACCCCGCCCGTTCGAACGCCGTCAGGACCTTGTTTAGCCTTTTAGCCAACTCAACCTCACTCCCCCCCGTTATCAATACGTCATCAAAATATGGTAAAACGCCGTCCAGCCCTTTGAGGAGGCGTTCCACGAGCGACTGGAAAATTCCAGGCGCCGAGTTCACGCCGAATTGGAGGCGCGTCACCTGGAACGCCCCCTTATGCGTGATTATGGTCTGTGCAGCAGCTGCGGCAGGGGTTACCATGAGTTGATGATAGGCCTGAGCCAGGTCGAGCTTGGCGAAACACTTTCCCCCATGTTACCTGGCTAGCAAATGGCTGACCACCGGCACCGGGTATGCATTAGGGCGGATTGCCTTATTAATGGTGCACTTATAATCGGCGCAAATGCGAACCTCCCCATTGGCCTTCAATGCTGTGACAATTGGAGTATTCCACTCCGCGGAATCAACAGGAACAAGAATCCCCTGGCCCACTAATTTGTCCAGTTCCGCCTCTATTTTGTCCTTGAGTGCAAAAGGCACCCTGCGCGGTTTAAGTCTGATTGGGCGGACCTCCGGGTCCAGGTCGAACGTTACTGGGGGTCCATTGAATTTCCCAAGTCCCTTCTTGAAGACTTCAGGGTGCGCGTCGCACACCTCCTGTATAGGGTCAGACCCAACGGCGTGCACCCCCCCCAATGAACAAACCCAGGGGCTGAAACCATTGAGTCCCGAGGAGGCCGCAATTACCTCCCTTAAGAACGACTAGGGGGAGTTCCGCGGCGTGCTGCTTGTACTGAACCTGGAAATTCCCAACCCCCAACACCGGGATACTGTTCCCTTGCACGTCCCGAAGCGTGGACCTCAACGCTTTGAGCTTGGGCCGTGCGCGGGGGGCAATTCTCAAAAACTCCCTCTGGGAAATAGTGGAGTAAGAGGAGCCAGAGTCAATCTCCATCCTAACAGGGGCCCCTTGCACCAGTACCTCAACAAAGTAACGGGGGTGTCCCAAGGACACGCTGAAAACCGGAGCGTCGTCGTCGCTGTCGTCGGAGATGCGGCCCATGCCGTCCTGCTTCCTTGTGGGCCGGGCGCCATCCTTTGGTCTCGTCGAGCGGTCTGGCCTCGTTGAGCGGTCGGGCGAGCTCCTCCGGTCCCTCGCCGGGTGGTCGGGCGAGCTCCTCCGGTCCCTGCGTCGTTGTCTGCAGACTTTGGCTATGTACCCACGTCGCCCGCAGTTGTGGCACTCGGCCTTTCTGAACGGGCACCTGGTACGGTCATGAGCTGCCCTGCAGCTGTCGCACCGCCGGCCCTCCTTCCGGACCCTCCGGATGTCCTCGTCGTCACTGCTTTCGGCGGACGATTTCGAAACTCGCCGGGCTGCGTGCACCGAACTCTCTGCTTTGTCGGCCTTCGGCCGCCAGTCCTGGAGCTCTTGCACCCCAGCCTTCGTGGCTTCCGTGGCCTGTGCCGCTTTCAGGACCTCCTGCAACGTGGGGGGCGGTTTCTGATTCATTAGCGTGCGCTGAATCTCGGCGTCCTTCAGGCCGCATAGCACGCAGTCCCTGAGGGTGACTTCCAAATTTTCCCATTTGCACGGGCCGGCAGCCAGGCGCAGGGCCGCTACGAAAGCGGCGACCGACTCATCAGGCGCTTGGACTCGCCTCCAAAACGCGCTCCGAGCGGGAAACATCGCTACCGAGAGCCGGAAATGGTCTCTCAGCACCGTCAGGAGCTCTTTCGCCTTGAATTCAGCCGCCTTTCTGGGTGCGATGAGATCAATCAGTACTCTCTTTCCATCGTGCCCGAGCATTCTGGTGAGGATGGCTCTCTTCTTTGCCTCGTCCGTCACCTCGAACTCCACCAGCGCACCTTGGAAGTCCATTTCGAAGAGTTCCCAGTCTTGCGGTTTCTTGATGTCGAAACCGGCGTATGTCTTGGTCCCTTGGGCAGCCATTATCCCATCCTCGTCGCCAATTTAGTGTATGGGACCAAAGACACCAGGACAGCCGAAGAGCTGGCTTAACACAACTTTATTACATGTTGGTCAGAGGGAACATGAGGTAATGGCGGACGAACAGCTCAATATATACAGTGGCTATACATTTGAATGTGGCTCCTTGATAGCCTATTGGCTACAGGCTGCGTGACGTCATTGCAGGTCACGCCCTTCTTGTCCAGGTGAAGGTAGTGGCGGGAATCTTCCTGCGCTGTTGTTCTAGGTGAGTCTTGGACCAATGAGCTTGGACGCTCGCTATTGCCATCTAGTGGTCACTAGCTCGCGTCCTATTAAGGTTACAGTGATTCAGCTGGCGGTTACATTGTTACACATAGAAGAGGTTACATTGGATACACATGGATAGGTACATTGTTTAAAGGCACCGGCTTTAGGACACAACAGCTGTCTGGCAATCGTTCGAGTTATTACCACCTTTTCTAAGAGGTTATGATGCTATAGCTTCCTCTGAGTTCTCGCCAATCTCTTTTATCATCATCTGTTGCGTCCCAACTTTGATTTTCTTTGCTCAGTTGAAGCTCTTCAGATATACTTCAGCTTCCCATTTAGTATGGGAGTAGCAAAAGGCTGCCTGCTTTAGAGGCATCTGACACTCTTCCCACATTTCTTGTTGTAGCCGGGTCACCAAGCAGGTCAGCCTATTACTCTTTGGAATCCCATCCACTTTACTGAATCAATCATTGCACAGTCAACCTTATTTGTAGTCACTCTTTGCCTCCTCTCTTTCGAATGTGACTTGCTTCCCCTCCCTCTCCTATTTTGACCAAATGGTAAGCCTTGGTTGTTTAATTACACAGTCTCATGCATAAGCTAGTATTGGCTCTTTTGAGAAAAGTATACAAATCCAGCTGCAGAATGCTTCTTTCCCTTTCTCCCTTCTTTCCTTCCTGCTTGCAAGTTTTTCAGTGTGATGCTAATGGCCCACCCCATCCTTCCTCATAACACCACTATGAGATAGGGTTACATTATGGGAGGAATGCTAGACTTAAAGGCCAGGGGCCCTTTTTAGTCTTCCATTCATCAGGGAAGGAGGTGAACCTGAGAAAAGAGGTTCCTCTCCTAGAAGTGTGAAAGAGTTCAGCGTCCCCCCCCCAACTCTCTCTCTCTCTCTCCTGATGTTTCTTTTCCTGTTTGGCCCTATCATGCTCTCTGGGGATGCTTTGTCAAGGCAAAGACAAAAACTGGGACTTCCTTTATTACAAGGTATGTTTAGTTGTTTATTTATAGAAATGATTGGCTGCCTTTCTGATACACGAGACCTGGTTCAAATCACTTTAAAATGTAAAAAAACAATAAAACAGAATTTAATTTCAAACTAGTCTAAAATTCTATCAGGCAACATCTCAACAAAATTTGTTGTTGTTCAGTCACACAGTCGAGTCCGACCCTTTGCGACCCCATGGACCACCGCACGCCAGGCTCCCCTGTTATCTGCCATCCTCTGTAGTCCACCCAAGTCTACTCCCACGGCATCAACAATATTGTCTAGCCTTCTCATAGTTATCCTATTATCTAGGATAACTGAGTGGAAACCCTGTTACTACAACCTGATGGGATATGGAGCACCATTTCCAATGAGAAATAAACAAAATCACAACCACTGTCTCAACTTTAGAAGTTTATTGAAAATTTGAAAATGTACAGGCAGT
The DNA here is from genome assembly GCA_035047305.1 of Bradypodion pumilum. Taxonomy (NCBI): domain Eukaryota; kingdom Metazoa; phylum Chordata; class Lepidosauria; order Squamata; family Chamaeleonidae; genus Bradypodion; species Bradypodion pumilum. The sequence goes on from JAWDJD010000001.1 coordinate 200,707,985, forward strand.
GGATCCACCCTTTAAGAGCAAGGGATGGACAATTTACAGATTAAAAGAATGTGGTTTTATAACATGATGGGAAAACCTGGAAACAGACATACTGTATACAGAATTCCATTAGCAAAGAGGCAAACTTTGTGATCTGACTTTCCAATTTAGCTCCTTCTCTTAAAGTTACATCTCTTGTTCCTGCTAAGTAAATCACAGGCTACTAAAATTATATTTTCTTGTGGTTCAGCATTTAAGCAGTTTTCTGCGCATGGTCAGCACACATACAGGTTATTGACTCTTTACATCCCATGTGTGTCCATCCCCCCCCCCCCCATTATAGGCCTACCTCTCTTTCCCCCAGTAACAACCTCAGAAACGCCAAAAGCCCGCCCCCATTGATCAGTTGATTGGCAAAGAAAGGCTGCAACTTTGGGAGAAAAATGTATTTGAAATGGGATAGTGCTAGCCTACTTTGAATAAATATTCTAAAAAATGATCTGTGGTAGCAGTAGAGAAGGCATCCAAGTGAACAGCAGAGCCCATCTCCATTGCCACTGCAAATCAGCAGAGAAAATTAGCAGAGATCCATCAATCAGCTGATGAAGTTTTTTGATACAGGGCTCTCAAGTCTAGTCCCATGTATTGATAAACTAATTTGGGAAAAATCCCAATCTAATAGATTTTAAAGTGGATGCACACACAAACTCTCATACCATGATAACCTTATATCAAGTTCACAAAACCCTGATTAAATCCTGATTTTTTTTCAAAAGAGTGTAACTGCACCCTCTGTCATGAATTTGTTCCTCTCCTTTATATGTAGGATTGCTCTGATTTCATGTGGGCCTGTATGGATTGCAAAACTATCCTGACTGCATTATCTGCCAAGTGGTAAGAAGAGTTCTGCTACTTTCAAACTACACATTAATGCAAGGATTCTCAACCTGAGGCCCACAGGCCAAATGTGGCCCGTGGTGCCATTTCATGTGCGCCCCCACTGCCTCCACCACACCAGGAAGCACCATGTGGACATCCAGCCCCAGAAGCTGTCTGAGGGAAGGTGACCCAGCTGGCCCTTGGCTTAAAAAGGTTGAGAACTCATGCATTAGAGTGTTTGTAAATGTTGAGGTCCATTTTATTAAGACAGTCACAGGAGTGGTTTGCTGCATCACAACCCCAGAAAAGTTTCCATTTTTCACCTGACAGAAATATAGTCAAGGTTGCTAGATTTTGGCTTTATGTATGCACATTGCTGTTGCCAGTTTGCGCTTTCGTTCTGTCATCTAGTGTGAGCTTATCTCAAAAGGCTGAGCCAACCATAAGCCTCAAATGCCTGGAGGATTTGGTTAACTGCAAAAATGTCATCTTCTGGCTTCCTTCTGGGCAACTGCTACAATTTTAATAACTGAACTTAAATTACTTCAGACTCCATACAGAGTACACACAAGATTAATGAAAAGCATTGGGATTGTTAGCACAAGAGGAAATGAAAATTCAGCAACCCATTGCAGGACAACTGCAAATTAATGGGAGAGAAAAGCATCTTAGTCAAACTGTGTTAAAAAGGCATAAACTACTTGTTGATGAAAAACAGATTTATTGAGTTTGTGTAATTTGCAGCAACAGTTTTGATATCAGAAGCATTTGTACATCCACACCCTGCTCAAGCAGTTTAGGAAAATGGTGCAGAATTTGCTTTAATAGTAATAGCTATTGCACTTATATACCACCTCATAGCGCTTAGTGCACTCTCTGGGTGGTTCACAAGTTAATTAGCATTTTCCCCCAACATGCTGGTACCTCATTTTACTGATCTCAGAAAAATGGAAGGCTTTCAACCTTGATCCCTGGTCAGGATCAAACTTACAACATTCTGGCTGCAGTACAGAAGTTTAACCACTGCACCACCAGGGTGCAGAAGGAAGCCAGAAGATGACATTTTTGCAGTTAACCAAATCCTCCAGGCATTTGAGGCTTATGGTTGACTCAGCCTTTTGAGATAAGCTCACACTAGATGACAGAACGAAAGCCCTAAAAGATGATGGAATCAAGCTACTACATGCTTTATGCCAGCAGATTTGGAAAACGAAACAGTGGCCACAGGATTGGAAAAGATCAGTATATGTCCCAATCCCAAAAAAGGGCAATGCCAAAGAATGTTCAAATTATCGAACAATTGCACTCATCCCACAAACTAGCAAAGTGATGCTCAAGATAATGCAGGATAGACTACAGCAGCATGTAGAAAGAGAACTACCAGGGGTGCAGGCTGGATTCAGAAGAGGCAGGGGGACCAGAGATCACATTGCCAACATACGTTGGATCATGGAGAAAACAAAGGAATACCAGAAACAAGCTTACTTCTGTTTCATTGACTACACCAAGGCCTTTGATTGTGTGGACCACAACAAAATGTGGCAAGTAATTAAAGAGATGGGAATACCAGAACACCTCATATGTCTCATGAGAAATCTGTACATGAGTCAAGAAGCAACAGTTAGGACAGAACACGGAATGACGGAGTGGTTTGGAATAGGAAAAGGAGTAAGACAAGGCTGCATTCTGTCACCCTGCTTATTCAACTTATACACAGAGCACATAATGCGCAATGCAGGGATGGAGGAATCACCATATGGGATCAAAATTGCTGGGAGAAACATCAACAATTTGAGATATGCAGATGATACCACCCTAATGGCAGAAAGTGAAGAAGACCTAAAGAAGCTCCTGATTAGGTTGAAAGAAGAGAGTGCAAAAGCTGGCCTGAGACTCAATATCAAGAAAACCAAGATAATGGCAACAGGCGCTATAAGTCCCTGGAAAATAGATGGGGAAGAAGTAGAAGCAGTAACAGATTTTACTTTCTTAGGATCCAAGATCTCTGCAGATGGGGATTGCAGCCATGAAATAAAAAGGCGACTGATTCTTGGGAGACAAGCTATGAAAAACCTGGGGAACATAGTGAAAAGTAGAGATATCTCACTGCAAACAAAGGTCCGCATAGTCAAAGCAATGGTATTTCCGGTGGTAATGTATGGCTGTGAGAGCTGGACCATTAGAAAGGCTGAGCGAAGAAAAATAGATGCCTTTGAGATGTGGTGCTGGAGGAGAGTTTTGAGAGTCCCCTGGACAGCGAGGAGAACAAATAGGTCAATATTAGAAGAGATTAGCCCTGAGTGCTCCTTAGAAGGACAAATAACAAAGATGAAGTTGAAGTATTTTGGACATCAAATGAGAAGAGAGGACTCACTTGAGAAGGCCTTGATCCTGGGGAAGGTGGAGGGCAAAAGAAGAAGGGGACGGCCAAAGATGAGATGGCTAGATGGTATTGTAGACACAATGGGCACGGGGCTGTGTGGACTAAGGAGGATGGTGGAGGACAGAGGTGCCTGGAGAGCGATGGTCCATAGGGTCGCAAAGAGTCGGAATCGACTGTGCGACTGAACAACAACCACCAGGGCTCTTTAACAAATTATAGTTATCATACGAGCACTAAAGTGTGTGAGAGTGTATTTATTTATTTATTTATTTATATTCATATTTATATAGCCACCGAACTCACAAAGACTCTGGGCGGCATACAATCTTAAAACCCTTAAAACAATAACAACCCCATTAAAACAAATTGCCCCGCTAAAACCCCCACACATTAAAAAGTGGGAGATTACTTTGATATTAAACCAACCAGCAGGTGGGGGTCACAACATCTTCAGGACTCCACACCTGCCCCACCAGCCATGTTTTCAGATCTTTCCTGAAGGGCAGCAATTCCATCTGCAGCCTTAGTTCTACTGGCAGGAGGTTCCATAGGGCCGGAGCGGACACAGAAAAGGCCCTCCTTCTTGTGCTAGAGAGACAGGCCCCTCTAGCAGATGGTACAAGCAGAGAGCCCCTCCGGTCCACTCTGGTTGGACGGACAGACATTCTTGGGGTGAGGCAGTCTTGGGGCGATGTGTATCCCTTATTCAAATCCTCACAGAAAACCTATACAGTAATACCTCGGATAATGTTTGCATCAGATAATGCTAAAGCTGCTATAACATTAAGAAATCTGGAATAAAAATTGCATCACATAATTTTAAAATCCTATGGGATGCATCGGATAATGTTAGCTAAAGTCTGTGCAGGTTACAATGTATCTCTATGGAGTTTTAACGTTATCCGATGCATCCCATAGGATTTTAACATTCTCTGATGCACGCATCAGATAACGTTAAAAATCGGATAACACTAAGACTTGTGGAACCAAGTTTTAGCGTTATCCGAGGTTTTACTGTACATTCTCTTTCAGATATTGCAAATGTATTTGGTGTTCAATGTTGTTTTTGCTAACATATATGCTTCATAACACAACAAATGCCTTGACTTCTTGTGTCTTATTTGCTCATATATGATATCTTAACAGCACCTCTATTTGATCAATTTATTCTCACTATAGTGTGCCAATAGCACCCTGGTAGTGGAACTAGAGAGATAAGGAATCCTCCATTTCATTTCCCCCCTTATATATATTTTAATAACAAGTTCATTTTATCCTGGTTTCATGTGGCTGTTTCTCCAGGAGAAAAGGCATGTTGTTGTTGTTGTTGTTGTTGTTGGTGGTGGTGGTGGTGGTGGTGGTGGTGGTGTGTGTGTGTGTGTGTGTGTGTGTGTGTGTGTGTGTGTGTGTGTGTGTTATGGGGGCACATTCTTTATGGGGGCACATTCTTTAAAATTCTCAGTGGGTGCAAGCATCTAGCTTTGGGATGCATGCCCCATTCACTAAATCATGATTTTAAGCATTTTCAGGCCCATCATAAGAAGGCAGGATTACAGTAAAACCCCTAGGCTATTATGTAAATCGTTTGTTACTCAACTCGAAGCAAACCAATAGGAAAAGTGAAGTTTTTTTTTAGTTAACTCGAAGCAAACCCACAGGAAAATGATATTTATGAAAATCGAAGCAACCCCATAGGAAAAATGAATTTTTTATGTAACTTGAAGCAAATCCATAGGAAATTGTGATATGTAAATTGGGACATTTATGTAAATCGGGACACGGTTTTAGTCCAAAAATCATTATGTAAGTCAAATTTTATATAACTCGAGGCATATGTAAGTTGGGGTTTTACCGTATCTGGAAAAGAGAATAATACTAGGAAAGTTTGACAGCAAGAAAAGTGGAAAACTAATTGTGAGATGACATTTTGGAGGTCTCTCATTCATTTGTTGTTCAGTTGCACAGTCAATTCCGACACTTTGTGACCCTAGGAACCATTGTCCTCCAGGCACCTCTGTCCTCCACCATTCTCCTCAAGATGCCCAGCTCTGTGCCCATTGTGTCTACAATACCATCTAGCCATCTCATCTTTGGCTGCCCCCTTCTTCTTTTGCCCTCCACCTTTCCCAGCATCAAGGCTTTCTCGGGTGAATCCTCTCTTCTCATTTTATGTCCAAAGTACTTTATCTTCATCCTTACTATTTGACCTTCTAAGGAGCAGTCAGGGTTAATTTCTTCTAAGATTGACCTGTTTGTTCTCCTCGCTGTCCAGGGTACTCTCAAAACTTTCCTCCAACACCACATTTCAAAGGCATCTATTCTTCTGTGCTCAGCTTTCCTAATGGCCCAGCTCTCAAAACCATACATTACCACCACTAGGAATACCATTGATATGACTATACGAATTTTTCTTTGCAATGTGATGTCTCTACTTTTCACTATGTTCCCCAGGTTTCCCATAGCTTGTCTCCTAAGAATCAGTCACCTTTTTATTTCATGGCTGCAATCCCCATCTGCAGTGATCTTAGATCCTAAGAAAGTAAAATCTGTTACTGCTTCTACTTCTTCCCCATCTATTTTCCATGTACTGATAGGGCCTGTTGCCATTATCTTGGTTTTCTTGATATTGAGTCTCAAGCCAGATTTGCACTTGTTTCTTTCAACCTAATCAGGAGCTTCTTTAGGTATTCCTCACTTTCTGCTATTAGGGTAGTATCATTTGCATATATCAAGTTGTTCATGTTTCTCCCAGGAATTTTGATCCCAACTTGTGATTCCTCCATCCCTGCATTGCACATTATGTGCTCTGTGTATAAGTTGAATAAGCAGGGTGATAAAATGCAGCCTTTTCTTGCTTCTTTTCCTATTCCAAACCACTCTGTCATTCCGTATTCTGTACTAATTGTGCTTCTTGACTCATGTACATATTTCTCATGAGGCATATAAGGTGTTCTTGTATACCCATCTCTTTAATTACTTGACACATTTTGTTGTGATCCACACAGTCAAAGGCCTTGGTGTAGTCAATAAAACACGAGTAGATGTGTTTCTGATATTCCTTTGTTTTTTCCAAGATCCAACGTATGTTGGAAATGTGGTCTCTAGTTCCCCTGCCTCTTTGGAACCCAGCCTGCACCTCTGGTAGTTCTCTCTCCACATGCTGTTGAAGTCTATCCTGTATTATCTTGAGCATAACCTTGCTAGCATGTGGGATGAGCGCAATTGTTCGATAATTTGAACATTCTTTGGCATTACCCTTTTGTGGGGATTGGAACGTATACTGACTAGTCATGCCTGCCACATGATCATGGAAACATCTTCAGAAGCAGACAGCGCTGGCTCTTCATCTTTGAAACAGAGATAAGCACTGAACCCTAGAGTCGGATACGACTGGCTTTTGAGCAAGGAAAACCTTTACCTTTACCTATGCTTAGTTCACCAGCCATACATATAAGCCACACAAAAGCCTGTGTGTAACTGTCTAGCTGTTGTGTTCTCAATTCTATGCCTTTAAACAACCACCAACTGTATCAATGTAATCCGTTGTAATTAGGACGCGAGCTAATGACCACCTGGTGGCAATAGCGAGCGCCCAGCTCACAAGGTTCCAATCCCCAAAGAACTGCAGCGCGGGAAGATTCCCGCCACTACCTCACCTGGACAAGAAGGGTGTGACCTGAAGTGACGTCACGCCGGCAGTAGCCAATGGGCTATCGTGGAGCCACATTCAAATGTATAGTCACCGTATATATTGAGCTGTTCGTCCGCCATTACCACATGTTCCCCCGGACCATCATGCAATAAAGATGTGTTAAGCCAATCCTTCGGCTGTTCCTGTGTCTTGGTTCTCATACACTAAATTGGCGACGAAGGTGGGATATGGCTTCCCACGAGATCAAGACACATGCCGGTTTCGACATCAACAAGCCGGAAGACTGGGAGCTCTTTGAAATGGACTTCCAAGATTCGCTGGTGGTGTCCGACATTACGGACGAGGGAAAGAAGAGGGCCATCCTCACTCGGATGCTAGGGAATTCCGCCAAAAGAGTATTGGTGGACCTAGTGTCGCCAAAGAAAGTGAGCGAGTTGATGGCCAAACAGCTACTCAAAGTGATGCGCGACCATTTCCAGCCCTCGGTTTCGATGTTTTCGAGACACGTTCTGGAAGAGAGTTCAGGCGCCTGGTGAGTCCATCGCCGCCTTTGCAGCGGCCCTGCGGTTGGCCGCCGGCCCATGTAAGTGGGAAAATCTGGAGATCGCCCTCAGGGACCGCATGCTGTGCGGCCTGTGGGACGAGGAGGTTCAGCGGAAGTTGATGAACCAGGAGCCTCCCCCGACGCTGCGAGAAGTCATGAAGGCGGCGCAGGCCGCAGAAGCCACGAGGGCCGGAGTCAAGGGATTCCGGGAAAGGCCTCCACAGCCCGACAAGGCAACGGGCTCGGTGCAGGCGGCCAGGCGCACGCCGAAATCTTCCACCAAGAGCAGCGACGACGAGGACGTCCGGAGGGTTCGGAAGGAAGGCCAACGCTGCGACGGATGTGGAGTGGCCCACGACCGCATCAAATGCCCGTTCCGGAAGGCCGAGTGCCACAACTGCGGACGCCGGGGGCACATCGCCAAGGTCTGCAGACGGTGGCGCAAGGACCGGCAAAGCTCGTCAGACCGCTCGCCGAGGGCTAAGGAGGGCGCCCGACACGCGGGGAAGCAGGACGGCGTAGGCCGCATCTCCGACGACAGCAGCGACGACGCTCCGGTTTACAGCGTGTCCTTGGGACACCCCCGTTACTTTGTTGAGGTACTGGTGCAAGGGGCCCCTGTTAGAATGGAGATAGACTCGGGTTCCTCCTATTCAATCATGTCCCAGCGGGAGTTCTTGGGAATTTCCCCCCACGTGCACCCTAAGCTCAAAGCGTTGAGGTCCATGCTGCGGGACGTACAGGGAAATAGCATTCCGGTGTTGGGGGTTGGGAAATTCAAGGTCCAATACAAGCGACATGCCGCGGAACTTCCCCTGGTTGTTCTCAAGGGGGGAAGTTGCAGCCTCCTCGGGACACAATGGTTTAAGCCCCTGGGTTTGTTCATTGGGGGGGTGCATGCCGTCGGGACTGACCCAATACAGGAGGTGTGTGACGCGCACCCCAAAGTTTTCAAGAAAGGACTCGGAAAATTCAAGGGACCCCCAGTAGCGTTCGACCTGGACCCGGAGGTCCGCCCAACAAGACTCAAGCCGCGCAGAGTGCCTTTCGTACTAAAGGACAAGATAGAGGCGGAACTGGACAAATTGGTGGGCCAGGGGATTCTTGTTCCTGTTGATTCCGCGGAGTGGGAAACTCCGATTGTAACTGCGCTTAAGGCCAACGGGGAGGTTCGCATATGCGCTGATTATAAGTGCACCATTAACAAGGCGATCCGCCCAAATGCGTATCCGGTGCCGGTAGTCAGCCACCTGTTGGCCAGGTTACATGGGGGAAAATGTTTCACAAAACTTGACCTGGCGCAAGCCTACCAGCAACTCTCAGTAACCCCAGCTGCGGCTGCTGCGCAAACAATAGTCACTCATAAGGGGGCGTTCCAGGTGACGCGCCTACAGTTTGGCATGAACTCGGCGCCGGGCATTTTCCAGTCGCTCGTGGAACGCCTCTTAAAGGGGCTAGATGGGGTCTTGCCATACTTTGATGACGTATTGATAACTGGGGGGAGCGAGGAGGAGTTGGCTGAAAGGCTAGACAAAGTACTGGCAGTGTTTGAAAAGGCGGGGTTGAGGTTGCGAAAAGACAAATGCATCTTCTTCGCAAAAGAGGTTGAATTCTTGGGTTTCCGGGTAACCCCTGCGGGAATCAAACCCTCCAAATCAAAGGTAGCCGCAATTCAAAATGCCCCTCGCGCCACCTCCAAGCCCGAATTGCAGTCGTTCCTGGGGCTCGTAAACTTCTACCACTCCTTCCTGCCTCGGAAGGCATCGGTAGCAGAGCCGCTTCATAAGCTGCTAAAGAAGGACGAGGCGTGGAAGTGGGGCGAGAGCCAGGAGAGGGCATTCATTGAACTGAAACAGCTCCTAGCGTCTGATGCCATTCTCACCCACTTTGACCCCAAGAGACCGGTGGTTCTCATATGTGATGCATCCCCAGTGGGGGTGGGGGCGGTGCTGTGCCACGTGCTGGAAAATGGGAGAGAGGCCCCGGTAGCATTCTACTCCAGATCCCTGTCCCAGGCAGAGCGAAACTACGCCCAGACAGACAGGGAGGCGCTAGCAATAATTGCGGGGACTAAGAAGTTCCACGATTTCCTCTACGGCCGCCCCTTCACCATAGTGACCGACCACAAGCCCCTGCTAGGCATTTTCACCACGGACAAGCCCACTCCGCAGATCCTGTCCCCTAGGATGTTAAGGTGGGCCATTTTTTTAAACGCGTATCAGCACATGTTGGTGTACCGCCCAGGGAAGGAAATAAGCCACGCGGATGCCCTGTCGAGGTCTCCCCTGCCCCACGTTAGCGGCCTCATGGGCGAAGAGGAACAGGACCGCCAAGTGCTCCTGATAGAGGTCTTAGATTCGCCCCCCATTGTACCCGCAGACATCGCCAAGGCGACCGGCAAGGACAAAATGCTAGCTCTAGTCAGCTCCTGGGTGCAGAAAGGGTGGCCGGCCTCCTCCCCGGCAGCAGAGTTCGCCCCGTTTTTCAGGAAGAGGCTAGAGTTGTCCATAGAGAGGGGGTGCCTTCTGTGGGGCCAGCAGGTGGTAGTCCCCGAGTCCCTGAGTTCTAGGGTGCTCAAACTGCTGCACGTCAGCCACCCTGGTATTGTGCGCTCCAAGGCCTTGGCCAGGAGCTATTTCTGGTGGCCCCAACTAGCCGCCGATATCGAGCACATGGTGGGCACTTGCGAGAATTGCCAATGCTCTCGACCCGAGGAAGCGCGTCTGCCGCACAGGGAATGGGATGCAGCAAAGGGGCCGTGGTCCCGTGTGCACATTGATTTTGCGGGCCCGTTTAGAGGGACACTCTTTCTCCTCGTGGTGGATGATTACTCCAAGTGGTTGGAGGTCATCCCAGTTACGAGCACCTCCTCGGCAACGACAGTGAAGCATTTGCGTAGGGTTTTTAGCACGTCCGGTATACCCGACACCCTAATTAGCGATAACGCTAGTTGTTTCACGTCCGCATAGTTCAGGGCATTCACTGAGATCAACGCCATTCGGAACATCACCTCCGCCCCTTCCACCCGGCGACGAACGGCCAGGTCGAGCGCCTCGTGCCCACCACCAAAGATGCACTGAGGCGCATGGGTCCCAGGGATCTCAACCTACAAGTGTGCCAGTTCCTGCTGGGCTACAGGGTGACCCCCCTAGCTTCTGGGTATTCGCCCGCAGAGCTCTTAATGCGTAGGAAGCTGACCACGATTCTGACCAGGCTAGACCCCACAAGGGTGGAGGACACAGGGAGGAATGTCAGGTTGGCGGACACGAAGAGTTTCGAAGTCGGTGCCCAGGTGCACTGCAGGAATTACGCCAGCGCGGGGCCAGCCTGGGTCCCAGGCGTCATCATTGAACGGACGGGTCCCGTGTCGTACTGCGTAGAGACTGGCACGGGTCTACTCTGGAGACGACATGCAGACCAACTCCGTAGCAGGGTTCCGGGACACCAGAGCGCGGACGGCGCGGAAAAGGATTCAGCGTTAGGGTTCTCCCCCACCCGTTCAGCCCAAGGGGGAGGAGAGCGCTGACAATTCTGATTTTCATTTACAAAACCGGGGGTGGGTTTCCGGAGTGGTCCCCCACCCATCCAAGCGAGAAGCGGGGTTTTTCGTTAGTCCCTAGTGCCCCCAGTTTTTCCGTCCCTTCCCAAAAAGCCGCAGAGCCGCGGCAAATCACTAACGAGTCTCCCTCTCCCGTTGCAGGACAAGGAACCAGGGGACAGAGAAGCAGTAGCACTCCCGGGACTAGCCAGCCAGCATCACGCCCAAAGCGCGTTTGCAATAAGCCATCTTGGATGAGAGACTTCGTCTCATCCTAGGGGGGAGGGATGTTGTGTTCTCAATTCTATGCCTTTAAACAACCACCAACTGTATCAATGTAATCCGTTGTAATTAGGACGCGAGCTAATGACCACCTGGTGGCAATAGCGAGCGCCCAGCTCACAAGGTTCCAATCCCCAAAGAACTGCAGCGCGGGAAGATTCCCGCCACTACCTCACCTGGACAAGAAGGGCGTGACCTGAAGTGACGTCACGCCGGCAGTAGCCAATGGGCTATCGTGGAGCCACATTCAAATGTATAGTCACCGTATATATTGAGCTGTTCGTCCGCCATTACCACATGTTCCCCCGGACCACCATGCAATAAAGATGTGTTAAGCCAATCCTTCGGCTGTTCCTGTGTCTTGGTTCTCATACACTAAATTAGCACAGGCAGGAAAGGCATACAGTCTCACCCCCTTATAACCACCAGTTTTCAACTGGAGCCCCTACATACAGGAATGTATGAAAGGCTTCAGTAACGTTGGAATAGCCATTTGGTTTTCTGCTGTTTAATCATTGGAGCCATTGCCAATGGCAGCACCAGTCACAACATGCCCTCTAACAGCTCTTACATTATTCTGTGAGATCTGAGTGTCGGGCATCAAAGCATTCAACCAAGCCTGACTTTCCTCAGAAAGGCCTCATCCTTGAGCTAACAGCCAAAAATGCTCCTTAACTTTCTTCTCAATGCTGAGCAACAGCCATCTGGTCTTTGAAAACTGCATCTGTTGATTTCTCACAGGAATAGCAGAGGGTAAGATAGTGGAGCTTTTACATGTTTTTTGTGGTGGTATAACATCGCAGGGGGGGGGGATTTCTCCCGCCCCATTCCTTCGGCTCCTGCTTCGCCCGGGGAGGGATAAAAGACTGGCCATGGCCCCGAAGATGCCGGGACACTTTGACTCCATCCTCTGGCCCCGACATTGCCAGAGGATGTATTTTGAGTATTGTTCCATTTGACTATGTCGGTTTATTGTGTTGAGTGTTATGTATCTAATTTTTTATTGTATCTTTCACTTTCCTGCTGCTGGCTGTGCTGCAGTCAGCATGCACCAATGTTAACCGCTTAGAGTCTCCTTTGGCAGAATAAAGCGGTATACAAGAATAAAGTAAAATGAAAAAATGAAATGAAATTCTGTATGTGAATCATTTTGACCAAATGACTCCCTTCCCACATTTCAGAAGTCTTTGTCCATACATTTTTGCCACTTATTTCCCCTCTATGGCTACTCCTGGACACAACAAGCAATGAACCATCTACTAGCAATGAAAGTTGTAGAACTGAGGTCCTCTTTCTCTCTCTTCCACTCTGTTCTGTTCCACGTGTACTTGTGCAGGCATACATTTTCTTGGTAGATGGCAACAGCTGTAGTCCAATTCTATGAGTACAAATAATGTACATTTTGCAACAGGGCAAAGGAATCAAGTAATCTTTATCGAATATCTACAAAGGCAGAAACATAAAACAAATTAAGCAGAGAAAATCAACAATAGCCCAGAAAGCATGATCTAAATCATATACAAGTGACCAAATTGTGCAAAATTAGCAGGGCTTCTATCTCAAACAATGCAGCTTAATGACCTATCATTATATGCAGCATTATGTAAATTAAGAGGGAATCACAGCTGTTCTACTGCTTTTCATTTCATATCTGGAAGAAATCCTCTTTTTATTTCTGTCTCCTACCACCCACCCCCAACTTCTCATTAATGCAATCATGAGAAAAACAGAAGCATATTTTTTGCATTTGAAAGGTGGGATTGCTAAAGTAAAGGGGAGAAGAAAATATAATATTCCACAGCTAGCATACAGGAAAATCACTCCTGCAAAACCTTCAGTCAAACTGAGAGTTGTGATTTCTGCTCTCACTCTGATTTGGCTCTATGAAAAAGACACATCACCAGCGAGATTTGACTTTAGTTTTGGTTGCCGCTATTTGGCAAAGATTCTTCCATTCATTTAGGGATGTGCAAGTAAAAACTGTAATAAGCTTTGGGGCCTTGTCAAAATCCAATTATTTTGGTAGGGTTACCTTAGCTATGATGGTGGGGCCACAAAAGGTCTCTCCACACAAACACATAAAATAAAATCCCTTTCCTATAAACTGAAACAGCAGTGAGACAATTTGATGTTTGCAGATTGATACGCAGTAGGCAGCAGTTATGGGGCCAAACACATCTTTATTGCAAGGTATGCAATCTGAACATGAGGTAATGGCAGAGGCGCAGCTCCTTTTATACAGAGTTGTACATTTGAATCTAGCCACATGGTTCCCACATGGTTGCTGTATGAGTGACGTCATGGTGACGCCCCTCCTTCTTTACCTGGTTTACCTGTGGCGGAAATGTTTCCAACGGTAGGCTGTGATTGGATGATTAACACCATGTGGTCACGAGTCACTGCCATCTAGTGGCAGGTGAATCGCATTCCATCCGCTGATTTACATTGAGTTACATTGTATTCAATTGTGGTTACATTCTTTCATTCTTCCTGTTACAGTTTCTCTTAAAGGCATATACTTCCATACACAACATTCCTTCCCCCTAGGATGGGATGAAGTTCCTCAGCCAATGTGGCTTTCCGCAGTTACGCTTGCATCGGATGGCTGCCTGGCCGGGGTCAGGGGTACTTGTGGTCCTGTGCTCCGTGGTTCCTCATCCTGCATTGTGAAGATGAGGAAACTCATTAGCGGAATTTCTCAACTCAAGATTCTGCTCATTTCTGGGGGGGGGGGGTTGACTCAAGGGAAGGACGCCTCTCCGGGGGCTGGGGATAAACTCCAAATTAATGGGACCAGGGGTACCTGGGGCTAAATCAAAACCCTGCTTCTTGCTCGGATGGGTGGGGGAACACTCCGCAAAACCCCCCTGGTCCGTTAAATCAAAATCAAAGATGTCAGGCACCTCGTCGTCAGGCACCTCCGGCTCTTCCCCTCTTGGAAAACACTCATTCTTGTGGGAGGAATTGATACTGCCCCCCTTTGGGAAAAGGTTCCCTGTGTCTCCTTGGAGATTTCCTGATGGAGGCTGCCCTGTCTCTCCCCCTTGGAATGAGTGGGTGGGGAATGACCCTAACATTGATTCATTGTCTTCCTGGGTATCCGTGACCCTGGGCCTGAGTTGGTCGGCGTGACGCCACCATACTAACCCCGTATTTTTTTCCACCTTATATGATACTGGACCCATCTGCTCATTTACAATCCCTGGCACCCAGTTTGGTCCGGTCGCATAATTTCTACAGTACACCGTATCTCCTTCTGAAAAAACCTTTGAGTGCTCAATTCCTATATTTCTCCTCCTATCCTCCACCCTGGCTGGGTCCAGGCGGTCGAGGAGTGTGACTGGTCTCCGTTGCATCAGGAGCTCCGCCGGTGAGCGTCCGGATGCAAGGGGGGTTACCCTATAGCAGAGTAGGAACTGGCACAATTGTAAGTTGAGATCCCCTGAGCCCATTCACCGAAGTGCCTCTTTAGTCATCCGCACTTGGCGCTCGACTTGCCCATTTTTTGCAGGGCGGAACGGGGCTGAGGTAATGTGCCGAATCGTGTTCCTCTCTAGGAATGCCTGGAATTCGACAGAGGTGAAAGAACTGGCATTGTCAGTGACCAGTATGTCGGACAACCCGAAACAACTAAATAGGTTCCGCAACCGCTTGATGGTTGCACCCGAGGAGGTGTTGGTCATTGGGAAAACCTCCAACCATTTTGAAAATGAGTCAACCACCAGGAGGAAGTACGATCCCCTGAACGGCCCCGCAAAATCGATGTGCAACCTGGACCAAGGTCCGCGGGCCATGTCCCATTCTCTGTGAGGAAGTCGGGATTCTTTGGGTCGGGAGCTCTGGCAACTTTTGCAAGTGCCTACCATGTGCTCAATATCCACGTCTATTTGGGGCCACCAGAAATAGCTTCTGGCCAGCGCTTTTGAGCGCACAATCCCTGGGTGGCTTACATGGAGTAACTTAAGTATTTTTGAGTGCATTGCTTCTGGGATAACTACCCTCTCCCCCCAGAGGAGACAACCCTTTTCAATGGACAATTTTACCCACAACACCTGGTGGTCCCGTTCTACCTCACATTCAGGCTCCCCTAGTGCTGGCAGGGGTGAACGTGAAAGTGCATCTGTGTGGCTGATTTCTTTCCCTGGGCGGTGTGCCGGTGTGAACTGGTACGCGTTGAGGAGAATCGCCCATGAGCATCCTGGGGGACAAGATTTGGGGTGTGGGTTTGCCTGTGGTGAATATACCCAATAATGGCTTGTGATTTCTTATGATCATGAATGGCCGGCCATATAGGAAATCATGGAACTTCTTTGTCCCAGCGATGATGGCCAGGGCCTCCCTGTCTGTTTGTGCGTAATTGCGCTCTGCCTTGGAGAGGGACCTAGAGTAGAAAGCTACTGGGGCTTCCCATCCGTTCCCGAGCACGTGGCACAGTACGCCACCCACCCCCACTGGTGAAGCATCGCACACTAACACTATGGTTTTTTTGGGTCAAAGTGCGTGAGGATTGCCTCTGAGGAGAGGAGCTGTTTGAGTTCCTTGAACACCTTCTCCTGGCTGTCGCCCCACCGCCAAACTGCGTCTTTTTTTAATAGCCTGTGTAATGGCTCTGCTACGGATGCTTTCCCAGGCAGGAATGGATGGTAGAAGTTTAGAAGTCCTAGGAAGGTACTCAGCGAGGCTTGAGCCGGATGGGTCGAACCTCGGGGTCCAGGTCGAACGAGACTGGGGGCCCCTTATACCTCCCGAGCCCCTTCTCAATAACTGCTGGATGTGCATTGCACACATCTCGCACTGGGTCAGAGTCTATGGCGTGAATACTGGACAGTCCGATGCCTAAAGGAGCAAGCCACTGTCTCCCCAGGAGGCAACTTGTCCCTCTTTTAAGGACCACGAGGGGCAGCTTCTCCCTGAACCCCTTGAACCTCACCTGGAAATCCCCCACCCCCAAAACCGGAATTTGGTTCCTCTGTACGTCCCGTAAGGTGGTTTTTAAAGTCTTAAGTTTCGGACGCTCATTTGGGGGAATGCGCAAAAATTCTTTATGGGAAATGATGGAGGATGATGACCCTGAGTCAACCTCCATCCGAACAGGGACCCCCTGTAACAGTACCTCCACAAAGAAACGTTGGTGAGTTGACATGCGGCCCACAATAGCCTCGTCATCGCTGATCTGTCCAATGTCTCTGCTCCAACTCGGCCTCTCAGTTGGCTCCTGGTCTCCTCCTTTCCATCACCTGCAGACCTTGGCGATGTGACCCCGCCATCCGCAGTGGTAACACTCGGCCTTCCGGAACGGGCATTTCCTTCAGTCATGAGTGCCCCCGCACCCGTCGCAGCATTAGTTTCCTTCGGCGGTGTCTCCCTTGCTGACCTGCCATCTCTGGACCTTTTGGATATCCGGTTCCCCATCACTTTCGCTGCAGTCTGATGAGGATGAATTGCGTTCCATCCAGCTGACTTACATTGAGTTACATTGTATTCAATTGAGGTTACATTGTTTCATTCTTCCTGTTACAGTTTCTCTTAAAGGCATATACTTCTATACACAACAGACAACCAAGCAGTGTGCCTCCTTAACGCTGAAAAAAATATTCCCTCTTGAAATCATGCTAAGTCACAACTGTGTTTATCCCCTTTGGCTGTACTCTGATTAGGTAAAGGTTATCCTTGCTCAAAAGCCAGTCGTATCCAACCACAGTAAAACCTCACATGAAGAATACCTCGCTTAGAGACTAACTCAAAGAGAAGAATTTTATCTGAATGGTCGCCTCGCTTAACAGGTAAAACCAATCAAAAACTCGCTTAACAACTCAATCGGGGTTCGTAATCCCCCCAAAAAAAGTTGCAACTCATCACTTACAATGGTGTTTCACTTAAAGAGCAAACTCACTTAAAGAGCAATCCCATGGAATGCATTATGCTCTTTAAGCGAGATACCAGGGTTCGATACTCATCTCTGTTTATAGCCAAAGAGCCAGCACTGTGTGTCTGCAGATATTTCCGTGGTAATGTGGGAGGCATGACTAAACACCGGAGTACATGTAATGCTGTTTACTTTCCCCCTGAAGTGGTACCTATTTATCTACTTGCAATTTCTTGCTTTCAAACTACTAGGTTGTCAGGAGCTGGGTCAGAGATGGGAGCTCACTTTGCCATGCAGCACTCGGGTCTCAAACTGCTGACCTGCTGACCTTCCAGTCATCAAGTTCAGCATCTTAACCACTAAGCCACCATGATTACCTGATTATCTGATGACTAAAGCAAACCCCAAGTGAGAGCAATAGAAAAATAAAAGAAAATTGTACTTTCTCTGGCATAGTTTGAAGGAAATTAAAGGTGAAATGGCAATAAGTAAGGATGGAGAATGCCAAACGGTCTCCTGCCCCACAAAAGACTTGCTAAAAGAGCAGGCAGTCCTTTTTGGATTATGTGAGCAAGGCAGAACTGTCAGGGAAACTGCCTCCTCTCAGACCTAATTTCATTCCACACAAATCCATAGATTGGTAATACAGGAATGTTTTGAATGCAGAAGTCAAACTCCAGCAGTAAATTGCAACTCTATGAAATCAATGAAATTTGCATAGCTGTTGACTCATGAAGTCCCCACTGATTCAGTGGAACAAAAGTCCGCATAGTGAAAGCAATGGTATTCCCACTAGTAATGTATGGTTGTGAGAGCTGGACCATAAGGAAAGCTGAGCGCAGAATAATAGACGCCTTTGAAATGTGGTACTGGAGGAGAATTTTGAGAGTACCCTGGACAGTGAGGAGAACAAATAGGTTGGTTTTAGAAGAAATCAACCCTGACTGCTCCTTAGAAGGTCAAATAGTAAAGATGAAGATAAAGTACTTTGGACACCAAATGAGAAGAAAGGACTCACTTGAGAAGGCCCTGATGCTGGGAGATCGAATGCAAAAGGAGAAGGGGGAGGCAGAGAAATGAGATGGTTATGATGGCATTGTTGATGCAATGGACGTGGAGCTGAGTGGGCTGTGGAGGATGGTGGAAGATAGGAGTGCCTGGTGTGCAATGGTCCATGGGGTTGAAAAGGGTCAGACTCGACTGTGCAACTGAACAACAACAACAGTAACAGCAATAGCAGCAGCAGCAACAACAACAACAACAACAACTCTAGTTGCAACTTAGTACAGCATTAAAGCCAGACTCATGATTTCAACACAGGTAACCCTCATAGTCTTATTCTTCAATATCACCTAAATATGTAATAAGGCACTTTAAAAAGTATAATCTGAAGGAATGTGGTTATTCATACAAGTCTGCTCAGAGTTTGAGATCTTTAAGTATTGTCTTTCTCGTAGTCCAATCAGAGGAAGGAGGTGGAACTTTTTCAGTGTCTGTTTCCAAGGTTGGGATCTTCCTGCTAAGAAAGTCTAGGCCAATGATGGTGAACCTTTTAGAGACCGAGTGCCCAAGGAGAGGGAGAGAGATGAGTGGCAGGCAGCATGTGTGCCAGTGATGTCATGTGGGTGCATGCGCTTCAAGCTGTGCACATATGTGCGCATGCGCATAACCCCTGCACCACCAAGCTTCATATCTCCCACCCTGACAAGCTATCCCCGGACACACACACCCCGACAAGCCCCAGCCACTGCCATCCCCCCTGGATAAGCCCCAGGTGGCCACTGGAAAAGCCACGTCAGCCGCCAGAAATGCCATGCCAGGCTCTAGACAAGCCCTGCATTGCTGCGCCAGGCCATGCATCACCACCCCGGACAAGGCCCCACACAGCCGTGCCATACCTCAGCAAGACTAACACCGCTATGCCAAGCCCTGGACAAACTTTGGCCCACCCCTAACTGAGTGAGGATGAAATCTCACCCTTGGGGCAGGGACATGCACACACACCCACTGGCACCAGAGGGGTGGGGTGGGGCTTGCCCATGATGGTGTGCATGTCCGTAGAGAGGCCTTTATGTGCCGCCTCTGGCAAGCATGCCATAGGTTCGCCACCACTAGACTAGGCTTTCATTCCCTGTAGTATTTTGACAGCAGGCAAAGTGTTGATAGCTGCAGGAGGGACTCTTCGTTGAGTAAGTTCTATGGCTGTGTTGATATCTTAATTAAACTGTATAATAATTTCATTTGTTCTTGTATAGCTGCCTTGAGTGCCTTTTTTTGGCAGGGGGGGGGAGGTGGAATATTGTTGTGTTCTGATGGTTTTATCTTACTCATGGATTACAATGTATCATAGCAACAATGTAACCTTCAGCTGTATCATATAAACCCTGTAATAGGACGCGAGCTAATGACCACCAGCTGGCAGCAGCGAGCGTCCAAGCTCTCTTGGTCCGAACTCATCAAAGGCAACAGCGCGGGAAGTTTTCCCGCCACCATCTACACCTGGACAAGAAGGGCGTGACCCGCAATGACGTCACGCAGACAGTAGCCAATGGGCTACCATGGCACCACGTTCGAATGTATTACCACTGTATATAAAGAGCTATCGATCCGCCATTACCTCATGTTCCCTCTGTCCACGATGCAATAAACCTGAGTTAACCCAGTCCGAGGCTGTGTCCTGTGTCTTGGTTTGCATACACCAAATTGGCGACGAAGGTGGGATAATGGATCCCCACGGAACAGCCAGGGCACAGAGCGGGTTCAACATCACCAAACCGCAAGACTGGGAGCTGCTAGAGATGGACTTCCAGGCGGCACTGGTGGAACTCAGAGTCAAAGAAGACGACGAGGAGAGGAAGAGGGCCATCCTCACCAGAATGCTCGGGATGGAAACCAAGCGGACGCTGGTGGGCATAATCGCTCCGAAGAAGGTGAGCGAATTTAAGGCGGGCGACATCATGAAGCTGCTGCGAGAACGGTTCTGTCCCTCGAGGGCAATGTTTCCCGCTCGGAGCGCGTTTTGGAGGCGAGTCCAAGCGCCGGATGAGTCGGTTGAGGCATTCGTGGCCGCCATGAGGATAGCCGCCGCCCCCTGTAAATGGGGCGACATCCTGGAGATGGCCCTCAGGGACGGCGTGTTGTGTGGCCTGAAAGACAAGGAGGTACAGCGCAGCTTGATGAATAAGGAACCGCCACCCACGCTGGCAGAGGTCGTAGAGGCCGCGGAAGCCGCAGAGTCCACGAATGCTGGAGTGGACGAGATGCACCAGTGGCGTGAGTGGCGTCCTAGAGCCGGCAAGGCGGAAAATTCGGTGCACGGGAAGTCCGGACAGTCGGTGCACGCAACTCGACGGGCCTCAAAGTCGTCTACGGAAGGCAGCGACGGCGAGGAGGTCCAGAAGGTCCAAAAGGGTGGTCGACGCTGCGAGGGTTGCGGAGCGGCCCATGAGCGCGCGAGATGCCCGTTCAGGAAGGCCGAGTGTTACACCTGCGGCCGTCGGGGGCACATCGCCAAGGCATGCAGAAAACGGAAGGAGGGCCGGAGGCAGTCACAAGACCGTGCGGCCAGACCGGACCGTCCAGCGAGGCCCAAAGATGGCGCCCAGACCACGAGGAAGCAGGATGGCGTGGGCCGCGTCTCGGACGACAGCGAGGACGACGCCCCAGTGTTCAGCGTGTCCGCGGGACAGTCCCATTACTTCGTTGAGGTATTAGTACAAGGGGCCCCTATTAAGATGGAAATTGACTCGGGGTCCTCCTATTCTATAATTCCCCAGAAAGAGTTTTTGAAAATCGACCCCCACGTGCGGCCCAAACTTAAAGCGTTGAGGTCCACGCTACGAGACGTGCAGGGGAACAGCATTCCGGTGTTGGGGGTCGGGAAATTTCGGGTCAATTTTAAGAGACATTCTGCAGAACTGCCCCTAGTTGTCCTCAAGGGGGGAAGCTGTAGCCTCCTAGGGACACAGTGGTTTCAGCCCTTAGGTTTGTTCATAGGGGGAGTGCATACCGTGGGGGGGACCCAATACAAGCGGTTTGCGATGCGCATCCCGCCGTTTTTAAGAAAGGACTCGGAAAGTTCAAGGGACCCCCTGTAGCTTTCGACATAGACCCGGAGGTCCGCCCGATAAGACTCAAACCGCGCAGGGTGCCGTTCGCACTCAAGGACAAGATAGAGGCGGAACTGGACAAACTGGTGGGCCAGGGGATTCTTATTCCTGTTGATTCCGCGGAGTGGGAAACTCCAATTGTAACGGCTCTAAAGGCTAACGGGGAGGTGCGCATTTGCGCTGATTATAAGTGTACAATTAACAAGGCGATCCGCCCTAATGCATACCCGGTGCCAGTGATCAGCCACCTTTTGGCCAGGCTGAATGGGGGAAAGTGTTTCGCCAAACTCGATTTGGCACAAGCCTATCAGCAACTTCCTGTGACCCCCGCCACGGCCGCGGCACAAACGATAGTTACACATAAAGGAGCGTTCCAGGTGTCGCGGTTACAGTTTGGCGTGAACTCGGCACCCGGCCTTTTTCAGTCGCTTGTGGAACGCCTCCTAAAGGGACTGGAGGGGGTGTTGCCTTATTTTGATGACGTGTTGATAACAGGGGGGAGTGAGGCTGAACTGGCAAAGAGGTTGGACAAAGTATTGACCGTGTTCGAGAAAGCGGGGCTGAGATTGAGGAAGGACAAATGTGTCTTTTTCGAAACCGAGGTCGAGTTTTTAGGGTTCCGGATCACACCCGAGGGGATTAAACCGTCTAAATCCAAAGTAGCAGCCATTAAAAAGGCCCCTCGCCCCACATCCAAAACCGAGCTACAGTCCTTCCTGGGGCTCCTCAATTTTTACCATACATTCCTCCCGCGGAAGGCGTCCGTGGCCGAACCGCTCCATCGGTTACTTAAAAAGGAGGAGACATGGATGTGGGGTGACGAGCACGAGAGGGCGTTCAAAGAGCTAAAGCAACTCCTAACATCTGAGGCAATCCTGACGCACTTCGACCCCAAACGGCCAGTGGTCCTAGTTTGTGATGCATCCCCGGTGGGGGTGGGGGCGGTGCTTTGCCACGTGTTGGAGGACGGAAGGGAGGCCCCGGTAGCGTTTTACTCAAGGTCCCTGTCCCAAGCAGAGCGAAATTACGCACAAACCGACAGGGAGGCGTTAGCAATAGTAGCGGGGACCAAAAAATTTCACGATTTTTTGTATGGCCGCCCGTTCAAAATCGTGACCGATCACAAGCCACTGTTAGGGATTTTCACGGCAAGCAAGCCCACGCCGCAGATCCTGTCCCCGAGAATGCTGCGATGGGCTATTTTCCTCAACGCGTACCAACATGAGTTGGAGTACCGGCCCGGAAAGGAGATCAGCCATGCTGATGCGCTTTCGAGATCCCCTTTGCCCTTGTCGGACGACCAAAAGGCGAGAGCAGAAAGAGACCGCCAGGTGTTGCTAATTGAGGTTTTAGACGCACCCCCAATAGTACCAGCCGACATTGCTAGGGCGACAGGCAAGGACAGGACGCTGGAGAAAGTTAGTTCATGGGTGCAGAAGGGGTGGCCGGCTTCGTCCCCGAGTACAGAGTTCGACCCATTCTTTAGGAAAAAGCTAGAGTTGTCCCTAGAGAGGGGGTGCCTTCTGTGGGGCCAACGGGTGGTGGTCCCTACGCCCCTGCGGACGAGGGTGCTCGAACTGCTGCACGTCAGCCACCCGGGCATAGTTCGTTCAAAGGCGCTGGCCCGGAGTTACTTCTGGTGGCCACAGCTGGACGCGGACATTGAGCACATGGTCGGCACTTGCGAGGCTTGCCAGGGATCCCGACCTGAGGCGGCCCGTCTCCCGCATAGGGAGTGGGACACAGCAAGGGGGCCATGGTCCAGAGTGCACGTGGATTTCGCTGGCCCATTCCGAGGAACCATGTTTCTCCTGGTGGTAGATGCGTTCTCCAAGTGGCTGGAGGTTATCCCAGTAAAGAGCACGTCCTCCGCCACGACAATTAGCCAGCTAAGGAGAGTCTTTTCCACGTTCGGTTTACCCGACACTTTAGTCAGCGATAACGCTAGTTGTTTCACCTCCGCTGAGTTCGGAGCATTCATGGAGGCAAACGCCATTCGGCATGTCACATCCGCACCGTTTCACCCGGCCACGAATGGCCAAGTGGAACGGCTGGTGCGTACAACAAAGGAGGCGCTGCGGCGCATGGGCCCGGGGGACCTGAATCACCAAGTTTGCCAGTTCCTCTTAGCGTATAGGGTAACCCCCTTGGCGTCTGGCTACTCGCCGGCAGAGCTCTTGATGCGGCGAAAACTGACCACGATCCTGTCCAGGCTAGACCCGACGAGGGTCGAGGATAAAGGGAAAAACATAGGGTTGGCAGTCTCGAAAGGTTTCGCCGCCGGTGACCCTGTTCACTGCAGGAACTATTCCAGCGCAGGGCCAGCCTGGGTACCAGGGACGGTTGTAGAACAGACGGGGCCAGTGTCGTACCGGGTCGAGACTAGCACCGGCCTCCTCTGGAGGAGGCACGCAGACCAACTGAGGCACCGAGTGAGTGGGCCAGTCAGTGGAGCTCAGCAACAGGATTCAGCGTTAGGGTTCTCCCCCACCCGCTTGACCCAAGGGGGAGACAGCAGTGGACAACAGTCCCAAGCAAGGGGGGAAGGCAGAAGCAGCGGCCCCGACTCATATCCTTTTGATACGCCAGTCCTATCGGGGGCCGGGGAAGGGGGAGAGGAGTTCGCGACCGCTGCCCCCGACTGTAATTTTGATTTTGATTTTGCGAACCGGGGGGGTTTTCAGGAGTGTTCCCCCACCCATCCAAGCGAGAAGAGGGGTTTTTCGTTAGCCCCCAGTGCCCCCGGTTCCTCCCTAAGAAAGAGCACACCTCCCAACAACGCCGCGGAGCCGCGGCAAGTCACTAACGAGTCTCCCTCTCCAATTACAGGACAGGAAACCAGGGGACAAAGAGAAGGTAGCAAACCCGGGGAGAGGCAGCCCGCATCGAGACCCCAGCGTGTTCGAAATAAGCCATCTTGGCTGAGAGACTTTGTCTCCTAAGGGGGGGGGAGTGTGTCAAGTGTGGGCTCGAGACTTTGTCTCGTCCTAGGGGGGAGGGGTGTTGTGTTCTGATGGTTT
Organism: Bradypodion pumilum; assembly: GCA_035047305.1. Lineage (NCBI taxonomy): Eukaryota > Metazoa > Chordata > Lepidosauria > Squamata > Chamaeleonidae > Bradypodion > Bradypodion pumilum. The sequence goes on from JAWDJD010000001.1 coordinate 200,732,237, forward strand.
TATCTTACTCATGGATTACAATGTATCATAGCAACAATGTAACCTTCAGCTGTATCATATAAACCCTGTAATAGGACGCGAGCTAATGACCACCAGCTGGCAGCAGCGAGCGTCCAAGCTCTCTTGGTCCGAACTCATCAAAGGCAACAGCGCGGGAAGTTTTCCCGCCACCATCTACACCTGGACAAGAAGGGCGTGACCCGCAATGACGTCACGCAGACAGTAGCCAATGGGCTACCATGGCACCACGTTCGAATGTATTACCACTGTATATAAAGAGCTATCGATCCGCCATTACCTCATGTTCCCTCTGTCCACGATGCAATAAACCTGAGTTAACCCAGTCCGAGGCTGTGTCCTGTGTCTTGGTTTGCATACACCAAAAATATATTTATATCAAATGAATGGATGGATGGCAGAGGCTGCCAAAATGTGTAAATAATTTTAACCACAGAAGTTATTCCTCAGTGAAACTAAACCTTTAACATTTAACGCAGTTCGTGGCTTCTCAGGACCATTTTCATGCAACATTTCTCACGTTTGCCACTAGTAGAAATGTCAGACTGGCACATGAGTAAAAAAGCATTGCCTTCTTCATAAATACAGAGTTCATTTTATTTTAATAGTTCAGCCGTCTGATTTAAAACTATTAGTTGAATTAGGCAACCAACAGCTCAATAGCGTATGCCTCCCTTTTCTTTTTAAGGAAGACTGTAAGGAGACATTCCAATAAAGCCCTTTAAAGGCATTTGTTAACTGCATTCAAACCTCATTAGGTCAGTTTTGTCATTTGTTGATTGATACAGAAAGGAGGTAGAAGTCTAATTTGGATAATACCACATTCATCTGGCAGGAATCCCAGGTTTGCAGGTGCACAGCTTTAAGCATATTTCTTTCCTTCTTTTTAAAAATGTTTTATTTAGCTGAATATATAGCAAAGTTGCGAAACTGCAAGGCTGATTAAAATGCTGAATTATCCATTATCAGGATTTTTAAAGACACTGGACAAGACATTCCAATCCATGTTAAGTATGTTTAAAACTCATATATTTGATACAAGAGTAATCTTTTCTCAGTGAAATTGATTGAATATATACGTTCCCCCCTCAAGTCAGTCATGCTCAAATAAGAGCACTCAAAACAGTCTCCGATTTGGTCTATATCCTTTTTGGGACAATTGCATTGGGCTATTTCTTTTTATTTTGAGATACTCCTAATATCTTACGTCCATGTCTATGCTGGTGGATCTGCAGTGGCTTGGTGGTTAACATGCTGAACTTGATGACTGGAAAGTTGGCAGGTCAGCAGTTTGAGACCCGAATGCTGCACGATGGAGTGAGCTCCCGTCTTTGTCCCAGCTCCTGCTAACCTAGCAGGTCAAAAGCAAGAAATTGCAAGTAGATAAATAGGGACCACTTTGGTGGGAAGGTAGCAGTGTTACATTTGCTCTGGTGTCTAGTCATGCCTGCCACATGACCACGGAAATGTCTACAGATGCAGACAACGCTGGCTCTTCGGCTTTGAAACTGCAGCGGTGGCGGTAGCTGGTCTTCCCGCCGCTCAGCTCCATTCCATCTAGTCATACATGCCACATGACCATGGGAACAGCTGCAAATGCAGACAGCGCTGGATCTTTGGTTGTAAATGGAGTTGAGCACCGCACCTTAGAGTTGGATATGCCTGGCTTTTGAGCAAGGATGACTTTACCTTTACCTATGCTGGTATTTGTGTGTTCCTGAATGAAGAGAGTGGGTTGTTCTGCAAATGAAGAAATGTAAATTGTTATAACCTGTTGGGGAATTTTCTCCCCTGGAATGATTTCTCACAGAATGATTTCCCCACCTTCAGCCCAGAGCACACACACACACAAGGAACAGAAGAAAACTTTTATGGACATTGGCTGTGATACCACCAAATGAACAGCTAAAAGTCCCCAAGTGCAATTGGAAGGGGATATATACTACTATGGTATCTCACAAGCACCTCAGTGGTTGGATCCTTGAACAGAAATGTGATGTCCTTTGTGCCTACTACACTCTTTTTTTCTGTCCACTGTCACATGCACACAAAACCACAGAATCCAATCCAGTTAATGTTTCAGCATTCAGGCAATGTGGTGCCAGGTCCCACTGTCCATACCACTCCAATAAGACTTCAGGAACATCTAGCAAAATTTGTAACTTTATCTTATAAGATCAAATGATATTTGGAAAACCAAATAATAAAAAATATTAGCTCTCATCCACTGGAATACGATAGAACATTTTTGTTCCACAAATCACATTTTATCGTAGATTTCACACTGAACTTTTTAATGGGCCTGACATTGAGGTAAAGAACTATAAACAATATCCCCAAATCCTGGCTGCTTGCCATGTAACAGATTTTCCCCCCTGTCGTCAACTAGTTGACTGTATTAGAGAAGGGAGTGGGACACTGCAATTCTCAGGAGAGTCACAAAATAAGAGATGTGAACATGAAACTCACCCATAAATGCTTGCCCTACTCCTCACTCCCAATACACTGGGATTCCAAATGGTTTCTGAAAATTCACACACACCAGCTTCTACTGATGCAAGCTCTTTCCTAGTGATCTTATTTACCCTGCTGGTCCTTAAAGGGGGGAAATAGGTCTTTCAGATAGTCAGGCTGCATAACTTTTACAAGTTCAGCATCTGTCAGCAAAGAAGAATGCTGCACAAAGATTTGAACAGTTAAGTAGTGTATAAGAATTGAAAAACCTGAAAAGTTTGTCTAATGTTGTGTTCTAGATATACACCTTAAAGCAAGGGTTCCCAACCTTTTCAAGCAGGGGGGCCAGATCATGCTCTTTCAATTAGCTTTGAGAGCCAGATGGCCATTTTGCCCTGCCTGCATGATGGGGGTGGCCATTTTGTCCCAACAGCTTCATTTTGTTTCTCAAAATGGAGACAAATGGGGGGGGGACACATGAAATGGTGCCACAGTTCGGATCTGGCTCACGGGTGTTGGGTTGGAAATCCCTGCCTTAAAGTATTTTTCTTGTTCCTGGGTCTCCAATAAGGAATATGCCTAGTTGCTCGGTCCTTCCCTCCCTTCCAATAGAACTTAGCACAAGCTTATCAATGTAACTTATGGGCAAAGAGGCCCTTAGCAGGGTAGAAGATGAGGATAACCTGGCCTTGCAGAAAATCCTCATGGTGGCATTTATATGACCTAGAGAGCTTCCACAGTTGAGGAATTCAATATATAACAAAAGTGATGGTAGAATTAATGGTTCTGTTTTTGCTAAAATGCCACATATAGACCTATGCCATTTCTTCCCATCTTAAGATCTCAAATACAAAGGCATTTTTAACTATTTGGCATAGATACAGCTGTAAACCAGATGTCACTGAATGCAAAAACAAATATTGTAACTACAGCAATTCACTTATTGCTACCTTACTTTACACAATTTAATCAGTAAAGGATAATTCATGGGTTTTACTTTGTTTTGAAAACCACATGACAAAGGATCTGTCTTTACCATTGGAATTGCAACATGCTACTAGACATGATTAGGCATATTCTCAGTGACAATGATTTCTATTAATACAGAGAGCATCTGCCAGGATCTGCAGCAGGTGCTCTAGTGCTTGCAGGACTGAGTCCTCAGCCTGGAAACAGCTGCTCTAGTGCTTGCAGGATTAGACCTTCACATTGCTGCAACTGATGGGCTCCACCTGGAGGTTCTGGAAGGCTGAGTTATACAAGAAACAGCTCTTCCTACCAGACGCTATCTCAGCAATGAAGATCAATAGACATGCTGCTTTTTGATTGTGTGCTTTCTTCCTGCATTTGAAGATTTCCCCAAGAACTGTTGTTCTGCCTCACCTGGATCTGCACCCATTGAGGCATGGCAATATCTGGGTCTATGAACACAATGATGAAAATCATGAGGCTGTAATAAATGGCCAGAATCCCATTCAGTGTTCCATATAGAAGACTCCAAATGACTCAGTTCATTTAACAGCGGCAGGAGGCCACAATTAGTGAGCCTATATTTCAGGGGTTGGCAACCTTTTCACGCCATGTGCCAGACCCACCCACAAAACACAGCTCCGTGGCCAGAGGTGTGGTTCCTCCTACCACTTCCAGTGCTTCTGGTCTCCACAGCAGTGGCAGGTTCAATTGGAGACTGGAAGTGCCAAACCAGAAGTGCGAAAACACAGTGAAAAATTCCCAAAAAATTGGTGAGGATGTCACCACCACCACCACCATGGAAAGTGGCAGAGGCTGTAAAATCAACTGAAAAAATTCCACAATTTTTTTGGCATTCCTGGTGGTGGTGGGGATCTTCCAGTGGTGCCTAGGTACTCACTGTGGGCTGGATGAATTGGAGCCATGGACCTGATTAGGCTCACAGGCTATAGGTTGTGGATACCTGCTATACTTCAATTGTGCATTAAGTATAGGTGTAAAAGGTAAAGATTTCCCTTGCTCGAAAGCCAGTCGTATCCAACTCAACCAGAGAGCCAGGATCAATTTGTAACTTCCATTTTGGAATGTTTTCTTGCTTCCATTCCAAGTGAGTGCTGGACTAAATATATCCCAGATCTCACTTCAGAAACACACACCCAATCCTTATATTACTTTTTACACTTTGAAGAAAATTATTTTAGTGAACATACCAGAAAAAGTGGGAGATTTGATCTTGACTTTTGGGGGAACAAAAATAGTCACTGAACAGACATTAAAACAGAGTTAGATGTGGCAAGAAGCAGCTAGAAAGCTTTGAGACTAATGAAAAGACAGAACAGCAATTCAAACAAAAGGACACCATATGCAAATATAACCCAAATAAAATATCAAATCAACTGCTCCTGGCAGGGAAGACCAGCCAATCTATACCTATAAATCCAAGGGTTAACCGTTGGAACTTGCTATATGTTTTTGCACCCGTCCATCCTATCACGTACCGAGCCTCCTGCACTTGCCCGAACCCAGTCCGGAGGTCACTAAATGTTTGAGAAATGCACCAGTGAGGCAAGAGCCCCACGAATGTGAACAAAGGGAAAGAACTTCAATTCCCAATGTGCTTGCGCCACGCCGCACCACAGCCAATCAGGCTGAGAGGCGCGAGCAAAAAGAACGTTGGGAAACGCGGCACGGCCAATTAAAATTGAGCTGCAGGGGGAAAAACCGCCGCACGAATCCAAACCACAAACGCAAAACTACAAGTCCCAGCGTCCTGCACGCTGTGAGCATGCAGAATGCTGGGAAAGCCAGCACGTGAAAAATAAAATTACAAAACGCAACGGGAGCGCAAGTCCGCCGCAGGCAGACGCAGCCCCTCACAGCCTCGCAAAACAAATAAGCCACAAAAATCCACCACGAGACACCCACCGGCCTTCTTTCCCAGGGCAATGGGGAGAAGAGGGACTCCCTCTCCTCCATGCTACCCCGCTGAAGACATGGCGAGACCACCACTGGCCTCAAGGAAAGTTGAGCCGGGGTGGGGGGAAAACCCCAAAACAGGCAGCAGTTTGTCAGGGGAAGCACCCTCCATGGCGGATGACTGGCTGATGCCTTTGTACTTCCAAATACAAAAGCAGCAGCCAGCAATCTGCAAGGAAGAGCACCACCCCTTACAGATTGCTGCCTGCCAATCTCCGTTTAGGTAAGCCAGGAGAAAAAGGAGACAGAGAGGAGAAAACAATCATTAGGCAGAGATAGCTCTTCTCTGCCTCCTCCTTCTCCCCCAACCTACCTAACGAACCTTCCCAGGAGAAGAATGGGCTGACTGCCTCCTCCTCCTTTCCCCCATTGATGCATCAAAACCATAATTTGAAGCTGCAATGGGGAAAAGAGGAACCAACAGGTAGCCTGTTCTTCACGCTAAAGTAAACACTAAAAACAAACACCAAAATTAATAAAATATAATAAAACAAAAATAAATCAATAATTAAAAAAACATTAATAAACAAAAAAGTAAACCACAAAACACACAAACAAAAACATCCACAATACCATAAAAGCACATACAAAACACCTAACTACAACACAAAAATACCACAAATTACACAAATAAACAACAATGAATTACACAAATAAGCAACAACGAAATAAGAAAAATTAAACAAAACCAGAAATAACCAAACCAATTAAACAAACCTAAAACTCAACCAAAACAAAAAAGAACAAACAGAAACACCTCCCAGCCCAACACCACAAAAACAAAACAAAGGGAAAAAAACCAGAAGAAAGAAAACCAGGGAACTCACCAGCACATCTTCCCTCCATGACGACCGGAACAGAAATGAAGAAACAAAGACTACTTACCGGAAGAAGCCCCACCCAGAGGCCAGGAGAGAAAAAACACGAGAAATGAAACCAAAACCACTAATAGCCCCACCTGCAGGGAAGAATAGTAAAAACAACTCAAAAACACAACAGCCCCACCTAGAGGCCACAAGAGTAAAAACAAGTCAAAAACATAACAATAAATCAAAAGTTTACACAAATAACAATCATATGTTAAATAAATAAAATAAAAAGATTTATAACATTCTGTGTTGAGTTTTAACTCAAATAAAAACCCAAAACATCTAAACACAGTTTAAAAACATTGAATGTAAAAAACATGTACTTTCACATTTTTAAAATTATTACCTACGGTGCAACTATTAACAAAAAAAACCACAAACTAAAACATTATTTGGTTAAATAAAACAATTTGAAACAATTATATCATCTTTTATTCTTTTTTTAATCCACAAAAAAACCAAAAAAGCTGATCACAGTTTATAACAGCCCGGCATCGCTGGGCAAACTATGCTAGTACATAATAAAAATAAAACATCAAAGGGATATTCCGGGCACAATCCAATCAACTTCCTACTGTCTTCTTACTGATGGAACTAGAGAAAGCCATAAGAAGATTTAGAAATGCCAAAGTGATAAGATTCAACGATATCTGGATCGAGCAAATTAAACACAAAGGAAGGGTTCCTTCAACTCTTTAATAATTGCTGGACAAGCAAACAAACCCCAAAAATATAGGAGATACTGAAACCAGGCAAAAAAATCATCAGATCCCTAAATATACAGGCCAATCTCTCTACTATGCCACTTATACAAAGTGTTTGAATGAATATCAAACCATCTACCTCCAAAACTGAACTTCACTAAATTCCAGAACAGCCAGGCTTTAGATCTGGCAAGAGATACATGGCTCAAATCTTGACTCTAATTAGCCAGTAGAAGATGGTTTTGAAACACTTAAGATAGGGATTCTGTTGTGTCCAAAGGGTTTATCAATGTCTTTGTAAAAGATGCAATTATGTCTCGCCCGGTTGGCGCGCCTTTCCTTAAGGCGTGAGTTTCAAAGAGCTATCAGAAGAAGCTGATTTGCTAGCACAAAGTTCCCACATTTTGATGGTCCAGGCAAATGTACCCACTTCTGTAACTGACATTCACGGTATATATAAGCAAGCTGCCTTTTATGTATTTCAGTCCGTCTGAACCATCCAAATTGAGCTTTAAATAAATCACTAAGTTGTTTCCCCCAACTATCTCTGGCATGTCTGCTTATTGGTTCTGGACTCAACAGGATCCCAACCTTTTCACATTGCGGGCCAAACCATGTCCCCCAGACAACTAAGTGGGCTGGTCATGTGGTTCCTCCTGCCATAAATGCAGCTGTAAAATTCATCCGTGGCTGTCATAAATGAGTTAACGACAGCCATGGTTGTGTTTACGGCAGGGATGGGCATGTTTATGCATGCACAAGTGTGTTTTACAGCTGTCGTAAATGTTTCCGCTTCCGGTAGTGTTGAGGGTGGTGACGAGTCACATGAAATTGTGCTGTGGGCTGGAGCCAGCCCACGGTCGACAGGTTGGCCATCCCTGACTTAAGATAAATGTAACAGTATTTGTTGACCTTATAGCAGAATATGACACTATCTGTGATCAATTACTACTCAGAAACCTCTACTTTCTTATTAATGGTAGCAGGCCAATTTTAATTGTTGATGTTCTACTTCAAAACTGAAAATTCTTTGCTAATTTTCAAGGGAAGCACAGATGCTGGTGAAATCAAAGGAGTGGTCTCCCATAGGATAGCATCCTAATACCATTATATTTTAACATTTACACAAGAAAACAACCAACATTCCAATATAGGTAAAGGTCACCCTTGCTCGAAAGCCAGTCATATCCAACTCTAGGGTTCAGTGCTCATCTCCATTTACAGCCATAGAGCCAGCACTGTCTGCATCTGCAGATGTTTCTGTGGTCATGCGGCAGGCATGACTAGACACTGGTGTACACAGAATGCTGCTTACCTTCCCACCAAAGTGGTACCTATTTATCAACTTGCAATTTCTTGCTTTTGAACTGCTAGGTTGGCAGGAGCTGGGACAGAGATGGGAGCTCACTCTGTCATGCAGAACTCAGGCCTTGAACTACTGATCTACCAAACTTCCAGTCATCAAATTCAGCCATTGCAGTTAGTTCTAATATACAAGGAATTTAATCTATGCTGATGATCTTGCCTTGAGAGTCCAGGAGAAAGCCTTTGCAGGCACACACACCCAGTAAAGAGACTACGCTGTGCTTTGGTTTAAAAATGGGCCACTTTATTGATAAAAGCCAAACAATGCACTGGGGCCAGTAGTGTGGGTGTGAAGACGTAACTTGGGTAACCAATGACATCGGGAGAAAAGACTATGGGCCAAACACACTGGAGTCCGATAATAAGCCACGCAGAGTGGCAGGCTAGAAAGGCTTACTGATAAGCCAGCACCGGTGGAAGGTTTTGACAGGAACCTTGGGGCACACCCCTAGATGATACCATTCCAGCTCCTGCAAAAACCCCAGCCCATACCCGATGGAGCTGATGAATTTAGGGGGAGAGGAGCAACCCTGACTGTGGGGAACCCCAGTGCAAGGAGAAGAGAGAAACAGAACCCACAGTAGGGGGAAGAAACGAATGAAGCTGGGGGGCCAGAACAGGAGAAGGCTGAACAGCTGCGAAACAGGAACCTGTGGGATAACAGTCAACAAGAGAAACATGGTTAGACAATGCTAAATTGGAGACAAAGAAGAGGGGGAGCAAGGCGGAAGTAGGGCAGGGGAGCCAGTGGGAGTGGCAGCAGTGTGGGCCGGAGTGCACGCGGAGGACCCGGGCCGGGCCAAAGGCAAAGACAGGCAAGAGGAAGCACCAGGGTTGCTGAGGCAGACCAGGCACTCGTGTTTATACCTACACTGCTTCTTGGCGCAGTGCCCATGGGCAGCGAACTCTCAGCAGTAAGTGTGCAATGCTGGGTCAGGGGCTGCTTGGGGGTGCTGTGCGGTGGGGGAAGGAAGGTGCTGGACCAGATGGCCACAGTCATACCTATCCCCTGGAGCAGGGCGGGAAGGGGTCATGTATTGGAGCCATAGGTTGGAATTCGGCTCATCCCACCGCATGTTGGGCCGGATTGCAGCCCGCATGTGGAAATTCTGGTCATAGTCCTTCCAGGCATCACCAGGGAAGTCCACGCAGGCACAGTAAATAAGATCCAAGTACTGGATTAAGGGCAACGCGAGGGCTGGGCATGCACACATGGCAACACCTGCGTAAATGAGGAAGACCGGAGGCCAATTTCCCCATGTATGTGGGGGCATCCTGCACCAGAGCAACTCCTTGTCAGAGTCATCCAGCTTGTCAGAGTCAGCCTTGGGGCAGTCATGGTTCAAAAGGCTGAACAGATCAACGTACTCACCCTGTACAATTTTGTCCCTGGTGGACTGCAGGAGGTGGTTGCCCAGGGGTAGAGCAATATCACCAGGGGGGAGGGAAGTTACGGGCAGGCAACTTTGATCCAGCCTGACTGGGCCAGCAGGGAGCCAGGTGCATGAGTAGGGGGCCAGCGAGTGTAGTGGGTCCAAGGAGGGAAAACCCGTCCAGGAGGCCCCACCATGGCCCAGGAGGCTGCCAAGAGTGGGGGCAGTCACTGGTAAGGCCAGGGCCTGAGGGGGGGAGAAGGGGGGCAGGCCAGAGGTGTGCATTAGATTGTACTGGGTACTCACTGCAGCCCCGAGGGCCGGGCATTGCAGGCAGCAGGAGAGGAGAAGAGACAGGCACAGACAGCTGGTCAGATACAGGCCCGAGGTGGCTGGCTGAGGTGGCAACAGGGCACTTCAGCAGTTCAGTGAGGGAGGCCGCATCGGGAAGCGATGGCGAGGCAGAGATCTCCAGCACTGAAATCCTCAACAGGAGGGAGGTGGTGAGAAAGTACCAGTCGTGCCCAGTTCCAGCCAGCACACAGGGCGCCGGGGTTGAAGAGGGAGGAGGAGCAGCACTCGGAGTGGTCCGGCGGTGGGCCAAGATGCAAGCTGAGACCCGGGAGCAAGCCATGGAGGCAGCAGGAGAAGAACAGAGACGGGAGCGGCTGCAAAGCACGCATCCAGCAGAGAGGCCTGCTGGTACACATGCATTGAGTCCACTGCGCACCAGCTAATCTCTGCATTGGAAGATCTTTCCTTATATTGGCTGGGAAGGCAAGATTTTTGGAACAGTACCCAAAAAATATTTGAGTATCTCTCTGTATCAAACCCTAACCTACAAAAAGCATTGTCTAGACATCAAACCGGAAATCCCTGCCAGAAATAACATACAGTACTTGTTATGTATGTATGTATGCATGTTCATTGTACTGTAAAGGCAAGAATGTAACCACTCCAAATACAAACGATCTCAGCTGTAAAGGAACGCGAGCAGACAGCCCATAGAGGGCAGCTGCGAGCGTTCAGTCTCACATGGTTCACATTGCTCAATCACGGACAGCCGCGGGAAAACCTTCCCCGCATTCAGCAGCAGAAGAAAGATCTGCATTCAGCAGCAGGAAAAGAGGCGTGCCTGGGCGAGGCCACGCCGGTAGCAGCCAATGAGCTACCGTGCTACAAGATTCAAATGTAGAGGGCTACTGTATATATTGAGATGTATCACCGCCATTACCTCATGCTTCACCGGAACACCATGCAATAAACCTGTGTTAAACCAACCCTTCGGTTGTTCTGTTGTCTTTGGTCCCATACACTAAATTGGCGACGAAGGTGGGATATGGCTGCCCACGGGACCAAGACATGCGCCGGCTACGAGATCAGGAAGCCGGGAGACTTGGAGCTGTTTGAGATAGACTTCAACGCAGCGCTGGTGGAGCTCGAAGTCTCAGATGAGGCCAAGAAGAGGGCCATTTTCGTCTGCATGCTCGGACACGAGACCAAGAGGACCTTGGTGGACCTGATCGCGCCGAGGAAGGTGGGCGACCTCAAAGCCACAGAGCTCCTGGCGGCGCTGCGCGCCCATCTCCGGCCAGCGATAGCGATGTTCCCCGCTCGGAGCGCGTTCTGGAGGCGAGTCCAGGCGCCCGGGGAATCGGTCGCCGAGTTCGCCGCGGCCTTGCGGCTGGCCGCCGGCCCATGCAAGTGGGAGACCACAGAAGTCACCCTCCGGGACTGCCTGCTCTGCGGTCTGAGGGATACCGAGACTCAGCGCGCGCTGATGAAAAAGGAGCCGCCTCCCACGTGGCAGCAAGTCCTCGACACGGCGCAGGCCGCGGAGGCCACGACTGCCGGGGTGCAAGAGCTTCAGGACTGGCGCCCGAAGCCCGCCAAGGCAGAGAGCTCGGTGCGCGCGGCCCGGCGAGCTTCGAACTCGTCTGCGGAGAGCGGCGACGACGAGGACGTCCGGAGGGTCCAGAGAGAGGGCCGGCGCTGCGACGGCTGCGGCGCCGCCCACGCCCGCGCCAAATGCCCATTCCGCAAGGCCAAGTGCCACAACTGCGGCCGGTGCGGGCACATCGCCAAGGTCTGCCGGAAACGGCGCGAGGCCACAAGGAGTTCTCCAGACCGCTCGGCGAGGCAGGACCGCACCACGAGGCCAAAGGACGACAACAGCGAGGACGACGCTCCGGTTTGCAGCGTGTCCACGGAGCACCCCCGTTACTTCGTTGAGGTAGTAATACAAGGGGCCCCTGTTAGAATGGAGGTGGACTCGGGTTCGTCATACTCTATTATTTCCCAGGGAGAGTTCATGAAAATCGCCCCCCGCGTGCGGCCCAAGCTCAAAGCGTTGAGGGCCACACTGAAGGACGTGCAAGGGAACCGCATCCCAGTGTTGGGGGTTGGGAAGTTCCAGGTCCAGTTTAAAAAGCACACCGCAACGCTTCCCCTAGTCGTCCTCAAGGGAGGAAAGTGCAGCCTCCTCGGGACTCAATGGTTCCAGCCCCTGGGGTTGTTCATTGGGGGGTGCACGCCGTGGGAGCACACGCCACCGGGACTGATCCAATACAGAGCGTGTGCGACGCGCACCCCGAGGTTTTCAAAAAGGGGCTCGGAAAATTCAAGGGCCCCCCAGTGACTTTCGACCTGGACCCTGGAGTACGTCCAATCAGACTTAAACCGCGCAGAGTGCCTTTCGCACTAAAGGACAAAATAGAGGCGGAGTTGGACAAATTGGTGGGCCAGGGGATTCTTGTTCCTGTTGATTCTGCGGAGTGGGAAACTCCAATTGTAACAGCGCTCAAGGCCAACGGGGAGGTCCGCATATGCGCTGATTACAAGTGCACCATCAATAAGGCGATCCGCCCTAATGCTTATCCGGTGCCGATAGTCAGCCACTTGTTGGCCAGGTTACACGGGGGGAGGTGCTTCGCTAAACTCGACCTGGCCCAAGCCTACCAGCAACTCCCAGTGACCCCCGCCGCAGCTGCTGCACAGACCATAGTCACCCACAAAGGGGCGTTCCAGGTATCGCGCCTCCAATTCGGCGTGAATTCGGCGCCCGGGATTTTCCAGTCACTCGTGGAACGCCTCCTGAAGGGGTTAGAGGGGGTGTTACCCTACTTTGATGACGTATTGATTACAGGGGGGAGCCGGGCCGAATTAGCAACAAGGTTGGGAAAGGTCCTGGCAATATTCGAAAAGGCGGGGTTGCGGTTGCGAAAAGACAAATGCGTTTTCTTCGCAACTGAGGTTGAGTTCCTAGGGTTCCGTGTTACTCCCGAGGGAATCAGGCCATCCCAATCCAAGGTGGCCGCCATCAAGAAGGCCCCTCGCCCCACCTCCAAGCCCGAGTTGCAGTCGTTCCTTGGACTGCTCAACTTTTACCACTCCTTCCTTCCGCGGAAGGCAGCAGTAGCGGAACCGCTACACAAATTGTTAAAAAAGGACGAGGCATGGAAGTGGGGCGACGACCAGGAGAGGGCTTTCAATGACCTGAAGCGACTCCTGGCATCAGATGCGGTACTGACCCATTTCAATCCCAAACGCCCAGTGGTCCTGATATGCGATGCATCCCCGGTGGGGGCGGGGGCGGTGTTATGCCACGTACTGGAGAACGGGAGGGAGGCCCCGATAGCGTTCTACTCTAGGTCCTTGTCCCAAGCGGAGAGGAACTATGCCCAGACAGACAGGGAAGCACTAGCGATAATTGCGGGGACTAAGAAATTTCATGATTTTGTGTACGGCCGCCCCTTCACCATAGTGACTGACCATAAGCCCTTGCTAGGCATTTTCACCGCAGATAAGCCCACACCCCAAATCCTGTCCCCGAGAATGCTCAGGTGGGCCATTTTTCTCAACGCGTATCAGCACGCGTTGGTATACCGGCCCGGGAAGGAGATCAGCCATGCGGATGCCCTGTCGAGGTCCCCCATTCCCCGGGATTGCTGCCACGTGGGCGAGGTAGAGAGGGACCACCAGGTCTTAATGATAGAGGTCCTAGACTCCCCTCCAGTAGTACCGGCCGACATCGCTAAAGCAACCGGCAAGGACAAAACGCTGGCCACAGTTTGCTCCTGGGTACAGAAAGGGTGGCCCGTGTCTTCCCCAGCAGCGGAATTCGACACATTTTTCAAAAAGAAACTAGAGTTGTCCCTAGAGAGGGGTTGCCTTTTGTGGGGACAGCGGGTAGTGATCCCCACGTCTCTCCGGCCGAGGGTGCTTAAACTGCTGCACGTCAGCCACCCGGGGATCGTCCGCTCTAAGGCACTGGCCCGCAGTTACTTTTGGTGGCCCCAGCTAGACGCCGACATCGAACACATGGTCGGCACTTGCGAAGCGTGCCAAAGCTCCAGGCCAGAAGAGGCCCGCTCGCCACATAGGGAGTGGGACGCAGCAAGGGGGCCCTGGTCCCAGGTACACGTAGACTTTGCTGGCCCGTTCAGGGGAACGCTTTTCCTCCTTGTGGTGGACGCGTTCTCCAAGTGGTTGGAGGTCATCCCAGTCTCGAGCACCTCCTCGGCCACAACAATTAAACAGTTACGGAGGGTCTTTTCCACGTTCGGTTTACCCGACACCCTCGTCAGCGATAACGCTAGCTGTTTCACGTCCGCCGAGTTCGGGGCGTTCATGGAGCGCAACGCCATTCGGCACATCACCTCCGCCCCCTTTCACCCGGCCACCAACGGCCAAGTAGAGCGCCTCGTGCGCACCACAAAAGACGCGCTGCTGCGCATGGGCCCCGGAGACCTCGACCTGAAATTGTGCCAATTCCTGCTAAGGTACAGGGTCACCCCATTGGCGTCAGGGTACTCCCCCGCAGAGCTGTTGATGCGCAGGAAGCTGGCCACGGGAATCTCCAAGCTAGACCCCACGAGAGTAGAGGACAAAGGGTGGAACATAGGGGTGGAACCCACAAAGAGTTTCAGCGTAGGCGCCCCGGTGCACTGCAGGAACTACGCCAACGCGGGGCCAGCCTGGGTGCCGGGCACCGTAATAGCACAAACCGGCCCCGTCTCATACCGCGTGGAGACCAGTACAGGTTTCCTGTGGAGGCGACACGTGGACCAACTCAGGCGCAGGGTTCCCGGAGAGCAGGACGGAGACGAAAATAGCGTCGAATCAGCGTTAGGGTACTCCCCCACCCGCTTAGCCCAAGGGGGAGGAAAAGGGGAACATGGGTCCCCACCAAGGGGGGAGGAAAGGGAATCGATCCACAGAGATCTTTTGCGGGAGTCCGCGGTGGAAAGGAAGAGCCCTGACCACACACATACCCCTTGGAAGTTTCCCCGAGACACAGACGCCCATAGAAGTTTAGACGTTGATTTACAGTACCAGGGGGAGTTAGCGGAGTGGTCCCCCACCCGTCCTAGCGAAAAGAGGGGTTTCAGTTCAGCCCCTAGTACTTCCAGCCCCAGTAGCCCCTGTGAGTTAGAATGCAATATAGCGCCAATTTCCCGGAGACCGACACCCCCAAGACGGGAGGCAGCAGCGAGTCCGCCCACCACAGTCTCAAGGTCCCCCGAGCGGGGATCAGAAGGTAGCAGAACCTCAAGGGCGACCTCATCGGTTCCGCGGTTCACAATAGGAGGGTCCCCGGGGTCCGAGAGCAACAGGCAGGGGTTCACCTCCCAACTGTTCATTCCATTCCCATCCCCGGGGGCAAGGCAGGCACGGTCGCCCCACAGAGCCACTAACGAATCCCCGTTTCCCGTTGCAGGACAAGCACCCGCGGAGTCAGGGATCACAGGCTCTCCAGTACTAGGTCAGACGCAGGCACGCCCCAAGCGCACGTGCGGCAAGCCACAATGGTTGCGGGACTTCGTCCCATCCTAGGGGGGAGGGATGTTATGTATGTATGTATGCATGTTCATTGTACTGTAAAGGCAAGAATGTAACCACTCCAAATACAAACGATCTCAGCTGTAAAGGAACGCGAGCAGACAGCCCATAGAGGGCAGCTGCGAGCGTTCAGTCTCACATGGTTCACATTGCTCAATCACGGACAGCCGCGGGAAAACCTTCCCCGCATTCAGCAGCAGAAGAAAGATCTGCATTCAGCAGCAGGAAAAGAGGCGTGCCTGGGCGAGGCCACGCCGGTAGCAGCCAATGAGCTACCGTGCTACAAGATTCAAATGTAGAGGGCTACTGTATATATTGAGATGTATCACCGCCATTACCTCATGCTTCACCGGAACACCATGCAATAAACCTGTGTTAAACCAACCCTTCGGTTGTTCTGTTGTCTTTGGTCCCATACACTAAAGTATTGTACTTAGGAAACTGGCTGGATTAGACTGGGGTCTACTTCTGTCACGGTGTGATGTTTTGTATGTAAGGAGTCTCAAAGTGTCTGGCATGAACAACCATGAAAATGAAAATGTATTGACCTTCTGAAAGAATGCCAAGAGGTGCTAGCAAATAATGGGTGAAATAAGATAATACAGTAGCAAATACATCACTTCATGGACACCAAATCCCTACACAATGGCTAAAATTGAAGGGAATTAGACACACACACACACATCACAAGCTCTAAATATTAAACCAGATAAGGCTACAACCAACACACCTCATCAAAAATTATTTCTCATCAGGAAAGGATTCAGGCCAGACCAAAGATGTTGCTTAATACTTCGAAGCAAAGTAGGAAGATCTAAAAATAAAGAAGTAAAATGCGGCAACTTAGATACAGGACACATTTTCTGTGAATGTAGAGAAATCCAATCAATGTACCATTTATGTGCATTCAGTAAGTGCCCCAGGGTACATAGAAAGAGCCTCCTCAAAGATTGTGGTATTTTTGAACCACAATTGGGCGTACTGTGGTACGGCAACTTTGTGTTCCTGGTGAGAGGAACTGCAGAATGAATTCACCAAAAGATGGTTTCATTTTGGCAGTTTCACATCTGACCTAGGCATGGAAGAAGAAGAAGAAATCAGTGCCACACCACATGCACAAAAGAAGGTCTTGTAAATGGGTGAGATTACATTACTGAAGTAGTTCAATTATGGTTAAAAACAGTCTAATAATTTTAATATTTATTTATTTATTATAATTTTTATTAAATTTCTGACAATGATACAACTTAAAAAAGACAACAACTTTAAATGAAAATACAAACTTCATACTTACAAATACAATATATATAACACAAAATAAAAAGAAAATAAAAAACCACAAGAATACAATTAAACTACGACTTGGTAAAATACTACCTTCCTCTTTCTTCCATACATCTTTAGTTATATTTCCAATTTTTTAAATACATTATAATAATCTTACCACTGTCCTAATATACATATTCAAACTCTATTCTTAAACTCAATTTAGGACAACTACTATGTCAAAGAAAAAAATACAATAATTAAAATACAACAAACATTTTTCACATAATACACCCAGTGGTATTTACAATGCTGTGGAGAAAGCGGGGTGTCACATTTGTTTTCTAACCCCAAAAACTCATTTGATCCGGTACTGGTCTTTTCCCTTCATCCCCGTTCAATGAGTAATCCACGAATAGCTGCCATATTTTCTAAAATCAATTTTCTATAACTATACCCTTTTTTTATTCATTTCCCATGTTAATTTATCATTCAACACAAGATCCCACATCTCCTTATACCATTCTTCTATTTTCAAATTACTTCATTTTTCCAATTCCTGGCTATACATTGTCTACCTGTTGTCAACATTATGGACAATAGCTCTTTTTTTATCCTTATTTAAATCCATATTTTCCACATCTGTCAACAATACAGTACTTGGCCCCAGTTTAAGTCTCATACCCATAACAGCACAAATCTCTTTCTCAATTTTTCCCCAAAAGTCCTTTACCACATTACAACCCCACCACATATGTTCATAAGTTCCCAGTGTATCCTTGCATCTCCAACACATTTTGTCTTTATTTTTGTCTATTTGATTTAACCTCACTGGGGTCGAGTACCATTTCCACATTTTTAATTATGTTCTTTCACTCTAACTGACATTGTTCTCATAATCCTTTTCTTCCATTTATTTCTCCAAACCTCGTCTACAATCTTTATTTTCAATTCCTGTTCCCACTTTATTTTCAGCTCTTCATGTGGATTATCGTCTTTATTTAACATCATATATATTTTACTTACTAACCCCTTAATACCCCTTTCTCCCTTTCTTATCCTTAATATCAATTCTTCAAACTCAGTCATACCTCTTTCCAGACTAACTTCCATCAAATATTTACTATTCCATTTATTTACCAATGCAATCTGGAACCAGTTCAACCTCAAGTGTGCAAACATATCTGTTTCTCTCTCTCCATCTTTGCAAACCCATATCCAGTCCTTCAACAGGAAAACATCATTTCTCAATAAAACTTCTTTCACCCTTTTATCAATTTGTATTGGAAATTTTTTAATATTCTCTATTTCTATAATAGGA
Organism: Bradypodion pumilum; assembly: GCA_035047305.1. Taxonomy (NCBI): domain Eukaryota; kingdom Metazoa; phylum Chordata; class Lepidosauria; order Squamata; family Chamaeleonidae; genus Bradypodion; species Bradypodion pumilum. Next base: position 200,750,394 of record JAWDJD010000001.1, read on the forward strand.
GATGTATCTGGAGCCAATTCCGACTTCATCTTTTTCCATACTCCTAATAATGTATTCATCATGTTATTTTTCGTAACTATTCTCCCCTTTTTACTATCTAAAAAGACCATTTTCCCCATTTGATTTAAACCCCTCATCTCAATTTCTTCCCAAATTACTTTTTCCCTCACTAAGACTTTCACTATATTTTTAATTTGAAAAACTCTGTAATAATTCCTCAAGTTTGGCAATCCTAGTCCTCCTTCTTTCTGAGATTATATACCACAATTTTTAACAATTCTAGGTTTCTTCCCACCGTTACAAAAATTATTCAACAAATTTTGAAATTCCTTAATTTCCTTATCGCTTAATTGGATCGGCAGGGCATCAAACAAAAAATTAATTCTCTGTAACAACATCATTTTACATAATGCAATCCTGCCGAACCAAGACAACTTCAACTTTTTATATTGCTGTAGTTTATCTTTAATTTCTACTTTCTGTTTTCCATAATTCAATTTCTTAATATCCTCAAATTTATTTGAAATATTTATTCCCAGATACTTCAAATTGTCTTTAACTTGTAAATTGAATTTACCCTTTATTTTCTGCTGTTCTTCCTTACCAATATTACACAATATCATTTCTGATTTATCCCAATTTATTCTCAAACCTGTTATCTCTTCAAAATCTTTTAACTGCTCTTGTATTCTTTCTAACACCTTCCCAGGATGCTTCATTGTTATCAAAGTTTCATCAGCATACAAATTTATCTTATTTCCTAATATTCCTTCAATATCCTAATCTTCTCTTACAGCCTTTGTCAACAATTCCATTGCCATAATAAACAAAATTGGTGATAATGGACAACCCTGCCTTGTTCCAGCTTCTAATTTTACCTTTTCCGTAACCTCATCATTTACTCTAACAATGGCAGTACCATGTTGGTATAATTGTTCAATCGTCCTTCTAAATTTATCTCCAAATCCATAACTTTTAATTATCTCTTTAATTGTTGCCCACTGCAATGAATCAAATGCCTTGAAAATATCTAATGATAATAATCCAACTTTCTCTTTTGTTTGTCCTACAATAGCTATTAAGTCTAAAACTCTCCTTGTCAAGTCTGCCATATGTCTTCCTTTCAAAAAACCCGTTTGGTCTTCATTTATATAGTTGCCCATAAAACTATTCAATCTATTTGCCAATATTGAAGTGAAAATCTTAGCATCCTGGTTTATCAATGAAATAGGCCTGTATGATTCAACTTTTTCCAAATCTTTTCCAGGTTTTGGTAATAAAACGATTATAGTTCTATACCATGAAAATGGAATTTGCCTTCCTTCCAAAATATAATTGTATAATTTCACCAATTTTGGAACCACAATTTCTTTAAATTCCTTGTAAAATTCAGCTGATAACCCATCTTCTCCTGGGGCTTTATCTGACTTCAACTTGGCTATTATATCTTTTACTTCTCCCTCTGTTATTCGCTCCTCCATTCTATTTCTATGTTCCTGTTTAATCTTATTTTCTATTTGTTGCCTCAATTGATCCTTTAACCTCTCCAATTCTATAGCTTTCTAAGCATATAATTCTTGATAGAAATCTTTAACAATCTTACATTTATCTCTAATTTTATTACATCTTATTCCCTCTTTTTTAACCAATATTCCAATTTCCCTTTTATTTCTCTTTTCTTTAGCAGCTCTCGCTAATAATTTTGAATTTTTATTACTATATTCAAAATATTCCCTTTTTAAGTACACCTAATCCCTTGTTACCTTTTCAATATCCTTTCCTATCAATTCCATCTTTAGTCTTTGCATTTTATCAAAAATGTTCTTGTCATTTGTTTTAACATGCTCTTCTTGTAACCACTTTATCTCTATTTCAACCTTATATTGAGCTTCCTTTAATTGTTTATTTCTAATACTAGCCAACTTAATACTCTCCCCTCTAAAAACCAGTTTCATGGCATCCCATACCATATTATAGCTTACCTCATCCGTATCATTCCAATACCAACTTTCCATCCATCTTTTCAATTATCTCCTCTTTACATTTATGGTCTTTAAAAACTTTGGGGTCATATCTCCAATTCCTTCTAACTTTCTTTACTCCATCTATCCTTAGTTCCATCAACACTTTTGCGTGATCTGATTCTCTAAAAATTCCCACTTCTACTTCATCTATACTCCTGATTAAACTCTCTGTTACAAATATGTAGTGTATTCTGGAGTATGTATTGTGCACCTGTGAAAAAAATGTATAAACCCTTTCCAACCCTTTAAACTCCCTCCATGTATTTTTTAGACATAAAGATTTCATCCATTTATCAAGATTCAGCATTTTAGTTCCTCTTCCACTCCTTGCTATATTTGTGCAATCCAAATTTGACTTTATTAAATTAGAATCTCCAGCTACAATCATTTTTGTTGTTTTTTCTTTCTCCAAAATATCATATATTTTATCTAAAAACTCCCCTTGATGGTCGTTTGGTGCATATATATTTACTAGCATCTCATCATCTATCTTCCCTTTTATTATTAAATATCTACCTTCCGTGTCGGAAACACTATTTATCATCTCAAAGCCTAATCTACTCGAAATCAGAACCGCAACCACTCTTGCTTTTGATGTACCGTAGGACTTTTCATATACAGTATTTGCATCAATCTTAAAAATAACTTATTTGTATCCCCCGATTTTTGATGAGTTTCCTGCAGAAAGACTACATCCGGTTTATCTTTCCTCAGGGCTGATTCTATTCTTCTCCACTTGAGAACCAGTACCTTTCACATTGCAGGATAACACTTTAATATTCCTCATATCTTAAGCTAAAAACCATCTTCTATGATCCTCGCTTCCTCCTACAGGCGTGATTCCCTCGACCACACATAAAACATAATAACATCTATAACATTGAACATTCATATCTACCTTCCCCACTTCTTCTGTAAAAAGTAGCCTTTGACTATCAAAGAGAGGAGGGGGGAACGTGCAAGATGTGCCTACTATCTAGCGCTCCAGCGCTCTATATTAAAAAAACATATAAACATTTCTTTCCCCTGAATATCCCATTTTTCTCCATCCCCTAAATCCTGATTCACCCTTCATCAATCACCGTCAATGCTTTAACATCCACATCTGTTCCCTCTGTAGCACCCCTCTCTTCAGCATCTCCATAATCTCTTTTTATTCCCCCCGATTCTATTAACGCTTTTCTTAATCCAAGCCATTCTTGTGAAGCCGCCTTAACCAAACCAATCAAACACAAATATTTCAAAGCAACCATCCCTGCATCAAATGTGTGCATTTTCTTATCATACAAAACGTCAATTGTTGTGGAAATCTCCAATTATATTTTATCCCATGTGCCATCAAAATTTTTGTTGCAGGTTTCATCTTGTAACACCAACCACATTATTCCACTGATATATCATTGTAGACCTCCACATCATTCCCATCAATTTTTAAAACACCAGACCCAGCTTGTTTTATAAAAGCCATCACCTTTAATTTATCCGCCCATTATGCAAATTTGACCAAAACATTTCTTTGAGTACTTTTCCTTTTCCTTGCCCCCAGTCTATAAACATTGGCAATATCTTCATTCTCAAAATCTTTCCCCATTTTCAAACTATTTAGCCAATTTACTATTCTTTCCTTTAGCTGGTCTGGCGTTTTCTCCACAACATTGTGAATTACTATATTCTGCTTTCTCATCATCTCTTCCATCATATCTATCCTTTTCTCCTGCACTTTTACTTTCATATTAGTATCCTTTTCTTTCTCGTGTAACCCTTTCATGTCATCCTGCATCAATTTCATATCTTTTTGCATCAACTTAACATTTATATCCATCCTCTGAAAATTAAAATCAACCTTCTTAGAAAAATCAGTAAACATTGCAGCCAACTTATCCTGCTTTCCCATAATTTCATCTTTATCTTTTACCCTTGTTTCCTTAATTTCATGAAAATCCTTCACATTTGCCTCCTCCATCCTCTCAAATTTCTTAAACAATTTACCCAATTCAACCATAATTTGCATTTGGTCCATTAGTGCAGGATCTGGTGCTACCATTGATGGGGGTGCTTCTTCAGTTGCTGCTTTATCTTTTTCGCATCCATCTTCTTGGGCTTCACCACCTCGTCATCCTTTCCCTTTCCTTTTCTAAGCTTTTCCATTGTAACTTCAAATAATAATTTCAATTGAACAACCTCTTTAATGCCTCCAAGTCCGTCTTCCTGATCCAATTCCAGATTCAATTAAATGTAATAGACTTGTAATGGTGTTACCTCTATTAATTCTTCAAAATCCAAAACAAAAATTTAACTGATCCTTGTTATAGTCCAATTGTAATATCGTTTCAAAATATCTTAAATTTCCAACAACTAAGTATCCAAAATTTCAGTAGGAAAGAACTCCAAACTTGATATTCCACTTAAATGGAAGACAGGGTTGATCCAAAAAGAGAAAAGGAAAGCAAATCAACAGAGAATAAAGGAGAAAAAGAATAAAAAAACAACTGTAATCCAACACTGTACTCCAGGCGATATTATTCAAAATGAAAAAAGAAGAAAAGCAAGGCTCATTCAAAAAAAATAAAAAAAATTAAATTACGCAATCCAAAAATGCTCAGACCAAAAGGAAAAAAGTAGTACAGATCCACCATTAAGCTCCTACCACGGCAATGGTTTCAAAGTGGTACCCCTCCTCCCTTCTTCTCCAACCACGCCGGCCAACACCAAACTCCGTTTTCCAGTCTTTTTCCTCCTGTTCTTTCAGCCACGCTCCCCTTTCTCTCTCTCTCCTTCCATCTTTCTCCATCTCTCTTCCCCTCCAACTCAACTCCAACAGTCCGTTTTTAACCAGCTATTTCCAATTCCTTAACTTTCTATCTTGCTCTTGCCCGTCGCCATTACTCCTTCCCATCCTCTCTCTTCTTCCGACAAACTACCACCTCCTTTCCCTCTTTTTCGACACTTACATAACCTTCTCAAACTCCAAACACCTTTCGGGGCCACTCATCCACTGCCACCAGCACTTGCTTATATTCTTTTTCTTTTTTTTCCTTTTTCTTTTTTCAAATAAAAAGAATCTGGAGCTCCTTTAAAATACCAGAGTCCCATCCGACCCCGGACAGCTCATTTAGCACAGCCTCCGATGTGCCTCACTCACCATCCATTCCTTGAACTTCGACTCACCACCAAAAACGTGTTGCAGGGCTCCAAAATTCACTTTTCTGAGCTTTTACTCTTCCGTTCTCTTGGAAAAATTCACATTAGTTCTCCCATTCCAGCGCGAGCTGATCAAACTACATGCTACACAGGCACCATCTTAAACACGCCTCATAATTTTAATATTTAAATCTGTTTGAATTTTATCTATATTTTGTATATTTCCATGATTTTAAATTGTTCAAATGTTTGATAGTGAATAAAGAAAGAAAGGTATATTATCTGATGTTGGGCTACATGTTACACTTATGTGAAGGAATAAAGGTGCCCATTCCATCTTTGTTCTTTAGCCGGCCTCATGGAAAAGAGGGGGGAAGTGTTATTTGGCCCCTTCAAGATGGCAATTCCAAAGGTGTGTTTTTCCATGCTTTGTCCTTTGTCATTTAGCATTTTAAATATGGCACCAGGCATGTGTCTCCTTTCTTTGCCTCATTGGTTTGGAGGGCTGGAATTGAATGTGGGATTAACAGGTCTTGCTGAAATAGCATTGGTGGGAAGCCCTAAGGAGGAGGGTCAAAGGGGAGGATCCTGGTGGGAGGAGTCATATCTGGGAGTCAGACACACTTCCAAAGGCTGGCAGTCGCTCTCAGGAAGCCTGCTGGCACACAGCCAAAATGTAGTCTCTTGGAAAGAAGGGGGCAACTGGCTTTCTTCCCCCCTCCCTCCACTCAAGCAGCCTGCTTTATCTAGTTTGTTTATTTCTTTATTCTGAAATGCTTTTGATGGACTGCATCCTGTATCTTGAGAAATGGACTGTATCCGGAATTATGATGTGCTTACAATATATTTCTAAAATGCTTGAAGAGGCTTGGAGTGATTACTTGGCTCGATGCTACTTAGCTGGTGCCTGGGTGGTTCAGCACCGAACTGAAGCCCAGAAGGACAATGGACTGCCTGGGAAGAAGGCAGTCTCATCGTCATAACTTAACTTTGTATGTTGCCTAGAATCTGCCTGTCTACTGAAAACTGTCAGACAAAAAGCCTGGACAAAGATCACAGGCACACAAGGAAGAAAAGGAGGAACAATCCACTAACTCTTTCTGTGTTGTTTTATCTCTTCTGATCTTTTGTTTCCTTGCTTTTCCATTTCTCCATCTGTTGGGGGAAACTCGCTGGTAAAAAAAAAAAGATAATTGCAGAAGAGAAAATTAGTCTCCCCCCCCCACACACACACACACACACACACTCCTTATCTTTTCTTGCAAGTTGGCAGATGTTCTCCATAGCTGTTCTTAAGATAATTGCCAGATGAATTCCAAAGGCTAAGATTATCAGCACAACAATTCCAGACAGACATGTCATCCATGACATGTTGTTAAATTCCACAATTCATATTGCTAGACCTTGATTGCTTGATCTGACAGTTCCTCCTCCTCCATTTAGCCCTCCAGATGTTCTGAATTATGACTTCCACTTCATTGGTCATGCTAGGTAGTGATTATGGAAATCAAAGGCCAAAACTTCCAGGGATGGGTCACATAATGTAAATATAAGTGACTAAACAGGTAACTGCAAAAGGAGACACATTGCTGCCAGAACAAGGGGCTGCGGTGACTCAGCAGTTAAGAAGCTCACCTTGTTCGCTGGAAGGCTGGAAAGTCAGCAGTTGGAGACTCAAGTACAGCATAATGATTTGAGCACCCGTCTCTGTCCCAGTTCCTGCCAACCTAGTAGTTCGAAAGCAAGAAATTGCAAGTAGATAAACAGGGACCACTTCAGTGGGAAAAGATCTTGGGGACATGAAAGGAGCCTCATTTGGGCATCCTCTGAGTGGAGTTTCTCCAGCAAAAATCTTTTCAACCCAGAATAATTTCTGACACAAAATTATACAGTAAAACCCTACCTATGGAAAAAAGTCCGTTCTGTAGGCTTTTGCTTAAATCAATTTTTTTGTAACTCAAAACAAACCCATAGGGGGAAAAAAGTTTTACGTAACTTGAAGCAAACTTATAGGGAAAATGATTTTTTTTAATGTAAATCAAAACAAACCGATAGGGAAATGAATTTTTATACAACTCGAAGCAAACCCATAGGAAAAAGAATCTTTATGTAACTCGAAGCAAACCCATAGGAAAACATGTAAACGGAACATGGTTTTAGCACAAAATCATTGTGTAAGTTGAATTTTATGTAACTCGAGGTATTTGTAAGTCAGGGTTTTACTGTATCATAGTACTATCAGACCAAATTTAGTTGTCTATTTTACTCAGCACTAAAGATCATTTCTGTTACTAGCTATTGCCACTAGGGACAACACTATGAGTGTGACAAGGAAGGGCAAATATTCTTTTTTACTACCCAACTTGGACATCTAGGTGCAGTTTTGATCATCTGTAGCCTGGAAATCCATTATGGGGCCAAGGTACCATTATTCACCATAGTGAAAAGGATGGCAATAAACAGTTGAAGCCCTCATAGGAGTACTTTTAAAGCTCTGCACATTCAAAAGCCTGTGCCTAAAACAAGGGGTGGGGAAGAGGTGGAAGCATCTAGTCCTGGAGTTCTCAACCTTTTTAAGATGGGGGCCGGGTCACATTCCCTCAGACAGCTTTGGAGGCGAGATGGCCATTTTGCTCTTCCTCCACCACATGGTACTTTCTGGTATGGTTGAGGCAGTGGGGGGTCACATGAAATTGTGCTGTGGGCCGCAAGTTGAGAATCCCTGATCTAGTCCCTGTGGGCCTTCTCATCTACTATGTGGGTGGCATTACAAAGTTCACTGCTTTCTGCAGCTTCAGATATCTGTGGAAGATCTTAAAATGTATCTATCACAGATATGGGAGGTTGTGACCTGTATTGCTTTTGATATTGGTGCATTATTAATCTGACTAGTGTCCATTGATGGCTCTAATGTCTATTAAGATATTCCATCTTAAAAGCTGTCAAAGTTGACAGGGAACATCACATGACAGGCAGCTGGGGTGGGGGGCAGGCCCGGGTCTCTCCTTGGCCCAGGTAGGGTACCCCTGGGCAATGCCGTGTCCTCTGCTAGTGGTTTATAAATCCAGTAGTGCTAAGGAGGGCAAAGATACGAAACTTGAATACTGTCTATGTCAGTGGAATGTGTGCGGAGATCAGTTTAAGGATGTGACAGAATCAAGTAGTACACCTTTTCCTAGACTATGATTATCAATTACATGTTTTCCAGAATCTTCTAAGTATAAAGTGATCAGACATGGTTTGCTATGCCCTTCTTCTGTTGGTACACAGGGAGCCATACCTGTCAACCATCCCGATTTGGCCGGGATTACCCCGTAATTCAGCGCTGATTTGCGCCATTTCCTGACCCGCGCTGCCAAAACCCTGTAATTTGGCAGCGGGGGAAAGGAGGCACTGTGCAGCCCATCTGCGCAAGTCGCATTGCACACATGCGTGGAAGGGCTCTACACTTCCATAGCTCCCTTCCATGCATGCGCAGAAGGCTATGCCGCCTGCGTAGAAGGCTACGCAAGTGGCGTAGCCCTCCACGCGCATGCGTACAACGCGACCTGCACAGACCCGGTTTGCGCAGGTCCCGGATTCGTCTGAGCCACGGTTGACAGGTATGCAGGGAGCATGTGGTTTACCCTAAGCCACAGAGTCTGGCTGTTCTCCCCAGAGACACAGAAAGGAATCAGACTCCCAACCTCTGGCTCCAAAGCCAAGTACTCAACTCACTGAACTATCTAGCCTTCTTTGACTATAGTAGTTGTCCAAATATGGATGGATGGTGGCTCTTGTTGTCATTTGACTACTTCCACCAGGAAACATCCCAGACTCATAGGGAAGATGTAGCATGTTTGAGCTTTCTCCCTTTCTAATTTTGATATGTGCAAGGTTTTCATGTGTGGGTAAGTCAGAGTGGATGCGGTCAAACTCCTAACCTTTTACCAAAATAAGTAAATATTGATTTGTTTTGGAAATAAGTGAGATTGACAATCTCATAAACTATGAAAATGGAAAGGTCACTATCATCAGATTCATCTCTAATGTCATAATCATCAGCACTATCTGTTATGTTTGTTATGTTAAATGTAAAGGTTTCCCTTGTTCGAAAGCCAGTCGTATCTGACTCTAGGGTTCAGTGCTCATCTCTGTTTCAAAGCTGAAGAGCCAGCAATGTCTGCTTCTGCAGACATTTTCATGGTTCATATTGCAGGCACGACTAGACACCGGAGCACACAGAACGCTGTTACCTTCCCACCAAAGTGGTCCCTATTTATCTACTTGCAATGTATTGCTTTCGAACTGTTAGGTTGGCAGGAGGTTTGTTATGTTATGTGCCATCAAGTTGGAATCAACATATACTGACCGTAAGAGGGCTTTCAACGTAAGTGAAATGTTTGAGGTGTGGTTTTACCTGTTCTAAACCCCATCCTATTAGTTTCTATGGCTGAGTGGGGGTTTGAACTCAGAGCTACTGAGTTCATCATATTGGAATTAACTATCTTTTATGTAGTGTTTGTTTTTAAAATATGCAAAGCATACACTATCTCAGCAATTTTAAGCCACAAATTTATGGCATTTTCCCAAAAGGTAAATTTATGTTTGTTTAAGAAACCACAGGAACAAGAACAATAAAAAGTGGGGGGGGGAGTATTGTGGTGCCTTTAAGACTAACATATTTATTTCAGGCATTATTTCATGCAGGCGTTCATGGATCACAGTCCATTTGTTCAGGCACATGGAACACAATATCAAGGTCTCCAGTGTACATGGGAGACAAAGGAAGTCAATAGTATTATTACCACTGAACTGAATACTCAGGGTAACAATGGCATTATTAACTAAGCTGATGAACGTTCAGTGTGTTTATTATCTAGTGGAGGAGAGATTAGCATGTTTGTTATGCTAATAAGTGTTAGTCTATTATCTTTGGAGTTTAGAAGCAAATTATTTTTGTTTGTGGTTTTTTTTTTTTGGTTGATAGTGTTGAGACCTGTAATGATGCAGTCAGATATATATGGGAACACAATGGGCATCTGAGACATCTGACACAGCTGGCAACAGAAGCTTGTTCATGTCTCTTTATTCATGTTATCTGTTGAGTTTCAGTAGTTGTACTAGCAGAGGACCCGGCGTTGCCCAGGGGTACCTTGCTTTTTCTCCTGTTGGTGGGGGTGACCCCTTTGTGGATTGATTTAGGGGGTGTACCCCTCCCCATGGGGCTTGAGACCCCCGCAGTGACCGTCTCTTCAGCCCAAGGTACATATGTGCCGAGTTTCAGCATGATCGGTGCAGGGGTGTGGATTTGTATAAGCAAAATGCAGCACCGGACCTTGATTTTAGTTATATAGACTAGCTTTTTCTTTTGCCCGGCGATGCCGGGCTGTTATAAATTGTGAACAGCTTTTTTAGGGGTTTTTTGTGAATTAAAAAAAGAACAAAGGATGATATAATTTTTTCAAATTGTTTTATTTAACCAAATCATGTTTTAGTTTGTGGTTGTTGTTTTTAATAGTTGCACCGTAGGTAATAATTTTAAAAATGTGAAAGTACATGTTTTTTACATTCAATGTTTTTAAACTGTGTTTAGATGTTTTGGGTTTTTATTTGAGTTAAAACTCAACACAGGATGTTATAAATCTTTTTATTTTAATTTTTTGACATATGTTTGTGATTTGTGTAAAATTGTGATTTATTGTTATGTTTTTGACTTGTTTTTACTCTTGTGGCCTCTAGGTGGGGCTGTTGAGTCTTTTTGAGTTGTTTTTTCTATTCTGCCCTGCAGGTGGGGCTGCTAGTGGTTCTAGTTTAGTTTCACTGCTTTTTCTCTTCTGGCCTCTGGGTGGGGCTTCTATCCGGTAAGTAGTCTCTTTGTTTCTTCATTTCTGTTCCGGTCATCATGGAGGGAGGAAGTGCTGGTGAGTTGTCTGGTTTTCTTTCTTCTGGGGTTTTTCTTTGTTTTGTTTTTGTGGTGGTGGCCTGGGTGGTGTTGCTGTTTGTTCTTTTTTGTTTTGGTTTAGTTTTAGGTTTGTTTAATTGGTTTGGTTATTTCTAGTTTTGTTTAATTTTTTATTTTGTTGTTGTTTATTTTTGTAATAGTTGTTGTTTGTTTGTGTACTTTGTGGTCTTTTTCATGTTGTAGTTAGGTATTTTGTATGTAGTTTTGGGTCATTGTGGATGTTTTTTGTTTGTGTATTTTGTGGTTTACTTTTTTGTTTATTAATAGTTTTTTAATTATTGATTGATTGATTTTTTATTATTTTTTATTAATTTTGGGGTTTGTTTTTGGTGTTTACTTTAGTTTGATGAACGGGCTGCCTGTGGTTTCTCTTTCCCCATTGCTGCTTTGAATTTTGGTTTAGATGTAGCAATGGAGGAAAGGAGGGAGGAAGCAGTCAGCCCATTCTTCTCTCAGGAAGGTTTGTTTGGTATGTCGGGGGAGAAGGAGGAGGAGGCAGAGAAGAGCTTTCTCTGCCAAACGATGGTTCTCTCCTCTCTGTCTCCTTTTTCTCCCGGCTTACCTAACCGGAGATCGGCAGGCAGCAATCCGTAAGGGGTGGTGCTCTTCCTTGCGGATTGCTGCCTGTTGTTTTTTTATTCAGAAGTACAAAGACATCAGCCAGTCATCTGCCAGGGAGGGTGCTTCCCCTGACGAACTGCTGCCTGTTTTTTGGGGGGTTTTTTCACCCCGGCTCAACTTTACTTGAGGCTGGTGGTGGTCTCGCCAAGCCTTCGGCAGGATAGTGTGGAGGAGAGGGAGTCCCTCTTCTCCCCATTGCTCCGGGAAAGAAGGCCGGTGGGTGTTTTGCGGTGGCGTTTTGTGGCTTTTTATTTTGCATGGCTGTGAGGCGTTGAGTCTGCCTGCTGGGGACTTGCGCTCCTGTTGCTTTTTGTAAGTTTATTTTTCACACGCTGGGTTTCTCAGCATTCTGCACGCTCCGGGCGTGCAGGATGCTGAGACTTGTAGTTTTGCGTTTGTGGTTTGCATTCGTGAGGCGTTTTTTTCCTGTGGCTCGATTTTAATTGGCTGCGGCGCGTTTCCCAACGTTCTTTTTCCTTGCACCTCTCAGCCTGATTGGCTGTGGCATGGCACGGCACAGCACAAAGAATGTTGGGAATTGAAGTCCTTTTTCTTTGTTTGCATTCATGGGGCTCTTGCCCCACTGGCGCATTTATCAACCCGACAGTTACCTCCTTACTGGGTTCGGGCGAGTGCAGGATGCTCGGTACAGGCTAGTGTGGACTGGTGCAGGAGCCTTTGTCAAATTCTAACGGTTAACGCTTGGATTTATAGGTATAGATGTCACCTTGATGCATCAATCTGTGAATTAACAGAGAACATATAACTAAGTAAACAGGCACTACATAACAACGATGCAGAGACGATGATGACATCAAGGCCTCCCTCCTCTCTTTCTCTACCTTGTTTTACATGGCGAATAATGTGTATTCATGCAAGCTTAGCTGCCATAAAGCAAGACCAATGTCAATGTTTCTTAGGTTGCCAGCATACAATTAAAAAGTCAGCCAGTTGATGCCACAGAAGCAACAAGGGCTGCTGCTGCTGATGTTTTCCCCCAGCGACAGTGAAAGTGATGTTCAAGACAACCCCGTACAGAGAAAACATTCCCTCTGCTACCTGATCTGCAGCGTAGCCTGCAGATTAGTTTTTATGACAACCTGCCTAAGCAGGGAGCCAGTGGCAGGCAGATGGACAGAAAACAAAATGCTCGCTTGGCTGCCTGCCATTTTTATGTGGTTGCCCAATAGTGCTTAATCAAATTCCGATGTGGGGTCTTTATCTTGTGCTGATGTATGCATGTAGCTTGTTGCTTGTTATTTGGATCACGTCTCCTCAGGCCTAAGAACCATTTGAAAGCGATAACATTCATAGCTATTTTTATTTCGCTTCCTATCTGAAAGGCAGGATTTGTATCGTCCCACCCCCAACAACCTCTATCCCTGGAAAACATATATATTGGATTATTGGCCTTCAGTTGAACTCTCATGCTGAACAAGCCCTACTCTTTCCCCCCCCCTTTCTCCCCCTTTTCTCTGCAAGATTCATGTTTGGGGTGGGGGCAGGGGAATTTCCTGTTTATGAAAACTGAATTCACACATATATACAGCTGTACTACATAAGAGACTGCATGTCTTAACGTAGAAATGTATTTATATAGGGCTACCACTAGCCAATCTCTTCTTGTGCTTGCCAAAAATTAAATGAATAAAGAGGCAGGTAGCTTAATCTTTTTGACATTAGAGAAAGGCCAGAGGTTTCCATTTTCTAGGAACACATTTTCTTTATTTTTGTTGTAGCGTCACTTCAGCCTAAATAGTATTAACATGACCTCTACTCTAGATCACATTCTTCTCCTTCAGTAACTGCCAATTTACTTCGTTTTACAAGGATATTATTCAGATCGCTGTTTGTCACAGCATTTGAGCCTCAAGCAACGTCAACCATAATATGGGGCTGTCACGCAAACACACTTATTTTAAAATGAAAGAAAAAAGAAAGAAAACTTTATTGCCTAGCCTATCATCTGGCCTTGGTTCTGATGGCAAAGGTTACATCTCAGGGTCAGCAAGCAATGATTCACAATTACTTGTACGCCAAGAAGACAGTGGTCCCATATGTTTAATATTCCTGAAGAGAACATAACCATGCACTGGGACAAACTCCAGTCATGGCGATTCATACGCATGTGCCGTACAATTGTTCTGGCTGAATCATGTAGTAAAGGTCATCTTTGGAATGATACTGCAGTAACTGTCTGCTTCCCTCACCAAGTTCACTACAGTCTGCCATGCTGTTAACTTGTCTTTGCAGGTTGCTTGCTACCACTGACTAAGGATTAGAAGTCTAGGAAACCATTGTCCTTTGAATACTTTGAGGGCAGTATCGTAACAGCTGAAAATCAATCAGGAGAATAACAGATTACCAGAACCCAAGTACAGCAAAATGGATCGACAGCAGTCTAAAGGTTTAGGGTATGTCGGAGCGTCCCTCCCAGAAAACAACTGCTTGTTTCACAAGTTTCTCCAAAACCACATTGTTGAGGATGACCAGACTCAGGAAGGCCAGAAAGATGACAAGAAATTGGGCCATCTTGGTGGCAGCCCTCACTCTGCAGAATAAACTTCCATTCGATGTATGCTGGGCTCCATCTCTCTGGATTTTTAGGAAATTGTTAAAGACCAAACTCTATATAGCGGCCTTTAAGAACATATCTCTGCTGTTGTGAACCTTTATTTTTTAAAAAAATTGGTTTTACTTTATTTTATGTGAGTTGATCTTGGTATGTGGGTGGTATGGGAGAGGTGGGGTTCGTTGGTCTATCCAGTGATGACCAACTTTGACACTCTAGGTGTTCTTACCAGAAGCCCAAGTCAGCACTCCTGCTGATCAGGGCTTCTGGGACTTAAAATCTAAAGAACACCTGGAGTGACAAGGTTGGCCATCACTGGTTCAGTTCTCTAAACTGCCCAGAGTAGTGACTATCACTAAGGGGTAGGGGAAGAGATAAAGCTAAACAAACAAATTGTAGCAACACAGATGCTCTAGCTAATTAAGGCAAGGTTGCACAAGAAACATTGAAATTTGCCCACTCTATCTGCTTACAACCCAATGCCAAGATACAAGAGGATCCTTTATGATGGGTCCACTGATGGAACACATTTTGGTTGCAGAACTAGATGGAGAGAAATTATCTTTCTCCCAGCTTTCTCTCCCCCCCCCTTGCAACATTTGTCCTAAGCTGGGAAACCATCCAATGGTATGTTTTATGTGCTGTGAATGGCTACTAGGACTCTAAATCCTTGCTAGTCTTATCATAGCATGGCAAGGATAAGGGATCTTAATTATTCTTCTCACTTTGCAAGAGGGTGAGGGGGTTATCATTCCTATCAAAGAAGAAAAAAGGAAAATAATGATTTGTGCAAAGTAAGCAAATTAAGGGAAATAGCCAAAACTGACAAGAACAAAGAATTTAGTAATATTCTGTACATTCATCAGGACTATGGAAGAGGGAGGTAGATAAAGAACTGGAGAAAATTTTGGCTATTCTTCTTAGTTAGCAGATTATGAGGTTGGAAAAAAAACTCTTCTGATATTTTTCTCTTAATTAGCAGAGTATGAGGTAGAAAAAAGAACAACACAGAAAGATTAGCCCAGTCTCATCACTGACCCCTTTCCTTGTTTTCCCCATACACACAATAGTGCTTTGTGTGATAAAATCACTCTAGGTAAAGGTAAAGGATGCCCTTGCTTGAAAGTCAGTCATGTCCAACTCTAGGGGGCAGTGCTCATTTCAACTTACAGCCAAAGAGCCGGCGCTGTATGCATCTGCAGATCTTTCCATGGTCATGTGACAGACTTGACTAGATGCCTGGGGCACACAGAACATTGTTACCTTCCTTTGGTGTTCAGGGAAGCAAGACGATAGAAGCAGCCATATTCTAGTTAACACAGTTCGAACACGAGGTAATGGTGGCAATACAACTCCTTTTATACAGTCACTATACATTTGAATCTGGGTGCACGGTAGCCTATTGGCTACTGTCGGCATGACGTCATCCGGAGTCCTGCCCTTCTTGTCCAGGTGTGTCCGTAGCGGGAAGGTTTCCCGCGGCTGTACATTTTATTTTATTTTTTATTTAAATTCAAATTTTTATGCCACCCAATTAGGTAAACCCGACTCTGGGTGGCTCACAACAAGTTAAAACATACATTAAAAAAAAGTTGAGCCATTAAAACCCAACATACCCACCTACCTATCCCATTTATCATTAAAAGACTACCCACGTTAAAAACTGCCTGCATTGGAATTAAAAGAAATGGGGACTTATTTATGTGCATGATTGGGGAGTTTGTACCCTGTGAGTTGAATGCTTGCTGCTCCCATCTCTGTTAGCAAGCTCGCATTCCAATAGCAGCTGGATACAATGTGATACAATGTGTTCTTTACAAATGGCTTAAGTATACATTTCCTGTAGAATCGGTTACATTTAACTTAAAGGCATAACGTAGCAGTTACATTCCATACTATTCCATACACAACATCCCTCCCCCATAGGATGGGACGAAGTCCCTCAACCAAAGTGGTTTCCAGCATGTACGTTTGGGGCGTGCGGCTGCTGAGCTTGACTCAGGGGCACTTGCGCTTCTCTGCTCTCTTGGTTCTTGCCCTGCAATAGGAGGGATGGACTTGTTAGCGGTTTGCTGCAGTTGTGCAGCCCCTGACTGAAAACGTGGGAACTGGGGTTTCGTGTTTGCACCGGCCCAGACTGGGGAGCTCTTGACTGGAAACATGAGCTCACTAGGGAAAGGGTCTTGTCCTTCACCGTGGCTTTGGCGAGGTCTGCGGGAACTATCGAGGTGAGTCGAGGGCTTCGATCAGAAGCACTTGATGATCTCGCTCCACCTCTCACTCAGGGTCTCCTAACTGTGGCAGGGGCGACCTGGAAAGAGCATCTGCATGGCTAATGTCTTTCCCCAGGTGGTGGACCAGCGTGTGCTGGTATGCATTGAGCATTCTGGGGGCATTCTGGGGGACAGAATCTGTGGTGTGGGCTTGCCTGTGGTGAAAATGCCTACTAGGGGTTTGTGGTCAGTCACAACAGTGAACGGTCAACCATATAGGAAGTTGTGGAACTTCTTTGTACCAGCGACTATGGCGAGAGCCTCCTTGTCCGTTTGCGTGTAGTTGCGCTCTGCCTTTGAAAGCGATCTGGAGTAGAACGCAATGGGGGCTTCCCGCCCATTGTCTAACACGTGGCACAGCACCGCCCCCATGTGAGGCATCACATTCTAGAACTATGGGCTTTCTTGGGTCAAAGTGGGTCAGGACTGCTTCTGAGGATAGAAGCCGCTTTAATTCTTTAAACGCCTTTCCCTGACTGTCTCCCCACCACCAAACTGCATCCTTCTTAAGTAACTTATGCAGTGGTTCCACAACTGATGCCTTCCTTGGCAGGAAGGAATGATAAAAATTCAGGAGCCCAAGAAATGACTGCAATTCCAGTTTTGCGGTGGGGTGAGGGGCATTTTGGATAGCCACAACCTTGGATTCAGAGGGTTTTACTCCATCGGGGGTTATTTTAAACCCAAGGAACTCAACCTCCCTCACTAGGAACACACACTTGCTCTTTTTTAATCTCAACCCCGCTTTTTCGAAAATCAACAGAACCTTGTCCAACCTTTTAGCCAGTTCCGACACACTCCCCCCTGTTATCAGCACGTCATCAAAATATGGGTCCCCACGTCATCCAGAGTCCTGCCCTTCTTGTCCAGGTGTGTCCATGGCAGGAAGGTTTCCCGTGGCTGTGCCTGATTGGGGAGTTTGTACCCTGTGAGTTGAATGCTCGCTGCTCCCATCTCTGGTAGCAAGCTCGCATTCCAATAGCAGCTGGATACAATGTGATACAATGTATTCTTTACAAATGGCTTAAGTATACATTTCCTGTAGAACCGGTTACATTTAACTTAAAGGCATAATGTAGCAGTTACATTCCATACTATTCCATACACAACACTTCCCTCTACTTGCAATTTCTTGCTTTCAGATTGCTAGGTTGGCAGGAGCTGGGACAGAGATGGGTGCTCACTCCATTGTTTAGCACTCAGGTCTCAAACTGCTGATCTGCCATCCTTCTAGTCACCAAGTTCAGTGTCTTATGCACTAAGCCACTGCAATCACTCTAGAAGCAACTAAATTAGGGGGAAATATATCTTTACTTACAATTATCATATATAGTTACATTCACAAGGGGGGAGAGGAAAATGGGGACTGTAGGATAGTGAGAGAATCTCTATGCTTGTCGCGTGGTCAGAAGTCACAGAAAATGGAGGGCAATGAGCAGAACTATGGAAGCAAGAAAACAAAGAGGAAGAGGGGTGAGAGCCTGCTTCAAATGCCAGCGGTATTAAAAGAACTTTACCAATCAAGTTGATGGTGAAGGACAATCAAATTTGGCTGTAAAGTCTCCTCCCACTGATACCCAGCATTACTGCATGCAAGATTGCTGTTATCCTAGCATAGTGTAGGCGAATATAATTTGTATTAAGTAGTTCTCAAGAAGCTCCTGCTTAGGTTGAAAGAAGAGAGTGCAAAAGCTAGCTTGAGACCCAGCATCAAGAAAGCCAAGATAATTACAACAAGCCCTATCAGTCCCTGGAAAATAGACGGGGAAGAAGTAGAAGCAGTGACAGATTTTACTTTTTTAGGATCAAAGATCACTGCAGATGGTGATTGCAGCCATGAAATAAAAAGGCGACTGATGCTTGGAAGACAAGCGATGAGAAACCTGGGGAACATAGTTAAAAGTAGAGACCACCTTGCAAACAAAAGATCGCATAGTTAAAGCAATCGTATTTCCAGTTGTAATGTATGGTTGTGAGAACTAGACCTTAAGGAAAGCAGAGCGCAGAAGAATAGATGCCTTTGAAATGTGGTGTTGGAGGAGAGTTTTGAGAGTCCCCTGGATAGCATGAAGAACAAATAAGTCGATCTTAGAAGAAATCAACCCTGACTGCTCCTTAGAAGATCAAATAGTAAAGATGAAGCTAAAGTACTTTGGACATCAAATGAGAAGAGAGGATTCACTTGAGAAAGCCTTGATGCTGGGAAAGGTGGAGGGCAAAAGAAGAAGGGGGTGGCAGAAAATGGGATGGCTAGATGGTATTGTAGATGCAATGGGTACAGAGCTGGGCAGGTTGAGGAGGATGGTGGAGGACAGAGATGCCTGGCGGGCCATGGTCCGTGGGGTTGCAAAGGGTCGGAATCGACTATGCAACTGAACAACAACAAAGTTCTCAAAATGCTGAAGTGTGTGTTTTATTCCCTTATTTGTTCAGTCTTTAATCAGAACTTATCAAGTAGAAATCCAGACTAGATTCAGATGAAGGAGTAAACATTGATGGAAGAAACATCAATAATTTAAGATATGCTGATGACACCATCATATTGGCAGAAAGCAGCAATGAGTTGAAATGACTTTTAATGAAAGTGGAAAAAAAAGTGGCAAAGCAAGACAGCAGTTGAATGTTAAGAAGACAAAAATCCTGATGGTTTCCCGATCTTGGGCCCCCAGATGTTCTTGGACTTCAATTCCCTGAAGCTCCAATGAACAGGTGTGCTTGACTTGGGCTTTTGGGGATTGAAGTGCAAGAACACCTGGAGGTCCAAGGCTGAGAAACCCTCATCTATACAATTTTAATGTTGACAATGAAGACTTTGAAATAGTGAAAGGTTTTGTATACTTTTGGCCCATCATCAATATAAATGGAAATTGCAGCCAAGAAATCAGATGGTGACTGAGACACAGAAGCGCAACAATGTAGGAAGTAGGAAAGATCACTGAATGTAAGAATGTTCACTGGAGACCAAGACCAACAACACTGGATCACTTTGTAAGAGTGTTAAAACTGGACAGTAAAGAAAGCTGACAGGAAAAAAATATTTGTTTTAATTACCACGCTGGAGGAGAGCTTTGCAAATAGATACCCAGGGTATCTGGAGGCAAAAATGATTAAACTGAGGCTGTCCTCTATGGGAACATAATGAAAAGATAATCATGCTGGGAAAGGTTAAAGGTAGCAGAAAAAGAGGAAGATCAAATATGAGATGGATTCACTGCCCAAGGGCCGCCATGGTCTTGAGTTTGCAAGAACCAAACATGTATGTTGTATACAGGACATTTTGGAGATCACTCATTCATAGGTCAACATAGGTTGGAGAAGACTTGATGGTACATTATTTATTTAATTTATTTTTTCATACATCTATTGCCGCCCAACTCGACAATGACTCTGAGCAGCTTACAGAAATAGACAATGTTAAAACCAACTAAAAACACATAAAATCCCATTAAAAGCCCCACCCACACACATAAAAAGAGAGAGAGTCTCACTGTTTAAACAAGCCAGCAAGCAGGGGTCACCCCTCCATCGGCGCCCCACACCTGCCCCACCAGCCAGGTTTTCAGATCTTTCCTAAAGGACAGCAATTCTGTCTGCAGCCGCAATTCCACTGGCAGGAGGTTCCATAGGGCCGGTGTGGACACAGAAAAGGCTCTCTTTCTTGTGTTAGAGAGACGAGCCCCTCTAGCCTATGGTACAATTAGAGAGCCCCTCTCTAGAGAGCCAATTAGAGAGCCCCTGGGCCCACTACCATGTAGGGCTTTAAAGGTAATAACCAGCACCTTGAATTGCACCCAGAGGCAAATTGGTAACCAGTGCAGCTCCCACAGTAGTGGTGAGGCGCGAGCATAATGCCCTCACCCCATCACCACCCTATCACCACCCCATCACCACCCGGGCAGCCGTGTTCACCACCCGGGCAGCCACATTCTGGACCACCCCATCACCACCCTATCACCACCCCATCACCACCCGGGCAGCCGTGTTCACCACCCGGGCAGCCACATTCTGGACCACCCCATCACCACCCTATCACCACCCCATCACCACCTGGGCAGCCGCATTCTGAACCAACTGCAGCCTCTGAATGGTCATCAAGGGCAGCCCCTTGTAGAGCACATTACAGTAATCTAGTCTAGAGGTGACCAGCAGGGCTATCATCAGAAATTTCTGGGCCCCGTACTGAGCAATCCTATTGCCCCCCCCCCCCACACACACACACACACACACATTTTTCTCTCTCCTTGCATTGGGGTGGCGGCGGCTGGAATACATAATTTCCCAAAAGAAATCGATGAGCAGTTGTATCCAACTTTAGAGTTCAGTGCTCATCTCTGATTACAGCCAAAGAGCCAGTGGCCTTTGTCCACAAAAGCTCACATTAAAATACAGCAGTTAGTCTTTAAACCTTGCTTGAAAGTCAGTTGTATCCAACTTTAGAGTTCAGTGCTCATCTCTGATTACAGCCAAAGAGTCAGTGGCCTTGATCCACAAAAGCTCACATTGAAATACAGCAGTTAGTCTTTAAGCCTTGCTTGAAAACCAGTTGTATCCAACTTTAGAGTTCAGTGCTCATCTCTGATTACAGCCAAAGAGCCAATGATGTCTACATTCACAGATGTTTCCATGGACATGTGGCAGGCATGACTAGACACCGGAGTGCACGGAATGCTATTTACATTCCTAATGATGAGCTCCCGTCATCCCTCCCAGCTCTTGACAACCTAGCAGTTTGAAAGCAAGAAATTGCAAGTAGATAAATAAGGATATCTACTAGCAATTTCTTGCTTTCGAACTGCTAGGTTGGCAAGAGCTGGGACTGAGATGGAAGCTCATCATTACACACACACACACACACACACACACTTCCCCCTCCATTCCCCCCATTTTACACACACACACACACACACAAACGAACGAACAAAAGTAAACAAAACAAAAAGACAGACTTACTCAGAGGAGGCAGGCAGCGGAGCACCCAGGTGCGTCCCTCTTCCTCTGGGGACCAGGGGTGTGTAGAGGCAGGAGGAGAGGCTGCTGCCTCTGCTTGCCCAGAGTGGCATGACTTAAAGGACCTCTCACCATGCTGCTGTGGGATGCCGCACCAGGCTCAGGAAGAGCCTCGGTTGTCCTCCGGACAAGGAGGAGGAGTCCCTAGCAGCCAGGCTCACCATCATGACGCGCTCTCTCACCTCCAAACTTACCACATGCCTTCAGGGGGGTGGGCAAGATGCATGGGAAGTGTTGCCCCAACTTGCCCACGCTGCTGGGAAGGGGAGGCTGCCAGCCCACCACCCCACCCACCAACCCGGCCTGAAGGCGCATGGGAAGTGCAGAGGTGAGAGCGTGCCTGGCTGCTCTGGGACTCCTCCTCCTTGTCTGGAGGACAACCAAACCAAGGCTCTTCCTTAGCCTGGCAGTTGCCTCCTCCTCCTTCTCCGTAGCAGCAGCAGCCACCTCGTCTCTGCTCTGCCAGACCAACGTGCGCCTCCTGGGCTGAAGCCTTGACCCATATATCCAGGTTGAGGTGGAGCCAGGAGCCCTCTGGCAGGGCTTGCACAGTGGTGCAGCCTGCCGGGCCTGCGCGCAGTGTTTTTAAAAGAAAGTTTTTAAAAGTTTTTAAAAACTAAAAATGCACAAATCTGAGCTTTGTGGGGGGGCCACCATTGGGCCCCCTGCCAGCTCCGGGCCCAGGATAGGAGTCCTGGCTATCCCCCCACCCCTTATGGTGGCCCTGGTGACCAAAGCATGTGTGACCATGAGCAAGGAGTCCCAGTCCAGGAACAGGCGCAAGTGATGAATCACCTGAAGTAGAGCAAAAGCCTTCCTGGCCATGACTGCCACCTGCTCTTCGAGCAATAGTCGTGAATCCAGGAGGACTCACGACTACTGAGTTGTGAGCTTTTGTTTAAGCTACAAATACCTGTCTAGTGGGACTTTGATTTTACCAACCAAGGCATTAAAAAGCCATCATCACTGTAGATTCTAAGACATGTAATCAACTATATGTTTGGTTTTATTATTATTAAGGGAAGGGAGACACGTCAGAGAAAAATAGGCTGGATCCAACATTAATTATATTTAGAATGGACTCATTAAAATCAACGGGAGTAGTTAATAATGATTAACTTAACTGGCTAGATAATTCAGTAAATTGGATTCTAGTGGTCAGGAGTTCCCACTGTACCTCCTGAGAGAAGAACCACCCTGTGTGGTCATGGGCAAGGTGCACATTCCCAGGGCGCCCTCAGAAGAAGGGAATGGTATCCATGAAAATGAGATTCAAAATTGGCAGTTCACTGGTAATGCACCCAAATAACATATAAAAATGTAGAATTAACTTGTGTGCTCCAAAAGATAAAACACATTGTACTACAGGGGACAAAGTGAAGTCCTGGACTCAGGAGACTGGGTTTAAATCTCTATTTTGCTGTGGAAGTGGAACAGGTAAAATCATTCTTTACATATCTCACTTACCTCGATAGCCCCATTATGGTCATTGCAAGTCAGTTCTGACTTGACGGTGCCTAACACACACACACACACACACACACACACACACACACACACACACACACACACACACACACACACACACACACACACACACACACACACACACACACACACACACACACACACACACACACACACGATAAAATTGTTATGAAGCACAGAAAGCAGACTGACCACTGCTTTTTCAAACTTTCCTTTCCTTTCCGATAGTGGTGGTCTGAATAAGTAGCCATGGGGGAAGGAAGCTTAAAATTCCTCTCAGATGAGAGGATTCTTTTCATTACACACTGCAAAGACAGATGATGTTCTGACTTCCTCAAATCTACTATAGTTCTAAAATAGACCATTCCTTGGCTGCTGTTCAACCTCTTTAATGAAGGCAGAAGAAATGTTGAAGGCAGCCACATGGTAGCCAGAAATTGTAATCGAGAAAAAGTACATTTTTGGCACACACAGAGACAAGCAAGGAAAACTCTGTGAGCCAGCTTGAACCACAGACTTTTGTCCCAAAGAAGAAGGGGGGGGGGACCCTACAGTTTACTTTAGAGGAATGCAGAGCAGGAGGGAAATCACTACTCTGTCTCTTTAGCATGTAGCTTGGTATATTAGGAATTTAGTCTTCCTAAACAATACAGGAACATCAAAAGTTGGGTTGGGATAGAAGGCGATGATTCCTGGTGAGGATTTGAGCCTGGCTTTTGTCTCATGTTCAGCCAGCAGATCAAGCATGTAAACCCCACGACAGCTGCAACTCTGAAAAGCTAAGATGAATGGAGAAGCAAGCTTACCACACAGTGCCCTCTTTTAACGTTACTTGCACATCTTTATAATCAATCTCTATAATAATTGCACCTCTCTGTAACAAAGAAATAGGAGTTTTTAATGAAAAGAAAAGAAAAGAAAGAAAACTTTAGTACTTTCATGTTGCTTCCTTTTCCCCACCACAACCACCATACCCTGCTGCCCAGAAAGACCAACAGGAAGAAAATCTGATATAGTCAGTTTACCTGTATATTGCATTTTCTGCATACATTTCCATATGACAGTTTTGTGTGTCCATTGAAGAAAATGGAAACTAACTCATGTAACAAGAGCATTCAGTCAGAATTAAAAGGAAGGTAGATATTTTAGCAAAACTGACTGTATTATGGGCTGTTCGGTATCATATTGTTATTTTTTTAAATTGTTGCTATCTTTTTTGTTTATATTTTTGTATCATTGTCAACTGCCAAGAGTAGCTACTGAAGTTAGTTTGGCAGAACAAAAATTGAATAAACAAACAAATAATAGGCTTTGCTTTAGGTATTTCTTAATTCCCAATGCAAAAGGAAACAATTGTCTTCCTTACATAAATATAAAACAGTATTGGTATCCTAACAGCTACATGCATGTAACTTATCATCTCTACATAAGCATCAATTATCTTAATATCTAGACTAGGACTAGAATATGCACTGGGGAACATATCTGTGTGTGAGGTTACCGGAAATATCAAAGGATGACACATACTGTATGACTTACTTTTTTCTATCCTTCAGTAAATAATACATATCACGTGACAGTGGCAAATGAACTTCAACATTAGTAAGTGCAGAGTGATGCACGTTGGGGAAAAAAAAAAACCAATTACATTTATAAACTGATGGGGTCTGAACTCTCTGCAACAAACCAGGAAAGGGACCTTGGTGTCCCGGTGGACAGCTCAATGAAGGTGTCAACCCAGTGTGCCTCAGCAGTGAAAAAAAGCAAACTCAATGCTAGAGATCATTAGAAAGGGTATAGAAAATAAGTCAGCAAGTGTCATTTTGCCTCTTTATAAATCTATAGTGAGGTCCCATCTGGAATACTGTGTACAGTTCTGGTCGCCATACCTCCAGAAGGATATTATGGAGTTGGAGAAAGTGCAGAGGAGGGCAACCAGAATGATTAGGGGACTGGAACACCTTCCTTACCATCTGAGGCTGCAATGGTTGGACCTCTTCACTCTTGAATGACGGCATCTAAGAGGTGACTTGATTGAAGTTTATAAAATCATGCACGGTGTGGACAAAGTAGATAAGGAAAAACTGTTTTCCCTATCGCATAACACTAGAACTGGGGGGAACTCCATGAAACTTTTGGGTACCAGTTCTCAAACAACTAAGAGAAGTACTTTTTCACCCAGAAGATCACTGGTCTATGGAACTCACTACCAGAAGAAGTGGTGACAGCTATCAGTCTTGACAGCTTTAAGAAAGGATTAGACAAGTTCATGGAGGACAAGGGTATCAATGGCTATAATTATGGATACCTAAGGACAACCTCCGGGTTGGAGAGATAGGCAGGATATCTCTCAATGCCATTTCCAGGGTATCCTAGGCAGGTGAAGGCATCTGCTTGGGAATACCCTGAAGCAAATGGTGAGCCATTGTGTGAGACAAAATGCTGGACTGGATGGGCTGTGGCCTGTTCCAGCAAGGCTGTTCTTATGACATCTTCCTGATGGCAAGTGTGCAGTGAGTTTTATCATCAGATCATCTTCTTTTTGTGTCCAAATCAAACCCTGGACTGCCAGAATGAAGCCATATTCTTGTTTTTGGCCAAATGTAAGTCCAAATCAGTACATGTTTCTAGCTGTTTTGGATCATGGACAAATTGGAGGTCATTGATGACTGCCCAAGATACAAGTTGTGCACTATCCTCATTGGTCTAGTTATATACCCATGCCTCACTGTGACAATTAAAATCTCCAATAACAAAGTTTATTTTGTCATAAGTAAAATTGTTCGGTTCATTAAAACTAAACTTTGCTTCTGATGGCTTATAGACAGAGGTAACAGAGAATTGTGTGGTTCGAATTTCAATGTTGTTTGTTTCCATCAGTGCAGCTGCTATTATACTGAGACCTAATACTGTACACTAATACTGACCATGCAATCTCTCAATTACTAGTTCCATCCCAGCCACTTTGGATCAGATGTGTTTCCTGGAGCAGAAGTATGTCACATTTGTATTTCCTGCACATGTCCGCTAGGAGGTCATTCTTATTACTTGAAAGTTCCTCAATATTTATTGAGATCACTGTTATGGTTGGTCCTGACAAAGACCCTTCTGGTGGATTCATTATTTAGTTCCTTTTGTTTGATCTAGTGTTAGAAAGATTACCCAGCAAGGTTGCCACCCAGGGTATGCCCAATTTTATTCACAATCTTTGAGGAGGTTATTTCTGTGTACCCCTTATCATCAGATGAGATATCAAGATATTAATGTAGAGGTTTAGTAACCCATTGTTTTTATCCATTTAATTGTATGCAATGTTTTCATTTCTGATTCTTGTGGCTGCCTGTAGCATACAGTGATTAAAGGAGGAGTTAACTGTCAGAATGGAACTGAGGTGACTTAGTGGTTAAGACACTGAACTTGATGACTGAGGGGTGCCTTTGTAGCCATCTGATTGCACTTGTTACTGGTAGTTAGTTACTTCTAAGTTGTGGTAGGTGAAAAGTCTAAATCCATGCATTTAAGTTATGATACTATGATAAATGATACAGTAGAAGCATTTTGATTGGTTCTGTAGTTAAAAAATATGTTCCTGTATATGCATTTACACATGTGTAGCAGTCTTGTTTTGATTGGTAAAAATAATTAGAGGTGTAGATGTTGTTTATAAGCAGCTGGTTTAATAATTCATTACTGCATAGGACTAACGTCTGAAATAGTATCCCTAAAGCAGGGTTCGGCAACCTACATCCTGCAGGCTGAATCTGGACCATGGCCCCAAATAATCAGGGCCCTGTCCTCACCCCATGCACCACTACCACCACCGCCACAACCAGAAGCGGCCACGGCTGTGTTTACGACAGCCACAGACGAATTTATGACAGCTGCTGATGCGGACACGTTTACAACAGCTATGAATGCGTTTAGGGCACTGTTTACGATGGAAGGAACACAGTCCAGCCCCCCTCAACTGTCTGAGGGAGCATGACTGGCCCCCAACTTAAAAAGGTTGCTGACCCCTGCCCTAAAGTATTGACCTGCAGTATTTATAATGTATACTCTTCCTTTCAACAATTTAGACTATAAAAGTATCACTGTAGCTCATTCTACTCCTGTTTGTACATCCTCTTCATATTAACATCCTGCATGAAAAAAGGCTCAGTCTTATCTGTGCATGAACCTTTACCTTTTGTTCACTTAATGTAACACAAGTATATCCATCTATTGTCCTATTCCAAATAGTTAACAGCTATGTCTGTTGCACAACTGCTTTTTAAACGCAGGTCCTATCTAGTTAAAGTTAGACAAGCAAAACAGGAAACTATATATCACCATAAAATATTAATGCTAACTAAATATATGTAAAAGTCAGATCAAAAAGCTGTGCTAATTAGAATGTCCTTTTTTCTTGTGTAAACAAAGGACACTTAATATGTTAGGAATCTGATATCTCCGTTACAAGATCCAAGCTAAGGATCTGCCCCTCAAATAATTTGTTCTACCAAAAAAATACAGTAGGACTGGCTTTGATCTCAGTTATAAATCAAACTTACTAAAGTAAAGAGGAGATATATTTAAAGGTCTGTGGTGTAAACTTAGTAGAAAATCAAAATCTCGGAGAACATTTTCTACAGTAAAATCTGGGGAGATTTGTCTTTTTAAGTGCATCCATGGAGTAATGAATTTGTTTTCTCTTTCCATGTGATTAATGAAAAAATACTTTGCAAATCATTTCAAAAGAAGACATACCGAGAAAGATATTGTGCATCTGGATTGTACAGAAAATAGTATTTTGATCATTGCCTCCAGTGCAAGGCAGAAACAACACATGTGAGTAGAGATTAAGGTTTTCACACTTAGTGCATTTGTATGTCCTACCATAATCAAGAATTAGATGCAGTATGTGTCTGGTGCATGCACTAAATTCCGTGGTGGGCTTCAGCAGGTTCGCACCAGTTCGCCAGAATGGGTAGCAGAAATTCTGGCTGGCCCCGCCCATCCAAGTTTTTAAATAAAGTAGCCCTATTTCGGGTGCAACGCAGGGCTTTCCCCCTGGCCACGCCCATCATACCACTCCCAAAGAGTAGGTAGTAAAATAATGAATCCCACCACTGACTAAATTGCATGGAAAATTCATGGATGCCCTGGTGGACCTGTGCCCTATTGCTCTTATAGTGAGAGGGAGGGAACAATCTTGGGGAGTGGGGCTGCTTTACCCCTCCCATCCGGGAGTGGCTGTAACTTTCCTCTTTGCCACATTAGTGGATTGGTAGCTGCAGCAGCAGTAGCAGCAGAAGAAATGCACAGCCCCCACCCCTTTTTAAACCAAGGTACAAAAGGGAGCAAAAATTTTGCCTTGAGGATTATTCACCTTTTTATAGACTACTGTGAGTGGATGTTGGCTTGAAAACAGGATGTGTGTTCATGGGCCACTTTAGGGAAGAACACTTTATATATATACTACCATGGCATCAAATTCATAGGCAGAAGCAAAAAGGAGGAGAGGGTATGACATTGGTTAAGAAACAGGCAGGGGCAGCCAACAACCCATGCAACAAATGTTATCCCTACAAGACCATAGAGTCATTACTATACCACCTATATGGCTCTGTTCGTTCATAGACATTTACAAGAGAATGTTGTTCCCCATTCATGCCACAATGAATGATGAGGGGACATAGATCCAATTTCCAACTAAAAATATTTGAGGATTTTTAAGAAAACTGCGTAAATTTAAATATTGCATGTGAAGCTTTACACATGTATGCCCTGTCAAATGGTGCATCTGAAATTTCAGCCAAGCATACATCACATGAAGATGATGTTCCAGCCACCATACATTTATACTGAATTTTCACCAACATTTCTTTTATCATAAATACTCATATTAATAAATCTGTAACACTCACTGTTTTGTCCATTGCGAAGGAAATTTAACTCATTCAACAAAAGCACAGCTTACTGCCACCAAAGGGTTAAGCTTTTGAACTTTATCCTATGTCACAGAAAGTCCCACAGTGATGTGGAAGAGAGATTTATTTAATATTCTGCAGTAAAAGAAGGTTTGCCTAAAAGATTTGAGGGATTAACTGTTCTATACTAGAAGCTTTACACACACAAACACAAACACACACACACACAATCCAAGGTTGTGAGTGGTGTTCAGGAACATATTTTCAAGTATCCTCATAACGAAAAACAAAAGCCAAGTAATGGGGATCAAAACCTTGTTGTTCATTTGAGCTAATAGTCCTCTTCTAAATATTTAATTCAGTGTGTGTGCGCGTGCATAGCCATACATCTCATACATCACATAATAAATAAAATTGCATATCAAACGTATAAGAAATGACTATTAGGATTATCTAATTTAGCATGTTTGGATCGTGGCTGTCAGGATTATCTGACAGGGTAATAGAAGTTCACTGGGCCAAATCAATCATTTCTGTAGCTCCCAGAAAGATGATTTAGGGATTTAAATTGGCCCAGAATATTTTAATACCCTGGTTATGTTCAAGCATACCAAAGTCACTCCTAATTAATCAGCCAGATTTATTCCCAGCATAATATTAAGGAGAGGATTTTGCCCGTTTCCTTTCAGTGATGCCTGCCATTTTCTTTCCAAGCAAAACAAAGCTCAGAAGTGTCTTCACTGTAAGAATTTGCACTCTTCACTGCTGAGGCAAATTAATCCATAGATAGCAGACTATAGGTTCCAACCTAAACAACAACTCTTCTTGCTGGCAGACTTGCTTTCCCATCCCAATGGCATGAAAATGTGAGCTGTCATGTGACATCGAAGCCAGTCTATCACAGCTGAATAATCGTAGATAAATCTATGTTTCTGAGCCAGCTCCTTAAGCATATATAGCCGTGCTGCATTGCAAAGAAAAGGAGCTTGGTATGTTTTCATAGCCTAAATTCATTTGCCTAGTTAGAAACCTCATGGATTTTCCTCACTATGTCATGGTTATTTCTGTAACATAGAATCAGCTGTGAAGAAGACAATAAGAAGACGGAAAAGGAGGAGGAGGAAGGGGGAGATGTTGCTTAATGTAAAAAAAAAAGCCCACTATCACTTTTATGAACATAAAAATATACCACTTTTTTATTGAAATAGTCAAAAAGAGCCAATGTATATGTTGGCCCCATGCTATGTGTGCCACATGGTAGTTTTAACATTGTGACATGCAGTTTAACGTTTTAATTCTACAACTTCTAAACCTAAACGTTTCCCCATTTTGATGCATTTCTAGGGGCACTGCCCCATTAAGTCCAATCCTAACCATTTTTCTGTGACTTGGAATATCTAACAGACAGAATGCTGTTTAATTTACACCTGCTACGTGCTAGGAGTTTCAAGAGGATCTATCAAAGGTACTGCTAGATTGGTTTGACAGTGCCAGGTTTTCAATAGCAAAATGCAACCCGTCCAATAACAATTCCTACCCTAGCCTTTCTTAGTAGTGGCTCACTTGAGAAAGAGTTTCGGTGAATGTGACTGCGTCCATTTATGTGTATGTGGAATACAATAGCCAAACTGCTCAAATGTTTAAATAATTATTAAAAGTCCTATTCTGAGCGTTTCATCTCTGACACCCTCTCCTTTTGTGTGTGTATATACACTAAAGCACAGTAGTATGCTTCTAGAATGATAATAATCTATTTCTCTGCTCACACTTCTGAGCTGCCAGTGACCCCAGCTGACCCAATTGAAATTGATTTTGTTGTGGAACCTCTAGCTGGTGCAAATTAATCTTAGATCCATACGAGATCGTGGAGGCAAGACACAGAATACAAAGACCTCAAGTGGTGAGGGAGAAAAATTAGTTGTGGAGAAGGTATTTTAAGTTTGGAAAGATAAATTGTTACAATGCCTTGCTTTGATAGAACATATGTAGCAAAGGAGAAGAGACTGACAAGAGTGCTGAGAGAGCCAAAGAAAGAAAAGATGTGATTTAATAGCCTAATTTCCTGCCTGGCCCGGTAGAAATATCCTTCTACTCCTGACAGCTGATGAAATGATTTGCTTCTCTGTGTGGAACAGGTTCAGCCCTAACTGTTCCTTCTGGCCTTTGAGTATATTGTCTACAGGAGAGAGAGGAATCATCTCTGGTATCCATCTTTCTGCATTCTACATTTACCTCTGGCAGCTACTTTTTTCTACACAGTATTCCCCTCACCTTAGTGCAGGGATTCTCAGCCTGTGGTCTGTGGGCAGGATGTGGCCCACAGTGCCATTTCATGTGGCCCACCACCACCTCCACCACACCAGTGTGGTGGAGGAAGGGCAAAATGGCTGTCTGCCCCCCTAAACTTTTTGAGGGAGCGTGATCCGTGCCCCGGCTTAAAAAGGCTGAGAACTCCTGCCTTAGTGCCTTAAATATTTATTTATCTCTCACTGCCTTGGTCCTTTTCAATCATGGCATCTTGCCTTCCCATCTTGGACAACTGATTGTCAGAACTGAAGTTTTTGAGTGGTAGCTGGGTTAGCCTGTTAGAAGCACACCAGACAAGAAGCAACAAAATAATAATAATAAACCTAAGGTGTTGTGGCAGTTAGTCTTTAAGATGCCACAACATTTTTGCCTTTGGGTTTTTTGTTTGTTTGTTGGCTTGTTTGCTGTCTGCTAAGTTTGCCAGGAAGTTTTCCAAAACAAGAAATAAGAAGCAAAACAATTTTAAAAATTAGCTCCACCTTTTTTCTTTTTTGAGATTTTCTTTCTATGCTAAGAAGGGATAAATAATGAGGTCATTGCTTGTTCAGCTCCCTCGCATATCAGTTCACCTATAGGTCTGTTCCATATCAATTTCTTACTCATTTGTAACTGTTTTAAAATTGAAACAAAGATGAACCATTAAACAGGAGTGTACTACTACTACTACTACTACTACTACTACTACTACTACTACTACTACTACTACTACTACTAATAATAATAATAATAATAATAATAATAATAATAATAATAATAATAATAATAATAATAATAATAATAATAATAATAATAATAATAATAATGCACTCAACTTCAATTTAAAATACATTTAGTTTATGGTTTTCCCCAAGTTGTTTGTCTTCAATTCATGCATCTCCTGGTATGGCAAAGTATCTCCTGGTACAGCAAAGTCTGGTTTATTGACATTGCTATACCAGGAGATGCATGAATTGAAGACAAACAATTGGAGAAAATCACAAAATATTGTGATTTGCAAATTGAAGTTGAACATCTATGGAGGAAAAAAATCTGCTGTTGTACCCATAGTGATCGCAGCTGGGTTTGCTCACAGCTTCAACTGTTAATTTTTTTTCAGTCTTCGACTGTGAATCAAATGGTTGATTTGTATCTAACAACAACAACAACAACAACACATCCCCAAGTAACAGTACCTTGACGTGGTGGTGGGAGGCTTGGGTGTTCACAAGAACCAGACTAAATCTGTTCCACAACCCATTGAATATGGGGAGAAGTCATAGTTCTAATCCCATGCTGACTCGGTTGTTGCCTGGATTAACAAAGACTCACTATCACCTTTGCTATTTGTGTTATCAATAGCACCACTGGCAACTAGTCTAAACAGAACAAACTGTGGATATGAATTGGCTACGAAAGGACTGAAGGTTTCACATTTGCTATATATGGACAATTTTGGCAGATATCTAAGTGCTAATTGACACATTGGTCCAGGAAGGGATTAGACTTTCTATTGGAATACACAAGATTTAATTATCTCTGACTTCATGAATGAACAGAAAGGCCAAGCACAGTATGATGATAACATGCAGGCTTTGTCTATGCATTACCTTCATTAATTGCATATCTACTAATGACTGAAATATTGATCCACTATATACAAAATCCCAATTTATAGAATAACAAAAAAAATAAGCAACAGTGAAACCAATTCAGTTTCATTACTCAAAGTCAAGTGAAAATCACAACCATCAGTTCCTCCACAACTCAATCATTAATCAACCCAGGAACAACAATGAAGCCATGATATATACCAATAAATAAATGAGCAAGAAAGAGAGTGCCTGGTGGAGTCACCTTTGGGAAAGAGTTTCATAATTTTGCACCATGCTGCTGTCCTCTCACCATCTACAGCACTGCTACAAATGCAAATAGGAGCAAAATATCCTTGGTTATCAGAGGGCCATGACCTTGGAAAATGTAAATATGGAAGAAAATAGTTAGTTTTAACCTGTGGAAGGATATATTAAATTTACTGTATTTTATTAGTCAATGTCAGAATTAATGAAGAAAACTTGCATGCTTTGTTTTTCTTTCTTTCTTTCTTTCTTTCTTCGTTCCTTCCTTCCTTCCTTTAATGTACTGCCAGATTTAGTGTTATACCTGATTGCCTGATATGATACACCAGTACAGGAGAGATTTGGTCCATTTCCTGGGCAGAGCTACTGCTCCCATTGTGGAGCAATGATCACTCACGGACGGACGGACGCACATCTGAGGACATACCTTGGTAAGAGGAAATATAGGCTAATAATCATAAGAAATACCCATTTCCCTTTATGTTTAGCTTAATCCTTGGTCTTTTGGAATAGTAAAGGGTAAACGTTGATCTTGCTCGAAAGCCAGTCATATCAAACTCTAGGGTTCAGCGTTCATCTCTGCTTATAGCCAAAAACCAGCACTGTCTGTGTCAGCAGATGTTTCCATGGACATGTGTTTACCTTCCCGCTATTTATCTACTTGCAATTTCTTGCTTTTGAACTGCTAGGTTGGCAGGAGCTGGGACAGAGATGGGAGATCACTCTGTCATGTAGCACTCAGAAATCGAACTCCAACCTTCAAGTCAGCAAGGTCAGTATCTTCAGCACTTGAGCCAAATAGTATCATAGGAAGCAGGCTGTGAGGAACAGAGATAGATTAGTATCTGGCATTGTAATCTTACTGCTCTACACTTCTAGCAATCTCTTCCATTCGACTCAATGTTTTTATGCTTCAGAAACCTCTGTCAATAAATGTCTCTAGACCTGGGCACTATTTCATTAGAAAAATTCAAAGTAAAATTGTTAAATAAGTATTGAACTTTGGAAGAATAACCAAAAGTTCTTCCAACCAACTGGTATGGATACAAATGGTAAACAGTGTGCATGGCACAATTAATTTCAAATTAAGCACCAAAGACCATCCATATTTTTTTTTTGCATGTCCAAAGCTTGCTAAGACTGGCCCTATTAGCAACAGGGAAATAGCCATCTTAGGTGGTAGCAGGGACCTGTTAGGAGACAGTAGTGTGGTGACTAAAGTGACCTGTGTCCCGCAAGCTCTCTGTTGCTTTATTGTCATTGTATCAGTGTATGTGGAATGGACGCTGCTGTAATTTTACCCATCGCCACAGGCAAGAAAATGCCTTTGGAAGCTTTGATGTTCCACCATCTCTCTCTCTCTCTCTCTCTCTCTCTCTCTCTCTCTCTCTCTCTCTCTCTCTCTCTCTCTATATATATATATATATATATATATATATATATATATATATATATATATATATATATATATATATATATATATATATATATATATATATATATATATATATATATATATATATATATATATATATATATATATATATATATATATATATATATATATATATATATATATATATATAGTCTTTTTAATTGTTGTTCAGTTGCACGGTTGAGCTAGACCCTTCACAACCCCATGAACCATGGCACACCAGGTTCCTCTGTCATCCACCAACCTTCGTAGTCCAACAGACCCATATCTATGGCCCCATGGGTAAACAAGGTTGGAGCCAGGCCAGAGCTATACTTCCCATTATCGCTGCAGGTTAGCCAATGTCGGGCTAAGCCTGGGTCTCCTCTATACGCTATCACGCAAAGGTGTAGCTTAGTCACTGCCTCTACAGTAGAAACATGAGGGACCTTGTGTACATGGGACTTGTGTAGCCATCTGATGTCCGGAATGCCTTGTAAGAGTAATCAGAAAGACTTTTCAATAAACACCTGTTGTTGTTCTGTAAATAGTTGCCTAGATTATTACTTATAAGGGCCAGACACGACAAATGAGTAAGTAGTTCAGAGTGTGATCCCTTGGGGAAACAGGTTGCACTTGTGGAATGATCCAGTACAATCTATTCCTCAGCAATCACATGACATATGGAGGAAATGCACTGCAGCACAACCCTGGTGTGTGCCCAACCTGCACTTTTTATGAGTCAGCTGAAGGACTCCTACTTTTGGAAATGAAGCAGGAGTGATTTGTGGGCAGATGGACAGATCACTTCAATGGGATTGTGACCCTTTCTGGTGCAATCATATGCACCTCTTTCCCGTTGCCTGATAGCATCTTCTGTCTCCTTTATGAAAGTGTGTTTCCACCCTTGCCTCTTCATTATGAACACTGTTTTATGGCATTTGGGACTGGTTAGTACACAGTCGAGTCTGACCCTTTGCGGCCCCATGGACCACTGCACATCAGTCTCATCTGTCATCTGCCATCTGCCATAGCCCGCCAAGATCTATGCCCACTGCATCAATGATGCCACCTAACCATCTCATCCTCTGCTACTCCCTTCTCCTTTTGCCTTTGATCTTTCCTAGCACTGAGTCCTCTCTTCTCATTTGGTGGCCAAAGTACTTGAGCTTCAGTATTTGTCCTTCCAAGGAGCAGTCAGGGCTGATTTTCTTTAGAATGGACTGATTTTATCTTTTTGCAGTCCAGGGGTCTTTCATCAGAGCAACAATCCTTGGAGGGGTAGGAAGAGACTTTAAATATATATACATTACTGGACCAAATCTTCTGGCTTTGCACCAGCCAAAGCCAGTTTACATTGTCATACAGCACTTGAAAATTTTTCAATAAACCAAAAGTTTCCTATCACCTGGGTGCCACATTCTCACCCGCAGAATACAGACACAGATGTAGGAGTTTCAACTAGGGCCACAACTTTATTTACTATTTAAACCTGGAAACCACCCAATCCTGCAATGGGGCCTAACCTAGCATGGATGACTGACCCAAGAGCCCCAGTGAAAGCATCCTACCTCTGCTCTTGTTCTTAGAGTGAGTCTTACTGCCCCTTCCAGCATTATCACATGACAACTCACTTTTGGCTGGCCCAAATTTCTGGGGTGACACATGCTGGCAAACAGCTGTCAATCTATTGCCCCCCAAATGGGTAAGGTCACTGTGTGCCACCCCTGTGGCCTTCATGTTCCTGTCACTAAATCTCAGGATCTGGGTGACTGGGACATTGGGCACAATTAACCACCCAATTTCCCTGTTGATGGGACAGGGCATCAGTGAAATAATTATCTACCCTAGGGATATGTTGTGCTGAGAACCATATATTAAACTGCAAACATGTGTTGTGAGTGCACAAACTAGTGCCATGACCCTAGGGGGCTTAGAGGACCACACCAAAACACTATTGCAGCACCACTACGATCTGCTGTGAATAATATTGCTCCTTCCCTCGCTTCAAGCATGCTCCCACCGATCAACTGGGCCACGCTACAGCAAACCTGCGAACAGGTAAGTGTCTTGCAGCTCCCATTCACACTTGGAAAAGAGGCCAATAGGAGTGGAGACCCAACATTTTGGGGGCCCGTCTTCCCTCTGCCCTACTGCCAGTTGGTGGGCACCAATGAAGGAGAGGGTGGCAAAGTCTGCTCCCCCTGCAGCTTCAGGCCTGGTGGAGACATCCATTTCAGGATCTGAGGCCTCAAAGGGCTTCTTTTCCCCCAGGAAAGGCTTTATGAGCCTTGGGATTTGGGTAAGCAAATAATCTCTGCTGGGCTGCTAGTGGTAGGATTAGGGGTACTGGCAATGATTTAGCAGCAATATTTGATTATTAAAAGGTTCCCCTCCCCCATCCTAAGGTTCCCAAAGGCTTCCCCTATGAAAAGGGAACCCAAGGGAGTCTTGGAACCTGAAAGGGCATAGAAAGCTTTCAATTATTTAAATTATAATGAGTTCCACAGGAGTAAACTTATGCAAAAGGAATTTGCCCGATGTATTTCAAGTGTGATGTAATTGACAGAATAGTACACTTTCCTCAGCCTGCATAAATTCAGCCTTCATCTTAACACATTGGAAGAAGTTAGGAAGTTGAGTAAAAACCTAGCATTTTAAGCATTTCATAGCCAAAATTAAGGAACAATCCTAGGGAAACACTGCATTATTAGAATAATCACTGTCTTCATATATCATGAACTAAAATAAATATACATATCTCCTAATGTTTAATCTCTGTGTCACATTGTTTGAGTCCAAATGTTAGTAATGTATTTTGCTTAAGTTGCATACACCATTAAGTCTTTGCTGTAATCGTGCGCCATTTCTGTAAGGCGCCTAATTCATATGTTCACAATATACTCTGATTGGTTTACACAGGTTTCCTGCATTAAGTAAAGGCCCGGGCAAATGTATCACTGTAACTGCCTTTCTGTCTGTATATAATTTGCTACCTCGCCCCTGTTTTCCCCAGTCTGAACTGAGCTATAATAAATGACTTGTTAGTTAACCTCCGATCTGCTGCCGTTGCAATTAATGCTTGGACTCAACACACATGGTGGAGCATTGATATCTTAAACCCCTCACAAATGCACTCTGAGGCAAGCATTCAGAAGAGGTGGTATAACATCTCGCCAGAAGCACAAAAATGTTCCTCTTCCAAGGAATAATTCTTTGCCTTGGAAGGTTTAGTGTAAGGGACCAAAGACAACGAAACAGCCGAAGGGTTGGCTTAACACAGGTTTATTGCATGATGATCCGGAGGAACATGTGGTAATGGCGGATGGGTAGCTCAATATATACAGCTGGCTATACATTTGAATGTGGCTCGTTGACAGACTATTGGTTGCTGCCTGCCTGACGTCGTGGGAGGTCACGCCCTTCTTGACCAGGTGAGGAAGTTGCGGGGAATCTTCCCGCGCTGCTGAACCAGGTGGCTATGATCCATTAGAGCTGGACGCTCGCTACTGCCCTCTGGTGGTCACTAGCTCGCGTCCCCTTGTTAGGCTTACATTGATACAGGTGATGGTTATAATGTTGCACACAGAAAGGTTACATTGATAACACATGGTAAAGGTACATTGTTAAAGGCACTGCTTTACAGAACACAACATCCCTCCCCCCTAGGATGAGACGAAGTCTCTCAGCCAAGATGGCTTGTTGCATGTGCGTTTGGGCCGTGAAGAGGGCTGCCCCCCCGGGGGCGTTACTGCTTCTTTGTTCCCTGGTCCCTTGTCCTGAAAAGGGAGAGGGAGACTTGTTAGTGGCTTGCCGCTGTCTGGCGGCCTTAGGGGAAGGGAAAAACTCCATTGTGGGCAGACCGGGGGCCGTCGGTACTAACGAAAAACCCCTCTTCTCGCTGGGACGGGTGGGGGACCACTCCGAAAAACCCCCCCGGTTCTGAAACTCAAAATCTAAGTTGGTAGGGGTACCCGCGTTTGTGGGGACTTTCCGCGAGATATGTATGGGGTCGGGTTCCTCCTCCTCGGAAAGATCCCCCAGGGTATCTACGAGGATATCCTCCTCCCCCCTTGGTGGGGGCCCACGGTCCCCTTCTCCTCCCCCTTGGGTTAAACGGGTGGGGGAGAACCCTAACGCTGACTTATTTCCTGCGTGACCCGTGTCCTGCTCATCGGAGACCCTGCGTCGGAGCTGGTCTGCGTGCCGCCTCCATAGGAGCCCTGCGCTGGTTTCCACGCGGTACGACACGGGGCCGGTTTGTTCCACGACTACGCCCGGCACCCAGGCTGGGCCCGTGCTGGCGTAATTCCTGCAATGCACGGGGGCGCCTATGCTGAAACTCTTTGTAACTTCCAGCCCGATGTTCCTTCCTTTGTCCTCTACCCTCGTGGGGTCTAGCCTAGTGAGGATGGTGGTCAGCTTCCTGCGCATTAAGAGCTCTGCGGGGGAGTATCCTGACGCCAATGGGGTTACCCTGTACCCTAGCAGAAACTGACACACTTGCAGGTTCAGATCCCCTGGGCCCATGCGCCGCAACGCGTCCTTCGTGGTGCGGACGAGGCGCTCTACTTGGCCGTTGGTGGCCGGGTGAAAAGGGGCGGAGGTGATATGCCGAACGGCGTTAATCTCCATGAATGCCCTAAACTCGGAGGACGTAAAACAACTAGCGTTGTCGCTAATTAACGTGTCGGGTATGCCGAACGTGGAAAAGAGCCTCCGCAAATGCCTAATGGTCTGGGCCGAGGAGGTGCTCGTGACTGGGATAACCTCCAACCATTTGGAGAAAGCGTCCACTACAAGGAGGAACAGGGTGCCTCTGAACGGGCCCACGAAATCAACGTGCACCCGGGACCACGGCCCCTTAGCCGCGTCCCATTCCCTGTGGGGAAGGCGGGCCTCCTCCGGTCTGGAGCTTTGGCAACTTTCACAAGTGCCGACCATGTGCTCGATGTCGGCGTCTAGCTGGGGCCACCAGAAGTAACTCCGGGCCAGCGCCTTGGATCGCACGATGCCGGGGTGGCTGACGTGAAGCAGTCTGAACACCCGCGGCCGAAGGGAAGTGGGAATCACCACCCGCTGCCCCCACAAGAGACACCCCCTCTCTAGGGACAGTTCTAGCTTTTTTCGGAAAAATGGAGCGAACTCCTCCGCTGGGGAGGATGCGGGCCATCCTTTCTATAGCCAGGAGCTTACTGTCGCTAACGTTTTGTCTTTCTCTGTCGCTCTGGCAATGTCGGCGGGCACTACGGGGGGCGAATCCAGCACCTCTATCATGAGGACCTGATGGTCCCGCTCCCCCATGCTCACCTGGCTGGGCGTTAGGGGAAGGGGAGACCTAGATAGGGCGTCCGCATGGCTGATCTCTTTCCCAGGCCGGTAGACCAACGCGTGCTGATACGCGTTGAGAAAAATGGCCCACCTGAGCATCCTTGGGGACAGGATTTGAGGGGTGGGCTTATCCGCGGTAAAAATGCCTAGCAGGGGTTTGTGGTCCGTCACAATGGTGAAGGAGCGGCCGTACAGAAAATCGTGAAATTTTTTCGTCCCCGAGACTATCGCTAATGCCTCCCTGTCCGTCTGTGCGTAGTTTCTCTCTGTTTGGGACAGGGACCTGGAGTAAAATGCTATCGGGGCCTCCCTTCCGTTCTCCAGCACGTGGCACAGCACCGCCCCCACCCCCACTGGAGATGCATCACAGATCAGAACTACTGGGCGTTTGGGGTCGAAGTGGGTCAGTATGGCGTCGGACGCCAGGAGGCTTTTCAGCTCACTAAATGCCCTCTCCTGGTCATCGCCCCACTTCCATGCCTGTTCTTTCTTAAGCAGCTTGTGTAGCGGTTCGGCCACCGCTGCCTTCCGGGGAAGGAAGGAGTGGTAAAAGTTGAGCAGCCCTAGGAACGACTGCAACTCGGTCTTGGAGGTGGGGCGGGGGGCTTTCTTGATGGCTGCCACCTTAGACTTGGATGGTTTTATCCCCTCAGGAGTCACACAAAACCCTAGGAATTCAACCTCGGTTGCGAAGAAGACGCATTTGTCCTTTCGCAACCTCAGCCCTGCCTTTTCGAATATCGTCAGGACCTTCCCCAACCTCTTGGCCAATTCAGCCCGACTCCCCCCTGTTATTAACACGTCATCAAAATAAGGCAACACCCCCTCCAGTTCCTTCAGGAGGCGTTCCACGAGTGACTGGAAAATTCCTGGTGCCGAATTCACGCCGAATTGGAGGCGCGTCACCTGGAACGCCCCCTTATGGGTGACTATGGTCTGCGCAGCAGCTGCGGCAGGGGACACCGTAAGCTGC
Source organism: Bradypodion pumilum (assembly GCA_035047305.1). Classification (NCBI taxonomy): domain Eukaryota; kingdom Metazoa; phylum Chordata; class Lepidosauria; order Squamata; family Chamaeleonidae; genus Bradypodion; species Bradypodion pumilum. The sequence continues at coordinate 200,791,233 of JAWDJD010000001.1, forward strand.
TGGTAGGCCTGTGCTAAGTCGAGCTTAGCGAAACATTTCCCCCCGTGTAACCTGGCCAGCAGATGGCTGACTACCGGCACCGGATATGCATTCGGGCGGATCGCCTTGTTGATGGTGCACTTGTAGTCGGCGCATATGCGGACCTCCCCATTGGACTTTAGAGCAGTTACAATTGGAGTCTCCCACTCCGCAGAATCTACAGGCACAAGAATCCCCTGACCCACCAATTTGTCCAGTTCCGCCTCTATCTTGTCCTTGAGTGCGAACAGCATCCGGCGTGGCTTTAGGCGAACAGGGCGGACCTCCGGGTCCAGGTCGAAAGTCACTGGGGGCCCCTTGAATTTCCCCAGTCCCTTTTTGAAGACTTCGGGGTGCGCCTCGCACACCTCCTGAATTGGATCAGTCCCAACAGCGTGCATCCCCACGGCATGCACCCCCCCCCAATGAACAACCCCAGGGGCTGGAACCATTGAGTCCCGAGGAGGCTGCAATTTCCTCCCTTGAGCACGACCAGGGGAAGGGACGCGGCGTGCTCCTTGAATTTGACCTGAAATTCTCCAACCCCCAACACTGGAATACTGTTCCCTTGCACGTCCCGTAGTGTGGCCCTCAACGCTTTCGAGCTTGGGCCGCTTTTGGGGGGCAATTCCGAAAAACTCCCTCTGGGAAATGATTAAATATGAGGACCCCGAGTCAATTTCCATCCTAATGGGCACCCCTTGGACTAGTACCTCAACAAAGTAGCGGGGGTGTCCCGTAGACACGCTGAACACTGGGGCGGCGTCCTCGCTGCCGTCGGCGATGCGGCCCACGCCGTCCTGCTTCCGCGTGGCCTGGGCGCCGTCTTTGGGTCTCGCTGGGCGGTCTCGTCCTGCGGAACGGTCTGGGGAGCTCCTCCGGGACTCGCGCTTCTTCCTGCACACCTTGGCGATGTGCCCGCGGCAGCCGCAGTTGTGGCACTCGGCCTTCTGGAAGGGGCATTTCACGCGGTCGTGGGCCGCGCCACAGCCGTCGCAACGCCGGCTCTCCTTCCGGACCCTCTGTACGTCCTCGTCGTCGCTGCTCTCTGTGGACGACCTCGAAGTTTGCCGGGCCGCCTGCACCGGAGCCTCTGCTTTGCTCGACTTTGGCCACCAGTCCTGGAGTTCTTGGACCCCGGCCTTCGTAGCTTCTGCGGCCTGGGCCACTCTGACAACCTCCTGCAGCGTGGGAGGCGGCTCTTGGTTCATCAATGTGCGCTGGGTTTCGGCGTCGTTCAGGCCGCACAGCACACAGTCTCGGAGGGTGATTTCGACGTTCTCCCATTTGCACGGGCCGGCCGCCAGCCGCAGGGCTGCCACGAACGCGGCGACCATCTCCCCGGGCGCTTGGACTCGCCTCCAAAACGCACTCTGAGTGGGAAACATCGCCGTGGTGGGCCGGACGTGCTCACGCAGCAACTGCATGAGTTCCTTGGCCTTGAATTCGCTCACCCTCCTCGGTGCAATCAGGTCCACCAAGGTCCTTTTTGTTTCTTGTCCGAGCATTCTGGTGAAGATGGCTCTTTTCTTCGCCTCTTCCGTGTCTTCGGACTCGATCAGTGCGGCCTGGAAGTCCATCTCGAAGATCTCCCAGTCGCCCGGTTTCCTGATTTCGAAACCGGCGCATGTCTTGGTCCCGTGGGCTGCCATCCCACCTTCGTCGCCAATTTAGTGTAAGGGACCAAAGACAACGAAACAGCCGAAGGGTTGGCTTAACACAGGTTTATTGCATGATGATCCGGAGGAACATGTGGTAATGGCGGATGGGTAGCTCAATATATACAGCTGGCTATACATTTGAATGTGGCTCGTTGACAGACTATTGGTTGCTGCCTGCGTGACGTCGTGGGAGGTCACGCCCTTCTTGACCAGGTGAGGAAGTTGCGGGGAATCTTCCCGCGCTGCTGAACCAGGTGGCTATGATCCATTAGAGCTGGACGCTCGCTACTGCCCTCTGGTGGTCACTAGCTCGCGTCCCCTTGTTAGGCTTACATTGATACAGGTGATGGTTATAATGTTGCACACAGAAAGGTTACATTGATAACACATGGTAAAGGTACATTGTTAAAGGCACTGCTTTACAGAACACAACAGAAGGATAAAAATGTATTTAATAAACAAACAAATAAATAGATAACAATATTTTTAAAATTCACTCAGATCCCCTCCTGTAAAGCCAGCTCAGCTTTTGTACCTTCTGCATATTTCATTTGTCATTTTTATTGCTGTTGTTACCTATTTGGAGGAAAGAGAGGGAGCCAAATGTGAATCCTACTATGTTACAAATAACCACATTAGAAACATAAACCAACTCTATTGACAAGCACAGAGTCATAGCTGCCATTCCATTATTTAAAGCAGGGTAGCTAGATGAAGGTAAGCTGGGCACCAACATGGGACCGAACATCTAAGAACAGGTGCTATGCAGAAACAGGCAATAAATGCTGTTAAATTCATACATTTCACCCAAATGTTGCTGTAAAAAAAGAAAAATAAACTGCAGCCTATTAATAAGGTTCCTTTAGAATTGCTGGATGACAGAGGAGCCTAGCATGCTCCTCTGCACCATGGGGTCCTGTACGGCTGAACAGCAACAAACAAACAAACAACCAACAACAACAACAACACTGAATAGCTACATGAAAGCATCCCCACACACACACTCCATGAGAAATCACTGGATTAACTTTGTTTCCCCCCTTCATTTATTCATTTTGGGGGATGATCTCTCTCTTTCCTCCGCCTCTCTCCTCTCTTTCTCTTTCTCCTCTCTCTCATTCCTCTCTCTCTTTTTTCTCTCTCTTTCCTCTCTCTCAATTCCATTTGCAACACATTTTACATTGTAGATGCACAATTTAGATGTAAGATTTAACCCTGCCATACAGTATAACAGTACGACCAGATGAGGATGCATAATGTGTATTGATATATGCAATATGAACTGTTTATAATGTTGGCTGACATGGGTGACACACGCTGATAATTAAACTGATGGGCCATGACCGGTGTCCCCTTTTGTGTGGTTACCTACAGCAGGGCAGACCACATGCAGCCATGGGACAGTATCATTAGCAAAAGCCTACAAGGAGTATTCAAACTCTTCAGATGACTGTTGATTCCTTTGGGTCTGCTGTATGGTTCTCTGTCTTCTCTCCTTCCAGAGAAAGGGAAAATTGAGAGAGTGTGGGGGTATATTACTAGGGAACTCAGCAAAGTAATTTCGAGTCTAGCTCACAGACTAATCTTTTTGATTTGTTTAAAGGAGGAGAGCCTGTGGCAAACTGCCCATCTGTGCACTTTTCACAACCTGAAACGCAGGTTTAAAGGGTGCCTGAAAAGAAAGAAAAGCCTTCAAGATAGTCTTTATCATGTATTTCTTTGGGATCAATATTAGGGCCAGAGGTGGGCTCTTGGCTTCCCTGTGTCCCTTCCCTCTTCCATCACCCCATCCTTTGCAACACTTTACACCCGGTCTCAACTAAGCAATTCCCAAGCCTTCCTTTACTTAGCTTTATAGAGAAATCCAAAGTGGTGAAGAACACAACTTTCTTCTTCTTTCCCCTTTCATCTCTGGTAGTGTTATGTCAAGGTAAAAGGAGTGCAGCCTTAGAGAACAGTATTTCCCCCAAGAACTGCAGTAGTTCCTGGAAAGGTAACCCATTATCAGGGGCCATTCCTCCTTCAGCCTCCAGGCAGTTCAATGATGACAGAGAAAGAGGAAGGAAGACGGGGAGGAAAGTTTCTCTCCTTCCCCCTTGACATTGTAATTGCCACTACCTCTGCAAACAGGTAACGCATGGATGTGATGGTTGCTTCTTGGGGTGGGAGGCCAATTTGCTTCAGAAAACAATTTGTTTCTAGTAATTTGAGAAGCAAATCCAATAATTTGGAGGTCAGTCTGAGGAGAGCCTGGGGCAAACTGCCCATCTATGCACTTTTCACAACCTGAAATGCAAGTCTTACCAACTGGACATTTTTCTTATTGGCTACAGTTTTTAGACAATTGGGAAAATACCTTCTGTCTGTTTTTCAGATCATACTGATGTAAAGGTAAAGGTAAAGGTTTCCCTTGCTCGAAGGCCAGTCATATCCAACTCTATGGTGCAGTGCTCATCTCTGTTTCTAAGCCGAAGAGCCAGCGCTGTCTGCTTCTGCAGACGTTTCCGTGGTCATGTGGCAGGCATGACTAGACACCGGAGCACACGGAAAGCTGTTACCTTCCCACCAAAGTGGTTCCTATTTATCTACTTGCAATTTCTTGCTTTCGAACTGCTAGGTTGGCAGGAGCTGGGATGAAGACGGGAGCTCATTTCCTTCTTGCAGTCCTCGGGAATCGAACTGCTGACCTTCTGCTTCCCAGTCAGTGTCTTAGCGACTTGAGCCACTGCAGTACCTGAGCCACTACAGTGCCTCATACTGATGACCACTCTCCATTGTTAACTCAAGACTGACATTTACTTTATTCCTCTCATTTTCTTCTTTATGTGCTGTATCCAATTCCGAATATTGGCACTCATTGTGGCAATCAGTCATGAAGACTATCCTGAGAATATAATGGTTTCATCTGCTTTCTGCATCACAGCATGACACCAGTATCACTGATCCAGCTCCACAAGTCACTTTCTGGCTCTGAGCCCTTTTGGCACGCAAACTCAAGACTGACATTGATTTTATTCCACTCATTTTACTGGCCTAAAATGTATTGAACCACTTGTGAAAATTATTGCCCGTCCACTATAATAGCGCCATTTTAGATTAGTATCTTGCAGAACTGCCTGGTGAAATCATGACACTGTTAATTGACAGCCTTTATCTAGTTTAGCATGTTACCACAAGCTAAATCCTTCAGCACACAGAATAATCATACAGATTTTTTCCCGTTGGCTATGGGTGGGCAGGCTCTTGTTGAAGGGGAATTCATACCTATAAACATAACTCTGTGAGGGCAACATGGTCAGCGGGTTCAAACATCCTGAAATGGGCTAAAACTGCCTTCTCAAAAAGAAAGAAGGAGCAAAGAAATCTATATATGCAAAAATCTTACCACTGTTTCATTCTTTCAATAAAAGGAGGAGTTGCAATCTCTCAAGAAATGAAAAAATTAAAGTAAAACAAAGAATAGCAACAATTTAATGGTGGTGTCATATAGATGACCTGTAAAATGAGAATGACATCTCCACAGTATATATCTGTTAATTCATTCATTCATTTGATTTCTGTCCTTCCATACATCAGAAATACTAAGGATTTGTGCAGGTGCTTCTGTAGGTTTGTTCCTAATTACTAATTGATACAAAATGCTAGAGATCAATATAGTGTTCCCATTCACTGATTTAACCAGACTGAGTAGGTTACACTCATTTGGTCATGGACTAATCTTAAAGCAGTAATCAATACTGTAATTACAATATATGAGAAAGTAAAGAGGTAACGGAAATCCTAATCATTTATTTTAAGCCCATTTCTGCCACTCTTGAGTACTTAGCTAAAGAATTACAGTCCCCTCTTTCCCCAGGCATCCTCTTACATGTTTTTCATACTAGTGTCAAGAAAACTTTTCTTTGAACAAACCTCTGAGTTTACCAGAAAACCAGTATGAGCTAAGAAGAATGCCAGAGATATACTAAAGACTGGATCATTTAATTTTCCATAAATAGAACATATGTCTATGAGGGCAGCCAGGCACATATAGGAGGGATGTATATATCCATACCAGTTTGAAATAGATTGGTGGGCAAGTAAGTACCAGCATCCCCAAGAACAACATTTTAGAAGTATACTTAGTATGCTAAAATGTTTTATTAATTTAAAAATATATATATTTAACTAAAGTGATGTGATAGTAGTGATACAGAGAAAGAGAGAGATGGACACAAGTTCAACATAAATGTAAAAGCATTTTAGCACAAGTTAATTTACAATGTTAACACACTCTTAGAAGGTAATGTGGCAAGAGGAATGGCAACAAGTCAATCACCTAAAATGTCTCCAAACATGCCAAAACCCATCTCTTCAAAACTGAACTTTAATATATACCTGCAGAATGTGGTACCTGTTCTCCTCAAGCTCTGAAAAGATGGAAGTACAGTAATACCTCATACAAAGTCTGCTTCGTACAACATCGAATTCATACAACATCGCCTAATTCCTTGAAAAAAGTTACCTCATACAAAGTTGCAGCGACTTTGTATGAGGCATTGGGGTTTTCCCCAGGTTGCATTGTGTCTGGGCAATATAAAAGGCAGGACACAGGCATGCAGTGCTCTTGTGGGTTTTGCATGAGGCGAAGAGTGTTTAGGAGTGGTTTTGAGCACGGTTTTGGATTTTTTTGTATTTTTTCGTCAGGATTTTTAGAAGGATTCCTGCGATATTTGCAGCATTCTTCAGGTTCTTGGACAATTAGGGTTGTCTGACATGTTTTTGTAATGTATGTAGCCTTTAGAGAATGATTTCTTAAAGTTCTGTCAGTTTCCTTGACTTTGCCCTGAAGTGTGTGCTGATACAGTACAATGTATCTCTATGGAAGCGACGTTGTACGAGGCATCACGGCAAGGATTTGGACATTGTATGAGGCATCACAGCTAGGATTTTGCATGCCTCATACAAAGTCCAAATCCGTATAAAGTCCAAACTTGTGGAACCAAGTTTGGATGTTGTATGAGGTATTACTGTACTAAAGGTAAACCATAGGAGAACAACAATTTGTTGATGGAATCAAACAGATACCATGTAAAATGATTATGGTATTTGATGGAAATGGCAAATAAGTTAATTAATTAATTAATCAGTCAGTCGGTCAGTCGGTCGGTTCTACTTTTCCTACCTTTCTCCCAGAACAGGACCCTAGTATGGAATATCTTCGAGTTCCTATGATCTTTACTTTTTCCTCTGATTCATACACATCACACCTTCATCTAAGGTATTGGGGCTGTGGTGGCTCAGTGGTTAAGAACCTCGCCTTGTTAGTTGGAAGGCCAGCAAGTCAGCAGTTCGAGACCCGGGTACTGCATGACGGATTGAGCGCCTGTCTCTGTCCCAGTTCCTGCCAACCTACAGGTAACAGATCGAAAGCAAGAAATTACCAGTAGATAAATAGGGACCACCACGGTGGGAAAAGATTTTGGGAACATAAAAGGAGCCTCATTCAGGCATCCCCTGAGCGGAGTTTCTCCAACAAAAATCCTTTCAACCCAGAATAATTTCTGACACAAAATTATTATTATTATTATCTAGGGTATTTACATCATTTGCTATTTTCTGTTCCTGAGTAAGATCAGATTGCTTAAGCAAATCTACACCACTTAGGATTGTTTATAATTAGGCTCCCCCTCCAAATAAATAATTTTTGCCATTGGAGGATTTGGTGTATGCAAACCAAGACACAGGACACAGCCTCGGGCTGGGTTAACTCAGGTTTATTGCATCGTGGACAGAGGGAACATGAGGTAATGGCGGATCGATAGCTCTTTATATACAGTAGTAATACATTTGAACGTGGTTCCATGGTAGCCCATTGGCTACTGTCTGCGTGACGTCATTTCGGGTCACGCCCTTCTTGTCCAGGTGTAGGTGGTGGCGGGAAAACTTCCCGCGCTGTTGCCTTTGATGAGTTTGGACCAAGGAGCTTGGACGCTCGCTGCTGCCAGCTGGTGGTCATTAGCTCGCGTCCACTTACAGGGTTCATATGATGCAGCTGAAGGTTACATTGTTGCTATAGGCAAGGTTACATTGGTTCAGATACATTGTGGAAGGTAAAACCATTAGAACACAACACCCCTCCCCCCTAGGACGAGACAAAGTCTCGAGCCCACACTTAAACACACTCCCCCCCCCCTAGGAGACAAAGTCTCTCAGCCAAGATGGCTTATTTCGAACACGCTGGGGTCTCGATGCGGGCTGCCTTTCCCCGGGTTTGCTACCTTCTCTTTGTCCCCTGGTTTCCTGTCCTGTAATTGGAGAGGGAGACTCGTTAGTGACTTGCCGCGGCTCCGCGGCGTTGTTGGAAGGTGTGCTCTTTCTTAGGGAGGAACCGGGGGCACTGGGGGCTAACGAAAAACCCCTCTTCTCGCTTGGATGGGTGGGGGAACACTCCTGAAAACCCCCCCGGCTCTCAAAATCAAAATCAAAATTACATTCGGGGGCAGCGGTCGCGAGCTCCTCTCCCCCTTCCCCGGCCCCTGATAGAACTGGTGTATCAAAAGGGTATGGGTCGGGGCCGCTGCTACTGCCTTCCCCCCTTGCTTGGGACTGTTGTCCGCTGCTGTCTCCCCCTTGGGTTAAGCGGGTGGGGGAGAACCCTAACGCTGAATCCTGTTGCTGAGCCCCACTGACTGGCCTACTCACTCGGTGCCTCAGTTGGTCTGCGTGCCTCCTCCAGAGGAGGCCGGTGTTAGTTTCGACTCGGTACGACACTGGCCCCGTCTGTTCTACAACCGTCCCTGGTACCCAGGCTGGCCCTGCGCTGGAATAGTTCCTGCAGTGAACAGGGTCGCCGGCGGCGAAACCTTTCGAGACTGCCAACCCTATGTTTTTCCCTTTATCCTCGACTCTCGTCGGGTCTAGCCTGGACAGGATCGTGGTCAGTTTTCGCCGCATCAAGAGCTCTGCCGGCGAGTAGCCTGACGCTAAGGGGGTCACCCTATACGCTAAGAGGAATTGGCATACTTGGTGATTCAGGTCCCCCGGGCCCATGCGCCGCAGCGCATCCTTTGTTGTACGCACCAGCCGTTCCACTTGGCCATTCGTGGCCGGGTGAAACGGCGCGGATGTGACATGCCGAATGGCGTTCGCCTCCATGAATGCCCCGAACTCAGCGGAGGTGAAACAACTAGCGTTATCGCTGACTAAAGTATCGGGTAAACCGAACGTGGAAAAGACTCTCCTTAGCTGGCTAATTGTCGTGGCGGAGGACGTGCTCTTTACTGGGATAACCTCCAGCCACTTGGAGAATGCATCCACCACCAGGAGAAACATGGTTCCTCGGAAAGGGCCAGCGAAATCTACGTGCACTCTGGACCATGGCCCCCTTGCTGTGTCCCATTCCCTATGCGGAAGACGGGCCGCCTCTGGTCGGGATCCCTGGCATGCCTCACAAGTGCCGACCATGTGCTCAATGTCCGCGTCCAGCTGTGGCCACCAGAAGTAACTCCGGGCCAGCGCCTTTGAACGAACTATGCCCGGGTGGCTGACGTGCAGCAGTTCGAGCACCCTCGGCCGCAGGGACGTAGGGACCACCACCCGCTGACCCCACAACAGGCACCCCCTCTCTAGGGACAACTCTAGCTTTTTCCGAAAAAATGGGTCGAATTCTGTGCTTGGGGACGATGCCGGCCACCCCTTCTGTACCCATGAACTAACTTTCCCTAGCGTTCTGTCCTTGCCTGTCGCCCTAGCAATGTCGGCTGGTACTATTGGGGGTGCGTCTAAGACCTCAATTAGCAACACCTGGCGGTCTCTTTCTACTCTCGCCTTTTGGTCGTCCGACAAGGGCAAAGGAGATCTCGAGAGTGCATCGGCATGGCTGATCTCCTTTCCGGGCCGGTACTCCAACTCATGTTGGTATGCGTTGAGAAAAATGGCCCATCGCAGCATTCTCGGGGACAGGATCTGCGGCGTGGGCTTGCTTCCCGTGAAAATCCCTAACAGTGGCTTGTGGTCAGTCACGATTTTGAACGGGCGGCCATACAAAAAATCGTGAAATTTTTTTGTTCCCGCTACTATTGCTAATGCCTCCCTGTCGGTTTGTGCGTAATTGCGCTCCGCTTGGGACAGGGACCTTGAATAAAACGCTACCGGGGCCTCCCTTCCGTCATCCAACACGTGGCAAAGTACCGCCCCCACTCCCACCGGGGATGCATCACAGACTAAGATCACCGGCCGCTTGGGGTCGAAATGTGTCAGGATTGCCTCAGATGTTAGGAGTTGCTTTAGTTCTTTGAACGCCCTGTCGTGCTCGTCACCCCACATCCATGCCTCCTCTTTTTTAAGTAACCGATGGAGCGGTTCGGCCACGGACGCCTTCCGCGGGAGGAATGTGTGGTAAAAGTTGAGGAGCCCCAGGAAAGACTGTAGCTCGGTTTTGGATGTGGGGCGAGGGGCCTTCTTTATGGCTGCTACTTTGGATTTAGACGGCTTAATCCCCTCGGGTGTGATCCGGAACCCTAAAAACTCGACCTCAGTTTCAAAAAAAACACATTTGTCCTTCCTTAGTCTCAGCCCCGCTTTCTCGAACACGGTTAGTACTTTGTCCAATCTCTTTGCCAGTTCAGCCTCACTCCCCCCTGTTATCAACACGTCATCAAAATAAGGCAACACCCCCTCCAGTCCCTTCAGGAGGCGTTCCACAAGCGACTGAAAAAGGCCGGGTGCCGAGTTCACGCCGAACTGTAAACGCGACACCTGGAACGCCCCTTTATGTGTAACTATCGTTTGTGCCGCGGCCGTGGCGGGGGTCACTGGGAGTTGCTGATAGGCTTGTGCCAAATCGAGTTTAGCGAAACACTTCCCCCCATTCAGCCTGGCCAAAAGGTGGCTGATCACCGGCACCGGGTATGCATTAGGGCGGATCGCCTTGTTAATTGTACACTTATAATCAGCGCAAATGCGCACCTCCCCGTTAGCCTTCAGAGCCGTTACAATTGGAGTTTCCCACTCCGCGGAATCAACAGGAATAAGAATCCCCTGACCCACCAGTTTGTCCAGTTCCGCCTCTATCTTGTCCTTGAGTGCGAACGGCACCCTGCGCGGTTTGAGTCTTATCGGGCGGACCTCCGGGTCTAGGTCGAAGGCTACAGGGGGTCCCTTGAACTTTCCGAGTCCTTTCTTAAAAACGGCGGGATGCGCATCGCAAACCGCTTGTATTGGGTCCACCCCCACTGTATGCACTCCCCCTATGAACAAACCTAAAGGCTGAAACCACTGCGTCCCTAGGAGGCTACAACTTCCCCCCTTAAGGACAACTAGGGGCAGTTCCGCAGAATGTCTCTTAAAGTTGACCCGAAATTTCCCGACCCCCAACACCGGAATGCTGTTTCCCTGTACGTCTCGTAGCGTGGACCTCAACGTTTTAAGTTTGGGCCGCACGTGGGGGTCGATTCTCAAGAACTCTTTCTGGGGAATTATAGAATAGGAGGACCCCGAGTCAATTTCCATCCTAATAGGGGCCCCTTGTACTAGTACCTCAACGAAGTAATGGGACTGTCCCGCGGACACGCTGAATACTGGGGCGTCGTCCTCGCTGTCGTCCGAGACGCGGCCCACGCCATCCTGCTTCCTCGTGGTCTGGGCGCCATCTTTGGGCCTCGCTGGACGGTCCGGTCTGGCCGAACGGTCTTGTGACTGCCTCCGGCCCTCCTTCCGTTTTCTGCATGCCTTGGCGATGTGCCCCCGACGGCCGCAGGTGTAACACTCGGCCTTCCTGAATGGGCATCTCGCGCGCTCATGGGCCGCTCCGCAACCATCGCAGCGTCGACCACCCTTTCGGACCTTCTGGACCTCCTCGCCGTCGCTGCCTTCCGTAGACGACTTTGATGCCCGTCGAGTTGCGTGCACCGCCTGTCCGGACTTCCCGTGCACCGAATTTGCCGCCTTGCCGGCTCTAGGACGCCACTCACGCCACTGGTGCATTTCGTCCACCCCAGCATTCGTGGACTCTGCGGCTTCCGCGGCCTCTACGACCTCTGCCAGCGTGGGTGGCGGCTCCTTGTTCATCAAGCTGCGCTGCACCTCCTTGTCTTTCAGGCCACACAGCACGCCGTCCCTGAGGGCCATCTCTAGGATGTTGTCCCATTTGCAGGGGGCGGCGGCTATCCTCATGGCGGCCACGAATGTCTCAACCGACTCGTCCGGCGCTTGGACTCGCCTCCAAAACGCGCTCCGAGCGGGAAACATTGCCCTCGAGGGACTGAAGCGCTCTCGCAGCAGCTTCATGATGTCGTCCGCCTTAAATTCGCTCACCTTCTTCGGAGCGATGATGCTCACCAGCGTCCGCTTGGTTTCCATCCCGAGCATTCTGGTGAGGATGGCCCTCTTCCTCTCCTCGTCGTCTCCTTTGACTTTGAGTTCCACCAGTGCCGCCTGGAAGTCCATCTCGAGCAGCTCCCAGTCTTGCGGTTTGGTGATGTTGAACCCGCTCTGTGCCCTGGCTGTTCCGTGGGGATCCATCATCCCACCTTCGTCGCCAATTTGGTGTATGCAAACCAAGACACAGGACACAGCCTCGGGCTGGGTTAACTCAGGTTTATTGCATCGTGGACAGAGGGAACATGAGGTAATGGCGGATCGATAGCTCTTTATATACAGTAGTAATACATTTGAACGTGGTTCCATGGTAGCCCATTGGCTACTGTCTGCGTGACGTCATTTCGGGTCACGCCCTTCTTGTCCAGGTGTAGGTGGTGGCGGGAAAACTTCCCGCGCTGTTGCCTTTGATGAGTTTGGACCAAGGAGCTTGGACGCTCGCTGCTGCCAGCTGGTGGTCATTAGCTCGCGTCCACTTACAGGGTTCATATGATGCAGCTGAAGGTTACATTGTTGCTATAGGCAAGGTTACATTGGTTCAGATACATTGTGGAAGGTAAAACCATTAGAACACAACAGAGGAGCAATTTGCTCTTCCTTGCAGCCCACAGCCACCTTTAAATCTATTACAGAGATTAGAGGAACTTCCCATACACCATCAGGAGGGCACAGGTGATTTGAAAACGAAATAGAAAAAGAAGCTCCCACTGTAAATAATGTCAGATGTTTTCTTTAACTTTTACTTGATACTAATTCTTATTTCTTATTCTACACCATTCATTTCACATTATCTCTTATTTTCCTTTCTCCTTTTCCTGTTCTCCTTGAATTACATTTTTTCTTTCCAGTGATTTTAGGCCAGGACCATGGTTTTCTTCTGCCCCATTGGCTCCTCACAACAAACTTGTGAACTAGCTCATGCTGAAGGAGTGTGACTGATTGAAGGTCACACTGGTCTGATGACTTTCAACATTTCAGTGCAGCATTCTGGCTGCTATTCAGCTTAGATATAAAATCAATTCTACCATCACTATATTTCCTGTGATATTTGCAAATATTTCTTGCAAATATTGCAAATATTTCTTGTGATATTTCTCAACAACTTTCAAATTCCAGAAATGTTAGTAATTTGTGCTGCTTTTGGTACCTTCTCACTCATATTCCCTTCTGTCCATCATTCTTTAAATGTACCAAGAGGACATTGAGACGACAACTTACATGCCAAACTAAGAAGCTACATCTTGGCATCATGGGATGGGGAACCTTCTTCTGATGACCAACACCACAAGACATGCTTTGCTGATGCACTCATGTTTTGCTGAATCCAGATTGCCCTCACTGACGCATTCTAAAGCTCCCATGTATACAATTCCTTCTTTCATAATTATTTGTAGCTAAGAAGAACAGTGTGCTTGAGAAACTGCCAAAGTGTCTTCTCTCAGGTATCATGAAAGTAGGTGGCAACACCTCCCCCCCCTTTTAAGAGCAAATTCCTAACACTTTAAACCCATGTTTCTTATATTATTCTCCCTGACATGGTGTTAGTATGGCAGGAGTTGATAAACACGCTTCTGCCAAGCTCTGCAAAAGATCTAATTGGTGGTCATAGCCTAACAGTCTGCTTAAATGTTCATGAATCAAGGTAGCTAAATCATTCATGCATTTTAATATTTATATACTGCCTTTCTCAGGCCAATGGCCAACTCAAGGCGGTTTACATAAAATAAGAATGACAGAGCACAAGTATCATATACAATACAAACTTCCACAATTCAATACACATATACTCAATCATAAACAGTAACAATTCAGTAACAATAAAATAAAATATAGCCCCATAAACAAAGGCAGCAGCAATACAATAATGCAATATAGTTTGAAAACATTTCAAAGAGCAGGAGAGAAAACCTAGAGTCCCACCAAGTCCAATAAACAGGGCCAGGAGGGGCGCAGCAAACGTGGCTGCTGCTGCTGCTGCTTTGTCGGAGCACCTCGGAGCTCCCTTTATCCTCCTCCCGCTGGTGGAGAGGGCGGGAGGGTGTGGCAAACGTGGCATAAATGACATACATCCAACGAGTCATTATTATACACAGGTCAGGTAGGCAGATATTATACCATCCCGGCTACCTTTCCAGTTATTTTAAGAGATGAGCATTGCTTCTAAATAATAATGACCTGTCCGTTGGGTTAGACAACACTGAGTGAACACTGGCAGGAATTATGAGCCACTTATATTTTTTACTAATTTCATAGACTCATTGCAAATAGCAACAAAAACTGCAGCTGTAACAATGATAGTGGTAACAATAACGCTAATATATTTTTAAATAACACTAATAGTATATAGTGTAGTGCAATACCAGCGGTGGGCATCAGCAGGTTTACACCACTTCACCAGAATCAGTAGCAGAAATTATAGCTGGCACCGCCCATCCAAGTTTTTAAATAAAGTAGTCCTAATTCAGGTGCAACACATGGCTTTCTCCCTGGCCACACCCACAATATCACACCCACAGTGTGGAAGTAATTTTTTGGGGGGGTCCACCACTGTGCAATACCACCACTGTGCAATACGATGCCCAAACATGACAGTGAGCAATCCCTGTGTTGTTTTTGTGCCTCCTCTCAAGACTAGCCCACCCCACCTACTTCAATTTTCATCAGCCAAAAAAAAAAAAGCTATATTGCTGCTCGTGGAAACCCCCAAGAGTTGTGATTCACTTTTTTACAGAGATTGTAGCTCCTCTAGTCCCATTAATAGCTCCCAAATATCTGTTTTTCCAAAGTGGAAGTGGACCTCAGACTACTTCCCTTTTCACTCTTCCCAGATTTTGGCATTTTAGGCAGTCTGTCCTGTCTTGCTCCTAGCAGACACCAGATGCAGAGAATAGGTTCTTTGATCTCTCAGAATTGTCCACCTCTGCCCCAATGTGCCCTGGCTAATGGTTTCAACCCTCCAGGCCATCGTCCAGATGTCCAGGAGCTCAAATTGGACATTCTTCATGCTTGCTCTTCCCTACACTCTCCCCTGTGTAAATTGACTTGTTTTTCCATTGGAACCGAATAAACAAAGTTATGTTGGTTCACCGTTCCATTAATTTTAAATTGTGCTTCATCAGACCAAACCATTTCCCCAAAAAACTCTTCATCCTTTCATATCATGTTTTGGATCCACTCACAGTACTGCACCCTTCAGTCAGGGATGTCTTCATTCAGTGCATGCAATAATCTTGGGATGAAAACTTTTTCTGTTTTGCTGTTTTAAGAATTTGTCATATGCTTGTTCTGCTAACACCAGTCTCATGTGCAAATTGTTTGATAGACTTCTATGGTGAGCACGTAAACTGTTCCAACACCATAACAGAAGAAGCAGGACTTGTTGCTGAGAAAGGCCTCCTGGATCTTCCCTTGTGCATATCACACCCAGTATCATGTGTCTTAAACTTATCATGAATGCATGCAATTGTTAGGCATGTTGGAGGTTCTGTTGCATACACACACCTCCATTGTACTTTCCCAACATTCTTGAATTTCAAATACCACTTCAAAATAGTCTTGTGCTCCTTGAATGACAACTGTGCTTCTGCCATTCTCTTTGACTGTCTTGCCAGTCGCATGGTGATGCTAGCATTAATTCTTTTGAGTGAATGTCATACTACCTTTTATTTGTTGTCTTGCTTTTTAGTGCAAGATTGATTCTGTTCCAATTTCCCCCTTATAACATCATTCCTGATTGTATCCCTTCTAGTCACTCCACCAGCTTTCCACAGACATCTCATTTCCATAGTGACCAACTTTTGCTTATGTTTTGTTGTAAGTGTCCATGTTTGGCACCAGTAACATAAGGTGGAAATAAATATGTTTTTTATGAGGTGTTACTTTGTTTTGATTGGTATTGTCTTGTGTTGTAAGATCAGAGCTAATTGTTCCAATATTTGGTTTGCCTTACTGCACCATATGTTAATCTCTTCATCCATTTCACAATTTTCAATAAATGTTGTTCCTAGGTATTTGAACTCTGCCACTTGTTTTATACTTGTTCCCTCTATCTAGAAGTCTAGAGTATGCTATTTGCTTCCAATTGCCATTACCCCAGTCTTCTCTTTATTGATTGTCATATTATTTATCTTACAATCTTGGTTCATGGATGTAAGGTGTTGTTGTAGTTTCTTAGCTGTACCGATCATCTGCAAAAAGTAATTTGTTGATATTGTTTCCATTCATGGGTTAAGCTTTTTTGATCATGCTACCTGTAGGTGATGAATACAGTAAAACCCCTACTTACTAAAAAAAAGTCCGTTCCATAGGCTTTTGCTTAAGTCATTTTTTTATGTAACTCAAAGCAAAGCCATAGGAAAAAAAAATTTTTTAAATGTAAATCGAAGTAAACCCATAGGGTTTTGGCAATAGAGAAGTCCGGGATGGCCACGTCAGCGGCGATGGAGGCCTTCCGGGGCTTCACTTGTTTGCTGAGGAGGAGGGAGGAGAGGAGGAGGAAGAGAGAAAGCCCAAGCAAAGTCACACTCCAAGCAAGGGACAAAGAGCACTTGGGGCCCTCCTTGGCTGAACCCCCTGCCCCTTGGCAAGGCTGGCTCTGCCTGGGCAACCAACGGTCATCACAAGAGCATCACAAGAGCACCTATGGCAGGAGGAAGCCTGCCGGGACCTCGGCCGCCTCAGCGTTTTGCCCCCTGCCCTCCGCCCGGGACTCAAAAGATGGGCGGCAGTGGATGGACCCTCACTGCCGCCTTCTCAACACCTGCGGTGGGAGGGAGCCTGCCAGGACCTCCTCCGCCTTGGCATTTCACCCAGCGCCCTCTGCCTGGAACTTAAAAGATGGGTGGCAGTGGATGGACCTCACCACCACCTTCCAAACACCTGGTGGCTGTGTGAACATCCAGGGCATGGAGAATCACCATTGGGGCTTCTCCAGCTGTCACCATCCCGGCTCATCATCTGGCCGGGTTGACCTTGGGAGGTAGGTGCGTGGGTGGTTGAGGCCCCGGTGGCAAGTGGTGTTGGGGTGTGTCAGTGCCGATGTCGTAACAGCTGATACACCTTTAACCAGCAAGGACTTCAAGTCAGCATGGGGCTATGTTGGGGCTTGCTCTTCTTTTTTCTTCTTCTGATGTTATTGTGGGCTTTGATTGAAGGAGCTCCAACTCAACGTCGAGTCATATGACTCCGTCGGGATCGTTGAGCTCTGAATTGGGTCTGCGGGGAGCTGTTATATTATTGATTCATTATTATGTATTTTGTTGAATTGTCTGCTTATGATATTTGATGGATTGTTACTTTATTTTGATTCTTTGCTATGAATATGTTTTGTTTAATTTATGTTGTACGCCACCTAGAGTCACACGACGTGTTGAGAGAGGCGGGATACAAAAATCTATATTTCAGAAAAGAATCTTTATGTAACTCAAAGCGAACCCATAGGAAATCGTGTAAATCGGGACATGGTTTTGGCACAAAATCATTATGTAAGTTGAATTTTATGTAACTCGAAGCATTTGTTAGTTGGGGTTTTACTTTAGTTGTGACAATAGTATACATTTACTACTATGTCATACTACACATTACAAACTCTAATATTGACAACGAAATGGGTGGTGGTTGTTGGGTGTTTTTTAAATTATTATTATTCCTCTTGCACTGTCTTACATAATGATTGTGCCTTCTAGCTGCTTTGGCCTAGGATTTAAAACAATTTCCCCTAGTGTGGGTAGACTCTGTATCTTTAATCATATGGAAATGCAAAATCAATTTGTTGATGGGCAACATCAAATGAAAGTACTGTGGCTTTATACTCTATTGATCATGAAAAATATTTCTGCACATGACACTGAGGTCCAAAGCAATTATAACACTCTACAGGATTTGCTCAAATCAAAATGACAAGATGCAGTTGCTAAAAAAGAAAGGTACTGGATAACCACTGAGGAGAATGGGGGAAATCCTATCCTGGGAAGCCTGAAGCCAATGCAAAAACAAGCAGTGAGAAGCTTTTGCTAGCTCTTCAATTTAGGCAATCTGAGCTCCCATCTCTGTCCCAGCTCCTGCCAACCTAGTAGTATGAAAGCAAGAAATTGCAAGTAGATAAACAGGGACCACTGTGGTGGGAAACTAAACCATGTTCCGTGCACTCTGGTATCTAGTCATGCCTGCCACATGACCCAGGGCTGGATTTAAGCATAGGCTACCTAGGCTGCAGCCTATGGGCCCGCACCACAGGAGGGCCCACACCACGGACCTCCCCAAAATGAAGGCAGGCACCAGGCAAGAAAGAGGCGTGCAGGCAAAGGGAGCAAAGGAGGGACTGGAGTGAGAGTGACAGCTACCTGTCTGACTCAGGGGATTGGCTGGCATGTTGCCCTGGTGACGGAGGGGAGGAAGCAGGAGCCCCACGTGCCCCCACTCTGAGACTCACCAGCCAAAAGCCAAGTGGCGCACAGTGGCAACAACTTCCTGCTCGAGCTACAGGGAGCGGAGCAGTGTTTGCTGGCTCCCTTTCTCCCTGCAGTGACTGCGGCAACGCAGGTGCACGCCTTTCCCCACTCCAATTGCCTGGGCATCATGCATGCACACAAAACGTGGGCGTTGCTTTACAGGCGAGTTAGTGTGTGTGTGTGTGTGTGTGTGTGTGTGTGTGTGTGTGTCTGTGTGTGTGTGTGTGTGTCTGTGTGTGTGTGTGTGTGTGTGTGTGTTAGAGAGAGAGAGAGTGAGAGTGGGTGAGTGTGGAGTGAGCTCCCATCTCTGTTTCAGCTCCTGCAAGGCTACCAGTTCGAAAGCAAGAAATTTCAAGTAGAGAAATAGGAACCACTTTGGTGGGAAGGTAAACAGTGTTCTGTGCCTAGTCATGCCAGCCACATGACCACAGAAAACAGCACTGGCTCTTCGGCTTTGAAACAGAGATGAGCACTTAATCCTAGAGTTGGATATGACTGGCTTTCACGCAAAGGCAAGCTTTACCTTTACTAAGATGCTGACTGGGAGGTGGAAGGTCAGCAGTTCGATTCCCGAGTACTGCAGGATGGAATGAGCTCCCGTCTTTGTCCCAGCTCCTGCCAGGCTAGCAGTTCGAAAGCAAGAAATTGGAAGTAGATAAATAGGGACCACTTTGGTGAGAGGGTAATGGCATTTTGTGTGTCTAGTCATGCCTGCCACATGACCACGGAAGCGTCTGCAGAAGCAGATGGTGCTGGCTCTTTGGCTTTGATAAAGAGATGAGCACTGAACCCTAGAGTCAGATACAACTGGCTTTCGAGCAAGAGAAACCTTTACCTTTACTAATAACAGCAAATCCCTGATTGGTATTCAAATTTGCTGTTAAGTTTGGCCCTGTTTATGCAAGTTCTTTTCATTTTTATCATCTCATGAATTCATCAAATTCTAAATATTGTATAGGAATGTCGTACGTAAAATTTCTATAATAATAAACTTTAAACATTTATTTTTCAGTTTTTAATTGGATAATTGCTGATAATGCTGGTTTTGTAGGTTAATTTTAGAAAAATACTTTCCCCGGTAGGGCCCACACCACAGGTTCAGCCTAGGGGCCAACAGATCCTAAATACAGCCCTGAAAGGCCACGGAAAACAGCTCTGCCTCTTCGGCGTTGAAACAGAGATGAGCACTGAACCCTAGAGTCAGGTATGACTGGCTTTTGAGCAAGGGTGACCTTTACGTTTACCTTACCAAAAAACAAAACAAAAACAAAAAGGGTCTTGGCTTGATTAAATTCAAAGAAAGACAAGAAAGCAAATTCTGCCCATGGCAAACTGACACAAAGTACCCACAAAGTTTAGAAAAATTCCTTTTTTTTGGGTGGTGACAATTCTCCCAAAGTACCAAGCTAACATAGCAAATGAACATGATGCTCAGGAGATTCTAGGAGCTTTAAACCAAACAAGTAAATTATCCAGTCTGTAGACCAGGGTTTCCCAAACATATTCTTTTGTGGAACACTTTAAAAATCTTAAAATTTTAAAGGAACACTATGGGTTTTGTAATAGAAAGATAGGTTTGGATTTTTCATGGCATCAATTTATACACATAGGTACAAAAGCACGCAATGGCGTGCACTGGTGGCGAATGCCACAGGTGCATGCTTTGCCTCTCCCCCTGGAGGAAAATGGGCAGACGACGGCATGCTCCGAGGGCGGAGTTGCGAGATCCCTTAAAAGGGGCTTCGCGCCTCCAGTGCACACCGCTTTCAGTTTTGAACGGGCTTGGGCGCGTTTACCCTCCCTCCCTACCCTTAGCTGTAGTGTGACTTTTTTGGTCGCACTTGGGCCGGATGGGAATTTTTGCTTGAATCCTAATTGTCTCCTTGGATTCTTATTGTTTTCACCCATCCCACACTACAGCAGATGGTTGAGATATGGAGGAGTTATTTTGGTCACCTTGGCGGTTAGCACTGGTAAGGACAAGGAATCGATCCCTATATAATCCAGTAAGGTACGCATTTGATTAACCAGTCAAGTTGCCAGTTAAGTGAGAAACCGTGGCTGGTTGATTAAATGCGGACCAGGAAAAAGGGACTGCCAAGTTTTGCAGCTTACAGACCCTTAGGCAGTTCACCCGATTTGTGGTCAGAAGTGGGAGTGGCCAATGGACACTTCTGACAAGAGATCAAACCGATTAGGCTCAATCTTTACCTATAAATCCGAGCATTAACTGTTGGAACTTGACAAAGGATCCCACACCTGGCCATACTAGCCCGTACCGAGCATTCGTGCACTTGCCCAAAATGGGTCCGGAGGTCAACAAATATTTTAGAAATGCATCAGTGGGGCAGGAGATCCACAAACTCAAACAAAGAAAAAGAACCTCAATTCCCAACATTCCTTGTGCCGCGCCACAGCCAATCAGGCTGAGAGGCGCGAGCAAAAAGAACATTGGGATATGCGCCGCGGCAAATCAAAATCGAGCCGCAGGGAAAATACGCTGCAGAAACACAAAACACAAACACAAAACTACATGTCCCAGCATCCTGCGTGCCATGAGCACGCACAACGCTGAGAAAGCCGGCGCGTGAAAAATAAACCTCCAAAAAGCAATGGGAGCACAAGTCCCCAGTAGCCAGACTCAGCACTTCACAGCCACACAAAACAAAAAGCCACAAAATGCCACCGCGAGACACTTGCCGTCCTTCTTTCCCAGAGCAATGGGGAGAAGAGGGACTCCCTCTCTTCCACGCTACCCTGCCGAAGACATGGCAAGACCACCACTGGCCTCAAGAAAAGTTGAGCCAGGGTGGAAAAAACCCCACAAAAACCGGAGGGGGGTTCAAGGGGGGAATACTGGAGCATCCCCCCCTCCTTGAAAGCAAACCAATTCGCCGGGAAGCAAAGGCAGTGGATGAGACACTGGTCGTTGCCTTTACTTCCCGAGGAAGTGTTTCGCTTTCAGGGGGGGGAATGCACCAGTACCTCCACCCACCCACCCCCCGTTGAAAGCGAACCAATTCCCTGGGAAGCAAAGGCAGCGAACGGGGCTCCGGTCGTTGCCTTCGCCTCCTGGAGGTACTCACCCGGGCGCAGCACGTACATACTGGGCTGCACATTTGAAACCTGCCCAGTGTGTGTGTGTATGCACACCAAAACAACCCCTGAACACCAACATCACCAAAAAGAAAACAACAAAAACAAACACCAAAACGATTACAAAATAATAACACAAATATAAATCAATAATTTAAAATAACATTAATAAACAAAAATAAATAAACCACAAAATACAGAAACAAAAACTTCCACAACACCACAAAACCACAAACAAAACACCTAACTACAACACGACAAAAAACACAAACAATGAAATAAAACAAATTAAACACAACCAGAAATAATTAAACCAATTAAACCAAACTAATAATAAACCAACACAAAAAAGAACAAACAGAAACATCTCCCAGCCGACCAACACAAAAGCAAAACAAAGAACACCCCCAGAAGAAAGAAAATGAGACAACTCACCAGCGTGTCCTCCCTCCACGACGACCGGAATAGAAATGAAGAAACAAAGACGACTTACCGGAAGAAGCCCCACCCGGAGGCCAGGAGAGAAAAAACCTAAATTGAAACCAAAACCCCTAGCAGCAGCACCTGCAGGGCACAATAGTAAAAACAAGACAAAAACATAACAAAAAATCACAATTTTACACAAATCACAAATATATCTCAAAAATATTAAAAAAATATTTCTAAAATCCTGTGTTGAGTTTTAACTCAAATAAAAAACCAAAACATCTACACACAGTTTAAAAACATTGAATGTAAAAACATGTACTCTCACATTTTTAAAATTATTACCTACGATACAACCATTAAACAAAAAGACACATACTAAAATATTATTTGGTTAAACAGAAAATTTAGAAAAAAATATATTATCCTTTGTTCTTTTGTTAATCCACAAAAAAAGAAAACCAAACAAACTGATCACAGTTTATAACAGCCCGGCATTGTAACAAAAAATAACATATATGTTAAAACAAATATTCAAAAACACATTAGAAAAATTACAACATACAAGTTGTTATTAGTGTAAAGTATCAAAACAATACAATCTATTTAACAAATGAAAACATAAAGAAATTGTGCATAAATAATTTTTTAAAAAAGAACAATTACAGACTAACCTCTTTTTACAAACATTACCAAAAAAACAAAACCTTGCAACACAATTTAAAACAGCCCGGCAATGCCGGGCAAACTCTGCTAGTTCAATTTAAGGAAGAAAAGCTAAGTAAACAGTCCAACTTGATTACTGACCTGTTAATTGATGAGGTCCTTACCATTGCTACTCTGGCCCGTTCAGAGCAGTTAAGTTTATGTTAATACAGTTCATTTGTTAATAAAGTGGCCCAATTTTTAAAACCAATAATGTGTCCGTCTCCTTACTCAGGGTGTGGGTTAGGCAATGTCTAACCAGCCTAACAGATAAGTGACATTGTAGCTTTTTAATCCCCAGTTGTTATTCAAACTTGCTGTTCAAACTTGCTATGAAACCAGCCCCTACTGCAAAACAAATTTCACTTGCAAGCTGCTACATCACATCGAAAGCATGGATGAAAAACAAACTTTGTGGCATAACACATTTGCCAATGAGTTTTACCAGAATTTCATATTTTTAATTGAACACTTATTGACCTTTACACACCAAGTATATGATTACAGTACAGTGTGGACCCATCACCCGGGGGGCATACCTCCTATCCAAAACTATCTGTACTTAACTCAACTATACAAGTTACATAAATCTTTTCCCCTATTTCCAAAATGTCATATACTGCAGTGGCTCAAGTCGCTAAGACGCTGACTGGGAAGCGGAAGGTCAGCAGTTCGATTCCCGAGTACTGCAGGATGGAAATGAGCTCCCGTCTTCATCCCAGCTCCTGCCAACCTAGCAGTTCGAAAGCAAGAAATTGCAAGTAGATAAATAGGGACCACTTCGGTGGGAAGGTAACAGCGTTCCGTGCACTCCGGTGTCTAGTCATGCCTGCCACATGACCACGGAAACGTCTGCAGAAGCAGACAGCGCTGGCTCTTTGGCTTAGAAACAGAGATGAGCACTGCACCCTAGAGTCGGATACGACTAGCTTTCGAGCAAGGGAAACCTTTACCTTTACCTTTACCTTTACCTTTACCTTTACCATATATTCATATCTAGGTTTAATTCCTTTGGACTTTCCCAAGACAAATGTCAACAAACTCATTTTTCTTAATAATGCCCTTTTTACACTTAATTCCCATGTCAATGTCTCGTTGATAGCCATGTTCTACATTTCTTTGTACCATTCCTCCAATACTAAGTATATATACATTTTCCAGTTGTAGCAATTACTATTCTTTCTGCTGTCATCATTATAATAATATCTTTCTTAGGCTTTTCCACATTAAGTCTTCCCAACTCATTAATCAAAGCAATCCTGGGACATGCAGATAGTCTAAGTTACAATATTTTACTTACTTCAAGTTTTGTCATTTCCCCATATTGTCTCCATTTTAACACCCATTCCTCTCTCCATTTCTCCATCTATAATTTTTCAAGCCAATTGAAATGACACTCTTTGTAGATTTCTCTCTCTCTATCTTCCATGGTCTCGACCTTTTCTGTCCAGTTCTTTATAGTTTTCAGTCCTCTTTCCTCCATTTTATCTCTGAAGGCTGCTCAGGCCAATCTCAAATTTCTTAGCAGTGACAACAGTAGAAAGAATAAGTAATAACAAAAGAGCCAGAAGGTCAAACTCTGCATTAAAGACATAGTCATTGAATGATTGAATTCACTAAGCCCTGCAAGCTTGTGATTGGCATATAGTTTGCTAATCAGTATGCTTCGTTTTTCATTGTTTGTTGGGAGCAAACACACCTTTGGTGGTAAGGATGATGTGTCAGACATGAAGAGTTGCTAGAATATGTTTCTAGAACAGTAAAGTAATTTTGACTTCTAATGATGTGCTCCTAGTCGCATACAATGTGGCCTGATGAGTCAACACAAGGGCCCTTTCACATTATTCTGGTTCATGAATCTCACTCATGAGTTTTGATAGATTATTCATGCAGTTGCATCATTATTTATTAATTATATTGTATCCTGTTCAAGGCACCCAACTATAGAACTATAGAACTTGAATTAAACACCTAAATACTGTACAAGTATAGCTACGAATCTGCAAAGACTGCCTAACCCTGTGTATCAATAAAAAGTACAGTGGACCCTCGATTAACGATGCATTCGAATAGCGTCATTTTCTATTAATGACGCTACTACGCTTCCAATGTGATTATTCGAATAACGTCATTATTCAAATAACGACGCTATGACGCTTCCAATGTGATTATTCAAATAATGTCATTATTTGAATAATGATGGTATTTTTACCATCATTATTCGAATAACGATGTTTTTGTCGTTATTCAAATAATGATGTTATTCGAATAGTGACGCTACTTGGGGAACCAAGTAAACTTAACAGTCTCACATGCCTTCTAACAATTGATACGAGTGAGAAGAGGGCTATCCAAAGCAAAGTCTGGCTCCTACCACTATCCAGTTGACAGAGTTCTTTTCCTCCCCATCTCTGGTGGAAAGCCCATTGTCAGAATCCAGGTTCAGTTTTCCATCTGCTAGGAAAGCAAGTCAGATGCAGCTGCTAGGGCCCTCATGAGCTCCATTTGGAGAGTCCTGAAAGAGGTGCTGTATATAAGAATCAGCCAATCCGTCTAGAAGTTATCTCTGTATGGAAGGCTTTTGAATTTGCTGTGGTGTTTGGTGTGGATCTAGTCCTGTACTAGCTCTAAGATACCCTGCCTTGGTTGCTTCCTTGGTTACCTGACTTCTGGCCTGCCTGGACTATATCTTGTATCCTGGTCTAGCCTTGTTTTCCTCTCTGCTCCTGGCTCTGGCCTTGGATTTGGACATGGATAAATTTTGCTGTGTGACCTTTATCTTGTTTGCCCTGGGTCCTGATGCCTGTGTCTTACACCCATAAATTCCTGTTCCTCCTCTTCCTGTTTGCCATTTGCATTTTTCATTTTTTTTGTTTTGTTTGTTGCTTGCCAGCATGCTTCCGGTGAAACAGCTAGCATGAATCTCTCTTTCTTCTGATATCTGACCAAGTGGGTCTATGGAAGGATGTCTACTATACACAAAGATTGCATTTGTCCCCCTTTTATCCTTGTACCTGAACAATGGAACAGTGAATAAAATGCATTTTCCCCTTAAGCTGCTGTTAAACTTTTTTGAAAATTGTAAGTGCTAGCTAATTAAGGGAACGTTTTAAGGGCAACTCATGTTTTTTTTCTCTGATGCTCTTATGTCTTTCTGCATTATGCTCTGCTAACTAAGAAAGGAATAACCAGAGTCGAAAAATATATATTCAACACAGTTTTCAGAGCTGAACACTTATACTTTTTTTTTGAAAAAAATCCTTTTCAAGGTATCTCATTGTGTCAAGGCTGCTAAAACTGATAAATATGAGGAATTTTGTGAATATTCTTTGTATCCTTAACTTACAGGGTGTGTTTGGCCTCATTGCTTGGGTGCATTTGATGCCAATGTTTTGTAGCATTCTTATTTCTTAATTCACTTTTCTAGTTTCTTGGACCACAAAAACCAGTGTAGTGTGGTGGTTAGAGTTCTAGATCAGGGGTGGCCAAACTATGGCCATGGCCCCAAATCATCCGGCCCACTCTGCTACCAGAAGCAGAAGTAAAATGTACCTGCAATGTGTATAATGCACCTGTTTATGCATATAACACTTCCCTAAATGCACCCATGGCAGTGGTGGGCAGCTACCAGTCTGCACTGGTCTGGGAGGGGGGGTAGTAAAAATGTCTAGTGGCCATGCCCACTTCCCCACTTATGCATGCATGCTGCGCCGCCAAGCCAGCATTTCCTGGTTTGAGCTTGGAGGCGGCAGCAGAGTGGAGGTATCGGGCAGGGAGGCCATGTTGGGCGGTCGTGGTTCCCTCTTCCTCTCCTTCCATGGTCGGTGGTGGGGGGTGGGAGAGGCAGCAGGAGTCTCTTCCTCCCCTCCCCCACCCCAGGCCAGCCGTTGGGCGGTCGCGTTTTTTGCTTGGTCAGGGGTGGGGGGAGAGGTGGCAGGACCAGGAGCCAAGCCCCACCCCCACCCCAGGCCAGCTGTTGGGCAGTCGCGTTTTTTGCTTGGTCGGGGGGGGGGGAGAGGCTGCCTGACCAGGAGCCTCTTCCTCCTCCCTCCCCACCCGTTGGAGGCAAGGCAGGCATGGCTGTAGCATGGCCTGGACTCAAACCCACCACCACCGCTTCTTTGTCTGCCCGCCCGATGCTGAAGATCCTCTGCCGCTCGCCTCCTCTGCTGCTCCAGCCACGGCTCTGCCCAACGCCACCCTGTCTCAGATGAGGGGCTGCAAAGGGCCTCTGGTGCAAGGCTGCAGCTGTGCCGCCGCACCGCCGCTGGCAGCCTCAGCCACGAGGCCTCCTCCTCCACCTCTCTGCCTCCATGCAGTCAGCAACAGAGCTGAGGGCCAGGCCTACTGAAGCGTCGTGGCGGCACAGAGGCACAGGAGGAGGCCTCGTGGCTGAGCCCCTTTAGTGTAAGGGACCAAAGACAACGAAACAGCCGAAGGATTGGCTTAACACAGGTTTATTGCATGATGATCCGGAGGAACATGTGGTAATGGCGGATGGGTAGCTCAATATATACAGCTGGCTAGACATTTGAAAGTGGCTCGTCGACAGACTATTGGTTGCTGCCTGCGTGACCAGGTGAAGAGGTGGCGGGGAATCTTCCCGCGCTGCTGAACCAGGTGAATCTGAGCCATGAGAGCTGGACGCTCGCTATTGCCATCTAGTGGTCACTAGCTCGCGTCCCCTTATCAGGTTTACATTGATACAGCTGAAGGTTATAATGTTGCACACAGAAAGGTTACATTGTTAACACATGGCAAAGGTACATTGTTAAAGGCACAGCTTTACAGAACACAACATCCCTCCCCCCTAGGATGAGACGAAGTCTCTCAGCCAAGATGGCTTGTTGCATGTGCGTTTGGGCCGTGAAGAGGGCTGACCCCCCCCCAGGGCCGCTACTGCTTCTTTGTTCCCTGGTCCCTTGTCCTGAAATGGGAGAGTGAGACTCGTTAGTGGCTTGCCGCAGTCTGGCGGCCTTAGGGGAAGGGAAGAACTCCATTGTGGGCAGACCGGGGGCAATCGGGGCTAACGAAAAACCCCTCTTCTCGCTTGGACGGGTGGGGGACCACTCCGAAAAAACCCCCCGGTTCTGAAAATCAAAATCTAACTTAGTAGGGGTATCCGCATTTGTGGGGGAATCCCGTGAGATATGTATGGGGTCGGGTTCCTCCTCTTCGGAAAGATCCCCCAGGATATCTACGAGAATATCCTCCTCCCCCCTTGGTGGGGACCCGCGGTCCCCTTTTCCTCCCCCTTGGGCTGAACGGGTGGGGGAGAACCCTAACGCCGATTTTTTCTCCGTTTGGCCTGTGCCCTGCTCATCGGAGACCCTGCATCGGAGCTGGTCCGCGTGCCGCCTCCACAGTAGCCCTGTGCTGGTTTCCACGCGGTACGACATGGGGCCGGTTTGCTCCACAACTACGCCCGGTACCCAGGCTGGGCCCGCGCTGGCGTAATTCCTGCAATGCACGGGGGCGCCTACACTGAAACTCTTCGTGGCCTCTAGCCCAATGTTGCTTCCCTTGTCCTCTACCCTCGTGGGGTCTAGCCTAGTAAGGATGGTGGTCAGTTTCCTACGCATTAAGAGCTCTGCGGGGGAGTATCCTGACGCCAACGGGGTTACCCTGTACCCTAGCAGAAACTGACACACTTGTAGGTTTAGGTCCCCTGGGCCCATGCGCCGCAACGCGTCCTTCGTGGTGCGGACGAGGCGCTCTACTTGACCGTTGGTGGCTGGGTGAAACGGGGCGGAGGTGATATGCCGCACGGCGTTAATCTCCATGAATGCCCTAAACTCGGAGGACGTGAAACAACTAGCGTTGTCGCTAATTAATGTGTCGGGTATGCCGAACGTGGAAAAGAGCCTCCGCAAATGCCTAATGGTCTGGGCCGAGGAGGTGCTCGTGACTGGGATAACCTCCAACCACTTGGAGAAGGCGTCCACTACAAGAAGGAACAGGGTGCCTCTGAACGGGCCCGCGAAATCAACGTGCACCCGGGACCACGGCCCCTTAGCCGCGTCCCATTCCCTGTGGGGAAGGCGGGCCTCTTCTGGCCTGGAGCATTGGCAACTTTCACAAGTGCCGACCATGTGCTCGATGTCGGCGCCCAGCTAGGGCCACCAGAAGTAACTCCGGGCCAGCGCCTTGGATCGCACGATGCCGGGGTGGCTGACGTGCAGCAGTTTGAGCACCCGCGGCCGAAGGGAAGTGGGAATCACCACCCGCTGCCCCCACAAGAGGCACCCCCTCTCTAGGGACAGTTCTAGCTTTTTTCTGAAAAATGGGGCGAACTCCTCCACTGGGGAGGACGCCGGCCACCCTTTCTGCACCCAGGAGCTAACTGCCGCTAACGTCTTGTCCTTCTC
Organism: Bradypodion pumilum; assembly: GCA_035047305.1. Lineage (NCBI taxonomy): Eukaryota > Metazoa > Chordata > Lepidosauria > Squamata > Chamaeleonidae > Bradypodion > Bradypodion pumilum. The sequence continues at coordinate 200,820,315 of JAWDJD010000001.1, forward strand.
TGTCGCTTTGGCAATGTCGGCGGGCATTACGGGGGCGAATCCAGCACCTCTATCATAAGAACCTGATGGTCCCGCTCCCCCTTGCTCACCTGGCTGGGCGTTAGGGGGAGGGGAGACCTTGATAGAGCGTCCGCATGGCTGATCTCTTTCCCGGGCCGGTAGACCAACGCGTGCTGATACGCGTTGAGGAAAATGGCCCACCTGAGCATCCTCGGGGACAGGATCTGTGGGGTGGGCTTATCTGCGGTAAAGATGCCTAGCAGGGGCTTGTGATCCGTTACAATGGTGAAGGGGTGGCCATACAGAAAATCGTGAAATGTTTTCGTCCCCGCGACTATTGCTAGTGCCTCCCTGTCTGTCTGTGCGTAGTTTCTCTCCGCTTGGGACAGGGACCTGGAGTAAAATGCTATCGGGGCCTCCCTTCCGTTTTCCAACACGTGGCACAGTACCGCCCCCACCCCCACCGGGGATGCATCACAGGTCAGAACTACCGGGCGTTTGGGGTTGAAGTGGGTCAGTATGGCATCGGACGCTAGGAGGCTTTTTAGCTCACTAAATGCCCTTTCTTGGTCATTGCCCCACTTCCATGCCTGGTCTTTTTTTAGCAGTTTGTGTAGCGGTTCAGCCACCGCTGCCTTCCGGGGGAGGAAGGAGTGGTAAAAGTTGAGCAGCCCTAGGAACGACTGCAGCTCGGGCTTGGAGGTGGGGCGGGGGCTTTCTTAATGGCTGCCACCTTGGACTTGGATGGTTTTATTCCCTCAGGAGTCACACAAAACCCTAGGAACTCAACCTCGGTTGCGAAGAAGACGCATTTGTCCTTTCGCAGTCTCAGCCCTGCTTTTTCGAATATTGTTAGGACCTTCCCCAACCTCTTGGCCAATTCAACCCGACTCCTCCCCGTTATTAACACGTCATCAAAATAAGGCAACACCCCCTCCAGTCCCTTCAGGAGGCGTTCCACGAGTGACTGGAAAATTCCAGGCGCCGAATTCACGCCGAACTGGAGGCGCGTCACCTGGAACGCCCCCTTATGGGTGACTATGGTCTGCGCAGCAGCTGCGGCAGGGGACACCGTAAGCTGCTGGTAGGCCTGTGCTAAGTCGAGCTTAGCGAAACACTTTCCCCCGTGTAACCTGGCCAGCAGATGGCTGACTACCGGCACCGGATATGCATTCGGGCGGATCGCCTTGTTGATGGTGCACTTGTAGTCGGCGCATATGCGGACCTCCCCGTTGGCCTTTAGTGCGGTTACAATTGGAGTTTCCCACTCCGCGGAATCAACAGGCACAAGGATTCCCTGGCCCACCAATTTGTCCAGTTCCGCCTCTATCTTGTCCTTAAGTGCGAACGGCACCCGGTGTGGTTTAAGACGAATTGGGCGGACCTCCGGGTCCAGGTCGAATGTCACTGGGGGCCCCTTGAATTTCCCCAGTCCTTTTTTGAAAACTTCGGGGTGCGCCTCGCACACCTCCTGAATTGGATCAGTCCCAACGGCGTGCATCCCAACGGCGTGCACCCCCCCAATAAACAAACCCAGGGGCTGGAACCATTGAGTCCCGAGGAGGCTGCAATCTCCCCCTTTGAGCACGACTAGGGGGAGGGACGCGGCGTGCTTCTTGAATTTAACCTGAAATTCTCCAACCCCCAACACTGGAATGCTGTTCCCTTGCACGTCCCGTAGTGTGGACCTCAACGCTTTGAGCTTGGGTCGCTTGTGGGGGGCAATTCCCAAAAACTCCCTCTGGGAAATGATTGAATATGAGGACCCCGAGTCAATTTCCATCCTAATGGGAACCCCTTGGACTAGTACCTCAACAAAGTAGCGGGGGTGTCCTGCAGACACGCTGAACACTGGGGCATCGTCCTCGCTGCCATCGGAGATGCGGCCCACGCCGTCCTGATTCCGCGTGGCCTGAGCGCCGTCCTTGGGTCTCGTTGAGCGGTCTTGTCCCGTGGAACGGTCTGCTGAGCTCCGCCGGGTCTCGCACTTCTTCCTGCACACCTTGGCGATGTGCCCGCGGCGGCCGCAGTTGTGGCACTCGGCCTTCCGGAACGGGCACTTTACGCGGTCGTGGGCCGCTCCACAGCCATCGCACCGCCGGCTCTCCTTCTGGACCCTCCGGATGTCCTCGTCGTCGCTGCTCTCTGTGGATGACCTCGAAGTTCGCCGGGCCACCTGTACCGGAGTCTCTGCCTTGCTCGACTTCGGCCGCCAGTCCTGGAGTTCTTGGACCCCGGCCTTTGTAGCTTCTGCGGCCTAGGCCGCTCTGACGACCTCCTGCAACGTGGGAGGCGGCTCTTGGTTCATTAATGTGCGCTGGGTTTCGGCATCGTTCAGGCCGCACAGCACACAGTCCCGGAGGGTGATTTCGGCATTCTCCCATTTGCACGGGCCGGCCGCCAGCCGCAGGGCCGCCACGAATGCGGCGACCGTCTCCCCGGGCGCTTGGACTCACCTCCAGAACGCACTCTAAGCGGGAAACATCGCCGTGGCGGGCCGGACGTGCTCCCGCAGCATCTGCATGAGTTCCTTGGCCTTGAATTCGCTCACCCTCCTCGGTGCAATCAGGTCCACCAAGGTCCTTTTGGTTTCTTGTCCGAGCATCCTGGTGAAGATGGCCCTTTTCTTTGCCTCTTCCGTGACTTCGGACTCAATCAGTGCTGCCTGGAAGTCCATTTCGAAGATCTCCCAGTCGCCCGGTTTCCTGATTTCGAAACCGGCGCATGTCTTGGTCCCGTGGGCTGCCATTATCCCACCTTCGTCGCCAATTTAGTGTAAGGGACCAAAGACAACGAAACAGCCGAAGGGTTGGCTTAACACAGGTTTATTGCATGATGATCCGGAGGAACATGTGGTAATGGCGGATGGGTAGCTCAATATATACAGCTGGCTATACATTTGAAAGTGGCTCGTCGACAGACTATTGGTTGCTGCCTGCGTGATGTCGTAGAAGGTCACGCCCTTCTTGACCAGGTGAAGAGGTGGCGGGGAATCTTCCCGCGCTGCTGAACCAGGTGAATCTGAGCCATGAGAGCTGGACGCTCGCTATTGCCATCTAGTGGTCACTAGCTCGCGTCCCCTTATCAGGTTTACATTGATACAGCTGAAGGTTATAATGTTGCACACAGAAAGGTTACATTGTTAACACATGGCAAAGGTACATTGTTAAAGGCACAGCTTTACAGAACACAACAGCCCCTCATCAGAGATGGGGCAGCGTCGGGCAGAGCCGTGGCCAGAGCAGCGGAGGAGGCATTGCTGTCTCCACGCCCCCCCCCCCATGGTCCAACGGTGAGGAGGAAGACTCAGTCACACCACCTGAGCCTGATGCGCCACTTGCCCCTTCTTGGTAAGTCTTTTTCTTTTGTTTATTTTGCACTCTGTGTATGTGTGTGTGGGGGGAGAGGGTCTGGTGCAGGCTAAGGGTTATTTTTTATTGTTTTGTTTACTCTGATATGCTTGAAACATATGCTATTATTTAAAAAGTTTTATTCTGTGCAAGCATATCAGAGAGTAAACAAAACAAAAAGACAACGTACTAACTGCTGTATTTTAATGTGAGCTTTTCTGGATTAATTCCACTGGCTCTTTGGCTTTAAACAGGGATGAGTACTAAACTCTAGAGTTGGATACGACTGGCTTTCGAGCAAGGGTAACCTTTACCAGATAAAAGAAGTTTCCTGTTTGGCATTCTGATTTGCTGTGGTTAGTGAAGGTAAAGGTTTCCCTTGCTCAAAAGCCAGTCGTATCTGACTCTAGGGTGCAGTGCTCATCTCTATTTACAGTCCAACCACTGGTAGCTGGGTGTCCAGAGCATGCCTTCAAAAGCGCCCTAGCCGTCGCCCCAGGAGCGAGCGGCCACGGACAGATAGTTGAACTTGTTTTGTCTCCTTGTTCCTCAGCCTTATTGGACTGTCTCCCTCGACCAGCCCCCAGTTTTGAGGGAGACGAGAGGCAGTGGTGCCGAGTGAACGGATGGATGTGGGAGCTCCGCAGCTGTCACTACTGGACTCCCCCCACCTTGGCGAGCCCCCAGCCTTGAGAGAGATGAGGCCTCGCTGAATGAGGTCTTTTGCCTTAAGTCTGGAGGGAAGGGGTCGGTCTGAGTCTAATTTTGTGTATTGTTCCTTTTGGCTTTCTTAGGGTATTATTTGAAATCTTGATTGTGTGGTGTATTTTATATTTTTGGAATTTTTGCACTGTTGTATTTTGTATTTTTATTGTATTGCATTTCTATTGTATTGTATTATTGATGTGCTGTTAGCTGCCCTGAGTCGGCGTACGCTGAGTAGGGTGGGATATAAATAAAAATCTCTCTCTCTCTCTCTCTCTCTCTATCTATCTATCTATCTATCTACTGCTTGAAGAGCAGGTGGCAGTCGTGGCTAAGAGGGCCTTTGCACAACTTTGTGTCATCTACCTATTATGCCTGCTCCTGGACCAGGACTCCTTGCTCACCGTCACCCATGCTCTGGTCACCTCCATATTGGATTACTGTAATGCGCTCTACATGGGGCTGCCCTTGACGACCATTCGGAGGCTGCAGCTGTTCCAGAATGCAGTTGCTCAGGTGGTGATGGGCCATGGGCTCATGCCTCACCACTGCTTCGGGAGCTGCACTGGTTGCCGGTGTGCCTCCGGGTGCAATTCAAGGTGCTGGTATTGATCTTTAAAGCCATTCATGGCAGTGGACCAGGATACTTAAGGGACCGCATCACCCCAAAGTATTCATCCCGTCCTACGAGGGCAGACAGGAGAGGCTCTGTAGTGGTCCCATCTACAACAGAAGCACATTTGACTGGGACCAGAAGAAGAACCTTTTCGGTGTCTGCCCTGGTGCTGTGGAACCTCAACCTCTTTCCACCCAAGCTGTACCTCCAGACAGAGCTGCTCCCCTTTAGGAAGGCAAGGAAGACTTGGATATGCCAGCGGGTGTGGGGTATGATAGGAGTGACAGCCCAGTCCCGCTTGCTTGTATAGTTGCCTTGTCTGCCTTAGGGATTTGCTACAGCTTTACTTGCCTGTTATCCTCCCCCCCTCTCTTTTTATCTTTTTACCATTTTATCTTTTTTCTCTTAAGGCGTTAGGGAGGGAATTGGTGGGTTTTAGATATTTTGTGAATGTCTTTTTATTAATTTTTGCATTAGGTTTTAATTGATGTTTGATTGAAGTTTTAGATCTTGTTGTAAGGCCGCCTTGGGTCATCTGGGGATAAGGAAGGCAGGATATAAAAGTAATAAATAAATAAATAAATATCAGCTAGGAGCACTGGTGGACATCAGTAGGTTTGCACCAATTCACCAGAACCGGTAGCAGAAATTCTGGCTGGCTCCACCCACCCAAGTTTTGAAATAAAGTAGTCCTAATTCATGTGCAATGCAGGGCTTTCCCCCTGGCCACACCCACCATACCACACCCATAGTGTGGTAGTAAAAATAATAATTAAAGCCCACCACTGGCTAGAAGCGAGTGGTCTGTCTATCAAACACCCAGAGGCTTTCCTGTCAAACAAAGATGGAAATCTACATCTCCAAAATGGAATATTTGTGGGGAGCTCCCCCCCGCCCTAGTCTGGAGAACTATAATGCATTCAAGTGTTTTCACATCTATGTAGCATTGTTTATAGAACTTGTTCTGTGACACAGGTGAGACTCAAAGCAATTTAAAAGGCTTCTTTCCAAACACATTGTGGGCTGGAGAAAGGGGTATTACTACTGGGTATTTATGATTATCTAGTATATGATAATTTGGTATATATACTGGTAGCTGTACAGCAGGAAATCAGGGCAAAGTTAGGCTTTTGTGTTAAAGCAAGTTCTTCTCTTGATAATAATGATTCCTCCCAAGCAACAGCCAAGTTATAACAATGACACAGACAAAAAGTTTAAGGTTATTTTCTTTTTTAAAAAACTAGCATAGTTTGCCCGGCGTTGCCGGGCTTTTTCCCCACTGTGCTTTATATAAAACAATGAATTCTTTGTTGTTTTTTGTAAATTTTTTATTTTTTTAACTTTGTAAAGTTTTATAGGTTGGTTTTATAGGTTAAGATCAGCATTTTTTGCACTGCCGGGCAGGTATAACATGTGTGCTTGTGGTTGGGGTGGTTTTGAGGGGTAGACATACACACAATATAAGCATACATGCAACACAACCACACACGCGCACACAATACACACACACACAACACATACACACAAACACAAAATACACACACAGCACACACAACACAACCACACTCATTCAATACACACATACAGCACACACAATATCACCACACACTCATTCAATACACAAATACAAAACAATCACACACACAACCCCACACACACACAACACACAACACACACACAACACAACCACACACTCACTCAATACACACACAACAACACACACAATACACACAGCACACACAACATAACCACACACACACACTCAATACACACACACAACACAACCACACAAACAACACAAACAACAGAACTACACACAACACATCCACACAAACAACACAACCACCCACACAACACACCCACACACACAACACAAACACACCCACACACAATACACACACACATGCCATAGCTCCATGGGGAGAGGATGGGCTCTTCATCCCCCCCCCGAAGCCTTGGTGAGCACACACACACACACACACACACACACACACACACACACACACACACACATGCCGAAGCCTTGCAGGGGGAGGAGGGACTCTTCCTCCTCCCCCCCTGACGCCTCAGTGAGGACACACACACACATGCCAAAGCTTTGCAGGAAGAGGAAGGCCTCTTCCTCCTCCCCCCTGAAGCCTCGGTGAGGACACACACACACACACACACACACACACACACACACACACACACATGCTGAAGCTTTGCAGGGGGAGGAGGAGCTCTTCCTCCTCCCCCCAAGCCTTGGTGAGGACACCCAGGAGGCCTTTGCTGGGCGGGCGGGAGCATCGTTTGCCGGCTGGGCTGCTTGATTTTGGTGGCCCACACCCCACAGATGAAGGCCTTGGCGCCGGCATTGAGGGAGGAAAGGCCACACCATGGAGGCATGGAAGGTGAGTGGTCCAGCACAGAAGGCCGCTCTGGGGAGGCGCAGAGTACGAATTGGCCAGCTGCCAACAGGTAAGTGGGGCAGGGGACTGAGACTGGGGGGAAGGAGGTTGGTTCGTTCTCCCCCTTTCTTCTCTTTGACCTGTGTGGGTGGCGTGCTCCCCAGGCCCGTTCCCCTCCTCAATTCCTCTCCCCCGCCCCACTTACCCGTTGCCAGTTGGGCCTTTCGTACTCTACGTTTCCCCAGTGCAGCCTTCTGTGCCGGCCCTCACCTTCCATGCCTCTGTGGCGCAGCCTTTTCTCCCTCTCCGCTGGTGCCGAGGTCCTCGCCGGTTGGGTGGGGGCCGCCAAAAGCAGGCAGTCCAGGATCCGACATGGCCAGCCGCCCACCGCGATGAGCTGGGGATGGCTTCCCTCCGGGAGATGAAGTGCCTCCTGGAGGGAAGTTGTTGGCGCATTGGCTTTCCCAGCCTCCTCCATGCTCATGTCCCTTAGCCTGATTGGCTGAGGGGTCACAGCACGGAGGACGCTGGGACTTGTAGTTTCTGACGTCCGTCGCTCGGCAAGGTTTTGAAACGCTACTTTTGATTGGTTGCGGCTCGTAAAACAAAGACTGAGTCCGTTGTTTTTATCATCTTGATTGGCTGACACTGGGAGAAACACGGCGAAACGCAATGCTTTTTGGGAAATGAAGTTGTTTCCCTTTCTTGCCAATGGTGGGGCTGATGCCCCAATCGTGATTTTTTAAACCATTCGTTGACCTGCGTAGCCACTTCGCCCGTGCTCTCGAAGGGAGGGAACGGGTAAGTAGGGCGACGCACAGCAGCCCATAGCCAATTCCAACGGTGAACACTTGGTTTTATAGGTTAAGATTACCTTAAACTTTTGTCTGTGTCATCATTATAGCTTGGCTATTGCTTGGGAGGAATTATTTTTTAAAAAAATAGCATTTACTCACAAAAATAAAACTAGAGACAAGCCCTTGGTCCATCTCGCCTTATACAGTATACCTATTTTTGAGGTCAGCTCACTGACTTGCCCAGACAGGCCCGGCTGCTGCTGGAACGTGCATGCCACCAGGGGACATGATACAGCTGTGGCGACAGCGGACATAGTGGTAGCTGCAACTGTTATAATGTTCCCCTGTAAAAACACATTACCCAATTACCAACCATTTGAACAGCTATAGCACATCTATAACTTAAAATATGTACGTTATAGGCAAATTCTGAGTTCAGATCTGGAATCAGTATACTCAATATGTAAATCACATGTGTTATTCCCAGTCACAAAATCATTGTTGTGCAGTGTTATACAAGTTAATAGGTACTTTCAGCGATGCCTTAAAAACCACACCCTTCAGGGATGAATTCAGAATCTGCACAAAAGCCATATTTCACAGTGAGTTATAATAATGTCAAGCTGGTTGGACAGCTCAGTGGTTTAGGTATCTGGCAGCTGAGTCAGAAGTTGGGAGTTTTATTTCCCACTGTGCCTCCCCTGGGAGAACAATCAACTTGCTCCATCAGGGGCAAGTTTTGTAATCCTAGGACCTTCCCAGAAGAAGGGAATGGGAGACTGTTTCTGTGTATTAAGACAGAATCAACTTGATGGCAATGCAATTGTTGTTGATGATGATGTCAGGTTAAAAAAAAACAGGGTAAAAAACCCTTATCTCTCACCTCTCTGCTCAGACTGAGGGAAATCTATTCACCCTGGGGGAGGGAGATGACTTCCAAACCCTTGGTAGCCTTTCATTCAAAGCTGATCTAATCTATCCTAAAAACAAAATAGGCTAAAACCAATTGTTTGTCCCAACTAATGTAGAGCATTGAATGAATGCACTTGGTAAGTCAGCCTTATCCCATGATTCAATGGGGTCAAAAAACTGAGCTTGGCCTATGGGTCGCAGGAAGTCTGGAGAAGGGCTATGTTTACTACATTAAGTGATGCATGGCCTACCCACTAAATAAATTCTGCATGGAAGGGGTTTCAAGCTTTTTTTCAGAGGCTTCCCTCAGAGAACAGTTTTCTGAAATTAGATGCTACCTTTCATGTGAGAATCAAAGGAGTGACCCCATATCTTAGCATTCACTCTTGGAACTAATTGATACATAAATTGCAGTGTTTTACTTTTTATATCAGCTTGTCTCCAGAGTTTGGGAAATCAAATCAAATCAAATCAAATTCTTTATTACGGCCGATGGCCAGATACAGTAAATATGAATTCAAACAAATAAAACCAACTAGTGTTTGAGAGCAACATCACAGGTGTATCCATTTCCGGCACGTTCAAATAAATATTCAATGAAGTAGTTACAAATAATTCCGGAATTAAAACTATTGTCGTTAACCCAAAACTTTAGAATTATAAAATCACCAGGGTATATTAATAAAGTCCTAAGTTACAGCTGACAATTAATTTAAAAATTGCCTATATGTACTCCAAAATACAGAAGCTAGTAATCTCTAGGCATGGAGTATGATACCATAAAAGTGCTGGAATAAGCTCAATATCTGCTTGTCTACTTATTGACTGTTGATCTTAGACTGAGACAACCTAACCTTATTTCTATGTATACAGGTTGCCCTCCAAGCGAATCTAGCCACTGCAGCCATCAGGGCATTTGTCTTATCAGACAATAGTTCTCTGAACACATGATTGTTTATAAATACCAGCTGAGGAAATGCAGAAAAAAGTTCACTTCTAAGGCTACCATATAAGGGATACTCCACAAGTACATGCTCCGACGTCTCGATCCTATTGGACTGACACAAGCAGACACGCTCTTGTAAAGGAATTCTCTTTAAAAGTCCTTCCCTAAAGGCTGAGGGTAACATATTATAGCGAAGGAGAATAAAAGATCGCCTGTGGTTAAAATTGCTCAAAATTGTTAAATAGGAAGAGGGCCTTACTTTATTAGAAAGCAACCAGGTGAACAGTGGACTAGTTAACTTACTCACATCTATTTGATGATAGATATCAAGAATACTTTCTTTTATTATTGCCCTAGCATGGAAAAAAAAACAAGGGAGATGACATATTGTTTGGAAAGACCATACGAAGCCAAAACTCCTTCCAGGGTAACAATCCAAGTTGCAACAGAGTTTGGGAAATCTTCCTTTTTTAGACTATAGCTCCCACTTAGAGGGATTCTGGGAAATGTAGTCCTTAAAAGTCATTTTGAAAAACTCTAGACTTCTTATACTTCCTTTCATTTCTGAAGATAGCTGCTGATAAATCAATGAGAGATTTTATAGCAATATGGATATGCTGTACAGTGGACCCTCGCTTAACAAGTGGCTCGCTTAACACAAAATTTGTATAACAAAAGGAAATCCATAGAAAACAGTGGCTCGTTAACAAATATTTTTGGAGCAGATTAATTGGTTTTCAATTCATTCCTATGGGAAACTGTGTTTTGATTAACAAATTCTGATTTTCAATGCATTCCTATGGAAATTTGCATTCAATGCATTCCTATGGGAAATCCGCTTTACAAATTTTTTTGTAGTACAAACAGTCCTGGAGAACACATTAAATTTGTTAAGTGAGGGTCCACTGTATATGTAGATGTACATGAAATAGGGTATAAGACAGTGAAGGTGAATCTTTTAGAGACTAAGTTCCCAAACAAAGGTGGGGCAAACTCTGTGCTGGGGAGGAGGAAGCACTCCCATTGGACTAATGGGTAGAGGGGCAGGACAAACTCAGTGTTGGGGTGACGGCACATGTATCAACAGAGAGGGCTCTGCATACCGTCTGTGGCATACGTGCCATAGGCTCGCCACCACTGGTATAAGGCAAGGGGTTCATCCTTACAGTACTGTAACTGACTACCAGATCTTATTTATTTATCTTACTGTACTGAGTGCATATGTATGTACATCTCCCTCTTCCCTTTAACTCCTCAGAGACATGAATGCAAGTTCATAATCCTCAAGACTCTCTCAGTCAAGGTAGACACAGAAGGAGAGGCTGAATTCCAGCTTTTAAATGCAAAGTTGGATTCCATTCAATGTATCCTAGGAATACTTTACACCCCCCCCCCCCCCAAGATTTCAAGGAGATTGTTTCCTTAATGGGTTTTTCTTCTACATGCATGGATGGGTTCTTTGGCATGGCTGAGTTCCTGACATCCAGAGACCAGCAAATTCATGGCATTGCTAGGGGAGAGGAAGCTTCCTCTGCAACAGAGAAACAGAAAGGCCTTCATTCTGTTTAGTGTTCAAGGAATGAAGAAGCAAATGAATGAAGTAGTGAAATTCAGCTCTTTATTAGTGGGGTTTGAACACAGTTTGGATGGGGCAAAACTCGGACTTATATACACTATAACCAGTAACAGTAACAATAATACAACAAGCCCATTGGCTAACAGAGTGTGCACATTTTTCAATCCACTTATTTGCATAAGAATAGATACATGAGAAAAGATACATTCCGCTCCTGTCAGAAAACACAGTTAACATACATAAAATTCTTCCCCCCTAGGTAAAAACAAAATCCTTTAACCAGGATGGTGGTCTAGTTACCCTTCTGGGTCAGACGCTTGGCTGAGCCAGCTCAGGGGCTCGTAGGATGGGTGACCTGACTGGAGTAAGGGATTGACTAGAGGAGGAGGATTGTAAACCCAAATTAAAGCCCTGTTTGTCAGATGGAGGAGCAGGGGATTGCTCAAAACCAAAATCTAATTCTGTGGATGAATAAGAGAACTCAGGGTCCCTCCTGTGTGTACTAAGAGTGGAGGGTGACTCCAAACAAAATTGGTCATCATCAATAAAGGAATCCAGAGTGCTAGGCTGGGACAGTGTAGGATCACAAACCCAGACACGCACGTAGGGCCACCAGCTGCATAATTGCGGCAATGTACAGGGTCTCCTGGAGAAAAACCCTTCTGGTGTTGGATCGCTATATTTGTGCCTTTGTCCTCCACCCTAGAGGGATCCAATCTGTCCAGCAAGATGACAGTTTCCTACGCTGGAGCAATTAAGCAGGGGACAGCCTTGAGGCAAGGGGGGTGAGTCTATACGTTAAAAGAAACTGGTATAGCTGGAGCTCCAAATCCCCTTCACCCATACACCGAAGGGCGTCTTTAGTTGTGCGCATCTGCCGCTCCACCTGGCCATTGGTGGCCGGGTGGAATGGGGCGGCAGTGATGTGACTAATTGCATTCCTTTCCATGAAGGATTTGAATTCTGCAGATGTGAACTTGGACGCATTGTCGGACAGCAGCACATCTGGAAGTCCAAATGTTGCGAACAGCCTTCTCAGGTGCATTATTGTGGTGGCTAAAGTGGTATTAGGCACTCTAATCACTTCCAGCCACTTAGAGAATGAATCAACAACCAACAAAAATAGGGCACCCCTAAATGGACCTGTAAAATCTATGAGCAACCAGGACCACGGGCCCCTAGCAGAATCCCATTCCAGAGAGGGTAAGTGGGATTGACAGCTGGCACAAGTGCAGACCATCTGCTCTATGTCTTGGTCCAGTTGAGGCCACCAAAAGTAGCTACGGGCAAGGGCTTTGGAACATACAATTCCCGGATGACTTGTGTGAAGTAAATGTAAAACCTTTTTCCTGAAAGTGACAGGAATGACCACTTGCTGGTCTCATAGAAGGCAACTTCGTTCCACTGACAATTCCAAATGCTTGCAGTAGAATGTTCTGAATCCCTCGGCTAGAGGAGAGACAGGCCAGCCTTTTTGTACCCAAGACATTACTTTAGTCAATGTTACATCCTTGGCCGTAGCTTTGGCTATATCTGAGGGAACGACCGGGGGCAAGTCGAATGTCTCAATCATGAGGACCTGGTGGTCGCTTTCGATCTCACAATCAGCTTCCCTGACCCCTGGCAGTGGAGAACGTGACAGGCCATCAGTGTGGCTGATGTCCTTGCCGGGCCTGTGCACCAAAGTAAAATCGTATGCATTTAGGAAAATTGCCCAACGCAACGTCCTTGGGGATAGAATTTGAGTTGTGGGCTTCCCGTTCACAAAGATTCCAAGGAGGGGCTTGTGGTCAATTACAATGGTAAAAGTCTTTCCGTAAAGGTAATCATGGAATTTCTTAGTGCCTGCCATGATAGCGAACACCTCCCTATCTGTCTGAGCATAATTTTTCTCAGGCTTTGAGAGAGAACGGGAATAGAATGCTATGGGGGCTTCCCTCCCGTCACTTAGTACATGGCATAACACAGCTCCAACCCCCACAGGGGATGCATCACACACAAGTACAACTTCTTTGTTAGGATCAAAATGAGTTAATACAGCATCTGAAGATAGCAGCCTTTTGAGTTCTAGGAACACTTTCTCCTCACAATGGCCCCAGTGCTAAACAGTATCTTTCTTAAGAAGCCGATGTAATGGTTCGGCAACTGAGGCTTTGCGATGGAAAAAAGTGTGATAGAAGTTTAACAATCGTAGAATTGATTGCAATTTAGCATTACATTTCGGCCTGGGTGTATTCCACATGGCCTTCACCTTGGAGTCAGAGGGCATGATACCTTGGGGTGTAATGCAGTACCCCAGGAACTCCACTTCCCATGCCAAAAAACACACATTTGTCTCTTCTGAGACGTAGACCGGCCCTCTTGAAACGTGACAGGACTCGATCGAGCCTGGCCGCTAGTTCGACGGTGTCCTTAGCGGTGATCAGGACATGGTCAAAATATGGCAGGACACCAGGCAACCCTTTCAAAATACATTTTACAAGAGATTGAAATATTTCGGGGGCTGCATTCACCCTGAATTGTAGTCTAGTTACCTTAAATGCCCCCCTATGTGTTACTATGGTCTGGGCTATGGCAGCAGCAGGAGACACATTTAATTGTTGGTAAGCCTGGGCAAGGTCAAGTTTTGCGAAGCAATTTCCTCCATGCAAGGAGGCAAGAAGGTGGCTTAACATGGGCACAGGATATGCGTTCGGGAGAATAGCTTTATTGATGGTACACTTGTAGTCAGCGCATATCCTGACCTCCCCGTTATTTTTCAAAGCAGTCACAATTGGTATCTCCCACTCTGAGGAGTCCACCAGCACTAGGATGCTCTGTCCCACCAATTTGTCCAGCTTGGCTTCTATCTTCTCCTTTAAAGCAAAGGGTACCTGGCATGGTTCATCCGGATGGGCCAGATGGTTGGGTCAAGCTCAAAGTCAACAGGGGGTCCTTTGTATAAACCTAAACCCTTTTTGAATACCTCAGGATGTGCAGCACAAATGAAATGTCCCGGATTGGGTCAGAGTCTATTGTGTGGATGCCAGAAAGCCGGATTCCCAGGGGCCTAAACCGTTGGGTCCCAATAAGACAGTTAGTGCCCTGCTTAACTACAACCAATGGCAAGGAGGTGCAAATGTTTTTGAATTTAACCAAGAAATTACCCACCCCCAGGACTGGAATCTGGCAACCATGCACATCCCGGAGGGAAGTTTTAAAGGATTTAAGCTTGGGCCGAGAGGCAGGGGGAACTCTCGAAAACTCCCGTTTTGGGGTTTTGGAAAAGGTAGTACCTGAATCCACCTCCATCTTGAAGGGGACATCCTGCAGGCTCAGGTTTGCAAAGAAATGCTCGCTGACGATGCCTACTTGGCACGGCTCAGGTTTGGGTGATACTTTGGCAATGGACATGTTATGGTGATGACTCTTCTTGGGCACAGGCGCTGGAGGTCTTTGCTTTCACTGCCGGCATACCTTAGCAATGTGCCCTCTTTGCCTGCAGTTGTGGCATTCTGCGGTGCAGAAGGGACACTTCTTGCAGTCATGCCGGACTCTGCAGCCATCACACTTGTGAAGGAATTTCTTCTTCTGATCGTCACAGTGCTCTCGGTGCTTTCGTCGAACTGCTCGGACTTTTCCCTCTGCGTTGCTGGACTCCGATGAAGAGGTGGAACCAGGCAATGCCGAGGAGGATGAAGGTGAACTTTTCTGAGCTTGCACAGCTGAGTCGGAGGCACTGGTGGTGGAGTGGCGATGCCGGAAAAGCTTTATCCCGGACCGTGCGGCCTCAGATGCTACTGCCTCTTCTAGGACATCTGTGAAGGTTAGCATCTTTCTGATCATGAGGCAACATTGAGCATCCCTCATGCCAGCCAGCAGACAGTCCCGGAGTGCTTCTTCAATGTTGTCCCACTTGCATGGGGCGGCATCATAGTTTGCAATGGATTCACCGGGTCACTGCTCTCTTCTGTGGAAGGCTACCCTGGCCGGGAAGTTCGAGACCTCTGGCTGCAGGTGCCTCCTCAGTGTGGACATGATCTCTGTGAGCAGCACCACATCCACGTCCCGTGGAAGAACGAGGTGGGTTGCCAGCTCAAGCGTCTCAGAACCACACTGAGCGAGGAAACAGGAGCACTTCTGGTTTCCGTCGGTGATCTTCTGCAAGGCCATTGCGTGGCGGAACCGGCGTTCATATGTTGCCCATTTCTCTGGATGCACTGGGTCAAATGGGCCAATGTTGCTGCCATGTGGGGACGCTATCCCATCCTCATCACCAGTTTAGTGTTCAAGGAATGAAGAAGCAGACAAATGAAGTAGTGAAATTCAGCTCTTTATTAGTGGGGTTTGAACACAGTTTGGATGGGGCAAAACTCGGACTTATATACACTATAAACAGTAACCGTAACAATAATACAACAAGCCCATTGGCTAACAGAGTGTGCACATTTTTCAATCCTCTTATTTGCATAAGAATAGATACATGAGATAAGATACATTCCACTCCTGTCAGAAAGCACAGTTAACATACATAACATTCTGTGAGAAGCAGCGTGTGAGTTAGGTCTCTTGTTTAATACAATTGTTTTTATTTATTACATCCCAGAAATCAAGTTTGCCTAACTGTATTTTGTTTAAAGGGACATTAAAAGCAAACAAACAAAAAAATTGCCTCATTAACATTTGAGTCACAACTCATTTTTTGCTGCAAATCTATGCATAACCATCTGGCCTTTGTTCTAACATGAGCAGGGCAAGGATGAACCGTGGAAATTAAATGCCTTTGAGAAAAGTTCATCTCAGGAAGCATTTTAATTTAAAGGCTGTCAGGCCATTGACAGCCTCAGCATTAGCACAAACATAGGCTGTGGAAATCTATCTATTTCTGGCTTATGTCACTGCCTAATATGTTCACACATAGAGATCCATTCTGTTCCCTCTCCACATTGATTTGCTTAAAAGCCTCACAAATAAGTAGTTTTTTAATTTATATAAAATGCTTTTCGATTGCCCATCATCAGATCAGATTTTATGACAGTCTACAATGGGCATAGAATAAAAGTGTTCCTGCCAGGTTCCCCTGATGCTGGGAAAGATCAAAGGCAAAAGGAGAAGGGGCTGGCAGAGGATGAGATGGTTAGGTGGCATCATTGGTGCAGTGGGCGTAGATCTAGGTGGGCTACGGAAGATGGCAGATGATAGAGGAGTCTGACGTGCAGTGGTCCATGGGGTTGCAAAGGGTCAGACTTGACTGTGTTCTAACCAGTCCCAAATGCCATAAAACAGTATTCATAATGAAGAGGCAAGGGTGGAAAAACACTTTCATGAAGGAGACAGAAGATGCTATCAGGCAATGGGAAAGATGTGCATATGATTGCACCAGAAAGGGTCACAATCCCATTAAAGTGATCTTTCCATCTGCCCGCAAATCACTCCTGCTTCATTCCCAAAAGTAGGAGTCCTTCAGCTGACCCCAAAAAGGTGTAGCTTGGGCACACACCAGGGTTGTGCTGCAGTGCATTTCCTCCATATGTTGTGTGATTGCTGGGAAATAGATTGTACTGGATCATTCCACAAGTGGGCCAGGTTGCAACCTGTTTCCCCAAGGGATCACACTCTGAACTACTTAGTCATTAAAATTGCCTCAGCAAATAAAAATAGTTTAAATATTGTAATGTTAATGATATTTGTATCTCCTTGGTGGCATGGTATTCAGAGTTTCAATGTATATTTAAATACTTACCTGTAGTAGCAGCAGCTGCAGGAGGAGGACTAAGGTCTAATGGCCTTGAGTGGTGAAGTCCACAAGGAAGGGTGATCATCCCCAAATGGATTAAATCTCACTTGAATCCATTTTAATGGAGGGCAACAGCTTCATCAATACTGGCCTGGGGCTGACGAGGACTTTGTATGCCCAAATGGGTCAGGACCAGAAAGTGACTCACAGAACTGGATCAGTGGTACAGGGGTCACGCTGCAATGCAGAAGGCAAATGGAAGGCCACTGCATTATATTGTCCCCAGGACAATTTTCATGGCTGATTGCCATGAGGAGAGCCAATATTCAGAATCGGATATGGCACTTGAAGAAGGAGAAGTAGCACCACCAGCAGCAATATTTAACATGGCTTCTCAAAATATTCCTAAATGTCAAGCTAGGTACATTCAAATTTAATCTGAGTGTGAAACCTTAGTGAAGGACAGAAGTCAGCAGGTGAGTAGGAGATATGCAATAAGCTATTGGTCAGTCTGGCTGATTCAGGTCAGGTTAGTTCACAGGAAAAAATCACAAAGAGCAATTTCCTAAGACATCCTGACCCTTTGCTCATATGTCCAACAGATACATGAGCAAATAACAACCTGCAACCAGGACCTTCTGGAGTCTTCGCTAGAAGCTGCCACAGGCAAGGTAATATTTATAGCAAATGTCTGGCTGTCTGCAAATGTAGTTTAAACAGAGAGGAAGTAAGGAAAGAATGAGAGTTGGATCATAATTGCTGACATGTGGCCCCTAATGTAGCACTGGGTTGGCAGGGTTACTCTCCCTTTCTGGGCTGTGAATTTACAGCAAGGGTGGCCAACTTGTTCCGTGGGCTGCACCATGCCCCCTCATGTGAGCCGGAGGCATGGTTCCTCTCGCCGCTTCTACCGCTTCTGGTTGCAGTTGTGGTAGCAGTGGGTGCATGCATGGCATGATTGCAACTGTTTTTGCCACTTCCACCACTCCCAGTGGGAGTGGGAGTGAGGGCAACACATTTTCACCATGTTTACAGCTGTTTATGCCATGTTTTCACCATGTTTTCAGTGCTTCCGGCACATTTTTTGGCGCTTCTAGTGGTTGTGGCGGTGGCAGCGGGGTCCACACCATGGACCAGATTAATTGGCACCATGGGCTGTATTTGGCCCACAGGCCATAGGTTGGCCACCCCTGATTTACAGCCTCAGTTCTGTATCCTTTTAGTAGAAAGGTAGGGTAAAAAAATTTAAATAATAAATAATATAGAAAATGCTCGTCTGTGCTAATCTTGTGTAACTCAAAATTTCTTTATTTTTAAAGATGGACCGTTAAACTTCTAAGAACTCCCAGTCATTTGCCATGAGGTTTCTAATTCCACTATAAGAAAAGGAAAAAAAAATATGGAAAGGCAGTAAGAACATGTCCAACCTGCCCCTAGTGGGGTGGTCTGGGATGGCTGTTTTAGTGGTTGCTGGAGGACAGAGGTGGGATAAATCACCTTTTACCTGCTCCCCCTGTCCAAACAGTGCAAGAGACATTTGCCTGTATAGTGAAGTGGCTGATGAGCAACTTTACCATACAGAAAAACAAAACACTGTCCCTGTTCCTCTGTGGAATGGTATGAAATGTAATTATTTCCCCACTCCTAACAGGTAAGTAAGTAAAATTGTCTGGTTCATTAAAATTAAAATTTGCTGCTTGCAGCTTATAGACACAGGTAATAGAGAATTGTGGGGTTTGGATGGTGATCATTTCAATGTTGTTTGTTTCCACCAATGCAGCTGATATTATGCAGAGGCCAGGTCTAACAAAAATTGCACCTCCATACGGGTCTTGTGGTCTCTCAATCTCTCCTAACTGGTAATGACAGCAGTGGATCAATTAGGCGGGTAAGAACATTTCCCCTTCATTTCCCCAAGAAACCTGTTTTGATTGATGCAAAAAGAAAAATGAAGATAAAAATTAAAATATGTCATACATATAACCTGTGAGTAGTATATACGCTGTTCATTCTTATTGAAGTTCAGGTAAAGGTACATGAGTCATTTCTACCAGTTTGAAT
The DNA here is from genome assembly GCA_035047305.1 of Bradypodion pumilum. Taxonomy (NCBI): domain Eukaryota; kingdom Metazoa; phylum Chordata; class Lepidosauria; order Squamata; family Chamaeleonidae; genus Bradypodion; species Bradypodion pumilum. The sequence continues at coordinate 200,839,384 of JAWDJD010000001.1, forward strand.
TCTGGTCCAGCAGAGTCCACAGGAAGTATCTGACGGGGAAACTAGACATTAAAAGATTGCTTTTCCTCCAAAATAACCTCAAAGATTAATGTTTTAGCAATCAGACATATATGTAAAACCTGTGTTTAGTTTCCACTAACCAATCATAATACAAAGCATGGCTAAATGCAAGCTACAGAGTGGGATAAATTCACTTTCATATTACCACCTGTTTCCCATGAGAAATAGGTGTCTTTCATCTGGAAGATCATCTCTGCAAACAAAACAAAAATATAAAGGCATTGTCTTGTTTGACACCTGGACTGCACACAGAGCCAAAAACTGAAGCCCCATTACTGATCTACCCAATCATAATTGGGAAGGCGGCTGTAATATTTTGCCTTCCCAACAGCCTGTTGGTGGATTTCAGCTATGTTCATGCATGGTCACACATGCTCTGGTCACCTCTAGACTAGATTATTTTAATGCGCTTTACATGGGGCTACCCTTGATGACCATTTGGAGGCTGCAGCTGGTCCAGAATGCGGCTGTCCGGGTGGTGATGGGGTGCGGGAACATCTTTCTGTCAAACTAGAGCGGACCGGAGTGGCTCTCTAATTGTACCATCAGCTAGATGGGCCCGTCTCTCTAACACAAGAAGGATGGCCTTCTCTGTGTCCACACTGGCCTTTTGGAACCTCCTGCCAATAGATTACGGCTGCAGACGGAATTGCTGCCCTTTAGGAAAGAACTTAAAACCTGGCTGGTGGGGCAGGTGTGGGGCATTGATGGAGGTATGACCCCCGCCAGCTGGCTTGTTTAAATAAATAATCTGGATCTCCCCTCTTTTTATGGATGGGGTTGGTGTTTTTTTTTAATGGGGATGGTTTTTAAATGATTTTATTGTGACATTTTTTGTATCTATTTTTATCTTTTTTATCTGTCAGCCGCCCAGAGTCACCTCGGCGAGGGGGCGGTGATAAAAATGTGAACATTAAATTAAAATAAAATAAAAACCCCAGTGGTGTGATAAGACAGCAGTAGGAGTGAAGTAGCCAATACCAGAAAACTTAAGTCAATGCAATGCTAGTCAAAGAATACAATGCTAAGCAAGACAAACAAACAATCTGACTTGTTATAAGGCAGGCAGCTTCCAAGATGGAAATGCATAAAGAATATCTGTATATCCCGATCGAATTAAAGAAGTCCATGTAACCCTGCGCCTGCATTTGTCCAGCTCTTTCTTGAACTGGGGCATGACAGCTGGGTTTCCTGTTGCTCCAGGGCCTTGTGTGCTTTGTGGGATTTAAAGAGGCACCAGGAATCTCCTGCTTCCTTCAATTAGCCTGTGTGCATACCTCACACTCTATTACTCTTAATTAAGTACTATTTATTTTGAACATTTCTATTCCACTCCTCAGCAGTCTCTCTCTCTTTCTCCCTGTCCCCCCAAAACAAAGTAAGAAAGCAGAGCTGGCGTTGGGGGGGGGGTCAAATTTAAAATTAGCAATGCCATTAGCAAAGCCATTAAGGGAAGGACAAGGAATCTGTCTTTATAGAGATGGAAAGGAAATTTCCATTAAGAGTAGTATTTTATAAATTTATCCAGTTTATTGTCAGGAGCCTATTAATGAAAGCAGAAGAAAGGCAGCCTAAAAGGCATACATACATGCATGCATGCATGCATACATAGATACATTTACATACATACAAGTGTATGCATATCTTTTGGTTTCCTATCAAGGAGAGGAAATTATGAGCCAGATTCTCCTCTTACTTCTTTTTACTAATTTATATGCATGTCCATACAGATTACTAAAATTGTGTTTATTTGAAAACTGGACATAGGCACTTTGTCAGTAGGAAAAAAAACATGTACATTAAGGAAAATCTGTATACAGTATTTGAAAATTCACACAAGCACACTATAGAAACTGGAAAAAGATGTGAAATGTACAAGAAGCAAACTGCATAAAAACACACGCTGTGAGAAAAGTGTGCATCAAAATATACATGTGTTTCCTTGGAGCAGGGGTTATCAACGTACGGCCCACAGGCCGGACCAGGTCCATGGCACCATTTCATGTGACCCATATCACCACTGCTACTGGAAGTGGAAGCAGACACATTTACAATAGCCGTAAATGCGCCCGCAGCTGTCGCAAATGTCTTTATGACAGATGTGAACACATTTTACGGCAGTGTTTACAGTGGGGGAAACCACCAGTCTGACCGGCTCAGCTGTCTTAGGGGGCATGGTCTGGCCCACGGCTTAAAATGGTTGAGAACCCCTGAATTAGAGGAAGGAAAAAAGTCTCACAGCTTCATATAATAACTGACTGGGATTGGAAACCTGGTGAAACCCACAAATATGTGAATGACTAAAATTCAGCATCATATGTGGATGATCATATATTCATCCACATATGCTCTTTGTGATCTGTTTCTTCTTTCATGTCCGGATCAAACTTTAAACTGCCAACATGAAACTACCTTCTTGGCTTAGTCATTGGCCAAAATTAAATCCACATCAGAGCATGTTTTGGGTAGTAATCGGCAGACTAGCAAATGAGCTGGATTCTGTATCTCACAACATTCACACAGTGTGTTGTTGACTGCCAGTAGCCCCCAATTGAGCTCATTGGTCTTACATTTCGGCACTCCAGCACTCAGCCCATTCAGGGTTCTTCAAGTGATGGAGGGGAGGTCACGTTTCTCAGCAATATCATCCTTTAATGTTATTCCTTCTTCAGCGAGTTCCTTCTTCCATCTTCTAATGTGATTTTGTTCTTGCCTACCCACAAGAATGTTTGCTCTTGCCATAAAGCTCTTCCTGGATCTGAGCCAGTGTAGTTAAGGCAGTGGTGAGCATCAGCAGGTTCACACCAGTTCGCCAGAACAGGTAGCAGAAATTCTGGCTGGCCCCGCCCATCCAAGTATTGTAGTCCTAATTCAGGTGCAACACAGGACTTTCCCCCTGGCCACGGCCACCATACCATGCCCACAGTGTAGTAGTAAAAAAAAATTGAGCCCACCACTGACTTAAGGCACATATTCATTCAGAGGATGTTGAGGATCATTCTCTTGCTTAGTTCTCTCAGCTTTCGCTGCTACTTCTTTCCTTATCTTAATTTTTTTATTTTGTCAGAAACACACACAAAGGTGCTTTCTGGGTTGAAATGATTTTTTCTGGAGGAACTCCACTCAGGCTACACCCGAATGAGGTTCCTTTCATGTCCCCAAGATCTTTTTCCCACCAAAGATGTCCCTATTTATCTACTTGCAATTTCTTGCTTTCAGACTTCTAGGTTGGCAGGAGCTGGGACAGAGATGGGCACTCATTCTGTCATGCAGCACTCAGGTCTTGAACTGCCAACTTGCCGACCTTCCAGCTAATAAAGTGAGCTTCTTAACCATTAAGCCTCTGCAGTCCCATCTTATCTTAGGTGAAGTGATACCAACAAGAGGATATGTTTCCTCAACTGGTATAGGTTTGAGGCATCCTGTTACTATACACATTGTTTCATTAGCAGCAATGTCAAATTATTTTGCATGTGCAGATGAGCTCCATATTGGAGCAGCATATTCAGCAGCAGAGACACTCAGGGCCAAAGCTGATGTACACAGCTTATTTTAGGGGTTCCCAACCTAAGGCCCATGGGCCGGATCTAGCCCACAGTCCCTCCAAGGGCATTTGAAAAACAAAATGCCCCCCTTTTGAAGCTGTTGGGACAAAATGGCCACTCCCATCATGCAGGCAGGGCAAAATGGCCATCCTGCCCTTGAAGCCCACTGAGATAGCATGACCTGGCCCCCATCTTGAAAAAGTTGGGAACCCCTGGAGTGGATGGTTGAGTTCCCCATATGTAGTTTGTAAATTTCCTGATATTGTTCCTTGTATTAACTTTAGTATTTAGGCAGTGCTGCTTAAAAGAGAATATACTCTCAAGTGTCATGTCAATGTATTTCAGTGATGAACAATACTCCCTTGCCACGTAACTTCCAACTCAACCCCTGCCTCTCAGTTTCAAAAGTGGGAATGCACACTTGAGTATTACTTAGGTTAGGCTTCAAGTGGTTGATGGTGCCAAACTGTCCTAATTTTTCAAGTGTTCTAGTAAGTTTTCCATCTCATCAAAACTTGATCCTTGTACAGCCATTGCTGCGTTGTCCACATAGATGAACAACTTTGTATTGTCAGGAGCTGGTTGATCATTTATGCATATATTATACAAATCTGGAGACAATACACTTCATTCTTCTGCAACCTCCATCTACTTCTTTCCATTCATCATCACAAAGACTCTCTGGTTCTGGAGGAAGGTGCCAATGACCCTAGTAAGCTTATTATCTCTGGTATTTATTTTATAGAACAGAATCTTATGACTGACAGTATCATATGCTGCTTTCTTTCAAAGGTATCCTCAATGTGTTGGGCAAAGTTAAGAATTTGACCATAACATAACCTACCCAGTCTAAAGCCTATTTGCTCCTTCATGATCTTTCCATCAATAAATTCAGAAATACCATTGAAGATGATCTGTTCCAGTAACTTATAAAGATGGCAAAAGAGTGGCATTGGGCAGTAGTTTTGTTTTTTGTTTTTTTGCATCATCTGGGTTTCAATAAAGCAACAACTCTAGCCTATCTCCACAATTTAGGAATCTTAAGCTTGTCTACGCAGTTCTTCATTAATTGCAGAAGTCATTCCAAAGTGTGAGGACCAAACTGTTTTATCTGCTCTGTTCTTTATGTCATCAATACCTTCTGCTTTATCCACTTTCATGCTCTTTATAGCTTCCTCCAATTCAGATGCCACAAAGGGGCTTTTAAGTAGCACCCCTTCTTGTTTTTTTCGGTCAGATAGTTTGTTCCCACACCTTTTTGTCATGTAATTTTCCATTCTTCAGAAACTAACTAGCTATTTGGTCTGTTGTATAGTTTTGTTGTGGCACATTTTTAAGGAATTTCCAAGCTCGTCTACTGTTCTGCTTCTTATCCAGGTTTTCAACTAACATGCATCATCGTGATTTCTGATTTTCAGCTAGAGCTTGCATCAGTTCTTCCCCAGCCTCAACAGTATCTTCTTGAAAAGGATCCTAATTCTAGAGTGCATGATATCTATCCAGTAGAGGTTTGATGATGTCAGTTCCTTAATTTTATTTTAACAAGATGGACAAATTCATGATATTTATCTAGGTGTGGAGGGATCTTTTCCAAACCTTCATCCAACTGCTCTCAAAAATTCACCCATTTAGCCTTCTTAAAATTAAAATATCTGCAAAAAAGGCATCTCCTGGGGCTCCCTGAAGCATGGGTCTGTGTTGAGTCTGTGAAATTGGATCATCAATGATTTCATGCACTATGCTGCTGTTTTCTAGCTAACAACGATGTTGTCCTGGTTATATCCCCTCCTCCATCCACCACTATTAAAGGATGCAGGCAGATTTGAATCATGGACAAGTTGAAGTTTGTTGGGGTATTGGGGTATGCTGGGGTACACCAATGTGACTTGGCTGTGTATAGCAGAGCAAAGTGGCAAAGCTGTGGGCACGCCGCATTAGCTGGGATGAATCTCACACAGACAAGCAGGTGGTAAAAGCAAAAGAAAAATGCTTTACTTTTAGCTTTGGCAAACACAGGAGAAAACAAAACACATGCTTGAGATAAGGGCTCTCAGCAAAGTTGGCAGCAGTCCAAAGTAGATAACAAGTGTCCAAGCAAAATAGTTCAAAGCAAAACAGTCTTTCGCAGAGTTTACCTCCGTGCAGTAGAAAGCTTTAACTCTGTGGCATAGGCAAAGCCACCAGCCTCTTTCCAGTAGCAGCCGGAGTTAGTAGTGAGCCAGGTCAGCAGTTTGAGCTGAGCAGCTCAGATCAGTCAGTAAGCTATCTATGCAGTAAGCTAGCATGGAGCATAGGAATTCTTTCCTCTTGCAGTTGCTTGTGTAAAAGCAGCTCAAGATAGTACTGCCCAAAAGTATAGGCCAAGAAAATGCTCAGAGTGCATTCCTATATAGTAGAAAACCTGGTGAGTCACTCTGTGATCTGTTACATCTGGGGCATAACACAGAGGAACTCTTAAAGGGACAAACTGCAAACCAATACAATACCATGGAAGGACTATAAGCCCTATCATCCTAACAAAGGTTATTAGTGTCTGCCCAAGATACAAGTTATGCACCATCCTCATTGGTCTGGTTATATCCCCAAGCCTCACTTTGACATTTAAAAATCTCAAATAACAAAATTTATTTGTTGATATATAAAATTGTCTGATTCATTAAAACTAAAATTTATTTCTGTTGATTTATAAATGAAGGTAACAGAGAACTGTGGTGTTTGGATGGTGAGAATTTCAATGTCATTTGTTTCTGTCGATGCAGCCAATATTATACTGAGACCAGGTCTAACAAAAATTACACTCTCATACTGGTCATTAGGGGTCTCAATCACTAATTCAAATCCAGCCACTTTGGGTCTGTTAGTGGCTGTCCCCTGATGTGTTTCCTAGACCAGAAGTATGTCACATTTATGTACACTACACATGTCCACTAGTAAAATACTCTTAATACTAGAAAGTCCCTCAATATTTATTGAGATCATTGTTAAGGTGAGTTGTAACAACAATCTTTTCAGTGAATTCCTTCCTTCATTTGGTTTGATCTGGACAGAGTGAGAAAGATTAACCAGCAAAACAAGGTTGCTGTTGCTCGGGGTATGCCCGATTGTGGTTCAAAAATGTAAAATGTACCCACAATCTTTGATGACGCTCTTTTTGTGTACCTCATCTGCTGCTCAACAATTAAGATGTACAAACGAAGCCAGTGTTTACATTATGATGATCAGCCACATAGGCAAGAAAACAATACAGTAAAACCCTGGGTTACGATGAAGGTCCGTTCCAACAGCCTCCATCATAAACCAAAACAAACATAAACTGAAGCATGTTTTCCCATAGGAATGCATTGAATTTTTTAAAAAAAGTCCCAACTGGACCAAAAATAATTTTAAAAAATACAAAAAACAACGAAAACATCCAAAAAATGTCAAACACAATCCCACCCACCCACCACAAAGAGAAAACAGTCCCTACCAGACAAAAAAATCCGAAAAATGCCCGAAAAAGCAAAATAAATGCCAGACGTGATCATCCCCCACCCTCACAAAAGCAACGAAGAGATCTCCCTAACTTTTCCATGCTACTGCTTCCTCCTGAGTGGTTTGTCCAGCCACTGGGGAGCCCATTTTCCACTCCTACTGGCACTAGGAGAGTTACGGGACCTTATCCGCTCGGTTCCAACCTTCGTCTGAGCTCCCTGAGCAGCGCTATAGCTGAAAACGTGTGCCTGGGGGAGGCACATGTTCCCGGCTGTAACACTGCCCAGAGAGCTCGGACAAAGGTCAGAACCAAGCAAATAAGGTCCCCAGACTCTCCCGGTGCCGATAAAGGCAGTGGACAGTGCAAAAATAGCAGCAAAAATGACAACAACGGCAACTCCACAGTGGTAAGCGCTGAATTGTGACTTCCAGCAGAGGGGTTGGGCACCATTTTAAACTCTAAGGGACTTCCCCTGCGGCTCAGCTGAGGCAGGGGAAGTGAAAGTAAAAAATTGCAATAGTCTTATAAAAAATTAAAAATATTTTCTTTAAACTCTATTAATAGAATTTAAAACAGTGTGATTTTTGGTTGTAAACCAAAAAACAAATAAATCGTAAACCGGGGCATTAATTTAATAAAATTTGCCATTGTAAACCACGGCAAACATAACCCAGGGCAATCATAACCCGGGGTTTTACTGTAATGCCCTTTTTAAATCAAGCATAGTTGATCATTGAAGAGAGCATTACGTCTAGATATTGGATTTGCATCCTGTCCAGTTCTGCCATGAAACTGAGAATGTTTCACATTCATGTGGCCCTCCGGATGCCTTTAGGATACAGCTTTCATCAATACCTAAAATAGAAAACAGCAAGACTTTGATGAAATTGCAGTCCAACATTGTGAAAGTCCATATTAAGGAAATGCTTTTCAAAGTAAGAATCATTATAAGTTAGGGACAATATTTCCAATTATCTGTATCCCAAGCAAGAAATTGCTTATTAAGAAAATAATTGTCTCTGGGTGCAATTCAAGGTGCTGATTTTGACCTTTAAAGCCCTATATGGCAGTGGGCCAGGATACCTTAGAGACCGCATCGTCCCAAGAGTGTCTGCCCATCCAACCAGAGTGGACCGGAGAGGCTCTCTAATAGTGCCATCAGCTAGGGGTGCACATCTATCCAGCACCCGAAGGAGGGCCTTCTCCGTGTCCGCACCAACCCTCTGGAACCTCCTGCCAACAAATCTAAGACTTCAAAAAGAATTGCTGCCCCTCAGGAAAGGATTGAAGACCTGGCTGGCAGAGCAGGTGTGGGGCCCTAATGGGAACACGGTCCCCACCTGCTGGCTTATGTAAACAATTAAGAACTCTCTCTTCTTCTTTTTATAGTGGGTGGGATGGGTGGGTGGGATATGGGTCTTTTAAAGTGTTTTTATGTGTTTTTAGAACTTGTTGTAATGCCGCCCTAAGTCGGGTTCTGCCTGAGTGGGCGGCATATATAAATATGACTATTAAATTAAATTATTAAATTAAAATTAAAATATCAGTCAGAAGCACTTTAGAAAGTTTTATGCATTCAGACACTATGAGGTCAGCTACACAGGAGCTCACTCTGTTGCCTTCTGCTGGAACAGTTGGGAGCGTTCTGAAAAATGTCAATACAACATTTTTCTCAGAGCATTCCAACCCCTCACTACTGTAGACCAAGCCGTCCCACATTGGTCTACGTTTGGAGCCTACTGCTTATTGGAATGATCCGGGACATTTTCAAATGAACATATTTTCTAGATGTGTGATCGTCTAGGTTGCTCCAGTGTAAATTTGACAATACCAGGGAATGGTTTAATAAGGAAGCCACTTCCAGATATTGGCACATTAATTACTTCCCCTGCTCAGCTGAGGCAGGGAAAGTGAAAGTAAAAAATTGCAATAGTCTTATAAAAAAATTAAAAATATTTTCTTTGCTGTGCCAGGTTTCAAGGACAGCCTTATACAAGGGGGAAATTATTTTACCAATATCCAGAAGTGGTCCAGTTCCTGATATTGCCCATGTAAAACTGGGGTGCTAGTGTAACTCCTTCCTCTTATTCATCCCGTGGAATCTAGAAAAATTCTTGCTATGCCACTACAGCTCTCTCTGTCTGTGGCAATCTCCATTCAAACAATCGTGTCTGACCCTAGGACTAGAACACCATTTGCACAGCTCTCAAATTTTCTGAGTTCTACTGCTAATATGTATCTTTCTAATTATCAGCAAACGTTTAAACAAAGATTATGAATACAGAAAAGGGAACAATTTAAACCAATAGCAGTATCATGGGAAACGCATGTAAGTCTACCAATTTCTTACATCAGGCAGCCTCTGGTTTCTTTGGCAGAGAAAAAGAGTTCATGACTATAGTTGAAGTTATCCCATGGATTTTACTGCATCCAATTCTGCTTTTCAGAAAGAACGGTTGTCACTCACAGTGCCCTCTAAAAGAAGTGTCTGTCTGTAACAGAAAGCCTGATGCTCAGACACAAGAATACTGGCCTCATTGTTGATTACGGCAGTGGAAGCTTCACAATAATGCCTTAGTCCTTCATAGCAGACATCTCACCCCAGGGTCATGGCCTTTGCGCTAACAAGAGCTTGAACCTAGAAAGGGCACCCTTACCTTCTTCTAGTGCATGCCATTATTCTTTAAAGGCAAGGAACGTCTGCTTCTCAATGTGAAATTTTGAATGCAAGAGTGAAGTCTGTAAGTGGAAACTCTACTCTAAAAATGCTTTGAGTTAGGCCTCAAAAGGGAAATCCCATCAGCCATCAACTGTAACCCTCTTCATATGCTATTCCATGGGAAGGGGCTCCACCCCTTACATTACATCTGCTTACATGCCTCTCCCACATCAGTGCTGAGATTGAAGTAGATCTGAAGGAAGAGTTTGTGTACTTGTGAAAACATCCTCACGCAATCAGTGTCTAAATCACATGATGGCCCAAACAGATGAGCTTCCACAGGTACAGTTGGCTCCCCCTCTGTGCATGGAAACTAAGGTAGAGCTGGGTGTGTGACTGCTAAGGATGTGAAGAATGCTTCTTGAATTCTTTACTCTTGCTGAATTAGGTTGTCTCAACATGACAGAAGACACCTGAACAACAAAGCTACAAGCACTGTAATATTCATCCCTGCTGGGCAAAATAAGGGGTGCTATTTTAACTTGTACTATTTTGCATTCAAATATCATTTGAATTCAATCATTTTTGTATGGAAAATAATTTGTAACACACACACACCTTCTTAAGAGCTCCATGAAGAACTCTTTCTTAGAAGGCATGAAAAATAATTTTGTGGGTCCACATATGCACACAAGAAAGCTGGACAAGCAAAGATTTAGATTCAAAGGGACCATGGAATCATGGTTCAGGTTGTGAAACTGCCCTTATTTCCCCTAAATTTAGTAAGAACTCTTCTTTGATATGGTAAATAAATGGCAATTATGAAATACCAAATACCTTGCCTTGTAGTTATTAGTACTGTTGCTCACTGAATAGGAATGGATGAGATGCAGTGTTTAATTTTGGTAGCAAGGTGGCTCTGAAAATACCCCTATTGGTAGGAAAGGGTTGGGGCTGATTCTGGCACCCCAGAATCACCATCTTTTGTGCTGCACTCCCCAGATACCAGATTTCAAGAGAGAGATACAAAGCTGCAGAGGAGGGCAACAATCACATATCCTTCCAGTGATGAACATAAATATTCAGCTGGATTGGTGGTGGTGGTGTTGGGGGAGGTGCCTAAGGAAAACTCTAATCCATCTGTCAAATCTGGTTTAATTTGGATTCCTGCATCATGATCATGAATATCATCATCATCATCATCATCATCATCATCATAATTATTATTATATTTGAACTTATATACCGCTTTCCTTTGTCAACGACAAACTCAAAGCGATTAACAACATATTCATTTACAATAAATTCCACAGTAATAGAATATATCAGTGTAACAAGTCAAAATATCAACAATCAATCTATCAAAAGGACATATACAAAAAAAACCACATATCAATAAGCATATCAACAAAACAGTGTAGCCGCAGGGCGTATCAAAAACAATCTAACCAGTCACAGACAAAGAGACTCAGAAAATCCGGCTGCAAATGAGGTGGCATGGCTCCAGCGTCTTTTGAGCTCCCTGCCCGGCAAGGCCAAAGGGAGGTATGCCATGCGCAGCAGTCTCCCATCCCGGGGCCACTTTTGAGGCTACAGAAAGGTGAGCCCCAGGTACAGCCAGTTCTCTCCTCCCCTCCTCCTACTCCGGCCAGTCGCTGGGCAAGCTCCGTGGGGCCTCTGAGCCCCGGCGTCGGTGGTGTTGGCTGGAGGTCAGCTGGGGGCGGGGAGCCACTTTTGGGGCCGTGGAAAGGCGAGCCCCAGGTGCAGCCAGTTCTCTCCTCCCCGCTTCCTCCTCCGGCTGGTCGTCAGGTGAGCTCTGCGGGGCCTCCGAGCCCCGGCATCGGTGGTGTCAGAGGTCAGCTGGGGCACTGAGCAGGGGGGTGGGACTCAGTAGCCTAAAAGGCCCCTTCCAACTCAGTAATCCTATGATTCTAACGTCTTTACAGAAATAAATCTGAGGAGATACACCTTACTTAAAGGTGAGAGCTATTGAATTTGTGTCTTTCCACAGGTGAGCTGCACGTTTTTACTTTACTACTGAGCCTTGGCCCATTTCCAAATTAAAACAGTAAAAGGAATCAATTATCCACTCCACGTCTTCACTTACTCTCTCCACCCCAATTGGAATGGCAAATGTTACACTGTCTTGCCATTAGCTTAGCATTTAGGAGCGGCTTGCAAATTGTCAAATGTTTTTAAAATTGTGATGATCATTTTTTAAGGGGACAAATTAATGGGCTGAAAAAATGATGGAAGGCACGGTTGTAGGAAATAAGGTGGCAGACTGCAGAAGGTATAGCAGAATGAGCAACAGCCTTCCAGCACACACTGCCAGCTGGCGACTTTGTGGAGTGTGAAGGCAGAGATTATACCAAATACCAGTCCTGACACTCTGAAGCCACACGTGCCAAACACATTACCCTTGGCTCGCTCTCCCTTACTGTTATGGACTCACTGACGGGATCTTGGTAAGGGTGCATTCAAATTATCTTGTGACAGCCAGATTAATTATGCCACTCAGAAGGAATAGCTTGCTTACTGTAGTCTGTATGGGAAGATTGTCTAATTCCACTTAAACAAGGCACCCAGACAATCTTTGGTATATAAATAAACCCCACTATTGCTGCAAGACACCCACGGGAAAAACCAAGCCTACATAGACATACACATACATAGTTCATGTTTTGGATGATAAAGAACAAGACTTAATTCTGAGGTTATCTTTGCAGAACTGGTAAAACACACATTGTCTAAACTACACGAGGAAATGTGTGGTTGTCACATATGATGGAGTAATCAGGCAGCCCACTGACATGCTCACATTTTTACATAAGAGGCAAGCCCTAATTCAAGTAATAATAATTTTGTGTCAGAAATTATTCTGCTTTGAAAGGGTTTTTGCTGGAGAAACTCTGCTCAGGGGATGCCCAAATGAGGTACCTTTCATGTCCCCAAGAGCTAGGACAAAGATGGGTGCTCAATCCTGATCTCGAACTTCCAACTTGCCAATCTTCCATCTTACAAGGCAAGCTTCTTAACCACTGAACCACCACAGCCCTTCTAATCCAAGTGAAGGGCTAACTGTGAGAAGATATCTACCAAAGGAGCCCACAAAATGGAAATGGACAGCAGAGGAAGAGAAGCATGGATAAACAGGAGAAAATATGTGATTAATTCAGTCTCATGACTTTAAGCCTTGCTACAAAAAAGATTGAAGCCAGGTAACAGTTCCAAAGACTTCTAGGAAAAAGTGTTTTTCAGGAAATATTTCAAGACAATAAATGAAGGCAGTCCTACTGAGACTTTATGAAAAGCATAGGAAGGAGCAGGGGAGAAAGAGGAAAGGACTGCTTACTTACTGGCACTTTATGAGAGAAGAACACACAGAATGTTGAATCAGGGCAAATGAGAAGAGAAATAAGGTGAAACTAAGTTGTCAGGGTTTTGAAAGTAAACAGCTTGTGGAGGATCTAAAGGTCCAGGAGTATAAGAATGCCATGGTCAGAAGAATGAGAGAAGTGAATAATTTGGGCAATAAAACTCAAGAAGATCAAGAGGAAACAAGAGACCATAAATGATTACATTAGTGCTGAACTGTACACTGTCTACTGAAAGTCTTGAGAGCAGTTTTATTTATTTCAAAGGCTTGACAACATTACCCCCCCCACACACACACACACACACACACATTTGGGTGGCTTTTATCCCTATTTTTGGCAGTCTGCACCAGTAAAATTTCATCCATGCCCAGTAAAGACAAAAGGGACCAACTTTATGCAACACTACTTTCCAGAACCTGGATTTTCCTGATGCTTTGTTGCATTTCAGGACTTGGGAAAGCTATGAAATATAATTTTGCCGGTCACTTTATGTCATGTCAGATACCACTGGAAACTAGCACTTCGGATCAAGGGTGTCTTCAGTGAAAATTCAGGAGTGGGGGGGGGGTCTATTAGAAACATCTACAAATTGTTTACCTGACTATAGTTTTCAGTTGAGTGTGTTTAAATATACAACTAAAGGATTCTGAGCCTTACCTTGCCTTCCTTCTGGACAACCAGGCCTGGGATGGTACTACAGCAACATTCTACCATGTAACAAGGAGGCTCCAGTAAGCCCTAGATATCTAAAGACCAAGCAATTAAAAAGAAGAACACATTAAGGGAACCAGGGAAGGACAGAGAGAAAGATTGATTCCAAAGATGCTATTGGAAATGTGATCCCAAATAATACCATTGGAAAGTCTCTTTTATGGCTAGATATAAAAGTACATGTATTGGGAGGGCGAAGCACTGGAAATAGCTTTGTCCACTGAGCCCGGCTGAGGTGTTGGGCTCACCATCATTATTTCATCTTAATTTGACACATCTTTACTGGGGCCTCAGTGGCTCTGTGGTTAGGAAGCTAGCCTTGTTAGCTGGAAGGCAGGCAAGTTGGCAGTTTGAGACCTGGATACTGCATGACTGATTGAGTGTCTGTCTCTGTCCCAGCTCTTGGGGACATGAAAGGAGCCTCATTTGGGCATTCCCTGAGTACAGTTTCTTCTGCAGAAATCCTTTCAATCCATAATGATTTCTGACACTACTACTACTATTTCTACTACTACTTCTACTTCTACTTCTACTACTTCTACTGCTACTACTACTACTACTACTACTACTACTACTACTACTACTACTACTACTACTACTACTACTAGTAGTAGTAGTAGTAGTAGTAGTAGTAGTAGTAGTAGTAGTAGTAGTAGTAGTAGTAGTAGTAGTAGTAGTAGAAGATGATGATGATGATGATGATCAAGGTTCCTCTGAATATATTCAACATTTTTTGTTAATTTGCTTCAATTCTTGATGTTTAGATGAGTTTGCTTATTCATGTGTCTCTTAAAACCATACAGCAGCATTTAATTTTTGGTTGGTTGGTTGACTTTTTGAAGGGGAGCCAATTTTTGTACATAGCCAGTATAAATTCTGGATTTCATTTGGTAAAACTAGTCAGAAGAATATTTATATCCTCAAAGAGTGTTTCGGGAGAGAGAGGAAAAGAGGGAAAGATGTTCAGGAAACAACATAGACTCCTGTGTGATGAGAATTTCCCAGTAACTCCAGAGAATGGCAGAGAACAAGAGGCCCTGTGTTTGTGAGAGGCAACCACATGCATCCCTTGAAATGTTGTTGATGTCATCAGTGGTCAGGAATAGGAAAAGAGCAGCTCAAGGCACAGATAATAGCAACAGGGAGGAAGTAGTTAGGACCATTAAAAAAACTAATAAAATTAAATGGGAAACAACAAGACATGTACTGTTGTATCAGAAGCCACACTCTTGCTAGCAGAAGAATTGCAATCCAAGAAAAACTGTTCCCATCTCACAGCATGAAGGGAAAAGAAGGACATCATGCATACTTGATTTTCACCACTCCATTGCATCTGCCTCACGTACCACAACTGCATTGCCCACAGTGGAGGACAAAGGAGAGAACCTGCTATTCCTTGGTTGGCTCCCCACACAGTTGAACACTCTGATTTTGCCTCCTGGTGGAACGTCTTCCTCTCAGGACAATAGCCTGCATCACTCACTCCTCCATGACGATGCAGCTCCAGGTGCAAACCCTGAGATTAGCTAGGAAGGCCATGACTAGGAAGAGGGCCTTCTCAGTGGTGGCACCATTGTTGTCAAATTCCCTCCCAGTGGAGCTGTGCCTGATACTCTCTATATGTTTAAAAAGCAATTGAAAACTTCTCTTTTTAGAGAGGCCTTTGACAATATCTTACCAATGGCCAATTGTTAGGCGTTTTATTCTGCCCCACTGCATCCAAAATAGGCTCTCTTATTAGGGTGTTTTGGGCTTTGATGGGTTTATATGAAATTTTTAATATTTGTGTCAGTTCATATTTTTAAATATTATGCTGTAAGCTGCCCTGAGTAGGAAAGTTTTTCCTAGAAGGGTGGGATATAAGTTTAATAAATAAATAAATAAAATATAACTTTCACTGTAGGTCACTAGCCATCCTGACTGGAGGATTCTGAGAACTATCTTTCCGTTTCTGACCCACCCCACCCACCCACCCAAAAATCACTTTTCAAAGATTTGGGGAGTCTTTCAGTTGGGAACTGCAGTGGCTTAATGCTTAAGACATTGAGATTGACAATCAGAAGGTCAGCAGGTCAGCAGTTTGAGACCTGGGTGCTCCATGACAGAGTGAGTGCCCATCTGTCCCAGCTCCTGCCAACTTAGCACTTCAAAAACAAAAAATTGCAAGTAGATAAACAGGTACCACTTGGGTGGGAAAGGTAAACAGTGTTCCATGCACTCTGTTGTGTAGTCATGACCACAGAAACATCTGCAAATGCAGACAACACTGACTCTTTGGCTATAAACAGAGATGAGCACCAAGCCCTAGAGTCAAATGCAACTGGCTTTCGAGTAAGGGTGATTTTCAGTTGTGCTGGTTCCTTGACAACTGCTATTAAAGCCTGCTCTCCCAATATCACTGCCTGGACCCCAAACAAGACTGATTTATTTCCTGTTCTCTAAAGAAATGAATGGATGTCCAGCATGCTGTAGTGCATAGAGTAGTGGACTAGGACTGAAGAGACCTGGGTTCAATTCTACAGTTCTGCCGTGGAAATTCACTGGGATGGAATTGGTAAAACCACTCTTTAAATACCTCACTTACCTTGAAACCCCTGTTAAGGTCTCTATCAGTCAATTCTGACTTGACAGCACATAACAACAAAGAAACTGGCATTGTCTTAGGGAATGTTTGTGTGTTGAGTAATCCCTCAGGGATTACAAAAAAAAGTTGAGAATAGAAAAGGACAGAAGCATTCTCATTGATTAGGTCCTTGAAACTGGATGTGACATCTGGATGAAGACATTTTCCGTTCTTCCAAGATTCCTCATTTTCCAGCTAGTCTGAGAGAATAAGTGGTGTTTTTGTCTCATCAAGGTATCAGACGTTTCTAAATCTCAAAATCCACACAACAAAGCACTAAGCATCAGCATTCAGCACACTTTTGTGTTATTTACACTAAAACATTTTTTGCATTAAAACCTTACTTGGTGTAACTCTGCTTTGTTTGATCAATAACACCTTTGCTGTCCTCTACTGTAGATAGTGCTGAGGGGGGAAAACACACCACTCCCCTGCATGGGGTGAGAAAGGCAATTTGACACAAGAAAAGATTTACATCCCACACCAGGGTAGGGTTTTATAGGGGTCACACATACTACTTTGGCCTGTTGAAATGTCCTTGATTTCTGTTTGCTACGGCCAATGCAGAAAAAAAAAGAGAAATGGTCTTTCATTCCAAATGCATGAGAAAGCACTCCCTTGGTTTCACATATTTTAGTGCTACCTCATTTGTAACTTGTGCTGTTGATTCATCTGGGGCAGTAAAGTTTTGCTCAATAGCCACCTGTTGATAAGGGCTACCTTTGCCATTCTCTACCAACTCAAATTTCCAGCTACTCATTATCTGATCAGGGTTGTTCACTTCTTGCCTCCTGTCTCTCATGCCCTTTCAGTGCTCCCGTGGTCTCACTCTCTCACTCTCTCTCTCTTTGGCTTTCAAAAAACCCACACACAAACAAGTGCTCTGACTCTTCCCAGTTCTCTATTCTGCCAAAAAAAAATTTGAGACTGCAGGATTAAGAGAAGGGAGGGAAAACCTTAAAAGAATCTAGAGTAAACATAACCATCAGGCCTATATTTAGGAAGGCAATAATGAAGGAATGAGTCACTTTGTGGTTGCTGATTTAGTCCTTTTTGTAAGGCATAGAAAAGTAGCATGATTTATGAAGAAAGATTGGTCTACGGGAGCCTTAAGCAAGATCTTTGAAAATGGGCACCACAGATTAGAAAGGATGCCCCTGGGGAAGATTTTTGATACAGAGGTGTCTCTAAAAGACACTGTTGTTTTTTAACTCTTTTTTTTTTTTAGAAAACAGGAAATGACTTGCTTTTAACAGCAATCTGTTGAGCATCAGATAGCAAAAGACCAACTCATTGATTTGAGATAATTAGCTCTTGCATTTGTACAGTATTATTCAGACCAGATCTTCTCATCTGATTGCAAAACCAGGGGATTTCCTATCAGTCTATCAAGCACTTAGCTTTCAGCCTAGCCACCAGACTGTTCTGCAGTGATGATCATTTTATCAGTTTGCTTTAGGGCAATAATCCCGTCATTTATGGAAATATATCCTAATATAGTTGAATATATTTATCTACATTATAGAATGCAAGGTTTAGGCCAGGGGTTCTCAACCTTTTCAAGCCAAGTGCCGGGTCACGCTCCCTCAGACAGCTTCAGGGACAGGATGACCATTTTGCCATGCCTGCTACATGTGGCACTTCCGTGTTTGGCGGAGGTGGTGATGGGCCACATGAAATAGTGTTGTAGGCTGCAGAACCCCTGGTTTAAGCCTTTATAGTCTCATTTTTATTTCAAAACCAAGCAGTTTGATTCCTTTTAATTTACTTTTGTGTCATGAAATCAGTGTGCAATATAACAGAGAGTAGGAGGAACTGCTTTGAATTGGAAAATGATTTTTGAAGTGACTGCAGGTCTTGTTTACAAGGTTATATTTTTGTACCCACTGTGGTGTAATGGACAGAGTGACGGAAAAGGAGTCAAGACCCCTGGGGTCAAATCCACACCATGGAAACTCATTGGGAGTGTCGAACAGGTATAAACTATTCCTTATCTATCTCACCTTGAATACTCTATTTGGATAACAGCACATTTTTTATATAAGGGTCTGTAAATAAATCTACTAATATGCCATCCTTTTAGATATTCTGTTCATCATGGAGATTGGTATATTCCATTGCAATTTACTAGATCTGATAGGCCACATAGAACTCACCATAAATCTAATGATCATGCAAGTGTATTTTTCTACCACCAATGGCAACTATGCATAGGAACAGCTGGAAATTATGTTTTGTTTTTTAAATAAGAATTTCACACATTGTGAAACCTCTTCATAACATTTTCACAAATAGAATGGTAGGGACCTGAGAATGTAATTATTCAAATGTGGAGAGAAGTGAAATTTACAGTGGTATATCACCCAATATGAGTCTGTTTGATGGCTCAGTGAGTTAGGCAGATCTGGTTGTGAAGCCAGAGGCTGGAGGTTCAAGATGCCATTCTGCCTCCCAGAAGAGGAGCCAGCCTGTGTAGCCTTCAGCAAGCTGCACAGTCCTAACAGAAGGAAATGTTCAACCACTTTTGAGTACTTTCTACCTTTAAAAAAACTGATTAGGGTTGCCATAAGTCATAATTGACTTGATGGCACACCATTATTATTATTGTTGTTGTTGTTGTCGTCGTCATCATTGTTGTTGCTGCTGCTGCTGCTGCTGCTGCTGCTGTTGTTATGTTGTTGTAGTTATGTTGCTGTTGTTGTTGCTGTTGTTGTCATTGTCGCCATCACTGTCGTCATCATCTAATAAAGCATATAAATTAGAAAAATTATGGTTCAGTTCTTTACAGTTTCAACTAGAATGCTTCAATCAGGTTTATCAAGATGAACTACAGTTGCTGTTAAGGGCTGAAGAGAAGTTTACTTAGACTGCTTTTCACTAAGAACATTGCCACATTTGCAAATTTGTTAAAATTGATGTTATTGATACATAATTTGAGAGTTTTTTAACTAGTAGATTTGGGAGAAACTGAAACCTTTGTTTCTTCAATCGGTTTTTGTTGTGTCCTAAAGCCTGTGCCTTTAAACAATGTACCTATCCATGTGTATCCAATGTAACCTTTTCTATGTGTAACATTGTAATCTCCAGCTGAATCACTGTAACCTTAATAGGACGCGAGCTAGTGACCACTAGGTGGCAATAGCGAGCGTCCAAGCTCATTGGTCCAAGACTCACCTAGAACAACAGCGCGGGAAGATTCCCGCCACTACCTTCACCTGGACAAGAAGGGCGTGACCTGCAATGACGTCACGCAGCCTGTAGCCAATAGGCTATCAAGGAGCCACATTCAAATGTATAGCCACTGTATATATTGAGCTGTTCGTCCGCCATTACCTCATGTTCCCTCTGACCAGCATGTAATAAAGTTGTGTTAAGCCAGCTCTTCGGCTGTCCTGGTGTCTTTGGTCCCATACACTAAAGTTTTCAGTACTTCTTCCTTTCTGTGTGTGTATTGTGTGTGTGTGGAGGGCAAGTGCTACTGGTAACCCCCAAAATACTGGGCTTTTAACCTTAATGCAGAGGAAAAAGTCACACCACCACCACCACCACCATTTTCTTTGTTCACATTAGAGTGTTGAACAATTTAAAATTGTGGGCATATATGAAATATAGATAAAATTCAAAACAGATTGAATTGTTAAAATAATTAGACTATTTTCAACCAGAAGTGTGCTACTTCACTAGCATTATCTTGGTCATTTATTAGATCTTCTTTTGAACACATGGTGAGGCATTAATTGCATGTTCAGAAATGCTGCATTGATTGTATTCCTCCACTTTCATAGAAAATTTGCCCTGTATTCAAGTATACCCATTTAACTTGATTTTCCTGCTTCATTTTGAAGTCTGTTAAGTGACTTCCAGATGGTCCAGACAGAATCTTGTCCTGGTAGGAAACACTCTTTGGACATTCATCCATTCAGCAAGGTGTATTGTTTTTGGCTTCCATAGGTTTAGCCTGGTCTAATATTTAGCGTTTGAGAGGAGTACAGAAAACCTTTCCTCTATTTTAACTGTTGTCCATGAAGTGCATGGATTTAATGATGTATTACTTTATTAATAATAATTTTGTGTCCGAAATGATTCTGTGTTGAAAGGATTTTTGCAGAAGAAACTTCGCTCAAGGAACGCCCAAATGAGGCTCCTTTCATGTACCCAAGAGCTGGGACAGAGACGGGCGCTCAACAATAGCAATAACACTTATATACCACCTCTTACCGCTTAGTGCACTCTCTGGGCTGCTCAGAAGGTACTCATAATTTTTGCCCCCAACATGCTTGGTACTCATTTTACTGACCTCAGAGGATGGAAGCCTGAGTCAACCTGGAGCCTGTCAGTTTTCACTGCAATACTACAGTTTAACCACTGCACCACAAGCAGTAATGTCAGCCAAAAAGTTTTTCAGTGGGGGTAGATTTCAGGCAGCCAGTGATTAGCCTTTATAAAACATTAAGAACTACATTCACATGTGCTGTTTTATACTAAATTCTGATGTGGAGTAGCAGAGGGACAGATCTGTTTTTCTTATTGTTTGTAGATGTGCACCCAACCTGAATCAGCTAGTTTTCCTAAATATTATTATTTCTGGTGGCAGTTTTTGTTCTTTAAGAGGAAGGGTTTTGTTTCAGCTGGTAGTTTTTACAATATAAAGATAAAGAAATATCTCATAGGGCAGAGGTTAGCTGGTGCTTGATGAACTCAACAATTTTCCCTGGACTGTCAAGGCAAGAGACCTTTCCTTTGATTTCTTCAGCGACTGTGCCTCCCTTGAAATTCAACAAAGAATTATCAATATTGAAATAGTTTGCTGACCATTCCTGTTAGTCTGTGATCTTTAGTAAGGATGTAGACGTAGAGCTTTTTCAACAGCAGTTGATGGTGGCTAGTGTCATATGTTGCTGTAAGGTCAACAAATGCTGCTCTAGTTATTTTATGTGTTTCAAAACTATCTTTAATACACTGGGTTAGATTTGAGTCATACAGCTCTTGCCAGATCTAAAGCCCTCCTGTTCTGAAATTAAAAGAAGTTCAATTTTAAGAGGTTACACAATTTAATATCATTTATTCAAATACTTTTATAAGTAGCATAGTTAGGGGGATTAGCCAGTAGCTTTTGAGATCTAATGTTTCTTTGCTTTGTTTCTGTATAGCGATTTACTTTTGTCTTCTGCCATATTTTGGGGATTTGTCTACTCATCCAGCAGTTATTAAAAATTTGAGTGAGTTATTCCTTTGTATCTTGCCGAAAATGTTTAATTTATTTGATCCGGATATTATCGAGTCACAGAACTTTGCCATTCTTATGTCTTCTTTTAGATATGACACAATGAAGGCAGCATAAATGTCATTGAATTTGTTCCAAATATCCCTTTGATATTTTGTTTTTATTATACATAAATTGGTCTTCCCTGCAAAAAAAATAATTGATTTGCTATTCGGTTTTGGGTTATGTTTGCATATAATGTCCTTTTGCTTGAATCGTGGGTTGGGGTGGGCGGGTTTTCAATGCTGGCAATGTTTTAAATGTTTTATTGGTTTTTTTGTACAAGTTTTTAAGGTTTTATAGCTTCTATTTGTTTGCCGCCCAGAGTCGCTGCGGCGAGGGGGCGGCAGTATAAATATGACCAATAAATAAATAAATAAATAAATAATTGTTCAGAATTTTTATTAGTCTCTCAAGGTTTCTGGCTGCTTCTTGCCATGTAAGCAGTGGTGTGCTCCAGCCAGTTCAGACTGGTTCGTGTGTGTGTGTGTAGTAAAACCTGCTGACCCCGCCAAGCTCTGTGACAGTGATGGCCAACCTTGGCACTCCAGGTGTTCTTGGACTTCAATTCCCAGAAACCCAAGTCAGCACTCCCGCTGGGCAGGCCTTCTGGGAATTGAAGTTCAAGAACATCTAAAGTGCCAAGGTTGGCCATCACTGCTCTATGAGGAGCATAATATCTAAGGCAAATTCATATCTATTTATACATTTAACATAATTTCTGGCAATAAATAAAAACTGAATTCTGATGTAATAGAGCAAAATAGACACAAAATGGAAAAAAACATATAAGAAAAGTCAGAATGTTAGTTAAGACTACAATCCTTCTCCATTGCAGTTTGAAATAAAACCCAAGGAAATCACTAAACTTTTGTTTTTATTACAGATATGGAAAATATTGTGCTGGTGATATATCAGGTTCAAATCTAAGTGGTGTCAGAAAATATTTGCCTTTCATGTCATTCTCCTTCTTTTAAAAGGGATCAGTGTTAATACAGCATCTTGATTTTAATTAAACTAATTAAATCCACAATGCTGTGTAATATCAAAGAGTGATGGGATTTCCCTACTTCTGACTTGATCCCAGGTTTTTAAAAAATGCTGAGCTTTTGCCTCAACACCTATCTACACCAAGATAAACTAAAAGAAAAATTATGATATCTTATAATATTAATTATGCATCTATATCCATCCTATGGAGATCAATTAGAGCATTTAAAAAAGCTGTTTTTCCAAGGCTTCTTTTGACCCAAAAGCAAACCAGGTTTAATCCACTTTAATCTACTAATCTGCAGGGTAGGAATGATATTTACAGAACCAGTCCAATCAGCGTTCAGCATAACAGTGTGATTCAGTTTTTTCATTAACTTACAGGCATCACTTTAACTAAAGGATAAACTGAGATTGCTTGAAAATGGTAACAAACTCTGAACACCCTTAAAACAAAATGTGACAGAGACAGGTCTAATTAAAATCTGCTGATTAAAAACCTACAGCTTTTAACCCTCCGTTAATGAATTAGCCAGGCTGATTAATGAATTAGTGCTTTTTCTTCTGCTAAGATCTTTGTCAAAACGCCTATATTTTAGGTTACTTTGCTATAATTTATAGAGGGAGAACATTCAAGAAAAAGAGCTTTGTGTCATTATGAGTGGACATAGTTCTGTTTATGATCTGTGCCAATTACATATGTTGCCCTTCATCAATTAGCCCCATCTGACTTCCAAATTAAATTGCACTCCTTAAAAAAGAATATTAATACACATAATTAAAATTAATTTTCACACACAAACATGCTTTCTCACAAAATAGGCATGTATAAACATATCCCCCCCTCAGTATGTATTTCTGAACGTAGTTCATCCCTTGTTGTTAGGAGTTGTGAAGTTCCTGCCAAGGGTTTGAGATATGTATGTGACATTTCAAATGAGAGATTTACCATTCTCATTCTTCAATAATGGTTGAGTGGAGGATCTGAACACAGATCTCCCAAGTAATAATCGGATACTCTATTCAGTGTCTACACATGGATGCATATGCATGTATGCACACATTTTCAACTTTTTGCAAGGGGGGAAGAAATGTAAATCCCAAAATTACAATACAAAACCATATGGTCCAGGTTTTAATGATGATTTCTCAGTATATTAATGGATGGGTGGATGGATCAATAAGTGAACTGACACAATACTATACAGTACTTCAATATCAACATTTTCTTCCAGTGCAGTTTTCCAATTAAAAGATGCTCACTAATATACAATAGATAAAAACAATAGATATTGCTTAGCAATGGAAAAGAAAAATAATTTTGTTGGCATTGGCAAAATTATTTTTCTTTCTCTCTACTGAACAACACTGTACAAGTTGGGACTACAAAAGTTAGCTCAGTGTCATAAAAGTAGCTCTTCCCAAGATCCATGAATTATCTCACCATAAGGTTCCCAAGATGTGATTTACCATCATCTTCTGCACAATACCAATCAAAGTTAGTTTTAGCATCACAAGCTACTACATGCTATATGCCAGCAGATTTGGAAAACGAAACAGTGGCCACAGGATTGGAAAAGATCAGTATACATCCCAATCCCAAAAAAGGGCAATGCCAAAGAATATTCAAATTATCGAACAATTGCGCTCATCCAACAAGCTAGCAAAGTGATGCTCAAGATAATACAGGATAGACTGCAGCAGCATGTAGAAAGAGAAATACCAGAGGTGCAGCCTGGGTTCAGAAGAGGCAGGGGGACCAGAGACCACATTGCCAACATACGTTGGATCATGGAGAAAACAAAGGAATACCAGAAACAAGCTTACTTTTGCTTCATTGACTACACCAAGGCCTTTGATTGTGTGACCACAACAAAATGTGGCAAGTAATTAAAGAGATGGGAATACCAGAACACCTCATATGTCTCATGAGAAATCTGTACATGAGTCAAGAAGCAACAGGACAGAGTATGGAATGACGGAGTGGTTTGGAATAGGAAAAGGAGTAAGACAAGGCTGCATTCTGTCACCCTGCTTATTCAACTAGTACACAGAGAACATAATGCGCAATGCAGGGATGGAGGAATCACAATATGGGATCAAAATTGCTGGGAGAAACATCAACAATTTGAGATATGCAGATGATACCACCCTAATGGCAAAAAGTGAGGAAGACCTAAAGACGCTCCGGATTAGGTTGAAAGAAGAGAGTGCAAAAGCTGGCCTGAGACTCAATATCAAGAAAACCAAGGTAATGGCAACAGGCCATATCAGTCCCTGGAAAATAGATGGGGAAGAAGTAGAAGCAGTGACAGATTTTACTTTCTTAGGATCCAAGATCTCTGCAGATGGAGATTGTAGCCATGAAATAAAAAGGCGACTGATTCTTGGGAGACAAGCTATGAAAAACCTGGGGAACATAGTGAAAAGTAGAGACATCTCACTGCAAACAAAGGTCTGCATAGTCAAAGCAATGGTATTTCCATTGGTAATGTATGGTTGTGAGAGCTGGACCATTAGAAAGGCTGAGCGAAGAAAAATAGATGCCTTTGAGTTGTGGTGCTGGAGGAGAATTTTGAGAGTCCCCTGGACAGCGAGGAGAACAAATAGGTCAATATTAGAAGAGATTAGTCCTGAGTGCTCCTTAGAAGGACAAATAACAAACATGAAGTTGAAGTATTTTTGACATCAAATGAGAAGAGAGGATTCACTTGAGAAGGCCTTGATGCTGGGGAAGGTGGAGGGCAAAAGAAGAAGGGGACGGCCAAAGATGAGCCGCCCAGAGTCGGGTTTACCTGATTGGGCGGCATATAAATTTGAATATAAATAAATAAATAAATAAATAAATGAGATGGCTAGATGGTATTGTAGATACAATGGGCACGGGGCTGCGTGGACTAAGGAGGATGGTGGAGGACAGGGGTGCCTGGAGAGCGATGGTCCATGGGGTCGCAAAGAGTCAGAATCGACTGTGCGACTGAACAACACCAATCTGTGAAAGGTCCTTCACCAATGCCTCCTTCCACCACTACTTCCGCCCAGTATCTACCCTCTAGAAATCCCCTCCCATATCACCATCAGAGCTATTAATTCTCTTCTGCTGATGTTTATTTATTTATTTATTTATTTATTTATTTATTTATTTATTTATTTATTTATTCGATTTATATGCCGCCTTCCTCGACTCAGCGACCCAAGGTAGCTTACATCCAATGAAAACATCCTATACAATAAAACCCAATGATAAAATTATAAAATAATTATTACAATTACAGTAACAATGATGTTACTGTCAGTCCTGAATAATGTGGATGTATCTTAAGCTGATGTCTCATTTGTCATGGTAGAGCCTATCATGGACTCACAAGTTACACCAAATGTAATTAAAAGTCAATATTTTGTTATCTCTCTTTGCTGGACTCTAACACCCTGTTGCCAGGCAGAATACATGAAGGATACAGGGAGGTATCTGATCGGCTCATGTAAAGAAGGTAAGGCAGGAGGGGGTTTTCAAGAGAGAGGAACCTAAAGAGAAATAAGAGAGAGAGAGCAGAGATTTGGAAAATGAGATAAAGTGAGGGAGAGAACTGGCTTAGAGAAAGTTTTCTGAAAGGAACTTTTGGAAAGGAATTTCGAAGGTGATTCAATTTAGATTTTTGAAGGAGATTTTCTGAGTAGGTTCAGAAAGAGAACTTCAGGGAGATTCTAAAGAACTTAAAAGAAACAGTCTGAGGTGAATCTAAAGTAATTCTGAGGTAAATTCTCAGTGAAGCTGAGGAAACCATTCTGAGGTAAATCTAAAGTAGCTCTGAGGTAAATCTAAAGAGATTGAGAAGAGAATCAGAAGAATAATAAAGGAAGGAAAACCTTCTCTCTCAGAAGAATTAGAATAAATTAGAGAGTGAGCTTATTTTATGTTGTGGG
Source organism: Bradypodion pumilum (assembly GCA_035047305.1). Classification (NCBI taxonomy): domain Eukaryota; kingdom Metazoa; phylum Chordata; class Lepidosauria; order Squamata; family Chamaeleonidae; genus Bradypodion; species Bradypodion pumilum. Next base: position 200,866,014 of record JAWDJD010000001.1, read on the forward strand.
GGAAACCTAAGTATCGATTTTTCCTGAATCTTTTTGAGTAGTTGTTGTGTTTGGAATATTGTACCTTTAACTAATGTAACACTCGGATGAGTGGATATAATAACCACCAGGTGTAACACTGTATCAGGACGCGAGCTAGTGACCACCAGGGGCAATAGCGAGCGCCCAGCTCACATGGTTCCAATTCCCCAAATACCTACAGCGCGGGAAGATTCCCGCCACCACCTCACCTGGACAAGAAGGGCGTGACAGGGAATGACGTCACGCGGACAGTAGCCAATGGGCTATCGAGGAGCCACGTTCAAATGTATAGCCACAGTATATATTGAGCTGTTCATCCGCCATTACCACAAGTTCCCCCGGACCATCATGCAATAAAGATGTGTTAAGCCAACCTTTTGGCTGTTTCTATTGTCTTGGTTCTCATACACTAAATTGGCGACGAAGGTGGGATGATGGATTCCCACGGAATCAAGACAACGCAAGCCGATTTCAACATCAACAAACCGGAAGAATGGGAGCTGTTCGAGATGGACTTCCAAAGCGCACTGATGGTGTCCGACATCTCAGACGAGGGGAAGCAGAGGGCCATTCTCATCAGGATGCTCGGGTTTCCCGCCATGAAGGTATTGGTGGACCTGGTGTCTCCGAAGAAGGTGAACGAAGTGCCGGTCAAGCAGCTCCTGAATGCGATGCGCGACCATTTCCAGCCCTCGGTTTCAATGTTTTCGGCTCGGGACGCATTCTGGAAGAGAGTCCAGGCACCTGGTGAGTCCGTAGCTGCCTTTGCAGCGGCCCTCCGTTTGGCCGCCGGCCCATGCAAGTGGGAGAACCTGGAAATCGCTCTCAGGGACCGCATGCTGTGCGGCCTGTGGGACGAGGAGGTTCAGCGAAAGCTGATGAACAAGGAGCCGCCTCCGACGCTGCAAGAGGTCGTGAAGGAGGCGCAGGCGGCGGAAGCCACGAGGGCCGGGGTTAAGGGGTTCAGAGCAAGGCCCCCACAAACCGACAAGGCAGCGGGCTCGGTGCAAGCGGCCAGGCGGGCACCACGTTTCTCCACGGAGAGCAGCAAGGACGAGGACATCCGGAAGGTGCAGAAGGATGGCCGGCGTTGCGATGGCTGCGGGGCATCCCATGACCGCATCAAGTGCCCGTTCAGGAAGGCCGAGTGCCACAACTGCGGGCGCCGAGGCCACATAGGGTGGCCTAGCGTCAGGATACTCACCCGCAGAGCTCCTAATGCGCAGAAAACTGACCACGGTACTGACCAGGCTAGACCCTACGAGGGTGGAAGACACTGGGAGGAACATCGGGTTAGCGGGTACGAAGAGTTTCGAAATAGGCGCCCCGGTCCATTGCAGAAACTACTACGCTAGCGCAGGGCCAGCCTGGGTGCCGGGCGTAATCATTGGGCAAACGGGTCCCGTGTCGTACTGCGTCGAGACCAGCACAGGTCTACTCTGGAGGCGACACGCGGACCAACTCCGGCGCCGGGTTTCCGGAAACCAGAGCGCGGCAGCGCGGAACAGGATTCAACGTTAGGGTTCTCCCCCACCCGTTCAGCCCAAGGGGGAGGAGAGGGGGTCAGTGGTCCCCACCAAGGGGGGGAGGGAATAAGTTTGTCCCCATAGATATTCTGAGGGATACCCCCACAGATACCCCAGAAGATGATTTTGAGTTTGAGTTACAAAACCGGGGGGGTTTTCGGAGTGGTCCCCCACCCATCCAAGCGAGAAGTGGGGTTTTTCGTTAGCCCCCAGTGCCCCCGGTTTTCCCACAATGGAGTTTACCCCTACCCCGAAAGCCGCGGAACCGCGGCAAGTCGCTAACGAGTCTCCCTCTCCCATTGCAGGACAAGAGACCAGGGAACACAGAAGTGATAGCGCCCCCGGGACAAGCCAGCCAGCCTTGCGCCCAAAACAAGCTTGCAATAAACCATATTGGATGAGAAACTTCGTCTCATCCTAGGGGGGAGGGATGTTGTGTTTGGAATATTGTACCTTTAACTAACGTAACACTCGGATGAGTGGATATAATAACCACCAGCTGTAACACTGTATCAGGACGCGAGCTAGTGACCACCAGGGGCAATAGCGAGCGCCCAGCTCACATGGTTCCAATTCCCCAAATACCTACAGCGCGGGAAGATTCCCGCCACCACCTCACCTGGACAAGAAGGGCATGACGGGGAATGACGTCACGCGGACAGTAGCCAATGGGCTATCGAGGAGCCACGTTCAAATGTATAGCCACAGTATATATTGAGCTGTTCATCCGCCATTACCACATGTTCCCCCGGACCATCATGCAATAAAGATGTGTTAAGCCAACCTTTCGGCTGTTTCTATTGTCTTGGTTCTCATACACTAAAGTAGTGATGTACCTGTATATAGTATTTAGTTACCTATTTTGTGAACAAAGGATCTTTAATATCCTTTATGAGAAATAAACTTCAATTCTTTTAATAAATTGTTGTTTATTTAAGGGAGGGGGACAGAGTAAAGCCAGCTTAAGCCAGGAGAGGCCTATACTGCTCCCATTCTCTCCTTTTAGATATTTTCTGGGGATCACTTTTAGAGTGGATCTTCCAGGTTGCAGCAAAAGGTAATATTTTGCTGGACCAGCACTCCATGGAAAACTGCTGAGAGTCTCAGTAGTCCCAAATTCGAGCTGCCTGTGTACGGGAGATCCAGGAGGGGACAAAGAGAAGACTGAGGTGGAGGGAGTTTAGTGCCAGGTAAAGTTAAGGTAACATTGGCACATGTCCAGAAGGAGTCACTGACATTATCTCTGACCATTCTGCCTCAGGGAACCAGCTAGTAGTCGAGATTAGTAATGGATTCTAGCAGCCTCCTCACAACCATACGGTACAGTGATACCTCATACAATGTCCATACTTGGTTCCACAAGTTTGGACTTTATATGGATTTGGACTTTGTATGACACATGCAAAATCCTAGCTGCAATGCCTCATACAACATCCAAATCCTTGCCGCAATGCCTCATACAACGTCGTTTCCATAGAGATACATTATACTGTAACAGCACAGACTTCAGGGCAAAGTCAAGGAAACAGACAGGAAACTGACAGAACTTTTTCTAAAGGCTAAATACATTACAAAAACATGTCAAACAACCCTGATTGTCCAAGAACCTGAAGAATGCTGCAAAAATCCCAGGAATGCTTCTAAAAATTCTGATGAAAAAATAAAAAAAATCCAAAATCACGCTCAAAACCACTCCTAAACACTCTTCGCCTTGTGCAAAACCCACAAGAACAATGCATGCATGTGTCCTGCCTTTTATACTGCCCAGGCACAATGCAACCTGTGAAAAACCCCAATGCCTCATACAAAGTCACAGCGACTTTGTATGAGGCAACTTTTTTCAAGGAATTAGGCGATGTTGTATGAATTCGATGTTGTACAAAGTGGACTTTGTATGATGTATTACTGTATTCTCAATTTCTCTGACATATTCACACACACACACACACACACACCTCATATTAAGATGTGTGTCCAAGAGGGTGATGCTTTATGAAGAAGAAAGAAGAAAGTGTAAAAGCTGGACTACAGTTGAACATTAAGAAAAATAACATATCATTATATATTATGTACTATATAATTTTAATGTTGACAGGGAGATAATTGAATTGTTCTATGTCTGGCTGGACATCCCGCTACGGTAATGGAGTAGACCATACAGCCAGAAATCCAACGCCAAGGAGCCAATGGCTACAGGTGGATGAGCCCCTTTAGGTGGGTTGATGGTCCCCTCAGTGGAGGAAATACCATTGGAAACCATTGTATTCAGCCCAACGGCAAAATGTCCACGGAAACATCTGCAGACACAGACAGCACTGGCTCTTTGGCTATAAACAGAGATGAACACTGAGCCCTAGAGTTGGATATGACTGGCTTTCAAGCAAGGGTGATCTTTACTTTTGCTCTTTACCTTAGAATCAAATATGAGACAGAGGGAGGGGCAGAGAGAGAGAGAGAAAGAGTGAGAGAACTTGAGAAAGAGATTGATTAGTGCAGAGGTGCCCAAACTTTTTGGGCCATGGGCTGGTCACATTGTTGAGTGGGCTGGTAACGTGGTTCCTCCCACTGGAAGTGGAAGTAAAACATGCCTGTGCATTGCATAACACTGCCATAAATGCACCCACAGCTGTTGTAAATGTGTTTACAACAGCTGCGGGTCATTTACAGCAGCATTTTGAGCATGCACACATGTGTTTTATTTCCACTTCTGGGAGTGGTGAGGGTAGAGTGGGCCAGATGGAATGGCACCAGGGGCTGGATCTGGCCTGCAGGGCATAGTTTTGGCACCCCCAGATTAGTGGCTGCACCTGCTTTTGTCTTTGACACTCATTCATTCATTCATTCATTCATTCATTAGATTTCAATACTGCCCATCTGGGATATCTTCCCACTCTAGGTGGTTTACAATAGTTAAAACCAGAAATATACATATAATAATAATTGATGGTGTCCAAGGGTGCCATTATCTGGTTATGCACTTATTCATTGGCTATAGGGAGAATGTTCTTATAGGTAAAGGTAACAGTAAAGGTCACTGTTGTGTCCAAGCATTATTTATTAAAACCGCTATTAGCGCCGTAATGTCTACGGCGGAATAGTGCACCTTTTGCAAAGGCGCCAATTTCAAACTACTGTACTGTCAAAATAGCTGATTTGTCAGTACAAACTTCCTGCTTTTCCGGACGCCCGCCGAAATGTATCCACCTGTGTAACTGCCATTCTCACTGTATATAAGCTAGCCACCTTGTACATGTTCCCCAGTCCATTATCTCTGAGTTGAATAATAAATCACTTGTGTTTGACCCAATCCTGCTGGTCAGAATACTTCTTACGCACCAGACTCGTCAGTCACCCTTGCTCAAAAGCCAGTCATATCTGACTCTAGGGTTCAGTGCTCATCTCTGTTTATAGCCAAAGAGCCAGCGCTATCTGCATCTGCAGACATTTCTGTGGACATGTGGCAGGCATGATTAAACACCAGAGTGCACGGAACGCTGTTCTTATAAGCCTCTTTAAACAGTACAGTTTTAAGATCTCTTGAAAACATCCAGTAATGGATGTTTCTAAATTACTAAATCGGCTGAGAATAACATATCCCTAAACAGTGGGGAGGAGTTCCCCACCTTCGGTCTAAATAGGTTTTTAAAAGACCATACAAGGAAGAACATCTAAGTTCTTATTAAACTATAGACATGGCCTCCTTAAATGCTGTGAAGAAATCTCACAGAAGTTTTCGCAACCCAAGAACTAATTAGTAAAAACTGAATAAAAATAGAATATGGTCCCTGAGCTGTCAGAATTAGAAACCATAAAAGAAAGGTTTTTTTTAAATAAAAAAAAACCAAGACTGGGTAAAATCTGGTAATCCATCCACCTTAATTTCTTACTAACAGGAGAGGGTGCGTGTTGTGAATTTGAGCTTGTTGGACTGGTTTAGCTACAGATGTAAACTGGATTTGCCTGAGGTGCTGAAATTCTAGAGGTTCCTGTCTTGGCTATGGAAATGCCTCTCAGAATGAGAGAGAAAGAGAGAATGAAAGATGTTGCCTGCAAGCAGGATATGCAAACAGCTTGGGCTAGGGAGATAAGCTTTATTGCTTGTTTAGGGCATGCCTGAGACACTTTGATCTCCACTGGATACCTATCCAGGGCAAATAATAGAGAAGCAGAAGTAAGTGAGTGACATGGACTCCAAGTTAAAACATTTTAAAAAGAGGGACATGAGTGCTAGTTGGCTTTTCCTCTTCCATTGAACTGTACAATTTGAAAGAAGACCCTGGGGTCAAGAAGAGGTCTCGGAGGGACTACAGTGGCTCTAGTGGTTAAGATGCTGAACTCACTGACTGGAAGGTCGGAGTTCAATTCCTGGGTACTGCTTGACAGAGTGAGCGCCCGTCTCTGTCCCAGCTCCTGCCAACCTAGCAGTTCGAAAGCAAGAAACTGCAAGTAGATAAATAAGGACCACTTCAGTGGAAAAGTAAAGTGCGTTCCGTGTACTCCAGTGTTGAGGCACGCCGAACATCACCGCCGCTGCACCTCGGGCCTGTCTTCCATCGCCCACCTCTGGCCAGGACTTTATAAAGGCCGTGGAGGCGGCAGGCATTCCGCCCTGCCTCAGCTGTCTTGATGGGCGGGGGCCCACAGCGAAGGTGCTGAACCGCTGCCGCTGCACCTCGGGCCCACCTTCCATCGCTCACCTCAGCCAGGACTTTAAAAAGGCCGTGGAGGCACTAGAACTTTTTTTATTTATTTATCTGTTGGAGGGGGGTAGGAATGAGTGTGTTTGAGAGCTGGTATTCTTAGTTTGGCTGTATTGTAGTCACGCTTTATATTGCTTATATTGTGTTTTTGTATTTATTGTACCTTGTAATCGAGAATTTGCCATATTGTAGAAATTTCTATTGTACCTGTAATTTATTTGTATTTCTGATTTATATTGTATCTTTACCATTTGTTTCTTAAATATTGTAAAATGCTGTTAGTCTCCCATTGGAATGAGAATAGCGGTATAGAAATCTAAATAAATAAAAATAAATTTAAAAATGCCTTCCACATGTCCATGGAAATGTCTGCAGATGCAGGCCTTGCTGGCTCTTTGGCTATAAACAGAGATGAGCACTGAACCCTAGAGCCGGATACGACTGGCTTTCGAGGAAGGGTGACCTATCCTGCCTCAGCAGGATTTTCAAAGCCATCCTTGCTTACACTGCTAGCAGCAGCTGTCATGTGGTAATTCATTGGGGAGAATACCCCAAGATTTAGGGAAACAGAAGTGAGGATGCGGTTGCACACTTAAAAGGTAACACCAGAGTTGGTTAAATCAATTCAGATTTATTTGTTTACTCAACGCAAATGCAATCTTGGATTCTATCCCCCTAAAACTGCTTCTCTGAAACAATTTTGAAGTGGATTGTTTATCCTAAATGGATATTTGTGTCACGTTAAATTGCCTGTGTGCCCAGGTGAGCCAGTGTAGATTTCCCTTCAGTCTACTGTACAGTATTTAAAAATTCATTTACCAAAGAACAAGTTCATGCTTCGACACCAGGGGGCCATGTGTGAATTTGTCTTTGTACCTTTAAAACTGCTTCTCAGTGCAAGAAAAAGATGAAAACCAAAAGCACTCAGAATTGGGTTTAAAAAGAAACAATTTACAAAGCAGCATGACTGCGACAATCGGTATACAGGTATGAAAATAAAGCAATTTACAAGACTTCATCGTGGATTTGAACATCAATTCACATTCCACATGACAATAAATCATTTTGAAAAACTACAGGTTTTAAAATCATTTTTTTTTAGTTGTCTAATCAGAACTTGAATCTCTGCCTCATATCCAAAAGAAGATAGTGGTATTTTTGAACCACAATTGGGCATACCCTGGTAATGGCAACCTTGTGTTGCTGGCTAATATTTCTCACACTAGGTCAGGTGAAGGGAACTGCAGAATGAACTCACCAAATAGTGCCTTCATTTTGGAAGTTTCAAAGGAGGAGGAGGAGGAGGTCGTGGTGTAGGCATGACTAAACATATAAAACACTGTTACCTTCCCACCAAAGCAGCAACTATTTATCTACTTGCAATTTCTTGCTTTCAAACTGCTAGGTTGGCAGGAGCTGGGACAGAGACAAGAGCTCACTCTGTCATGCAGCACTCAGGTCTCAAAATTCCAGTCGTCAAGTTCAGCATCTTAACCATTAAGAAACTGCAGTTCCCCTCTGGATGTTATAGTCCAAACAATAACTTTAGTTTTGTGTTCAGGTACTAACACAGAGATGGCAAACTTAATAGGAAAAGGTTAAGAGTCTGTTAACTGTTAATAAGTTATTGCTGAGACAATTACTGAACTCATTAGCAGTACATTAAACTAATTTATAATATTTGAAATTATACTATTTCGTCATCTCTGCAAGGACCATAACAGTGAAGCTATATTTTTACACTGCTTTGCCAATACTGTCAGGCAAAGGGAAAGTGTCACATTCTCAGCCTCACTAAAATGGTTTATACATACAAAGATAACAAAAAAAGCAGCTTCTATACTGCTATAGCAACAAATGAATTAATCCTTGTCCCAGCAGCACTTCCATTCCTTATGGAATTCATTTCTGTACACCACAAAATTAAATTTGGGACGCCATCCCTTTATTGAGAAGAGAGAGATTGCATTGGAAATCTGTGCCAAACATAACACATTATTACAAGATATATAGCTAAAATACTTCACCTTGTTTTCTTCATTCATTCATTTTTGCCTGCCCTATAATTTATGAATAAGCCACTTTGACTGAAACAGGGAGAGTGAAAATTCATAGACATGAGGTAAGGGCATTTTAGCAAAAGTCAAACCATTGCAAACTAAATTGGGCAGAAATACCTGCCATCCAATAGGAAAGCATTTTTTCTCACACTCAGCATATAAAATATATGAGACAAGAAACAAAATAAAACAAAAAGACAAAAACATTGTGGCACCTGAAAGACTAACTGCTATATTTTGATGTTAACTTTTGTAGATCAAATCTGCTTCTCCAAACATAAGAGTGAGACTTCATCATACTCTTCAAGCGCAGCTCTGGAAAATACGGGACACGCATGCACAGTACCTACTTTCCCTGTCAGTCGAATTACAGGATGGCGGCAGGAAAGTAGAGGAAGCAGCGCAGAAATATGGGAAATCCCAGACTTTATGGCAAGTGAAGTTTTGCTCCTATTTCTGAAGAAGTGGACTTGATCCATGAAAGCTAACATTAAAATACAACAGTTAGTCAATGTTACTTACTTCCTTGTGGAGACTAATAAAAATTCACTATTAAGATGTAGTACTCATTTAATGTATCTGACAAATATGGTTTTGTGTTCCTGGGCCACACAAGAATCTAGAGACATGACAGGTTGCTCCAGTCCTGTTCTTTGAAAATCCTGTACTATGTTACGGTGTATTACTTCTGAACTACCCCAGAGCCTCCATCTGTATTTGTGTCATATGTTGGGATTTTTAAAATTGGTGCATCAGAATACACAGCGAAGTGTGTCCCTATGAAGTGTTGCCATTCCTGAAACTGCTGTGGTAGAGTATTATTTTACCATTATCTTTTGCATGCACCCTATGCAAAGTTAAGACTGCTAGGGTTCACATAATTCTAGGCTGCAGGCATCATTTTTTAAAAAAAGATTGTACTGTATTTGGAACCCTGTAAGAGCCAGGATACAATTGGAAAAAAGAGGAAGGGGGCTTAACAACAAGGTAAGTATTGGAAACGTTGCACAGGTCTGCAGGAATATGTCAAGGAGCACCAGGCATAGCAAACTCACTTTTGAAAACTCACTTTTGGGGATTACTTGAGAATCCCCCAGTCTCAACCTGATGCCCTTGGCTATTCCAGCTAGGAGATTCTGAAGGATTTGTAATTTTTCTGAGCACTAAGAAAGACAGCTGATGTTTTCCAAAGTAAATGTAGATACAAATCCTTGTTTAATAGGAATGGGTCAAATCAATATGGACATTACTTAATAATTCCAATTCTAGAGCTAAATAATGAGCTGTCTCTGGCTGGCTATTGGTGGAGCATAACAATAGGCCAGTGATGGCTAACCTTGGCACTCCAGGTGTTCTTGGGCTTCAATTACCAGAAGCCCAAATCAGCATTCCTGCTGATCTGGGTTTTGGGGAATTAAACTTCAAGAACACCTGGAATGCCAAGGTTAGCCATCACTGCATTAGGCTGATGGTAGCTCTTTCTGACCTCTACAATCCAAGTGAAGATCATAAAGTACAGTCATTATCTACAATGGGGCTTTCAGCTGCATAAGGATGAACTGAAGCCCTGCTAGGACAAGCTTTGTAAAAAAATCATTCTGCTTGCACAATATTGTGTTATGTGATTAAAAAACAAAAGACCCTGCCTGTTTTCTCTAAATCTAGAGTATTATGACCTTGCTTTAATACCCTTTCAAATGCTTATGAAAAGCTACAGTGAGTTAAAAAAAATCACAGAAGGAAAATTTAATGACCTGATGTTGTGTATGGAATAATATGGAATGTAACTGCTACACTGTGCCTTTAAGTTAAATGTAACCGGTTCTACAGGAAATGTATACTTAAGCCATTTGTATAGAAACATTGTATCCAGCTGCTATTGGAATGCGAGCTTACTACCAGAGATGGGAGTAGCGAGCATTCAACTCACATGGTACAAATTCCCCAATCATGCACAGCCGCGGGAAACCTTCCCGTCACGGACACACCTGGACAAGAGGGGCGGGACTCCGGATGATGTCACGCCAACAGTAGCCAATAGGCTGCCATGCATCCAGATTCAAATGTATAGTGACTGTATAAAAAGAGTTGTATTGCCACCATTACCTCGTGTTTGAACTGTACTTCATACAATAAAGATGTGTTAGCCAGAATACGGCTGCTTCTATTGTCTTGCTTCCCTGAACACCAAATTGGCGACGAGGATGGGATAAGGTTTCCCACAGGAACAAGACGCAACCAATCTTCGACATAACCCAGCCGGAGCAATGGGAATGGTTCGAAATGCATTTCCGCAGCACGCTGGCAATAGCTGGAATCACCGATGAGGGGAAAAAGCACGCCCAGCTCATCACGATGTTGGGGTACCATGCCATGAAGCTCCTGGTCAACCTGGTGGCACCGAGGAAGGTGGAAGAGGTCCCGGTCAAGCAGCTCCTAGCAGCGCTGCGGGAGCACTTCTAGTTGACCGTGTCCATCTTCACGGCCAGAGCTGCCTTTGGGAGACGGGACCAGCGCCCAGGTGAGACTGTGGCCGACTTTCCGGCGGCCCTCCTCATGGCGGCAACCCCATGTGAGTGGGCAGACCTGGAAACTGCCCTCAGGGACCGCTTGCTCTGTGGTCTGTGGGATGAGGAGACCCAACGAAAGCTGATGACTCGTGGCTACGACCTGATGTTCCAAGAGGTCCTAAAGGAAGCACAGGCAGCCGAAGCCATGAGGGCTGTTCAAGGCAAGGGCCCCACCAACCAATGGGGCATCAACTCCAGTACAGGCGGCCTGACGGGACCATCGATCCCCATCCTCCTCCTCGGAAGTCAGCGAGGATGAGGGCATCCGAAAGGTGTGGAAGGCAGCGACTGAGAAGCGTGGCAAGGAGAGTCACCATTGCGATGGCTGTGGGGCATTCCACGCCTGACGCAAGTGCCCATTCCGGAAGGCCAAGTGCCACAACTGTGGACAGAGGGGCCAAATCGCCAAAGTATGCAGACGACGGCGAGGAGAGTACAAGGGCCCAGCGGAATGTCCCCCGAGGAGACCGGACGGCATCGGCAGAGTTTCCGACGACAGCGACCCAGAAGTGCATCAAGTGTACCGGCGGGTTTGCGGTGACAGCAGCACAGCTGTCCACAGCATGTCCTTGGGACACCCCCGTTATTTTGTTGAGATAGTGTTGCAAGGGGTCCCAGTTAGGATGGAAATAGACTCAGGGTCTTCCTACTCCATTATATCCCAGCGGGAGTTCCTGCGTATTCCCCCCCCCCCAATGAGCGACCCAAGCTCAAGGCCCTAAAGACCCAATTGCAGGATGTGCAAGGGGTTGGGATCCCAGTGTTGGGGGTGGGGGAATTCAAGGTGAAATTCAAACACCACAGGGAGAAGCTGCCCTTAGTAGTCTTGAAAGAGGGGGGTTGCTGTCTCCTGGGAACACAGTGGTTCCAGCCCCTGGGAATTTCAATAGAGGGTATCCATGCTGTTGGGTCCAACCCCATCCTGGACGTTTGCAATGCACACCCGGCAGTTTTTGAGAAGGGGCTCGGGAAATTCAAGGGCCCCCCAGTTTCATTTGACCTGAACCAAGAAATCCGGCCCGTTCGGCTCAAGCCAAGGAGGGTCCCATTCGCCCTCAAGGACAAAATAGAAGCAGAACTGGACAAACTGGTGGGCCAGGGGATTTTGGTTCCAGTGGACTCTGTGGAGTGGGAACTCCTATTGTGACTGCTTTGAAACCTAATGGGGAGGTTAGGATTTGCGCAGATTATAAATGTACGATAAATAAGGCAATCCACCCAAATGCCACCTATTAGCCACATTGCACGGGGGAAAGATTTTTGCTAAATTGGATTTGGCACAGGCGTACCAACAGCTGACCGTAACTCCAGCTGCCACCGATGCGCAAACAATTGTAACCCACAAAGGGGCTTTTAAGGTCACACGCCTGCAGTTCGGCATAAATTCGGCCCCCAGGATTTTCCAGTCCCTCGTGGAACGTTTCTTAAAGGGGCTCCCGGGGTTCTCCCATATTTTGATGATGTAATGATAACAGGGGGGAGTGTGTTGGAACTGGCCAAGAGGTTGGACAAGGTTCTGTCGATTTCCGAAAAAGCAGGGTTGAGGTTGAAAAAGAGCACATGTGTATTCCTAGTGAGGTAGGTCGAGTTCCTTGGGTTTAAAATAACCCCCGATGGAGTAAAGCCCTCTGAATCCAAGGTTGCGGCTATCCAAAATGCCCCTTTCCCCACCACGAAACCAGAATTGCAGTCATTTCTTGGGCTCCTGAATTTTTACCATTCCTTCTTACCAAGGAAGGCATCAGTTGTGGAGCCACTGCATAAGTTACTTAAAAAGGATGTGGTTTGGCAGTGTGGAGACAGTCAGGAAAGGGCATTTAAAGAATTAAAGTGGCTTCTATCCTCAGAAGCGGTCCTGAACCACTTTGACCCAAGAAAGCCCGTAATTCTAGTCTGTGACGCCTCACCGGTAGGGGTGGGGGCGGTGCTGTGCCACGTGTTACACAATGGGCAAGAAGCCCCATTTGCTTTCTACTCCAGGTCACTTTTACAGGCGGAGTGCAACTATGCACAAACGGACAGGGAGGCTCTTGCCATAGTCGCTGGAACAAAGAAGTTCCACGACTTCTTGTATGGTCGACCGTTCACCATTGTGACCAACCACAAACCCCTACTAGGCATTTTCACCACAGGCAAGCCCACGCCACAGATTATGTCCCCCAGGATGCTCCGATGGGCCATCTTTCTCAATGCATACCAGTACACACTGGTCCACCGCCCGGGAAAAGATATTAGCCATGCAGATGCTCTTTCCAGGTCGCCCCTGCCACAGTTAGGAGACCCCGAGTGCGAGGTGGAGCGAGATCATCAAGTGCTTCTGATCGAAGCCTTCGACTCACCCCTGATAGTTCGCACAGACTTCGCCCAAGCCATAGCGAAGGACAAGACCCTTTCCCTAGTGAGCTCCTGGGTTCAGAAAGTGTGGCTAATGATTTCCCCTGGGGAGGAATTAGAATCCCGGTTAGAAAAAGGGATGAGCTTTCCACAGAAAGGGGCTGCCTTCTATGGGGCCAGCGGGTGGTCATTCCCGAGTCACTGAGATCGAGAATGCTCAAGCTGCTGCACGTCAGCCACCCCGGGATCGTACGCTCTAAAGCGTTGGCCAGAAGCTACTTCTGGTGGCCCCAAATGGATGCTGACATAGAGCACATGGTCAGCAAGTGCAAGAATTGCCAAAGTTCTCGACCTGAAGAGTCCCAGCTTCCCCACAGAGAATGGGACACAACCCGAGGGCCGTGGTCTCAGGTACATGTAGATTTTGTGGGTTCCTTCAGGGGAACCCTGTTCCTGTTAATAGTAAATGCTTACTCCAGGTGGTTGGAGGTAATTCCGATGTCCAACACCTCATCAGCCACAACGGTAAAGCAATTGTGCAAGGTGTTTAGTTGTTTCGGGATACCAGATGTGCTTGTGAGCAACAATGCCAGTACCTTCACGTCTGGGGAATTCCAGGCATTTATTGAGAAAAACGCCATTCGGCACATCACCTCTGCCCCTTTCCACCCTGCAACAAATGGCCAGGTAGAATTCCAGGTGCAAACTACAAAAGAGGCATTGCGGCGCATGGGCCCTGGGGACCTGAACCTACAGCTGTGCTCTCCAGAATTGGAGAGCCTATATATTGCAGGAATTACAGAGCCGCAGGACCGGCCTGGGTCCCGGGAGTAGTCATTGAGCAAACGGGGCCAGTTTCGTATTGTGTGGAGACCAGCACAGGTCTACTCTGGAGAAGGCACGCCAATCAACTCAGGCATAGGGTTATTGACAGGCAGGACACAGACATGCAGCCACAGGATTCAGCGTTAGGGTCCTCCCCCACCCGTTTATCCCAAGAGGGAGACACAGGGTACCCTTCGGGTACAAATGCGGATCGGTGATCCTCACCTAGGGGGGAGGGGATTGATACAAGCCCATACCCTATGGCCACCAGGGATACTTTGGAAGAGAGGAACAAATTTGTCGGGGGGAAGAGTTTGATTTTGAGTTTCAGAACCGCGGGGGGGGGGGGGGGTCAGAGTGTTCCCCCACCCGTCTGAGTGAAGAGCAGGGTTTTTCGTTAGTCCCAGGAGCCCCCAGTTTCTCGACATTAGAGTTCACCCATACCCCATGTTTCCAGCCAAGAGCCCCCCAGTCAGGGCCGGCGCAAACACGAAACCCCAGTTCCCCACGTTTTCAGTCAGGGGTGGCACAACCACGGCGAACTGCTAATGAGTCCATCCCTCCTATTGCATGGCAAGAACCAAGAGAGCAGAGAAGCACAAGGGCCCCCAAGCTAAGCACAGCAGCCGCACGCCCCAAACGCACATGTGGGGAACCACACTGGTTGAGGGACTTCGTCCCATCCTAGGGGGGAAGGATGTTGTGTATGGAATAATATGGAATGTAACTGCTACGCTGTGCTTTTAAGTTAAATGTAATCGGTTCTACAGGAAATGTATACTTAAGCCATTTGTATAGAAATATTGTATCCAGCTGCTATTGGAATGTGAGCTTACTACCAGAGATGGGAGTAGCGAGCATTCAACTCACATGGTACAAATTCCCCAATCATGCACAGCCGCGGGAAACCTTCCCGCCACGGACACACCTGGACAAGAGGGGCGGGACTCTGGATGATGTCACGCCAACAGTAGCCAATAGGCTGCCGTGCAACCAGATTCAAATGTATAGTGACTGTATAAAAAGAGTTGTATTGCCACCATTACCTCGTGTTTGAACTGTACTTCATACAATAAAGATGTGTTAGCCAGAATACGGCTGCTTCTATCGTCTTGCTTCCCTGAACACCAAACCCTCTCAAGTGACTAAGACGTTGACTGGAAGGCGGGAGGTCAGCAGTTCGATTCCCGAGTACTGCAGGACAGAATCTTTGTCCCAGCTCCTGCCAACCTAGCAGTTCGAAAGCAAGAAATTGCAAGTAGATAAATAGGGACCACTTCAGTGGGAAGGTAACAGCGTTCCGTGCGCTCCGGTGTCTAGTCATGCATGCCACATGACCACATAAATGTCTGCAGAGGCAGACAGCGCTGGCTCTTCGGCTTTGAAACAGAGATGAGCACTGCACCCTAGAGTCGGATACGACTGGCTTTCGAGCAAGGGAAACCTTAGAAGCATAGGGCTTTCTCAGATGCTTGAAAGACACCTCAGAAGCATTCCTCTTCCACCGTCAGCACCCCCGTCTCAGTATTTCTTCAATTACACAAGGTCATCTGACCTGGTGTTCTCTTAAAGCAGTTAATAGTTGGCACGTCCCTAGCAGGAAGTCGGCTTGCACTTTCCAAGTGCCCAGCCATGAGGAGTGAGGCCATTGGTCTAAGTTTAAAGAATTCTGGAGAGACATCTAAGAGAATTAAAGTAATCTCATCATAATCGACCTCATTTGAGAGGTGTTATAGACTATTCTTCTAATTGTAGTTTGCATAATTACTTTGTAAACGGTCCAGAGAGTATTTTAGTATTATGGGGTAGTATATAAGCAGCTGCATTTTTTAAAAAACTTGAGATGATACCCTGTAGAAACAGAAAATGTCACCACAAAATAATAATAAAAAATCTCAACAGTTATCTTTCTATCAATCAAAGCAAGGATGATATGTAGACATGGCTGCGGTTTCTTTTTAATTATTTTATTTCAATAGAGTTCAAATCCATCTGCTATGACAGACAAGGTATGCAGTGAAATATTTGTCCGGAAAATGAGACATGTTTGTGTAAAGGGCAAGAATTCACACTCCTAGTCTGAGTACGTTTGAAGAATAGCTTTGTTTGAATTGCATATTGCAGATGCTAAGCTGTGGGTTATGAACTTGATAATAACAACTATATTTGGAAATAACAGCTTCATGGGAATGTGTGGTAGGCTCAAATGATTCACAATTCACAGTGATGTATAAACAGTCTGATTTTCTTTTCACCTTTTGTTTCTATTTAGCAGGGACTTTACTAAAAAAACACTCATAGATATGCGAAAGAAATACAATCAAAATAGAGTGACCCACATCCAATTGCTAGCCCTATTTAGAATATAACCATGGAATCAGTGGGATTTACATAAGTGTTGGCTTACCATTCATCAGCTGATTCAATAAGTCTACTCTAGATGGTACTTGAGGTTAGATTTAGGGCATAATTATATGAGAATGTGAAAAGGATCCCTATACAGTGGAACCACGGCTCGGTTAACATAGAAATTGCATAACAAAAGGAAATCCATAGAAAATAGTGGCTCAGTTTATGGAATTTTTTTCAGAACAGATTAATTGGTTTTTAATGTATTCCTATGGGAAACTGTGTTTCGGTTAATGTATTTTGTTTTAATACATTCCTATGGGAATTGCATTCAATGCATTCCTATGGGAAATTCGGTTAAAGTAATTTTCACAGAGAACTTGTTAATTGTTAACTGAGGCTCCACTGTACTTCAGTATGTGTGTACTCAGTCCCACCACTAATACAATCTTTTTGATTTCCTTAAAGAGTACTACAGCAATACATTTCGAAGTGCTGGTATTCTCCATGCCCGTCCTTTGCAGCCTTGTCTTGTCAATTCCTTTCAATGAACTTGGGCTGATGCTTTTCATCTCTTCCTAAAACAGTTCTCTAATGAGGCTTAACTGCCCATTCAAGCTCAATGGATCCCAAAATAAATTGCAGTACTACTGCCTTAGGTCATATCAAGGTCTTTTTGCTTGGTAAGATCCTTTCTATGACACCTGCTATGAAAATTGTACCTAAACATAAAGGCGAGAAGGAAGTCTGAGGAGGATGCCAGTGTTCCTGCTCCTCCAACCTTTGGGAACCTGGCTTCACTAGATAATTGATTATTACCTTTTGCTTCCAGACAGCCTTTGGCGAGTCAGCAGCAGAAACATGCAGCAGCTATAGCTTGGCTCTGGAAAACATTCGAAAATTAATTTCTCCAGTGCTCCATTGAACATCACTTGTCCAGACATCTGCTCACAACTAAGGGCTTCCTTGTCCTCTCCTCTTGCCCTATGATGAACTATGTTCTGGATTTGTTCTAGAACACCAGCTTGGGAGAATGTGCAGGAGAAAGAAATACCAGGCCACAATTGCTATCCATTGCACAGGAAAAAGGGAAACAGCTGCATTAAACTATAGAATACACCAAGGCAATCCAGCCTATATAATCTCTCTATTAACGCACATTTTATTTATTTACAGTTGCATATAGAACTGATTAAAACCACAGGACTGATTCAAATTGACAGCTATCATGAGGGGCAATCAACTGAGCTATGTGGTATTAAATACCGTCAGAGAGAGTTCCTGTCTCTGTCCCAGCCTCTGCAAACCTAGCAGTTTGAAAGCAAGAAATTGCAAGTAGATAAATAGGGACCACTTTGGTGGGAAGGTAAACAGCGTTCCATGTCTTTGGCTATGAAACAGAGATGAGCACTGAACCCTAGAGTCAGATATGACTGGTGTTTTTTTATAGCAAGGATGACCTTTACCTTTACTATATGTATTGTATACATGACTTAGGTTTGTTATCAGTTAGGTATATGTTTGAGATTGAAGAACAAATCTTCTTGCTTTTTAATTTTTAATTTTTTTATAAATTTTTAAGCTGTGTGTTTGTGTGTGAAAGAAAGTGTACAGATAATTCTACAGAAACATCTGCTGTTATGAGCCTGGATTTGGCACGGAAGAAAATATATAGCTTACTTTATCATTGCTGCATTGCCAGGCAGGCTGTATGCATAAACAGAAATTAAAACCACTCTCAATAAAATAATAAAATAATGATTCTCAAACAAGGATCAAGCAGCAAGATTAACATGCAGAGATTGTGATGCAGGCAATGAATTCTGTCTTTCCAAAGCCCATTTAACAAAATAGTTTGTGTCAGTTATCAAAAATAAAACTGTGCATAGAAGAGAATTGTTCCTAATTCCACTTATTAAGGGTTTAAAATGCTGATCCCTCCAATCAGCATACAGAGAGCATTCTATTAGAAAATGTGCCAAGTCCTCCATTTTAGAACATTTTGCTGTATAATACTTACTTGCACCATACTGGAACATATCATGTCTGAACTACTTGCAACTGCAGGCAATTCAATCTGCATTTGGTCAGGAGCTGGCTCAGTTCATGTAAAAGTTAGTAAGGGCCAAATAAGATGAACCTTTCCAAAAGCGAAACTAGCCACAGATGCCATGGTAGTCTGGATAATGATGTTAATAGTCTTTTAATAGCATCTTCTCAAGCAGCCTTATATCGCCTCCTGTGGAAGTAGGGGGATGAACTGTCCAACATAGATACAAATGCAGGCATCTTAACTGCCTAGGACAGTGATGGTGAACCTTTTAGAGACTGAGTGCCCAAACTGCAAAGTGCCAACACAGCAACAGGGGAGGAAGGGAACGCTCCCATTGGGCTGCTGGGCAGAGAGGCAAACTCTGTGCTGGGGGAGTGAGGAAGCATTCCCATTCGGCTGCTGAGCAGGATGGGATGGGGTCATACCTGTCAACCTTCCCGATTTGGCCGGGATTACCCCGTAAATTGATGTCGATTGACATCATAACCAGGCCCCCGCTGCCAAAACCCCGTAATTTGGCAGCGGGGAAACGCTTTTTGTGCATGCGTGGAAGGGTTTTACCCCTTCCACGCATGCGCGGAAGCGCTATGTCACTTGCGTACAGGCTGCGCAAGCGGCGTAGCGCTTCCACGCATGCGTGGAAGGGGTAAAACCATTCCATGCATGCGTGGAATGCGACCTGCACACAAGTGATGTGCGCAGGTCCCGTTTTTCCGGAGCCGCAGGTTGACAGGTATGGATGGGGTGAACTATGTGCTGGGGGAGGGAGGAAGCACTCCCATTGGGCTGCTAGGTAGAGGGGTGGGGCAAATTCTATGCTGGGATGACTGCACTGGTACTCACAGAGAGGGCTCCGAGTGCCACCTGTGGCATGTGTGCCATAGGTTCACCACCACTGACCTAGGAGTTCCTTCTCATTTTCTCACAGGCCAATACAATCAGAGGGGAAACCATCTGAAATATTATCTTGAGCCAAAACCAAATGGCTGCTTTCTTAATAAGAGTACCTACAGAGTAGTGTGATGTCTAAAATCAGATTATAGCCTTAGAATTGCCTCTTGGTACCCCTATGTATATTCTCTTCAGATCATGCATGCAGCAAACTCTAGTACTGACCTACAATTTAGCTGCCAGTCCCATCCGTTTCTAACTAAGGATCAGGGGAGGCAGTATCTTGTCCTTCTCCTCGACTATATGAATGCTTAGAGTTGCATATAAAAATAAGATTATGAAAGCAGTCTACTTGCACAAACCATGTAATGCTGCCATCTCCCACCAGGATAGCAATCCTCCTATCAAATGTGAGGGCATAGACATTTTTTCTTCCCATTGTGGAGCAACAGTGCCCTTGTTTTTGCAAAGAAGGAACAAAAGCTACTTGGGTACTGTCAGAAACAATGGGAAGGTACGAAGTTGAAGCAATTTGCAAATTTCACAAGGCACTGTAATACTGCTATCTAATTCTTGCATCCAAAGAGTTTTTTCAATGAATTTGGTCAAACTCTTTCCTCAACTGTTTTGTATACTTGATTCAAATACTCCGAGACTGTTTTAGTGTATGAGAACCAAGACAATAGAAACAGCCGAAGGGTTGGCTTAACACATCTTTATTGCATGATGGTCCGGTGGAACATGTGGTAATGGTGGATGAACAGCACAATATATACTATGACTATACATTTGAAAGTGGCTCCTCGATAGCCCATTGGCTGCTGTCTGCGTGATGTCATTCCCTGTCACGCCCTTCTTGTCCAGGTGAGGTGGAGGCGGGAATCTTCCCGCGCTGTACCGTATTTTTCGCCTTATAAGACGCACTTTTTCTTCCCCAAAACTGGGGGGGAAAAGTTGGTGCGTCTTATAAGGCAAATATACGGCAGCCGCGCTCTCCGCGCCCCCACCATCGGCGTGGAGATAAAGGGAGCCGCGCCGCGCCGCGCCGCGTGAAGCCGTCCCTCCCCGCCCCCTGCCACCGGGCGGGGAGGTTAAAAGGGCTCCCTGGCCGAGGGAGCCCTTTTAACCTCCCCGCCCGGTGGCAGGGGGCGGGGAGGGACGGCTTCGCGCGGCGCGGCTTGGCTCGGCGCGGCTCGGCTCCCTTTATCTCCCCGCCGATAAAGGGAGCCACGCCGCGCCGCGCCGCGCCGCGCCGCGCCGCGCCACGCGAAGCCGTCCCTCCCCGCCCCCTGCCACCGGGCGGGGAGGTTAAAAGGGCTCCCTCGGCCAGGGAGCCCTTTTAACCTCCCCACCCGGTGGCAGGGGGCGGGGAGGGACAGCTTCGCGCGGCGCAGCGCGGCACGGCTCCCTTTATCGGCGGGGAGATAAAGGGAGCCGAGCCGCGCCGAGCCGCGCCGAGCCAAGCCGCGCCGCGCGAAGCCGTCCCTCCCCGCCCCCTGCCACCGGGCGGGGAGGTTAAAAGGGCTCCCTCGGCCAGGGAGCCCTTTTAACCTCCCCACCCGGTGGCAGGGGGCGGGGAGGGACAGCTTCGCGCGGCGCGGCGCAGCGCGGCACGGCTCCCTTTATCGGCGGGGAGATAAAGGGAGCCGAGCCGCGCCGCGCGAAGCCGTCCCTCCCTGCCACCGGGCGGGGGGGTTAAAAGGGCTCCCTGGCCGAGGGAGCCCTTTTAACCTCCCCGCCCGGTGGCAGGGGGCGGGGAGGGACGGCTTCGCGCGGCGCGGCGCGGCGTGGCTCCCTTTATCGGCGGGGAGATAAAGGGAGCCGAGCCACGCCGAGCCAAGCTGCGCCGCGCGAAGCCGTCCCTCCCCGCCCCCTACCACCGGGCGGGGAGGTTAAAAGGGCTCCCTCGGCCAGGGAGCCCTTTTAACCTCCCCGCCCGGTGGCAGGGGGCGGGGAGGGACGGCTTCGCGCGGCGCGGCGCGGCGCGGCGTGGCTCCCTTTATCGGCGGGGAGATAAAGGGAGCCGAGCCGAGCCGCGCCGCGCTGCGCGAAGCCGTCCCTCCCTGCCACCGGGCGGGGAGGTTAAAAGGGCTCCCTGGCTGAGGGAGCCCTTTTAACCTCCCCGCCCGGTGGCAGGGGGCGGGGAGGGACGGCTTCGCGCGGTGCGGCGCGGCGTGGCTCCCTTTATCGGCGGGGAGATAAAGGGAGCCGAGCCGCGCCGAGCCAAGCCAAGCCGCGCGAAGCCGTCCCTCCCCGCCCCCTGCCACCGGGCGGGGAGGTTAAAAGGGCTCCCTCGGCCAGGGAGCCCTTTTAACCTCCCCGCCCGGTGGCAGGGGGCGGGGAGGGACGGCTTCGCGCGGCGCGGCGCGGCGTGGCTCCCTTTATCGGCGGAGAGATAAAGGGAGCCGAGCCGAGCCGCGCCGCGCCGCGCGAAGCCGTCCCTCCCTGCCACCGGGCGGGGAGGTTAAAAGGGCTCCCTGGCCGAGGGAGCCGAAGACGCCGCCGCTGCCGCGCTCTCCCTGCCCCCACCATCGGCGGGGAGATAAAGGGAGACTTCCGTGGCCCGGGAGGCTCCGAAGACGCCGCCGCTGCCGCGCTCTCCCCGCCCCCACCATCGGCGGGGAGATAAAGGGAGCCTTCCGTGGCTCCGAAGACGCCGCTGCTGCGAAGCATCGTGCCCTCCCGGCCCTTTGTTCCTCTTGGAGGTTGACTAAGGCAGGTAGATTTTGAATTTGAGTATTTTTGTGGTGGCTTTATTGTACCTGGACATGTGGGGTTTCTGAAAAGATGTGTTTTTTTTCCTTCCCTTTTAGTACAGTATTTGGTTCAGAATCTTTTTTTCTAGATTTCCCTCCTTTAAAATTGGGTGCGTCTTATATGCCGGAGCGTCTTATAGGGCGAAAAATACGGTAGTTGTTTGGGGAATTGGAACCATGTGAGCTGGCCGCTCGCTATAGCCCCCTAGAGGTCACTAGCTCGCGTCCTGATACAGAGGTTACAGTGTTACAGCTGGTGGTTATTATATCTACTCATTCGAGTGTTACATTGCTTAAAGGTATACTATTACAGACACAACATCCCTCCCCCCTAGGATGAGACGAAGTCTTTCATCCAATATGGTTTATTGCAAGCGCGTTTTGGGCGCAAGGCTGGCTGGCTTGTCCCGGGGGCGCTATCGCTTCTGTGTTCCCTGGTCTCTTGTCCTGCAATGGGAGAGGGAGACTTGTTAATGACTTGCCGCGGCTCTGCGGCTTTTGAGGTAGGGGTAAACTCCATTGTGGGAAAACCGGGGGCACTGGGGGCTAACGAAAAACCCTGCTTCTCGCTTGGATGGATGAGGGACCACACCGAACCCCTCCCCCGGTTTTGTAACTCAAACTCAAATTCATCTACTGGGGTATCTGTGGGGGTATCCCTCAGGATATCTATGGGGACAAGCTTATTCCCTTCCCCCCCTGGTGGGGGCCCTTCCCCCTTGGTGGGGACCACTGTCCCCCCTCTCCTCCCCCTTGGGCTGAACTGGTGGGGGAGAACCCTAACATTAAATCCTGTTCTGCGCTGTCCGCGCTCTGGTTTCCGGCGACCCGGCGCCGGAGTTGGTCTGCGTGCCACCTCCAGAGTAGACCTGTGCTGGTCTCTACGCAATATGACACAGGACCTGTCTGCCCAATGACTACGCCCGGAACCCAGGCTGGCCCTGCGCTAGCGTAGTTTCTGCAATGCACCGGGGCACCTATTTCGAAACTCTTCGTGCCCGCTAACCCGATGTTCCTCCCAGAGTCCTCCACCCTCATAGGGTCTAACCTTGTCAGTATCGTAGTCAGCTTTCTGCGCATGAGGAGCTCCGCGGGCGAGTATCCTGACGCTAGGGGGGTCACCCTGTATCCCAGCAAAAACTGACACAACTGCAGGTTTAAATCTCCGGGCCCATGCGCCTCAGCGCATCTTTGGTGGTACGCACGAGGCGTTCTACCTGGCCATTCGTCGCTGGTTGGAAAGGCACGGAGGTGATGTGCCGGATTGCGTTAATGTCGGTGAATGCCCTGAACTCGGCGGACGTGAAGCAACTAGCGTTATCGCTAATAAGGGTGTCAGGTATACCGAACGTGCTGAACACCCTCCACAATTGTTTAATTGTTGCGGCTGAGGAGGTGTTCGCAACTGGGATAACCTCCAACCACTTGGAGTAAGCATCCACTATGAGGAGAAAAAGCGACCCTCTGAAAGGGCCCGCAAAATCAATGTGCACGCAGGACCACAGCCCCTTTGCCGCATCCCATTCCCTATGCGGAAGTCGAGCCTCTTCGGGCCGGGAGCTCTGGCAACTCTCGCAAGTGCCCACCATGTGCTCGATATCGGCGTCCAACTGGGGCCACCAGAAATAGCTCCTGGCCAATGCCTTGGAGCGGACAATTCCAGGGTGGCTGACGTGCAGCAGTTTAAGTACCCTAGCTCTCAGGGATTCAGGGACGATTACCCGCTGGCCCCACAGGAGGCACTCCCTCTCCAAAGACAGTTCTAGCTTCTTCCTAAAAAAAATGGGGCGAACTCCGCCGCCGGAGAGGACGTTGGCCACCCTTTCTGCACCCAAGAACTGACCAGGGCCAACGTCTTGTCCTTGCCTGCCGCCTTGGCGATCTCTGCGGGCACTATGGGGGGTGAATCTAAGACCTCTATCATGAGCACTTGGTGGTCTTGTTCCACCTCACACACGTGGCTGCTTGTGTGGGGGAGGGGTGACCTCGACAGGGCGTCCGTGTGGCTTATGTCCTTTCCAGGGCGATACACCAGCGCGTTCTGGTATGCGTTTAAAAAAATGGCCCACCTGAGCATCCTAGGGGACAGGATCTGTGGCGTGGGCTTGTCTGCAGTAAAAATGCCTAGCAGGGGCTTGTGGTCAGTCACAATGGTAAAGGGGCGGCCATAAAGGAAGTCGTGGGACTTTTTTGTCCCAGCAATTATCGCTAACGCCTCCCTGTCTGTCTGCACGTAGTTTCGCTCTGCCTTAGACAGGGACCTGGAGTAGAATGCCACCGAGGCCTCCCGCCTGTTTTCCAACACGTGGCACAGAACCGCTCCCACCCCCACTGGGGATGCATCACATATCAGAACCACCGGTCTCTTGGGGTCAAAATGGGTTAATATGGCATCTGAGGACAAGAGTTGCTTTAGCTCATTGAATGCCCTCTCCTGGCTCTCGCCCCATTTCCACACCTCGTCCTTTTTTAGTAGCTTATGAAGCGGATCTGCTACCGATGCCTTCCGAGGCAGGAAGGAATGGTAGAAGTTTACGAGCCCCAGGAACGACTGCAATTCGGGCTTGGAGGTGGCGCGAGGGGCATTTTGAACAGCGGCCACCTTTGATTTGGAGGGGTTGATGCCTGCAGGGGTTACCCGGAAACCCAAGAACTCAACCACTTTAGCAAAGAAGACGCATTTGTCTTTCCGCAGCCTCAACCCTGCCTTTTCGAATACCGTCAGTACTTTGTCTAGCCTCTCAGCCAGTTCTGACTCACTCCCCCCCCCCGTTATCAACATGTCATCAAAGTATGGTAAGACCCCCTCCAGACCCTTTAAGAGGCGTTCCACGAGCGATTGGAAGATGCCTGGCGCCGAGTTCACGCCAAACTGTAGGCGCGTCACCTGGAACGCCCCCTTATGAGTGACTATCGTTTGCGCAGCGGCTGCAGCTGGGGTTACCGAGAGCTGCTGGTATGCCTGCGCCAGGTCAAGCTTTGCAAAACACTTTCCCCCATGTAACCTGGCCAACAGGTGGCTGACTACCGGCACCGGATACGCATTTGGGCGTATCGCCTTATTAATGGTGCATTTGTAATCAGCGCATATTCGAACCTCCCCGTTGGCCTTCAGCGCTGTTACAATCGGAGTTTCCCACTCCACGGAATCAACAGGAACAAGGATCCCCTGGCCCACCAATTTGTCCAGTTCCGCCTCTATTTTGTCCTTGAGTGCAAAAGGCACTCTGCGCGGTTTGAGTCTTATTGGGCGGACCTCCGGGTCCAGGTTGAACGCAACTGGGGGTCCCTTGAATTTTCCGAGTCCCTTCTTGAACACTTTGGGGTGCGCGTCACACACCTCCTGTATTGGGTCAGTCCCAACGGCATGCACCCCACCAATGAACAAACCCAGGGGCTTAAACCATTGAGTCCCGAGGAGGCAACAACTCCCCCCTTGAGAACAACCAGGGGAAGTTCCGCGGCATGTTGCTTGTATTGGACCTTGAATTTTCCAACCCCCAACACCGGAATGCTATTTCCCTGCACGTCCCGCAGCGTAGACCTCAGTGCTCTGAGTTTGGGCCGCAAGTTGGGGGAAATTCCCAAAAACTCCCTCTGGGAAATGATTGAATAAGAGGAACCCGAGTCTATCTCCATCCTAACAGGGACCCCTTGCACCAGTACCTCAACAAAATAACGGGGGTGTCCTAAGGACACGCTGTGGACTGCGGTGTCGTCGTCGCTGTCGTCGGAGATGTGGCCCATGCCGTCCTGCTTCCTCGAGGGCCGGACGCCTTCCTGGGTCCTCGGCGAGCGGTCTGTCGAGCCTTTCTGGTCTCTGCGCCGCCGTCTGCAAACCTTGGCTATGTGCCCTCGGCACCCACAGTTGTGGCACTCGGCCTTCCGGAACGGGCACTTGATGCGGTCATGGGCCGCCCCGCAGCCGTTGCAACGTCGGCCCTCCTTCCGCACCTTCCGGATGTCCTTGTCCTCGCTGCTCTCTGTGGAGGAGTGTGTCGCCCGCCTGGCCGCTTGCACCGAGCCCGCTGCCTTGTCGGGTTGTGGGGGCCTTGCTCTGAACCCCTTAACCCCGGCCCTCGTGGCTTCCGCCGCCTGCGCCCCCTTCACGACCTCTTGCAGCATCGGGGGCGGCTCCTGGTTCATCAGCTTTCGCTGGACCTCCTCGTCCCACAGACCGCACAGCATGCGGTCCCTGAGGGCGATTTCCAGGTTCTCCCATTTGCATGGGCTGGCGGCCAACCGGAGGGCCGCTGCAAATGCAGCCACGGACTCACCAGGCACCTGGACTCTCTTCCAGAACGCGTCCCGAGCCGAAAACATCGAAACCGAGGGCTGGAAATGGTCGTGCATCGCTTTCAGGAGCTGCTTGACCGGCACTTCGTTCACCTTCTTTGGAGACACCAGGTCCACCAATACCTTCATGGCGGGGAACCCGAGCATTCTGATGAGGATGGCCCTCTTCTTCCCCTCGTCTGAGATGTCGGACACCATCAGTGCGCTTTGGAAGTCCATTTAGAAGAGCTCCCATTCTTCCGGTTTGTTGATGTTGAAACCGGCCTGCGTTGTCTTGATTCCGTGGGGATCCATTATCCCACCTTCGTCGCCAGTTTAGTGTATGAGAACCAAGACAATAGAAACAGCTGAAGGGTTGGCTTAACACATCTTTATTGCATGATGGTCCGGTGGAACATGTGGTAATGGTGGATGAACAGCTCAATATATACTATGACTATACATTTGAAAGTGGCTCCTCGATAGCCCATTGGCTGCTGTCTGCGTGACGTCATTCCCCGTCACACCCTTCTTGTCCAGGTGAGGTGGAGGCAGGAATCTTCCCGCGCTGTAGTTGTTTGGGGAATTGGAACCATGTGAGCTGGGCGCTCGCTATTGCCCCCTAGAGGTCACTAGCTCGCGTCCTGATACAGAGGTTACAGTGTTACAGCTGGTGGTTATTATATCTACTCATTCGAGTGTTACATTGCTTAAAGGTATACTATTACAGACACAACAACTGTATAGGCGGATGGTGAAGGGCTCTCCAATGTTTTCAATTTCCCAGTGCTTTTATTGCCCAACTATTGCAATACACTTTCCCATCTTGACTGATAGATTTCCTGTCATCTGTCTTACCACATGCCCAATACTTGACCTCCCCGAATAATGTATCTTCAAGTGTCATCTTTCATTCGATGTCTAAAGCTTATATAACTAACTCCCAACTGGTCTTCAGTGAAGTACAACAGTTGTGGTAATTATTTTTGAAAGGTGGCTGGTACTTTCTTCTAAGTGGTAGATTGACAAAGCCACAACTTTGGGAAATTTTGATCAGAAACCAAGCCATTGTTCTTGGGGTCTTCGGGCCTATATGCTCCATGTTACATGAAAGCTAGGAGAGAAATAAACCCAATGAAGTTATGTAACATTAGTTTTGTTTTCCCCAATGCTTAGATGATTACAACATGTTGTAGGAAAAAGAATTAAAAGCACTCTTAAAACAACTATTGCTGGAGTGGAATAGATTTTGTTATGATGGCACAACCTCTGAGCAAAGAGACATGGGGGACCAAAC
This sequence comes from Bradypodion pumilum, assembly GCA_035047305.1. Taxonomy (NCBI): domain Eukaryota; kingdom Metazoa; phylum Chordata; class Lepidosauria; order Squamata; family Chamaeleonidae; genus Bradypodion; species Bradypodion pumilum. Next base: position 200,893,671 of record JAWDJD010000001.1, read on the forward strand.
AAAGTCAAGTACTATACCGCTGAATTTGTTTCTATTAGAGAGATGGATATATGAAATGAAGTCAGTCAACATGAATGTAGTGGACTGCAGTACCCAATATTGCTATAGCTTTGTTTCCCAATCTTTTTCAAATCGTGACTTCCTTTGATAACAGCTTGGTCACTCATGCCCACTGCAAATTAGAATAAAAAGGGATTTTAATGAGGTAAAGAAGAAACATTTAAAGTAGGTTTTTTAACCTCTAATGCTGTTTCTTTGCTACTCAATCATCCTCACACAAAATAGTGCTGTCTCTCTGTCTGAGTTGTTTCCTCCAGTCCCTCTTGTGAAGACTCTCTTTGACGGCAACCTCACCCCCAGAAAACACTTTGCAACCCCCTTGGGGATTGTGACCCACGGGTTGAGAATCTATGCACTATACTCATTGTACTGAAAAAAGTAAGATAGAAATAAAAATGGAGACGGAATTGAGAATGCGAGGTTTTCCTCTTGTATATGCCACTAAGTTGCCGTCTCCTCTGTTGTCTTCTTTTTCTTTTCATTTTCTTTAGCAAAGACCACAGATCATACTGGCATGTATAGACACATCGGCTGTGTGTTCTTTTGTCAGATGATGGACCTCATCTAATTTTGTGTACTAAGCTTACTTATGCTTAAAGGCATCTTAAGAACATAAGAACATAAGAACAGCCTTGCTGGAACAGGCCACAGCCCATCCAGTCCAGCATTCTGTCGCACACAGTGGCTCACCATTTCTTTCAGGGTATTCCCAAGCAGATGCCTTCACCTGCTTAGGATTCCCTGGAAATGGCATTGAGAGATATCCTGCCTATCTCTCCAACCCCGAGGTTGTCCTTAAGTATCCATAATTATAGCCATTGATCCCCTTGTCCTTCATGAACTTGTCTAATCCTTTCTTAAAGCTGTCAAGACTGACAGCTGTCACCACTTCTTCTGGCAGGGAGTTCCATAGACCAGTGATCCTCTGGGTGAAAAAGTACTTTCTCTTATTTGTTTGAGAACTAGTACCCAAAAGTTTCATCGAGTGTCCCCTAGTTCTAGTGTTGTGCGATAGGGAAAACAGTTTTTTCTTATCTACTTTGTCCACACCGTGCATGATTTTATAAACTTCAATCAGGTCACCTCTTAGACGCCGTCGTTCAAGAGTGAAAAGGCCCAACCGTTGCAGCCTCAGATGGTAAGGAAGGTGTTCCAGTCCCCTAATCATTCTGGTTGCCCTCCTCTGTACTTTCTCCAACTCCATAATATCCTTCTGGAGGTATGGCAACCAGAACTGTGCACAGTATTCCAGATGGGGCCTCACCATAGATTTATAAAGAGGCAAAATGACACTTGCTGACTTATTTTCTATACCCTTCCTAATGATCCCTAGCATTGAGTTTGCTTTTTTCACTGCTGAGGCACACTGGGTTGACACCTTCATTGAGCTGTCCACCAGGACACCAAGGTCCCTTTCCTGGTTTGTCACAGAGAGTTCAGACCCCATCAGTTTATAAATGTAATTGGGGTTTTTTGCCCCAACGTGCATCACTCTGCACTTACTGATGTTGAAGCTCATTTGCCACTGCTTTGCCCACTCCCCCAGTGTCAAGAGATCCCTCTGGAGCTCCTCACAATCTCTCACAGTTTTCACTACCCTGTATAATTTAGTGTCGTCAGCAAATTTGGCTACCTTGCTTTTTACTCCTACCTCTAGATCATTTATGAAGAGGATGAAAAGCAGGGGTCCCAGTACTGAACCTTGGGGGACCCCACTCTTTACTTCCCTCCACTTGGAGAAGTGTCCATTTAGTGCTACCCTCTGTTTCCTGTCCCTTAGCCAGTTGCTGATCCAGGACAAGACCTGTCCCTTTATTGCATGACTGGCAAGTTTATTCAAGAGCCTTTGGTGTGGGACCTTGTCAAAAGCCTTCTGAAAGTCCAGATAAACAATGTCAACTGGATCCCCCTTATCCACATGCTTGTTGACACTCTCAAAAAATTCCAACAGATTAGTGAGGCATGATTTGCCCTTGTAAAAGCCATGTTGGCTCTCCTTTAGCAGCGCCTTCTCTTCTATGTGCCTATTAATTCTATATTTTAGGATGGTTTCCATCACTTTACCTGGGACACATGTCAAACTGACAGGTCGGTAATTTCCTGGATCACCCCTGGACCCTTTTTTGAAAATTGGTGTTACATTCGCTACCTTCCAGTCATCAGGCACAAAGCCTGATTTGAGGGAAAGATTATATATTTTGGCTAGGAGATCAGCAATTTCATCTTTAAGTTCCCTGAGAACTCGTGGATGGATGCCATCTGGTCCTGGTGATTTGTTAGTGTTTAGCTTAACAAGACATGCAAGGACCTCCTCCCTGGTTATTTCTATCTTGCTTAATTCTTCGGTTTCCCTCCATACGAAGATAGGTCTCTGTCTTCTTCAGTGAATACTGAAGCAAAGAATTCATTGAGTCTCTCTGCAATCTCTGTTTCTGTATCTTGCAGAAAAAGGTGCCAATATGGCTAATGCTGATTCATCAGTGTTTCCCCCTGTGGGATCTGTGAGCACAATTGGCATACTGTCCCTGACAGAGGCCATGACTTGTGAGATAACTCTGAGCCTTGGGCTCTGAGGGGACAGAAATTGGGGAGCGGATTAATAGTCATAAGATTGATTCACCCATATCTGACCTGACAAACAGTCCGAGCAGGAGGAAATTGAATGTCTAACTAAGCGGTTAGGTAATAGGTAATATCGCACCTGCGAATTACCCCAAGCCCTAACGTCAACATCAGCCATGTTTACTCTTGGGTAAGCTTGGAACAATGGAGTTCCCCTGCCAGTGTTTAATTTAGTTAATTAACTTCCCCGGGAGAGGTTCCCAATTAACTCATGTAAACATGCGATGTGATTTTCTGTCAGATGACGATTCTATCACACGCCGCCTTGTATTCCTATATATGATGATGATTTTCCCTGAATAAATCACTGGTCTTCGCTCCATCTTGTCTCGCGTCTTCTCCTTGACCAGTCTCCTCCGGGACCCAACAGCCGCTTCACGGCCCCAATCCAACATCCCCCCTTCTCTGAAAGCCTGGGTAAATGTAACCATTTTGTTCTGTATAAAAGCTGTTGTTCCTGCACCTGTTCTTCTGTTCTTTGTTTTTTGCAATAAACCATGTTGTTGTTTGAACAAGCTCTGCTCGAGTAATCCTTTCAGTATTCAGACACAACAATTGGCGACGAGGATGGGATCAGAATGGTGGCGGCCGCTCCTGTGTCGATGGACCCCTTCGACATCGTGAAACCAGAGTCCTGGACAATGTACGAATTCCAGTTTGAAAATTATTGTACTTCCCAGAGGATCGACCCGGCACTTAAAAAGTCAATGTTCCTCGTGTTTTGCAGATTGCCGATGCTGGAACTCCTCAACGATCTTGTGCTGCCGGGGCTGATAAGAGACATTGCGCTTAAAGATATCCAGACCGTCCTACAAGACCACTTCAGGCCCAAGGTTGCTGTGATTCTGGCACACGTAGCTTTCTACAGACGTGACCAGAAGGCTGGGGAATCCATTGCTGAATACGTTGCAGCACTCCATCATGCTGCCATCCCGTGTCAATAGGAAAATTTGGACACAGATCTGAGGGACAGGCTGATAGTAGGCATCAGAGACGAGGCCACACAGTGGCGTCTGATGAAACGGGATGTTCCAACATTCGCGGCAGCACTGGAAGAAGCTCAAGCTGCAGAAATTGCGAACGCAGGGGTTCAGTTCCTGCAGTCAAGGCCTGTCAACCCTGTCCAGAGAAGCTCGGCGGTTCACAAGCATCAAGTTTCTAGCTCATCATCGTACTCTGACATCTCAGAAAGGGAGGACGACATTGGTCAGATCCGGTGGTGGCAAACTGTGTCTGCAATTCTGCACAAGGATGCCATTGCACCATGTTGGGGGTGCGGGAGATGACACCTCTGCACTGATTGCCCATTTAAAGATGCCGAGTGCCACCGGTGTGGAAAGAAAGGGCACATTTCCAAGGTTTGCCACCAGGATTCAAGAGGGTCACATCAAGACAGCACTCACCGGGTGAGGGACTACCCAATATCTAAAGACTTCAAGGGTCGCCGCTCCAGTTCTGGTGTCCTGACAGTCTTCGGAAAGTTTTTCATCAATGTCGAGATCCAGTCAACATGGAAGTGGACTCATGGACGTCCTTCTCTATCATCACGCAAAAGGATTTTTTTCATATGCCCCCATCTGCCCGTCTCAAGCTGCGGGCCTTGAAAGTCAGGTTGAGTGATGTGCAGGGCGGACATATTTCTGTGCTGGGTGTCAGAAACTTTCGTGTACATTTCCATCACATGTCTGCCCTCCTTCCCCTTGTTGTTGTCAAGACTGGTAAGAGCAATCTCTTGGGGACTCAGTGGTTTGGGCCCCTGGGTATTGCCATTTCGGGTATCAATTCAGTGGGGTCTCACTCCATCCAGTCAACTTGTGATAAGTTCCCGGATGTTTTCTGCTCACGGTTGGGTACATACAAAGGCCCCCTGGTTCATTTTGACTTGGACCCTAATGTTGTCCCCGTCAGGATGAAGCCCAGCTGGATGCCCTTTGTGCTGAAGGACCGTATTGAGGCAGAGCTCAATCAACTGGTTGCACAGGACATTTTGGAGACAGTGGACTCTGCCGACTAGGAGACTCTGAGAGTTACAGCCATCAAATCCAATGGTGACATCCGCATCTGCGCTGACTACAAATCTTAACCTATAAAACCAAGGGTTAACCATTGGAACTGGCTATAGGTTGCTATGCCTCACCCTACTTGCCTGCACTCACCCTTCCTGAACACGGCCGATCTGGGTCCACAGATCAACGAAGGATTGAGAAAACCGGCAGTGGGGCAACAGCCCCACAAATGCGAAAAAGGGAAACAACTTCACTTCCCAACATTCTTTGCGTTGCGCCAGAGCCAATCAGGCTGAGAGGCTCTCGCATGGCGCAGCGTTCGGAAACGCGGCGCAGCCAATCAAAAGAAAACCATTTTTAAAAAACGCAGCACAAACACAAAACACCAACCCATAACTACAAGCTCCAGCGTCCTGCGCGCCATGAGCACGCAGAACGCTGAGGAAGCCGGCGCCCAAAAAATAAAACAAAAACAAAAACACCGGGAGAGCAAGTCCGCCAAGCCGCGGGAACCAAAGTCCCCCTCCCGAATGGCACCTAAAGCTCCCGATCAGGGTTTCCCCTTTAATATCACTGGGAGGGGGGTGTTGTGCTCCCTCTCTCTACTGGCTCCCCTGGGGTCGGGAGGGTTGGGGGGACCAAAGGAGTCTGTCTCCCCAACCCTCCTGACCCCAGGGTACCTGGCAGAGAGGGGATTCCCCTCCCCACACACACACATGCCCCATATTAAAGAGAAGAAACCAAGTGGTTACTTCTCTTTAAAAACGGAGTGGGGGGGGGGAATCCCCCTCTCTGATGGCTCTCCTGGGTCCGGAAGGGTAGGGGAGACAGACCCCTTTTCTCCACCCAACCCTCCCAAACCCAAGGAAGCCAACAGAGAGAGGGATCACAACCCCCCCCCCCCTGATAAGGTAAAGTAAAGGTTTCCCTTGCTCAAAAGCCAGTCATATCCGACTCTAGGGTGCAGTGCTCATCTCTGTTTCTAAGCCGAAGAGCCAGCGCTGTCTGCTTCTGCAAACATTTCCGTGGTCATGTGGCAGGCATGACTAGACACCGGAGCGCACGGAACGCTGTTACCTTCCCACCGAAGTGGTCCCTATTTATCTACTTGCAATTTCTTGCTTTCGAACTGCTAGGTTGGCAGGAGCTGGGATGAAGACGGGAGCTCATTTCCGTCCTGCAGTACTCGGGAATCGAACTGCTGACCTTCCGCTTCCCAGTCAGCGTCTTAGCGACTTGAGCCACTGCAGTACCCCCTGATATTAAAGGGGAAACCACAATTGAGATTTCCCTTTTAATATCAGAGGGTGGCCTGGATTCGATCCCCTCTCCTGGGTCCCATGAGTCTGGAAGGTTTGGGGAGACAAAAGGTGTCTGCCCCCCCCCAAGCCTTCCAGAGCCAGGGGAGATGGCAGAGAGGGGATCCCCCCCATAGGACACCAAAAAACACAAAAACAAACAATCAAAAACATCCAAAAATACACAAAAAGAAACAAAAATAACACCAAAAAACAATACAAAGTAAACAACAACAAACATTTCCAAACACACCCAGCACCCAGCCAAACACCACAAAATGCAACCACCACCACCACCACCCCAAATAAAAAAAACAGCCAACTCACCACCAGACGACCTCACACAACAACTATTGGAAAAGAAATGAATAAAGAAAGAGACTACTTACTGGAAGAAGCTCCACCCAGATGCCATGAGAGAAAAAACAGTCAAAATACAAGGTAACCCCTACCAGCACCACTTGCTGCCCACAATAGTAAAAAAATATATCAAAAAGACACAACAGCCCCACACAAAAGGCCCCAAGAGTAAAAACAAGTAAAAACAAATAACACAAAATCACAATTTTACACAAATCAAAAACAGATGTCAATAAAATAAAATAAAAACTTTTCAAAAATCCTGTGCTGAAGTTTTACTCAAATAAAAAACAAAAACATCAATACACAGTTTAAAAACATTTATTGTGAAAAACATGTACTTTCACATTTTTTAAATTATTACCTACGGTACAACAATTTTAAAAAAATACATACTAAAAATTATTGGGTTAAATAATTTTTTGGGGAAAAGTATATCATCCTTTATTCTTTTTTTCATCCACAAAACCAAAACACCAAACAAAACTCATCACTGTTTATAACAGGCCACCAAAGAAATTTGGATAAATAAAAATTTTAAAAATTTCAATTATAGACTAACCTCTTCTTTACAAACATTAACAACAACAACAAAAACTTTCCAACACCATTTAAAACAGCACGGCAACTCCGGGCAACCTCTGCTAGTGTACTATAAATAAGGCAATTCTCCCAAACTCTTATCCTGTACCAGTGGTCAGCCACCTTCTGGCTTCGCTCCATGGTGGGAACTGTTTTGCCAAACTTGACTTGACTTAGGTTTATCAGCAGCTGCCTGTTACTCCTGCCTCAGCATTGTGCCAGACCATCATGACCCATATGGGTGCTTTTAAGGTCAATCGCCTTCAGTTCAGGGTTAATGCAGCTCCAGGTATTAAGGGTCTCCCTGGGGTTTTGCCTTATTTCGATGATGTCTTAATATTGGGAAAGGATAGGGAAGACCTTGCTGTCAAGCTGGGTAATGTGCTGGAGCATTTTCAAAATGCGGGTCTCTGCCTAAAAAAGGAGAAGTGCTGCTTCTTTGCTATGGAAGTAGATTTCCTGGGATTCAAAATTACCACTGAGAGTGTCAAACCGGCTGATTCGAAGGTCTTGGTGGTTTTGAACATGCCACAGCCGACTTCTAAGTCTGAGCTGCAGTCCTTTTTAGGATTCTTGAATTTCTACCATTCATTCATTCCCCAAAAGGCAACCGTAGTGGCTCCCCTGCACAGCTTGTTGTGGAAACAGGCCGTTTGGCATTGGGCTCCCCCACAGGAGCAGGCGTTCAGGGAGGTTAAGAAACTCCTTGCATCCAATGCTATCCTCACTCATTCCGACCCCAGAAAGCCGGTTGTCCTGGTCTGTGATGCTTCTCCTGTAGGGGTTGGGGCGGTTCCTTGTTATGACCTGAGGGAGAGCAGAGAGGCACCGATCGCCTCCTTTTCAAGGTCTCTGTCTGATACGGAATGGAGGTATGCACAGTTTTATATGGAGGCCCTGGCCATTATCGCAGGGACCAAGAAATTCCATGATTTCATTTACGGGCAGCCTTTCACAATCATTACAGATCATAAGCCGCTCCTGGGCATTGTCACCCCAGATAAGCCAATCCACAGATTTTGTCCCTAAGAATGCTTCGGTGGGCAATGCTTCTGCAGACCTATCAGTACAGTTTGCAACACTGCCCGTGGGCTTCTATATCAAATGCGGATGACTTCTCCAGGTCCCCCATCGAGTGTGTGGGCAAGGTCACTGTAGACCATCAAGTACTAATGATCAAAGTGTTAGATTCCATGCCCGTGTCCATGGAGGACATCGCTGCAGTGTCCAAAAAAGATTCCCAGTTGTCCAAGGTGATGTCGTGGTACAAAAGGGTTGGCTGCCACTACCTGGGGCTGAAGAGTTTAGGGTCTATTATACTAAATGGCATAAACTGCCATAAAAGCGGGGATGTTTAGTATCAAATCAAATTTTAATTTATACCCCGCCTTTCTCTGACTGAGGCCTACTCAAGGCGGCAACAACATCACAATCAATACAATATAATATAATACAATTCATATAATACAGTACAATTCAAAAAACAGTTTACAAAGTCAAATTACAATACAAAAATCATATCAAAAAATAAACCCATTCATAACTGCTACATTATAACATGTTAGCAGCAATGACATCTCATCCACCACCTTTTAAGTCTGAGGGGAGAGGGTGGGGCCCAACAAACGCCGGCAGGTAGAGTGGCCGGAGGGCCTCTTCACCCCCACTGAGGCCAGAAAGCATGGCAGTGGCAGCTCGTCTGGCACCCCGGCTTTCAAGTCCGAGGGAGAGGGTGGGGCCCAATAAACGCTAGCAGGTGGACTGGCCGGAGGGCCTCTTTGCCCCCACCAGAGCAAGAAAGCATGGCAGCACAGCGGCTCGTCTGGTGCCCCCTACCTTTTAAGTCTGAGGGGGAGGGTGGGGCCCAACAAACGCCAGCAGGTGGAGTGGCTGGAGGGCCTCTTTGCCCCCACTGGGGCCAGAAAGCACAGCGGTGGCTCATCCAGTGCTTCCCCCACCTTTCAAGTCTGAGGGGGAGGGCGGGACCCAACAAAAAGCAGCAGGTGAAATAGCCGGAGCACCTCTTTGCCCCCACCAGGGCCAGAAAGTGCAGCGGCAGTGGCTCATCCGGTGCCCCCATCTTTTAAGTCCAAGAGGGGAGGGTGGGGCCCCAACAAATGCCGGCAGGTGGAGAAGCCAGAGGGCCTCTTTGCCCCCACCAGGGCCAGAAAGTGTGGCAGCAGTGGTAACTCATCTGATGCCCCCCCACAACACCTTTTAAGTCCAAGGGGTAGGGCGGGACCCAACAAACGCCAGCAGGTGGAATAGCCGGAGGGATTCTTCACCCCCACCGAGGCCAGAAAGCGCAGTGGGAAAGGGTGTTCATCTCCCAGCACTATGAAGCAAGGTATTATGTATGCTACATGTGAGCCACTCTGGCATTGTCCGCTCTAAGGCACTTGCTAGGAGCTACTTTTGGTGGCCCAGACTCGATTCAGTTATTGAGGCCTGGATGGGCCATTGTTGAGGGTGCCAGTCTTCAAGGCCAGAAGAGACCCACCAGCCCATCAGGGAGTGGGACAAGGCCAAGGGCCCCTGTTCGAGGGTTCATATTGATTTTGCTGGACTGTTCCACGGTGCTGTATTCTTATTTATTGTTGATTCATTTTCTAAATGGTTGGAAGTGGTCCCAGTTTCAAACACATCAGCAGCCATCACAATTTGCAAACTAAGGAGGCTGTTTTGCACTTTCGGGTTGCCAGACATTGTCACTAACAATGCTTCAACTTTTATGTCAATGGGATTCCAGGATTTTCTCAAACGAAATGGGGTTCATCACATAATGGCTGCCCCTTTCCATCCTGCAATGAATGGGCAAATAGAAAGGCAGGTTCGAACAGTTAAGGAGGCCCTTAAAAGAAGTCTGGAGTCTGGTGATTTAGACTTGCAGTTATGACAATTCCTTTTCACCCACAGGATCACACTTTTAGTGTCTGGGTTTTCCCCAGGGGACCTGTTAATGAAAAGGAAGTTGTCTACAGTTTTTGACCATTTAGACCCACACAGCATAATGGACAGGGGATGGAACCTTGATGTGTGTAATTTATTTATTTGTTTATTTTGATTTATATACCACTCTATCTCAGCCCAACGGGCGACTCAGAGCGGTTTCCAACATGTAATAATACAAAAGCACAATACAAAAAATATAAACAATACAATCAATATACATCAATGTACATCATCAAAATACAAGCTAGATATACAATAATACAAAAATGTGCATAAGCAATTCAACAAGCATAAAAATACAATACAATACAGTAGGGTCACAGCTGCACTTCAGCTGAAGCAGGGCCCAGTACGCAGGTGAAAAGGTAGTCATTAGGCCCAAAGCCCCTCCATTCTGTCCATGGAGGTCTTGGGCAGTGACAATGTCCTTTAGAGCTCCAGCTAAGATGGGGCAAGGGTTACCTTTGTGGGCGATGGAATGACCCTCAGATGCCACGCATTCCCCTCCAGCCAGCTGCTGGTGAGTGGCGTCAGCATTGACTCCTTTTCTGCCCCTAGGGCAAAGGCAGCATCGGTGGCTCCCACCTGCTTGCAATCCCAGAGCCGGTGGCATGGGCTCCGGGAGATCGGGGAGCACTGGCATGTGGTGGTGGCTCCTTTTGTGCCCCTCAGGTGGACCGGGGCTGAGGGCCAGAGGCAGCATCGGCGGCTCCCACCTGCTCGCAATCCCGGAGCCGGTGGTGTGGGCTCCAGGAGAGCACGGAGCGCTGGCGAGTGTTGTCGCCGTTGTCTCCTTTTCTGCCCCTCGGGCGGACCGGGGCCGAGGGGCAGAGGCAGGGATGGTGGCTCCCACCTGCTTGCAATCCCAGAGCTGGTGGCGTGGGCTCTGGGAGAGCAGGGAGCACTGGCGAGCGTTGTCATTATCGGCTCCTTTTCTGCCCCTCAGGCGGACTGGGGCCAAAGAGCAGAGGCAGCGTTGGCAGCTCCCACCTGCTTGCAATCCCGGAGCCGGTGGCGTAGGGTTTCTGGTGGGGCAGGCCCTGTATTGTCATAACTATGCATAAGGGTCCCAGTGCTTAGGGGGAGAAGTCCTAGAACAGATGGGGGCCGTGTCGTATAAAGTGCTCATGGATAATAGGTTGGTCTGGAGAAGGCACGTGGACCAAATGTGTCCCTGGGTTGTGGGGGAAAATGTTTCCCCGGGGGTAGAGTTTGATGAGTCCTTTAGCTCGTCAATTGGATGAAGGCTCGGAGCCCCCAGATTTTGAAGTGGACTTGAATTTCTTTAGCCAGCCACTCTCCTCCGAATCGTTGCCTGTGCAGGTCTCTCCAGGGGGTCCCCTTGAATAGGTGGTCTCCTGAGTGGAGGGGAAGACAGTTTCCAGTTTTTTGGGATTAGTGTCAACACTGACTCAAGAAGCTCAGGGGTCCCCCCAAAGCCCTAATCACCCAAGGGTTTCCTCAAGGACTGCCGGTGACACTAGGTGTCTTGTACCTGTCTTCCAGGGTTCCCCTCAGATGGGGTGGCCAAAATGGGTCTGTGGGCCACCCCAAAGATATGGGGATTGGGTCCCCCATTAGGGGGGGAAGAATGTGGTGTATTAAGCTTACTTATGCTTAAAGGCATCTTGCAGAAAAAGGTGCCAATTTGGCTAATGCTGATTCATCAATGTTTTCCCGCTTCTCCTGAAGCCTGGGTAAATGTAACCATTGTGTTCTGTATAAAAACTGTTGTTCCTGCACCTGTTCCTTTGTTCTTTGCAATAAACCATGTTGTTGTTTGAACCAGCTCTGCTCAAGCAATCCTTTCAGTGTTCGGACACAACATCTGCCCAAAACTGGGTTGCAAACTTTACTGAATGGATTGGCATGCACAAATTGGCCCTTCCAGAACTCCCTTTCACTCTAGTGAGGTTTGTACAGGAGACGTTCCTGACACATTAGTCATCTCTGTGACCTCTAGCAGGGATTTTTTCTCTCACACAAAGAGGCACTCCTTGAGCACATTGAATGGATAGAAAAGAGAGTTTTATAGCCTTTGGGCCACACTTTAAGAGTGCTATCTTCCTAACTGCTCATATAGAGGAAAGGAGGGACATGTAGTCTTTTTTTTTTGGGAACAAAACACCCTTTAGCCCTTCCTTAAAGTAGTCTTCTAGTAAAATTTGGTTGCTCAGCAGGAATTCATCTCATCATCCCCACTGAAAGTAAATAATTTCATCACCTTCCCATTATGCATAGAAAACTATGACTCAGGGTTTGATAAGTGAACCAAATTCCAGAATGTGTCTAGTGCAACTTCAGACAATAAAAGTGCTTTCAATGCATTGTGACACACTGAAACAGCTCCAAATTTAGAAATGGAATCAACCATACATGTATCAGTCAGAGTTGAATCATTTTTGTCTTGTGAAAAAGGAACACGAGTCTTGAAATCTCAGCTCCTATGGAAAGACCTTTAGAAAAAGTTATCCTATTCTGTTTGAACTGCTGAAATATGTCTAGGTCACTTTTTCAAGAACATCAAAGAGTCAACAGCTAGTCCCAAGTTGCATAAATCTAGTAACAGTGAAATAAGTATATGTTACACACTAAAATTCTGTTGAAATTGAAATGTCTTCAATTTATAGTGAAAGAGGCACATGATCTGCCCCCTCCCATCTACTGAAATAATATGTTGGGAATTTGAGGCAGAACATTCCCATCTCCATTGAAACTGTCTTCCAGAGAACCTGTCATGTGAACCCTTCCCCCATAAAGGTGACCCATTTCAAGTGGGAGAATACTCTGTTGTCACAGAGCCAGCACAGGAGAGGTCTGTCTCTACTCAGCCTTCCTCCTGTAATGGGACAGACTAATGTTTTGATTTTGTAAAATGGGGCTCATCCTGTATTTTACAGAAGCCACATTCACTTAAAATCATTGCCTTGAGCTCCTTGGAGGAAAGGTAGAATGTGGATTTATTTATTTATTTATATATTTATTGCATGTATTTATTTATTTATTTATTTATTTCATTTGTATACAGTTTTTCCACCCAAAAGCTGACAGCATATAAATAGCTCTTCTCCGCTCCACATTATTCTCACAGCAAACTTGTGAGACAGAGAGCTAGTGGCTGCTGAATTTGTTTTCATTAGTTCACTAGGCAGAGATCATGAGCACTCATAGTGAGCTTCAGAAAACAACAAGGATATTTGCACCGAGTGTCCCTTTGGGCATGTCTACATGGGACTGTCTGAAGATGGCTGGTGCAGGCTGAATAGTTTCCCAGTTGTGGGGTAGAAATCTGGTCTGCCATTTAATGTGATCCTTCTGTTCAAATGGCATAGGGACATCAAGAGACTATATTTGGTCCAGCTCCTGAAAATACAAAAGATCCCCATCCTTGCCCACTCTGGCGGCGGCGGTCTTCAGCAAGCTGGGGCCCAGCCACTCTTATCCCCTCCTGGACTTTTACTTTCTTTGCACAGAGGAGATGAAGTGTTTGATTTGTTAGTTAAAGTGGCTGCAGAATCTAGCTGCAGGCAGGTTCTTGATCCTGTATGGGCACATTTTACTTCTGCTTCCAGGAGTGGCAAGGGCGGTATGGGCCAGATGAATTGGTGTTGGAGCCAGATCTGACCCACAAGCCATACTTTGGGCACCACTAGTCTACATTATACCCTCTTATGCTCACTACCACTCATAAAGAGACACCAAGCAAGGGCAAATCCCAGAAGCTGACTCCATTTTTCATTAGTTAATCACCTCTGATCTAAATTCAAAGTAATTGTCATGGCAGGGTTTTGTTTTTGTTTTTTTGCAAGATCTCTTGGTATCTATTACTAGAAAACAAGCAATAATCCAAAATCTTTCTTTCAGATCAACTGTGTGCACTGAAGAACCCCTTTATACACCTGGAAGGTACTAGATAGATTATTCCTATGGAATCCATATGAATTTGGAATGCGTCTCCCACATAATCTTGTGCACAGCACTCCTAACCACGTATATCGAAAAAGAAATCTCAGGCAGATTCCTTTCTTGTGATATTCAGGGGAAAGGTTCTTTTGTGTTTAACAGCAGAGCACACCAAAATTTAGATGCAAGGTTAAAGGAAGGATAGATATCCCTGGTGGCTAACCTTGGGGCTCCAGCTATTCTTGGACTTCAATTACCAGAAGCCCAAGTCAGCACTCTTGCTGATCAGGGCTATTGGAAATTGAAGTCCAAGAGCAGCTGGAGTGCTGAGGTTGGCCATCACTGAGCTGTTGCATAACTTGGTTTTAAAGCATCCTCAGATGTGTGCAGTATGGGTCTTTCTTTGCCAAATGATATTTCCTGTGGATTTACTTGAATCTTCAGAGAAGAAATGGCTTGAATTAGGGCATCTACTCAACTGTGTCTCTTGGATTGCATTCAACACCTTTGCCTTCCACTATTTGCTGATTTGCTGCTCTGTGTTAAGATGAAAGAAGCAGCAAATAATGTTTTCCAGGCTTAATCCCAGAAATTATAAATCATCATTTTTGAACCTGAGATGCTGTTGAAACATTAATAGCATCTCAGCTTCAAAAAGGACAGCAGCAGCAAAGTAACATCTCAAAAAGAAGAAAGGTTCTTAATACAGATGGGAATAAAATCATAAGACTTCCATCTTCTGAATCTGCAAAATACAGGATTTGAAATGTGCAGTCAAATTCTCCCTTTCCATACATACTGCCAATGAGTTCAAAGGCCAGTTCAAACATAAATTGGATTGATTATGTGAATAAAGAATTTCTTATTAATTGGTACCCCACAAGCAAAGGTTTCATCATAGTGTTGATGACCATCCATATTTTCCAAGCAATAGATTCCTAGAGAACTTGCTGGAAAAACAGTATGACTGTGTTTGGGTGAGAAGTAATTAACTAATGGGAAAAGAGTATGTTTCTGGAATTTTCTCTTGGTTGGTATCTCTTGTGAATGATAGTGGGAACAAAAGGGTATCCTGTAGATCATCTTGACTGCTGCCATTGGTGTCATACTGTGCTAGGTAAAGCTTAGCATCCTTTTTCCTGCTGACAATGCGAGCACAATATTGCATGGCAATATCAAGCCATTGCCTGTTTTTTAAAAAAATAATAATGGATGAAGACACACAATATCCCACATTCATAAACTAGAGGTTTTTTGAAGAATTGAACTTTCTTCCTTTCAGCGTTGTTTCCGATAGACAAATTCTAGGCCCAGCAGTTACATTTACAACTTCTACCAGCTTTGTGGTCCAGAGATGCCGATTTAAGGAAACAGAAACTCGTCATCACACAAGCTGCAGAGTTTATAACTTCCATCAGACAGGAGCTCTGTTCAGTGTCTTAAGGGAAACTGTTCATTTAGTGCCAGCTTTAACTGAAGGCCTGTGAATGAAGACAAGCTGTCCAGGTGGCTGGATTCAAAGTTTGTATAAATAAATACCTTGCGGGGCTTGCAATGTGCAGGGAGATTTTGGGCACCAGTGAGGCTTATTTTCTTTCTGGAGAGAACAAACAGTTAATGTTCAGAATGAGAGATAAATCACTTTATGGCCGGTACTCCACTCGGAGCTTTGGAAAAGTAACTTTTGTACACTACATGCTGTGTCTTATAGTCTCAGAAATTAGTTTGCCTAGGTTCTCAAGTATTTACACAATAAAGAGTCTATGTTTGCTTCCAGTTAGACTGCTCTTTGGGTGTTGTGTCCAAACGTTATTTATTAAAACAGCTATTAGCGCCGTAAAGTCTACGGCGGAATAGCATGCCTTTTGCAAAGGCGCCAATTTCAAACTACTGTCAAGATAGCTGATTTGTCAGTACAAACTTCCCGCTTCTCCGGAAGCCCGCTGAAATGTATCAACCTGTGTAACTGCCATTCTCACTGTATATAAGTTGCCACCTTGTACATGTTCCCCAGTCCGGTATCTCTGAGCTGAATAATAAATCACTTGTGTTTGACCCAATCCTGCTGGTCAGAAAACTTCTTAAGCACCGGACTCAACATTGGGACATTTTATAAGGGGCAACAATGGCTTAGTGGTTAAGACTCTGAGCTTGACAAGTGGAAGGTCAGCAGATCAGCAGGTCGAGACCCAAGTGCTGCATGATGGAATGAGTTCCTGTCTCTGTCTTGGCTCCTGCCAACCTAGCCGTTCAAAAACAAGAAATTGCACTTAGGTGGGGAAAAGGTAGCTGTATTTCATGTGCATCAGCATCTAGTCATGCCTGCCACATGACCATGGAAAATTTGCACCTGGGTTCCAAGGCTAACTTCCAACCCTCTGGTTTCTCCAAGAATTCACCCCCTCTTAGGAAGGAAAGTGAACCAACAGAATCCATTTCAAATCACAAAATCAAGACTATTTCTTTATAGGTTGATCCACTCCCCCCCTCCCCGGCATCTATACTTTTTGGATGCTGGAGTGGACAAATCACCTCAAAACACCTCTTTTTGAACCCCTGTCTATTTTGCAGCACTTTCTTTTATCCCATTCTCACACCTTGGGAATGGAATAAAAGAGAGCGGAGAGGGAAGCATTTGAGAATTGTTTATTTTGCTGTTATCATCTATGATGGCAGCAGAGTAAACAATTCCTTATTATGATTACCAGCAATCGGAGGAAAGAGCTCAGCTGCGGATCAGCTGACTACAGGTCATCTCAAGGTTGTCAACAGTCAGCTGATTGAAATCAGTGGCCTGATTAACACCCCCTATCCTGTATTAAAAGGTTTGGAAGGAAAGCTTCCAATGGCACTAATAATAGTTTTAGTGTTCTGGAAATAATAGTCAGCAGCCAGCAATACAGGCAAAACACACAACGTTATTTGGAATAAGAATAGGAGACCAGAACTAACCACACACCCTCACATTCCTTAACTATCTCTGATCAGAACTGACAGTTGGGGAAAAACTGTTGACAGGTCTGTTCTCATTCAGAACCCTCTCAAAGTCTCGCGAGACTTTGGACCATAGTAGAGCAAGGGTTATGATGACCCTTTCTAGGGTTTTCCAGGCATAGGATACTCAACGGTGGTTTACAATTCCCTTTATCTCAGGGGAGAAACTGCGGTAGCTTAGTGGTTAAGATGTTGAACTTGACGACCAGAAGGTTGGCAGATCAGCAGTTCAAGACCCTAGTGCTACATGATGGAGCGAGCTCCCATTGTCTGTCCCAGCTCCTGCCAGCCTAGCAGTTCCAAAACAAGAAATTGCAAGTAGATAAATAGGTACCACTTCGGTGGGAAGGTAACAGTGTTCCATGAACTCCTAGACAGACCACATGACCACAGAAACATCTGCAGATGCAGACAGCACTGGCTCTTTGGCTATAAATGGATATGAGCACCGAACCCTAGAGTCGGATACAATTGGCTTTCTTGCAAGGGTGACATTCACATTTACTACCTTTACCATTTTCCAAAAAGTGTTGGAGATACCACAGACTAAACCTGACACTCAGTTCCAGAGCACTCAGTTCCAAGCCTGAGCTCGTGTCCTGATCTTATCCTCAACTGCTGTCCCCAAAATCAGAAGGTGAGGTGGTAAATCCAGAGGCCAAGGGCCTTTGGCACAAGATTAGTCCTTTGTGGAGACTGGCTTTGCTCCAACCACCCTTCTTCAGGAGCTTGGAGAGAAAAATCAAAGAAAAAGCTTAGGCCCATGGGATGACGTTGCAGGGATGTGGTGGAGGGGAATATATAATGCCTTGGCCTGTATGACAGTAGGATGACAAGTGATGGTACAGTTGACAAGCTGGTGACCAGCAGGGTGACTCACATTGATTTTCAGGGGCTCTTTTCGTTTACTGGTAGCTAAGAAGCAGATCGAGCTGTGAATAAACATGCCCACCACGACCAGATGTAAGCATTGAAATGTCAATTCTTTTGGCTCTTCAAACCCTGTAACTAGCACGGCCATTCTGAAAACGATAGTCCATAATATAAATTATATTTCCATCTACCATGTTTCCCCGAATATAAGACACTGTCTTATATTTTTTAAAACTCCAAAATTAGCACAAGGTCTTATTTTCAGGGGATGTCTTATTTTTCCATGAGGAAGAATACCAGTCTCGATCGCGCTTCCCTACTCACAACCAAGGGACGCTCCCCTTGGTTGTGAGTGGGGAAGCGCGATCGAGACTGGCCTCAGCTGTGAGGCGGACGCCATGGCCCATAAGAAGGCCTGCCGCGTCGGAGTCTCGATCCCGCTCTCACCAGGGGAAACTTCTCTTGGTTGTGAGCGGGGAGGCAATCGAGACTCCGATGCGGCAGGCTTTCTTATGGACCACGCCGTCCGCCTTACAGCCAGGAGGTAAGGAGGTCTTATTTTTGGATGGGTCTTATATTTCAAAGGCAGGGGAAAAGGGGGGGGGCTCCTATTATGGGAGGAGGTCCTATATTCGGGGAAACAGGGTACAACCATATATGGCTTCAATAGTCTGTTGCTCTGGTCCTACTGAGGTGCCCCTTTCCTATGGGGCTCCTTCCTTCCTGTCAAACCCTCCTTCATCCATAAGAGAAATGAGTAAAAATCACTTCCTTTCATTTTCAGCACTCTCAGAGCTCCTTGGGCATCAAGAGAAGCAGTCCATTTTGTAAGGTAGTATTTAGAAAGAGTGAGGCAGACACACAGAGAGGGGGGAGAGAGAGAGGATAGACTGATGGGTTTTGGATCTGATTGTCAATGAAAAGGGCAAGTTTCAAAAGAGCACCAAGTCATGCTGATCTCAGGGGACTTTATTATGTGAAGCATCTCCTTTATAGAGTGTTCTTACCCACCACCTGTCTGCTAGTGCCCCTGATTGTGACAATAACTGTTCCACTGACATTACTCTAATTAGGACTAAACTTTACCCAGTGAGATTAGCTGTCTCTCTGGTGAGACAGCGCAGGAAAAACATGCTTAATTTACCGTTATCTCATCCTGCCCCCACCTGTTTGTTTCACTCACCATTATAATAGGATGCATGAGCTTACAAACATACGATGATGATATGTACTTAATTCCTAATTTGTATTTCTTAACAAGATATATATTTTAATAATCAAGGAGTAGGCAGAAAGGAGACTTCCCAGTGCTTCATTCTGCCTATAACTTGCCCATTTTGGACTGGAAACTGAAGCCTACTCAGTGCTGGGCATCAGCAGGTTCACACCAGTTCACCACAACCGGTAGCAGAAATTCTGGCTGGCCCTGCCCATCCAAGTTTTGAAATAAAGTACGGTAGTCTAATTTGGATGCAACACAGGGCTTTTCCCCTGGCCACACCCACCATACCACGCCCACAGTGTGGTAGTAACTTTTTTTAGAGCCCACCAGTGATCCTACTGTTCCAAGGTCTAGGCCAGTGGTTCCCACACTTTTTTTGGCCATGCCCCACCTAAGCATTTCTAAAATGATGCTCCCCCTGACATATAATTCTTATTATTCAAAAAGTGAACTCCTATTCTTGCAGAAGAAGCCTCAAAGGCCATTCACTGTTAATAACTCATTCTCAAATTGCCCCCTTAAAAATCAAATTGCCCCCTGAGGGGTCTGTGCCACTCAATGGGAACCACAGGTCTAGACAGTCTAATATTCAGTGTCAAAAACATAGAACTTGGAAGAAAATGTTTTGGAGGCTAGAATCTGACCTCCCACACAGGACACCTGGAAAGAGGGGTCAGTTTTTGTAAAATTGTGTATAAACACTAAGCATTGTTACTATTCGGAAAATTTTAGGAATGAAAAACATGATCCCTAAATTCTTTGTTCTCATCAATGTTGACTGTCACTAGCCAATAGCAAGACAAAGTGTTCTTCCCTGCATCCAGGTCTCTGTATTTTGCTGAAAGTCTCTCTAATCCATACCCATGGTCGTGCATGTGCAGTAACCCATTTGTGCATGCACACGGTGGCCCTGCATGAGCAGAAAGCCCTTTTCACACCGTTCAAATATGGGATAGCTGTGGGAAAGGGGAGGAACGAGCGGAGAAAAACAGGAAATCCCAACCAATACGGGATACTTGACAGGTATGCTCTAATCATCTGCTTGAAAAGCAAATCATATATATATGCAATAAGCCCAGAAGGATTGGCTGATCATTTAAAAAGATGCTAACAATCCATCTATTGCCTCAGACTCTTCAATAAAGCAGCCAATATCAGACAATTTGAATAATTTGCAGATTCCTCAGTTGTGTATGAAAACAGGTAAAGTAAACCTCCACAACCTAAAACACATAGTGTGTCTGCACACAACCTCCATCGAAAAGCCCGGGGGAAAATGATGTTGCAATTTCTCATTTGTGCCTGCAAAGACTTGATGTATTCTTAGGGTTTTGCTTTCTCTGTTGCTGTTGTGTCCCACCAAATTGCATCTGACTTACAATGACTTTTATAGGGGGTATGAGATATGTGTTGAGCTGTTCAAGGAATAACTTACAATAGCCACCACCTCCAAGTGAGATTCTGGGGCTCAGCAGGAATTTAAACCCAGGAGTCCATCACAATATCTACCGCTCCACAAATACTCTTGCTACTCCCTGTGCAGGATGCTATATGCCAGGAAAGGGAGAGTATGGCCATCTTCAAATGGTTGACCTGGACCACCTATGGATCTTAACCATTATTTGTAGTGGTGAGGTGCCAAGGGAGATGCATGTCAGTATATATCTATGTTAAGGCAATGGGCAGAAATAATATTACTATGGTCTAGATAGGTAATTAGAGTCAGGTGCACTCTTACCATGACTCAGCATTAACATAATGGTCTATAAAGCATCATGTAAGCCTTAATGCATTGTTGGTTGTTGGCTGTTCACTGGAGAGACAGAGATTACTGCTGTGAGCATTCTGCTGAATAATGCTGTTTATCTGCTATCTGTAAATATTGTAAATATACCAGTTTAAACTAAGCCTGGTGTATTGACCTCTTTCTGGTACCTGCTATAGCTCAAGATGCAACAATTCTCACTCAAACCAACAACGCAGAGTAGCAACATCTAGAAGACCACAAGTTGCCTTTGCTGTATTATACCAGTCAGGGGTTTTGGTGGCTCAGTAGTTAAGAAGCTCACCTTGTTAGCTGGAAGCCCGGCAAGTCGGCAGTTCGAGACCTGGATACTGCATGATGGGTTGAGTACCCATCTCTGTCCCAGCTCTTGGGGACATGAAAGGGGCCTCATTAGGGCATCCCCTAAGTGGAATTTCTCTAGCAAAAATCCTTTCAACCCAGAATAATTTCTGACATGAGACTATTATTACCAGTGACTCCGCAAGTGCCTTTCCCTGATGTAAAGTCTCTTGGCTAGTAAAGATGAAGGCTAGTAAAGATGAAGGAAACACCACAAAATGTGATACTGTAATCCTATAATCTATACCTATAAATCCAAGTGTTAACTATTGGAATTTGACAAAGGCTCCTGCACCCGGCAACACCATCCCATACTGAGCCTCCTGCAGTCACCCAAACCCAGTACAGAGGTAACTGTTGGGTTGATAAATGCACCAGTGGGGCAAGAGCCCCACAAACGCAAACAAAGAAAAAGGACTTCACTTCCCAACGTGCTTTGCGCCGTGCCACAGCCAATCAGGCTGAGAGGCATGAGCAAAAAGAATGTTGGGAAATGTGGCACAGCCAATTGAAATCGAGCCGCAGTAAAAAAAAACTGCCAAACGAAAGCAAACCACAAACACAAAACTACATGTCCCAGCGTCCTGCGCACCATGAGCGCGAAGAATGCTGAGAAAGCCGGCGTGTGAAAAATAAACTTACAAAATGCAACAGGAGCGCAAGTCTGCAGCAGGCAGACTCAGCACCTCACAGCCACGCTTTAGTGTCTTGCACGGAAGACAAAGAAGGAGTCGCAGGAAGGACTAACACAGGTTTATTCATTGATGCTCAGCAGGAACATGAGGTAATGGGGCAGATACATCTCATTATATACCATAACACAATACATTTGAATCTTGTTGCACGGTAGCTCATTGGCTGCTACCGGCGTGGCCTCGCCCAGGTCACGCCTCTCTTCTGCAGTTGTTTTCTCTTCTGCAGTTGTTTTCTCTTCTGCAGTTGTTTTCTCTTCTGCAGTTGTATTCTGTAGCTCCTGATCATGTGGGGAATTTCCCGCGGCTGTTTGTGATTTGGACAATGTGGACCATGTGAGACTGAACGCTCGCAGCTGCCCTCTATGGGTGGCTTGCTCGCGTTCCTTAACAGCTGAGATACATTGTGATTGTGGACTGGTTACATTCATATATTTAAAGTGACATTGTACATGCATACATAACATCCCTCCCCCCTAGGATGGGACGAAGTCCCTCAACCATTGTGGCTTGCCGCATGTGCGCCTGGGGCGTGCAGCCGCCTGACTTAACACAGGGGAGCCGGAGACTCCTGGTTCCGCGGAGTCCTGCCCTGCAATGGAAAGGGGGGACTCATTAGCGGCTCGGTGTGGTGTCTGTGGTACCCTTGCATTGGGGGACGGGAATGGAATGAATAGTTGGGAAGTGAATCCCTGCCTGCCGCTTGAGGAGTTTAGGGACCCCCCCAGTATGAATCTCGGGACCGATGAAGAGGCCCTCGTGGCCTCGCCACCCCCCGCTGCCTGTCCGGGCGTTCTAGAGACTGTGGTGGGCGGACTCGCCCCTGTTGCCTGTCTTGGGGGTGTTGGTCTCCGGGGGGCAGGAGCTATTGCATACTCCAAAACAAAAGGGCTAGGGGGACTGGAAGTACCAGGGGCTGAACTGAAACCCCTCTTCTCGCTAGGACGGGTGGGGGACCACTCCACTACATCCCCCTGGTACTGCAACTCATAATCATCATCAAACTGATCCCTCTCTTTGAAAGTATCCTCCTCTGTGTCTCCCCCTTGGGTAATGCGGGTGGGGGAGGACCCTAACGCTGATTCCCCCTCGCCGGTGACTCGCCTTCGGAGTTGGTCGGCGTGCCTTCTCCAGTGTAGACCTGAACTAGTCTCGACCCTGTAGGATACTGGCCCCGTTTGCTCAACAATTGTCCCTGGCACCCACGCTGGCCCCGAGGCCGCGTAGTTTCTGCAGTGAACCGGGTCCCCTACCACAAAACTTTTGGAGCTCTCTCCCCCTATGCTTATGTTTCTCCCTTCATCTTCCACCCTGGACGGATCCATCCGGTCAAACAGTGTTACCGGACGCCTCCTCATGAGGAGTTCGGCTGGGGAGAAACCTGACGCTAAAGGGGTTGTCCTGTAGCAGATGAGGAACTGGCACAGATGCAGGTTCAACTCACCGGGACCCATGCACCGCAGTGCGTCTTTCGTAGTGCGCACTTGGCGCTCTACCTGACCGTTTGTGGTGGGGTGAAATGGGGCAGCGGTTATGTGCCTGACGGCGTTCCTCTCCATAAACGTCTTGAACTCTGCCGACGTGAAGGTACTCACGTTATCGCTCACAAGGACGTCTGGCAGGCCGAAGCAGGCAAACAGCTTTCGCAACTGTTTAATGGTTGCGGCAGAGGACGTGCTGTTCATGGGGATTACCTCCAACCACTTGGAGTAGGAGTCGACTACCAGGAGAAACATGGACCCGCGGAAAGGGCCGGCGAAGTCGACATGGATCCGGGACCATGGCCCGCGGGCCGTATCCCATTCCCTATGGGGTAACCGGGACTCCTCGGGCCGAGAGCTCTGGCAGCTCTCGCACGTGCCCACTAGGCGTTCTATGTCCCCGTCTATCTGGGGCCACCAAAAGAAACTCCTGGCCAGAGCCTTGGAGCGCACGATCCCGGGGTGGCTGGTGTGCAGTAGCCTCAGCACCTTGGCCCTCAGCTTCTCTGGGATAACCACCCGCTGGCCCCAGAGTAAGCAGCCCCTTTCCAGAGAAAGCTCTACTCTGCGCCTGAAAAACGGCTTGAAATGTTCCTCAGGGGGAGAGGTGGGCCACCCTTTTCTAACCCAGGAACTAACTTGGGCCAGGATCTTGTCGGCCGCCGTGGCCTTGGCGAGGTCGGCCGGCACAATTGGGGGTGAGTCGAGAGACTCAATCAGCAGGACTTGGTGTTCCTGCTCTACCTCACACGTGGGGTCCCCTAAACTAGGGAGAGGGGACCAGGACAGGGCGTCCGCATGGGAGATCTCCTTCCCTGGGCGATAGACCAGCTCATATTGGTAGGCGTTGAGAAAAATGGCCCAACGCAGCATCCTGGGGGATAGAATTAGTGGGGTTGGTTTGCCGGTAGTGAAGATCCCCAGCAGCGGCTTGTGATCCGTCACTACCGTAAACTCGCGGCCGTATAAGAAATCGTGGAACTTCTTGGTTCCCGCGATTATTGCTAGGGCCACCCTATCTGTTTGCGCGTAATTGCGCTCAGCTTTCGAGCGGGACCTTGAGTAGTACGCCACCGGGGCTTCCCTCCCGCTCTCCAACACGTGGCACAGGACTGCCCCCACCCCCACTGGGGACGCATCACAGACTAGCACCACTGGTTTTTTCGGATCAAAATGGGTTAGGACCGCATCCGAAGACAGTAGTGACTTAAGCTCCTTGAATGCCCTCTCCTGCTTGTCCCCCCACCGCCAAACCGCGTCCTTCTTAAGTAGCGCGTGCAGTGGCTCCGCGACCGATGCCTTCCAAGGCAGGAAGGAGTGATAGAAATTTAGGAGCCCTAGGAATGACTGCAGCTCCGGTTTCGCGGTGGGGTGACGGGCATCTCTCACGGCCGCTACCTTGGACTCGGAGGGTTTGATTCCGTCCGGGGTTACCTTAAACCCTAGAAACTCTACCTCCCTCATGAAGAATACGCACTTGTCCCTCCTCAATCGAAGACCTGCCCTCTCGAACACTGAGAGAACCCCATCTAGCCTCTTGGATAACTCTAATTCGCTCCCCGCTGTTATCAACATGTCGTCGAAGTATGGGAGGACGCCTGGAAGCCCCTTTAAAAGGCGTTCCACGAGGGACTGGAAAATTCCGGGGGCCGAATTCACGCCAAACTGAAGGCGCGTTACCTTAAACGCCCCTTTGTGTGTTACGATCGTTTGCACGGCGGCAGCAGCCGGGGTTACAGAGAGCTGCTGATACGCCTGGCCCAAATCTAACTTGGCGAAAAACCTCCCCCCATGTAGCGTGGCCAGCAAATGGCTGACCACGGGCACCGGGTATGCATTTGGCCGAATGGCCTTATTTATCGTACATTTATAGTCCGCACAAATTCTGACCTCCCCATTTGACTTGAGGGCTGTAACAATCGGCGTTTCCCACTCTGCCGAGTCAACTGGAACCAAAATCCCCTGCCCCACCAATTTGTCCAGTTCCGCCTCAATCTTGTCCTTGAGGGCGAAGGGCACTCTCCTTGGCTTGAGGCGGATGGGTCCAGCTCAAAGGAAACCGGGGGCCCCTTGTATTTCCCGAGCCCCTTCTTGAAAACGTCTGGGTGTGCGTCGCACACGTCCCGCATTGGGTCAGTCTCGATGGCGTTAATGCCGGACAGTTCGATCCCCAGGGGAGCAAACCACTGCGTTCCCAAAAGGCAGCACCTCCCCCCTTTTAGGACCACTAGGGGCAGTTTCTCGGAGTAGTTCTTGAACTTCACCTTGAAGTTCCCCACCCCCAACACTGGGATCCCATTTCCCTGCACGTCCCGTAGGTTGGATCACATGGCCCGCAGTTTGGGCCGTTTCTCTGGGGGAATGCACATAAACTCTTTTTGGGACAGGATGGAATAAGAAGACCCCGAGTCTATCTCCATCCTCACTGGGACCCCCTGCAACAGTACCTCTATGAAGAACCGCCAGTGCTCCAGGCCCACGCGGTTCATGCCGTCCTCGCTGTGGCCGGCTGAGACCTTCCTGGTGCCGGCCGCCTTTCGTTGGTGCGTCTGGGAATGGCTGGAACTGCCCTTGTCCTCGACTCGTCCGCGCCTGCATACTCGGGCGATGTGTCCCTTTTGGCCGCAGTTGTGGCACTCGGCCTTCCGGAACGGACACCTCGTGCGGTCGTGGGCCGCCCCACAACCGTCGCAGCGGCGGTCCTGCCGTTCTCAGGTCTGCCGCTTCTCACCTCGCTTCTTGATCCTCTGGACGTCGTCGTCCTTGCTGGAGTAGGGATCCGCTGTCGTGGAGGACTCCTCGGACGACGTTGGTGCGGCGGCGGGCAGCTTGGGGGCCCGCCAGGCCGTCTTCGCTGGTGTCCGCCGGGCCGCCTGCACTGGTGACTTGGCCCTCTCGGACGTGGCCCCTCGAGACTTGAATAGCCGGATGCCGCTCCTGGCCTCCTTGGCTGCTTGCGCCTCCTGCAGTACCTCGTTGAACGTGAGGCGATGGTCGCGGGTCATGAGCCTCCTCTGAAGCTCCTCGTCCCTCAAGCCGCACAGCATGCGGTCACGGAGGGCCTGGTCCAGGTCGTCCCACTGGCAATGCACCGCTGCAAGCCTGAGGGCCGCCGCATAGGCGGACACGGATTCGCCGGTCGCTGGTCTCGCCTGTGGAACGCGACCCGGGCTGGGAAAATCGAGATGGGCGGCAGTCTCTCCAGGATACGGTCGATGGGCACCTCGTCCACCTTCCGGGGGGCCACCAGGGTCATTAGGATCCGCAGCGTGGCCGGCCCCACCTGAGACAGGAAGTGGGAGCGCATCTTCGCGTCGTCGTCGACGCCTGCAGCCTCCATGGCGTGCCGAAACTGGGACTCGTAGAGCTCCCATTGTTCGGGCTCGCTGACATCGAACTGGTACGGCTTGACCTTGGGATTCGCCATCTATCCCACCTTCGTCGCCAATTTAGTGTCTTGCACGGAAGACAAAGAAGGAGTCGCAGGAAGGACTAACACAGGTTTATTCATTGATGCTCAGCAGGAACATGAGGTAATGGGGCAGATACATCTCATTATATACCATAACACAATACATTTGAATCTTGTTGCACGGTAGCTCATTGGCTGCTACCGGCGTGGCCTCGCCCAGGTCACGCCTCTCTTCTGCAGTTGTTTTCTCTTCTGCAGTTGTTTTCTCTTCTGCAGTTGTTTTCTCTTCTGCAGTTGTTTTCTCTTCTGCAGTTGTTTTCTGTAGCTCCTGATCATGTGGGGAATTTCCCGCGGCTGTTTGTGATTTGGGCAATGTGGACCATGTGAGACTGAACGCTCACAGCCGCCCTCTATGGGCGGCTTGCTCGCGTTCCTTAACAGCTGAGATACATTGTGATTGTGGACTGGTTACATTCATATATTTAAAGTGACATTGTACATGCATACATAACACACGCAAAACAAAAAGCCACAAAATGCCACCATGAAAAACCTCTCCTCCACGCTACCCTGCCGAAGATACGGCGAGACCACCACCAGCTTCAAGGAAAGTTGAGCCGGGGTGGGGGAAAAAACCCCAAAACAGGCAGCAGTTCATCAGGGGAAGCATCCTCCCTGGCAGATGACTGGTTGATGCCTTTGTACTTCTGAATACAAAAACAACAGCCAGCAATCCGGAAGGAAGAGCACCACCCCTTACGGATTGCTGCCTGCCCATCTCCGGTTAGGTAAGCCGGGAGAAAAAGGAGACAGAGAGGAGAGAACCACCTGCCTCCTCCTTCTCCCCTGACCTACCTAACAAATCTTCCCGGGAGAAGAACGGGCTGACTGCCTCCTCCTTCTTTCCCCCAAAGCAGCAATGGGGAAAGAGAAACCCACAGGCAGCCCGTTCTTCAAGCTAAAGTAAAATAATAAAACAAAAATAAATCAATAATTAAAAAACCCATTAATAAACAAAAAAACCACAAAATACACAAACAAAAACATCCACAATAACACAAAACCACATACAAAACATCTAACTACAACATGTAAAAAACCACAAATTACACAAACAAACAACTAATTACACAAATAAACAACAATGAAATAAGAAAAATTAAACAAAATCAGAAATAAACAAACCAATTAAACAAACCTAAAACTCAACCAAAACAAAAAAGAACAAACAGAATCACCTCCCAGCCCACCGCCACAAAAGCAAAACAAAGAAAAACCCCAGAAGAAAGAAAACCAGACAACTCACCAGCACATCCTCCCTCCACGACGACCGGAACAGAAATGAAGAAACAAAGAGACTACTTACTGGAAGAAGCCCCACCCAGAGGCCAGGAGAGAAAAAACAGTGAAACTAAAACAGAACTACTAGCAGCCCCACCTGCAGGGCAGAATAGTAAAAACAACTCAAAAAGACACAAAAGCCCCACCTAGAGGCCACAAGAGTAAAAACAAGTCAAAAACATAACAATAAATCACAATTTTACACAAATCACAAACATATGTAAAGCAAATACATACCGGAGCTTCCGTTGCCTGGGTGAGGCGGCGCTGCTGGGGCTCGGTGTGGGGAAAACGGCCCGGAGCGAGGTGAGGTGAGGTGAGGGGGGCTCCGGGGCGGCCCCATGACAGCCTTCCCTCGATCCCTCGCGCCGCCGCCAGCGTTGCCGCGCTCTCCCCGCCCCTTCCATCGGCGGGGAGATGAAAAGGAGCCTTCCGTGGTCCAGAAGGCTCAGAAGACGCCGCCGCCAGCGTTGCCGCGCTCTCCCCGCCCCTTCCATCGGCGGGGAGATGAAAAGGAGCCTTCCGTGGTCCAGAAGGCTCAGAAGATGCCACCGCCAGCGTTGCCGCGCTCTCCCCGCCCCTTCCATCGGCGGGGAGATGAAAAGGAGCCTTCCGTGGTCCGGAAGGCTCAGAAGACGCTGCCGCCAGCGTTGCCGCGCTCTCCCCGCCCCTTCCATCGGCGGGGAGATGAAAAGGAGCCTTCCGTGGTCCAGAAGGCTCAGAAGACGCCGCCGCCAGCGTTGCCGCGCTCTCCCCGCCCCTTCCATCGGCGGGGAGATGAAAAGGAGCCTTCCGTGGTCCGGAAGGCTCAGAAGACGCCGCCGCCAGCGTTGCCGCGCTCTCCCCGCCCCTTCCATCGGCGGGGAGATGAAAAGGAGCCTTCCGTGGTCCAGAAGGCTCAGAAGACGCCGCCGCCAGCGTTGCCGCGCTCTCCCCGCCCCTTCCATCGGCGGGGAGATGAAAAGGAGCCTTCCGTGGTCCGGAAGGCTCAGAAGACGCCGCCGCCAGCGTTGCCGCGCTCTCCCCGCCCCTTCCATCGGCGGGGAGATGAAAAGGAGCCTTCCGTGGTCCAGAAGGCTCAGAAGACGCCGCCGCCAGCATTGCCGCGCTCTCCCCGCCCCTTCCATCGGTGGGGAGATGAAAAGGAGCCTTCCGTGGTCCGGAAGGCTCGGAAGACGCCGCCGCCAGCGTTGCCGCGCTCTCCCCGCCCCTTCCATCGGCGGGGAGATGAAAAGGAGCCTTCCGTGGTCCAGAAGGCTCGGAAGACGCCGCCGCCAGCGTTGCCGCGCTCTCCCCGCCCCTTCCATCGGCGGGGAGATGAAAAGGAGCCTTCCGTGGTCCAGAAGGCTCAGAAGACGATGCCACCAGCGTTGCCGTGCTCCCCCCGCCCCTTCCATCGGCAGGGAGGTGATAGGGAGCTTTCGACGACAGGACTTGTTAGGTTTGCTGTCAGAATTGGGTGGGGATGGTGGGTGGGGGCGGAAGAGGGAATGTTGGTCCTGCCAGCTAGGGAGGGGCAGCATTCTATCTAGGGAGGCTCCGGAGAACCATATAGGTGTTGTGACGGGCATGGGGCGGTATGGCGGGTACCGTGGGGCGGGCCGCACTCGGGGAATGCGGGTCCGATGTTTAACTGCGGTCCCTCATTCCAGCCCTGCAGGTACATCTCTGGGTCCTGAGCAGCAGATCCGGAGTGACCCCACCCTTAGGCTGCTGCTGGTGAATGCCAGGTCGGTTTGCAATAAGGCCCCCCTGATTCAAGATGTCATCCAGGAAGGGCTGGCCGACCTGGCATGCATCACCGAAACCTGGTTGACTCCTGAAGATGGAGTACCTCTCTCGGACATATGTCCAGCTGGGTTCGGTATTTGGCACCAGCCTAGAGGTGAGGGGAGGGGCGGTGGTGTCGCCATTGTTGCCAGGGAGTCTTTGGGAGTTGCTAGGGCCACTGCTCCACAAGTGTCTGGTTGCGAGGCCCTGCTTCTACGGCTGAGCCCCAAGGGTCAGTTGGGGATCTTGCTCCTGTACCTGCCCCCTTGCAGGGTAAGGGATGCCCTGCCTGAGCTCCTCGAGGCCGCCTCGATGCTGGCGTTGGAGTTCCCGAGACTTATGGTTCTGGGGGACTTCAATTTGCCATCGCTGGGGATGGCCTCTGAGGTGGCAAGGGAGTTCATGGCTTCCATGGCAGCCATGGGCCTGACTCAGGTAGTCCGGGGTCCGACCAGGGGCAGTGGTCACATGCCAGACCTAGTCTTCTTGTCGGAGCAGTGGCAGAGTGATCTAAGATTACAGGATTTAGTCATCTCACCTGTGCCATGGTCTGATCACTATCTGGTGACTCTTGACTTCCTGGGGGTGACACTTCATCGTAGGGAGGCTGGGCCGATTAAAATGGCCCGCCCTCGGCGACTAATGGATCCAGATGGATTCCAGAGGGAACTGGGGGATGTTCCTCTGGATCGGCTACACGATTCACCCGAGGCACTCGTCAACCTGTGGAATAGGTCGGCAACAGTAGCCTTGGATGAAATCGCGCCACTGCGGCCTCTCCACGCCCGGGGGACTAGGTCATCTCCGTGGTTCACAGATGAACTGCGTGAACTCAAACGGGCAAAGAGACGCCTAGAGCGCCGCTGGGTGAAGACCCAGGATGACTCCGATTGGACACTAGCTAGAGCTGCTATTAGGGCCTATCTAGTGGCGATAGGGGTGGTGAGGCGGCAATACTTCACCACCCTTATTGCCTCCGCTGATAATCGCCCAGCCGCCCTGTTCCGGGTAACCAGGTCCCTCCTTGGTAGAGGGGGATCGGTGCCCGGTTGGCAGGGTTCGGCTGAGGACTTTGCTGACCATCTGGTGGAGAAAATCGATCGGATTCGTTCAGGATTGAATCCTGGCGTGGATGGGGAGGGTCGGGGAGGTGCCGGAGCATTGTCTTGCTGTACGATCTGGGATCAGTTCGATCCTGTTGTCCCTAATGAAGTGGACAGGCTCCTTGCAGCTGTTCGTGCCACTACATGTCCTTTGGATCCCTGTCCTACTTGGTTGGTGAAAGCCTCCAAGGAGGTAACAGGTGGCTGGATAGGGGGGATAATAAATGCCTCTTTACGGGAGGGGGTATTTCCTGCACAGCTAAAACATGCTTTGGTGCGCCCCCTCCTGAAGAAATTGTCCCTCGACCCAGCTGTCCTTAACAACTACAGGCCAGTTTCCAACCTGCCCTTTTTGGGTAAGGTTTTGGAAAAGGCGATGGCGCGTCAGCTGCAGAGTGTCCTGGAGGAAGCGGATTATCTAGACCCCTTTCAATCAGGGTTCAGGCCCGGATATGGAATGGAGACGGCATTGGTCGCACTGATGGATGATCTCTGGCGGGAGCGGGACGGGGGTTGTCCATCCGTCCTTGCTCTTCTTGACCTCTCAGTGGCTTTTGATACCGTCGACCACGGTATCCTTCTGGAACGGCTCGAAGGACTGGGGATCCAGGGCACTGTGTTGTCCTGGTTTTCCTCATTTCTGAAGGGCCGTACCCAGTCGGTATGTTTAGAGAGTGAGAGGTCCAGCCCTAGGCCCCTCAAATATGGGGTGCCTCAGGGCTCTGTGCTCTCTCCTCTCTTTTTTAACATCTACATGAAGCCGCTGGGTGAGATCATTCGTTCCCACGGGGTGCGGTACCATCAGTACGCGGATGATACACAGTTGTACATCTCGGCCCGTGGGGACCCCAGTGATGCTGTTGAAATCCTATCCGGATGCCTAGAGGCCATTGGGGTCTGGATGGGGGCCAATGGGCTTCGGCTGAATCCCAGCAAGACAGAGTGGCTGTGGATAAGGGGCCCCGCGTTATCCAGGGAGTTACCATCTTTGGTACTGGATGGGGCCGTTCTGCCCCAGACAGACCCAGTGCGCAACTTGGGGGTTCTTCTGGACTCGCGGCTGCTGCTGGAAGAACAAGTGGCGGCTGTGGCCAGGAGGGCTTTTGCCCAACTTCGGGTGATTCGCCAATTGCGCACACTCCTGGACCGGGGCTCCTTGCTTATGGTCACCCATGCTCTGGTTACTTCCCGACTAGACTATTGTAATGCGCTCTACATGGGGCTGCCCTTGACGACCATTCGGAGGCTGCAGCTGGTCCAGAATGCGGCGGCCCGGGTGGTGATGGGGTGTGGGCGATATGCCCATGCCTCTCCCCTACTTCGGGAGCTGCACTGGTTACCAGTTTGTCTCCGGGTGCAATTTAAGGTGCTGGTTTTGACCTTTAAAGCCCTACATGGCAGGGGGCCGGGATACCTTAGAGACCGCATCGTCCCAAGAGTGTCTGCCCGTCCAACCAGAGCGGACAGGAGGGGTTCTCTAGTGGTGCCACCGGCTAGGGATGCACATTTGTCTAGCACCCGAAGGAGGGCCTTCTCCGTGTCCGCACCAACTCTCTGGAACCTCCTGCCAATAGACCTAAGACTCCAAAGTGAACTGCTGCCCTTCAGGAAAGGAGTGAAGACCTGGCTGGCAGGGCAGGTGTGGGGCCCGAATGGGACTATGGTGCCCGCCTGCTGGCTTGTATAAGAACTTTCTCCTCCTCCTTTGTATAGTGGGTGGGTGGGACATAGGGGTTTTTAAAGGGGGTGGGTTGGGGGGGGTTTATAATTATTTTTTATAATTGTTTTTATGTCTTTTGTGAATTGTTGTGATGCCGCCCTGAGTCGGGTTCTGCCTGAGCGGGCGGCATATACAAATTTGACTATAAATAAATAAATAAATAAATAAATATAAAAATAAAAAGATTTATAAAATCCTGTGTTGAGGTTTAACTCAAATAAAAACCCAAAACATCTAAACACAGTTTAAAAACATTGAATGTAAAAAAACATTTACTTTCACATTTTAAAAATATTACCTACGGTACAACTATTTAAAAAACCACAAACTAAAACATTATTTGGTTATTTAAAACTATTTGAAACAATTATTTCATCCTTTGTTCTTTTTTTAATCCACAAAAAAACACCCAAAAAGCTGATCACAGTTTATAACAGCCCGGCAACGCCAGGCAACCTACGCTAGTCTATCATAAAGTAAAGGTAAAGGTTTCCCTTTCTCAAAAGCCAGTCGTATCCAACTCTAGGGTGCAGTGCTCATCTCTGTTTCAAAGCCAAAGAGCCAGCATTGTCTGCTTCTGCAGACGTTTCCATGGTCATGTGGCAGGCATGACTAGACACTGGAGCACATGGAACACTGTTACCTTCCCACCAAAGTGGTACCTATTTATCTACTTGCAATTTCTTGCTTTTGAACTGCTACGTTGGCAGGAGCTGGGACAAAGACAGATAGTTCAAAATCCAGGCATGAGAGAGCTCTGTGTATTTGTTTTGGGGCACTGAACCCCAGGATAAACCCATGCTCACACCCTTCCTTAGGATATATGAACTTTCACTGAGGATATGTGGTGTTTGCTTTTTAAGAAAGGCAGGGTTGCATGTTTGAGAATCATTCTCTTTATCTGCATAGGAGCAATTGGAGAAAACTATTTCACATGTGAGCCATCCAAGATTCCACAAAGTTTCCCTTCACTGTTTATCCCTGTTGGAGTAACATGAACTACAGATACATCGGAACATTACCCGTGCATAGGCATCCCTGCTCTGGGAGCCCACCCATGTGTTTCAAATTTAAAGAGAGGAGTGACCTTAAAGGCCTTCCTAGCCTTGGGCAGGGGATGGTGCAGATCATAATGTTTTGGATCAAAAACCTCTCCTCGCCTTGGCTCATAACTAGCCCATTGACAGAAGTAAGCGTAACTTCAGTATGATGTAAAACAGGCTAAAATTGCCTGCCTGTGTGGTATTCCATGTGGCCAGCTTCATTTTAAATCAGACATTCAGTCTTTGCATCATCTTTGAGGCAGGCTCCTTCTCTTTTCCCCTGTGCTGGTTGTTTCAGGCATCCTGTCACCATCTGCTTCAGAGGAATTCTTCCTTCCTGCTGAGAGTTGCCTAGTGAAGAGCACCCTATCCCCTTGAGATTTCATAAGAAAGACCAAGGGACAGACCCTTGTGATGTCCAGGGAACAGAATAGACAACGACTGCAGGGAGGGCCAGAACTGCAGAACTCATGTGTGTGTCTGTGTGTCTGTGTGTTTTTAGGGCAGGTGGAAATCTTCAAAAGACACTGTGGAGCCCTAAGAAGCTTCACAGCGTGTGGGATTTTTACCCACTAAAACAACCTCCCATTACGCCCCGCCACCCCATGGAACCGCCAGTAGGCATTACTTTTTTGGGGGGCAGACTGGCTCCTCCTCTATGCCTCTGGCTGCCCTCTTCTCAGTCTCTCCACATGTCTGAGTTAAAAGATGACCCCGGCCGCATAATTAGACATTGTGACCCAGGTTGTCTCACTGCTCAACGTCTTGCTGATGATGTCTTCCAGAGACAACTGTCGTTGAAGATGCCTCTGTAAAATTTCCCATTCTGAATCAAAGTGTGGACAGTGAAATGTGTGTGTGTGTGTGTGTGTGTGTGTGTGTGTGTGTGTGTGTGTGTGTGTGTGTGTGTGTGTGTGTGTGTGTGTGTGTGTGTGTCCCTCAGCAGTCAACAAAATGGGATTCCTGTTATTCCCACTAGCGTGTGTATTCCATTTTGCTTTGCCTACAGCAAGTGGGATATAGGCAGTTTGTCCAGGTTCCACAATGGTGTCAAGACTTGTGGAAGGCTCAGCCACCTGCCTGCAGACAGGGTTTCCCCCTATCTCTTAGGCTCTGCACTCTTCTTGCTGTCAGGGTCTTAAAGAACAATCAAGCTCAGGACTCACAGATTCAGTGCTCCACTCCATGCCTTGCTCCAAATGGCACAAAAGGCCCAAATGCACACCCCACATGGCTCTCTCGCAAGTCCCTTCTCCTTGTCCTTCCATTGCTGATGTGCTAAAATGACATAAGTGCAACACACATAGGTAAAGATCTCCCTTGCTCGAAAGCCAGCCATGTCCAACTCTAGGGGGCAGTGTTCATTTAGAGTCAAAGAGCTAGCACTGTCTGCATCTGCAGATGTTTCCATGGTCATGTGGCAGGCATGACTAGATGCAGTGGTGGGTATCAGCAGGTTTGCACCAGTTTGCCAGAACCGGTAGCAGAAATTCTGGTTGGCTGTGCCCACCCAAGTTTTGAAATAAAGTAGTCCTAATTTGGGTGCAACACAGGGCTTTCACCCTGGCCACGCCCACCATACCACACCCACAGTGTGGTAGTAAAAATAATTTGAGCCACCGCTGATTAGATGCCTTCTCTTTGAACATAATGCTGTTGCCTTTCCTGCCAAAGCTTAACCTGTTTATCTACTTGCAATTTCTTGCTTTAGAACTGCTAGGTTGGCAGAAGCTGGGGCAGACGACAGGAGCTCACTCCATCATGTAGCACTTGGGTCTCAAACTGCAGACCTGCTGACCTTCTGGCCATCAAACTCAGCATCCTACCCATTGAGACACTGCAGCCCCTACAGTTGCATTAAACAGCACAGAATGACGTGTTAAGACTGATGCCCTTCATCAGGAAATAAAGGTTCTGTCCACCTCAGCCTCAAAGGTGTCCACCTCTACCTTGGATGGATACAGCCCCTAATACAAGGGATCACACAGGGCAGAGTCGGTAGAAGGGTCAGAGGGGAAAATGAGGAAGTATTGTGGGCAATGTAAATGCCTGGCCACAGAGGAGTTCTCTTATGGAAAAAAAGAAAAAGGAAAAGAGGAGAAGGAAAGGACAAGACCAGCAATAGAGTATCTGCAGAAAACAGGCCATACGAGGATGATGTAAGCCCTCCCTCAGTCCTTCAAAGAGAAGACAAAGTCAAGCAACTATGGTTCTTATGTCTGAAAGTTGTTATACTGGGGCTAAAAATAAGACGGAGTTGTTGCCCTTTAGGAAGGAACTAAAGACCTGGCTGGCGGGCCAAGTTTGGGGTGCGGGTGGGGATGGGGGTACCGTTGGGTGGTTGGTATAGAGAAGTGTGCCTTCCCCCAAGGTCCCTTCGGTTCTTGCACACCTTTTAGGGGTGGGTTTCTTTTTAAACTTTAAACTTTTTTATTATGTGTCTTTTATGTATTTACTGTCCGCTATGTAAACCACCCTGAGTTGGGTTGTACCTGAGTGGGCGGTATATAAGCGTGAAAAATAAATAAATAAATAAATAAAATGTCCATACACATGAACTATGCTTCATATATATGGTGAAAAGATATCCAAATTAGTAAGACTCATATCTAGTTCCTGACTGCTTGTACTTAGCCATATCCCATGCCTTTTGCTCAGCCCACTGCAGAAATCTGTTCCTTAGGGAAACTTCCCAAATTAGCATTTTGCCCCCATACTGAACACCTGCCATAGGGCCAGATCCACATACCAAAAAATGCAGCCACCCATTTATTGACAGCTTTCTTTGTAGCATGGCTGAGCTTACACAGGCACTGCCACACACATCAATCTCCTGTAAAGTGTCTCTGAAGTATAATTTCCAAGGTTGCGCTTAAGCTCTACAGTCTGAAATTCACTGCTTGCTTTCTTAGAGGAAACTGTTGAATATATGTCTACTGATAAAC
Source organism: Bradypodion pumilum (assembly GCA_035047305.1). Lineage (NCBI taxonomy): Eukaryota > Metazoa > Chordata > Lepidosauria > Squamata > Chamaeleonidae > Bradypodion > Bradypodion pumilum. The sequence continues at coordinate 200,930,175 of JAWDJD010000001.1, forward strand.
AGAGGCATGTTCAATGATATAAACAGAAAGCTCCCTCAAATGCTTTTGTTGCAGATTGGCTTGCTTGAACCACATGTACTCAAAGGAGACACCCAAAATAACTCTCATTCTAGCAGGCATGAGCTCAAAAATTAACTCCATTATTACACAACAAAGAGAGAGGAGAGAGAGAGAGCAGATGAAGAGAATTCTACATTTTGCATATTTAGAATATAGATCCAGATGTTTAAAGAACCTCTGCATTTACCTTATCAGAGTAGTGTGCATATTAGTATGCAATTCACTGCAGCAAAATTAAGAAAGAAACCTGCTGTACCTTACTTAAATGCTATCAAGTTTTGTTGAGCACATGCTTTCATGAATTACTGCACATTCTTTCAGAAACATGTTGTTTTATAACACACTAGCTTGGGCTACCCGGCTTTGCCGGTCGGATTTGTGGGGCTCCTGGCATGCTTCTTGGGGTTGTGGGGTAGGCGTTGGTGGGGTGACTTGGGGAGCAGGCGTTTTTGTGAGGCGCTGTAGCTTGTGTTTGACCTGGTGAAGGGCATGGGGAGGTTGGGTCCAGCGGCGGCATGGGAGGATTCTTCTGCATGTGTGTTGCCGGGCGGAGCAAATGTCAGTGATTCAACGTTACCCCAGGCCGCAGCACTCTCTGCTTGGCATGTGGCTTACCTGGCAAGATGGGGGAAAGTTGTGTGGTGGCTGTTCTGGGGTCGGTGGCAGGAAGTCCTTTTCGAGGCAGTGCAGGTGTGGTGAGGGCTCCCTTGCCCAGTCTGTGGTTTGTTGTGGCATGGGAACCGATGGGGGTCGGCATGGGTTGGGAAGGGCCAGCATCGGGGACAGGCGGCCATTGCAGCGGGGGGAAATGTGCAAGCGGGGGCTGCTTGCCTCCTGTCATTCCCCCCAGGTGGAGCAGTCTCTGTCCAGGCCACTGGCGAGTCTGGCATGTGGTGTTCCAGTGACGGCAGCCTCAGGTGGGCACAGTGAGGGCTTCCTGTTCCTACACTGCCACTGGCCAGGGGAAGGCAGTTTCTGTTGTCCTGGCAATGGTGGAGGTTGGTGTGGCATGTGACTGGTGAGTTGCGCGGCGGCTCGGATTGGCCGGTGCTTGTCGCATTGGTCTTTGGGAAATGAAGTTTTCTCATTTTGACCAATTTGTGGGGCATAGGCCCCACTCTCGGCCTCCGGACCCTCACGGGGCTGATGTCAGTGAAGGAAGGTAGGTGTGTGTGTGTGAAGCATTATGGGATAGGCTTCATGGGTGTTGGAGCCTTTCCCAGACACATACGTCCACACCCCTTCCTTATAGGTTAAGATTGTGGATGATAAGCATGTGTGCATCAGGAATCATGCCCTGCCACAAATTTTAATTCAGGCACATGTTTTAGCACATACATCATACATATGTGTCTGCAAAAAAAGGGTAATATATTAAGTGGCCTACAGTGGTTGGCTGAGTACCCACAAAGAAAAGTTGGGTTTGGTAGCTCTTTGTCCAATCAGAGTTTTTTTAAAAATATTATTGCTTTAAGGGGAACTCATTATTCATTATTCAATTGTCAGTAACTGCTATCTTCACTCTCTTGATGAAAGTAACATGATGCATTCTTTTTTGTTAATGCATTGTGTTGTCATTACCACTAGCATGCCAAATGAATACAGGCTATTTAATCTCTGGTGGTTTATTTAGTAACCACTTCTGACAATGTACCAGGGAAATGCTGACACAAAGAAACTATTTGTGCAAACAATTCTTCCATTGCCAAACAGGACTGATAAGACAAAGGCATATAACTTGAAAATTCCTGTCAAATGCCCCTGAAATGGCCCTTTAAAAGAAATTTTGAAAGTAACTATGAAACATTACTCAATGTACATTAAAACTCAACATAAAAAAACAAGATAATGGTGTCCAGCCCCATCACACCCTGGCAAATAGAAGGGGAAGAAATGGAAACAGTGACAGAATTTACCTTCTTAGGATCCAAAATCACTGCAGATGGTGACTGCAGCCATGAAATAAAGAGACACTTACTTCTGGGGAGGCAAGCTATGAGAAATCTAGGCAGCATAATAAAAAGAGAGACATCACCCTGCCAACAAAAAGCCGCATAGTCAAAGCAATGGTATTCCATTGGCTGTGAGAGTTGGACCATAAGGAAGGCTGAGCGCAGAAGAATAGATGCCTTTGAAATGTGGTGCTGGAGGAGACTTTTGAAAGTACCCTGGAGAGCAAGGAGATCAAATCAATCAACCCTGACTGCTCACTGGAAAGACAAATACTGAAGCTGAAGCTCAAGTACTTTGGCCACCAAATGAGAAGAGAGGACTCACTGGAGAAGGCCTTGATGCTGGGAGAGATCAAAGGCAAAAGGAGAAGGCGTGTCAAAGGATGAGGTGGCTAGATGGCATTGTTGATACAATGGGCATAGAGCTGAATGGGTTGCGGAGGATGGCAGAGGATAGAGGAGCTTGGCGTGCTGCAGTCCATGGGGTCGCAAAGGGTCAGACTCAAATGTGCGACTGAACAACAACAACTGCAAAAGTAGTTACGTAACTAGTTCTAGCTTTGGATTTAATCTCAGATAGCCCTTGACACTATTTCACAAACACGTGGGAACTGGGAACATGCAACAGCCTGTAAAGTGGAAGGGGGCAGAAGAAAGAGGATGGGTTCATTTATTTTGGGTTCTGGACCCATCAGCCACTAGCTTCATATCTACCCTTTGGCAAAGGAATGCAATAAAACAAAAAGTTGAGCAGGTGTCCAGTAGAGTGAATGGGGAGAATGCTTGAAGATTAGATTTTCATCTAAAATCATTTTAAGCTAAATTAATTAAATGATGTTACAGTAAGTAGTTTTCTACGTTTTGAGACAGAATGAAAAGAATGCATACAGTTGGAATCCTGGCCCTTTTTTCTTTTCAGATTTTTGCAATAGCACAAGTTTCTTTAGTAAACAATGAGGAGTCTATTTATTAATTTGCTTCAGAAGTCTCTGCTTGACAGTTAGGAAGCTGGATCAGGTGAAAAATGTAAATTTGTGTCCATATTGGTATATTTCAGGCATTGGTGAAACTGCATCTCTTGCGATCATACTACAATTTGTTAATCAACCTCTTCTCTCCCCCACACAGTGATTTAACATTATGATATAAATGCTGGATGGATCGGGCATATCTTCAAGAACCATGTTGTGAAGAAATCAAATTGGAATATTAAAGATTTTAAAAGTAGGTCAGATGTATTAAATGCATTTTAAGTAATCCAGACTTTAAAATTAAATCCTGATATAAAATGGATGAATTTTCTGCTCTGTGCCAGTAACCACGGATTCACCCTAGTGCTTTTATTATGTAAAAATTCTTGTTCACACAGAAAAAGGCTTATGGTCATTTACATGAAAAAAGGAGATGAGAGGATCAGCAAAATTAAACGGATTCCTAATATTAATGATGCACAAAGCATTAAGGAAGCAGCCAAGATTCATCAAGAGCAACAAACATTTACCTAGGAGATGCACAGACAGACACTATCTCCTGCTTGGGTTGTTCAGCTGTCCAAGTAACTTCTTTATCCGTGCTCAAGGCCTCATCATTATAATCTAAAGTGATTTCCTTCTAGAGACAAAGTTCTGGGTTGGATAAAAATACAGTGATTCCACAAGTTTGGACTTTATACAGATTTGGACTTTGTATGAGGCATATAAAATCCTAGCTGTGATGCTTCATACAACGTCCAAATCCTTGCTGTGATGCCTCATACAATGTCATTTCCATATACATTGTACTGTAACAGCACAGACGTCAGGGCAAAGTCAAGGAAACAGACAGGATACTGACAGAACTTTAAGAAATCATTGTCTAAAGGCTAAATACATTACAAAAACATGTCAAACAACCCTGATTTTAGGGGACAAACCATACAACAAGTTTTTAACTTTTGAAAACTTTATGAAGTGCAGGTTTAAAAGTTAACATGTCCCATCATGCAGCACAGTGTTAATCTGCAGCCATGCAGCCAATCATCCATTTTGTACAAGCTGCTGTAAACAATTACTGGATGGAAGCAAGAACAAAATGGATGCCAACGTGTCCCATCATGCAGCACAGTGTTAATCATCCAAACAGCAGCAAACACCAAACAATTGCCCACCCCACCAAACAGTGCTCCCCCCCAAAAAAGGCCAACATAAGAAAAATTATGGAGCATGCAATCTGTTTTTAAAAACCACAGCAGCAAACACCAAACAATCGAAAATCACGCTGGAAACCACTCCTAAATACTCTTCGCGTCGTGCAAAATTCACAAGAGCAATGCACGCATGCATCCTGCCTTTTATACTGCCCAGGCACAATGCAACCTGGGAAAAACCCCAATGCCTCATACAAAGTCGCAGCAACTTTGTATGAGGCAACTTTTTTCAAGGAATTAGGTGATGTTGTATTAATTCAATTTTGTATGTAGCGGACGTTGTATGAGGTAGCTTTAATTTTAGAAAAGTTACTAACAAAGCAATGTTGAGTTCTCCCAAGCTCTTCATCAAGCAAAGATGCTATAAAATGTGGAGTTAAATAGTACAGCAAGTAGCACATAACCCACCCACTCTCCAAGAAACTGAACCAGAGAAGAGACCCAACATTTATTAATGGAAACTTCTGGCAAGACAAGATGGCGTTCACAGAGTTTGAGACAATGATGTCAGTATATCTATTTATCAAATGCTTGACTAGGATCCCTGAAGATCTTTTTGTTGCCTTGGGCACGTGACGCAACCTCTTCACCACCTTTGAACAAACATTTATGGATAAGATAGCAATCTTTATGTCAGCAAAACTCAATAGACCAAGATGACAATAGAATTGCCAGATATATCCACAGAAAGAGAAATGCTAGAAGCCATATTAAGATAGTGGAGCAGGACAATTAGATTAATCTATAACTGTTTTGTGTCAATTTTACATGCATTCAGCCATAAGCCCCTTCCATCCAGTTGTCTGTATCAGAGACAATTGAATTTGTGTTAAAACATAACTGTTCCCAAGATACATATTTTGGCTGACTTGCTGATAAGGGGTTCTGGGATTTGAAGTCCAAGACCATCTGGAGAGCCAAGTTTGCTGACCCCTGATCATGGCGATCAGCCATGAAGATTGTCTTGAGAATATAATGCAGTGGTCTTCCATTTGCCTTCCACATCGTAGCATGACACCCGTACCACTTGATCCAGTTCCATGAGTCACTTTCTGGTCCTGAGCCCTTTTGCCACACAAAGTCTTCATCAGCCCCAGCCAGTATTGATGAAGCTGCTGTCCTCCATCAAGATGGATTCAAGTGGGGTTTAATCCACTTGGGGACCATCACCCTTCCCTATGGACTTTGCTACCCAAGGCCATGAGTCCTCAGGGTTGTCAGGTTAGTTAACCACCACCTGACAATCGGTGTTGAGTCATTGCCAGTATAGTCTATTTAATTACCATAGCAGGATAACTTGGCCATACTGGCCATAAAGAGGTTGGACCTTTTTGGTATTTCTTTACTAAGTAGATGGTTCAACTCTAATTGCCTGATATATATGGTCAGTTGGAGATATTGTAGACTGTTCTAGTCCTAATAATTTTTCAGTCTAGCAACCAGTGAATGGCAACACCCCCCCCCAAACAATCACTAGAATCGTGTGGTGCCTATGACAGGGAGTGTGTAGCTAGGGACAACCAGTTTTGCAAAAATACCTGGAATGTAATATAGTAGGCATCAAAGTAGAGATGTGAGGTGTCTGTGCATACAATGCACAGCATGTCAAGAGAGGTACAGAACTAGCGGGAAGAGACTGGGACTTAAGCACACAGAAGCTCTGACACTAGTGGGGTGAGTGTCATGCTGAGCTCATTGACCACAGCTGCCATTCATGCAATCATTAGCAAGGAAGGAGAGGTAGGGAGAAAACATGTTGTGTTGTGATCACACCGTAAGGCTGGCAGCAGTCCAAATTAGCTTCCTTAGAGAATGTGAATCAAAATGACATGTAATCTGAATGTTAATGGGAAAGAAATTCTCTCGCTTAAGGGTGCCGACTCTCATGCAGAAAAGTTGTCATCTGGAAGACATTATCTCTTTTTTCTTGGATTATGAACACCAAAATTTATGCAAAATGTGCTTCATTTTCTTTAATGCCAGACTAGCCTGCCCAATATGGTGCTTCAGATTTACAGAGTAGATTTAGGACCACCCCAGGTGCAATGTGTCAGCAAACAATTTTTTCAAAAAACAACAACAGGGGGGGGGGAAACTTTGCTGTATCTGAATATATTTTTCCCTAGATAAATATTTTCCCCCTTGGAAAACAGAAATAATAGACATTTAGTTACAGTTTGTCAGTGTTACTTGTTGTACCATAATTCCCAACATCCACCAACCAGCACAACCATTGCACTATTTAGCCATGTAGGTTAGGGGATTCTGGGTGATAGTAGTCCATATAAAAATAACATTTACAAACTCTGACTTTAGAAAGACTACAATCTTCCTCAATTTTAAATGTCCATTTGATACTTTTACGATAGTGATAAACAAATCCTGTACATTCCAATCCCCCCCCCCCCAGTTCATGCATAATCTGGCTCCATCTCTAAAGCTCATTTTTGGAGCATCAATGTAAAATGTTCCTGGCAACCATGTTTAATTAGGAAAGGGATTCCTCTCTTCAGTGCTTGACCCATGCAGAGCAACTGTCAGAATATGCCAGTTTCTTGAGTTTGGTCCAAAAAGATAGCCAAAAAGAGCTTTAGGCACTTATTCCAGACAATGGGGAGTTGTTTCATTCTCCCCCTCACACACACACACACACACACACACACACACACACACACACACACACACACACACACACACACACACACACACACACACACACACTTTTTCCTTTGACTATTGTCAAAAATTATCTATCAAACCACCACCAGTCAAGGATGCTGACACTAAATAACATATTGCAGCCCTTTGACCATCTCTGGTTTGAGACATAACGAAATGTCTGCCATGTGTCTTTCTAGCCACAAGCTACCGGAAATTAGGGGAGGAAAAGGGGTGGTTATCACAATTTGTGCAGCTCCAGGTGCCGACCCCAAGGAAGGCTTTAAAAGGCTATGAAAGGAAAGAATGCCTTCTTGGTGGTGACACCAATGCTTTGGAATTCACTACCAGTTGAGCTGCACCAGGCTTCAATAAGACTATTTCATTTTCAGAGCCTGGTATTTCTCCCTGTTCTTTCACCCTCTTCCAACATATGCCAAGCTCACATAACCCATGCTTCACCAGTAGGGCAGCAAAACTGAACCTCAGCGAACCACAAAGAATGCATATGGTTCAAACAACAACTTAACAATAGTTTATTACCTCATATATCACTTATGAATCCTTTGATAATCCAATGGTCCACTGTCAACTGTGAAACAAAACAAGTGGCCAACCTGTAAAGACTATAAAGCAATATCTACTGTCAATGCATTTTCCTTATACTGTATATATTTCTCCTTCCAGTTCTCCATTCAATGAGGCATATAATTTTTCGGAGCAAGAATTGTTTGTAACAGATTAACTCACTAGTGTTAGCACTTTCCTTTGTGAAGTGGTGAATACAGATGCTTTGATTTATAATTTAGTCCAGAAACCAGGCAAGGAATCTTTTCAACAAGAAGAGTGACAGAAAATGAATTTTTAACAGGAAGATCATCTTACCTGTAGAACTGAGACAGAGATGTCACCTCAACAAAGAAAGAAGTTTCCCTTTGCTGGGAAACAATTAAAGAGTTTGTCACAATTAGATTACAATATAAATATCAGAGACACACATTTTTTGAAGGTTTCTCATTTCCGCAACTGCACATTTTGAGAAATATTTTGCCAATTGGATGGAGAGTTAGGTTGTTGTTGTTTTTTGTGAAAGACCTGTTTATTACAGCTGGGCTACAGGGCGGTCTGTGGAAACTCTCCCTTTTCAGTCTCTCTGATGGTTGTTTACCACTGGGAAGAACTTTTCAAACATTTCAAACCCTCTTCCAAATGAACTTTTGCATAGCTTTGCAACATTTAGCAAAAATTGCTCCAATTTCAGTGAGCCCGCAGCACAGTGGTTAAGCTGCAGTACAACAGACAAAACTCGGTTCACAATCTGAGTTTGATCCTGATGGTCTCAAGGTTGACCCAGTCTTCCATCATTCCAAAGTCAGTAAAATGAGTAACCAAATTGGGGGGCAAAATGTTAATGACCTTGTGAATTACATGGAGAGTGCCCTAAGAGCTGTGAAGCGATATAGAAATGTAATTGCAATTGTTACTTCAAATTGTGGCCATTACCCACTGCTGCCATTTAATTGGTTTTTTGCATAATTACTTCTCCCCCACAACCTGTTACTCAGATTTAAAAGTTATTTAGATAAGAATGCATACATATTTAGTTTACTTTTGATACAGATTACACATAGGCGTAATGTATGGCATTTAAAGGAGGCAAACTGTACTTTGCTGTACCCACACCCCAATAACGACGCGGACACAATTTATTTGGATTGAAATTGGGCCACATTTATTTAATTCAAAATGGTCCTACCTCAACCCTGGTTAAGGATCAAACGGGCCGAAATAGCACTGGTAAGGGGCAAATCCAATCAGAACCCTAATTAACTGCCTCTCACCACTTGTTACTGCGGTAACATTTGAGAGGCTCCGTCAACAACCGGCTTCAGCGGAAATGTGTTGTTGACCACTATGGATGTTAAACTATATAAGTCATTTGGCTGGCCATACAAGTTTGGCTAACCTTGTCCTCACTATGGCCAACCAAATGGATTTGCCCTATTAAGTAATAATGCAGTTGCCCCTAACCAGTGCTATCCGCCACACGGGGAGGAGTTCAACGACTCACCACCCCACCATGAACACAAACGGTCAACAGGCCCGTTTGCAAGGAGGCCAAAAAGAGGTCCATGCCCCTTGCCGACAAACACGATACAGACTGCGGTCTTGTATCCTCAACAAAGGGTGTGGGACAATGGTCCCCAACGCATTGGCGTAAGGTAATGGGCCACTGCCCTGTTGACTGACCTGCGGGCCCAGTCAACACCCCGGGGGTCAATGCCGCCCCGGTAAGACATTCGTGGTACCATCTGGGACCACATAATCCGCACCCGTGGCCAGGACTGACCCAACAGGGCAAGATCTCTGCGTATGGCACATGCCAAGTCCAAACCTGTGACCTGGGCCAAATCATTGCCCCCCAGGTGCACGACCAGGATGTCCGGCGGACCTTGATGACTCAGGGATTGGAGGAACGGGATCAACGCGTGCCAACGCATGCCTCGGAAGCCGAACCATTGAAGCATCGCCACCGCGCCGATGCTGAGGTATGACCCCCATTAGGTGGATGCAGCATGGTGGGCCGCCCAGTATACATAGCTGTGCCCGACGATCCATACCATCACTGGCATCCTGGCACGTGCCGGAGCTGCAAGAAAAGAGAAAGAAAATGCACGAGCAAAGTGCTATTGGGATAGAGGTTGGATATATGAGCGGAAGCGACCCGAATCCCACCTCCCCGTGGCCCTAATATCCTCATCACTGTAACCACATGCAGCTGCAGTGGATGCCGCGCCAATCCTGAAGGAATGCATCCCAAAACAAACCCCCTTTAAGCCCAACCCTGTCAATGCCACACAGGTCACCCACCAAAACTGGTACCTGGTCAAAGGCTGGGCATCCGAATGGCAGAAAAGGGGGCCCTGCCCCTCACTGCGCACTGCCAAGAAGGCACCGAGGGCTCTGACTGGGCAGATAACTGGGTTGCTGCATGTGTAAAGCATAAGTGTGCAGCCCCTGCCAAGCTGGTCAGTTTTGGAATAACGGATGAAGAGCCGCAACCATTCCTGAGTAGCGGTGACATCAGCCAGATCCAATGCCCTGCGGGAGGTATCACTGCGGGACCGCACCACCAGCTCACTAACCTGAAGTGCAGCAAAGAAAGCCAATGTGGTGGCTGCGTGGAATAAGCAGGCCTCGTAATAATCCCTGCAGACCACCGGCCAGGCTCCGGCCATTTGCAGTAGCACATCAGGGGAAATCGGGCATCGGGCATCAGTGTGGGGGCCACGTTCGCGAGCCCACCCTTCCAAAACACACTGGACTCTAAAATCCGATGTGACATCTGCCATGCCATTTACCTTCGCATAAAAGGCCAATGCTGAGAGGCGGCCCGCGATGGTCTGAGGCGCCAAGCCACCAGCATGTAGGTGAACCATGAACCGCAATACATGATCAACAGGGATAGGCCAAACTGTAGGGAGGCGGGCCTCGTGGCGAAATGCCTCAAAAGCCCTGTGCATGGTAGTGTACGCCTTACGGGTGCTGCTAGCCAGCGACAGACCAATGGCCCGGTTCACTTCCCCACACCAAATCTCCACATCTCGGCCGGGATTGGCAAAGGCAGGTCATCGGCCTCCAGCGCCAGGGTCTGGAACTGATCTATCTGTAGGTGAGACAAAGTATCAGCAATATCATTATTGATACCCGGTACGTGCCTAGCCTTAAATAGTATGTTGAAGCACAATGCACACAACACAAAATAATGGACCATGGCCATCACCTTAGGGGAATGAGAAGTTTGGGAATTGATGATGTGGACAATGGCTGCGTTGTCGCACCAAAAATGGATGACCGAATTAGCCCAGGCCTCACCCCAAAGCAGGAGTGCCCCTAAAATAGGGAAGAATTCCAGGAAGGTAAGGTCCCAGAGCATGGCAGTCCCATGCCATGACTCCGGCCACCTGCCATATGACCAATGACCATCGAAGTATAGCCTGTAGCCAAATGCTCCGGATGCATCCGACTGCACCTGGAACATGGCGGTCACAATGCGCTCATCATGCCAGAACGAAACCCCATTAAAACCCGAGAGGAATCCCAACCACACCTGCAGGTCGTCCCAGGCACCCCTAGTCAAACGAACCCGGTGGTGCTTCTTGGACAACCCAACCATGGCATCACACAGGCACCTGGCAAAAGCACAACCAGGGATGATGACCCTGCAAGCAAAGTTGAGGTACCCGTGCAGCACCTGGAGGTTGTGGAGGGATGCCTTGTGTTTGGACAGCAAAGCTCGAATCACCTCTGAAATGCGAGACACCTTGTCAATAGGCAACCTGGAGGTCTGGGCGATAGTGTCAATCTCAATCCCCAGAAAAACCAAGTTGGTTGTGGTTCCCTCAGTCTTTTCAGGAGCCAATGGTACCCCCAATTCGGCCATGAGCTCCTGAAAAGTGGCCAGGAGGCGTGCACACTCACCTGTGTCGGCAGTGGCCCCAAACAAAAAATCATCCAGGTAGTGTGAGACAGAGGTAACCCCCGAGCAGCGGGTGAAGGCCGAATGCAGGAAGGAACTGAAATGCTCGACCGCTGAGCAAGAGACAGAGCATCCGAAGGGCATTGCCTTATCTACAAAATATTGCCCCTGAAAACAAAAGCCTAGCAACTCAAAATTGTCGGGGTGCACAGGCAGGAGGCGAAAGGCCGACTTTATGTCACATTTGGCCATCAGCGCCCCCTGGCCACAGGCCCAGACCATGTTGAGCGCCTGATCGAACGACATGTACCGGACTGAGCATAGCTTGTCAGGTATCGCGTCGTTCACTGACTTCCCAGCAGGGTACAACAAATGGTGAATTAGACTAAATTCACCAGAAACCTTTTTTGGGATCAAACCCAGGGTCGAAACCTTCAAATTAGGGAAAAGAGGCGCATCAAAGGGGCCAGCGACCCAGCCCTCATGCACCTTTTTGAATATTTTATCATTAGCAACATGTTCCATCCCTTTTAAGGAAATCAAATTAGGGGCATCTTGGGGCGAACACACTCCCACAAAAGGGATGCAAAAACCCTCGTGGAAACCCACCCAGATGTAATCCGCATCCACCTCTTAGGATAGACGCGAAGCCAATGCACCAGAACATCCAGCTTAATCGGGGAGGGGGCCTTTGTTAGCCACTGCAGGGTCAGTGTTACCCCGGCTGGGCCCTGCTGTCCTCTGCTCCTGCCACGGGACCCCCTGGATTTGGGGCAGGCAGTGGCCGGATGGGGCCCTGAGCAAACAGAGCATTCATGCCTGTACCTACATTTTTTGTGGGAACATCCTGCCGCGGATGAGTAGCTCCAGAACAACAGGCGGGCTGGAACCCCCCTGCCCCGCCGCCAGGCAGAGTGATTGTGCAGGGCCAGGGCGCTGAACGGCATGGCCCGAATGGAACTGGTCACCAGTGGCCGGGCGGGATGGGGTCATATACCTTAGAGACCGCATCATCCCAAGAGTGTCCACCCGTCCAACCAGAGTGGAACAGAGGGGCTCCCTAATTGCTCCATCTGCCAGAGGGCCCGTCTCTCTGGTACACGAAGGAGGGCCTTTTCCGTGTCTGCACCGGCCTTATGGAACCTCCTGCCTGTAGAGTTGCAGGAGCAGATGGAGCTGTTACCTTTCAGAAAAGACCTAAAAACCTGGTTGGCGGGGCAGGTGTGGGGCCCAAATGGAAGAGTGGCCCCCGCCTGTTGGCTTATAAATTAAACCCCCATTTCTTTTAATTGTCAATGAAGGCAGTTTTTTAATGTGGGTTTTTAAGAGGAATGGGGTAGGTGGGTGGGTATGTTGGGTTTTAATTGGTTGTGTTGTTTTATGTGTTTTTTAACTTGTTGTGAGCCACCCAGAGTCGGGTTTACCTGATTGGGCGGCATATAAATTTGAATATAAATAAATAAATAAATATAATACAGCCACAAGAGCTGATTGGGCTCGTCCCAGCGCATCTCCGGGTGAAGCGCAGCCCGCATATGAAACTCCTCATCGTACGCCAGCCACGATTGACCCGGGTAGTCCACATAAGCCCTATAAATAATGTCAAGGTATTGGAACAGGGGAATAGCAAGATCAGGATGAGCCCGTATAGAGACTACCGCATAGATAAGGTATGCAGGCAACCAATTGGCCCAGGTGTGCAGAGGCTTACGACGACGGGCCAACTCCTTGTCCCTGTCATCCTCTTTCTCCTTCTCGTCCCACATGGGCTCCCTGTTCAACAGGCTGAACAGGTCGACATATTCCCTGCACCAGATCTTGTCTCTGGTGGCAGGGAGTAGGTGATCGCATAGGGGGTGTACGAACCCAGTGGTGGGCAATGCCGACTGAGAGACTGTATGGTACCCGGTATTGGTAGGCGGGCTGTAGGGCCAAACTGGGTAGGGAAGTTGCATGCCAGCCGCTGCCGAGGCTGGCGGGGGTGGAGGGTAGGGCGCCCTCCAACCACCGGCCTGTGGAAGGCCCACCATAATGGGCGACATGGACGGCACAACAGGCTGGGGTGCTTGAATGGCGGGCCACAGCCAAGCAGTGGGCGCAGGCTGGGAATTAGTTTGTGAAGCAGTGAGTCTAACTTGACCGCCATACTCACCAGTCGCTACCGCCCCCACCGTCCCCACTGGGGGTTCTGGCAGGGCAGGGGTGCCAGAGATCACAAACGAAGTAGAGCTCTGCCCGCGTTATGGCCCAATGCAAGGGCATCCATCACCAGTCCTGGAATGCTGCAGCGGCGCACCAACAGCACTGGGAGGCGGGCCGCCCACGGGCCCGGTGAGCAGGACCGCTTCGAGGCGGGCCGGCCGGGAGTCAACTGCAGCAGGCGGTGAGGTGTCCTGAGTTGGAGCCAGCTGTGTGGCTGTGCAGGCGGCCCCGGCCCATGGTAGGAGGCCCGCAGCCCGCAGCCCGCTCCAAGGCCACAAAGCGAACCTCGAATGTGGGGTGGGCCGGGCCTGTGGGCACCGTGGGCAAAAAAGGTGGTGGGGGCACATCGGGAACAGGCTGGATGGCCGTAGTGGCCAATTGGACTGGGTAGTCCCCAGCAGGGGGCCCAGCCAAAAGCCCGTGGTCCTCGTTCGAGGGCTGGGTGCTGGTGGCCCTGTGCGCCCTGTGGCATGGTGGTGGCCCGGGCTGAGGCACCGGTGAAGGGGCCGGCATGGGCCTGCGTTGCACCACGCGATGGTGGCAGGCCATAAGGGTGCCGCTTGAATCAGCCTTCTTTTTCGGCGACATGTGCTCCAGGAGTGCCAAAGTGGGGGGGGGGGAGAAATAGGGGCCCCCGCTGGCGGGCCGCCGAGTAGGTGGCAGAGGCCCATGGGCAAATAGAGGCCCCACTGGCGAGGAGCTCACAGCGAGCCAAAGAAGCGGTCTGCAGCCTGCAGCCAAGTCCCGATCCCAGGCTGCGGCTTTGGGGCGCAGGCCCGGGAATGGGAGCCCGCCAAAGCGAGCTGGCTAGGCTGACGGCCCTTGCCGCTGCAACCCACGGCCCTGGCCCATTCCCGGGCAGGAGCAGTAGGGGCTGAAGTTGAGCGCGGCAAAGGCACCGCAAGAATCCCCGGAGCGAGCCCATTCCAGAGCTCGCCAAAGCGAGCCAGCAAGGCTGGCGGCCCTTGCCGCTGCGATCCGCGGCCCCGGCCCATTCCCGGGCAGGAGCAGCAGGGGCCAAAGATGAGTGCAGCAAAGGCGCCACAAGAATCCCCGGAGCGAGCCCGTTTCCGGGCTAACGACGGGGAGAAGGTCGGCTGAGCACAGCAACAAACGCGCCCGGGGCCCAGACAAAACTTAAAGAGAGGGGGCCATTGGCCCAGCCACCCCTTATAAAGGGGAAGCCAGCCACGCCCCCTCTCCCTTGCTGGCATGCCCGCGCCTCAGGGGCGGGGCCAGCAAAGCATGCAGCGGCCATTTTGCCACCACACGTCCCTTTTGCACAAGTTACATACAAGCATAATGTATGGTGTTCAAGGTTTGGTACAGCAGACAAGGAATTCACTGGCACAAAGATTTGCAAATTACTTGAAAATTGAGTTTGTCACATTTCATATCAGTAGCAGAAACGTATATGCTACTTAACAAATAAAATATCTCATAAATAGTGGGTATGTAGATGAAGTCATAGCCAAAAATCACTCTAAAGAAGAATTACTGGGCAAACCACTCCCTTTTTCCTAACCTTTCTCTCTATTTTCCCTTGGTCACTTCTTCCTTCTCTTATTTTAAGCCATAGTCGTCAGCAACTTGACTAAGTCTCAGTGAAGAAAAAACCGTTTGAGGCAAGAAAACTAAATAGAAGATCATGTGTAATTTATTCTGTATACCAATCAAAAATGTCTTTTGGTAGTAATATCCACAAAATAAATGGTGGAATACAATATCAACTGGAAAAATCTGCATGTATAGGGACCTAAAACTTGATCCGGTAATCGGTCTTTCATGAATGTCTTCATCAGAAGTTTATTTTCTTTATAATGTCACGTCGGAAACAGCCTGTTATGCTTACTCTTTAGTGCCCTATACATGCAGATTTTTCCAGTTGATATTGTATTCCACTATTACCTTTTGACAATGAAGAAATCACTGATAAACAACATTGAAAAGTATTTAATTCTGTTTGGAAGGAAGACAACATAAGACAGTTTATTTTATTGGATTATTGTGAGAAGTATCACCATTTATTTTGTGGATATTACTACCAAAAGACATTTTTGATTGGTATACATAAATAAATAAATAAATAAATAAATAAATAAATAAATAAATAAATAAATAAATAAATACAGAATAAATTACACACGATCTTCTATTCAGTTTTCTTGCCTCAAACAGTTTTTTCTTACCTTGGATCTGTTTACCGTTTGGCCGATTTCTGTCATAAGTCTCAGTGAAATCAGTTGAATTTACATTTGAGTAAATTGCATCAGATTCTTTTTGCTCCACCAGCTGCCTTCCTCTTACTGTTGATTCTTACCTATTGTTTCCATTTTGTAGCCTGGATTTCCCTTCTACCCATGCTGGCAAAGCAGTTCAGTTAGGCAAACAATAATGTTAACAATTAATGTCCTAGGGACATTAATTGAATTGTTAATTGAATGAGTAATTAACTAAACTGTTGATTAAATCTGCTTAAATGTTTAATTAATTAAAAAGCTTCATTACTAAAATGCCTAATTGTTTATTCAGTAGATTAATAATCCGAGATTTCAAAATTTATTCCAGAGAAAGATCTGTTTAACTCCAACAAGACAGATGGATATCCATGTGACATCAGACCATCCAAAACTCTGAAACATCAGCATAAAGTCACTTCCATAGTTGTATGCAGGTCTGGCGTACCAAACTGAGATAACCACATGAAGGGAAAATGTTTTGGGCACCAGAGGTCATCCCCAGCTATTTTTCCAGAGCCCTCTGGACATTTCTTTCTTTTGGTGGACAAAGTTGTACATGTCACACAACTTGGCCATGGGATTTCTAACTCTGGTTGGCTATTGGTATAGTGGATGAGTAAACTTCTACCATATCGCATATTGACTACGCTGAAGTTCAATTCAGTGTGGTCTATAGTACTGCCCTGAAGACACCTGATCTTGACAGATTTCAATAGCTAAATAGAATCAGGCTTGTTTAGTAATGAGATTATAAGGGGGAAATTGTAACAGAAACAATCTTGCACTCCACACAGATCAACAAATAAAGGTTTTTTCCCATTTGGAGAGAATGTCTTGGAATTCCACACCTTACAAGGCATATGTGTAAAGAGGAGAAGGGCAAAGACCATGAGGCAGACCCAGAGGAAGGTGGAGAGATAGCATCAGAGAAATATTACAAGAACACCAAATAACACCAGTGGAGGCCACTAGAAGTGCCAGAGCAAGAATCTTGCATCTCCCTCAAGACCATACCTGTCAACCCGCGGCTCCGGAAAAATGGGACCTGCACACATCGCTTGTGCGCAGGTCGCGTTCCACGCATGCGTGGAAAGGTTTTACCCCTTCCACGCATGTGTGGAAGCGCTACGCCGCTTGCGCAGCCCTTACGCAAGCGATGTAGCACTTCCACGCATGCGTGGAAGGGGTAAAACCCTTCCGCGCATGCGCGGAAAGCGTTTCCCCCGCTGCCAAATTACGGGGGGTTGGCAGCGGGGGCCGGGTTATGACATCAATCGACATCAATTTACGGGGTAATCCTGGCCAAATCGGGAAGGTTGACAGGTATGCTCAAGACCTGATGGGCTAAAAGAGAAAGCAAAGAAGAAGATGGGAGAATACACTTAGGCCTAGAATGCAAGCGCGGCGCCAAAATGGCCGCCGCGCCCTTTGCGGGCCCCCCCCCACAGGACAGAGAATCCGGGTAGTTAGGGGCGTGGCCAGCTCCCTTATAAAAGGGGTGGCCACGAGGCAGCCGAGCTGCCATTTTACCTCAGCGACGGAGCGGAGAAGTTTTTTCCCCCCGTCGCTCTGTCGGACCCCTGTGGCTCAGGGGATTAAGATCCTGAACTCGCTGCCTGGAGGGTCGGAGTTTGATTCCTGAGCACTGCAAACGCTCTCGTGCTCCGGCTTTCCAGTCAGTGGGTGCTGAGCCCTGGATAGGGATCGTGTTGCTCTATACTCCTTGAATGGCTGGTGAGTGTAAAAATAAAGCGACGGCGAGGAGGAGTTTTTTCCGTCGCTTTATTCCCTTCTGCCGCTTTGCAAGAGGCTTGAGTTGCCAGCCTTTGTTCGAGGCTTCCTTTCGGCTTTCCAGCCTATTGCCTTCAGAGCGCGGGGGAGCAGAGAAGTTTGCTCCGTCGCTCACTGATTTTTCCAACTTAGGGGTGCCCAAACTTTAAGTAGGACTGCAGTGTATCCAGTGCTACAGAAGCTGACTGGGTTGTTTAAGGTCAGTGTTTCAATTTCTGCGCATGCAGGACAGGATGAGCTCCCGTGCCGTGCCGTTTTCAACCCCAGGCCGGCCCTACGGGGGATGCGGCCCTTGGCCCACGGCGGCCCGCCAGGGGCCGGGACAATTGGGGGGAGGGCCTGGTGCTGCCTCACAGCATGTTTTTGCCAATTAGGGGCTGGAATTTTGGGGCATGGCTTATTCGGGCACAGGCTCTGAATTCAGGGCCTCTGGCACACTTCCCGTCGGGCCGTCCGGCCCGCCTGGCCCACCTACTGGGGGTTTACTGTGGCTGGGGGTGCCTGGTTGGCACGTTTGGCTGTACTGGAGGCATCCTTAGCAATCCAGTGGGTGGGGGGTCCTTTTCCGATCTACCGGGCCCTCCTGTCCGCCGGCTACTTCCACCGCTGTCACTCTGTAACAGGCGGCCGGCTGGGTCGGGCTTATGGAGACAGTCCAGCCTGTGCCTGCCGCTGCCTCGCAGCTCCCTGTTTGTCCGGTACAGCGATTGGAATGCGTTGGAGGTCGTCCTAGAGCTCGATTTCGGTCGCGAGCTCCGACGCCCACGGTGTGCCGGAACCCCCAGTGGGGGCGGCTCACGGGGGTGCAACTAGTGAGTATGGGGTCAAGTTGAATACGCCCACATCTCAGTCCACTTTCAGCGGGGTGGTTCAGTGCTCTTCGCCTTGCCAATTAGAGGCTAGTGGGGCATCACTTGTCATTCTATCCCAGTGCCCTTGGTTGCATTATGGCACGACCCTGGGGGTGGGGATTTCTGCCCCGGGGCAGTATGTGGCACTGCATGGGCTATCCAGGTCCCGCTGCGCATGCCTGGTCTACATTTTGTACCGACAACGGCCTTCCCGATGATTGGCTAGCCACCACGCACGTCGTGGTTGGCTTATGGAAAAAAAAGAATTCCGTACGAGTGCCCCTACACCCGGAGATGAAGTGGGATGAGCCCTGTCAGAAGCTGTGGCTTCTGTACATGACCCCACGCGCACTGCGCCTAGGGAGATGTATCATTGTGGAATTGCGGTCCAGCGAGCTGCTCCAGCGCAGGCACCCCGCCAAGTGGCGGGGCAGGGGGTTACAGCCCGCCTGCTGTGCTGGACCTTCTCGGACAATGGCTCCTGCAATGGGAAGAATTGCAAATACAGACAGGAGTGTCCCACCTGTGTTGGCCCCCACGCGGCCTCTGCCTGTCCCAGGCCTAGAGGGATGCGGGGCAGAGGGTGGGGCAGACAGGGGGCTGGCAAGACTGCCGCAGATGGATCTAGTCCACCGAAGGGCTCCCTCCCCAATTAAGGTGGACGTGTTGGAGAGTTGGCTCACATTGTACCCGAAGGGAGAGGATGCGGGTTATCTCCTTCAGGGTTCTAGGCAGGGGTTCCGGATCCCTTTCATGGGTAATAGGTCCCCTCAGGATGCCCCCAGTCTTTTATCCCTTAGGGGGAGGGAGGAGGTGGCTGCTGCCAGCTTTCACAAGAGGGTCTATGCGGGCAGGGTCGTTGGACCTGTCCCTGCACCCCCGTCCTGGGGAGCATATTATTTCAATGATGCCATGCCTTTTGGCTAGTCCATGGGGGCTCGGTATTCGAGCGTTTCACCACTTTCCTAGAGTGGGCTTTTGTCCGCAGGTCAGGGTCCCGGTCTGTAGCCCATTCCCTGGATGGTTTTATTCGGGGCTGAACGGGGCTGGGACACGTATACACGTCTCCTCAACACATTTCAGACGCTAATGGAGGAACTTGGTGTCCCTTTAGCGCCCGAAAAGACCGAGGGCCCATCTCCACAGCTAGTATTCCTGGGGTGGAGAGTTACACGGTAGCGCAGGATTCTAGGTTGCAGCGGGATAAGGTGTCAAGGCTAGTGGCCCTTGTCTTGGTCTTGCTGGCCGAGCGCATGGCATCACTGAGGGAACTTCTGGTGCTACATGGTCACCCCAGCTTTGCTGGCAGGGTCGTCGCACCGGGCAGGGCATTTGCTCTGCGCTGGTGCGACGCCATGGCGGGATTATCCAGGCCCCACCACAGGCTCAGATTTACCCGGGGTATCGGGGCAGACGTGCTTGTCTGGCCATAGGTCCAGAGGTAGTTCAACGGGGTGTCATTTTGGGGTCTGATCTCCTGGCTCCCCCTTGCTTTCAGATGCAGTCCGATACCTTAGGATTCCTGGGTTTATGGATGTACTTCCATTGGAAGTGGGCCTGTGGTGGGTGGCCACCATCCTGGGCAGGCAAGGGTCGCCTGCAGGGTCTCACGTATCTGGAATGTTTACCTACCCTGGGTGCTTTGATGCTATGGGGCAAGGAGTGGGCCAACTCGGTTGTGCAATTTCGGCATGGCAACGCGGCTGTTGTCCGCATCGTCACTCCACAGATTTCCAAATCGCCCGGGGTCATGGAGCTGGTTTGTGTTATGCAACCTGCGCCTCAACATTCCCTTCAGGGCCAGGCATGTCCCAAGGGTTGATAATGATATTACTGCTGCTTTGTCCTACCTGCAGATCTCCCGGTTCCATGCCTCGGCCCCCGGATGCAGAGGAATTTCCCTCGCCACTCCCGGACGAGAGATGGAATGTTGGCAAGTAGAGGTGAACCGGGCGATTAGCCTGTCAATAGCGCCATGCATAGTAAGGCGGATCACCACGCATTTAGTTCCTTCAGAGTATTATGTACCCGATTTCGATTGCCAGGAACCTGGCCGAGCCCAGTAACCCATGTTCTGCGGTTCATGGTTTACCTGTATGCCCAGGGCCTTGCACCACGCACCATAGCATCTCAGCTGTCGGGTTGGCTTTATGGCCAAAGTGGGAGGTTGTGTGACAGCACCAATGACTTCCGGGTGAGACATGTTTGGAGGGGTGGGTGCGCGTGCGCGGGCGTTTCCCGGGCGACCGCCACCCCATTTACCCAGGGGTTTTTTACCCAAGTGGCCCGGGGCTGGCCTGGCCTCTGTTTTGATAAATGAGGCAGCCCATTTCATGCGGCTACTACGGTGGCCTTTTTGGAGGCGCTCCGCATCAGCGAGCTTGAGATGCTGAATAAGGCGGATGCAAGATTTTACCAGGGTTTTACCCAATTGGCCCGGGGCTGGCCTGGCCTCAGTTTTGATAAATGAGGCAGCCCACTTCATGCGGCTACAACGGTGGCCTTTTTGGAGCCCTCCGCATCGGCGAGCTTGAGATGCTGAGTAAGGCGGATGCAAGATTTCCCCAGGGTTTTCACCCAATTGGCCCGGGGCTGGCCTGGCCTCTGTTTTGGAAATGAGGCAGCCCACTTCATGCGGCTACAACGGTGGCCTTTTTGGAGCGCTCCGCGTCAGCGAACTCGTGATGCTGTCTAAGGCGGATGCAAGTGGTAGGGCACTGGAACTCGAAGATGTCTACGTAGCCAAAGACTGGGCCCAGTTGAGGATACGCTCCTCTAAAACAGATCAGCATGGCGTAGGCAGTGGTGTAAGACTGCTACGTTGTTCTTTGGCAGACATCTGTCCGGTTGGTGCCCTACAGGAATTCCTGGCACTGTGTGGCATGCACCACGGCCCGTTTTTCTGTCACCAAGATGGGTCTCCCCTTACTAAATTTCAGTTTTGGAAGGTGACAGCCAGAGCCCTCACCAGGGTGGGCCTACCAGGTGCCCGTTATGGCACACATTCGTTCCGGATTGGTGCAGCCTCTACAGCAGCTGCTTTTGGGTACTCTGGGGCTGACATACGCAGCATGGGGAGGTGGGGCTCGCAATGTTTTCAGTTTTATGTGCGCCCACTCCCGCCATGAGTACCAATCCAGTCACCTTACCGCCTTTTTTCTCAATTTTCTTACAGACCCTGGGTGTCGTATTACACCGGTGACCGTATGGCTGGTGGGCCACAGCTATGTGCGCAGGGCAGCGCGTTACGCTGCGGCGACAGAGTGGACCCCGACTGGGACTGGGTGACCACGCCAGTCTCGCAGGGCATGGTAAGCCTGGGATGTTATGGCGGGAGCTGCGGCCTTTCCTTTTTTCTGGCCGGGGTGCTGACCCGCCTGACATTCTAATCATACGCCTGGGGGGCAATGATTTGGGCCAGGTCACCGGCTTGTCGCTCAAGCATGCGATTTGCGAGGAACTCGCCTACTTGCATTATGTCTGGCCTGCCACAACCCTGGTTTGGTCGGACATTGTCCCGTGCCATTCTTACAGAGGGGGCGTTAACCTCCTGGCCCTTGACCGCGCTAGGTGCGCGGTCAATAAGGCGGTGGCGCGTTTTCTTACCACCAGGGCTTGGGGACGGGTCAGTCATCACCCCGATATTAGTCTACAAAATTATGACTTGTACGCAGGGGATGGGGTCCATCTGTCGCGAGGAGGTATGGACCTCCTGTTGGGCGATTGGCGAGCAGGCCTGTTGACCGAGCTGACGGTCTGGGGGGGGCGTCAGGTCTTCTTTGAAGCCCCTCCGTGTGGCGGGTAGCACTGGTAAGGTAAACAGTATGACCCACAAGTATCCGGCAGGTTCGCAATTGACTGGACAACACTAGACAGGAATAAATTAGTTAAACGTTGTCCGGTCAACGACGAACCAGGCGATGGGGTGATGACGATTGCTAACCAGCATGCATCACCCCTGTGATTTCACGGATACGCGTCAGAGGGTGGGGTCATGAGTTAGTTATTGACTACGGTCAATAATTTGTTTGTTGTCAACAAGCAAATTGATACAAATCGATACATTGTAACCAATTGCCGTTGGCAATTTTGGGGTGATACCTTACCAGTGTTACTTCGGCCTGCTTGCCTTAGGAATTATGATTGGTCGTTTTACCAATACAAATTTATAATTCGGACTAGGGCATTGAATCAATAAATGTGGCCCTATGCTGTTATCCACTTTCAATGTTGTCTGTGTCCGTTATTGGGGGGGTGCGCCTGCAATGCAAGCGCGGCGCCAAAATGGCCGCCGCGCCCTTTGCGGGCCCCCCCCACAGGACAGAGAATCCGGGTAGTTAGGGGCGTGGCCAGCTCCCTTATAAAAGGGGTGGCCACGAGGCAGCCGAGCTGCCATTTTACCTCAGCGACGGAGCGGAGAAGTTTTTTCCCCTCCACCCCCTCCCTAGTTAACAGTGTGATATTATGGTCGCTTCGGGGCCGGGTGGGAATTTTTGGTTGGGACCCATATTGGCTTCCGGGTCCTGGCTTTTTTGCCCATCCCACACTGTTGCTATGGTTTGATATAGGGGTCTTTCTGTGTTCCTACTGTTGACTTTGGTCACATTGGCGGGTAGCACTGGTAAGGTAAACAGTATGACCCACAAGTATCCGGCAGGTTCGCAATTGACTGGACAACACTAGACAGGAATAAATTAGTTAAACGTTGTCCGGTCAACGACGAACCAGGCGATGGGGTGATGACGATTGCTAACCAGCATGCATCACCCCTGTGATTTCACGGATACGCGTCAGAGGGTGGGGTCATGAGTTAGTTATTGACTACGGTCAATAATTTGTTTGTTGTCAACAAGCAAATTGATACAAATCGATACATTGTAACCAATTGCCGTTGGCAATTTTGGGGTGATACCTTACCAGTGTTACTTCGGCCTGCTTGCCTTAGGAATTATGATTGGTCGTTTTACCAATACAAATTTATAATTCGGACTAGGGCATTGAATCAATAAATGTGGCCCTATGCTGTTATCCACTTTCAATGTTGTCTGTGTCCGTTATTGGGGGGGTGCGCCTGCAAAAGAAACCTGCTCTGGTACCTGATGAGCTATTGCCACTTACAGTTGGTAATTTCATAGAAGTTTTATTGCAACCTTGCATGCTACCCGTAGTTGGGGTGATTAGGAGGGACTTTTCTGGGCTGGGGTGACTATCTATTCAACATTAACCAACTGTTTATTCCAACCTTCTTTCAAGTCCTAACTCTCTGTCCTGTGTTCTTTCTTCTCTCCATCACTTAGTGTCAGCTCTTGTGTTGCTTTTGATTTGCTCAAATGTTGCGTTGTTTTGAAGCATTCTGGGAACAATGGCAGCTAACATAAAATACTATACAATGAGGGCTACTATTTATTACCCAGAATGGTTTGGGAAAATGCAACATATGGAGACATCCTTGGAAAATGAAATATTGACTGCCATGAAAAGGCCGCTGAAAGGATCTCTTTGCTAGACAAAGATTACCTCCCTTCCTACCCCCATTAGTGGCAAATGGTTATAAGTGGAAGAGACCTCTTTCATACTCCTTCATAATAATTTAACACTCATTGCATTCATTTCATAGCAAATGACAAAAGAACCACAAGAGATTCATTCTGATGAACTCTTTTTATTTGATGCAAAAGAAATGTGCAAATGTTATTATGATGAGATTTTCTTTCTCTTCATTTCTCCCTGCAGTCACCCACACTACCCAAGAACTGGTATTGAGAATTCCAGCCCTCTTCAGCGAGTTCTGGAGTTCCACAGGGCAAAGGCTATCAGGAGACACAAGCTGCTGATACTTACAGATTCTGTGATACAAAAACCAAAATTGGCTTGATACAGGCCTAGCCGTTCTGCTAAAACATTTCTTCTCATCAGTTACGACTTTATCTATAAGTGCTCAGTAGTGAGGTTGTGAAAATATTGCACTAGCAAGCTAGCATATCTACTTAGTAAGTTATTAATTTTTCCTTTTGCCTATAATAGAACTGCTTTTCATGTGCATATTAAATTGAATTGACTAGAATCATCAAATTGACTTGACTTGAATCATCAAACTCATTCCCCAGAGTAATTCTGTCCCATTAAATGAATTAGTTTTACAAATAATTTCCTCTGTTAACTCTTGTATTAAGGCTGCTTGAGTGGGATGTGATTGATTACTCCTGATTAGGACTAGCAGATCAGAACTAAGCAGAGCATTTAAAATTGTGAGAGGGAACGAGAAGGCTTCTAGAATGTACACCGTTCATCTCAAGCTTGGTTAGGGGCCTATTCACTTGACTTGCCAAACATTCAGAGCAAACACACAACAAAAGTGCTACCAGCCTATTACTCCAAATCCCACCCTCCCACCTGTATTTCCTTCTTCTAAAGATAAGACCTCCAAATCTTCCTCCTGCAGGGTAGCCTTTTCCCTTTCCCAATTAGGCAGAGTGGGAAGAACTCCTAAGCTTCTTCCCATGTATTGTGAAGGCAATGAAATAAAGAGATTTCCCGACTATTCACTCTTGACTGTGATGTTCTTGGATTGGTCAATGTCTGTTACCACAGCCTATTTTATACAGTTGATGCTGTCATAATATTTAATATAGATGCTGCAACAAAGAAGAATACCAAGCTAACACTATGTAAGAGTAACCACTTTGAATATCTGTAGTAAGGCAAATGGAAGAACATACATCGAGTGTCCCAGAAAATCTATTCAGACACAGGAAAATGGGAAAGCCACAATTACTCCTAAATATTCCTCAACTATTCCTCTATAATGCACAGTAGTGAATCTTCTAGCTTTTTAAACCATTTTCACCTCTTAGCTCTATACAGTCTAGAGTCCTATGAGTATGTGCAAGTGTGCCACCAAATCTTTCACACAATGTGTCCAAAATTGAATCCTTTTCCCCACACCCTCCCTCAACATTAACAAATGGAATTATTTATTTTTAGCTATGATCTTTCAGGGTTCAAATGCAGTAATTAGAGACAGGAAGGAGAATTTGATGGTTATAAAGAAGATTTTTGATGTTTATCCAAAAAGTGGATGGCACGGATTAACAGAATGTTAAGAACACTGATTTAAACTTAAAGCTACTTTTCATTTCCAATTCTCTCCAGTGCCTTAGACAGGACTCTTTTAAACAATCTGTTAAGAGGTATGGGGTAATGAGTATGAGAAAAGGGGGTTAAGCAAAGCGAAGGACAACCTTGTCATAGGTAAATATGTCCACTTAATCAGAGGCATGAGCAAGAGTTGAAGGTCAGTTTACACTATAAAGAGAAGATTTACTGGTCATAATTGCCCATTGATGTCACAGTTCAGAGTGCCTTTTGAAAATGTATAGCAGAACATCACAGAAGTAAATATTTCCAATAGTGGGGTCAAAGTTGCAAACTTGATTGCTGTTGTTGTTACTGTTGCTGCTGTGACTTTCTTTTCCTTTCTCAAGTTTTCTCTCTTCAACAACTCTGGGGTTAGGGGCGTTGGACCCCCCATGTAGCCCAAAATCCATGTAGCACTCTTATGGATGCCCCAAAAATGTAAAGACAAAGCATAAACAAATTAACACACACGTACAGAACAGATGAGTTTATTGTATTAACTGTATATACTGAATTATGATTACAGTACCGTATTGCATTGGAAGGAATTCAAGATATAGTAATAAGTTTATTAATAAGTGGATCACATTTGTTCAATTTGTTGACAGGAAAGTTAACCTAAGAGTGAAACTACCCGCAGCACATTTGGATGCTTGGCAGGGCTCTAGTTGCTAAAATGAAATTTGATATTAGAATTTTAGTAATAATTATACAGGTATTGTGAGGTTTTTATAAGATTTTGCAGTTGAAGATGTACATGAATGTATTATGTGCTTTCTTCTTTTTAAATAGATGTATTGTGTGTGTGTGTGTGTGTGTGTGTGCGTGCGTGCACGTGTGTGCGTGCGTGCGTGCGTGCGTGCGTGCATTTACAATTCATATTTACAAAAGTCTTCATCCTTGACATCACGTTGAGTAGGTTGGGGGAGGAAGCGTAATGAGGGGAAAGGAGGAGGCAGTGGCACACACCTGCATTTAAAATTGCACCTTGGTTCACAGCTGTGGCCTCCTCCATCAGCCTCCTGGCATGCATCAGCACCCTCCACAGCTGCCACACGGAGCTCTCTTGTTAGGACACCACCATTGAACCAGGAGCTGTGACAATGCCAACAACAGGGGACTCAATATGTCTTGAGAACCAAGTTTCTCAGAGCACTTCCTAGATACAAATAACAGTATGGTATGGTATGGTATGGTATGGTATGGTATGGTATGGTATGGTATGGTATGGTATGGTATGGTATGGTATGGTATGGTATGGTATGGTATGGTATGGTATGGTACATACCTGTCAACCTTCCTGGATTGGCTGGGATTTCACGGTTTTCGGCACCGATTTGCACCATTTCCCGCCCCGTGCTGCTGAAACCCTGGAATTTGTCAGCAGGGGAAAGGAGGTACTGCGCAGCCCTTCTACGCAGGTCGCCTTCTACGCAAGCGGCATAGCCTTCTACGCATGCGTAGAAGGGTTTTACGCTTGCATAGCCCTGTTCTACGCATGCATAGAAGGCGACCTGCGCAGAACTGTTTGTGCAGGTCCCGTATTTTCCGGAGCCGTGGTTGACAGGTATGGCATGGCATGGTATGGCATGGTATGGTATGGTATGACTGGCATTCATCATTCATTCATTCATTAAAATCAACTTATAGCCAAAATCATGCTGCTTGAACCCATGCAATTCAAGAGAGGAGAATATTCAGCTTTCTGAATGTGAAGTTTGCAAAACATATCATATCATATGATGTGATAGGTTTTGCAGACAAATTGAATGGATAAGGAGATCAAATGCACTCTTGTCTGATACTGTTGCCAATGGGAAATCATCCTCTCTCCATATTCTGTCCTAACAGTAGCTTCTTGTCCTTAATATAGGTTACAGGACAATAAAGTGTTGAGGCACCCCAATTTCTTCCAAATATCATTTCTCATGATCCACATAATCAAAAGCTTTGCTGTGGTGAATAAAGCATAGATTGGTCTTCTTCTGAAATTCTTTTGTATGTTCCAGTATTGTTGGATGTTTGCAATAGTATCTCTAGTGCCTCTTCCTTTTTGGGATCTAGCTTGAACTTCAGTCATCTTTCTTGGGGGTTGAAATGTACAGTATATTGAACAATTACAGTCTGAGGGCAATTGTTTTATTCCCCAAATGTGTTGGCATATTCTTGTCAGGAGTTTGAGAGATTCAGTGTCTGTGACTTGCAATAGTTCTATCCGTATGCTATATAGTCCTGATGATTTATTTCTTCCTAGTACTTTTGGGGCAGCTTTTACTTTAGTTTCTAGGACTATAGGCTCTCATCATAGGATTTTTCTTAAAAAGATTCGGTTATCCTTCCATCTCTTCTGCATAGTTCTTTGTTATATTGTTGCCACCTTCTCTCTTTTTTTCCTCCTGGTCAGATAGTTTGCTTCCCTGTTTGCCATTCAGAATTCCCAATCTAGGTTTAAATTTCAATTGGATTTCCTTGATCTTATGGGAGAGATACCTTGTTGACCCCCCTTTTGTTGTTCTCTATTTATTTGCCCTTTTTGTTATAATAGTTATTTTTGTCTCTGCATGCCTGCCACTGGAAATCTGCATCCAGAGTTATGGCCAAATTTCTGTGACCTTTTACTATAGTTTCTCACCTGTCCTTCATAACTTTGTTACTTCTGACATCCATTTCTGCTTTTGTTTTCTTTTTATTACAGGAATTTGTTGGAGTGGGCCAGATATGGCCCGCTGGGTCACGGAAATGGCCCACTGAGGTCGGAGTGGCTGGACTCAAGGAAGGCACACGAGGCAGAAGATGGTGAAAAGTCCAGCCCCGACTGAGATCTGGATTGTGATATTTATTATTCTGGAGTTTGTACATGTGGGTTCTTTATGACTTCATTCAGAGGGCTCTTTCCCTGTGGAAATTTACTGACCAGCCACATTCACAGAGGCTGCCCTGAAGAGCGGAGGCTTGTACGTCATCAGGAAGTTTGGTTGCCCCTGACAACTGGGACTGGTGAGGACTATTGTTTTCCCATTATCTGGGGATCTTCTGGGTCTGACTTAAGGTCATTATGTTTACTACAGTTTGACCTTACCCACAACCAGCCGGTGGAACGAGTGGCACCTGAGGGCTTTCCATCGCCCTCAAAAGCCGCCCCAGCCACCACCAAGCCCGGCAGGGCTTTCAACCGGCAGCCGGCTGGTGGAACGAGTGGCACCTGCCAGCATCAAGATCTTGCCATGGGGCCTCTTCCAATGCCGGTTGCCTCCCCCCTCCCTGGACTGCCTACGGGCGAAATGGGCGTCAGCTGCGTCAGACCCCTGCAGCTACAAAGATCTCGCCGCGGGGCTGCTCCCGATGCTGGTACCTTCCTCCGCCCTGGACTGCCTGCCTGGAATTGAGCCCAGCTCACCTGCACTTGCAGCCGCTGCCACCCTCTACGAGCCACGCTTGGCCAGAAGGGTGAAAAGCCACCGCCACCACCGCAGAGGTCCTGTGCTTCCCCGGAGCCACACCATCGCCCCGGGGGGTTGAAGCCACTTTTGACGTAACTGAGGAATGTTTACCTTTTATCCTGGCTGGGCTTTATTGTTTGTATCTTGTCTTTGTTTCTATTTCATCACTGCTTTCTTTTGATTGTAACTTTAATTATGTTTTGACACTTTTTGTATATTTTATATTGTATTTTCTTGTTTATGTTTGCTGCTGTCTGCTGTGCAGACAGCATGCGCCAATGTAAACCGCTCTGAGTCGCCTTTGGGCGAGTGGAGCAGTATATAAATTAAAGTTTATTATTATTATTATTATTATTGAGTCATGCTATTGTGTGTTCTTATCAGCCTTTGCCGCCTTATGAGAGTTCGCCTGCTTCTGTCCAGGTCATTCAACCATGGTTTGTGGGTGAATTAATAACACTATCAATTAATCGCCCAAACCTGGTTTCTGTTCCCTAGGGGTCAGGGTGGTTCTCGAGGCGGTTTTCTCAGCCGAGCAGACCCTGCAGGAACAGTTTATGCCAATTGTGTAAGCAGGCTATCCACATCCCCTCCTTTTCTATTAAGTAAAGCAACTTGGCTCAGAACCTGTTGGACGCAGGGCATGAGTTGACGAGGCGTGAGGAGATATCTAGGTCCCTGCCATGAGGTACTCCTTGACAGAAGTGAAGGAGTGCATTTGCGCAAGGCAATAAAGCATAGCCGAGCAGACCCTGCAGGAACAGTTTATGCCAATTGTGTGAGTGGGCTATCCACAGGAATTGTCTTGTTTCATCTTCCCTTCTAATGTCCCTGGTTTCAATCAACAATTCTGGTTCATGGCAAATCTGTTCCTTAGGAATGCTAATTAAATTGTATTTTGGGAGTGTGGTTTTTAGTGTTAATTTTCAGCTTTAATCTAATGTTGGATATTAAGAGTCCATGAGCAATACCACAATCTGCTTCTGGTCTTGTTTTGCCAGAGGGAATACAATTTTCCCTCTTCTATTTCCAATTGTGTAGTCTGATTTTTATATTGATCATTTGGTTACATCCACACATACAGCTGTTTCTTTAGTTGTTTGAAGCATGTAATGGCAATAAACAGGTTGTTGGCCTCAGAGAACTCTATGAGTCATTTTCCTGTTTCATTTCTATCCCTAGGCCAAATTTTCCAACAATGTTTGGATCTGATTTGTTTCCTACTTTTGCATTCCAGTCACCTAAGATCATAAGCAATAAAAAAGCATATTATGAAATTTACAGATACAGTGGTACATCACTTAAAGAGCATAATTATGTTCCACGGGATTGCTCTTTAAGCGAAACACTTGGAAAAAGTGAACTCCGATTCAGTTGTTAAGCGAGGTATTGGTTGTTTTTAGTTGTTAAGCAAGGGTGACCATTCAGAGAAAATTGAGCTCTTTAAGTGAGTTAGTCCCTAAGTGAGGCGCTCGTTATGCAAGGTTTTACTGTAATACATTCATGTCTCCTCTTAACAACATGCTTTTACAGGGATTTCATATATAGTCTTAAAAACAAATTACAGTCTTTATTTGACTGAATTAAAGGACATGTAAGGTAAAGGTCACCCTTGCTTGAAAGCCAGTCATGTCCAACTCTAAGGAGTGGTGCTTATCCCCAGTTACAGCCAGAAAGCCAGCGCTGTCTGCATCTGCAGACGTTTCCTTGGTTATGTGGTCCAGAACACATGGAACACTGTTACCTTTCTAGCCAAAGCAGTACCTATTTATATACTTGCATTTTCTTGCTTTCAAATTGCTAGGTTGGCAAGGAACCCTTGAAACTGTAAATAATTTTACAGTTTCCAAGAAAGGCCACCAATATTTTGCATAGTTACCATTTAGTGATAGAGAGGAGTAATTGTTCCCTACAAAGTTACGCTTGCAAAATAAGATATCTTGGTAACTAATCAAAGTCTGGAGGATTTTTCTTCAACCATTTAATAGCACAGTTCATTGATCTAAGAAGGAAAAGCAAATGCAGTTCCAGTGTGAATCAGGTTTCTTTCACTGCTGCAGGCAGACGGACTTTTGGAATCACCTGCCCCCTATTCCAGTGTTATGCTGTCTGCTGGAAACTAATCTTAAGAAAAATCAATCAGTTTTGCTTGAAAACACATCAAGTTCCTTCCACCCAAATATCAAGAATTCTGTGGTTGTCAATTAATAATTCAAAAATGAGAAATAAAAGTATCAACTGCACTGGTTAAATCAACAGGTACTACTATTCCTAGCATGAAGGTTATCATGTTACACCTACCTGCTGTACTTGTTTCCTTAAGAGCGTCAAAGAGGAGGAGGAGAAGGACTGTTAGCTCTGGCTTCTCCGACATTCAGCTTAATAGGATAAATTTCATCTAATCTCTATACACAACGTGATAAAATTTGTAAAATTGTCCAAATTCTTAAAGGAATAAATCAAGATAAAAATCTCACCCTATATTAATTCCTGTTCCACCTTCCCACAAGGTCCTGTGCTGTGTCATACTTATTTTTTTAAAAAAATATACTTACTCAAAGAAATTTTACCTGACCACATTTCAAATAAAATAAACATGAGACAAAACAACTCACAATTCAATAATTCACATGTATGTACTCTATTTAGGGATGTAAACAGGAATGAAAATAGGGATGTAAAATTTTGCTCATTTCATTTTCTGAATGAAACTATGGCAGTTCTTGTGCATTTTCCCATTTCTGGGCATTTTTGTGAAAAATCTTGCAAACCGTTCCTTTGTGCAAAATATTTGCATTTTGTGCAAAAGCCCAATTAAAAACAACGTTGAAACACTTGAAATCACTGCAGTTAATAAATATATTTCCTAGACCCTCCCACATTGTTCAAAAGTTTGCCTGAAAAGGAAAGGGTTTGCCTCATGGTGGAACAACAAGAGGGAGGGGGCCAACCTTGCATCAAAAGCTTGAGAACAGCCACTGAGAAAACACTCTGGATGGTATTTCGTCAAAGCTGAGTACCTGAGAAATCTGACATGTAAAGTGAGTCCCTGATTACTTTCCAATGACCAATCACAAAGCAAAGTACCCCAAAATCCCAGATAGTAGGATGAGGAAAGCATCTGATAGTACAAACAGCTGGATATTTTTCCCTTCCAAGATGGCTGTGGAGGATGCTGAACAGAGTGAGGACTGGCTGTAGCAGATGTGAAGCAACTCTCCCCAATGTGACCATGAAGAAGACCAAACCATGGACCACATTATATTTAGGTGTCCTTTACACGCATTTGGAGACACATTGGAGAATTGCATAGTGTCACAGAGGAAGCCCTTCAATGGCTTTCAAACTTGGGTGTTGAACTCTAGCTAGGAACTTGAGATGGTCAATTTGTGCTTGCTGTATATATCAACATTAATGTAGACAACCATCTTTAGATAGATAGATAGATAGATAGATAGATAGATAGATAGATAGATAGATAGATAGATAGATAGATAGATAGATAGATAGATAGATAGATAGATAGATAGGTACAAACAGATGTCTTTGCTTCTAATTACAAGTTAAAAGTTATTTACTCTTTTGACACTCAGTGTGAAACTGACAGGAAGTGCAAGTTCTGTTTTAGTGCCTCAACCTCAGATTGAGATATAATGTCTTTTAAACTTCTCATGTTGGGGTGTCAACAAGTAGCCAAGAATATTGTGTTTTTCATTATTCTAAATTTCTCCAGCATTCTAGAGTCTCCCCAGCTGCATGTGCTTGCCTCATCTGATCATGAGAGGAGTTACCTCCTATCATCTTATTCTCAGCCTTAGTTAAATTGTGAGAAGCCAGGGAACCTGCTAACTGTCAGGAAGGTAGAGAAACAATGTGTCTGTGATTGAACACAAAATGTGTAGTTGGAAACTGATAAATGTGCAGTTGAAGATGCTGAGAGAAAGAAAATAGGTGGGTTGTGCTCATCTGTTTATTAAGAACTTAAATGACAGGCAGTGTCATCTCACACAGCTCATGTAAGGGTTAGGAAGTGCATGGTTTCCACAAATATATCAAACAGTTCAAACTGTATTAAAATAGTATAATCTTTGGGGTTGAAATATCTTCTTCTTCACCTTTATCAGCACTGGGAAAGTCAGTAGGGCTCTGTTGACTGCAATGTAACAGATCCTGAAGCCAACCATGCTGCTGAGAAATCTGCTTTAAAAAAAAAAAGTCTGCCAGAGAGATGAGACAATGAAAGATACGACATTCACACAGAGACTTTAGCAGGACCAAACAGCCCAAATTATGTGGTGGGGATAGCATTCACCCTCTACATTAGCCCATACCTGTCAACCGCGGCTCTGGAAAATACGGGACCTGCGCAAACGGTTCTGTGCAAGTTGCCTTCTACGCATGCGTAGAATGGGGCTACGCAAGCGTAAAACCCTTCTACTCATGCGTAGAAGCCTATGCCGCTTGCATAGAAGGCGACCTGCACAGAAGGGCTGCGCAGTACGTCATTTCCCCCGCTGCCAAATTCTGGGGTTTCGGCAGCGTGGGACGGGAAATGGCACAAATCGGCACCGAAAACCGTGAAATCCCGGCCAATCTGGGAAGGTTGACAGGTATGCATTAGCCATGAACATCTTTTGGCCCTCCTTGGGGCGGGGGGGGGGGAATCTGATACCAATTTTTAATTCATCCAATTGGGTAAGCGCATTTGGGGGAAATGTAGAAGAAATTTCTACACAGTACCAGGTACAACCTGTCTTGCTAAAAGGAAAAAGCAAGTGTCGTATTGGGTGCACGTAATTTTCCACATCTGTCAAATGATGAGCCTGATTGATTCTAATGTTAAATAAATGAGTTCTCATTCCGACTGAATAAGTGGCTGCATCACAGAAAGAAGGAGGAAGGAATAGTCAGAAGAGCAGGCACTAAGTGCAATAGAATAAAATCAGCAGTGCCCTATTCTTTCTTAAGTAGCGGTGTTTATTTAAATTAGTTTCTTGCTTCACACTCTGTGCTTCGGATTATTACACAAATATTTTATGCTCTGGTCATTTTACAAGTGCATTAGCTTGTAGGAAGTGCAGTAGTTTTATTAATGCTCTGTGAAACTGTTATAAAGAAGGCCACTTGGGAGTCTTAAATTTTATAATTTCAGCTGCACTAATTATTCTCTAAGGGATTAATTAGGGCAACTTTTTCGAGCTTTTCAACAAGTTTATACTCACATTCAAAACTGATTTCAGAATCAGTTTGAACTGTAATCACACATTAATCGCCCCCAAAATGTCCTTCCTTACTTTTTAAATGTATAAGCCAGTGATAAGGAAGTGCAGGTATTTCAGTTAAACTGAACCTACATATTGACACAGGAGAGAAAAATGTAAAAGGAGAGTCTCTCTTCCATTTGTTTTATGTTCTCAGGGAAGGCTGTCAGGAATAATTATAGGTAAACATTTGGTGAATAAGATTAACATGCTGGAGGTCAGAACTGTTTGTGAAGTGTTTCATTTAAGCGTATCAAGTTAACTCAGCATGAGATGCCTTTTTGAACAGGATTTTTTTATTTTAAAAAACCCTCTTAATTTCTCCATTCATTAAATAAAAAGAAGGACCTACCAAAACATTATGAGGGTAACTAAAGTCTGGTTTGCATTTAAATGAGAAAAAAGTAATTTGGGAAATAAAAATGGGATTGTTCACTGTTTTTCTAGTTAATCTTTTTTGGGGGAATACAACAACCACCTTTGTGTATTGGTATCCAGTGTTTTGTTAGATCCCAGCTTGAGGTATTAGAATTTTCTGAAAGAAAATTTGAAATATCTTACATTCTTAGGATCCAAGATCCCTACAGATGGTAATTACAGCCATGAAATAAAAAAGTGACTGATTCTTGGGAGGAAAGATATGAGAAATTTGGGGAACATAGATAAAAGTAGAGACATCACCTTGCAAGCAAAAGTCCGCATAGTCAAAGCAATGGTATTTCCGGTAGTAATGTATGGTTGTGAGAGCTGGACCATAAGGAAAACTGAATGCAGAAGAATAGACAACTTTGAGATGTGGAGCTGGAGAAGAATTTTGAGAATACCTGGACAACAAAGAGAACAAATAGGTCAATGATAAAAGTAATCAACCCCGACTGCTCCTTGGAGGGTCAAATACTGAAGATAAAGTTAAAGTACTTTGGACGTCAAATGAGAAGAGAGGATTCACTTGAGAAAGCCTTGATGCTGGGAAAGGTTGAGGGCAAAAGAAGAAGGTGTGGCAGAGAATGAGATGGCTAGATGGCATTGTTGATGCAATGGGCACAAAGCTGGGCGGGTTGAGGAAGATGGTGGAAGATAGGGGTGCCTGATGTGGTGGTCCATGGGGTCACAAAGGGTCAGAATCCACTGTGCGACTGAACAACAACAAAACCAAATTCTAAATTACAGGATTCAGAAGGATGCAGCTGTGATAGTTAAAATGGAACTAACTTTCTATAACTGTGATTATAGGTGTACTTTACTTCTACCTAATAGGAGAAGAGCAAACTGGAAGTGAGCCAAAGAAAGGAGGAGTAAGGAAGAAAACATGAAAATACCAACCTGGATATAGATCTTTACCTCTCTGGCCAGGTTATCCTCCCATGGTAATAGAGTAGACCATACTGCCAGTGACTCAACATCGAGTGACAGGCAGCTGTTAACTAACCTGACAACCCTGAGGACTAATCACCTTGGGTGCCAAAGTCCACAGGAAAGAGTGATGGACCCCAAGTGGATTAAATTTCACTTGAATCCATCTTGATGGAAGGCAGCAGCTTCATCAATACCAGCCTGGGGCTGAGGAGGACTCTGCGTGGCAAAAGGGCTCACGATCAGAAAGTGACTCGTGGAACTGGATCAGTGGTACAGGTATCATGCTGTGATGTGGAAGGCAGATAAAAGGCCACTGTATTATATTCTCATAACAGTCTTCATGGCTGATCACCATGAAGATTGCCAACATTTGGATTCAGATATGGAAGAAGAAGAAGAACCCTTCTACTCAAGTGCTTTCCCTATGTATGACATGGCTTATGAACGTATCTCCATATCTATGGGTTTCTATACTCCGATAGAACCCACCACTTGAAATATTAAATCTGAAGATGAGTTCTTCCATGTTAAACAGTAGAACCGCAGAAAAACATTTGTTGCTAATAATGCTGAAACATGTAAACTTTTAACTTCATGTGGCACTGATGCATGAATTAAATTGTTAGTTTTAAAATAAACTGTGAGGTTTATAAGGAATGACATACGGTTTGTTTCATGCGTGTGCACACTCACACACACCAAATTAAAATTAAGTTTTGAAGCAGCCTGAAAATGAGATGATAAACCATGGGGAGCGGGATTCTCAGGGACCTGTCAGAGGTGGGTTCACTCTATACTAGTTTTTCTTGTCTCCAGAGGTGGACCCCAAGTAACGGTCTTCTGCATGTAGCAGAGGTTGTGGGTAAAAGGAGCAGTATTATAAACACCTGCTTTAGAGACAAGATGAATCCGCAATCACCTCTCAGAAATCCAGTATTTGCTAGATCCTGAGGAAGGTGTTGAATCCTGGTGAATCTCAACTACTGCTAAGCCAAATTTTCTAAAATGTTTTCTGAGAAATTCCTGGCATGTTTCATTTTTCCACCTGCCTACAAAAAAAGAGTGCCACTTCTGAATTCTTCCCTTCTCCTCTGCAAGCTCCAGAACAACACGTGGATATGGAGTATTGTGAAAATGATGGTCAGGTTGACAACATTAGTTTCTGCTGATAGTACTTGTGGTGACAGTAGAAAGAAGAATCTGTGCTGTGACCATTGCTAATCCTCAGCCTCACCTATGGGAGTGGGGGGCTGGAGGACATCACCTTTCCTTAGAGAAATTGTAAAGATTCCTTTCTCCCTTAGTCACGCCTTTTGTACTGTAGGGTAGTGGAATCCCACCTGGGTGACACCAAACAGCTAGCACCCAGGATTTAATTATACTGACTTAGAAGTCAGTGTGAACAGATAAGCCCTAAACCCTCTCCTTTCATTCATTTTAGAAAGAAAATAAAAAAACAACACACTCCAGTCATTTCTTATCTTATAGGCTACAGGAAAAATTCCAAAAGAAACAGCAGTTTGCAAAGGCAGTTTGGAACAGCATAAACCTTAGGCTTGAAAAACAATGACATCTATTTAATTTAGAAGCCAGCAGGGCTTCCCCAGTTTCAATTAACCCATGATTATGAGCAAATCAGATCAAATTAAATACGCAGTTGTCAGCATATATAAGTTTTCCCCCCACTCAGTATCCCATCAGGCTAGGACCGTCCATCACTCATGTTATAAGAGCCAATCAGGAACACCACATGGAAATTGGGGAAGGTCCAGCGGTGGGCATCAGCAGGTTCGCACCAGGCCGCCAGAACTGGTAGCAGAAATTCTGGCTGGCCCCACCCATCCAAATTTTGAAATAAAGTACAGTAGAACCCCTTATAGTGATCACCCCATGCAGCGATGAAATCGCATAGGCTTGGAGGGGGACAAGCCGTTCTGCATAGCAGTAGTTCCTATAGGAAAATCCATACAATGATTTTTCAATGGGGAAAACCGCTTAGCACCAAACATCGTTGTATGGTTTTTCACCTAGGGGAAAATGGATTTTCCCATAGGGAAGATCGTACAATGACAAAAACAGCACAGCGATCATCTCCATAGAACAGATTAAAATCGCTGTACGGGGTTCTACTGTAGTCCTAATTCGGGTGCAACACAGGGCTTTCCCCTGGCCATGCCCACCATACCACACCCACAGTGTAGTGGTAAAAAACATTTGGAGCCCACCACTGGGAAGGTCACTCTTCAATGTGACTCTCCTCCCAGTATTCACAGGCTTTGATCTTCCCCCTCCCTCAGGGTTGTATGAGAACGGTGGAGACTAGAGTGATGTTATGGCCTGCCAGATGAACTGATAAAGCTGTAGCCTATTTTTGCAGAGACAACACATTATTTTTCCCTTAGGAAAGGCACAACGAAGGCCCCATTGAATCCCATCTTCCCTTGCCCTCAGCAGACCAGGGTGACCCCATTTTGAAACCAACTCTGGGCCTTACAGAAATTTGGTGAATTTCCCCCCTTCTCTACACACAAATAGGATGGAGAATTTTTAAACTTTATCTGCACACAGACAAAATTATACATATCCCTTCATTCTTATGAGCCCAGAGACCTCAGGGCTTTATAATTGCCTGGAAGCTAAATGGTTTGGTTTTTTTTTAACTCTTTCAGGAGGGCGAAAACTCTCTCCTTGGAGCTCTGCATAACATCCCTTTCCTGCTCTTCTCTTCAGCAAGAAATCCTATAAAAATATAACACACACTCATAAAAATCAGTAAAAACCCTTGTTGACAAGAGCTAGCCATTTAAATAGGAATCAAAGTCAGGAAAGCCTTTGGTCTTGTGGCAGGACTAGAAAAGGGTATTTTCTGAATACCAGGCACAGGGGAGATATTTCCTCACAAGTAAATGTGTATTCAATTTCTTCTCAATTGATCATTTCCAGAGAAAATACTTTGGCCAAAATCATATTGGGCACTTACTTGCATGTAAAATGAATTGCTGTATTTGCCATGGCTGATTGACAAAATGTGATGTCCATGCCAGGTCTAAGCCACGCATAGGATTCGTCACACAATCTTACATGTGAGAAACATGTGATTAACACTTCATCAGTTAGCCATAGTGCCTCCTCTTACTTCTCCTGCATATTTAAATATCTCATATGACTTTGCTCTTAGTAATTATCTAACTGAAAATGTCCTATTATAGTAGGCTTTAGTTTACTCCTACAAACAGTGGTGGGCATCAAAAAAAATTCCTACCACACTGTGTCTGGGTGGGTGTGGCCTCTTGGCCATATGACTGCTCTTCGCTATAGAGCTATGAAAATAGAAGCCTCTTCTATTTTCATCACTCTATAGCGAACATCTGAAGCCATTTCCCCTTTGTCCAAGGCTTTTCCAGGGCTCTGGTTCACCCCGAAGCGCCTCCCCAGCCACTCCGAAGCACTCATGGGGGTGTTTGATGTTCCAAGATTGAAACGCAGTAGGCAGCATTCAGGGGGCCAATCACATCTTTATTGCAAGGTATGCAATCTGAACATGAGGTAATGGTGGAGACGCAGCTCCTTATATATGCTTGCAGTACATTTGAATCTCGCCCCATGGCGCCTATTGGTTGCGTTATCAGTGACATCATTGGGATGTACTGAATACCTTACAAGGTTTACCTGTGGCAGGAATGTTTCACTCTGTGATTGGGTGATCTGAACCATGTGGGCTGAGCTTCTGCAGCTGCCTCTAGAGGCAGCTGAATCACTAGCAAGAACAGCTGAGTTACATTGTAATCACCGGGACTCATTCACAGTTCATTTGGATACAAGGTTACTTTTGAATACAAGGTTACATTTCTTAAAGGCACAAGTTCCATACATAACATCCCTCCCCCCTAGGATGGAACGAAGTCCCTCAACCATCGTGGTGGCCCGCAAGTGCATTTGGGCTGTCCAGCAGCTTGGCTGGGCTTGGAGTTCTGGGTTCCGCAGACTCTCATCCTGCAGAGGGGAAACGAGTAGTGTTAGCAGTGTCTCAGGAGCACTGGGCCGACTCAGGAGAGGAACCCGGGAGGCAATGCTGCATATCAAAACCTGGGAGGGGAGGAGGCTGACTTGAGGGGAGTTCCCACCTATAACTCTGAGAAGGGGATGACTCGCCTGCACGCCTCCTTGTCTGCATGGGCGCAGAGGTGGACTCGAAAACTAGAGGACGGGGGATTGCTGGGGAGAAATCAAAACCCCGCTGCTCCCTTGGAAGAGTGGGGGAACACTCTGAAAACTCCCCCTGATCCTGTAAATCATAATTTAAACTGTCAAGGTCTGGGCTCTCAAATTCTACCAAGTCTCGCTGAGAAGGATGGGTGAAACTGAAATCTGGAGCTATTGGTGGACCACCTGCCATGTCTCCCCCTTGGGATAAGCAGGTGGGAGAGAACCCTAATGTTGAATCACCCTGATCCTCAGACCCCTGGGTGTCTGTGACCCGACGCCTGAGTTGGTCAGAGTTTCACCGACACAGTAGCCCCATGCTGTTTTCTACCTGGTAGGAAACTGGCCCTGTCTGATCGATCACCACCCCTGGGACCCACGTTGGGCCGGCGGCTGCATAATTCCTACAATATACTGGGTCCCCGACTGAGAAAACCTTGCTGTGTGCAATTTCAATATTCCTCCCCTTATCCTCCACCCTGGTCAGATCCAACCAGTCAAAAAGCGAGACCAGTCTCCTGCGCATTAGGAGCTTGGCAGGCGAAAGTCCGGATGCCAGGGGAGCTGTTCTGTAGCACAGGAGGAATTGACACAATTGTAATTCTAGGTCCCCACGGCCCATTCGCCAAAGTGCCTCTTTGGTAGTTCGCACTTGGCACTCAACCTGACCGTTTGTTACAGGGTGAAAAGGGGCAGATGTAATGTGTCGAATTGCATTCCTCTCCAGGAATGCCAGGAATTTGATGGAGGTAAAGGTACTGGCATTGTCGGAAACAAGCACATCGGGTAACCCAAAACAACTAAATAGCCTCCTCAAATGTTTAATGGTTGTGGCAGAGGAGGTATTGGGCATTGGAATGACCTCCAACCACTTTGAAAAAGAGTCGACCACTAACAGAAATAGAGAGCCCCGGAACGGACCAGCAAAATCGATGTGTAATGGAGACCACAGTCCACGGGCTGTGTCCCATTCTCTGTGAGGAAGTCGGGACTCCTCTGGTCAAGAACTCTGACAACTTTCGCAAGTGCCCACCATGTGCTCAATGTCCGCATCAATCTGGGGCCACCAGAAGTAGCTCCTGGCCAAAGCCTTTGAGCGCACGATTCCAGGGTGGCTAATATGTAGCAATTTGAGCACCTTTGAGCACCTTTGACCACCCGTTGGCCCCAGAGGAGGCAACCCCTCTCTATCGAAAGCTCGACCCGCTTCTGGAAATAAGCTTTGAACTCCTCAGCTTGGAGAGTTGCGGGCCACCCCTTTTTTTACCCAAGAAAGAACTAGGGACATGACCTTGTCCTTCACCATGGACTTGGCGAGGTCTGTGGGTACTATTGGGGGCGAATTGAGGGACTTGATCAGCCGCACCTGATGGTCCCGTTCTACCTCGCACTCAGTTTCCCCTAGCACTGGGAGAGGAGACAGGGAAAGTGCATCAGCATGGCTGATGTCTTTTCCCCGGGCGGTGAACCAGTGTGTACTTGTATGCATTGAGTAATATGGCCCACCTAAGCATTCTAGGGGACATAATCTAGGTTGTGGGCTTGCATGTGGTGAAAATACCCAGCAGTGGCTTGTGGTCAGTTATGATAGTGAACCCCTGACCATAGAGGAAGTCGTGGAATTTCTTGGTTCCAGCAACTATCGCAAGGGCCTCTCTGTCTGTTTGCGCGTAATTGTGCTCTGCCTTTGAAAGGGACCTTGAGTAAAAGGCAACTGGGGCTTCCCGCCCATTTTCTAACATGTGGCACAGCACTGCCCCCACCCCCACTGGTGAAGCATCGCAAACTAACACCACAGGCTTCCTAAGTTCGAAATGGGTTAGGATTGCCTCTGAAGACAACAGCTGTTTGAGTTCATTGAAAGCTTTTTCTTGGCTGTCCCCCCACTGCCAAACTGCGTCTTTCTTCAAAAGATGATGCAGAGGCTCCGCTACTGAAGATTTTCTCGGCAGGAATGAATGGTAAAAATTTAGGAGCTCTAAGAAGGACTGCAGCTCTGGTTTCGTGGTGGGGCAAGGGGGTTATCTTGAACCCTAGGAACTCTACCTCCCTTGCCAGAAACACACATTTGTCCCGTCTCAACCTTAACCCAGCTTTCTCGAATACAGTTAGGACTTTGTCCAACCTTTTTGCTAGTTCTGACTCACTCCCCGCAGTGATCAAAATGTCATCAAAATAAGGGAGCACCCCGGGGAGTCCCTTTAGGAGGCATTCCACAAGAGATTGGAATATTCCTGGGGCTGAATTTACGCCCAACTGGAGGCGCGTCACCTTAAAATGGGATGCTTTTATTGAAGGATTGGTTAAAAACTTGTGATTCTGATGTTGAGCGGAAAAAAATATTTGAGATATTAAATTTGAATTGGTTTCAGAAGTTAAAGGTGGACAACTGGAACAAAAAAATATAAAAAAGAAGTAGGGTTAGATAGAATATATACAGAATTTGAGGAGGTGGTAAGGAAGATTAGAAAAGGGGAAAGTAGTATTAAATGTCTTGTAAGTCAGCAGTTCGATTCCCGAGTACTGCAGGACGGAAATGAGCTCCCGTCTTCATCCTAGCTCCTGCCAACCTAGCAGTTCGAAAGCAAGAAATTGCAAGTAGATAAATAGGGACCACTTCGGTGGGAAGGTAACAGCGTTCCGTGCACTCCGGTGAATAGTCATGCCTGCCACATGACCACGGAAACGTCTGCAGAAGCAGACAGCGCTGGCTCTTTGGCTTAGAAACAGAGATGAGCACTGCACCCTAGAGTCGGATACGACTGGCTTTCGAGCAAGGGAAACCTTTACCTTTTAAGTAAGCTTTATAACATACTGAATAGAGGTGCAGATCCACAGGAGGATTTGAAACGGAAGTGGGAACAAAATTTGAATATAACAATTGGGGAGAATGAGTGGAAAAATAAATGGAAAAAGAGGATTGTGAGAACAATGCCTGTAAGAATTAAAGAACATAATTTTAAAATGTTGTGGCAATGGTACTTGACGCCATTAAGACTTTACCAGATGGATAATAAAAGAGATAAGTTATGTTGGAGATGTAGAGAATTTGATGGAACATATGAACATGTGTTGGAGCTGTAAAAAAATAAGGGATTTTTGGGGAAGAATAGAAGGTGAGCTTGGTGAAATAATGGGTAGAAGTGTTAAGTTGGTGTCAAGTACCATTCTTTTAACGAATGTGGAAGGTATGGGTTTAAACAAGGAGGAAAAAGAATTATTGGAAATTGTATTGACAACGGGTAGACAATGTATAGCTAGAAACTGGAAAAATGATATAGATATACAGATTGGAGAGTGCTATAAAGAAATGTGGAGTTTAGCACTGAATGATAAATTAACATGGGAGATTAAAGTGAAAAGAGATAACTTAAAAGAGAATAGATTTTGGAACATATGGAAACCATTTGTGGACCATTCTTGTATGGCAAATGATAGTTCAGGACCAGTACCATCTCAAAGAAGTTTCTGGAGTTGAGCAGAAAATAAACTCTCCAGGCATTGTATATACTCACAGGGTGATTATTATTTATCCATAGATTAGTGGTAGCACAGAAAGTTCTTATTATCTCGGATCTTGAAATAATGGCTTTTAATATTCGGTGGTTATATAGTAATTAATGAGTCTAGATATTGTTATGTGCTAACATTCAGTAATGTCTGTTAAGATGATACTATGGATTTGTTTATGTACTGTATTGTTAGTCATTGTTTTCTTTTCTTTTTTGTATGTCTTTGAAAAAATTCAATAAAAAATTATTTAAAAAAAAAAAGCCCCTTTGTGTGTTACTATCGTTTGCGCAGCAGCTGTAGTGGGAGTTGCAGTGAGCTGCTGATAGGTCTGGGCCAAATCTAGTTTTGTGAAACATTTACCCCCATGTAAAGTGGCTAGTAAATGGCTAACTACCGGCACCGGA
This sequence comes from Bradypodion pumilum, assembly GCA_035047305.1. Taxonomy (NCBI): domain Eukaryota; kingdom Metazoa; phylum Chordata; class Lepidosauria; order Squamata; family Chamaeleonidae; genus Bradypodion; species Bradypodion pumilum. Next base: position 200,973,908 of record JAWDJD010000001.1, read on the forward strand.
TATGCATTAGGGTGAATAGCCTTCTTAATCGTGCATTTGTAGTCCGCGCAAATCCGGACCTCCCCATTTGATTTTAAAGCTGTAACAATCAGTGTCTCCCACTCTGCAGAGTCCACCAGAACCAAGATCCCCTGACCCACCAGTTTGTCCAGTTCTGCCTTAATCGTGTCTTTGAGGGCGAAGGGCACTCTCTGTGGCTTGAGCCGAATGGGACGAATTTCAGGATCCAGGTCAAATGAGACTGGTGGCCCCCTATACCTCCTGAGCCCTTTCTTGAAGACCGCTGGGTGTGTATCACACATGTCCCGCACTGGGTCAGTCTATATGGCGTTGATGCTGGACAGTTCAATACCCAAGGGAGGCAGCTGGAACCCCGTTTCAGTACCACAAGGGGCAGCTTCTCCATGAACCTCTTGAATTTGACTTTGAAATCCCCCACCCCCAAAACAGGAATCAGGTTGCCCTGCATGTCTCGCAAGGACGTCTTGAGGGCTTTGAGTTTTGGGTGCACGTTTGGGGGATGCGCAGAAACTCTTTCTGGGACAGGATGGAGTAGGAAGAACCAGAATCCACCTTCATCCTAACTGGGACCCCCTGTAACAGTACCTCAACAAAGAAACGTCGGTGTGCGATGGATACACGGCCCACGGTCGGCTTGCCCGTGGAAATTGACCCAATGGCCCCTCCTTTCCCTCGAGGGTACTCAGCTGACTCCTGGTCCTCTCTCCGCCATTGCCTGCAAACCTTGGCAATGTGGCCTCGGCGTCTGCAGTGGTGGCACTCCACCTCCCGGAACAGGCACTTTCTCCGGTCATGGGATGCTCCACAGCCATCGCATCAGTGGTGGGCCTAGTCTCTTGCTTGCTTCTTGGATGCCTTCCTCAAGACCTTCTGAACGTCGTCATCATCGCTGGAGCCGGCCCCGGAGGATGCGGAGGCCTCCGGGGAGGAAGATGAGCTGGATGCATGGCGGGGTGAGTGCCGGGCGGCCTGCATGGTGAACCTAGACCAGCCAGGTGTGGCTGGCCTTGTCTTGAATGCCTTCACCCCGGACCTCACTACTTCGGCTGCCTGAGCCTCCCGTAGGACAGACTGGAATGTAAGGTGCTTGCGGTCCATCAGCTTCCACTGGACCTCCTCATCTCGCAAACTGCACCGCAGGCAGTCCCTCAGTACTTCTTCCAAGTTGTCCCACCGGCAAGGGGCAGTGGCTAATCTGAGGGCGGCAGTGTAGTCTGCCACGGACTCACCCGGATACTGGTCCCGCCTGTGGAAGGCGACTCTGGCCGGGTAAATGGACACTTTCAGCGGAAAGAGGTTCTGTAGAGCCGACAGGATTTTATTTTATTTTTATTTTTTTATATATTCAAATTTATATGCCACCCAATCAGGTAAACCCGACTCTAGGTGGCCCACAACAAGTTAAAACACACATAAAACAATACAACCAATTAAAACCAAACATACCCACCCACCTACCCCATTCCTCTTAAAAACCCACATTAAAAAACTGCCTTCATCGACAATTAAAAGAAATGGGGCCTTAATTTATAAGCCAACAGGCGGGGGCCACTCTTCCATCTGGGCCCCACACTTGCCCCGCCAACCAGGTTTTTAGGCCTTTTCTGAAAGGTAGCAGCTCCATCTGCTCCCGCAACTCTAGAGGCAGGAGGTTCCACAAGGCCGGTGCGGACATGGAAAAGGCCCTCCTTCGTGTACCAGAGAGACGGGCCCCTCTGGCAGATGGAACAATTAGGGAGCCCCTCCGATCCGCTCTGGTTGGACGGGCGGACACTCTTGGGATGATGCGGTCTCTAAGGTGTCCTGGCCCACTACCATGAAGGGCTTTAAAGGTCAAAACCAGCACCTTGAACTGCACCCGGAGGCAAACTGGTAGCCAGTGCAGCTCCCGAAGTAATGGTGAGGCACGAGCATAATGCCCGCATCCCATCACCACCTGGGCTGCCGCATTCTGGACCAACTGCGGCCTCCGAATGGTTGACAAGGGCAGCCCCATGTAGAGCGCATTGCAATAATCTAGCCTGGAGGTGACCAGAGCATGTGTGACCCTGAGCAGGGAGTCCCGGTCCAGGAGCGAACACAACTGATGGATGACGCGAAGCTGTGAGAAAGCCCTCCTGGCCACAGCTGCCACCTGACTTGCTAGTAGCAGCCCCGAATCCAGGAGGACCCCTAAGTTGCGTACCGGGTCTGTCTGGGGCAAAACAGCCCCATCCAAGACCAAAGTTGGCAGCTCCCTGGAAAACGCGGGACCCCCTATCCAAAGCCACTCAGTCTTGGAGGGATTCAATTGTAGCCCGTTGTCCCCCATCCAGACCCCAACCACTTCCAGACATCTGGATAGGACATTGACTGCATCACTGGGGTCCCCATGGGCCGAGATATATAACTGGGTATCATCAGCATACTGATGATACCTTACTCCATGGGAATGGATAACCTCACCCAACGGCTTCATGTCTATGTTAAATAGGAGAGGAGATAGCACCGAGCCCTGAGGCACCCCATACTGTAGGGGCCTAGCGCTGGACCTCTCACTCTCCAACCACACCGACTGGGTACGACCCTCCAGAAATGAGGAAAACCAAGACAGCACAGTGCCCTGGATCCCCAAACATTTGAGCCGTTCCAGAAGGATACCATAGTCAATGGTATCGAAGGCCGCTGAGAGATCCAGAAGAGCCAGGACGGATGGATGACCTCCATCCCGCTCCCGCAAGAGGTCATCAACCAGTGTGACCAATGCAGTTTCAGTACCATATCCAGGCCTGAAACCCGATTGATAGGGGTCCAGATAATCTACTTCATCCAGGACCCCCTGCATCCAGGATCTCGTCGAGCGGGACTGCGTCAATTTTCCGCGGCATCATCATGTTCATCACCAGCTCTAGTGAGGGGTGGCCAACCTGGGCTAGGAGACAGGAACACATCTGGTCCTCGTCCTCGATGCACTCGGTGGACATCGCATGTTTGAATTGGCAGTCATACAGAGCCCACGATTCTGGTTTCTTGATGTCGAACGGAGGTAGCTTAATGCTATGGGAAGCCATTATCCCACCTTTGTTGCCAATTTGATGTTCCAAGATTGATACATGGTAGGCAGCATTCAGGGGGCCAAACACATCTTTATTGCAAGGTATGCAATCTGAACATGAGGTAATGGCAGATACGCAGCTCCATATATATGCTTGCAGTACATGTGAATCTCGCCCCATGGGCACCTATTGGTTGTGGTATCAGTAACGTACTGAATACCTTACAAGGTTTACCTGTGGCGGGAATGTTTCCCGCGCTACTCTGTGATTGGGTGATCTGAACCATGTGGGCTGAGCTTCTGCAGCTGCCTCTAGAGGCAGCTGAATCGCTAGCAAGAACAGCTGAGTTACATTGTAATCACCGGGACTCATTCACAGTTCATTTGGATACAAGGTTACTTTTGAATACAAGGTTATATTTCTTAAAGGCACAAGTTCCATACATAACAGGGTGTTACTTCTCCTTAACTGAATACATCTTGTCTCCACACTTAAAGCCTTTCTGGTAGCACTGGAACAAAGTTGTGTTAGAAACTAAAAGAGTGAGAAGAACAAAATGTTGATCAGCATGTGTATATAGCTTGTTAAGACAGCTGCTGTCGTAGCTGTGCTTCCTACAGGTCTGAATGGCTACAAGCAGAAGCTGCCTTAATAAGTTGCAAACAAGTGCTGACTGGCAATTTCATCCTTTCTGTCTGCTGGATCTTGTCCAGATGACTAAAGCAAATTCACCTGGGGAAACCCAATTTCCTGACTTTGAATTCAGTGGATCAATGCATATTTTTCCTGCAGTATAGATGCCCCCTTAGCCTGTTTGTCTTAGCTTTTATTCTTCCATGTTGGATGACCCTGCTAGGAATCTAGATATATAATGGAATCTTCACCATGTTAAGGCATGTATCCATGTGAACTAAAGCGGATTGGAGCAAGTCATTTTCAATGAAACATTTGAAAGTGTTTTACTCAAGAAACCATCTACTCAAAAGAAATGTGGTGGCCGTAATAGCAAAGTGCAATGGATGACAATCAGTTATAGCACAATACAAAGTCTGACCGATCAATAACAATTAGACTTCATGGAAAATCCATCAGCATAACTCTCTTTCAAATCTACAAGCCAACTACAAATGCAGAAGAAGAAGAAATCGAAACTTTTATTGCTAGGATCCATTCTCAACCATTCCAGAGTACAGGACATGTAATAATGGGCTCAGGTTACAGGAAGCCAAATTTTGGATGAATATGAGTGAATATCTTATGTTAGAGCAATACAACAATGGAACCAATCACCTCAGGAGATGGTCAGCACTTTAACACTGGAGGCATTGATGAGAAAATTAGATAATCATTTGTCCGATAAAGTTTGTTTTTTATTCCTGTATTGACTGCATGTGTCCTTATAAACCCCTTCCAACTCCCTTTCCAGAAATTCTTCTGGTTAAGAATTCTCCAACCATGATTTATTCCACTTCATACTTGTTCAGTTGCACAGTCAAGTCTTACCCTTTGTGACCCCATGGACCACAGCACGCCAGACTCCTCTGTCATCTGCCATCCTCAATGGGGTTTTAAATTATGTAAGCCGCCCTGAGTCGGGCTTGCCTGAGTGGGTGGCGAACAAGCCGAATTTTTTTATAAAAAAATTAATTAAATTAAGATCTATGCCCACTGCATCAATGCCCTCTGCCAACCCCTTCTCCTTTTGTCTTCAGTCTTTCCTAGCATCAGGGCCTTCTCCAGTAAGTCCTCTCTTCTCATTTAATGGCCAAGGTAATTCAGCTTCAGCTTCAATATCTGTCCTTCCAAGGAGCAGACAGGATTTATTTCCTTCAGGATCAAATGATTTTATCTCCTTGCAGTCTAAAGGACTCTCAAACGTCTTCTCCTGCACCACAATTTAAAGGCATCTATTATCCTGTGCTCTGGCTTCCTTATGGTCCAGCTCTCACAGACATACATTACTACTGGAAATACCATTGCTTTAACTATGCAGACTTTTGTTGGCAGGATGATTTCTCTACTTTTTATTATGCTTCCTAGGTTTGCCATAGTTTGGCTCCCTAGGAGTAAGTGTCTTTTTATTTCATGACAATGAATTTGTAGTGATCTTAGATCCCAAGAAGATAAAGTCTGTAAAATCTTCAAAATGCACCACAGTATTACATTGAGTCTATGTCTGCTAACTGAAATAAAATTATCCTTCTTTATTAACCTTTTCCAACATAGGCAAACATTCTTTGCTGTCTGAAGGATGAGTGGATGGTCTAAATGTGGCAAGGGTGAAGAGAAAGGAAGAAAGACACAGGTCATCAGCAGTCTTAGATAAAGAACTTATAGATAAATATCATAGGGCAATCTGGCAATTTTCAGATATATGGGGATTGCAAATGCTTCCAAATCATCCTAGCCAGAAATGAAATGGCATTTTAGTCCTAGGAGAAAATTCCAGGCAGAGGAAGTCAAATTAAAGGATGCAAATAGCTAATTTGAATGAGTTAATAGCAAAATGCTTTTGAAAATACCGTGTCAACTACAAAAAGTATGCTATTTTCTTCTATGGTTTCTTTTAAAGCAAACTAATAATTTAATGCTTCACTTAGCAAAATTTAATTTTGGGTACAACTACACAGCAAGGGAAATGCAAATTAACTCACATTCTCTCTGTGAAATGGCAATGGGGCATTCAGTTCTCTTCAACATAAATGGCCGCACAAGCAGAGGAGAGAAAAAGCCTTTGACTTGAATTGAAGTGCCTGTAGGTGACACAGTTCAAAGAAGCTGCCTTAAGAAAGTTTCTAAGTGGTAGCCATGTGTTGTGTCCTAAAGCCTGTACCTTTAAACAATGTACCTATCCATGTGTATCCAATGTAACCTCTTCTATGTGTAACATTGTAACCTCCAGCTGAATCACTGTAACCTTAATAGGACGCGAGCTAGTGACCACTAGATGGCAATAGCGAGCGTCCAAGCTCATTGGTCCAAGACTCACCTAGAACAACAGCGCGGGAAGATTCCCGCCACTACCTTCACCTGGACAAGAAGGGCGTGACCTGCAATGACGTCACACAGCCTGTAGCCAATAGGCTATCAAGGAGCCACATTCAAATGTATAGCCACTGTATATATTGAGCTGTTCGTCCGCCATTACCTCATGTTCCCTCTGACCAGCATGTAATAAAGTTGTGTTAAGCCAGCTCTTCGGCTGTCCTGGTGTCTTTGGTCCCATACACTAAATTGGCGATGAAGGTGGGATCATGGCTGCCCACGGGACCAAGACATACGCCGGTTTCGACATCAAGAAACCGCAAGATTGGGAACTCTTCGAAATGGACTTCCAAGGTGCGCTGGTGGAGTTCGAGGTGACGGACGAGGCAAAGAAGAGAGCCATCCTCACCAGAATGCTCGGGCACGACGGAAAGAGAGTACTGATTGACCTCATCGCACCCAAAAAGGCGGCTGAATTCAAGGCAAAAGAGCTCCTGACGGTGCTGAGAGACCATTTCCGGCCCTCGGTAGCGATGTTTCCCGCTCGGAGCGCGTTTTGGAGGCGAATCCAAGCGCCTGATGAGTCGGTCGCCGCTTTCGTAGCGGCCCTGCGCCTGGCTGCCGGCCCGTGCAAATGGGAGAATTTGGAAGTCACCCTCAGGGACTGCGTGCTATGCGGCCTGAAGGATGCCGAGATTCAGCACACGCTAATGAATCAGGAGCCGCCCCCCACGTTGCAGGAGGTCCTGAAAGCGGCACAGGCCGCGGAAGCCACGAAGGCAGGGGTGCAAGAGCTCCAGGACTGGCGGCCGAAGGCTGACAAAGCAGAGAGTTCGGTGCACGCAGCCCGGCGAACTTCGAAATCGTCCGCCGAAAGCAGCGATGACGAGGACGTCCGGAAGGTCCGAAAGGAGGGCCGGCGTTGCGACGGCTGCGGGGCGGCTCACGACCGTGCCAGGTGCCCATTCAGAAAGGCCGAGTGCCACAACTGCGGGTGACGCGGGCACATAGCCAAAGTCTGCAGACAACGACGCAAGGACCGGAGGAGCTTGCCCGACTGCCCAGCGAGGGACCGGAGGAGCTTGCCCGACCGCCCAACGAGGCCAGACCGCTCGATGAGACTAAAGGATGGCGCCCGGCCCATGAGGAAGCAGGACGGCGTGGGCCGCATCTCCGACGACAGCGACGACGACGCCCCGGTTTTCAGTGTGTCCTTGGGACACCCCCGTTACTTTGTTGAGGTACTGGTGCAAGGGGCCCCTGTTAGGATGGAGATTGACTCTGGCTCCTCTTACTCCATTATTTCTCAGAGGGAGTTTTTGAGAATTGCCCCCCGCGTACGGCCCAAGCTCAAAGCGTTGAGGTCCACGCTTCGGGACGTGCAAGGGAACAGTATCCCGGGGTTGGGGGTTGGGAATTTCCAGGTTCAGTACAAGCGGCACGCCGCGGAACTCCCCCTAGTCGTTCTTAAGGGAGGTAATTGCAGCCTCCTCGGGACTCAATGGTTTCAGCCCCTGGGTCTGTTCATTGGGGGGGTGCACGCCGTTGGGTCTGACCCGATACAGGAGGTGTGCGACGCGCACCCCGAAGTCTTCAAGAAGGGACTTGGGAAATTCAATGGACCCCCAGTAACGTTCAACCTGGACCCGGAGGTCCGCCCAATCAGACTTAAACCACGCAGGGTGCCTTTTGCACTCAAGGACAAAATAGAGGCGGAACTGGACAAATTAGTGGGCCAGGGGATTCTTGTTCCTGTTGATTCCGCGGAGTGGGAAACTCCAATTGTCACAGCATTGAAGGCCAATGGGGAGGTTCGCATTTGCGCCGATTATAAGTGCACCATTAATAAGGCAATCCGCCCTAATGCGTACCCGGTGCCGGTGGTCAGCCATTTGCTAGCCAGGTTACATGGGGGAAAGTGTTTCGCTAAGCTCGACCTGGCACAGGCCTATCAGCAACTCATGGTAACCCCTGCCGCAGCTGCTGCACAGACCATAATCACGCATAAGGGGGCGTTCCAGGTGACGCGCCTCCAATTCGGCGTGAACTCGGCGCCTGGAATTTTCCAGTCACTCGTGGAACGCCTCCTCAAAGGGCTGGACGGCGTTTTACCATATTTTGATGACGTATTGATAACGGGGGGAGTGAGGTTGAGTTGGCTAAGAGGCTAAACAAGGTCCTGGCGGCGTTCGAACGGGCGGGGTTGAGGTTGCGAAAAGACAAATGCGTCTTCTTCGTGAAGGAGGTTGAGTTCTTAGGGTTCCGGTAACACCCGAGGGGATCAAACCGTCCAAATCCAAGGTTGCCGCCATCAAGAAAGCCCCTCGCCCCACATCCAAGCCCGAGTTGCAGTCGTTCCTAGGGCTCTTAAATTTCTACCACTCCTTTCTTCCACGGAAGGCTGCGGTGGCTGAGCCGCTTCACAAGTTGCTCAAGAAAGATGCGGCATGGATGTGGGGCGATGACCAGGAGAGGGCATTCACGGAACTGAAACAACTCCTGGCGTCTGACGCCATTCTGACCCATTTCGACCCCAAACGGCCGGTGGTACTGATCTGTGATGCATCTCCGGTGGGGGTGGGGGCAGTGTTATGCCACGTGTTGGAAAACGGGAGGGAGGCCCCAATAGCATTCTACTCCAGGTCCCTGTCCCAAGCGGAGAGAAACTACGCCCAAACAGACAGGGAGGTGCTGGCGATAGTTGCGGGGACCAAAAAATTTCACGATTTTCTGTATGGCCGCCCCTTCACCATCATGACTGACCACAAGCCCCTACTAGGCATTTTTACCGCAGATAAGCCCACACCACAGATCCTGTCCCCGAGAATGCTTAGGTGGGCCATTTTTCTCAACGCCTACCAGCACGTGTTGGTGTACCGGCCCCGGAAAGAGATCAGCCATGCGGACGCTCTATCGAGGTCCCCCCTCCCCCTGACGCCCAGCCAGGTGAGCAAAGGGGAGCGGGACCATCAGGTTCTCATGATAGATGTGCTGGATTCGCCCCCCGTAGTGCCCGCCGACATTGCCACAGCGACGAGAAAAGACAAGACGTTGGCGGCGGTTTGCTCCTGGGTACAGAAAGGGTGGCCGGCGTCCTCCCCAGCAGAGGAATTCGCCCCATTTTTTAGGAAGAAGCTGGAACTGTCCCTAGAGAGGGGGTGCCTCTTGTGGGGGCAGCGGGTGGTGGTCCCTACATCCCTTCGACCGCGGGTGCTTAAACTGCTGCACGTCAGCCACCCCGGAATCGTGCGCTCCAAAGCGCTGGCCCGAAGCTACTTTTGGTGGCCCCAGTTAGACGCCGACATCGAGCACATGGTCGGCACTTGTGAGAGTTGCCAATGCTCCAGACCAGAGGAGACCCGTCTTCCCCACAGGGAGTGGGACGTGGCTAAGGGGCCGTGGTCCCGGATACACATAGACTTCGCGGGCCCGTTCCGAGGGACCCTGTTTCTCCTTGTTGTGGACGCCTTCTCCAAGTGGTTGGAGGTCATCCCAGTCACGAGCACCTCCTCGGCCGCGACAATCAAGCATTTGCGGAGAATTTTTTCCACGTTCGGCATACCCGACACCCTAATTAGCGATAACGCTAGTTGTTTCACGTCCGCTGAGTTCAGGGCATTCACAGAGATTAACGCAATCCGGCACATCACCTCCGCCCCTTTCCACCCGGCCACCAATGGCCAAGTGGAGCGCCTCGTACGCACCACGAAGGACGCGCTGCGGCGCATGGGCCCCGGGGACCTCAACCTGCAAGTGTGTCAGTTTCTGCTAGGGTACAGGGTGACCCCGCTAGCATCAGGCTACTCCCCTGCGGAGCTTTTAATGCGCAGGAAGCTGACCACCATACTCACTAGACTAGATCCCACGAGAGTTGGGGGCAAGGGGAGGAACATAGGGTTAGAAGCCACCAAGAGTTTTGGCGTGGGTGCCCCGGTACATTGCAGGAACTACGCCAGCGCGGGGCCAGCCTGGGTGCTGGGGGTGGTCATGGAACAAACCGGTCCCGTTTCGTACCGCGTGGAGACCAACACAGGTCTACTTTGGCGGCGGCACGCGGACCAGCTCCGAAGCCGGGTCCCAGGAAATCGGGGCGCCGAAAAAACGGATACAAATTCAGCGTTAGGGTTCTCCCCCACCCGTTTAGCCCAAGGGGGAGGAGAGGGGGGTCCAGAGTCCCCACCAAGGGGGGAGGAGAAGGAATTTGTCCTCGTAGATATCCCGCGGGATCCCCCAACAGAGTTTGATTTTGATTTTCAGAACCGGGGGGGGGGGTTTGGAGTGGTCCCCCACCCATCCAAGCGAGAAGAGGGGTTTTACATTAGCCCCTGGTGCCCCCGGTTCAACCACAACAGAATCTACCCTTTCCCCTAAAACTGCAAAACCGCAGCAAGCCGCTAACAAGTCTCCCTCTCCCATTACAGGACAAGGGTCCAGGGAACAAGGAAGCGGGAGCGGCCCCCGGGTGGGCCAACCCACATCGCGGCCCAAACGCGAGTGCAATAAACCATCTTGGCTAAGAGACTTCGTCTCATCCTAGGGGGGAGGGGTGTTGTGTCCTAAAGCCTGTACCTTTAAACAATGTACCTATCCATGTGTATCCAATGTAACCTCTTCTATGTGTAACATTGTAACCTCCATCTGAATCACTGTAACCTTAATAGGACGCGAGCTAGTGACCACTAGATGGCAATAGCGAGCGTCCAAGCTCATTGGTCCAAGACTCATCTAGAACAACAGCGCGGGAAGATTCCCGCCACTACCTTCACCTGGACAAGAAGGGCGTGACCTGCAATGACGTCACGCAGCCTGTAGCCAATAGGCTATCAAGGAGCCACATTCAAATGTATAGCCACTGTATATATTGAGCTGTTCGTCCGCCATTACCTCATGTTCCCTCTGACCAGCATGTAATAAAGTTGTGTTAAGCCAGCTCTTCGGCTGTCCTGGTGTCTTTGGTCCCATACACTAAACCATGTTAGTCTGTGCAAGCTTATTAGGCAAGGGGGGGAGGGAATTAAGACAAAAACAGTATGGCACTCTAAAGACTAGCTGCTATATTTTAATGTAAACTATCATAGGTCAAGCCCACTTCTTCAGACAGAACAGTGAGACTGTATGGCAATAATTTATACCTGGTCCTGTGACCAGATGGGAATACAAAAAGGATAATGATTGGTTAGTATAGTGTTACCGACTACTATCACACGCAGTAGTCGGTAACAAGTGAAAATCCCTGACTGATAGTCAGATCTATTCTTGTGAAGCTTTGTTCTGTCAAGTGGCAAATGGTTAGTAGATAGATGCAAAATAATCATTGAGCATTGCACAATTAATGTAGTCGGTAACAAGTGAAAATCCCTGACTGATAGTCAGATCTATTCTTGTGAAGTTTTGTTCTGTCAAGTGGCAAATGGTTAGTAGATAGATGCAAAATAATCATTGAACATTGCACAATTAATAATTAGCTTTGCAGTTTCCATTTACAGACTTTGTTCTGTGAAAAGTGACAATGGTGGATTGGTGAATTGAACTATAACAACAAATTATTTAACTTTTATGCTTTGTTTGGTAAACAGAACAATGTTTGTTTGTTTGTTTGTTTGTTTGTTTGTTTGTTTGTTTGTTTGTTTGTTTGTTTGTTTGTTTGTTTGTTTGTTTGTTTGTTTGTTTGTTTGTTTGTTTGTTTGTTTGTTTGTTTGTTTGTTTGTTTGTTTGTTTGTTTGTATCTGTTGATAGAACTGCAGGCTGGAACATGTACTACAAATTTAATATCTATCACACATTCCACTAGTCTGGCACGACTTCCAGCCTACACTGTATCTTCTTCTAACCAAGAGCAGTGAAACCCCTGATAATGTGACCTCCATCCCTATTCAAGTAAATTAATAACTCAGGATTCAAAAGGAGGGGTAGGGGATAAGCCCCTAATCAAACCCAATGAAAATGTCCTAAGGATGAAAGAACCTTAAACTGTGGATAACTTGTTGGCTATTTCATGTCTAGGTCAGATTGTAAACTGCCAAAATGAAGCCACCTTCTTGACCATACCTCTGAACATTTTTCTGTAAAGGTGGTACCTAAATTAAGAACAATCACAGCAGATAACATAATTATTGTGGCATTTCCAGTTTGATAATGCCCCCTAAACCCTTGACAACTATTCAAACCATTGAGATTGGTATACACCATGTACAGTATATATATTTTATCTCAGCCATTTCTCTCTGGATTAGTGGTCCCCAACCTTTTTTTAGCCATGTCCCACCTAAAATCCTGACACACACCTGGTGACATATAACTCTCATTATTCAAAAAGTCAGCTCCTATTCATGTGGAAGAAGGCTAAAAGGCCGCTAATTTAGTCTTAAAAAGCTTCCAATTGCCCTCCTTAAAAACAAATTGCCCCCCTGTGGGTCATGTGCCCCATGTTGGAAACCACTGCTCTAGTCTTTGTTCCACAATTTTTCTGAAGGCTTTCCCCGCCTTCCACCCTTTCCATATCTTATCTCGCCCAAAGAGCAGCTGTTAAAAGAAAGTGTCTTGAGATAGAAGAGGCTTTTCAGAGGGAGGTGAGGGCTGGCACTGCATTGTGTGCATGCATGCATGTGAGGGGAAAGTTGCTTTGTCAAAGCACCACCTTGTGTGTGTGTGTGACCTTGCTTGAACTATCATTTTCACATTTGTTCAAAGCAAAAACATTTTTAAAAAACATTTTTTCAATTAGTAGGATTTCTTCAGGCTGATTCATATTTTCCATACATGTAGTAGTAGTAGTAGTAGTAGTAGTAGTAGTAGCAGCAGCAGCAGCAGCAGCAGCAGCAGCAGCAGCAGCAGCAGCAGCAGCAGCAGCAGCAGTAGTAGTGCAGTAGACCCTCACATAACTACGTTGCTTGGTTTCCCAAGTAGCGTCGCTATAGAGGAAACGTCGTTGTGCGGTTTTCAATGGCAGCTGCGCCATCTAGCGGCAAAAAAACTGTCATTATCTTCACAACAACGTTAAAAAGTCATTAATCCGCACAACTACAGTTTTTCGTCATTGTGCGGATAGTCACGTGGCAAGTGACGATGCGTCGTTAAGCAGAAATGACGCTATTCGAATGTCGTTAATCAAGTGTCCACTGTAGAAGTAGTTCCTTCTTATGCTGTGTAGCACCTGGCTCTGTCACTGCAGCATATTGGGCAACGAGGTTCCTAATTGTTTCTTCAACATTAAGGTTTTACAGGGACGGCGTGCTAACCGAATGCCCAATTCTCCTCCTTTCTCATCCAGGCTTTGAACCGGCAATGGCAGAATTGCATCAAATAGTCAATGGGGAAAAACACAAAACAGCCTACACCAAATTTATAGTATGTCCTGCATCCCCAACCCCCTGCAGTTGCTTCTTTAAAGAATTAGAAACTTTACCTACTAATGTTATTGCAAATGAAACTACATTTTTCAGCCTTCTGACTACAATCTTGACTAACTGGGCCTTTTGGGCTAATATTCCAAGACCCATCATTAAAATCTACCCAACCCCATCTTAAAACATCAAATTCGACAAGCCAAAGCAGGGGGAGGGGGGACCACCAAGTACTAATTTATAGCCTTTGATATTTCAGTCTTTGGTTATGAAAATTCCAACAACACTGTTGGAGTCCCAAAATCATGTTAAATTTCGGTTCTAAATTGGATTTTCAACTTCAGAAGAAACATATAAGCAGAATAACACTCTTTTCTTCTTATCTGTGATCACCAAAGCTTACACTAATTTCAACAAGAATAATCTCTAAAAAGGCAGTGAATTCGTAAATTAGCAACAGCCTCTCCTTCATAATCCTTCTTTCAGATCAACTGCAAGACTTTGCAGAAAAGGAAGAAGGCAATTGGCCTGAGGCGGGAGATGGGACTGTGAGGCAGAAAGTGCAAAAGCATATACAAAGTTAAATCTCAGCCTGAAGCTCCCAGTGTGGTATGAAAATAGATACTATATTTTAATTTTAACGAAAAGCCACTTATGGAGCTTCGTTATAAAAATCTATGACTAAATAAGGCAACTATGTATTTATATACCACTTCAGCTGCTGATTTAACACATCATTCTAGGTTTTATTGAGGGTGGTGTTGGTGCTGGTGTATTTATTCTTTTATTTCTGATAATCTTTGGAAGCTTGGGGTTTATTTTATTAGTGTGAATTATTACCACAGTCTTATGTTTCCCCTGTGAAATATATGTACTGCCAACTACACTGAACATGACAACCCTGCCACTTGGAGCACACTCAACATGATGTAAACTATTCAGTGCCATTTTTTCATTCATATACATACTGTATATACATTGTCTGCAGAGTAGTATGATGCGCAAGCACGCGCACGCACACATGTGCACACGTGCACATGAGTGCAGAGCATATTCAGCCTGCGGCTTTTCAGACAATGTATAACTATATACCCAGAGGCAGATAACAGAGAGACAGATGCACTGCTATGGCTTTTACAGACCATAATATAGGAACCAGATAAGTCTTCTCATTCAGGTGACACTTTATAAGGGAAAAAAACATCACTTACAGGCCCCTTATTACTAATTATATGCCATAGGAATCAATCAGCCATTGTCTTCTTGATTTTTAAAAAAAGACCTACATTTGAAGTCCAAGTTCTTTTTCTTTGTTCAACATTTGAAGTCCACATTCTTTTTCATTCTTCAACATTTGAAATCAATATTATTTTATTTATTACCTTAGAACAAGTTGCATGTATAGACATCAAGCCAGATAACCATGATGTCCAAATTCATAACTTATTCCAAGGGAACAGAGCTTCCTCTATGATGGCCCATCACCTTCAAACGGTCCTTCTCAGTCAAGGTTGACTGGTGCTGACATTGCTGTCATTTTTGTGTTAGATTATTACTTAGATACACATGCATTTCAAAGTGTTATGCTGCGTTGTTTAATCTGAGATGCTGAACAAATGATTTTGATTTAGGATCATAGAATCACTGAGTTGGAAGGGGCCTATGAGGCTATCTAGTCCAACCTCCTTCTCAATACAGGAATTCAAAGCAGATCTGACAGGTGGTTGTACAATTTTATCTTGGATGCCTCCAGCATTTGGTGTGCTCACCATCTTCCTAGGTAATCAGTTCCATTGTCGTACTTCTCTAACAGTTAAGGCTTTCCCCCCTAATATTCAGCCTACAGCTGGCTTCTGCATTTTCAAGCCATTATTATGTGTCCTACACTCTGGGATGTTCGACAACATATACTGGCCTTCCTCTTTATTACTATATTTCAAGTATATGAAAAGTGCTATCATATCAAAAACTCCTAAGTCTTTGCTGTTATTATGAAGTTTTAAAATGATTTTATTGTGTTATATTTTGGCATGTTTCATTATTTGTGCTTCTGGAATATTGCCCTGATATCACAGGATAATGGGTAAGCTATAAATATTTTAAAATAACTAAAATCTCCTTTTGACAGAAATCTCTTCACAAGAAAGTACAGGCTCCTTTAAACTGTACAATAAATTGTCATCATTTTTGCAATAACTGAGTAAATATAGCTAAGCATTTGTGGAAGGTTTTATCATTCATTCAGACAATAATGTGTTGATAGCCAGGCGTTAGGGAAAATGAATTGCACAATGATGTCAGATTACTGATCCTTTCTAGGTAAGACAGAAGCTTAAACACTTGCTATGTACAATTAAGATCAGTGGGAAGTGAAAACCCTGATGTGTCAAGTACAATATCCTGGATGTTTCTTTTTAAAATATATCATGGAGAAAAGAGCAAAATTTCTAGGTACTTCGCATTTTTTTCATGTTTGTGTCTCTCTCTTCCTCCCTTCACCTGAGCCAATGCATGAGTTCATCCACATTGCCTACATATTAATGCAGAGATGTGTATCTATTATTTTCCACTCAAGTAAAATAGGGGCAGTTTGGGGGCGATAGAGCAGAGGGCAGAATCAGTCCCCACAACCTGCCAATGGACTTTAGCTTCCTGCCTCCACTTTATTTCTGCATGGTACATAGGGAACATGCCGTTTGTTTAAAAGCCATTTCATCCTTCTGAGATGACCATTTTGCTTAGGACACAAAACATGTACTCTCCACACAGTTTTTCCTTAAATAATTGTTGTGTATGTAACTTTAATTATTGCTGTAACGTTGTGTAATTGTTATTATGGGATCGGGGTGATCCTCCATTTTGTCTTCTTCTTGGTACTGAACTATCGCGGGACTTGCGTTCCCGCCCTTTCTAACAAGGCACACAAAGTCTTCACTCATGTCCGGTAACCTCACCATCACCCCACTCCTCTCCTAACCAATCATATTGTTTCCTGCCCAAATGTATATATTGTACAGTGTATATAAGGAGCTGTTGCACCATTTCTGTTCATGTTCGGTTTGCTTACAATAAAGCTGTGTTTGGCCCATTCATGCTGGCTGCTTCTCTTAAATTCCCGAACATCAAAATAATGGAGTTCTGTGAAGAGACAGCTTCAGATTGAAGAGTTGAAAAACACAACATCAGAGCTTCAAGCCACCCATAAGTTCCTTATTTTGTTTAAAAAGATACAGAATAAATTGTTTAAAATTAAATTATATTTCTTTCTCTTTTTTAAAAGAAGTGGCATACATCCAGATGCTTCCTCTATGTATAAAAAGGTCACTATTTCTCTGGAGATGGGAGAAAGTTGCTTATTGATGCATAGTCCTGGGGCCAGTTCAAGGTAGGTACAGTGATACCTCATACGTCTAAACTTGGTTCCACAAGTTTGGACTTTATATGGATTTGGACTTTGTATGAGGCATGCAAAATCCTAGCTGTGATGCCTCATACAACGTCCAAATCCTTGCCGCGATGCCTCATACAACGTCGTTTCCATAGAGATACATTGTACTGTAACAGCACAGACTTCAGGGCAAAGTCAAGGAAACAGACAGGAAACTGACAGAACTTTAAGAAATCATTGTCTAAAGGCTAAAAACATTACACAAACTTGTCACACAACCCTGGTTGTCCAAGAACCGGAAGAATGCTGCAAAAATCCCAGGAATGCTTCTAAAAATTCTGGCGAAAAAATTCAAAAAAATCCAAAATCGCACTCAAAACCACTCCTAAACACTCTTCGCCTCATGCAAAACCCACAAGAGCAATGCATGCATGTGTCCTGCCTTTTATACTGCCCAGGCACAATGCAACCAGGGAAAAACCCAATGTATGGCAGATTTGACCAGAAGAGTAGTAGATTTAGTTGATACAGTGAGTCAAACAAAAGAAAAAGTGGGATTAATATCTTTGGATATATTTAAGGCATTTGACTCTCTACAATGGATTTCAATTAAGGAAATAATAAAAAGTTATGGATTTGGTGTCAAATTCAGAAGGGTAATTGGTCAATTATATCAGCAAGGAATAGCCACTGTCAGAGTAAACGATGAGGTTACAGATGAAGTAAAGTTGGAGGCAGGTACAAGACAGGGCTGCCTCTTATCTCCAATACTTTTTATCATGGCAATAGAGTTATTAGAAAAAGCTATACGAGAGGAAGGAAAAATAGAGGGGATTATGGGAAATAAGATAAGTATGTATGCCGATGACACTCTGATAATTGTAAAACAACCTGAGAAGGTAATGTATAGAATTCAGCAACAACTAAAGGATTTTGAGGATATTACTGGGTTGAAAATAAATTGGGATAAATTGGAAATAATGCTTTGCAATATGGATGAAAAAGATCAGAAGAAGATAAAGGATATAGTTAATATTCAGATCAAGAATAAGCTGAAATATTTGGGAATAATTATATCAAATAAATTGGAAGAGCTTAAAAGACTGAACTATGACAGTTTGAAAATTGAAATTAAGAATAGGATACAAAGCTTTCAAAAGTTGAAACTGTCATGGTTCGGGAGAATTGCACTTGCTAAAATGATGTTATTACCCAGAATAAATTTTTTTATTTGATGCGTTAGCAATTCAGTTGAAGGATAAGGAAATTAAGGCGTTCCAAAAACTGTTTAATAACTTTTGTAATGGTGGAAAGAAATCCAGGTTACCAAAAAAGTTATGGTATTTACCACAGAAAGAAGGAGGGTTGGTGTTATGTATGTACAATGTCGCTTTAAGAAATGTATGAATGTAACCTGACCACAATTACAATGTAGCCCAGCTGTTAAAGGAACGCGAGTTAGCTGCCCATAAAGGGCAGCTGCGAGCGTTCAACTCACATGGTTCTCATTCCTCAAATCACCAACAGCCGTGGGAACTCTCCCGCACAAGCAAACAACCACGGAAGAGGGGTGTGACTTGGACGACGTCACGCCGGCAGCAGCCAATAAGCTACTGTGCAACAAGATTCAAATGTATTGCACTACTGTATATAATGTGATGTACCTCCGCCATTACCACATGTTCATACTGATCATCAACCAATAAACCTGTGTTAGTCCTTACTGCGACTCCTTCCTTGTCTTCCGTGCAAGACACTAAATTGGCGACGAAGGTGGGATAATGGCGAATCCCAAGGTCAAGCCTTACCAGTTCGATGTCAGCGAGCCCGAACAGTGGGAGCTCTATGAATGCCAATTCCGGCACGCTATGGAAGCCGCGGGCGTCGACGACGATGCGAGGATGCGCTCTTACTTCCTGGCCCAGGTGGGGCCGGCCACGCTGTGCATCCTGATGAACCTGGTGGCCCCCAAGAAGGTAGAAGAGGTGCCCATCGACCGCATGCTGGGGCTGCTGGGCGAGCATTTCCAGCTTCCCGTGTCGATCTTCCCGGCCCGGGTCGCGTTCCACAGGCGAGACCAGCGACAGGGTGAATCCGTGTCCGCCTACGCGGCGGCCCTCAGGCTGGCAGCGGTGCACTGCCAGTGGGACGACCTAGACCAGGCTCTCCGAGACCGCATGCTGTGTGGCCTGAGGGACGAGGAGCTTCAGCGGAAGCTCATGACCCGCGACTACTGCCTCACGTTCAACAAGGTGCTGCGGGAGGCCCAAGCGGCTGAGGCGGCCAGGAGCGGGGTCAGAGTGTTCAAGTCCCGAGGGGCCACATCCGAAAGGGCCAAGTCACCAGTACAGGCGGCCCGGCGGACACCAACGAAAACAGCCTGGCGGGCCCCCAAGTCGCCCGCCGGCACACCAACGGCGTCCAAGGAGTCGTCCACCATGGCAGACCCCTGCTCCAGCGAGGACGACGACATCCAGCGGGTCAAGAAGTGAGGAGAGAAGCGACAGACCCGCAAGTGGCAGGACCGCCGCTGCGACGGTTGTGGGGCGTCCCACGACCGCATGAGGTGCCCGTTCCGGAAGGCCGAGTGTCACAACTGCGGCCGAAAGGGGCACATCGCCCGGGTGTGCAGGCGCGGGTGAGTCGAGGACAAGGGCAATTCGAGCCATCCCCAGACGCACCAACGGAAGGCGGCCGGCACCAGGAGGGTCTCAGACGACCACAGCAGGGCAGGCGTGAACCGCGTGGGCCTGGAGCACCGGCATTTTTCGTTGAGGTACAGTTACAGGTGGTCCCAGTGAGGATGGAGATAGACTCGGGGTCGTCCTATTCCATCCTGTCCCAAGAGGAGTATATGCGCATTCCCCCAGATGCGCGGCCCAAGTTGCGGGCCATGAGGTCACACCTACGGGACGTGCAAGGGAACGGGATCCCAGTGTTGGGGGTGGGGAACTTCAAGGTGAAGTTCAAGAACTACTCCGAGAAACTGCCCCTAGTGGTCCTCAAGGGGGGGAGGTGCTGCCTTTTGGGAACGCAATGGTTCGCTCCCCTTGGAATCGAACTGTCCGGCATTAACGCCATAGAGACTGACCCAATGCGGGACGTGTGCAACGCACACCCGGACGTTTTCAAGAAGGGGCTCGGGACTTACAAGGGGCCCCCAGTTTCCTTTGACCTGGATCCCGAAATCTGACCCATCCGCCTCAAGCCCAGAAGAGTGCCTTTCGCCCTCAAGGACAAGATCGAGGCGGAACTGGACAAATTGGTGGGGCAGGGGATTTTGGTTCCAGTGGATTCGGCGGAGTGGGAAACGCCGATTGTGACAGCCCTTAAATCAAACGGGGAGGTTAGGATTTGTGCGGACTATAAATGTACAATTAATAAGGCCATTCGGCCAAATGCATATCCGGTACCCGTGGTCAGCCATTTACTGGCCACGCTTCATGGGGGGAAGTGTTTTGCCAAGCTAGATCTGGAGCAGGCATACCAGCAGCTCACTGTAACCCCGGCTGCTGCTGCTGCACAAACGATCGTAACGCACAAGGGGGCATTTAAGGTAACGCGCCTTCAGTTTGGCGTGAATTCGTCCCCCGGAATATTCCAGTCCCTCGCGGAACGCCTTTTAAAGGGGCTTCCAGGCGTCCTCCCATACTTCGACGATGTGTTGATAACAGCGGGGGGCGAGTCAGAATTAGCGCAAAGGCTAGACAGGGTCCTTTCCATATTTGAGAAAGCGGGCCTCCGACTGAGGAGGGACAAATGTGTATTCTTTGCGAGGGAGGTCGAGTCCCTTGGGTTCAAGGTAACCCCAGAAGGCATCAAGCCCTCCGAGTCCAAGGTTGCGGCTGTGCAAAACGCCCCTCGCCCCACCGCGAAACCGGAGCTCCAGTCGTTTCTAGGGCTCTTAAATTTTTACCATTCCTTCCTGCCGAGGAAGGCATCCGTTGCTGAGCCACTGCACGCGCTATTGAAGAAAGAGGCGGTTTGGCGGTGGGGAGACAGGCAAGAGAAAGCGTTTAGGGAGCTGAAGGCACTCCTATCCTCAAGTGCTGTCCTGACCCATTTCGACCCTAAGAGACCAGTAGTTCTAGTCTGTGATGCGTCCCCAGTGGGGGTGGGGGCAGTTCTATGCCACGTGTTGGAGAGTGGGAGGGAAGCCCCGGTAGCATACTACTCTAGGTCCCTCTCGAAGGCCGAGCGCAATTACGCGCAAACTGATAAGGAGGCCCTAGCCATCATCGCGGGAACGAAAAAGTTCCATGACTTTTTATACGGCCACGAGTTTACGGTAGTGACAGATCACAAACCACTTCTGGGGATCTTCACTACCGGCAAACCCACGCCGCAAATTCTATCCCCCAGGATGCTGCGTTGGGCCATTTTTCTCAACGCTTACCAGTATGAGCTGGTCTATCGCCCAGGGAAGGAGATCTCCCATGCGGACGCGCTGTCCCGATCTCCCCTCCCAAATATAGGGGACCCCACATGCGAGGTAGAGCAGGACCACCAAGTCCTGCTGATCGAGTCTCTCGACTCACCCCCCATTCTCCCGGCCGACCTCGCCAAGGCCACGGCGGCCGATAAGACGCTGGCCCAAGTTAGCTCTTGGGTGAGGAAAGGGTGGCCCACTACTCCCCCCGAGGAACAATTCAAGCCATTTGTCAGGCGCAGAGTAGAGCTGTCGCTGGAAAGGGGCTGCTTACTCTGGGGCCAGCGGGTAGTTATCCCAGAAAAGCTGAGAGCCAAAGTACTAAGGTTATTGCATACCAGTCACCCCGGGATCGTGCGCTCCAAGGCTCTGGCCAGGAGTTTCTTTTGGTGGCCCCAGATAGACGCGGATATAGAACGTTTAGTGGGCACGTGCGAGAACTGCCAGAGCTCTCGACCTGAGGAGTCCCGGTTACCCCATAGGGAATGGGACACGTCCCGCGGGCCATGGTCCCGGATTCATGTTGATTTCGCTGGCCCTTTCCGCGGGGCCATGTTCCTACTAGTAGTCGACTCCTACTCCAAGTGGTTGGAGGTAATCCCCGTGAACAGCACCTCCTCTGTGGCAACCATTAAACAGTTGCGCAAGCTTTTTGCCTGTTTCGGCCTGCCAGACGTCCTTGTTAGCGATAACGCTAGTACCTTCACGTCTGCAGAGTTCAAGACGTTCATGGAGCGGAATGCCATCAGGCACATTACCGCTGCCCCATTTCACCCCGCCACAAACGGTCAGGTAGAGCACCAAGTGCGCACTATGAAAGACGCACTGCGGTGCATGGGTCCCGGTGAGTTGAACCTTCATCTGTGTCAGTTCCTCATCTGTTACAGGACAACCCCCCTAGCCTCAGGATTCTCCCCAGCAGAACTCCTCATGAGGAGGCGTCCGGTAACACTTTTTGACTGGATGGATCCGTCCAGGGTGGAGGATGAAGGAAGGAATATAAACATAGGGGGAGAGAGCTCCAAAAGTTTTTCGGTAGGGGACCCGGTTCACTGCAGGAACTACGCGGCCTCGGGGCCAGCGTGGGTTCCAGGGACAATCATTGAGCAGACGGGGCCAGTATCCTACAGAGTCAAGACTAGCTCGGGTCTACTCTGGAGAAGGCACGCCGACCAACTCAGAAGGCGAATCACCAGTGAAGGGGAATCAGCGTTAGGGTCCTCCCCCACCTGCATTACCCAAGGGGGAGACACGGCGGAACCCGCGGATACAAACGCATATCCTGGGTTCTCAACCACAGAGGAGGATACTTTGAAAGAGAGGGATCAGCTTGATTATGATTATGAGTTGCAGTACCAGGGGGGTGTAGCGGAGTGGTCCCCCACCCATCCTAGCGAGAAGAGGGGTTTCAGTTCAGCCCCTGGTACCTCCAGTCCCCCCAGTCCTTTTGTTTTAGAATATCCCATAGCGCCAGCTCCCCGGAGACAAACACCCCCAAGACAGGCAACGGGGGGGAGTCCGCCCACCACAGTCTCTAGAACTCCCGGGCAGGTAACGGGGGGTGGCGTGGCCACGAGGGCCTCTTCGTCGGTCCCGAGATTCATACTGGGAGGGACCCCAAGCTCCTCAAACGGTAGGCAGAGTTTCACTTCCCAACTGTTCATTCCATTCCCGTCCCCCAATGCAAGGTTACCGCAGAGCCCACACCGAGCCGCTAATGAGTCCCCCCTTTCCGTTGCAGGACAGGACTCCACAGAACCAGGTTCCCCAGTGTTAAATCAAGCGGCCGCACGCCCCAGGCGCACATGCGGCAAGCCACAATGGTTGAGGGACTTCGTCCCATCCTAGGGGGAGGGATGTTATGTATGTACAATGTCGCTTTAAGAAATGTATGAATGTAACCTGACCACAATTACAATGTAACCCAGCTGTTAAAGGAACGCGAGTTAGCTGCCCATAGAGGGCAGCTGCGAGCGTTCAACTCACATGGTTCTCATTCCTCAAATCACCAACAGCCGCAGGAACTCTCCCGCACAAGCAAACAACCACGGAAGAGGGGCGTGACTTGGACGACGTCATGCCGGCAGCAGCCAATAGGCTACCGTGCAACAAGATTCAAATGTATTGCACTACTGTATATAATGTGATGTACCTCCGCCATTACCACATGTTCATACTGATCATCAACCAATAAACCTGTGTTAGTCCTTACTGCGACTCCTTCCTTGTCTTCCGTGCAAGACACTAAAGTTGGGAATGCCGAATTTGGTGGCATACTATTGGGCATTTCAAATCAAGAATGTTGTGAAGATCTTGGCAAGGGAAAAGGTAATATGGGAGGAAATAGAGATGAGGGACTACAAACATATGGGTAAAATGGTCTTTTTAGGTTGCAAATTGGGAAAGGTAGTGAATAGAAATACTATGTTGAAAGGATTAATGAATGTATGGAAGAGGGTAAAGAAGGATTTGGTTCCGAATGCTTCACCTATATTGGAAATATTAGATATGGCGAGTTTTCCACTTAATATAAATGAGGAGACAAAGGAGGTACTGATGAAGAATGAGGTTATCCTGTTGAAGGACTGGTTTCAGATATGTAGAGATCAGGCTAGTAGGAAAAAATTGTTCGAGCAATTAAAAATTAATTGGTTTCAGCGATTGAGGATCATTAAATGGAACAGTAAATATATGAGTGAATATGATTTGGAAAGGGAAAAGACGGAATTTGAAGAGCTTATTCTAAAAGTCAGAAAGGGGGATAAAAATATTAAGGGATTAGTTAGTAAATTGTATACAATACTAAATAGGGATGGTGATCCACAAGAGGATTTGAAATTGAGGTGGGAACAAGAATTGAATATAAAGATGGGAAATGATATATGGAGAAATAAATGGAAAAAGAGGATTATGAGAACTATGTCGGTTAGAATAAAGAAACATAATTTTAAAATGTTGTGGAGATGGTATCTGACCCCAGTGAGGTTACACCAAATGGACAATAAAAACGATAAAATGTGTTGGAGATGCAAGGATACTATTGGAACGTATGAACACATGTGGTGGAGTTGTATAGTCGTTAAAGATTTTTGGAATAGAATTGAAAAAGAAATTGGAAAATTTTTGGGCAAGATGGTAAAACTGGGATCAGGTATCACTCTGTAAACAAATGTGGAAGGCATTAATTTAAATAAGCATAAGAAAGAGTTATTAGAAATAATGATTACAACGGCTAGACAATGTATTGCTAGACATTGGAAAAATGATGTAAACATACAAACTGAAGAGTGGTATAAAGAAATGTGGAATTTAGCCTTGAACGATAAATTGACTTGGGAGATAAAGAAAAAAGGGATAATTTGAAAGAAAACAGATTTTGGAATATTTGGAAACCTTTTGTGGATCACTCCCTTATGAGGGATGAAAGAAAGAGACCTGTACCTGATCAAAGTGGATTTTGGAATTAATAATACTGAGACACTCTGAGCTCTCCAGGGCAATGTAAATAAACACAGGGTGATTTATTATTTACATTTATATTATTGTATTCCTACCCATAATGGTACTATTTGACTTATTGGAAAATGAGATTTAGAGAGGGTAGTTAAGTTTAGAGAATAAATTTTAAGTAACAAGTCAATAGTTTTTATTTACAATGATGGTTTTAGGAACTCGGTAGGTGTATACATCTTTTTTTTAGTTGTTTTTTTTCTTTTCTTTTTTTACTGTGTATTTCAATAATTATTTTTTTCTTTTTCTTAAGTATTCTGTTGTATACTTTTGTATTGTGTTTTGTATTTTATATGTATAAAATTTAATTTAAAAAATTAAATAAAACCCAATGCCTCATACAAAGTCACACGACTTTGTATGATGCAACCTTTTTCAAGGAATTAGGTGATGTTGTATGAATCCGATGTTGTATGAAGTGGACTTTGTATGAGGTATTACTGTAGTTTATTTGTAGGTGAGGGTTTTCAAAACAGCCCCTTCACTTGGTGCTGCTTGGATCACAGGGAAGAATGAGCTGAAGTAATGTGGCGAGCATGCTATCAGTAGGGGTGTGCTGGGCACCTTGGGAGAGTGGTGGACAGGAAGTGATGGAGCTCCTATTGGGGGGGATTGGGGGAGAAATCCCATACATCCCTGTTACCTCTGCCTGCCTCTAGGGGGCACCAGTCACTGGGGCACACAGGGATTTGTCCCTGTATCCATGTGGGCCAGCACACCACTGGCTATCAGGCTTCATATTAATTCTTCTACTTGCTGGTCTTCTTCATGCTGAATGCTATGGGGAAGGGAAGCATAAATAAGGACTAGGCTCACCTTTGACTGGTTCATGCCCTGCGATAATTTTGGGGTTGAGACCCGTTTTTCCACAGATAAAAGTATTCATGTAGCTTGTAGGGGTTGGATTTCCAAGCAAAATAAAGCAAGACACTCTTATTACTAACTGTATGTGCCATCATACATTTATTATGTATTAATAAATAGATTAACATGCTTTGCTTGCTTGAAAATATAGCTATTATGTGTGCTATTCTTTCCGCAAGTTCAAACAAGCAAGCAGACTTTGCTTGACCCTTCCATCTTGACCTGCCACAGATTGAGATGTGGGGAACATAGTGTTGCATGTCCTGGAGCAGAGACAGGAAAGAATAAATGATAGCAGTGTAGTTATCTTAACTACAGTAGCTACTTTTGTGTCTATTTTTTTAAATAACGAGGGCATAATACAGTAACATTTCAAAACTAATATTATAGCCAGGGCACTATTGATGTTGTTGAAACACAAAGTTATGCCAGTGTAAATGTGCTGGATATTAACACCTGGAAACAAGCAACTGTGCAATCAGTCACACATCCTTCGCACAATCCATTGTGTCTTGCACTCGCACTCATGGAAGTGCTTCAAGGATAGTGCTACTGCCTCAGTGCCAAGCAGAAATAGTGCATGTATAATCGCAAGTTTCTTGCACTGTTGCACAACAATGTTTGGGCCAGTAAATAACATTAGTAATTTTAGCAGTCATGTTATTGTATGCTATAGGTGTAAGTGATAAGGAGAGTCTACTCCTACTTACAAAACAATGAGATCATTCGCCAAGGGCTGTGTGATTTACTAAGCTCCTAAGGGGAAATGGTTGTGTTCTTATTATCTCCTTCAAAAGTAAGATTTACAATCAATGCTGTTGCTTTTAATGTGTTACTTCTAAGCTCTGTGTAGGACAACAGCGAAAGATTGAACTGGAACTAAAAGGAAGAGAAACTGAAAATTGCTGTGGCTAGGGAGAATTACATTAATCATTAACTAGAGCAAAGTACTAACAAAACTGTTTTGTGGGCCATTATATGTAACATGACTCAGCAAAAGTGAATTTTGGCCTTAAATGATGTCTGGACTCTGAAGGAATCTTATCTTATTTTAAAATTATAAATTTTTTAGATTTTTAATTTTTAGGATTTTGTAATTTTAGAATTTTGAAATTTTGAAATTTTGAAATTTTAAAATTTTAAAATTTTAAAATTTTAAAATTTTAATTTTTTTAGATTTTTAATTTTTAGGATTTTGGAAATTTAGAATTTTGAAATTTTGAAATTTTGAAATTTTAAAATTTTGAAATTTTAAAGTTTTGAAGTTTTTATATTTTTTAATTGTACTGTCAAGTACAAGTTTTGGATTCGGAAATAAGGAAAATTTCCCGGCAAGGATTGACCTATTTCTAACACCACACTTCAAAGGCATCTATTTTTCTGCGCTCAGCTTTCCTAATGGTCCAGCTGTCAAGTATCCTGTATTTGCTGGGAAATTTCCCTTCTGTCAAGTATCCTGTGTTTGCTGGGAAATTTCCCTTCTGTCAAGTATCCTGTATTTGCTGGGAAATTTCCCTTCTGTCAAGTATCCTGTATTTGCTGGGAAATTTCCCTTCTGTCATGTATCCTGTGTTTGCTGGGAAATTTCCCTTCTGTCAAGTGTCCTGTATTTGCTGGGAAATTTTCCTTATTTCTGAATCGAAAACTTGTACTTGACAGTACAAGTTAAAAATTTAAAAACTTCAAAACTTTAAAATTTTAAAATTTCAAAATTTCGAAATTTCGAAATTCTAAAATTTTAAAATTCCAAAATCCTAAAAATTAAAAATCTAGAAAATTAAAATTTTTAAAATAAGATAAGATTACTTATTTTAGCCATAGCCTTTGCTATTTTAATGGGACAGTTCAGCTCCAGGGATTATTGCCTGAGTATAACCATTTAGATCCATTTCAGCCTGGCTTCTGGTTTGGCTATTGGGGGGCGGGGGAGAGACAGCTTTGATCACCTTTATGGATCCAGTAAGTAGACAGGGGAATGTGTCCTGATTGGGTCTCCTTGACCTCTCAGAAACGTATACATGAAATTAATTTATTATTATTATTATTATTATTATTATTATTATTATTATTATTATTATTATTATTATTATTATTATTATTATTATTATTATTATTATTATTATTATTATTATTATTATTATTATTATTATTATTATTATTATTATTAATACCCCGCTTTTCTCGGGCCAAAGCCAACTCAAGGCGGCAACAACATATTAATCCATACAATATAAAAATAGTAATACAAAAAATAAATTCAGTGCAATAAACACAATAATACAGTATCAAATTCAAAAAAGAAAAAAAAGAAAAGCATAATATCGGTACATCACACAATACATAATTACAAGGCATGAAATATATTATATATTAACCAAATCCCCAGGTGATGGAGTACAGTTTACATCCCAGATGGAGCCCCAGCTCAACGTCTTTAGCTGTGGCAACATCAGCCTGTTTCCCTGTCCCTCTGTCTCTCTTCCTGCCCCCGCTCTCACCACAGGCGGGAAATGACAAGTCCAGCGGCTCCAGCAGTGGCATGATATTGAAACTGTGACAGTCGCCCCACAACTGGGGGCCAGTCTTTCTCCAGTCTCTCTCCCCGCCCTTGCTCTCACCAAGGGTGGGGGTCCAAAGACGCTGGCGACGGGAGCGGCGGAGGTGGCTTTTCACAGCCCTGCTGCAAATGGGCCTCAGCTGGGCTCCCACCTCCCATGACCAGCGAGGCCATAGGAGGGAGCCGAAGGCCTCGCGCAGCTGTGGCCAGTCTCACTTCTTCCCTCCCGCTGCATCAGCCAAAGGGGGGAAGGGCGAGTGTCCAGGGTCCATTGCGGCAGTGGCCAGGTGTTCTTATGAGACAACCAGTGTTTGTGGACTAGGTGCTGGTATAAACTAAACAACTATAAATAAATAAATAAATAAATAAGAAGAAGAAGGAGGCAGCAGAGAATGAGATGGTTAGATGGTATTGTAGATGTGATGGGCACAAAGCTGGGTAGGTTGACGAGAATGGTGGAGGACAGAGGTGCCTGGTGGGCAATGGTCCATGGGGTCACAAAGGGTCGGAATTGACTGTGCGAATGAACAACAACATCCTAATTAATTTTTAAACTATTTTGGCATATTTTTTTCAGTCTCACATGTATCAAAGATACTAATCATTTTCACCCACATCAATAACTTTAGAAGAAACTGCAAAAAGATAAATAGGTACTGTACGTCTTTGGTGGGAAGTTAAACAACATTCTGTGCACTCTGAAGTCTAGTCATGCCTGCCACATGACCACAGAAACATTTGCAGACACAGACAGCACTGGCTCTTCAGCTGTAAATGGAAATGAGCCCTGTCCCCTAGAGTTGGACATGACTTGGTTTCGAGCAAGGGAGACCTTTACCTAAAACAGACCTATTGAGTGAATGGAATGGACATGCATGTTTACTTACCAAGTCTTCCTTGAGTCAATTGGGTCTTCTCTATTTGAGACTAGCAATTGGATTTAGGCCATAGTTTTCTCCATGATCCTTTCCTTTCCCTTTTTAGTTTAAGCCATTGTGAACCAGGTTGGAAATTAATGTAGTGAATACTGTGCCTTAATTTAAATCCTTGATGCCTGTGAACTTTTCTCAGTGTTCAAGGGTCAAGCAGCCTGGAAGCCTTCAATGAGCCACATTCTCCTTGTGAGCCTCTAGTTCAGGGGTGGCCAAACCTTTTGGACTGTGGGCCTGACCACACACCCGGACAGTGGATCAGGCAGGTCACATGGTTCCTCCCACTGGAAGGGGAAGTAAAATGTGCCCAGCATATGAAAAACGCTGCTGTAAATGTACCCATGGTTGTTGTAAATGTGCTTAACGCAGCCATGGGTGCATTTACGGCAGTATTTTTTTCATTATACTTCTGCTTCCGTGAGCGGTGAGGGTGGCACGGGCTGGAATAATTGGTGTTGGGAGGAAGATCTGGGCCATGGTCCATAGTTTGGCCATCCGTGCTCTAGTTGTTGGGTCCAACCGCTTTTTGCTCTTCGGTGACATGGCTTTAAGTGTGTGTGAAAGTCTCCCAAAAATTACATCAGTGGATAAATTTACCACATATTTACCACTGTGGGAAACAATTATGGGTGAAACTGAAATGAATCAGGTTTCCTGAAAGTTTCACAAAGAAACCACAGGTTAACTCAAATACTTAGGCTGAAGAAAACATCAATTTTAGAGGAAGGATGCAAATAGCAGAAACAGTTAGGTCATAAATACTGCTGATGTTTATTTCCTTGGTATCTTTTCTCCTGTTCTATTTCTGTTTTGCTACAAACCACACTTGAAAGAGTGGTTGAATCTATTTACAGCTCTCTCGCAAAGACCATCATTTTTTAAAAAAAACATGAAATGTGCTACAACAAGGTATTCTGATATATATATATATATATATATATATATATATATATATATATATATATATATATATATATATATATATATATATATATATATATATATATAATTATTATTATTTTCCAGATGGTTCAAAAGTTGGCTTGGAGGATGGCAAAAAGCAGTGTTTCTATTTGTTACTGGACTGCCTATTTATAACAGCTGTTTTTAAAATAAAATAAAAAACCTCATATAGTCATGAACTCCAGGAAATCTTAAAAGAAAAACAAATAATGAACCATTGCCTGTAAATATTAATAACTGTACTGGGGAGAAAAACACTTTTATAGTATATTGCACAAACAGCAAAACAA
The DNA here is from genome assembly GCA_035047305.1 of Bradypodion pumilum. Classification (NCBI taxonomy): domain Eukaryota; kingdom Metazoa; phylum Chordata; class Lepidosauria; order Squamata; family Chamaeleonidae; genus Bradypodion; species Bradypodion pumilum. The sequence goes on from JAWDJD010000001.1 coordinate 201,004,225, forward strand.
ACAAGAAAAGCTGATCAGTCAGCAAGTATGCCATGAGCCAATTTATTTCCCACACTGTCCAAAACCTTCCACTCTAGCGTCAACAGGTCCTAAAGTGGGACTGACAGAGATATACCAGCACTGCCACATACACATGATCAACATACATCAGTGGCATAGGGATACAGTATATCGCTGTAGGTAGCTTAGGCAGGCAGACAGATGGACAGACAGACAGACAGACAGACAGTTTGGTTGGTTGGTTCTGCTATGATGAATTGATATACACTTACGGCCTCCTGGGAGCAGAAAGAATGATTCCATTTCTTATTATAAGGAGTTTGCACTCTCTCCTAAGAACATATGCTACAGTTAAGATTTGTGTGTCACAGAACGGCTGAAATCCTGTTGCTTAGTGTAATATGTAATAACTAGAGTAGATCCATATTCATCAATGGAACTTATGGAGGTTGATTGACCAATTCATCACTGATTCAATGGACCTACTCTAGCATGACATACTATATTAAGCAACAGGAGTTCAGCTAGTAGAATCAAGATGTGCACTTCTCGTCATTTTGTAATGAGAAGACAGTGGGATTAATGTGGAAAAGATTGTGTTCCTTTGGACTAGATGTAGTTTAAAATTTAGTGTAAAAAGAAATGGTGTGTGTGTGTGTGTGTGTGTGTGTGTGTGTGTGTGTGTGTGTGTGTGTGTGTGTGTGTGTGTGTGTGTGTGTGTGTGTGTGTGTGTGTGTGTGTGAAGAGGTGGCCAACATGTAGAGAATATTTTGGAAATATTTTATGAAAATTATGCGATGAATATTTTGTACATAAAGGTACATTTAGCAACAACTTCCCATTTTCCCTACATATGGTGACTTTTGGGACACGGTGTAGTTTTAAAAAAACGGGTCTCCAAATGCCCAGTTTGAAAACAAAGGTTTCTCTTTTAAAAAAAAAAAAACAACCCTTGTTTTATTATTATCTGCCGGCGTGTATTGATTTTTTTGTTGGTGGTGGGATGGTTTTGGGCCCTGTGGAGAGAGGAGGCAGGGAAGAGGGGAGGCAGACACGATTCGTCCCCCCTTCCCTGTCTTCATGGGGGGGAGGCAGGGAAGGGGGTGGTGGATGTGATCTGTTCTCCCTTCCCTGCCGGTAATATGGGCCCCACTGAGGAGGCTACGCGAGGCCAGGGATTTTACGACATGCTTTTCCTCTCATTTATTTCTCTGCCCTTTTACCGCTGCCGCTGTCAGTTAGTCGAAAAAGCAACAGGCCCTGCACTCAGATCCTGTGCTGCCCGGATATGAGTGAGGGGCCTGCTGCTGTTGGGTCTGGCTGGCAGTAGTGGAAGGGCAGAGGGAAGGATGGGGGGAGGAGAGCCTGCAAAATTTCTGGCCCTGCGTAGCCTCCTCGGTAGGACCCACATTACTGGCAGCGAAGGGAGAATGGAGGGGGGCAGTTTTGGAGGGGGCAGCCTGGCAAAAGAGGAGGGTGGAGATTTAGAGGTGGGTGGGAATCCTTGCATTTCAGCCTCATCAGTCCCCCCTCCCCCCTGCCAGCAGCCTCACCTGGAGCCGCCTCTGCCTCCCTCGCCCACTGTTGATGTTCCTTGTTTTCCCCAAAAAAACCTTCTCGTGGGGCACGGAAGAGGGCTCGGCACACCCCGTCTCTCTCCGCTACCTCCCGCTCGTGGCCTGGCAAAAAAGGAGGGCGGAGGTTTAGGGTGGGTGGGTGTCCTTGCATTTTGGCTTCATTGGGGGCCCCTCCCCCTGGCCAGCAGCCTCACCTGGAGCTGCCTCTGCCTCCCTTGCCCCCCGCCACCACCTTTTCCCCAGCCGCTCCATCCTTCAGGCTTGGCAGTGGCGGCAGTTGGGGGCACTTGAGCATCGGGGCTCGTGTGCTGGGCGTCACGGCAGTTGCTGTGTGTGCCGGCTGTCCTGTCTCCTCCATGCTTGGGTCATCCTGCCTGATTGGCTGTGGCGTGCCATGGCGCAGAGTACGCTGGTACTTGCAGTTTTTTTTGTTGGCGTTCGTGGGGTGAATGCCCCACTCTCGGCTTCTGGACCCTTGCAGGGTTGATGTCTGGGAGTTAAGGTAAGTGCTGCCAGCTTATTACGGGACAGGCTGGACGTGTACGGACATGCATTCCGGACATGCACGGCCACATCCCATTTTTATAGGTATAGATGGTAGTAGGTGCTCCGATATCTAGTTATGCCTGCCACATGACCACGGAAATGTCTGCAAACGCAGACAGTGCTGGCTCTTCAGTTATGAAACAGTGATGAGCACTGAAACCTAGAGTCAGATACAACTGGCTTTCGAGCAAGGGTGACCTTTACCTTTACCTTTATGGTAGTAGGAGCGATAATCAGCTAGCATTGTAATGTAGAAATGTAAAGTAAAATAAAATATTGACACTTCAATGGACACACAATCTTTCATCCTTACAAAACAGAGATATGTGTCCAAACACTACATACACACAGTATTCTCTAAATCTGTTATAAGCAAAATGACATGGCTCATCAATGCTTTCTGTGGCGAAACTAGTTCTTTTACACATCCTACTACACTGTTTCCTGAAGATACTCCTGAATAGACTCACCAACAGTCTCTCCTCTTGCAATGGACATGTAAGTGGAATCTTCTAGACCTCTTCAGTAAGCAATCTCTAAGTTGGATCTTGTGGATCCAAAGGTCGCTTTGATCATTACCAACATTGCTCTACGAAAAATAAGGCCAATTCCGGAGGCTATCCATTTAGGTCTTCCTGGTGTGATATTATTAGTCTCAGACTGCTTACCCAGATGCTGATATGATTGAACCTCTCCACCAGGAGTTTCCCAAAATTGTGTGGGTGATTTCCCCTCCACCACCAGCATCAGCTAATGCTGATGCTCCCAACAATTTAATCTGACATGATTGAGGATTTATTCCTGGTTTGGCTTCAGAGCAGTCCCACCAAAACTGTCATTAAGAACATTAGTGCTAAGTTGATTTCACCTTTACATGGTGCGACAAACTGCATTTTTATTATTATGGATTGTTGGTGTGGTCGCTATTTTTCAGTTCTGATAAACCAATCAGAAGCTTTCCAGCATAATGGTGTGTTCTATGCTCTAGTTTAAATAGCTTGGTGGTTGGTTGTTTAAGAGGATTAGTCTAACACGGGGATTCTCAACCTGTGGCCCATTAGCTGGATGCGGCCTGCAGTGCCATTTCATGTGGGCCCCCACTGCTTCCACCACACCAGGAAGTGCCATGTGGTGGAGAAAGGGCAAAATGGCTATCCAGCCCCCAAAGCTCTCTGAGGGAGCACGACTTGGGCCCCGTCTTAAAAAGGTTGAGAATTCCTGGTCTAACAGATACCAAAGAGGAAAAAGCTCTAATTTGGGGTCATAAAAAATACATCTCATAGACAGTATAATTTTTAAGATAAATGAATTCAGTATCTTGGAATTGAATAGAAAGATATGTCTGTGTAAACATCATACATGGTAAAATGGAACATTACAAAAGTGTACTGCTCATTGTAAGCTATCACTAGTATCAGACCTCTCTCATTTTGGTATGTGTTTCTGCAGTTCTGTAAAAGGGTGCAGAATTAGATGAGATGGTGCTTTACACTACCTGTGGTGGGTAAATAAATAAAGTGTCCTGATGCATGAGCTAAATCAACGGAAAGGAACTAGATGGGTGGTCATGGCTTTGTGATCACTCAGTCTGCCATGTTGTTCCTGATGGTGTGTGTACGGACACTACTTGTGTGCAGAGATGGAAGGTATGTAAGCATTACATTTTGTGCAAAGTATGAAAGCCATGACGGAAGTGAGAACTGATATTTCTTGACAGAGAGCCAATCCTGTTGTGGTGGGATGACCAGTTTCAACTAGAATAGCAGCAAGTTCTCTTTGCATCCCTAGCTGTAATAAATGTACAGTATGCAATAACAAGGAAAGAGAATACACACCCATGTTTTCAAATATGATGTACCAGGGAGGGACAATGCCCTCACCTGTTCTCCAGTTTGATTTTTAGTAAGATGCTTGGCATATGCCCAGGCTACTTTTGTGCCAAAGGAGTGAAGACAGGCGGCTTCCCCTCCCTGGACAAACTGAAGCCAAGTCATAAGTCTTGCCCAGTGACAATTGATGCCTATTGTGGTTGTAAGGATGGAGGGCAAAGCAGACAATGGTGAGCAGAATCAGGATGACAAGCCAAGCCAGAGCAAAAGGGAATATACAGATGCACCCAGACATTCCTTCTCTCTCTTACTCACACACACACACATCCATGCACATGGAAGGACAAAGCAGGCAACCAAGCATACATGCAGGGATAGGCAGGCATTCACTCAGACACCCCCTCATGTCCTCTCCAATTACTCATTCCATAAGTCAATCTGAGGGCAATAAAAAATATCTTGCCCTCAAGTGGGAAATGTAGCTGCTGCTTCCCTCAAATTTAATTTAATTTAATTCTTCAATTTTTATGCCGCCCACTCGGGTGAACCCGACTCAGGGTGGTGTACAAGAATTAAAAACATATAAAACATGTTAAAAACCCTAGATCACCCACCCACCTACCCACCCTCCTACCCCCACCCCATTTTAAAAAAAGCTGAAAGGGGAATAGGAGGAATGCAGAAATACAAAAGGAGGGACACTAACTGGACTCTAGCTGGAGATGAGCCAGCATGCTGGGGCCATATTCCCATTAGGGCCCCACATCTGCCCTGCTCATACCTGTCAAGCGCAGCTCCGGAGATTACGGGACCTGCACAGAACATTTCTGAGCAGGTCCGTTGTACGCATGCGTAGAAGGCTTTTACGCATGCGTAGAATGTTTCTGCGCAGAACGTTTCTGCGCAAGTCCATTCTACGCATGCGTAAAAGCCTTCTACGCATGCGTACAACAGACCTGCGCAGAAACATTCTGTGCAGCTCACTTCTACGCATGCGTAGAAGCCTTTTACGCATGTGTAGAAGGCTTTTACACATCCCCTTCTGCACAGAAGCCTTCTACGCATGCATAAAAGACTTCTACGCACATGTAGAAGTGAGCTGCGCAGTAGCTCATCCCCCCCTCCCGCTGCCAAATTGCGGGGTAGCAGCAGCTCCAGGCAGGAAATGATGAAAATCGGTGCAAAAAAACGGGAAGTCCCGGCCAATCTGGGATACTTGACAGGTATGGCCCTGCCAGCTAGGTCTTCAAACCTTTCCTGAAAGGCAGCAATTCTGTCTGTAACCTCAATTCTGTTGGCAGGAGGTTCCAGAGGGCTGGTGCAGACATGGAGAAGGCCCTTCTTCATGTGTCAGAGAGGCGAGCCCCTCTAGCCGAAGGCACAACAAGGGAGCTCCGGTCTGCTCTGGTTGGGTGGGCAGACACTCTTGGAATGATGTGGGCTCTCAGGTATCCTGAGGTATTCCTCATTTTTCTCTCCTTCCTCCACCCATCACCCCCAAGCTTGTGGGAGGCTGGAGGTTCAACAGGAGGAAACTACAGCGAGAAACACAACTCACCTGTAGTAAGAGGCAAGGCAAAAATGGTGAGGCTGGCAGTAAACTGCCCATTTGCCCTGGTGAACCAGCCTCCCTTGGGCTTCAGTTAATGAGATGGAATTGGATGTATTTCACAACATATTCCCCTTAAAAAAATCTTACCAGAGCCATGGTTACCAACTGCCGCAAGATTTTGCACATCTCATGCCAGACAGCCAGACTGGCCGGTCCAGCAGGGAGAAACTGTTGATGACCTTCACAGTCTTATATATGATTGAGGTTGGTGGGTAGTTGGCTATGTGTTGTCGCACTGGCTCAGACTGAGATCATTTCTACGATGCCTTTTGCCCACCCAAGCATGTTTTCAAGCAGTTGCTTCTGAACCAGCATTGGACTCAAGTATCGGAAATGATGGACAGAAACTGCAATAAGTAAGGGGGGAAATGGGAAAATTGTATGCCTTGCCTTATGTTTTTCACAGATACAAAGCAATTAGTGGGCATTACCCTTTGAGGTTTTACTGTAGTTTACTGTGAAGAAAAACAAATGTTGGGCAAAGGCAGAGAAGGAAAATTGCCTTCAGATGCAGTAAGGTGTTGTTTTTAATAGACACCTAATTAAACCAGAATGAGCGTGAGACTGCAGGATTTTAAAAAGTCCACTTCAAGTTAGTTGTGGTGGTGGTGGATTGTATTTGTGTGTGCTTAAACCTAGTTGAATCAACAAGCTATTTCCTGCATTAATTTCCCAGCAAATGTAATTATATAGCCACAAGCTTTGGTTCCGGATCAGTTAAAGGAACAGTCAGAAAAAAAGAAAGGAGAGAGAAAGACTGGAGCCTTAGCCTACCACATATTAATCATCGCATCTGATAGAAGGAAATGGGCTTTATTGTGGTTCCTGCTTTGCAAATCAAACCGGTAACCACAGCTGATGTAGCCTTTAAAATATAAACCCATTTTCTTAGTATTTCTATAATGTGCTGATGTTAACAGGCAGATTAGAAGCATTCCTGTTCACAAAAGCCTTGCTGAATAGGATTCTGCCTCTCTTCGTATTAACAATGTCCATTTTTGCAATGCTGTCCAATATGTGGGCTCCATGCTTCAGGCATTGTTTTAATTTGTCTTTTTTTATTTCTATACATGAAAATCATCAAGTTGGCATTCTCCAGATTAAAGAAAACGAAGAATGCCTTCTTTCTTAGCAATTTCACAGTGATTTTCTTTCGACCACCATAAGAATAGCTAAACTGATGGTGATTTCCCTCCCTCCCCTGCTACCAGTGCAATTGGCTGCCTCTTATACACAGAACAATTCTGCACTTGTAATGACACCAGGGGCCATAGTGGCTTAGTGGTTAAGATGCTGAACTTGATGATAGGGAGGTTGGCAAGTCAGCAGTTTGAGACCTGAGTGCTGTATGTTGGAGGGAGCTCCCATCTCTGTCCCAGATCCTGCCAACCTAGCAGTTCAAAAGCAGCGCTGGCTCTTTGGCTATAAATGGAGAAGAGCACTGGACCCTAGAGTCGGATACGACTGGCTTTCTAGCATGAGCGACCTTTACCTAATGACACCAATAAAAATAGGTTTAAACTCAAATGGCTCATATGTTCCAAAGGCATGAAGGAATTACTGGCTAATTCAAGTGGTATGCATATTCAAGGCCATAACACTATTGGTGAAGAGAAAAAAATGTTTCTGTGAGGTTGCCAAGAGAAACATTTTAGTGTATGGGACCAAAGACGACCGGACAACCGAAGGGTTGGTTTAACACAGGTTTATTGCATTGCATGAGGTTCCAGTGAAGCATGAGGTAATGGCGGTGATACATCTCAATATATACAGTAGCTCTCTACATTTGAATCTTGTAGCACGGTAGCTGATTGGTTGCTACCGGCGTGGCCTCGCCCAGGCACGCCTCTTTCTTCAGCTGCTGAATGCAGGTCTTGCTTCAGCTGCTGAATGCAGGTCTTTCTTCAGCTGCTGAATGCAGGTCTTGCTTCAGCTGCTGAATGCAGGTCTTTCTTCAGCTGCTGAATGCGGGGAAGGTTTTCCCGCGGCTGTCCGTGATTGAGCAATGTGAACCATGTGAGAGTGAACGCTCGCAGCTGCCCTCTATAGGCTGTCTGCTCGCGTTCCTTTATAGCTGATATCGTTTGTATCTGGAGTGGTTACAATCTTGCCTTACAGTATAATGAACATGCATACATACATAACATCCCTCCCCCCTAGGATGGGACGAAGTCCCGCAACCATTGTGGCTTGCCGCACGTTCGCTTGGGGCGTGCTTGCGCCTGCCCTAATTCTGGAGAGCCTGTGATCCCTGACTCCGCGGGCGCTTGTCCTGCAACGGGAAACGGGGATTCGTTAGTGGCTCTGTGGGGCGTCCGTGCCTGCCTTGCGCTTGGGGAAGGGAATGGGATGAACAGTTGGGAGGTAAATCCCTGCCTATTGCCCTCGGACCCCGGGGACCCTCCTAGTGTGAACCGCGGCACCGATGAGGTCGCCCTTGGGGAATGGCTACCTTCTGATCCCTGCTCGGGGGACCTTAAGACTGTGGTGGTGGGCGGACTCGCTGATGCCTCTGGTCTTGGAGGTGTCGGTCTCCGGAACATGGGCGCTATATTGCATTCTAACTCACAGGGGCTACTGGGACTGGAGGTACCAGGGGCTGAACTGAAACCCCTCTTTTCGCTAGGACGGGTGGGGGACCACTCCGCTAACTCCCCCTGGTACTGTAAATCAACGTCTAAACCTCTATGGGCCTCTGAGCCTCGGGGGGACTTCCGCGGCTTCCGCGGGGTATGAGTGTGGTTGGGGCTCCTCCTTTCTGACGGGGACTCCCGCAACCCGGGGCTCCTCCTCTCTGGCAGGGACTCCCGCAAAAGATTTCCGTGGATCGATTCCCTTTCCTCCCCCCTTGGTGGGGACCCATGCTCCCCTTTTCCTCCCCCTTGGGCTAAACGGGTGGGGGAGTACCCTAACGCTGAATCAATGCTGGCCTCATCCTCGTCTTGCTCTCCGGGGACCCTACGCCTGAGTTGGTCCACGTGTCGCCTCCACAGGAAGCCTGTACTGGTCTCTACGCGGTATGAGACGGGGCCGGTTTGATCTACTACGGTGCCCGGCACCCAGGCTGGCCCCGCGCTGGCGTAATTCCTGCAGTGTACTGGGGCGCCTATGCTGAAACTCTTTGTGGGTTCCACCCCTATGTTCCGCCCCTTGTCCTCTACTCTCGTGGGGTCTAGCTTGGATATCCCCGTGGCCAGCTTCCTGCGCATCAGCAGCTCTGCGGGGGAGTACCCTGACGCTAAGGGGGTGACCCTGTATCTCAGCAGGAATTGGCACAATTTCAGGTCGAGGTCTCCGGGACCCATGCGCAGTAGCGCGTCTTTCGTGGTGCGCACGAGGCGCTCTACTTGGCCATTGGTGGCCGGGTGAAAGGGGGCGGAGGTGACGTGCCGAATGGCGTTGCGTTCCATGAATGCCCTGAACTCGGCGGACGTGAAACAGCTAGCGTTATCGCTGACGAGGGTGTCGGGTAAACCGAACGTGGAAAAGACCCTCCTTAACTGTTTAATGGTTGTGGTCGAGGAGGTGCTCGAGACTGGAATGACCTCCAACCACTTAGAGAACGCGTCCACCACGAGGAGGAAAAGCGTTCCCCTGAATGGGCCAGCAAAGTCTACGTGAACTCGGGACCAGGGTCCCCTCGCAGCGTCCCATTCCCTAGGTGGCGAGCGAGCCTCTTCTGGCCTTGAGCTTTGGCACGCCTCACAAGTGCCGACCATGTGTTCGATGTCGGCGTCTAACTGGGGCCACCAAAAGTAACTGCGGGCTAGTGCCTTAGAGCGTACGATCCCCGGGTGGCTGACGTGCAGCAGTTTAAGCACCCTCGGCCGGAGAGACGTGGGGATCACTACCCGCTGTCCCCACAAGAGGCAACCCCTCTCCAGGGACAACTCTAATCTCTTTTTGAAGAATGTGTCGAATTCCGCTGCTGGGGAAGACACGGGCCACCCTTTCTGCACCCAGGAGCAAACTGTGGCCAGCGCTTTGTCCTTGCCTGTCGCTTTGGCGATTTCGGCCGGTACTACTGGAGGGGAGTCTAGGACCTCTATCATTAAGACCTGGTGGTCCCTCTCTACTCCGCCCACGTGGCAGCAATCCCGGGGAATGGGGGACCTCGACAGAGCGTCGGCATGGCTTATCTCCCTCCCGGGCCGGTATACCAACGCGTGCTGATACGCGTTGAGAAAAATGGCCCATCTGAGCATTCTCGGGGACAGGATCTGGGGTGTGGGCTTGTCTGCGGTGAAGATGCCCAGCAAAGGCTTGTGGTCAGTCACTATGGTGAAGGGGCGGCCGTACACGAAATCATGAAATTTCTTGGTCCCCGCAATTATTGCTAGCGCCTCTCTGTCTGTCTGAGCATAATTCCTCTCCGCTTGGGACAGGGATCTAGAGTAGAAAGCTATCGGGGCCTCCCTACCGTTCTCCAGCACGTGGCAAAGCACCGCCCCCACCCCCACCGGGGATGCATCGCATATCAGGACCACCGGGCGTTTGGGATTGAAGTGGGTCAGTACAGCATCTGATGCCAGGAGTCGCTTCAGGTCATTGAAAGCCTTTTCCTGGACGTCGCCCCACTTCCATGCCTCGTCCTTTTTTAACAATTTGTGTAGCGGTTCTGCCACGGCTGCCTTCCGCGGGAGGAAGGAGTGGTAGAAGTTGAGCAGTCCGAGGAACGACTGCAACTCGGGCTTGGAGGTGGGGCGAGGGGCCTTTTTGATGGCGGCTACCTTGGATTGGGCTGGCCTAATTCCCTCGGGAGTAACACGGAACCCTAGGAACTCAACCTCTGTAGCGAAGAAGACGCATTTGTCTTTCCGCAACCTCAACCCCGCCTTTTCGAATATTGTCAGGACCTTTCCCAACCTTGTTGCTAATTCGGCCCGGCTCCCCCCTGTAATTAATACGTCATCAAAATAGGGTAACACCCCCTCCAACCCCTTCAGGAGGCGTTCCACCAATGACTGGAAAATCCCGGGCGCCGAATTCACGCCGAATTGGAGGCGCGAAACCTGGAACGCCCCTTTGTGGGTGACTATGGTTTGTGCAGCAGCTGCGGCGGGGTCACCGGGAGTTGCTGGTAGGCTTGGGCCAGGTCGAGTTTGGCGAAACACCTCCCCCCGTGTAACCTGGCCAATAAGTGGCTGACTACCGGCACCGGATACGCATTAGGGCGGATCGCCTTATTGATGGTGCACTTGTAATCAGCGCATATTCGGACTTCCCCGTTGGCCTTGAGCGCTGTTACAATTGGAGTTTCCCACTCCGCAGAATCAACAGGAACAAGAATCCCCTGGCCCACTAATTTGTCCAATTCCGCCTCAATTTTGTCCTTTAGTGCGAAAGGCACTCTGCGCGGTTTAAGTCTGATTGGACGCACTCCAGGGTCCAGGTCGAAAGTCACTGGGGGGCCCTTGAATTTCCCTAGCCCCTTTTTAAAAACCTCGGGGTGCGCGTCGCACACGCTCTGTATTGGATCAGTCCCGGCGGCGTGTGCTCCCACGGCGTGCACCCCCCCAATGAACAACCCCAGGGGCTGGAACCATTGAGTCCCGAGGAGGCTGCATTTACCCCCCTTGAGGACGACTAAGGGAAGCGTTGCGGTGTACTTTTTGAACTGGACCTGGAACTTCCCAACCCCCAACACTGGGATGCGGTTCCCCTGCACGTCCTTCAGTGTGGCCCTCAACGCCTTGAGCTTGGGCCGCATGCGGGGGGCAATTTTCATGAACTCCCCCTGGGAAATAATGGAGTATGAGGAACCCGAGTCCACCTCCATCCTAACAGGGGCCCCTTGTATTACTACCTCAACGAAGTAACGGGGGTGCTCCGTGGAAACGCTGCAAACCGGCGCGTCGTCCTCGCTGTCGTCGGAGACTCGCCCTACTCCGTCCCGCGTCCTCGTGGTCCGTGTGCCGTCCTTCGGCCTCGTGGTGCGGTCCTGCCTCGTGGTGCGGTCCTGCCTCGCCGAGCGGTCTGGAGAACTCCGGGTGGCCTCGCGTCGTTTCCGGCAGACCTTGGCGATGTGCCCGCGCCGGCCGCAGTTGTGGCACTCGGCCTTGCAGAATGGGCATTTGGTGCGGGCGTGGGCGGCGCCGCAGCCATCGCAGCGCCGGCCCTCTCTCTGGACCCTCCGGACGTCCTCGTCGTCGCTGCTCTCTGCAGAGGACGAGTTCGAAGTCCGCCGGGCCGCGCGCACCGAACTCTCTGCCTTGGCGGTCTTCGGGCGCCAGTCCTGAAGTTCGTGCACCCCGGCCGACGTGGCCTCTGCGGCCTGTGCCGCGTCGAGGACTTGTTGCCACGTGGGAGGCGGCTCCCTCTTCATCAGCGCGCGCTGAGTCTCTGTGTCCCTCAGACCGCAGAGCAGGCAGTCCCGGAGGGTGACGTCGGGGAGTTCCCACTTGCATGGGCCGGCGGCCAACCGCAGGGCCGCGGCGAACTCATCGACCGATTCTCCGGGTGCCTGGACTCGCCTCCAGAACGCGCTCCGAGCGGGGAACATCGCTATTGCCGGCCGGAGATGGGCGCGCAGCGCCGCCAGGAGCTCTGTGGCCTTGAGGTCGCCCACCTTCCTCGGCGCGATCAGGTCCACCAAGGTCCTCTTGGTTTCTTGTCCGAGCATGCGGACGAAGATGGCCCTCTTTTTGGCCTCGTCGGAGACTTCGAGCTCCACCAGCGCAGCGTTGAAGTCTATCTCAAACAGCTCCAAGTCTCCCGGCTTCCTGATCTCGTAGCCGGCGCATGTCTTGGTCCCGTGGGCAGCCATATCCCATCCTTGTCGCCAGTTTAGTGTATGGGACCAAAGACGACCGGACAACCGAAGGGTTGGTTTAACACAGGTTTATTGCATTGCATGAGGTTCCAGTGAAGCATGAGGTAATGGCGGTGATACATCTCAATATATACAGTAGCTCTCTACATTTGAATCTTGTAGCACGGTAGCTGATTGGTTGCTACCGGCGTGGCCTCGCCCAGGCACGCCTCTTTCTTCAGCTGCTGAATGCAGGTCTTGCTTCAGCTGCTGAATGCAGGTCTTTCTTCAGCTGCTGAATGCAGGTCTTGCTTCAGCTGCTGAATGCAGGTCTTTCTTCAGCTGCTGAATGCGGGGAAGGTTTTCCCGCGGCTGTCCGTGATTGAGCAATGTGAACCATGTGAGAGTGAACGCTCGCAGCTGCCCTCTATAGGCTGTCTGCTCGCGTTCCTTTATAGCTGATATCGTTTGTATCTGGAGTGGTTACAATCTTGCCTTACAGTATAATGAACATGCATACATACATAACAAACATGTTTTGTTTTGTTTTCATTTTCTTACAAGTGCTGATTGCCTCAAAAGATATAGGAACTTATGACTGTGAAACTCCCACCAGAGGGAGAACACAAATTGGCCATACAAATGAGGAAGAATTGCACCAAAGATAAATGAATATACTCACGCAAGAGGCAGAATCCATGACGGATGTAGCTTTCCCCTTTTTCAACACTAGGTGAAAGATAGCTGTGTGTGCAATGGTCTATAGCAAGCACAGCAGAAAGGAGCAAGATTTTGGCCAAATATTTTATCTTACAGTGTTGCCACTATCCTTATTAAGTGCTAACAAAAAAAACCACCTTATAATATAAAAATATGGAATTGACTAAACTACCCAATTATCCCAGCCTGAGTTGGCCTAGGGTCATGCTAAACAGTGTTGCTTTGTGGTACGGTATGTCATTTTTGGTGACTCTTGCATTCATATTCAAATATCATATTAACACACTGCACTTTAAACAAACCTGTTAAACTCAATCTCTGTCTAAACCAGGGATTCTCAACCAGCTTAAAAAGGTTGAGAACTCCTGGTCTAGACTGACCTTCTTTCTCTTTAAAAGGAAACAAACAAATAAACAAAAACCCTCCTGCTTCTTCTTCCCTGCTTACAGTGATGCACTGCAGCAGGTCTGCCAGGTTCTGCAGAACCGGTAGTGGAAATTCCCCAGGCCACGGCCACTTGGTTGGCCATGCCCACCTCTATAGCCCATAATGCAGGATGTTTGGTCATGCCCACAGATTTGGGCCCACCCACAGATTTGGCTAGCCCACGGAGTAGGTAGTAAAAAAATTAGCAGTGCATCACTGCCTGCTTAGTGCAATCTACTTAACAAACCTGAGAAATGGGAAACTTCCTTGCCACTTACCTGTAGAGAGGAAAGGAAGTTTCTATTGCTTTTTATTGGTTGCTAACTGATGCTGCACAGAACTGATGTTCTGAAAGGGCTTTTAAAAACAAGTCCTTTCAATACATCGCTAGTGTGTTAGCGACAATTAAAAAGGAATGCAAAATTTCATCATTTCCCCCCACTACAGATGAGCAGCAAAAAAGCTTCCCATTTCACAAAATCATTAAGTAGCTTCGGCAAAGGGACAGCTGGCCTCTTTGGTTTGATGACAGCAATGAGACACGCTGAAACCGAACCAAAACGGAGTGTTCTTACCTGTTCCAAAAAGGAAAAGAAAACAGTTGCCCTTGACAGGAAGCCAGAAAAATGCAAGTAGGCATCAATCAGGGATGAGCTGGTTTGTGATGGCATGCTTGTCATGTGAGATCATCAGGAAAAGGAGGGAAGCAGCCCAACCCCAAGCTGGACCAAACTGTGAGATAAATTCCCATCTGATCACATAATGGAAGTTACAATCTACAGAGCTATGCAGATGCTATGATATGATATGATATGATATGATATTAGATAAGATAGATAGATAGATAGATAGATAGATAGATAGATAGATAGATAGATAGATAGATAGATAGATAGATAGATAGATAGATACCACTCAGCAGACAATGCCATTGGGGCACTTTACAAAGACAAAAAAAAGAACAATTACAAACAAATAAGGTGAGCGTGTTGAGAATGAAATTAAAACTTAAAAGCTGCACAAAAAAACATAGAAGTAAATATCAAGGTCTCAAAGCCTGCTGGAAGAAGAATTTAACCTGCCATCCTAAATCCATAGATTAAGATTTTAGTTGAACCTTTCTTGGGGTGGCATTCTACGGATGAGTGGGGAATCACTACTGATAAAGCTTTTTATCCAATTGCTAGTAGTTGAACGATGGCAGGGAGCAGCCATCACAATTTTAAACAACCCTGACCTTTTATTTATTCTGGCTGGGACTGATAGGTGGTGAAGTTTACCGTATGGAAAGCCACAAATCCCTCACTCCCCTGGTTCTTAATTAGTTGAATAGAATTTGCTGGAATTCAGGGCAAGTAATGTGCAGCATAACAACATTGGGTGATGTCCATGTGTAGAGTCTCCTCTTCTGTTGCTGGAAAAGGGTGTTTGCTATTACTAGTGTATTATCTTGGCAGAACTCTATCAGTCTTTGCCCTGCTTCATTTTGTGTTCCCTGACCAAACTTGCCTGTTATTCCGTCCACTTTTTGATTTCCTACTTTTGCATTCCAGTCTCCTAAGATAATGTGGACGTCATTTCTTGGTGTCTGTTCTATAAGATGTTGTAGGTCATCATAGAATTGGTCTACTGTGGCTTCATCTGCACTAGTGGTGCATATATTTGGTGCATATATTTGGATTACAGTGATATTAAATGGTTTGCCTTGTAGTCTGACTGACATCATTCTATCATTTTTGAGATTGTATCCCATTACTGCTTCTCTCACTCTTTTATTTACAATTATGGCCACTCCATTTCTTCTAAGGGTTTCTTGTCCACAGTAGTAAATATGATGGTTTCCAGAGCTGAATTCGCCCATCCCTGTCCATTTTAGCTCGCTGATTCCCAAGGTATCAATGCTTATTCTTTCCAATTCCTTTTTTTACTACTTCCAGCTTTCCTTGGTTCATTGATCTTACATTCCATGTCCCTATGCAGTATTTTTCCTTGCAACACTGTATTTCTCCTCTCCCTTTCCTGCCCATCACTTTCTGTCCATCTAATGTGCTGAGTATCCTTCCTGTTTCCTCTGATTTGTCCCTTTGTTTTGCCTTTGCTTTGGTCAATAGGGTTCTCTTGGCAAACTGCCTGGCGTACTTTGCCAGTTTCTATGCCATTTCCCCCCCATCATAAATATTATCACAGTTTAAAACAAGGTAACATCATGCATATTTGTGGGATCTGTGCACACAATTGGTCAACTGGCCCTGACAGAACCCTGGTAATGGGTGATCACCTCGTTGCCAGGGGTTCCTGAGGGGACAGAAATTGGGGGAGCGGAATATTAGATAGAGTTTAATTCATCAATAGCTGATCTGACAGGCAGCTTGAACAATGGAGAGCTAATGACTAACTCGCTAGGCACGTAATAGGTAATCTTGTGTCTGCAGATTCCTTTAAGCCCTAGAGCCAATACTAGCCACTTGTTTACCCCAGATAACACGGAACAATGTATTTCCCCTGCCGTTAATTAGGTTGGTTAATTAACTTCCCCTGTGTAGACTTCCCCAATTAACTTGTGTAAACATGGTGAGTTAAGCCTGCCATCACAATAGATCACTACGCTTTTGCATGCAGCCAGAACAGGATACTGATGATTTGTCTTCATTAATTACTGGTCTTCGCTCCATCTTGCCTCATGTGTCTTTACTTGACCAGTCTCCTCCGGGACCCAACAGCCGCTTCGCAGTTCCGATCCAGCTTGCGCAACCAGCTTCGCGGTCCAGATCCAACACATATTGTCACAGTTTAGAGCACAATATCAGTTTAGAACACAATATCAGGCTAAAAATTGAGTTAATTTTCTGCTGTTAGTTAACTATTTCAAGTCACTATGTCACTTAAGAGATTGAACTATGATAGTTTGAAAAAAGAAATTAAAGCTAAAATTAAAAATTACCCAAAACTGAAACTGTCATGGTTTGGAAGAATTGCACTTAGTAAAATGATGCTTTTACCTAGACTTATTTTTTTTTATTTGATGCTTTAGCAATTCAAATTGCTGCCGCCAAACTGGGACTGCTGCCTGAGCCACTCCCAGAGCCCTTGCCACCGGCTCCGGGAGGAGAAACAGCTGCGCCCAGCGCCCCTCCCCTTGACCATCGGGTGGGGAGTTTAAAAGACGCTGGAGGCACCAGAGATCCTGCTGCTGCCGCCAAACTGGGACTGCTGCCTGAGCCACTCCCAGAGCCCTTGCCACCGGCTCCGGGAGGAGAAACAGCTGCGCCCAGCGCCCCTCCCCTTGACCATCAGGTGGGGAGTTTAAAAAGCGCTGGAGGCACCAGAGATCCTGCTGCTGCCGCCAATCTGGGACTGCTGCCTGAGCCACTCCCAGAGCCCTTGCCACCGGCTCCGGGAGGAGAAACAGCTGCGCCCAGCGCCCCTCCCCTTGGCCATCGGGCGGGGAGTTTAAAAGACGCTGGAGGCACCAGAGATCCTGCTGCTGCCGCCAAACTGGGACTGCTGCCTGAGCCACTCCCAGAGCCCTTGCCACCGGCTCCGGGAGGAGAAACAGCTGCGCCCAGCGCCCCTCCCCTTGACCATCGGGCGGGCAGTTTAAAAGACGCTGGAGGCACCAGAGATCCTGCTGCTGCCGCCAAACTGGGACTGCTGCCTGAGCCACTCCCAGACCCCTTGCCACCGGCTCCGGGAGGAGAAACAGCTGCGCCCAGCGCCCCTCCCCTTGGCCATCGGGCGGGGAGTTTAAAAGACGCTGGAGGCACCAGAGATCCTGCTGCTGCCGCCAAACTGGGACTGCTGCCTGAGCCACTCCCAGAGCCCTTGCCACCGGCTCCGGGAGGAGAAACAGCTGCGCCCAGCGCTCCTCCCCTTGGCCATCGGGCGGGGAGTTTAAAAGACGCTGGAGGCACCAGAGATCCTGCTGCTGCCGCCAAACTGGGACTGCTGCCTGAGCCACTCCCAGAGCCCTTGCCACCGGCTCCGGGAGGAGAAACAGCTGCGCCCAGCGCCCCTCCCCTTGGCCATCGGGCGGGGAGTTTAAAAGACGCTGGAGGCACCAGAGATCCTGCTGCTGCCGCCAAACTGGGACTGCTGCCTGAGCCACTCCCAGAGCCCTTGCCACCGGCTCCGGGAGGAGAAACAGCTGCGCCCAGCGCCCCTCCCCTTGACCATCGGGCGGGGAGTTTAAAAGACGCTGGAGGCACCAGAGATCCTGCTGCTGCCGCCAAACTGGGACTGCTGCCTGAGCCACTCCCAGAGCCCTTGCCACCGGCTCCGGGAGGAGAAACAGCTGCGCCCAGCGCCCCTCCCCTTGGCCATCGGGCGGGGAGTTTAAAAGACGCTGGAGGCACCAGAGATCCTGCTGCTGCCGCCAAACTGGGACTGCTGCCTGAGCCACTCCCAGAGCCCTTGCCACCGGCTCCGGGAGGAGAAACAGCTGCGCCCAGCGCCCCTCCCCTTGGCCATCGGGCGGGGAGTTTAAAAGACGCTGGAGGCACCAGAGATCCTGCTGCTGCCGCCAAACTGGGACTGCTGCCTGAGCCACTCCCAGAGCCCTTGCCACCGGCTCCGGGAGGAGAAACAGCTGCGCCCAGCGCCCCTCCCCTTGGCCATCGGGCGGGGAGTTTAAAAGACGCTGGAGGCACCAGAGATCCTGCTGCTGCCGCCAAACTGGGACTGCTGCCTGAGCCACTCCCAGAGCCCTTGCCACCGGCTCCGGGAGGAGAAACAGCTGCGCCCAGCGCCCCTCCCCTTGACCCGCAGTGAAGATGCCGAATGTCGCCACCGCTGCACCTCGGGCCCACCTTTCATCACTCGCCTCCGGCCAGGACTTTAAAAAGGCTGTGTGAGGCACTAGAACTTTCATTTTTGTATTTTTATCTGCTGGCGGGGTTGGATTGAGTGTGTGTGACAGTTGATGTTGTTAGTGTGGCTGTAGTGCAGTCACACTTTATATTGCCTATATTGTGTTTTTGTATTATTGTATTTTGTAACTGAGAATTGCCACTTTGTGGAAATTTCTATTGTACCTGTAATTTATTTGTGTTTCTGGGTTTACATTGTATCTTTACTATTTGTTTGGGACTGGATCGTCCTCTTCTTTGGCTTTGTTAGGGACCTATGAGCTATGGGGTTATGTTTTGGGGACATTAGTAGTTGAGGGATCGTGTTTATGTTTGGGTCTGTATTAAACGTGATAATGTTGTATTGTTAACATTGTAGAAATTGCCATTTTGTAGAGAATTCTAGTGTAATTTATTTGTATTACCTGTATTGTACTTACTGTTGGTTTTGTTTATATTTTGACTGTATATTGTGTATTTGATTATGTTGTAATGCCGCCCAGAGTCGGCCATGTGCTGAGAGGGGCGGGGTACAAATTAAAATTATTATTATTATTATTATTATTATTATTATTATTATTATTATTATTATTATTATTATTATTATTATTATTATTATTATTATTATTATTATTATTATTATTATTATTATTCAAATGAAAGAGAAGGAAATTAAGGAATTTCAAAAATTGATTAATGAATTTTGTAATGGTGGAAAGAGGTCCGGATTATCAAAAAAAATTGGTACCTATCCCAGAAGGAAGGTGGATTAGGGATGCCGAATTTGTTGGTATATTATCGAGCTTTTCAAATTAAGAATGTTGTGAAGATCTTGGCTAGGGAAAAAGCAATATGGGAAGAAATTGAAATGAAGGATTTTAAGCAAATAGGTAAAATGTTTTTTTTTTTAGGACCCAATATTGGCAAAGTTGTAACCAATAATACAATGATGAAGGGATTGAAGAGCTCATGGAAAAAAGTGAAGAAGGTTCTGGCCCAGAATATCTCACTGATTATTGAAATGGAGGATATGGCAAATTTTCCAATAAAGATAGATATAAGGGTAAAAGAAGTATTGGATAAAAATGAAGTTTTCCTGCTGAAAGACTGGTTACGGACCTGTATAGATATAGATAAAAGAACAGATTTGTTTGGGCAAATGAATCTGAACTAGTTTCAGAGTGGGCTGGTAAATAAATGGAATACTAAATATTTGAGAGAACCTGAGTTGGATAGAGAGAAGACGAATTTGAGGAGTTGATTTCGAAAATAAGAAAGGGAGATGGAAATATTAAGGGTTTAGTCAGTAAATTGTATGCAATTTTGAATAAGGAGGGTAGTCCACAGGAGGATTTAAAAACAAGTTGGGAGCAGGAATTGAATATAAAGATAGAATGCAAGCGCGGCGCCAATATGGCCGCCGCGCTCTTTGCGCCCCCCCCCACCGGACTTGGACATCCGGGTAGTTAGGGGGCATGGCCAGCCCTCTTTAAAAGGGGTGGCCACGAGGCAGCCGAGCTGCCATTTTGCGAAAGCGACGGAGAGGAGAAGTTTTCTCCGTCGCTCCCTCCCCCCTTTTCGCCTCTTTCCTCCTTGATTTTGCTAGCCTCTGCTCGAGGCTTCGTTTTCTCTCGCCTCTGTGCTAGAGGTTTGATTCTTTTGGAAGTGACGGGGCGGAGGAATTTGCTCCATCGCTTCCCCCTCTGTCAGCCTCTGTGCGAGGCTTCCTTTTACCTTGCTTGCCTCATTGCAAGAGGCTTGATTTCGCTCCTATTGGTTTCCTTTTTGCCTGTAACCGAGCAGAACTGCTGGATAGCTCAGTGGTTTAGGAATCTGGCTGCAAAGTCAGAGGCTGGGAGTTCGATTCCCCATGGTGTTTTCTTGCTCGTAGGGGGATCGTGGTGGCTCAAGTGGCTAAGACACGGAGTGTTAAGTGCCTGAGACGCTGACTGGGAAGTGGAAGGTCAGTGGTTTCACTTCCTGTGTACTGCAGGACAGAATGAGCTCCCGTTTTCAGCCCCAGGCCGGCCCTTCAGAGGATCCGGCCCTCGGCCCACGGCTGCCGGCCACGGGCCGGAACGATTGGGGGGAGGGCTTTGTGCTGGCTCACAGCACGTTTTACCCCATTGGGGTTCAGAGTTTTGGGCATGGCCCTATTCTGGCCTGGGCTCTCAAATTAGGGCCTCTGGCCCATTACCTAGCGGGCCGTCTGGCCCACCTATTTACTGTGTCTATCAGATAATGTTTCCTGGTTGCTCTAGAGATTCTCAACCTGTGGCTCGTGGGCCAGATGTGGCCCACATGCCCTTTTATGTGGTCTCCCACTGCCTCCACCCCACTAGGAAGTGCCATGTGGTGGAGGAAGGGCAAAATTGCCATGCAACCCCCAAAACTGTCTGAGGGTACACGACAGCTGGGTCGAGCTTCTCGTGACACGTCGGCCTGTGCCCGCCGCTGTCTTGCAGCTCCCCGTTTGTCTGGAACTGCGGCTGGAGTGCGTTGGAGGTCGCCCCAGAGCTCGATTTCGGTCGCGAGCTCCGACGCCCACCGTGGGCTGGAACCCCCAGTGGGGGCGGCTCGTGGGGGTGCAACTTGTGAGTATTAGGTTCAAGTTGAATGCACACACATCACAGTCCATTTCCAGCAGTGGGGGCTCAGTGCTCTTTGCCTCGCTGATTTGAGGCTGGGGTGCATCACTCGCCATCCTATCCCAGTGCCCCTTGGTTGCATTCTGGCACGATGTTGGGGGTGGGGGTTTACGCTCCCGGGGCAGTACGTGGCGTCACAGGGGCTGTCCAGGTCCTGCTGCGTATGTCCGGCATACATCATGTACCGGCAATGGCATTGCCGATGACTGGTTATTCATGGCCCCCAAGTGCTCATCTGCCCCAGATCATGAGGGAAAAGATTTGGTGGGGGGGAGTACCTCCCTATGAACTGAGATCCCAATAAGGATAGGAAGTACGGACAGGAGGATAGAGACATTGTGTGGTCCCGCCGTAGTAAGCCACCACGCACGGGGGTGTCCGCCCTCGGGACAGTGCTGAGCATCACAGGGGCTGTCTGGATCCTGCTGCATAGGCCCTTTATACAGAATGTGCAGTCCATAGCTTTGCCGATGGCTGGCTATTACTTGCCCCGGTTGATTATTGGCCGCCGGCCATGAGGGGTAAGGGCTGGAGGGGGACATGTGGATATTCTCCCTATTGAACTGCGAGCCCACTGGGGGGAGAGAGAAGGACAGGACGGCTGAGACAAAGAGATGTCCCATCGTCGTTAGCCACCGCACACCTTGGGGCCAACTGGTTGTCGGCATACCTTGTATGTATTGTGGTATGCCGCAGGGCTTGACCTGTTCGGGCCATCCTGATGTCGATCGGATGGGCCCATGACGGTTGGCTCATGGTGAGGAAGGTGGACGAGGGTGGCTCTATATCCCAAGGGGAGGTGGGATGAGTCCTGTCAGCAAGGGTGCTCGTGTACATCATTCCCACGGGACTGGTGCCTGGTGATTGGTACCATGGTGGTCATGCTGAGCAGCGGGCTGTTCAGACATTGGCTCCACGCAAACTGGTCGAGCGGGGGGTTCCGGCCCACCTACTGTGTCCGGCCTGCTCAGCTGACGATGGGTGTACTAAGCACCACGGTCATTACCGACTTAGTGCCCCCCTTTTTTGCGCTGGCCCTCACGCCGCCTCCGCGTGCCCGCGGGTTGGTGGGTTGCGGGGCAGAGGTGGGGGTGCACATGGGCGAACAAAGCTCCTTCTGAAGTAACTAACTTTGTTATGAGCCACCCCCCCCGCCCCAATTATAGTCAGCCTGGAGGGATGTCACTCAGTTCATCCAAGACGGGATGGGGCGTGAGACCTGCTGGAGGGTTTTCAATGGGGCTTTTGTATCCATTCGGGGGTGTTGGGGCCCCAGGATGCTACTAATCTGGTTCCCTTCCAGGGTAACGGGGAGGGGGCTCCACGGTCCACAGTTATGAAAATTGGGGGCCATGAGAGTAGCGGGGGCCCTTCTTGGAACCACCTTTCCTTAGTCGAAGGTATCCCCCATGAAGCTCATACTGAGCTAGAAAAAGGGTGAATGTAATATAATCCTTCATTTAGCTCACCCTGTGGGTGTTCCGTTCAGGGATGACCTTCCTGATGACCTTGTTCGGTCAGGTACTCGTAGTTGCCTCGGCTACTATGGGTGGCGTGCTCATGCAATTCTGGTGCTGTTTTGGCACAGTGTGATATGCACTCGGCTTCCAGCTTTTTGCCAGTACACCCCATGATTTAGACCTATCGGGTTTTTAGGTTTTGGGGGAATTTTAATTAGATAACGCTGATCCCTTTCTGAATGCGTTAATTCAGGTTCAGCACCCGACCGATGTGGGACTTTCACTCAGTGGGCATTGGCTCACAGGTTGGGGTCTCGGTCTCCAGCCCATTACCTCGACGACTTTTGGGTCCGGGGTTAAACGGGGCTTGGACACGTGTACGCGTCTCCTCATCACGATTCAGACACTCAGGTGGGAACTGGGTGTCCCCTTGGCGCCTGAATAGACCGAGGTCCCATGTTCTAACATCACAATTTTGCCTCGATGCTGTCACGCGGGCATCCAGGTTAACCGGTGATACGGTGGCTTGGATGTCCATGGCAATTTTGGCATTGATTGCCAAACATCGAGTGTGCCCTTGGGAATTGTAGTTAATTCATTGCCCCCCCTTAATGGGTTTGCTCTGGCTCAAATTACTCCGGGGTTTAGATGGGTATCTTATGGGAGGTCAGACCTAGTGGTCTGCCCTAGATATCTAGTGCGGTCAGATACCTCCGGCTCCCGGACTGATGGGGTTTACTCCGAGGGTGGGTGCACGGATCGCCCTGCGATCTTACCTGCCTTGCGTTTTTCCCATTTGGAGAGCACTGATGCTATGGTGCAAGGGGTGGGCCTACTCAGTGGTCCAATTTCGGTGTGACAATGCGGTAGTGGTGAACATTGTCGACACCCGGACATGCAAATCCCCCAAGGTCATGACATTAGTCCATCGATTCTCTTGAGAAGCATACGCCTAATGTGCTGTTCTAGGCCAGACATGTTATGGGTATTTATAATGACATTCTGCTGCTCTCCACCACCACAGATCACCTGGTTCCGTGCCGTACTCTCGAAGCAGAGGGATTCCACTCGCCACTTTTGGCTGAGGGTTGGACGTTTGGCAAGGAGAGGGGAACCGGACATGTCGTTGGCACCTCGCATGTGTAAGGCTTATCACTCTGCATTCAGGCGTTATGTTTGGGAGGGGTGGACACGGGAACGTGTCCGCCGCCCTTACGCGCGTCACCCCTGTTCCCAGAGTTTCTACCCACCTTGCACGAGGCTGGCATTGCTTATGTACAGATAGGTGTGAGGTGGCTCTTGGCCACGCAGCTACCACGGTAGCCTTTTTTTGGAGCACTCCGCATCAGTGAGTGGGTGCCAGAGTTGGTGCCAACGGTGTAAGGCGGATGTGTCTCGTAGGGCACTGGAACTCGGAGATGTCTCTGTCACACATGAGTGGGCTCGAGTGGGGATGCGGTCCTCACGGGTTATTCAGCACGGTGCAGGCAGTGGTGTATACTGCTACTAAGTTTTTGAGACATCTGTCCGGTTGGTGCCCTACCTGAATTTTCGACAGTGCCTGCTGCGCGCCCCAGCCTGTTTTCTGCCACCGGGTTGGGTCTACCCTTACCTTAGTACAGTCCCTGAGGGTGACCGGTGCCGCGTTTCGCGGTGTGATACCCGTTTTGGCACCATTTACTTAAGATAGGCGTCGCGTTGATCGCGGCTACGTTTGGGGTACTCGGAGGTGGATAGGCGTCTACGCGCAATTTCAGATATGTACGTCCCCTCACTGTATGAGTACCTAGTTATGTCCTTCACCTTTTTCTCCTCTTTTACAGATCCTAGGGGTCTCAGCACACCGGTGGCAGGGAGCTGGTGGGCCGCAGCTATGTACACTGGGCAGCAGTATATGCTGCAGCGACAGAGAGTGGACCCCGGCTGGGCTGTGTGCATCCGCACGTCTGTATGGTTTGGTATGTGCGGCACATGGGGGCGGGAACTGTGGCCATTCCTGCTGTCTGACAGGGATGCTGGACCGCCCGATGTTTTACAGGCGCCTCGGCGGCAGCGGTCTCATACGGATCACTGCTGTTATTAAATTGTCGAGGGGCTGTGACCTGGCATTTTGTATCATGTAGGGCTTACATATGGTCGCTATGGTCTAACATCGTGCCGAGACACCAATTTAGGGGAGACACGGATCTCCCTAGTTCGGACTGTTCCGGCAGTCAGTGGACGGGGCTATGGCTCCAGCCCGTTCTGAGCATGGCTGTGAGACGGCCATTGGAGTCCGGATGATCGGCTTACAAACAAATTTTGCTGGTAGGCAGGAGAAGGGGTCCGCCTGTCGGTCAGAGGTATGTACCTCGTTCTGGGTGTGATGCAAGCAGGCCTGGCGACCGAGCTGACGGTCTTGGGGGGGGCGGTGAGTCATCATGGATGCCTCCCCGTGTGGCGGGTAGCACTGGTAAGGTAAATATTTATGACCCACAGGTATCCGGCAGGTTCGCAATTGACTGGCCAACACTAGATAGGCACAAGTTGGTTAACGTTGTCCGGTCAATGACGAACCAGGCAATGGGGTGATGGCAAGAGCTAGGCAGCATGCATCACCCCGTTATTTTACGGATACGCGTCACAGGGTGGGGTCAGTAGTTAGTTTATTGACTACGGTCAACAATTTGTTTGTTGTAAACAAACAAATTGATACAAATGGATACATTGTAGCCAATTGCCGTTGGCAATTTTGGGAGGAACCTTACCAGTGTTACTGCGGCCTGCTTGCCTTAAGAATTATAATTGGTTGAGTACCAATCGAAATTTATAATTTGGACTAGGGCATGAATCAATAAATGTGGCCCAATGCCGTTATCCACTTATACTGGTGTCCGAGTCCTTTTGTGGGGGTGGGCCTGCAATGCAAGCGTGGCGCCAATATGGCCGCCGCGCTCTTTGTGGCCCCCCCCCACCGGACTTGGACATCCGGGTAGTTAGGGGGCGTGGCCAGCCCTCTTTAAAAGGGGTGGCCACGAGGCAGCCGAGCTGCCATTTTGCGAAAGCGACGGAGAGGAGAAGTTTTTCCCTCCACCCCCTCCCTAGTAAACAGTGTGATATTTTGGTCGCTTCGGGGCCGGGTGGGAATTTTTGGCTGGAACCTACAATTGGCTCTTGGGTTCTGGCTTTTTTGCCCATCCCACACTGTTGCTATGGTTTGATACAGGGGTTTATTTGCTGTTGACTTTGGTCACATGGGCGGGTAGCACTGGTAAGGTAAATATTTATGACCCACAGGTATCCGGCAGGTTCGCAATTGACTGGCCAACACTAGATAAGCACAAGTTGGTTAACGTTGTCCGGCCAACGACGAACCAGGCAATGGGGTGATGGCAAGAGCTAGGCAGCATGCATCACCCCGTTATTTTACGGATACGCGTCACAGGGTGGGGTCAGTAGTTAGTTTATTGACTACGGTCAACAATTTGTTTGTTGTAAACAAACAAATGGATACAAATGGATACATTGTAGCCAATTGCCGTTGGCAATTTTGGGAGGAACCTTACCAGTGTTACTGCGGCCTGCTTGCCTTAAGAATTATAATTGGTTGAGTACCAATCGAAATTTATAATTCGGACTAGGGCATGAATCAATAAATGTGGCCCAATGCCGTTATCCACTTATACTGGTGTCCGAGTCCTTTTGTGGGGGTGGGCCTGCAAAACGATACATGGAGGCATAAATGGAAAAAGAGGATAATGAGAACTTTTTCAGTTAGAATAAAGGAACATAATTATAAAATGTTGTGGAGGTGGTATTTGACCCCAGTGAGGTTGCACCAGATTGATAATAAAAAAGATAAAATGTGTTGGAGATGCAAAGAGGAAATTGGAACATATGAGCATATGTGGTGGAGTTGGATTGTGGTTAAAGACTTTTGGAAAAAAGTGGAGAAAGAGATTGGTGAAATTATGGGTAAGAGAATTAAACTGGGGTCAAGTATCACTATGTTAACAGATGTGGAATGTTTCAATTTAAATAAGGATGAAAAAGATTTATTAGAAATAATGCTTACAATTGGTAGACAATGTATTGCTAGGAATTGGAAAAATGATATAAATATACAGATAGAAGAATGGTATAAAGAAATGTGGAATTTAGCATTGAACGACAAATTAACTTGGGAGATAAATTAAAAAGGGGTATTATTAAAGAGAACAGATTTTGGAATATTTGGCAGGCTTTTGTGGACTACTCACTTGGAGGGGATGAAAAAAATAAACCTGTACCTGATCAAAGAAGTTTTTGGAAGGAAAATATTAAGACAACCTGATTTCTCCAGGGCATTGTAAATATCACAGGGTGAACTATTTTCTTTTTTTCTTATTCTTATTTTTATATTATTATTTAGTATTGTATTATTATTATTACTAGCAAGGGTTGCCCGGCGTTGCCGGGCTTTTCCCCCCGTGTTTTTTAATTAAAAATGAGCCTTTTTTTTTTTTTGCAATAGTGTTACATTGTGTTGGAAGGTTAAATTGTTTTTTTTTTAAATTGCTTAGTCTGTAATTTTAATTTTTTAAATGTTTATTTATGTCAAATTTGTTTGGCTTGGCTGTTATTAACTGTGATCTGCTTTTTTGGGTTTTTTTGAGGATTAATAAAAGAAGAAAGTATGATATAATAACTCAGCACAGGATTTTTTAAAGTTTCTATTGTATTTTATTGACATATATATATATATATTTGTGATTTGTGTGACAGTGTGTTTAGTGTAATTTTTTTTACTTGTTTTTTTTGGTGTGACCTTTTGTGTAAAATTGTGAGTTTGTGTTTTGTTTGGGGCTGTTGTGTGTTTTTGAATTGTTTTTACTATTGTGGCCAGCAGGTGGTGCTGGTAGGGGTTATTGTATTTTGACTTTTGTTTCTCTCCTGGCCTCTGGGTGGAGCTTCTTCTGGTAAGTAGGGTCTTTCTGTATTCATTTCTTTTCCAGTCCTGGTGTAGGTAGCACGTGTTCTGGTAAGTTTGCTTGTTTTCTTTGTTTTGTGTGTGTGTGTGTGTGTGGGGGGGTTTGGAGTTTGTATTTTTTGTGTTTGTTTTGTTTTTGATTGTGTCTTTGTTTACTTCGTATTGTTTTTGGTGTTTTTGTTTTTGTGTATTTTTGGCTGTGTTTGAGTGTTTTTAGTAATTTTTAAAAAATTATTTGTTTGGTGGTGGGGAAGGTACGTGGTCATTGGGGGTTTGGAAGGGTGTGCTAGGTGGTGGGGAGGGGGGCATGGTCGTTGGGGGTTAGGAAGGGTGGGCTAGGTGGTGGGGAGGGGGCATGGTCGTTGGGGGTTAGGAAGGGTGGGCTAGGTGGTGGGGAGGGGGGCATGGTCGTTGGGGGTTAGGAAGGGTGGGCTAGGTGGTGGGGATGGGGGCATGGTCATTGGGGGTTAGGAAGGGTGGGCTAGGTGGTGGGGAGGGGAGCTGTAGTGTGTTATGGTGCTTTGTTTTTGTGGAGTCGTGCTTTGTTTTTGTGGAATCGTGAAAGTAGATCGTTTTTCCCCTTTAATATCAGTGGGTGGGGGCTGCGATCCCCCTCCCCGCTGGCTTCCCTAGTGTTGGGTGGTTTTGAACAGGCATAGAGGAACGATCCCCCTCCCCCCCTCCTTAAAACAACTCCGGTTTTAAAGAGAAGAAAAGACGGAGTTTTTTTAAGGAGGGGTGGTGGGGGATCGATCCTCTCTGCCTCCCTGCTGGCTTCCCTAGTGTTGGGTGGTTTTGAACAGGCAGAGAGGATCGATCCCCCTCCCCCCCTCCTTAAAACAACTCCGGTTTTAAATAGAAGAAAAGACGGAGTTTTTTTAAGGAGGGGTGGTGGGGGATCGATCCTCTCTGCCTCCCCGCTGGCTTCCCTAGTGTTGGGTGGTTTTGAACAGGGAGAGAGGATCGATCCCCCTCCCCCCTCCTTAAAACAACTCCGGTTTTAAAGAGAAGAAAAGACAGAGTTTTTTTAAGGAGGGGTGGTGGGGGATCAATCCTCTCTGCCTCATCTTTTGTTTCCAGATGGGTTGGGGCAATATAGTCCTTTTATCCCCACAAACCTCCCAACAGTAGGGTAGGCAGCGGAGAGGGGGTTTGCCACCCCCTCCCACTGATGTTAAAGGGGAAACTCCATTCGGGAGCTTCAGGCGCCGCGGGTGAGTAAAAGAAAGCCGGCTGCTGTTTGCTTGCCTTTTAGCTGTTTTTCTTTTTAATTTTCCGGGCGCCGTTTTCCTCAGCGTTCTGCGTGGGCGCACAGGACGCTGGGGCTTGTAGTTATGGGTTGGTGCTTTGTGTTTTTGCTGGGTTTTTTAAAATGCGTTTCTTTCGATTGGCTGCGGCGCGTGTCCGAATGCTGCGCCGTGCGAGAGCCTCTCAGCGTGATTGGCTCTGGCGCGGCGCAGCGCAAGGAATGTTGGGAAGTGAAGTTCTTTCCCTTTCTTGCCGTTTGTGGGGCTGAGGCCCCCGTGCCGGATTTTTAAATCCTTCGTTGACCTGCGTAGGCAATTCGGCCGTGCGCATGAAGGGTGGGTGCGGGTCAGTAGGGCGACGCATAGCAACCTATAGCCAGTTCCAACGGTGAACACTTGGTTTTATAGGTTAAGATTAATGAATTTACGAATTAAATATTGTATCATATCTAAAGTTATGTTTAAAAAGTCTTAATTGCAATTTATAAGGACAGGTTAATAATGTATTGGTGTATTAATGAAATAGTTTAATTGTAATAAGGTGTTAGAATACAAACAGACATAACTTGTATGCAACTGTATTATGTATTTTTTCTTATGTATGTTTGTTGTTTTATTTTATATGATGTAATATTGTTTGAAAATTTTAATAAAACTTTATTTTAAAAAGTCACTAAGTAAGTTTCTTATAAAGTCTCTATATGGGAAAGTCTCTCCTGTAAGTTAGTTACATCAAATCGCTAAAAATTGGGTACTTTCAGAGTCATTACAGTTTTTATATTGAAATA
Source organism: Bradypodion pumilum (assembly GCA_035047305.1). Taxonomy (NCBI): domain Eukaryota; kingdom Metazoa; phylum Chordata; class Lepidosauria; order Squamata; family Chamaeleonidae; genus Bradypodion; species Bradypodion pumilum. The sequence goes on from JAWDJD010000001.1 coordinate 201,033,621, forward strand.
ATTAACCACTTATCCTCCTCCTCCTCTTGCCCTCCGGCTCCTTTGAGGGAATGGGGGGGGAGGGTGGCAAGCGGTGCAGCGGGCAGTGCAGCGGGCCGGCTCAAGGTGATGGCAGGCGGTGGGGCAGCCTCCTCTTTCCCTCCGGCTCCTTTGAGGGAACCGGGGGGTGGCTTGGATGGCGAGCGGCATGGCGGGCTGGCCCCAGGTGATGGCAGGCAGTGGGGCGGCCTCCTCCTCCTCTTTCCCTCTGGCTCCTTTGAGGGAAAATTACTCCTCTTTCTTTTCATGGGTTCGGGGCTGCTTTAATGTTTCTCCAACTAGCAGAGTTTATATTTTGCACTCTCTAAACCAGGAGTGCCCAAACATTTTTGGCTGCGGGCTGGTCTTGTGGTTCAGGGGACTGGTCACTATCGTCTGGGGGCCGGATTCAGCCCCCTGATGGCAATTCATCTGGCCCACGAAGCCCTCATCGCTCCTGGAAGTAAAATGTGCCCATCTGGGTATGAGAATTTGAACTGTATATTGCCATCTGGGCACATTTTACTTCCACTTCCAGGAGTGACGAGGGCTTTGTGGGCTGGATGAATTGGCATCAGAGCCCGGATCCAGCCCCTGGGCCGTAGTTTGGGCACCCCTGCTCTAAACATTGTGAAGATAAGGGTGGAAACGGATAAAAGAAATATGAAACCCCTAGCCTTTCATAGCATCAACCTGGCCTTTAACAGACATGAAAGAAAAGGAAGAAAGGTGATGAAGATAAATGAAAAATAAGGAGTTAGTCTTTAAGGTGCCACAGCTTTTTTGTCTTTTGTTTTGTTTACTCTCTGATATGCTTGCACAGACTAACACAGCTACCACTTTGAAAAATAAGGGGATGCAAAGTCATGTAATTCATTTTTTTTTTACAAAAGAGCCAGATATTATGACCACTGTTGTGCTATCCATCAAATCATGAAGGACATGATTCACTTACACGAAAGTTTAACCCATCAAGGCTCATGTCTTCTTTTTCTGTGTCGAGGCCAGACGTGAATCTGCCAAAATGAAGGCACCTTTTGGTGAGTTCATTCTGCAGTTCCTTTTGCCTGACCTAGTGTGAGAAAAATTAGCCGGCAACACAAGATTGCTGTTACCAGGATGTGCCAGATTGTGGTTCAAAAATACCACAATCTTCAAGAAGGCTCTTTCTGTGTACCCATTCAAGGCTCACTTAAACATACTGACTCCAAGGATGATAAAGCGTTAAACATCTACCAGTCATAATGGCTATCACAGGAGTGGAAAACTTTTGTAGGATTTGGGGAGAGTTTTCTGGTCCTTGGATTCTCACAGGCTGCCAAAAATAGCAAAAAATCAAAATCAAAACAACAACAACCACATACAGAGAGAGAGAGAAGATGAAACTGGGAGTGGCTTGAATTCTATCTCTAACTTTACTTTAGTGTGTTAAAATGGTGGAGGTGAGCCTGTGACTTATTTGAAAGGTGAATTGCCACTCAGTCTCTTGCGGGGAGGGGCACATGCAGTCCTGACTTCAACGTTTACCCACCCTTGATTTACAGTAGCAGAAACACTATCCCTCCTGATATCAGTTGCTAGGAAACACAAGCAGAGAATGTTGTGCCCCCTTCCTATGTTCTACCTGAGGGCTTCCCATTTGGTATCTGGTTGGCCACTGTGGGGGCAGAATGGTGGACCAGATAGATCTTTGGCTTCATCCATCATAGCATTTCTTAGGTTTTTATGAGCACAGTTTTAAAAAAGGAAACCAACGTGTTCTGAATATAAGCTACTTGTATTGTTCTTTCTTCACTAAATCACAAGGACCCAGTTTTATATAATTTTGGGAAGGTATCATGTGACTCTCCAGACTTGTCTCATCTTAAACTTGTGGGCTTCAGTGGTTCTACCCATGTCAAACAGACTTTGCTTTTCTTCACATCAGAGGTAGTGCTAAAAAGTTAATATTTAGCCACATCAACAAAAAAGTTATACACTACATTAAACAAAGGAAATTAAACTGTCAAACGCGACAATAAAATCAGGACCATGGCAAGAATAAAACCCACTGAAGCCTATATAGTATCCATGAAGTTGCTATGAAACATTTTCTAGAAAAACAGATGTGTACTCCATTTAATATATATTCACATTCTTTCCAAGCTTACGTGTTCTAAAATGGCCAACAGGGTGGTCTCAAGGTATAAAAATTCTGAACTGTATATTGTAACAATAGCAAATAAACTACTTCATGCCAACATTTCTGAAATGAAACATAAATCTTATTTAGAAGGGACACAGAAGAAATCCGTTCCCTTCACTATCATCACCATCTTCTATTTACAAGCTTCTCCAGTCTTCTGTCAGTGGTAACTGCTAGAAAAGCTTTCAAACAGCCTCTTGGTTTTGAATACAATCTTATTAAGGAGTTTGGAAAAGACTTCTCTCTCCTTTTTCTTGTCTTTTCTTTTTTTCTTTTGGACTGCAAATCCCAGAATCTACAACACGGACAGTAATCAGGATTCTGGAATCTGAAGTAAAAAAATTAACTCTTCCAAGCTCACAAAGAAGGAAATTCCTCTGTAAGTAGGAATTAATCCAAAAAAAATTGCCTCTTTTCTAGGGAAAACAGTGTAAACTGGGAAACAAAATACTTTCTTAGTGACATAATTATTAAACACAGAGCAACAGTAACAGCAATGGGATACAAAGCAATCACACTTAGTGCACTCTCTGTGCAATTAGCATTTTGCCCCCAACATGCTGGGTACTCATTTTACTGACCTCGGAAGGATGGAAGGCTGAATCAACCTTGAGCCCTGGTCAGGGTCAAACTTCCAACCTTTTGGTTGCAGGACAGCAGTTTACCCATCGTGCCACCAGGGCTCCTGTGACAAATACTTTCATTCATGTATTCATTTAATGCATTTCTATATTGGCCATCTGGGAGATTTCCTCACTCTGAGTGGTTCCCAGTTAACATAATACATCATTCAAATAATATTTCAAACATAACAAAACCCAAAACCCCTGCAGTGATACGATAAATTTTGGTAGTGGCTATTACTCAGGCCCTTCAATGTGTCCAGTGAACAACAAATAATATAAACATACTAAAAAGCTGAACTAACTGGTAATCACATGATTGATTTTAGAATAGGACTTTCTTGGGTCTTACTCCACATGATGTTTTGCTGCCTGAGTCAATTTGACAAACTGTGCCTCCTTCCTGAAACCAAGCTGCATTGCCCCCAAAGCCAGACAAGGAGGAGAAGAGGAATCATAAACACAATCTTGCCTCCATGAAAGCACAAGGGGTGGGGGGGGGTGGGGGTTAAATGGCTAACGATATACTGGCCTTTCATAACACCCGAAAACTGAAGGCTGAAGCAGCTTCCTCACACTGTCTAATAGGAGAGTCTGCCCTCTTCCTGTTGAATGAAACTAGTGTCCAGTACTGTACAAGAAGAAATATATGCTATGGCCTGAACTGCCAGTACTCAGCATTTTTATTAGACCCTAAACAGTGGTGGGCTCCAAAAAAAATTGCTACCACACTGTGGGTGTGTCCTACTTTCTGGGCATGGCCTACTTTGTGGGGGTGGCCATCTGGCTGGGTGGGCAATCTAGTCATGACTGCCCAGTGGTGGGATTCAATTTTTTTACTACCTACTTTGTGGGAGTGGTATGGTGGGCATGGCCAGGGGGAAAGCCTTGCATTGCACCTGAATTAGGACTACTTGATTTCAAAACTTGGATGGGCGGGGCCCAGACAGAATTTCTGCTACCAGTTCTGGCGAACTGGTGTGAACCTGCTGATGCCCACCACTGACCCTGCTATGTCTAAGTGTTAATTGCTTTGGTTTTGCAATCAAGTATTTGCTGCAAAAGCGCGCCCTTTCTGTAAGGTGCAAACTGCAGGTTGTTTTCATTACCAAGATTGACCCCCTCTTAATAAAGATTGTGACATGGGTACAGGCCGGGTGGACATCTCCACCAGTCTCTGAAGAGCTCCAGGGCTATTACTTGATACGTAATGAACTGTCTGTAGTAAATGAATGCTTGGTATGGGGAAAAAGAATAATAATTCCGTCTGCGATACGGAATAAGGTTCTATGTATTTTACACAAGTGTCACCCTGATATCGTACACACAAAAGCACTCGCCAAGAGCTACATCTGGTGGCCTGGGCTCAATTCAAGTCGGCTCATGAGTCCCTGGCTGTTCCGAACCCAGATTTGTAAATTCCGCATTCTAAATGACTCTACAATTCACCCAAGGCAGCATTTCCAAACTTTGGTTTTGGACTTCAATTCCCAGAAGCCTAAGTCAATTCCTGTTGTGTTCTGATGGTTTTATTGTACACATGGATTACAATGTATCTGAGCCAATGTAACCTTGCCTATAGCAACAATGTAACCTTCAGCTGTATCACATAAACCCTGTAATAGGACGCGAGCTAATGACCACCAGCTGGCAGCAGCGAGCGTCCAAGCTCTCTTGGTCCGAACCCATCAAAGGCAACAGCGCGGGAAGTTTTCCCGCCACCACCTACACCTGGACAAGAAGGGCGTGACCTGCAATGACGTCACGCAGACAGTAGCCAATGGGCTACCATGGCACCACGTTCAAATGTATTACTGCTGTATATAAAGAGCTATCGATCCGCCATTACCTCATGTTCCCTCTGTCCACGATGCAATAAACCTGAGTTAACCCAGCCCGAGGCTGTGTCCTGTGTCTTGGTTTGCATACACCAAATTGGCGACGAGGATGGGATTATGGATCCCCACGGAACAGCCAGGGCACAGAGCGGTTTCAACATCACCAAACCGCAAGACTGGGAGCTGCTTGAGATGGATTTCCAGGCGGCCCTGGTGGAACTCAGAGTCAAAGGAGAAGACGAGGAGAGGAAGAGGGCCATCCTCACCAGAATGCTCGGGATGGAAACCAAGCGGACACTGGTGGGCATAATCGCTCCGAAGAAGGTGAGCGACTTTAAGGCGAGCGACATCATGAAACTGCTGCGAGAGCGGTTCTGCCCCTCGAGGGCAATGTTTCCCGCTCGGAGCGCGTTTTGGAGGCGAGTCCAAGCGCCGGATGAGTCGGTTGAGGCATTCGTGGCCGCCATGAGGATAGCCGCCGCCCCCTGTAAATGGGGCGATATCCTGGAGTTGGTCCTCAGGGAAGGCGTGTTGTGTGGCCTGAAAGACAAGGAGGTACAGCGCAGCTTGATGAATAAGGAGCCGCCACCCACGCTGGCAGAGGTCATAGAGGCCGCGGAAGCCGCAGAGTCCACGAATGCCGGAGTGGACGAGATGCACCAGTGGCGTGAGTGGCGTCCTAGAGCCGGCAAGGCGGAAAATTCGGTGCACGGGAAGACCGGACAGTCGGTGCACGCGACTCGACGGGCCTCAAAGTCGTCTACGGAAGGCAGCGACGGCGAGGAGGTCCAGAAGGTCCGGAAGGGTGGTCGACGCTGCGAGGGTTGCGGAGCGGCCCACGAGCGCGCGAGATGCCCGTTCAGGAAGGCCGAGTGTTACACCTGCGGCCGTCGGGGGCACATCGCCAAGGCGTGCAGAAAGCGGAAAGAGGGCCGGAGGCAGTCACAAGACCGCGCGGCCAGACCGGACCGTCCAGCGAGGCCCAAAGATGGCGCCCAGACCACGAGGAAGCAGGACGGCGTGGGCCGCGTCTCGGACGGCAGCGAGGACGACGCCTCAGTGTTCAGCGTGTCCGCGGGACAGTCCCATTACTTCGTTGAGGTATTAGTACAAGGGGCCCCTATTAAGATGGAAATTGACTCGGGGTCCTCCTATTCCATAATTCCCCAGAAAGAGTTCCTGAAAATCGACCCCCACGTGCGGCCCAAGCTTAAAGCGTTGAGGTCCACACTACGGGACGTACAGGGAAACAGCATTCCGGTGTTGGGGGTCGGGAAATTTCGGGTCAATTTTAAGAGACATTCTGCGGAACTGCCCTTAGTTGTCCTCAAAGGGGGAAGCTGTAGCCTCCTAGGGACACAGTGGTTTCAGCCCTTAGGTTTGTTCATAGGGGGGGTGCATACCGTGGGGGGGGGGACCCTATACAAGCGGTTTGCGATGCGCATCCCGCCGTTTTTAAGAAAGGACTCGGAAAGTTCAAGGGACCCCCTGTAGCTTTCGACATAGATCCGGAGGTCCGCCCGATAAGACTCAAACCACGCAGGGTGCCGTTCGCACTCAAGGACAAGATAGAGGCGGAACTGGACAAACTGGTGGGCCAGGGGATTCTTATTCCTGTTGATTCCGCGGAGTGGGAAACTCCAATTGTAACGGCCCTCAAGGCTAACGGAGAGGTGCGCATTTGCGCTGATTATAAGTGTACAATTAACAAGGCGATCCGCCCTAATGCATACCCGGTGCCAGTGATCAGCCACCTTTTGGCCAGGCTAAATGGGGGAAAGTGTTTCGCTAAACTCGATTTGGCACAAGCCTATCAGCAACTTCCTGTGACCCCCGCCACGGCCGCGGCACAAACGATAGTTACACATAAGGGAGCGTACCAGGTGTCGCGGTTACAGTTCGGCGTGAACTCGGCACCCGGCCTTTTTCAATCGCTTGTGGAACGCCTCCTAAAGGGCCTGGAGGGGGTGTTGCCTTATTTTGATGACGTGTTGATAACAGGGGGGAGTGAGGCTGAACTAGCAAAGAGGTTGGACAAAGTACTGACCGTGTTCGAGAACGCGGGGCTGAGATTGAGGAAGGATAAATGTGTCTTCTTCGAAACCGAAGTCGAGTTTTTAGGGTTCCGGATCACACCCGAGGGGATTAAACCGTCTAAATCCAAGGTAGCAGCCATTAAAAAGGCCCCTCGCCCCACATCCAAAACCGAGCTACAGTCCTTCCTGGGGCTCCTCAATTTTTACCATACATTCCTCCCGCGGAAGGCGTCCGTGGCCGAACCGCTCCATCGGTTACTTAAAAAGGAGGAGACATGGATGTGGGGTGACGAGCACGAGAGGGCGTTCAAAGAGCTAAAGCAACTCCTAACATCTGAGGCAATCTTGACGCATTTCGACCCCAAACGGCCAGTGGTCCTAGTGTGTGATGCATCCCCGGTGGGGGTGGGGGCGGTGCTTTGCCACGTGTTGGAAGACGGAAGGGAGGCCCCGGTAGCGTTTTACTCAAGGTCCCTGTCCCAAGCGGAGCGAAATTACGCACAAACCGACAGGGAAGCGTTAGCAATAGTAGCGGGGACCAAAAAATTTCACGATTTTTTGTATGGCCGCCCGTTCAGAATCGTGACCGATCACAAGCCGCTGTTAGGGATTTTCACGGCAAGCAAGCCCACGCCGCAGATCCTGTCCCCGAGAATGCTGCGATGGGCTATTTTCCTCAACGCGTACCAACATGAGTTAGAGTACAGGCCCGGAAAGGAGATCAGCCATGCTGATGCGCTTTCGAGATCCCCTCTGCCCTTGTCGGACGACCAAAAGGCGAGAGCAGAAAGAGACCGCCAGGTGTTGCTAATTGAGGTTTTAGACGCACCCCCAATAGTACCAGCCGACGTTGCTAGGGCGACTGGCAAGGACAGGACGCTGGAGAAAGTCAGTTCATGGGTGCAGAAGGGGTGGCCGGCTTCGTCCCCGAGTACAGAGTTCGACCCATTCTTTAGGAAAAAGCTAGAGTTGTCCCTAGAGAGGGGGTGCCTTCTGTGGGGCCAACGGGTGGTGGTCCCTACGCCCCTGCGGACGAGGGTGCTCGAACTGCTGCACGTCAGCCACCCGGGCATAGTTCGTTCAAAGGCGCTGGCCCGGAGTTACTTCTGGTGGCCACAGCTGGACGCGGACATTGAGCACATGGTCGGCACTTGCGAGGCTTGCCAGGGATCCCGACCTGAGGCGGCCCGTCTTCCGCATAGGGAGTGGGACACAGCTAGGGGGCCGTGGTCCAGAGTGCACGTGGATTTCGCTGGCCCATTCCGAGGAACCATGTTTCTCCTGGTGGTGGATGCGTTCTCCAAGTGGCTGGAGGTTATCCCAGTAAAGAGCACGTCCTCCGCCACGACAATTAGCCAGCTAAGTAGGGTCTTTTCCACTTTCGGTCTACCCGACACTTTGGTCAGTGATAACGCTAGTTGTTTCACCTCCGCCGAGTTCGGGGCATTCATGGAGGTAAACGCCATTCGGCATGTCACATCCGCACCGTTTCACCAGGCCACGAATGGCCAAGTGGCACGGCTGGTGCGGACAACGAAGGAGGCACTGCGGCGCATGGGCCCGGGGGACCTGAATCACCAAGTATGCCAGTTCCTCTTAGCGTATAGGGTAACCCCCTTAGCGTCAGGCTACTCGCCGGCGGAGCTCTTGATGCGGCGAAAACTGACCACGATCCTGTCCAGGCTAGACCCGACGAGAGTCAAGGATAAAGGTAAAAACATAGGGTTGGCAGTCTCGAAAGGTTTCGCCGCCGGGGACCCTGTTCACTGCAGGAACTATTCCAGCGCAGGGCCAGCCTGGGTGCCAGGGACGGTTGTAGAACAGACGGGGCCAGTGTCGTACCGGGTCGAGACGACCACCGGCCTCCTCTGGAGGAGGCACGCAGACCAACTGAGGCACCGAGTGAGTGGGCCAGTCAGTGGAGCCCAGCAACAGGATTCAGCGTTAGGGTTCTCCCCCACCCGCTTAGCCCAAGGGGGAGACAGCAGTGGACGACAGTCCCAAGCAAGGGGGGAAGGAAGCAGTAGCAGCGGCCCCGACTCATATCCTTTTGATACGCCAGTCTTATCAGGGGCCGGGGAAGGGGGAGAGGAGTTCGCGACCGCTGCCCCCGATTGTGATTTTGATTTTGATTTTGCGAGCCGGGGGGGTTTTCAGGAGTGTTCCCCCACCCATCCAAGCGAGAAGAGGGGTTTTTCGTTAGCCCCCGGTGCCCCCGGTTCCCCCCTAAGAAAGAGCACACCTCCCAACAACGCCGCGGAGCCGCGGCAAGTCACTAACGAGTCTCCCTCTCATATTACAGGACAGGAAACCAGGGGACAAAGAGAAGGTAGCAAACCCGGGGAGAGGCAGCCCGCATCGAGACCCCAGCGTGTTCGAAATAAGCCATCTTGGCTGAGAGACTTTGTCTCCTAAGGGGGGGGAGTGTGTGTAAGTGTGGGCTCGAGACATTGTCTCGTCCTAGGGGGGAGGGGTGTTGTGTTCTGATGGTTTTATTGTACACATGGATTACAATGTATCTGAGCCAATGTAACCTTGCCTATAGCAACAATGTAACCTTCAGCTGTATCACATAAACCCTGTAATAGGACGCGAGCTAATGACCACCAGCTGGCAGCAGCGAGCGTCCAAGCTCTCTTGGTCCGAACCCATCAAAGGCAACAGCGCGGGAAGTTTTCCCGCCACCACCTACACCTGGACAAGAAGGGCGTGACCTGCAATGACGTCACGCAGACAGTAGCCAATGGGCTACCATGGCACCACGTTCAAATGTATTACTGCTGTATATAAAGAGCTATCGATCCGCCATTACCTCATGTTCCCTCTGTCCACGATGCAATAAACCTGAGTTAACCCAGCCCGAGGCTGTGTCCTGTGTCTTGGTTTGCATACACCAAAATTCCCCAAAGCACTGATCAGCCAATGTACTGACTTGGGTTTCTGGGAATTGAAGTCCACCAGTGTTCCACAAAACATGGTTTGGGAAATGATGCTCTGAGGAATGATGCTGGGAAAGGAGTAGTTAATTCTACAAGGCAGTCCTTTCCTTCCAATGATTTACAAATCCAGGACATCACACTACAAATTAGTGACTCCAGTGACCTGGATCAATTCAAGAGTACCTTCAGGTCAGTAGCTCTGAACATAGATGATATATAAAAACAGCCCAGCTCATTCGTGCCTGAAACTCACTTCTTAGCCTGTGTGCCATTAGTGATATCTAAAAGGTTTTAGGTTTCTAGCCAGCTGTGGGATGAGGAAGATGAAATCTTAAGTTTAAAGAATATGAAAAACCTGAACGGTTGGTGTGTACTCCCTCCCCCCCCAAAAAATATATATATATTATGATACAGCTTTTGGCTTATTTGATTCCATAATTGCGATAAATACTAATTCTGAAAGAATGCTTATTTGAACATAATTTTTCTCTTCATCTGACAAGAGACTATGATTTCTAAATGAAGATATTAGTGGAATCCCAATAATGGGTGAACTACACCATCAAATTTGTTCCACTTTGTTCCACTTATAAAGTGAGTGGATTCAATTTGTTTTTTACTGACTGCATAGTTCAAATTCCTCCCACCCGTTTTACTCCCAGCTGTTTTACTTCTGCTGTTGGGTGGCTTTTCCTTTTTTTATAAGCTAGAACTATTTGATTGGGCTTTTGCACATGACATTAGTTATTGTAAATATGTGGGGAGGGGAGGTATGTCTGTAGGTGGTGTTTTGGTGACCTAGTCAAGTACCTATAGTCAGGACTGGGGGAACATGCCTCTGTGTTCTTTCCCCTCTTCTAATGACCCTCCCAAAAAAAATTATTTCTTACAAATGAGATTAGTGCTAGACCATCCTATCACCTTACTGAGCATCATTATTAGCCTCCCTTGTACTCATGCCCCCGTGAGTTTCTGAGAAAACATCCACAGAAGTGTAGGTTTCTGCATGCACATATGCGACAAGAATGCACTGGTCGCTAGATGCCACTTGGGAGTTCCTGGCACCTGGTTCACAACTTGCTCTAATTTCTCCCTTCCTGGCACTCAGCAATGGATAGTGGCGTTCTTTGCCAAGTAATCAGCTGAAAACATCTAGACACATCTGACATTTGCTGCCTTCTGTTCCTTTCCTTTCCTTTCCATTTCCTTCATCTCTCCCTGAAACCAGCAGCTGCACCATCATGTCCTGTACAGATTAGCACTAGGGCAGTAAATCAGTCCATTGTTTTGGATGTATTTGTATGTTCTGCAGCAAGTGAGATATTTGGATCCTTCATTCAATGCTCGTCCTCGCCCTCCCTTTCCACATTTGATGAACACCAAATAAGTTCCTTGTTGAAAATGAGGTACAACAATTATTTTTGATTGCAATATGAAACTCGAAGTTACTTTTGGAAGCATTTCTGAAACCTCTGATTCCTGGATGACCATCCTGCTTACTAACCAATTTCACATGAAAAATATTTAATAACACAATGGGGACCTCCATTTATCTCAAGGGAAATGATTTCTTCATCCTAAATTTAATCCCAAAAATACTGCTGTCTCAGAAACCCCCTAAGATGTGTAAAGAGAGTAATTCTCATAAAAATAAAAGCCTTCTCAAAGTCTTACATAATTTGATTAAATTAATTTCTGCTCATGAGCACAAAATGTGCCCGTTTTATGCTATGCCTCTACTGATCCTGAAAGACAATTAATTCATAGCATGGGAGTAATGTTGGAGTACTATATTCAGTGATGTATCCAGAAACTGGACCTGTTTTATTTATGACTCATTAGAGGGCTCAAAGTAGCTTTTCAATATACTTGGCATCTAAGGCAGGAGTTCTCAACCTTTTTAAGCCAGGGGTCGAGTCATGCTTCCTCAGACAGCTTTGGGGGCCATGTGGGAACCCTTCCTCTACCACATGGCACTTCCTGGTGTGGTGGAGGTGGTGGTGGGCCACATGGAATGGTGCCACGGGCTGCATCTGGCTCACAGGCCGCAGGTTGAGAATCCCTGATCTAAGTCTCTGCTGTTGCACTGCCCTCTTCAGTTCAACAGTTTTGCATTTAATGCAGAAATGGGCAATGATACACTAGAGAAATTGCTTAACCACAGCTGCCAACATTCTTCACCATTGTCTATGCTGGAGTTCAACAACATCAGGAAGATAGCATTTTGCATACATATATGCCACTTTCGTAAAATCAAAAGCTTACACAAATCTATTTGAGAGTGGCAGCCTACAGTGTCAGTACTTCTGTTTGGTGGCAGTGTCTCCTAATGAAACAAATTCTGGGGGAGATAAGACTTAGGTGAGATGTTGTAAAATTATGCTGTGTCTCCCTAACATATCCTAATTTCTTTAGATGAAGTAGTGCATTTTGTCTCATCACACAATAGTTGGAGTAAGGTTTGATTGCCAATCTGATTTGCTTCTGTATATCTTATTAGGAAGGGGCCATGGTGGCTTAGTTGTCAAGACAATGAGCTTGATGACTGGAAGGTGAGCAAGACAGCCTTTTAAGACCTGAGTGCTGCATGACAAAGTGAGTGCCTGTCATCTGTCCCAGCTCCTGCCAACCTAGCAGTTTGAAAGCAAGAAATTGCAAGTAGATAAATAGGTACCATTTCGTTGGGAAAGGCAACAGCATTCTATGCACTTTGGTGTCTAGCCATGCCTGCCACATGGCCATGGAAACATCTACAGATGCAGACAGCACTGGCTTTTTGGCTTTAAACAGAGATGAGTACTGTCCCCTAGATTTGGACATGACTGGCTTTTGAGCAAGGGAGACCTTTACCTTTACTATCTTATTGGGAAAGACTGCCATCTTATCCTTTACTTCAGGTCTGCACTCATGGTCAGAGTGTATTAACACTAATCATTATCATCATCACAATTATTATCATCACATCAGTTCTGATTTAATGCAACACTTTTTTTTTTTGGATTTTCTAGATCAGGGGTCCTCAAACTTGGCTCTCCAGGTGTTCTTGGACTTCAATTACCTGATGCCCTAGTCAGCACACCTGCTGATCAAGGCTTCTGGGAATTGAAGTCCAAGAACATCTGGAGAGCCAAGTTTGAGGATGCCTGTTCCAGATAGACAATACTCTGAAGTGGTTTATCATTCCCTTCTTCTGGGGTGGGGGGCTTTCTGGGACCGGGACTATACAGGCTGGCTTGTCTGGTATACAGAGTTGGGAATTGGAACTCCCAACCTCTGTCTCTATAGCCAACAAGTTAATTCTGACTTGTGGCAACACTTTTCAAGGTTTTGTAGTGGTTCGTCATTCCATTCTTCTGGTGCTGTGCAATCTGCCCAAGTCTACACAAGATGTCTCTTATCCTAGGACACACAGTGAGGAAACAAACCCTGAAACTTTGATTCTGCAGCCAGATATCTTACTCATTGAGTTATCTAGCCACGTATTAACAGTAAACTGAGCATGAATTCAAATGCTAACCAGTAAGCAATTCAAATATTGTTACACAGAGTTAAGTCACTAGAAGCAGAACCTGATTTGCAGTCCCAATTATAATAGACCCACTGAATCAATGAAGTTTTAATATGTTTTGACTCACCATGCAAAGTTTGATTCAATGGGTCGATCAATAGGATTTAGGCCTAATCATATAAATACAGTGAATAGGTGTTTTTCCCCTCAACTTTTAAGTGTCTTGTGAATGAATATTGAAGGGTGAATTATAACACTTTTTGCACCTAACTTTGCACATTCTTAAATCAAAAGATCAACTGCAGGAGGGCCCAATGAGCATCAAGACCAGAGCAGGGAGGGAAAATGAATTTAAAAGGCTATTTTTATTTTTAATATGATCAAGTTAAATGCAAAAATACACATAATGACATGTAATTGGGCATTCAGATGCAGGTATCCATTAGAGACAAAGTATGTGTGAGTTTTATAACATAATATGCATTAATGTGCATGTTGTAGCTTTTTTGAAGGGAAAAAGCAAGATTCAGAGAAGTGCAAAATCACATCCCTTGTTCCAATTCACCCTTTAATTTAGGAGACTTCAGTTCCAAATCTGACAATGGCAGCCCAAGCTCTCCAACTGTCTAAGGTAGGAAAAGCAGCACTTAGCCCCACTGCCACTACCTCTTGTGTTGCAAGCAGCATGAACAGGGTGGTGTTTCCCTCCACAGGTGATGGATGCCTGCCTTGAGGAGACTCTACTCCCAGGCCAGTCAGTGCAGGTGGGCTACCCTGGGAGATTGCAGGTGAACATGTTCTTCTCAAATAATTTAGCCATATACCTGGCCATAGTTAGTGGTAAGGCATAGCAGCATGGTTACAGTTCATGATCATCTACACAAACAGATGTTCCCAATACCTGGGAAGAAATAAAGTCTGGGCATTAGCATGTTAAACGGGGGATTGGGCAAAATCCTTTCTTCAAATTAATAGACGATTTTGCTGGGTGAGCAATTTGTGGATTATGGTCTGAGAATATTTAAGCTTATTCCAGTGAGAGCCATTCTTCAAAGGAAAATCCTAATGCAAATCGTTTAAAGTAATGTTATGTAAATAAGCACGAAGGCTGGCTGTGGTTTCTCCTCTAGTACTCTATAATTTCCTTTGAAAGCCTCCCTCCCCCTCCCCTCCTATTTTCTCTCCTTATATATATTTTTCTTAACCATGCACTCCATTATTCTGGAGTTCAGTGTAACCTCATTATGTACGGTTGGCACTTTCTCCAGCAGAGGCGACAGCTGCACAACTCCGATAAACTTAAGAAAGGCTTGAAAAGCCATGGTGTTCCTTGAGATGGAGGAGCGGCAGGCTGCCGGTAGGAGCTGCTCTCCCCAAGCAATGCTTACTGCGGCTTAAATCTCACTGTGGATCTTACATCAGTACTACTGCACTCAACAGAACATTACATGCAGCAGGACCAGCAAATCTCAGAGAGAGAGAGAGAGAGAGGCAATATGCTAAAAACGGGGGGGGGGGGGGAGGCAGGGAGCCTGCTTGCTACAGTAACACCGTGTGAATAATCATGGATGCTGTAGCCGTATCCAGAGTCTCAAGCTTTATGGCTAGGAAAAAGGAAACCCAGCTTTCTGAATCCTGACCATACCTGTCAAGCACGGCTCCTGAAAATATGGGAACTGCTCTGGCCCGGGTGTGCATGCGCAGCAACAACTTCTTTGCGCATGTGCAGAACCCCTTTTCTCATGTGCAGAACCGTTTTGTGCATGTGCAGAATGGCCTCTGATTGGCATGCATGCGCAGTAACCCCTTTCCCTGCCGTTCAAAAAACTGGGCGGTGGCGGGAAAAGGGAGGAACGGGCGCTGAAATATGGGAAATCCCAGCCAATACGGGATACTTAACAGGTATGATCCTGACCCATCCTGACTATTCTTTATTACAGCAATGCTAAGCATACCCTGCACTTTGCTAATGGCATTTCTCCTCAATATGTTTACCTTACAGTCCTTGAATGCCACCGTAGCATGATACCTTAGGATGTGAAGCGTAACAGACTGGGAAGTATGCTTCTTTCTAAATTAGCGTGAGAAAACTGCAATCCTCCAGATGTTTTCTGAACTACATACCATATCACAGCAGACCACTGGCTATGTTGTGGTGGTTATGTGCCATCAAGTCACATCTAAATTATGGCAGTCCTGTTAGGATTTTCTGTTGGGATAATAACAACCTTGATTGCACTAATACTAGAATACTAGATTATTAGTTACTAGCATATTTTGCCCGGCCTTGCAGGGCAAGTGGTTTTGTTGTTGTTTTTTGGTTAGGGGTGGTTTCTGTGGTTGTGGTTTGAATTTGTGGTTTTTTAATTTATTTGATTTTGTTTATTTTATTTATTTATTATTTTTATTTTTAAAATATTTTCTGTCTGTTTTATACTCTTCCGGCCTTTAGGTGGGGCTGTGATTAAGAGTACTGCTATTGTCTTTCTTTGTTCAGTTCTGTTCCGGAGGCATGGAGATAGGACGTGTTTGGTAAGTGCTCTTGTTTTTTTATTCTGTTTTTATTTTGTTTTGATTTTGGGATGTTGGGCTGGGGCGGGGGGGGGGGGTTAAGTAGAGAGTTTCTACTTAAAACCCCCAAAGTGTTTCTGCTTGTTCTTATGTTATTATTTTGAAGTGGCTCATTTTCCAATACCAGAAATAAGGTTGCTTGAGGTTGGTGTTGCATTTAGACACAAGTATCACACCAAATGGTACATTGCTCCTCCCCCTGACATCATGCAACCCTATTTAGACCACACACCAGCCCACACTAAAACGGCTACTGCACTCATGCCCTTAAAAAAGCATCCATGTAGATGACAAAGTAAACTGCTCAGAAGCAAGAGCTGCAGAAGTCAAATTTTAACAATGATGGAATAGAACTGCTTCATAGTGACCTGACAACAACACTAAATCTAACAGGGCCTGCCAAAATTAGTGGTCAGAAGTTTATCTTTTCTACCATTCAGTTCTTCAACTCTGAGATCATATAAAATATCATTTCCTAAAAGAATTCACTACACTACGCTTGATCTTAGCCAAAAGGCCAAGAAATGATATTTAGATACAGTACTTGCAACATGCTCATGAGTTCCTCTTCCTTTTCAGAATCCAACTTGAACATCAGGCATTTCTTGTTCCATATAAGGGTGAAGAAAGATTTGTAATAGAATTACAAAAGAACTGCAGCCAGTCAGTGTAGACCAGGGGTTCCCAACCTATGGCCCGTGGGCTGGCCCCAGCCTGCATCGCCATTTCATCTAGCCCGTCACCATCTCCCCCGCACCGAGAAGTGGAAGTGGGTGTATTTACATCAGCCGTAAAACACACGTGACTGACATAAACGCAGAAGTGGGCACATTTATGACAGCCGTAAATGCACCCACTTCTGCTTCCAGTGGGCATGGTCCAGCCCACTCAGCTGTTCTGAGAGCATGGTCAGGCCCATGGTGCAAAAAAGTTGACAGTACTGAGTTAAAGGCAGGCTGATTTAAACCACGTTGCAGTGTGAAGTAAAGGACAAAATTGTGCCCCTCTCTCCCATTTCATAGACAAAAGTTGACTCAATGTGACAGTAGATACTGCTTTGACACTTGCCATGAAGGAACCAAACAACAGCAGACTAGCTTAGGGTGAGCAGGGCAATCCAAATGGCTCAGTACTCTTTCTGCTAGACCTTGTTGCTGCCTTTCAGCCTAAAAGCAATAGCAAACTGAGAATCAGTTAAGCACTGAGAGCTGGTCAAAACATTGTTCCCTAGACAACGGTAAATTAGGCTACTGATTCCCAGTAGCAGAATTCCAATCAGCAAGTGGCAAACCAGGGAATGTTGGTAATTTTTTATTTATTTTGTAAACAGAGCAGTAAATTAGATGATTCCAGGGGGACAATTAGAAACAAGGCATATTACTTTTCTCCCCATGTAAAGCCTATTAAGCTTATTACACACATTCCGTCAAGGCTTTAGGAGCGCAGAGCCTACAATTGATAGGACTAAGGAACTTTTCTCCCAAAGCCATTTACTCTATTTTAATGAGTTCAGAGAGTTTGATGAGCCTGCTGGGGTATTCTCCAATTATGACACACACCCCTCGCCTCCGCTATTGTTTCTTTCTTATAACTTTGTCAAGATACAGCAGGGAACAGAAGAGCCATGGTGTCATGGAATGAAGGTGCTCATTCCATGTTTCCTGCCTCCTGGAAGAGGGTGTGGGGGGGAAATGCCCCTTCAATATGGCGACATAGGGGAGCCATGTGGCGGTATCTTGGGGAAGACGGGGTGGAACTTGGTGTGTGATCGACATGTCTTCTTGCTGGAAGGTCATTGGGGGTAAACCCTAAGGAAGAGGGTCAAAGGGAGGATCCTGATGGGAGGAGTATTGTCCGGGAGGAAGACACCCTCCCACATTCATTCACTCTCTCTTGGGAAGCTGACTGGAAAACAGCCAAAATGTAGTCTCTTGGAAAGAAGGGGGTGGCCAGCTTTCCCCCACCACCACCACCACCACCAGATTGCTTTATTTATCTGCTTCTAATCTTTTACTGGACTGTATTTTGAAACGTGCTATGCTTATAATAGAATTCTGAAAATGCCTGAAGAGACTTGGAGTGATTTCTTTGTGCGACACTACCTGATTTGCCTGATGGAGAAGCCTGAACTGAGAGGGCCAGATCTGAGCCTGGGGGCCGGATCTGGTACACTCTCGCAATCCCATCGTCAGGAAGCTGGAAAAGCTTGGCCTGGGTGTGAGCAGATTGTTACATAAAGTGAATTTTGATGAAAAGCATGATTTTACAAGAAAATCTTGGCTTTCGTCACCCTAACGAGGGGGGTGTCATGGAATGATGCTCATTCCATGTTTCCCTGTATCCTGCCTCCTGGAAGGGGGGGGGGGAGATGCCCCTTCAAGATGGCAACCCTGCTGGGGTATTCTCCAATTATGACACACACCCCTCGCCTCCGCTATTGTTTCTTTCTTATAACTTTGTCAAGATACAGCAGGGAACAGAAGAGCCATGGTGTCATGGAATGAAGGTGCTCATTCCATGTTTCCTGCCTCCTGGAAGAGGGTGTGGGGGGGAAATGCCCCTTCAATATGGCGACATAGGGGAGCCATGTGGCGGTATCTTGGGGAAGACGGGGTGGAACTTGGTGTGTGATCGACATGTCTTCTTGCTGGAAGGTCATTGGGGGTAAACCCTAAGGAGGAGGGTCAAAGGGAGGATCCTGATGGGAGGAGTATTGTCCGGGAGGAAGACACCCTCCCACATTCATTCACTCTCTCTTGGGAAGCTGACTGGAAAACAGCCAAAATGTAGTCTCTTGGAAAGAAGGGGGTGGCCAGCTTTCCCCCACCACCACCACCACCACCAGATTGCTTTATTTATCTGCTTCTAATCTTTTACTGGACTGTATTTTGAAACGTGCTATGCTTATAATAGAATTCTGAAAATGCCTGAAGAGACTTGGAGTGATTTCTTTGTGCGACACTACCTGATTTGCCTGATGGAGAAGCCTGAACTGAGAGGGCCAGATCTGAGCCTGGGGGCCGGATCTGGTACACTCTCGCAATCCCATCGTCAGGAAGCTGGAAAAGCTTGGCCTGGGTGTGAGCAGATTGTTACATAAAGTGAATTTTGATGAAAAGAATGATTTTACAAGAAAATCTTGGCTTTCGTCACCCTAACGAGGGGGGTGTCATGGAATGATGCTCATTCCATGTTTCCCTGTATCCTGCCTCCTGGAAGGGGGGGGGGAGATGCCCCTTCAAGATGGCAACCCTGCTGGGGTATTCTCCAATTATGACACATACCCCTCGCCTCCGCTATTGTTTCTTTCTCATAACTTTGTCAAGATACAGCAGGAAACAGAAGAGCCATGGATGCTGTCCTTAAGCACATCTGTGGAAAAGCAGGATGTCAAAGAGAGAGGGAGAATTGGACAACAAGCCTGGGTGATGCCAACAAAATGCCCATATTTCTGCTACTTGGGTACAAAAGTCATCATGTCAGAGTTTCTCAAGAACAATACAATACAAGATTGTGTTGAACAGAGCAGAAACAGCCCACTGGTCTTATTCCCACTCCACTGCAAATGTAAGTAGCTGGGTTTTATTTTTACTATGATGATTCATTATATTTTTCCGTATAGTCACTCACAGTGTAACAAAAAGAATAATGTGGTGTATTTTGACATGATTGATGTGTTTTACTTATTAAAATGTGTTTTAATTATTTCCTTTTAGCCCCTGAAGAAGACCCTGAAGGGAATACAGGGCTAATAGACATTGCGCTTTATCAAAATCAGAACATAAAACAGATTGTAAGATCATTAGTGGCATTTTGAGGATTTTCCTCTTTGGTTTATACACTTCTAGGGAATGCCTGCCAGTTTGTGGTTTATTATCCGCATGGGACCAACAGTATGTCAAACAGGGACAACAAGCTGTAACTGCTCACACACTGTTCCAATAACAAAATGCTAAACATTAGATAATATAATACCCCATTAACTGACCTTTATTTTCCCCCTCATGGACAGCCATGGGATTGGTTCCCATCCTTTTGCTTCTTGCCTTTACTATAAACCAAGGATCTATCAATAGCAAACTCTTAATATCTATATAAAGCCAAGCAAGTTCAATTTAGTTTTGAAAATGCATCTCAGAAGGAGTGTACCTGGAGATTGAGATCTTCCAGGTGGAGCCTCCTTGTTGGCCTGCCAGGTTAATAATCCAAATTAATTACAATCATGTGCAGTCAAGTCAGTGCTTGAAGAACTGCTGTTTGATCCACAAAACCTCACAGTGAAGTAAATTCATTAGATTTTAAAGGGATGCAATATTTTGCCTTCCCCTGCTTCCCCCCTTTTATATTTTCCCCTTTTGCTTTGTCTAGTATCAGACAAATATACAGCTTTTGACCGCCAAAGCAAAATAATCAAAATAGCATTTGTACAATTACATCAAAAAGCTTCTCTTTCCCTCATTGAGGATACTACTGTCCTTACAATCCCTCTTCTCAATCTTTTATTGTATTTTTAAAGGCAGGTATACCAGCGACAATATTTAAACTCTAATAAGCTGGGCAGGCTCAAGGACTAACTATCAGTGTTGACCAATGGTAAGCATTTCCTCACTGAATTCAGTAACAAAGAAATAGCTATGAATACCCTTTTAACATATTTTTAGATAAGCCAGTATTGGTTATGATATCACTGTTTTGGAATTACTCAAAGAGCCAAGTGAGCCAGTACGCAAAGGATAAGAACATAAGAACATAAGAACAGCCTTGCTGGAACAGGCCACAGCCCATCCAGTCCAGCATTCTGTCTCACACAGTGGCTCACCATTTCCTTCAGGGTATTCCCAAGGAGATGCCTTCACCTGCTTAGGATTTCCTGGAAATGGCATTGAGAGATATCCTGCCTATCTCTCCAACCCGGAGGTTGTCCTTAGGTAGCCATAATTATAGCCATTGATAGCCTTGTCCTCCATGAACTTGTCTAATCCTTTCTTAAAGCTGTCAAGACTGACAGCTGTCACCACTTCTTCTGGCAGGGAGTTCCATAGACCAGTAATCCTCTGGGTGAAAAAGTACTTTCTCTTATTTGTTTGAGAACTAGTACCCAAAAGTTTCATGGAGTGTCCCCTAGTTCTAGTGTTGTGCGATAGGGAAAACAGTTTTTCCTTATCCACTTTGTCCACACCGTGCATGATTTTATAAACTTCAATCAGGTCACCTCTTAGACGCCGTCGTTCAAGAGTGAAAAGGCCCAACCGTTGCAGCCTCAGATGGTAAGGAAGGTGTTCCAGTCCCCTAATCATTCTGGTTGCCCTCCTCTGTACTTTCTCCAACTCCATAATATCCTTCTGGAGGTATGGCGACCAGAACTGTACACAGTATTCCAGATGGGGCCTCACCATAGATTTATAAAGAGGCAAAATGACACTTGCTGACTTATTTTCTATACCCTTCCTAATGATCCCTAACATTGAGTTTGCTTTTTTCACTGCTGAGGCACACTGGGTTGACACCTTCATTGAGCTGTCCACCAGGACACCAAGGTCCCTTTCCTGGTTTGTCGCAGAGAGTTCAGACCCCATCAGTTTATAAATGTAATTGGGGTTTTCTGCCCCAACATGCATCACTCTGCACTTACTGATGTTGAAGCTCATTTGCCACTGTTTTGCCCACTCCCCCAGTGTCAAGAGATCCCTCTGGAGCTCTTCACAATCTCTCACAGTTTTCACTACCCTGTATAATTTAGTATCGTCAGCAAATTTGGCTACCTTGCTTTTTACTCCTACCTCTAGATCATTTATGAAGAGGTTGAAAAGCAGGGGTCCCAGTACTGAACCTTGGGGGACCCCACTCTTTACTTCCCTCCACTTGGAGAAGTGTCCATTTAGTGCTACCCTCTGTTTCCTGTCCCTTAGCCAGTTGCTGATCCAGGACAAGACCTGTCCCTTTATTCCATGACTGGTAAGTTTATTCAAGAGCCTTTGGTGTGGGACCTTGTCAAAAGCCTTCTGAAAGTCCAGATAAACAATGTCAACTGGATCCCCCTTATCCACATGCTTGTTGACACTCTCAAAAAATTCCAACAGATTAGTGAGGCATGATTTGCCCTTGCAAAAGCCATGTTGGCTCTCCTTTAGCAGCGCCTCCTCTTCTATGTACCTATTAATTCTATCTTTTAGGATGGTTTCCATCACTTTACCTGGGACACATGTCAAACTGACAGGCCGGTAATTTCCTGGATCACCCCTGGATCCTTTTTTGAAAATTGGTGTTACATTCGCTACCTTCCAGTCATCAGGCACAAACCCTGATTTGAGGGAAATATTATATATTTTGGCTAGGAGATCAGCAATTTCATCTTTAAGTTCCCTGAGAACTCGTGGATGGATGCCATCTGGTCCTGGTGATTTGTTAGTGTTTAGTTTAACAAGACATGCAAGGACCTCCTCCCTGGTTATTTCTATCTTGCTTAATTCTTCGGTTTCCCTCCCTACGAAGATAGGTTCTGTTTTGGGCATGTGGTCTCTATCTTCCTCAGTGAATACTGAAGCAAAGAATTCATTGAGTCTCTCTGCAATCTCTGTTTCCTCTTTAATAACCCCTTGCCTTCCATTGTCATCTAATGGTCCAATGGCCTTCCTAGTTGGGTTCTTACTTCTAATGTACTTAAAGAAGTCTTTGTTATTCCTCTGAGTATTTTTAGCTATACGCTCCTCAAAGTCTTGCTTTGCTTTCCTGATTGTTGCCTTGCATTTGTTCTGCCAGAATTTATGTTTCTGCCTGCTGTCCTCATTTGGACAAGCCTTCCATCTTCTAAATGAGCTTTTCTTGCTCTTCATCACTTCCCGAACAGCTCCTGTAAGCCACATTGGAGTCCTCTTGGACCTGGCAGTGCCCTTTTTCCTTTTGGGTATGCATTCCAATTGGGCCTCTGTTATTGTTTTTGTAAACAGCCTCCATGCCTCTTGGAGTGTTTGGACTCTCTCAATTTTCCCTTTCAGCTTCTTTTTTACCAGTTTCCTCAACTTTGGGAAATTTCCTTTTTGAAAATTTAAGGTCTCTGTGTTAGATTTTATCAGTGACTTGTGGTCTATGTTCAAGTTAAACATAATTGAGTTGTGGTCACTGTTCCCTATTGGATCAGTCACATTAACATCTTGCACCAGATCCTGAGTATTACTCAGGATCAAGTCAAGGATTCTTGTACCTCTAGTTGGGTCTTCAACCATCTGTCCCAGTGAACAATCATTGAGCATATCTAGGAACTTTATCTCTTTATCATGTGCTGAACAACAGTTCACCCAGTCTATGTGAGGGTAATTGAAGTCCCCCATTATAACCAGGCTTCCCTTCCTGGATGCCTCCTTTACAACATTCTCCAACTGCCAGTCTCCCTCAAGAGTTTGGGTCGGAGGCCGATAGTATATGCCTACTGTTAGACCATCCTTGTGGCCTGGTACTCTTACCCACAGAGCTTCTAATGGTGACTCTAAATCACCTAGATATTCCAATTCATAAGATTTTATCACTTCTTTGACATACAAGGCTACACCACCTCCTGTTTGCCCCTTCCTATCCTTCCTGTACAGTTTGTAGCCTGGGATAACTGTATCCCATTGGTTATCATCCGTCCACCAGGTTTCAGTGATACCAATAATATCAATATTCTTATCTATTGCTAAGTATTCCAGCTCCCCTATTTTGTTCCGGAGGCTTCTGGCATTTGTATACAAGCATTTATATATGCATTTCTGACACAGTCTTTTGTGTCCAGTTGCATTGTTAGACTGCCTCTTGCATCCTTCTGCTAGAATGCTAGTGACTAGCTCCTTGCTCTGCTCAGTAATTTTTGCATCCTCCTCACTACTCAAGTACACACTTTCCCGAACCGGATGCTGCCCAGCTCCTGTCGGCTTTTCCCCAGTTATCAGTTTAAAAGCTGCTCTGCAGCCTTTTTGATGTTGAGTGCCAGCAATCTGGTCCCATCATGGTTTAAATGCAACCCATCCCTCCTGAACAGATTTGGCTTGTCCCAAAATGTTCTCCAGTTCCTGACAAATCTGAAACCCTCCTCTCGACACCACCGCCTCATCCACGCATTGAGGCTTCTGAGCTCTGCCTGCCTGGTAGGTCCTGCGCGAGGGACAGGCAGCACTTCTGAAAATGCTACCTTGGAAGTCCGGGACTTCAATCTTCTTCCTAACAACCTAAATTTGGCTTCCAGGACAGACCGCTTGGCCTTCCCAACATCATTAGTACCAACGTGTACCATGACAACTGGCTCGTTCCCAGTTCTCTCTAACAATCTATCTAGGTTTCTTGTGATGTCTGCAACTTTTGCACCTGGCAGGCAAGTCACCATACGGTTAT
This sequence comes from Bradypodion pumilum, assembly GCA_035047305.1. Classification (NCBI taxonomy): domain Eukaryota; kingdom Metazoa; phylum Chordata; class Lepidosauria; order Squamata; family Chamaeleonidae; genus Bradypodion; species Bradypodion pumilum. Next base: position 201,057,703 of record JAWDJD010000001.1, read on the forward strand.
CATGTGCATCACAAATCCATTTCTCTGTATTTCTAATTATTGAATCGCCTAGTACAAGGAGCCTCTCTCCTGCAATCTGTTCATCTACATGCACCTCATCAACCATATTAAGGGAGAGAACCTCAGTTTGTTCCTGATGTTCATCTTCCTGGATCTCATCAAGTGTGATGAAGGAGAGATCATCAGGTGGAACCAGCTGTTCCTCTGTGTGTTCCTCGTCAGGTGTGATAAGGGAAAGAGCCTCAAATTTATTCTGTAATTTCAGACTCTCAGAGTGATCCCCTACTCTTCTCCTCCTTTGAGTCACATTCCTCCAACCATCTCCCTCCTGAGTTAGTGAAGGGCCTTCTCCCTCAGAACTGTGCCCTGTCTCTTCTTTGTCCAGCATAGTCTGCTCCGCTCTGTCCAAGAACAGCTCAAGCTCCTTAATTTGTTGGTGGTTAGATATGCGGGCCTCTAGCTGCTGGACCTTCTCTTCTAGTAGTGCAACCAGCTTGCACTTGCTGCAAGTGTAGTTCTCCATGTGCTTTGGCAAGAACACAAACATGGCACAAGAATTGCAGGTAACTACAGCTGTTCCCTCAGAATCCATTTTAACAAGTGCAGTATTCTGGGCCTCAAAAATGTACACGTTTACTACCTTTCTACCTAGTAAGACTATAGTCTTCTTATGTTCCTAGTTTGTAAGAGCTCAGAGCTTTTAAAGGCTAGTGTGGCTCCGCCCCTATGAGTCACAGTTCAGGGAAGGGCCTGGTGTGGCCCTGCCCCCCTGCTTCTGGAAGCTTCAAACTGCTTCCTCTGTTTGAACAGAGGTGGCTCTCAGCAGTTTAAATTATCAATTTAAATTAGTAGAGGCCTCTAAAGCAGCTCTACTCCAACTGCAAAACTTACCAGTGCTCACTTCCTTTGTTTGGCTCTCCTCAGCAGCAGCTCTGCTTAAGAGCACATGCAGAGTCAAAATGGCTGACTCTGAAAGAGCTCAGAGCTTTTAAAGGCTAGTGTGGCTCCGCCCCTATGAGTCACAGTTCAGGGAAGGGCCTGGTGTGGCCCTGCCCCCCTGCTTCTGGAAGCTTCAAACTGCTTCCTCTGTTTGAACAGAGGTGGCTCTCAGCAGTTTAAATTATCAATTTAAATTAGTAGAGGCCTCTAAAGCAGCTCTACTCCAACTGCAAAACTTACCAGTGCTCACTTCCTTTGTTTGGCTCTCCTCAGCAGCAGCTCTGCTTAAGAGCACATGCAGAGTCAAAATGGCTGACTCTGAAAGAGCTCAGAGCTTTTAAAGGCTAGTGTGGCTCCGCCCCTATGAGTCACAGTTCAGGGAAGGGCCTGGTGTGGCCCTGCCCCCCTGCTTCTGGAAGCTTCAAACTGCTTCCTCTGTTTGAACAGAGGTGGCTCTCAGCAGTTTAAATTATCAATTTAAATTAGTAGAGGCCTCTAAAGCAGCTCTACTCCAACTGCAAAACTTACCAGTGCTCACTTCCTTTGTTTGGCTCTCCTCAGCAGCAGCTCTGCTTAAGAGCACATGCAGAGTCAAAATGATGAAGATCATCAATACAGAGAAAGTTAAAAGGATCACCTTCATAAATAGCATTTCTGCTGGCTGGTTACAAGAAGAGGTAAAACGTAATAGCAGAAGTATATTTCCATTGCTTGGAAAAGGCTTTACAAACTAGGGAAGACTACATAATTCTTCAACACAGAAGGAATGTGAGTATGTGTTGAATTTCAGGTAATGAAAAGTTATGGCTATCTCTATTGAATATTCACCTGGCAATGGCCAATATTGGATGCTACAGAGAAAGCACATGCTGTTGATCATTATAACACTCCCTATTGACCACTTGAACTTTCCAAAGATCTATTTTAAGAAGTATCCTTGACCAGAGGACAAACTGATTGTGTGAAACCAATGTAAGCAATCATAGATTCATAGAATAACTTAGTTGGAAGAGGCCTTTTTGGCTGGGATTTCCCGTGTTTTAGCGCTCGTTCCTCCCCTTCCCTGCACCATCTCGTATTTTGAATGGCGGGGAAAGGGGTTACTGTGCATGTGTGCCCATTGCAAAGGGGTTCTGCATATGCACAAAGGTGTTATGCACATGCACAAATGGGTTACTGGGCATGTGTGCATGCATGTGCAGTAATTTTCCATATTTTCCAGAGCCACACTTGGTGGGTATGTCTTGAGAGGCTGTTAGAAATTGCCCAGAAGCAGCCCATCTGCTTTCTGCCTGGCTGCTGCTGAGAATAACTTGGGATTCATGGCCATCACAGAGCTTGCCTTGGTCATCAACAGATACCAAGGACTGGTTCCCCAGCGAAGAAGAAAACCTAGTGAGGTTGTTGGCCTGAAGCCCCAAAAAGCAAAGTGGGGTGGTTGGCAAGGTTAGAGAGAGAAACGAGAAAAAGAAGACAAAAATGAATGCCAAGGAGAAGAAAATGGCAAAGTTGAAAGAGGACAGCTTGGAAGAGAAATTCGGACTCTAAGGAAAGAAATAGAAACTGGCAACAGTGTGGGAAGCAGCCACGGGCATGAGGCAGAAGCTCCGTTGCTGAAGAGGTGGCAACTGACTGCTCCCAGCCTAACTGGGAAGGAGCAGGGGATACTAATGTCTGCTTCATTCTGCACTCCATTTGACCATTGCCTCAACAGCCAATGCAGCAAGATGCCTGGGTACCAGTCCCTTGACAGTTAGCTCCACATTTAGTCTTGTTCATACTTGTGATTCAGTCACCAGCTTCGACACTACTGAAAAAGACAGGGAAAGACGGACACAGATCCACATGAAATTTTGCATTTGGTGCAAATTTAGGAGAAAATGCTTAAATTTAGCAGAATTATGGTACAGAAGAACAAGCAGAAATGTAAAAATGTGGGTAGTTTTTTGGGTTGTACTGTACTATGTAGGTTGGTGACAACAAATTTCTTTCTTTTATACACCATACCTGTCAACTATCCGGTTTTTCCTGGAGAAACCCCTTATTTTTACCCCTCTTCCCACCCCCTCCTGTTTTATTAATTTCCCCGTATTTTCCCTTATTTTTAAAAAAAATATCCTGACCAGAGCTCTCACAGGCGAGGATGCAGTATTTTTTTCTGGCCACCAGAGGTCGCAGTGTGGCAGGCTTTTCGCTTGTGGAAGGAGAGAGAGAGAAGGTGTGTGTGTGTGGGGGGGGCATTCGGTAGTTTACCTTTCCCTTTCCTGCCAGCCACATGGTCCTGGAGGCTTCGTTTTGGCTGCTGGGAGCTGGAGTCTACTCTAGCTGAGCAATATATTTCATATATGCAGGGGCAACCTCATGCTTTATTGAGCTGTTTCTGCCCTGCCTCCTGGCTGGAGGATTTCATTTCTAGAGTTCTAGAGTTAACTTGGGAGGGGGGTTGCTTGACCACCACATGAGAGAGAGGGGGGAAATTTATCCCTTGCTCCTTCACCCTAAATGGGGTGGTGGATGTTACCTGAGAGAGAGGGGGGGTTTCTCTTGCTCGAAAGCCAGTCATATCCGACTCTAGGGTTCAGTGTTCATCTCTGTTTTAAAGTCGAAGAGCCAGCATTGTCTGCAACTGCAGACATTTCCATGGTCATGTGACAGGCATGACTAGACACAGGAGCGCACAGAAAGCTGTTACCTTCCCACCAAAGTGGTCCCTATTTATCTACTTGCAATGTCTTGCTTTCGAACTGCTAAGATGGTAGGAGCTGGGACAAAGACGGGAGCTCATTCCGTCCTGCAGTACTCAGGAATCGAACTGCTGACCTTCTGCCTCCCAGTCAGCATCTTAGTCACTTAAGCCACTGAGTAAACAAGAAAGAAAGAAAAAACAAAACAAGAAGATGGGGAAAGGGTTCTTTGGCCCACACAGCTTTGTGCCCATTTCTCATAGCTTGTTTCCCAAGCATCAGTCGCCTTTTTATTTCATGGCTGCAATCACCATCTGCAGTGATCTTTGATCCTAAGAAAGTAAAATCTGCCAGTCGTATCCAATTCATACCTCTCAAGTTTTGGATTTGAAAATAAGGGAAATTTTGGCCACACCCCTCTGCGGGTGTGGCCAAATCTGTGGGCGTGGCCAAATATAGCCAAGTGACTTGCTGGGCTCTAGTCATGCCTGCCTCATGGCCATGAAAATGTCTGCAAACACAGACAGCACTGGCTCTTTGGCTGTAAATGTAGATGAGCACTGCACCCTAGAGTTGGATACGACTAGCAGATTTTACTTTCTTTGGATCAAAGATCTCTGCAGATGGTGATTGCAGCCGTGAAATAAAAAGGTGACTGATGCTTGGGAAACAAGCTATGAGAAACCTGGGGAACATAGTTAAAAGTAGAGGCATCACTTTGCAAACAAAAAATTGCATAGGCAAAGCAATGGTATTCCTTGGGGTAATGTATGGGTATGAGAGCTGGACCATTAGGAAAGCTGAGCGCAGAAAAATAGATGCCTTTGAAATGTGGTATTAGAAATAAGTCGATCCTAGAAGAAATCAACCCTGACTGCTCAATAAAGGTCCAATAATAAAGATGGTGCTAAAGTACTTTGGACATCAAATGAGAAGAGAGGATTCACTTGAGAAGGCCTTGATGCTGGGAAAGGTGGAGGACAAAAGAAGGGGGTGCCCAAAAATAAGATGGCTAGATGGTATTGTAGATGCAATGGGCACAAAGCTGTGAGGGCCAAGGAACCCTTTCCCCATCTTCTTGGGGGACTTTTGTTTTGTTTTCTTTCTTGTTTACTCAGTGGCTTAAGTGACTAAGATGCTAACTGGGAGGCAGAAGGTCAGCAGTTCGATTACCGAGTACTGCAGGACGGAATCAGCTCCCGTCTTTGTCCCAGCTCCAGCCATCCAAGCAGTTCGAAAGCAAGAAATTGCAAGTAGATAAATAGGGACCACTTTGGTGGCAAGGTAACAGTGTTCCGTGCGCTCTGGTGTCTAGTCATGCCTGCCACATGACTATAGAAATGTCTGCAGATGCAGACAATGCTGGCTCTTGGGCTTTGAAACAGAGATGAGCACTGAACCCTAGAGTCGGATACGACTGGCTTTCAATCAAGGGAAACCTTTACCTTTACTTTACACATTTTAATTAATTTGCTCTCTCTCTCTCTCATATAGTGATCAAGCAACCTCCCCCCTCCCAAGTTAACTCTAGAACAGAAACGAACCCCCCCTCTCTCTCTCATATAGTAATCAAGCAACCTCCCCCTCCCAAGTTAACTCTAGAACAGAAACAACCCCTCTTCTCTCACATATAGTGATCAAGCAACCTCCCCCCTCCCAAGTTAACTCTAGAACAGAAATGAACCCCCCTCTCTCTCATATAGTGATCAAGCAACCTCCCCCCCCCTCCCAAGCAAGGGAAACCTTTACCTTTACCTTACTCATTTTTAATTAATTTTTTTCCTGGGAAGCAAAGAAAGTGCAGAATAGTAAACCAGCCCCCTAGGGTTACCAACTGTTTGTAAGCAGCTTGGCTTTAATGAACGGAACCCCCCCCCCTCTCTCTCTCTCATATAGTGATTAATCACCATCCCCCCCACCCCCACCCCTCTCTCACTGATTTGCCCCTGCATATATGAAATATTGCTCACCTCTAGAGTAGACTCCCGTCCCTCCCAGCATGGTGGCTCCGACCAGCTCAGCAGCAAAATATGAAGCCTCCATATTGGCCATGCGGCAGGAGGGAAATGAAAGAGAAACTACAGAATGCCCCCACAACCTTCTCTCTCTCCCCTTCCACAAGTGAAAAGCCTGCCACACAGCGAACTCTGGTGGCCGTAAAAACATACTGCACTTCGCCTGTGAGGGCTCCAGTCAGGATTTTTTTTTAAAAAAAAAGGGGATATTACAGGGAAATTAATAAAATGGGAGGGGGGTGGGAAGAGGGGTAAAATAAGGGGTTTTACCAGGAAAAACAGGATACTTGACAGGTATGATCCAACTCTAGGGTGCAGTGCTCATCTCCATTTACAGCCAAAGAGCCAGTGCTGTCTGTGTTTGCAGACATTTTCATGGCCATGTGGCAGGCATGACTAGAGCCCAGCAAGTCACATGGCTATATTTGGCCACGCCCACAGATTTGGCCACACCCACAAAGGGGTGTGCCCAAAATTTCCCTTATTTTCAAATCCAAAACTTGACAGGTATGTTATACACCCTCCTCCAAAATAATGCTACCTGGCATTTGCACTGGTTCAGGCCAGTATGATGACCTCCCCCACCCCCTATCATTTGTATATAAATCATTGACAGGAAAAATTTCCTTTCCCTTTGGTATTTCCCAAAACTTGTATTCTGACTCATGATTTTACAGGCATCAGTATGGCATAAGTTCATTCTTCTGCCAATCAAGCTAGACACTGAGTTTTTGCTTCTATGGGCCATTTGAAGGATCAAATCAAGTCTTTATTGTCACAGCCAAAGGCCAGACAAAGTGCACCAGTTAACACAACCATTTCGGCGTCACATATGGAATAAAAGAATTTCCAACACACCAAGCATATACAGTAAAATGATAAAAAATTTGTTTTAGAATCCTGTGATACACACCATAATATTTTACTTTGGTCGAACTGTCCCGAGTTCACAATAGCATATTTTAACACTAGAGGCTCACTATTTGCTGAGCACTATTGGGATCATAGGGCATGAATCACCATTCTTTTGCAAATACAAGTTGTTTTCCATGCAAACCTGGTGACAGCGGCCTCTTGGAGCTGTCAGATAGTAATACGCTCAGATTTCTATTATTGCTAAAGGCCAAGTACGGAACTGCTAAAAAGAGCTCTTTTCTAAGTTCTTCATAAAAGGGACACTCCAAAAGAATGTGCTCGGAATTTTCTATCTTGTTGGCGTGACAAGCACATATACATTCACAAACCGGGATTTTCTTTAAAAGCCCCCCCCCCCTAAATGCCAAGGGAAGCATATTGTATCGAATGAGACTGAAAGAGTGCCTATGGTCTCGGTTATTTAAAGAGGAAAGATAGGACGGCGGTTTAAGCACATTAAAATGCAGCCACTCAAACAAGGAAGAGGTAACTTTGGTTAGATCTGTTTGGCGGTATATATCAATAACCCTTTGTTTAATTTCCTCCCTGGCACGGCTTGGTCCCAGGGAAACAAGATGGGTTTTAGAAAGTCCATATGATGTCAAAACCACTTCAATATGAGGAATCCAAGGAGAAGTTACGTTATCCGCCATCATTAAAGTAAGTAGACCCACTGGAGAAAACAGAAGTTTCACCCAATACATAGTGGCACATATTACCCTGTTTCCCCAAATATAGGACCTCCTCCCATAATAGGACACCCCCCTTTTTTCCCCTGCCTTTGAAATATAAGGCCCCATCCAAAAATAAGACCTCCTTACCTCCTGGCTGTAAAGCAGCCGGCGTGGCCCATAAGAAAGTCTCGATTGCCTCCCCGCTCACAACCAAGAGAAGTTTCCCCTGTTGAGAGCAGGATCGAGACTCCGACATGGCAGGCCTTATGGGCCACGCCGGCCGCCTCACAGCTGAGGCCAGTCTCGATCGCACTTCCCCACTCACAACCAAGGGAAGCGTCCCTTGGTTGTGAGTAGGGAAGCGTGATCAAGACTAGTATTCTTCTTCATGGAAAAATAAGACATCTCCTGAAAATAAGACCTTGTGCTAACTTTGGAGTTTAAAAAAATATAAGACAGTGTCTTATATTCGGGGAAACACGGTAATAATCTGGCCTTCACAGTTAGAATTCCCATTTCTAACTTTAGGGCAGTATTAGAAATGCAACATGGAGTCTGCATAATGGACCTCAGGAACTTTGATTGCACAATTTCCAGGGGATGAACTGCAAGTTCTTCCTCAAATATTGGGAAATGACTTAGTCATGGTATCCTTATTTGGCAGACTGATCTTTGAATTCTAGGGCTTTCCTCCAGTGTATGATACTTAAAACATACTTCAAAATTGTTTCTTACTACCTTTACTTAATGTCTGCCAGGCAGACCATTGCCATTACCATTTTAAAAAGGTATAGGGTCCTTGTGGCATGCTCTTCCTCTGCTGCATCCAACCTTCAGCATCAAGAAGCCAAACTTTATTGGACAACAGTAGCTACCAGAATAACAGTAGCACTTTGCACCTCCACATGTTTCATTCTTCAAAGATCCAGCAGAGACAAAAAGCAATGCTTGTCTAGTGCTCCCACCACCACAACTTTTATGCAGGAAGCAAGGTACCAAATAAGAAAGAAGAAGACTGTAGCCATCAGGCCTCAGATGGACTGAGATGGCAGTCTTACATGATAGGTTCTGGAGGGCAATGTTTGGCATCCCTTATTTGAAAGATAGAGCATTATGTAAATGAGGGAAATGTTGGTTTGCTTTTTGCTATGCTCATATTTTAACAAGTTCTTTCTATCCCAAAAATGTGATTTGTGAAGTCAGAAAAGTCTTCTGAAAAACCAGAAACAAAATTTTCGCCTGTGTACACTAGCCAAGTTCAATAACTACAGCACTCAAAGAAGCCCTGAGCTTGGATACACAACCTATCAATTTCAAAGAAAAGCCCCACATGCATCTTTTAAAAGAAACAGCCTTCCAAATTCTCTCAAGTTGCTTCCATTGCAAATATGAAAAAAAAATGTGAATTTTATTATGTACTCTTTCAAATGTACAGCTCCTCAAAGTATTTGTTCATAGTCCCAGTTAACCAAATCTTCAAAAGCATGGCACATAAACTTCCATTTAAACGTTTTTCTTCAATACTGTCAGCACATTTAAGCGGTTTAAAAGAATACAGCAAATTTTAAAGATATAGGGCAGTAATGGCGAACCTTGGCACTCCAGGTGTTCTTGGACTTCAATTACCAGAAGCCCAAGACAGCATTCCTGCTGATCAGGGCTTCTGGGAATTTGAAGTCCAAGAACATCTGGAATGCCAAGGTTTGCTATCACTGGTCTAGGGGCTTGACTCTTTCTTTCTGTCATGCAAACAAGGTAAACCTGGAAGAGACACTAAAGATAAACCAAACACAAGTTTGCATGTTTTCCAACTACTCCATAAAGATTCAAGAATTGCAAGTCCCCTTTAAAGTAAATCTATTAAATACATTGCTGATGGTGAGTAAACACCTTACTAGATTCTGTAAAACGTATACATCTATATGCTGGTCTGCCTGCACAATGGGAATGAAACCATTGAGTGTGACTGATTACTGCTGATTCAAGGCTTCCTTCTGTGAGTTTGGGGTGCACACGCAGTTCATGCACAATGCAAAAAAAGTAATGTGCACTCTGACATTACAAAATAAAGCCTGCTGAAGACACCAGGCCTGTTGTACAAGTGGATCCTTCCTGACAAGGTTTTGGCCAAAGATTCAACAGATCTGTTCTAGTTGCCACTATCAGTTGGATTCAGGCTTTCAGCATATTGTTCAGTTTTGTTTTGGATCTTTACATCTTTTCATCTCTATTAAATCATGTTGTGAATCCCAGTTGAGGAAGAAAAGCAAAATACAAGTGAAACAGATGAATGAATAAATAAAACACAAAAGGGTGTGTGCTTAAATTAGAAATCCAATAACAGAGGCAAACAAGAAATCAATAGAGTAAACATGAGATCATCTCCACTTCCACAGGCCCCTGGAATGCCATGTGAGATATGACATCTCCACAGTAATTCCTTATTTCCCAAGTTCTAACATGTAAGAACTAACATGTTGCAGATGCTGCTGTTTCTATAATCACTCACACCCTGCTGTTTTGCCTCTTATCTCTCCGTCCATCTTTTATTCATAGGGGAATAAATTATTATGGAATTAGTTAATCAATCTTGACACTTAACCGAAAGGATTAATCAATCAGTTCCAGGGTTGTTTACCAGGATGTTCTCTCCAAGGGACCAATAAATTATACATAAATACCTGACAGCAATTACTGGGAATGAGGGAGGGTTGCCAGGCTCAATAGAGGACAGGACTTCTCTGCCTCTAATTGCCCTGTTCTCTGCTCAACTGGGCAACCCTAAAGAGAGGCCAGCAGATGCTTGGGTCAGAAATTCGGTCTGACCTCTCCACATGGCCTGAGATCTTACTAACCATCTTTCTTCTTGTGATGTATTTCCTCTCTAGGCCAGGATTTTGTTTTTAAGTAGATACGTGCAAATAATACGCTCACAAACACAAATCTTCAGGTTGAGGGATTGCTTCAAGACCAGTCACATTGCAGTCAACAGGGCTCTACTGACTTGCAGCACTAGTAAAGGTGAAGAAGAAAAAATTGTCGCCAAAAAGAAGTTGTTGATTTAATATAGTTTGGACTATTTGATTGACGTGTTGAAACCAGGCACTTCCTAACCCTTATGTAAATTGTATTACAGGACTCTGCTTGTTGTTAAAGTTCTTAATAAACAGGTACCAAGAGGCTGCTAAAACAATACTGATTCTTGTTGCTGTTGTTATTAAGTCAGTGAGAACTGATGCATTTTTCAATTCAGGAAAATATCTAGCTTTGCATTGCAGATGGGAGCAGGAAGCATACACACAGGGCAGCACACCGTAACATTAGTCTAAAAAATTACTGTCACACCATGAAAGCAGTTATGCTATCTCTTGTTAAGTTAAAATTGTAGCATAAAATGCTTAACCTTTGTTATTGATCGAAGAAATTGATTCTGGCAACTAGTTATTTGTGGCTATTTTTAATGAGTTACTTCCAAGCTGTGATTGTACCATACTATGGAATACTGTGCAATTAGTTATGATAACGTAGGTACTTGCAGCAAGCTAATTTGGGGACACCCACAGGTCTATCTAAATGTCATTTCAATGCAGTAAGGACTTGCAAAATTGTTTTCTGTATAATGAGCAATTCCTTCTAGTTAGTTTCAGATGTTATTTTAAAGGGCATTTTAAGGTATTTTTAGAGGCATCCTGGTAGGATTTTTCACATCTTTCTCCTAGCACTCTTAAAGGGCAAAGGAAGTATTGTCATGTCTTGTTTGTTTGTTTGTTTAAAAAAACTTTCCAAATTATATTATTTAGAAGAAAGAGACAGGAAAAAACAATGCAAATCAATCCATAAGCAGAAAAAGGCCACATAACCTTTCTTACTTTCTCAATCCAATACATAAAAATATTGCCTATCGCTCAAAAGTATGTGTTAGTTAATCTTGCAAACCATTTCTTTGCATCCTTTGATAGTATGTCAATTTACTTAATAAGGTGATGCTCCACATATGATTAAACTAATCATTTACAAAGGATCTCTTATTTCTTCTCCCAGTGTATCTTCTCCCCAACAATGTAATTGAGAGCAGTGCAGTAACTGATTCATTAACTAGTCCTTTCATATCCATTTACAGTTACCTTAGGGTGAATATTATTATTTTAATCTATCATTAATAACCACAGTATGCCAAAATACTGTAATTTCAATCAGGAACAAAACACATGTAGTATATTTGCATGTCCTGAATTACATCTCCAACATTTATTCAACCATGTTTTTTTCTCTGTAATTGCTAATTTATGAAGTATAAGAGACAACTGAAAGAGTATTTCATAAAAGTTATCTCACAAACTCATGTAAAATTAATTTTAAATTTACATTTTCCCTCTGTGTGTGTGTGTGTGTGTGTGTGTGTGTGTGTGTGTGTGTGTGTGTGTGTGTGTGAGTGTCTGCCTGTGTGTGTGTGTCTGTGTCTATGTCTGTGTGTGTCTGTGTGTGTCTGTGTGGCCAGTCTAGTATATCAGAGAGCATTTCTCTGGCATGCTGGTAAGGACAAAGCAACATATTCATAACATGCAATGCAACAGATTCCTTCTGTAGACAGAGCACTGATAATGATAACAATTGTCTGCCTGTCTCCAAACAATGATTAACACAACCAAGGTCCATTTAAAAAAATAACTTTGTAAGTTCTGCTTAGATCAACATTTCAAAGCCTGTAAAAGTGGAAGGCTGGATGTGCAGACAATTGTTTCTCTATCCCCTGCAAGGCTTTCTGTCTTTCTATAGTGAACCCAATAACACACCAGAAAGCCACTGGTCTTATGTAATGCTTCTCCTCTGGAAGCAATAGATTCAAACCAGAATGTTATACTTTCAAAGAAACACATTGCATTACCTATCACTTCCAGCAGCCAGATTGCTATTTTCATTGTCATTACTTCCACACACAAGTAATTTGTTGTGTTGCCTGTTATTATTGGGTTTTGTTTCACTGCTTACTGTCTAGAAAAACAAAGAGCAGTGTGGCATTTACTTGTATTTCTTGTAGTTTTGACTAGTGGCCAATTTAGATATGCCACTTAGAAATATTTATAAAAATCCAAAAGTCAAAAACAAATACTAATACTTTCTTTGCTATTTAGGATTCATAATAGAATGCTGTAGAAAAATCCCTGTCTAAATTTCTCTGAAATGCCTTTAAATGGATTTAAAATTATTGTTTGCTTTTTCTTATGTCTAAGTAACTGAAATATTACACATTACACATAAAAGTAACTTTGCAACTATTCATAACATTGAGACTCACCTCCTCCACAAAAAACAACTTTGTTGTTGTTCAGTCGCACAGTCAAGTGTGATACTTTGCAACCCCATGGGGACCGCAGCACACCAGGCTCCTCTGTCATCCGCTACCCTCTGCAGCCCACCCAGATCTACGCCCACTGCATCAACAATGCCATTTAGCCATCTCATCTTCTGCCCCCTCCCACTTCTCCTTTTGCCTTCACACTCTTTCCTAGCATCAGGGCCTTCTCTAGTGAGTCATCTCTTCTCATTTGGTGGACAAAGTACTTGGGCTTCAGCTTTGGTATTTGTCCTTCCAAGGAACAGTCAGGGTTGATTTCCTTCAGGATGGACTAATTTAATCACTTTGTAGTCCAGGGGACTCTCAAAAGTCAACTCCAGCACCACAGTTCAATTCTTCTGCACTCAGCCTTTTTCATAGTGAAGCTTTCACAGTCTTACATTACTACTGGGAAGACCATCGCTTTAACTATGCAGACGGGTGATGTCTCTAATTTTTATTATGCTGCCTAGGTTCACCATAGCTTGTCTCCCAAGGAGTAAGCATCTTTTTATTTCATGGCTGCAGTCACCGTCTGCAGTGATCTTAGATCCCAATAAGGTAAAGTCTGTCACTGCTTCCATTTCTTCACTTCTTGACCCATGTAGAAGTTTCTCAGAAGACAGATGAGGTAGCCTGGTACTCCCAGCTCTTTAAGGACCTGCCATCATTTATTTTGATCCACACAAACAAAGGATTAGGTATAGTTAAAGTAGACATTTTTCTGGTACTCCCTTGCTTTCTCCATGATCCAGCGAATGTTGGCAATTTGGTCTCTAGTTCCCCTAACTCTTTGGATCCCAGCTTGTACCTCTGGAAATTCTTGATCCATGTACTGCTGTGCTGAAGCTTAGCCCAAAGCAACTAGCAATGTGTAATTTTCTAGTTCCAGATCTACCTTGTATCTCCCTTGACAACCAAACGGGTAAAAGAAGACAGAGGAGGAGGAGGAGAAGTCTTCCAGCTCTATTTATGACACAGACACAAATGCTGTTGTTAAGTGTTCCTTTGTCATTCCATCTGCCTGTCTGGCAAGCCTTTGTAATCAAACATGAGATTAAAATAACGTGGAATATTGTTTCAGGTTTTTGTGTTAAGGTTTGAAACTTTATCCACTGTAGAATCCAAAAGCTCTGGAAAATGCTTCACACTGGGTTACATTTTTATTTCTTTTTAAAAAAAACTATCTCAGAGCATAACCATCTTAAGATCTTTGCAGTTGCCAACCAGTACATACTGTAACTCTCTCGCTCGCTCACTCACTTGGTCTGCATGTCATACTTTTACAAATCACAGGTACTGAAATAGAGAGACTTAACATATAATTTGTTAAAATAATGAAGGCACACATGAGTCACCTATTACTAGTAAATAACTAATGATCCTTTCATCTAGTGGTGTGGATTATGGACCAGGAAGCTGCTATCAACTCTCTCATTTCCTGGCTCAGACCAGAAATTTTAAATAAAAGAAAAGAAGGATTGGGAGAGAGCAGGTGCTTGTCTAACTTGATACGTGTCTAATCAAAGGGTCAAAGTAACTCAGAAACCAGCATACCTTAGGATCCCAGTGGCTCTTCTTTGATTTATACACCTTTCCAAGATTCTGTTTGTATCAAACATGACTAATCTGTCATCTGGAAAGGAGAGAGTTACCATTTCAGATAGTCCAATAGCATTGGCAAACCAATTATTGCTGAGGCATGGTGAAGAAAAATTCTGGGAAGTATATTAAGGAATTATTTCCATAAACATCCTGCTGCAGATTCCACCTGGTGAGGTTTGTTTTCTCCCACCCCAGAGAAGATGAGTAAACAGGAACCAAGACCTAATTCTGCATGAAATGCAAGCTCTAAACTAAATATCAGAAAAAGGAGACAAGCACTGCATAGATGGAAGGAAAATATATTTGGAACATTTGATATGCTGGTGGTACCGTTTGACATGCCAGTGAAAAATTAAACCAGAGCATATTGGTGTTTCATTTTGATTTATAAACCACATAATGAACAAACATGGTTTTTAAAGTTTTGAGTCTTAATTTGCTCCCTTTTATTAAGAATGTACATTTAAGAAAGCTGATGTCTCCCATGTTGCTTGTGCAGAGGCTACACATCCTCTAACTTCATTAAATAATCAAGATGATGGAGGATTTTAGAAGCATAAAGATCCTGTAAATTATGGCTAGGCTAAAAGTGGAGCAAACGTATCTGGCACACCTATTATTACACAGTCAGTTGGGCAGTGATGCACTATCAGTGATGCACTCCAAAAAAAAATTACTGCCACCTCTGTGGGAGGGGCCAAATCTGTGGGTGGGGCCAAATCTGTGGGCAGGGCCAAATCTGTGGGCATAGCCAACGCAATGGGCTATGGAGGCAGGCGTGGCCGGCTAGGTGGGCATGGCCTGGTGAAATTTCCGCTACCAGTTCTCCTGAACAGGACAGGACCTGCTTCAGTGCATCACTGAGTATTATATGGCCTCAGTCTTGTTATTCCAATGAGATATGTAATAGATGTGACTAATATAATACCAGAAACTTTTGATAGATGACTGTCAGATTCCCTTTATCAGTAAGACAGAACAGGTAACTTAGGAATCAGTCTTAAGAACATAAGATGTGATGAGCTAGCTCAGACCAAAGGCTCATTTAGTTCCTAGAGTCAGCCCTCAAGCCACCTTGACAAAGCAAACTTCCAGAGCGTTTTCTGCTGACTTCTCCTTTCTACCCTCTCCAAGACTGGTGAAGTTTGGAGTTAGTGTGTCTGGGTTATTCCCTCCCCAGAATTACTCATTGAATTTTGCCCAGACCAGCTGGTTGTGGCCTAAGACTTTTGCACAGTACCACATACTGCAGGAAAAGAAGAGATGTCAGCAGAGTAACTGAGTCTTGCTTAGCAAAAAAAAAAAACCCACCCTAGATTGGCATCGGTTTTGCCAGGTTCAAAATCAATTCAAAGCTTGAATAATACACAATGCACTGCTGAAGCACACATTATCTATGCAGGTTATGTTAAACCACCTGTCAGGGGTCATTTATTTCGCACGATTCCTGAACCACTGAATTCTTCTGTGTGCATACGTGTTGTTATGTATTGAATGAATGTTGCAAGGTTCCCTTTAACAGAATGTAACCAGTCAATGTATCCAATTGCATCTAATCAGAGACACATTGTAGCAAGCTGTATAGGATGCGAGCTAAATGGCCACAGGTGGCAGTAGCGAGCATCCGGTTCACGTGGTACAGATTCCTCGAATACCTGAAGAGCGGGAAACCTTCCTGCCACACCGCACCTGGAGAAGATGGGCATGACGATCTATGACGTCACGTGGACAGTAGCCAGTGAGCTACCACACCGGGACATTCAAATGTACAGTGTACTATAAATAGAGCTGTTTTGTCCGCCATTACCTCATGTTCACCCTGACCATCATGCAATAAAGTTGTGTTTAGCCCTACTGCGGCTCCTTCTATTGTCTTCCGTGCAAGACACCAAACGTGTGCATAGAGTTTCCCCTATAAAGTTTGCAGGATTCAGCACAGTCTGAAAATGCCCCTCTCCCCCAATCATTATGGTTTTAACATTATTACAATTCAGCAGTTACTTTGCTGTCGTGTCAAAGATCCGTTGCAGCTTTCTAACAATGAAATATTTTAAAATACAAATGTTACCAGCTGATGGGCATGGAGTAGCAGCAATTGGACCCAAGGATGGTACAGCTACAGATGGCTTTGCAGCAGATACAGAGGTAGAAATGTGACTGTGGCATCAGCAGGTTCCCCTCACCTTCAGAGTGGAGACGGCTCTCGAACAGCTGACTAGCAGCAGTAGTAGAAATAAGTTAAAAAGAAAGAAACCCGCAGGGCCGGCCCTACCATAAGACAAACAGAGCAGTCGCTCCAGGCGCCCACTCCCAGGAGGCGCTGCAGTGGTAAAGCATGAGTAAAGTTTCACCAAGTAACTTAATTTAACCCCATATATTAGGGGTGACCAAGAGGGTGCCATAGTTGGATCTCGCTCCATTCTAAAACTTGCCTCGGGCTGGCACTGGAAACCTGTATGGGGGACCAGAAAGGAAGGGAGAAATCAGGAGGCTGCTTGGTGGCTATACACCATCCTCAACATACCTGTCAACCTTCCCGGATTGGCCAGGATTTCCCGGTTTTCGGCATCGATTTTTGCCCTTTCCCGCTCCGCGCTGCCGAAACCCCGGATTTTGGCAGCGGGGGAAAGGAGGCACTGCGCAGCCCATCTGCGCAGGTCGCATTGCATGCATGCATGGAAGCACTCTACACTTCCGTAGCTCCCTTCCATGCATGCGCAGAAGGCTACGCCGCATGCGTAGAAGGCTACGCAAGCAGCATAGCCCTCCACGCACATGCGTACAATGTGACCTGCGCAAATCCGGTCCGCACAGATCCCGGATTCGCCAGAGCCGCGGTTGACAGGTATGATCCTCAAGCTGCCAGAGGAGACTGAGCCCAAACACCCCACAAGGAGCAGCGTAGACATGGTTTAGCAATAGCAATTGCACTTATATACTGCCTCACAGTGCTTCGTGCACTCTCTTGGCAGTTCGCAACTTAATTAGCATTTTGTCCTCAACACCCTGGGTACTTGTTTGACCAGCCTTGGAAAGATGGAAGGCTGAGTCAATCTTGAGTCCTGTCAGGATCAAACTCATAGCGTTTTTTAACCACTGCGCCACTAGGGTTGTTTTTTATATTTAGCAATCAATGTATCCCCTTACCTTGTGCCATGTAAGCTTTCTATGTAAGCATTCTTAGCCCATTCTGTCATGTAAAGATACATTTACTACCTTTTTGTACACATCACTGGCCCAAGCAAAATTTAAGAGTCAGCTACAGCAAATGCATTCTGCATCTGGCACTCTGAGCACTGGCAATATTCCCATGGATTTTATTGGATAGTCTGTTTCTAATCTAGATCTATATTTCTTTGTCCAAATCATGTTTGTCTATAAAACGGGACATTATTCTTAATAAGTAAAATATTGTCTGCTTTTATTCTCTTCTTAAAAGGCATTAGGAGCCACAATGCTGAGAAGGTTAATGCCAGTTAAGGTTGGAAACAGATAATTGTTTAAGAGAGACAGCAGTATTTTGCAAGAAGCTGCTCCTTCCATATATACATATAATTGTTTTCTCCCACCATTGCCTTGGGCTGAACGTAATCGGTAAGTCTTTGAAAGAACAGAAAAGCCTCCCCAATCTGTTTAACAAAATAGAATTGGATTTAGCATACTACAGTAAGCATCAGTCTCTCTTTATAACAGAGGGTCATACTAGATGCTAAAGTGAATATTTCCCTCCCAAAATGGATTTTCTAAGAGGTACAAGGGACTGCAGTGGCTCAAGTGGCTAAAATGCTGACTGGGAGGTGAAGGTCATCAGATCGATTCCTAAGTACTGTAGGACGGAATGAGCTCCCGTCTTTGTCCCAGCTCCTGCCAACCTAGCTGTTCGAAAGCAAGAAATTGCAAGGAGATAAATAGGGACCATTTTGGTGGGAAGGCAACAGCGTTCCTTGCGCTCTGGTGTCTAGTCATGCCTGACACATGACCACAGAAACGTCTGCAGAAGCAGACAGCTCTGGCTCTCTTCGGCTTTGAAACAGAGATGAGCACTGAACCCTAGAGTCGGATACAACTGGCTTTCGAGCAAGGGAAACCTTTTAATTTTACCTTACATGCTTAAATAAGCAGACTTGCATGCTAAGCCCATATTTACCTTCCAATAACCAGTTCCAAAACAAAGAATGCCAAATTCAGGATAAAGGTAATAAAAATCATATGCTATGATAAACAAATATATTTGCCTCTCGAGGAAGCACTAGTTCTAAAAATGATCTAGGCATACCATTTTATTTGACCTTATTGGCAGGAGCTGGGACAGAGGTGGGAGCTCACTCCATTGTGCAGCACTCGGGTCTCAAACTGCTGACTTGCCGATCTCCCAGTTGTTAAACTCAGCATCTTAACTACTAAGTCACCACACACCGCTTAATTTCATAAGTCACCTGCAAAGAATCAGTGCAAGCCTCTGGCAGCCCACTGACCAAGAAGAAAGAAAAATAAGTGGCAGAACGCATTTCACATTTCAGTGTTCAGCCACATCCACTGGTGACAGCACATGGCCAGTCTAAGATTATCTCAGTGAGACCGTCTACAGCAGGGGTTAGCCGGGGGCCAGTTCATGGTCCCTCAGACTGTTGAGGGGCCGGACTCTGCCTCTGCCGCCACTTCTGCCACTGCTGCCACCCCAATCTTTGACCCCTGCCAGTACTCCTTAGCAGGGTGAATGTTGTAAGGAACTGCTGTACACACACCTGCCTCTCTTGCCCAGCTCCTTACAACATCCAACTTGCTACAGAGCGCCAGCAGGGGTATACCAAGCCAATCCTGGAGGGACAAGGACTGAGTCAGTGGTGGTGGAAGCAGAAGTGGCAGATATGGTGGCAGAGGCAGCCCCTGCTGGCACTCTGTAGCAGGTTGGGGTATAGAACTGATGCCTAAGGTGCACAAGGTCTTCACAAAAATTGTCAAGAGGTTGAATCGGCAATGTATATAGGGCTCCGATCACTATTGTTCCTAGAAGTACCTCATTGCTGCACCTAACCTTAACTCAGAAGGCAAAGTCAGAATCAAGTATTAAATATCTAAGCTCCATACTTTGATCTAAAATTCCCAGGCTTATTTCCAACAAGACACATTTGTGCTCTTCTAAGCTGTGCCAGGACCAGAAAAGTCTCGTGCTGGCTGTGCTGCTCATCAAAATATTTAGGAGGCTGGCCAGTCGGCCACATAAGGTCAAATTAAAAGGTTACTCTGTGTGTGTTGGGATGCATAGACGTGAACAGCTGAGAATGAAGGCCTCAAAACATTAGACTAGTTTGATTATATGATGGTGATACCATCAAGAGCAGGGTTTCTCAACCTTGGGCCTCATGATGGTGATACCATCCAGAGCTGGGTTTCTCAACCTTGGGCCTCCAGGTGTTCTTGGACTTCAGTTACTTTAGTGTAAGGGACCAAAGACAATGAAACAGCCGAAGGATTGGCTTAACACAGGTTTATTGCATGATGATCCGGAGGAACATGTGGTAATGGCGGATGAGTAGCTCAATATATACAGCTGGCTATACATTTGAATGTGGCTCGTCGACAGACTATTGGTTGCTGCCTGCGTGACGTCGTAGGAGGTCACGCCCTTCTTGACCAGGTGAGGAGGTCACGGGGAATCTTCCCGCGCTGCTGAACCAGGTGACTATGATCCATGGGAGCTGGACGCTCGCTACTGCCCTCTGGTGGTCACTAGCTCACATCCCCTTATTAGGTTACATTGATACAGCTGATGGTTATAATGTTGCATACAGAAAGGTTACATTGGTAACACATGGCAAAGGTACATTGTTAAAGGCACAGCTTTACAGAACACAACAGTTACCAGAAGCTCAAGTCAGCACAACTACTTATCTGGAGTTGTTGTTCAGTCGCACAGTCGATTCCATCCTTTTGCAACCCCATAGCACTTTGAACGCAAGAAATTGCAAGTAGATAAATAGGTACTGCATCGGTGGGAAAGGTAACAACGTTCTGTGTATTCCAGCATCTAGTTATGACTGCCACATGACCATGGAAATGTTTGCAGATTCAGACAGACCTGGCTCTTTGGCTGTAATCAAAGATAAGCACCACCCCCTAGAGTCAGATACAACTGGCTTCCAACCTTTAACCTACCATTTACCAGATGGTTCAATGGCTCAACTCATAGTTAGGACCAGTGGCAGAATGGTTAATTATTGCAACTTAGAAAATATGCAAGTTAACAAAAAGTAGACTGTTTCACCTCAGTTTTGATGTTTGCAATTTTCGTCACGCTCTGCATGACAGATAGATCTCTGGTTTTACACACCAGGAACTAACTAACTAATTCCTGAAGACTAAACACCAGAAAACATAGCATTTTCAAAGGAAGAGAAGTAAGGGGGTGGGGGAATCTTATATCCATGTGCACAGGTGCACTCAGTTATACTAGAAAATTGAAATCCAATTTTAAAATACAATATAGGGAGCAATTTGAGTAGTTTCTGATGCTGCTATGGCTGAAATAACACAAGAAATGAATTGAAAGGTTATTTTTGTATTTTCATTTCAATCTGTTCAGCTGAAGCTATCAATATAGACTGACGTGAGGAAGAAACAAACTCCCAGATTATATCATTTCATTCCTAACCAATGTCAGCATCATTTCCAATGATACTATTTAAATAAAACATTATCTTAGAAAAACAAAAGAATAATAGACATACACTATCTGTATACCTTTAACATCAGTCAAATTCATGCTTGGAATGAAGTTCTTCCCTTTTCAAAAACTTGCACAGCAGAATTTAATTACACTCTCTTTGTCTAAAGCTACAGGTAAATCTATAGAGTAGCTATCTCCACAGAGATCCTACACATAATTTACTTATTTTCTTTTTAAAAATCTACCCCACTCTCTCTATATATCTCCCAGACTCCTTGCTTAGTTACTAAAGACAGATCTCACAAGCTAAAACTCATGGTAGTTCTCCATTTTCCACTTTGAAGCTCATTTTGTTCTGCATAGATATTTGTATCTATTTAGGGGCACCTTTTTCAAATGCACATTTGCCTGTACACATGCATCCCATTGACTAGGATGCTGCATTCTATCAAGTTCAAATGTGTGCATATTGCAAAATGCATTTCTCTGCTTAGCAGTGCAGATTGCAAGTCAGAACTCTGACTGCAAAGTGTGTGTCTATTTTTGTGTTCAAGCTCAGGTGATGCATAGTTAATAAATCCATTAAAGAAAAACCTGGTGAAATTTTTTTTTCATCCATCCTTATACAAGCCACAGTCCTTTTAACAAATAGGCATGGGGAAGTCTTTTACCTGTGGTGTGCTTTTATACAGTAATAGGAATGGGGCTTTCAGATCTTCTGGACTACACATACCATAATGCTTTTTTTCTGGGAAATCTGCCTACCTCACAGATACCTTAAAAATATATAAATGTGGTGCACCTGGAATAAAAGGAATATGTTAAAAGGCTTTGAACATAGCTAGGCTGTTGAGTCCGGCGCTTAAGAAGTATTCTGACCAGCAGGACTGGGTCAAACACAAGTGATTTATTATTCAACTCACAGATGCCGGACTGGGGAACATGTACAAGGTGGCCAGCTTATATACAGGGAGAATGGCAGTTACACATGTTGATACATTTCGGCGGGCTTCCGGAGAAACGGGAAGTTTGTACTGACAAATCAGGTATTTTGACAGTAGTTTGAAAATGGCACCTTTGCAAAAGGTGCGTTATTCTGCCATAGACTTTGCAGCGCTAATAGCTCTTTTAATAAATAATGCTTGGACACAACAGTAATGAACCCACTCTCCCAACATTTTTGGTGAACTAGAGGTCCGTTTAGGGCACCCAAATTTGTCAGGACTTAGGGCAGGGGGTATGGGTCGACTAGAAGCTATGGCACAGTGGGTTGGCTCGCTGAACTGCCTAGGCATGCTAGGTCTTTGGGGGGGAATCTCTAGCATCCAGTATAAGTGCCAGAGGTGTACCCGTAGAGTGAGGGCCAACCTCTACCCCAGACTCGGCTGCGGTTAGTTCTTGGAAACTTCCCTGGGAGGGTGGTATCTGTAAAAGGTCTCCTGGCAGTGGCTGAGTGAACAGCTCTTCCTCCAGATTGAAATCTGGGGAATCCAATCCATTTGATGAAGGATCTGGCTCTAGAGGCTTGTGAGCCTCTGACTCTAGTGTTGTGTTTTGCCCCAGAACCCAGGGACACATCTGGTCTGTGTGTCTCCTCCAAATTGTGCCATTGTCCATAACGACTTTGTATGACACAGGCCCTGTTTGTTCAAGGACCTCACCACCCAACCAAGGGGAACCTGGCACATAGTTGTGGCAATGAACAGCCTGCCCAATCTGGAAAAGTTTAGTATTACTGACATCAATGGTGAGACCCCTGTCCTCAACACACAGTGGATCTAGTTGGTCAAGGACCATAGACAAACGCCTCTTCATTAAAAGGTCTGAGGACGACAAGCCTGAAGCTTAGGGGGGTAACCCTGTATGCTAGCAGATACTGACAAAGCTGCAACTCTAAATTCCCAGTGCCCATATGCTTCAGTGCCTCCTTTATGGAGCAAACCATTATCTCTACTTGCCTGTTTGTGGTGGGGTGAAAGGGGGCAGCAGTGATATGTTTTGTGCCATTTCGGCTAAGGAAATTTATTTATTTATTTAATGCACTTATATACCGCTTTTCTATGTCCGCGGACAAACTCAAAGCAGTTCACAAAATGATTAAACAAATACAAAGCCAAAAGAACAGTAATAATACCACAAAATTTGATAAATACAATAAATAAAGAAGTACAGTTAAAAACAGATTATCATAAAATACAATAGTATTATAGTCCCAAGGGCTAACCTCAAAAGACCAAGACCAGGCAAAGCACAAGGTAAGCCTCACCAGGCGATGGAGAGGCTCCGGATGGGTGGGAGGTGACCCTCTGGTGTGGCGGCGTCAGCGGTGGCTTTTCAGCTCTCCCAAATGAGAGAGGCTCGGGGGGGGGATGGGAGCGGCAGTGAGCAGGCACACGTGCACTCCATCCTGGGCAGTGTAGAGGCTCTGGGGGGGTGGGAGGCAACCCTCTGGTGTGGTGACGTCAGTGGCAGCTTTTCAGCCCTCCCGAGCAATAGAGGCTCAGGGGCGGGCGCGACAGCGAGCAGGCACATGTGCACTCCATCCCAGGCAATGGAGAGGCTCTGGGTGGGCAAGCCTTCCAGTTTAAAATCTATCAATATTGTGAAGTGGTTTAATAAGTGAACCACTTCAAGATATTGGCAAATCAATCATTTCTATTGCTTGGCAGAAGGCGGGGGAAGTGAAAATAATTGTTTTGACTAGATAAAGACAATTGCTGGTGTGCTACATCTGTTATATATATTAAAAAAAACATTTCTTTGCCTTAGCTTGACTTAAAGGACTGGTCAATAAACTACCTGCAATGAAATCTATAACAGTTCTCAACCAGCCCTTTAAGATGAGGCAAAGAATTTTTAAAAATTTGTTTATAACTAATGTACCACAGCAGCCATAGTAAATATACAGTCAAAAAACTTCTTCACTTTCCTTGTCCTCTGCCAAACAGGGGAAATGATTAACTTGCCAATATCTTGAAGTGGTATCCATGATAATTGCAAGAGCCATTCCTGTGTGAACGATTAGGTTTGATTTGGTTGTTCCAATCACGACCAACTATTCCAAAGCAGCTCACACCAGCTCACTCTCTGCTTCTAGTATAGCAGTCCCCTGAGAAAATGAGAGTGTACCATTCCAACTGCAAAGTCATGTTTAGATATACTATACATTAGTTCTAGTTATTAAAGCATGCATGCCTAATGAATGAGAGGAAGATTCTTTCATACGCATTTGTGTAATTTACACTAGGATTTACAGTCTACAATGCTTTATTTTACATTTTGAGAATCAGGCTGATGTCACCGCCATCGGCTTCACAGCCAGTGAAAACATTAAGAAAATATGTGGCATTGTAATATGACGTTACACTTGATTCTGCCATCTCAGAATGCAAGTGTGGATTGTCTTTCTAAAAGCAACTCCACATCAGAATCTTTCCATATACAGGAAGCCTCACAGTAAGAAGAAAACATTCCTCACAGATGACAGCATGGTGAGGAGTTTTTTTTCAAAAAAAAATATCAACTTTCCATCAAACTTACAAAGATTTTTGAAAATTTAGGTAAGTTCTTGCCAGAAAAAAATGGGAATGGTGTAGTGGCCAAATTCTATCTGTGAAACTATTACTAGGATCGAGACAATCATATTGTACATACCACTCTGTAGCTATTACAGGTATAGAGCCTTATGGTAATTCAGTACTAATGTGCTTGAATACATTGTTTTTCAAAGCCAGGATTGTTGTACGTAAACTCTCAAAGCCCTTAGATTGGAGTGGGGAATGGTTTTTACAATATTCCATTTTTTAAAAAAATAATTCTCAAGTTCTTTTCACTAAATATATCAGGAAATTTGCAACTTTGGAAAAGTAATACTTTTTTATTTAAAACCCAAAAATAAAATCCTTGCCCACTGTTACTTAACTTCTATGAGCTTTCCATATTTAGAAGGATGTCACTATGATAGTGCTGTAATCGCCTGTAGATTAAAAGGTAGTACAGCCCCATGATGGAAGTGTACCTCATTTTTCACTTACAGTAGAACCTCGGATAAAGTCCAAACTCTGTTCCAAAAGTTTGGACTTTATCCAATTTTGGACTTTATCTGAATCAAATGGGCGATGCATCGGATAACGTCCCAAAAATGGACTTTATCCAAGATTCCTATACCAAATACCTCGGATAACTTCCATTTTTTAGAGGCTTTAGACTTTATGTGATGCATTACGTGTGCATGAAAACTGTGACTTTATCCAAATCGGACTTTATCCAAGGTACCACTGTACTTTCAAACTCTTGATGTTCAGACAAATGATGTTCTACTTGAGTTTCATTCAAATTTGCCCAAATGTAACAATGAAACTAAATTAGAGGACTGCATACCAACCCAAGATAAAACATGGGAAACTTTATAGACATGAATGGACCATGGAAAAAAGTAACGCTGAAAGCTACGAATCATAGATTTAGAAGATCCATCAGTCAGCAGGGACTGGGATATTCAAGATCTCTATTGCTTCCACAGAGGTTAAGGCATAAACAAAAGCTTATGTAGACTGGGTCTTCTAAAGCCCTGCCCAGATCTAGTTGCACATAGTAATCCAGCCCTCAGAGCTTCTATTTCTTGAGGAGTCCACTACTCTTGAAGAACCTTCCTAATCTCAAGAAGTTCTCTTAGTCCTGAGGCTTCTCTGGATGTGCTCCTTCTTTGGTTCCACACATCAGTAGCCATACCACTGCTGAGGAAAGCTGAGGTATAGCCTCTTCAGAGAGTGTGGGGGTGTCCATGGAAGTACTGGAGTTGGAGGAATGTCTCCTGGAGTGATTGCAATGTCATCTGCCTGAAATTTCACCTGAAATTTGAAGTCCAAAACATTTGGAGAGCCAAACAAGGCAAGTGTTGCAGGTGATGGGAGAATAGTGATAAAATAATGGAATCTGTTAAGAATATTGAATGTATTCTTTATACCAATCTTGATTATTATAATCTCCACATCCTTGAATGTTGTATATGTGATTTCAATGTAGACCACATTTCCCATAGTTAGTACTGGGATCCAGTGCACAATGAAGTGTGGGCAGCAGTGCCAGTCTTCTTCTGGAGCTTCCATCTCACCATCTGAGAATCAGAACAGAAGAAAGAACATAAAGAGGATTTCTGGCAAACGTCTCTATTCTGTATTGTGTTGGGGTTCCAGAATTACAAGTGACTGGGCCCAATACAAAGTAGATCTGGGCTGCTGTTGAATTCCAAAAATCCAGCTTCCATGTCACGTGGCTGAATCATTCTGGAACACATTAGACAGATGGGTGGATGGGTGGCCAGACAAATGGACAAACAGAGACAAGAGATGGACACTGTCTTCAGGCAGTTCATGTGTGAAAATGGACACCACCAGGTGTGTTTGTGCCATTTTTGGAGTTAAGCAAATAGCCTTTGGGAAATGAAATCATCATGTTCAACCCAGCATTCAAAAATTTTATTTAGGTGGTGGAGGCACACCATGATTCCAAGCAAGAATGGGGAAATTAAAAATAATGTTCAGTATCCGATTCCAGGAAGGCTCAGAGAGCACCAAAGGAGGAGAAGACTGACAACTGAACTCCTCAGTAACACCCAAGACTTCTTCTGAGATGCTAAGCAGGACTAGTGGATACTGCATATCCCCTGGAAGCTTCTAGGACACTTAGGAGAATTAAATCAAAAAGAAAAAAACAAGTGGAAATCGCCAATCAACATGTTGTTAGCACTTTAAAGTAGTTTTGCTGTCAAAGCTTAGTGCAAATGGAGCTTTCTGCCTCCGTCTTGTTAACTCCTGAAAATT
The DNA here is from genome assembly GCA_035047305.1 of Bradypodion pumilum. Lineage (NCBI taxonomy): Eukaryota > Metazoa > Chordata > Lepidosauria > Squamata > Chamaeleonidae > Bradypodion > Bradypodion pumilum. The sequence goes on from JAWDJD010000001.1 coordinate 201,084,359, forward strand.
GTTGCCTGGATGACTAAAGCAGTTCACCTGGAGAAGCATCTGATAAACTGCAAACATGGATCAAACTGTATTTTCCCTGCTGTGTAGTTACAGCATGTTTCCTTTTCTTTACACTAATAGAAAGGAGTGTGTATGTGATTGTGGATTAATTCCTGCTTTCTCATTCTAAGAGCTTTGAGTGCCTAGGTTAAAATTAAATGTGACTCTATCACAGGGGTTCACAATCTATGGCCCACGGGCTGGATCTGGCCCCCAACCTCACTCCAGCTGCTCCCACAGCCACCACTGCTGTTGTCATTGTTGGAATTGACCACAGACTCATTTATGGCTGCATAAATGCATTTGTGACAGCTGGAAATGAGTCCACAGCCATCGTTAACGCATTTACTACAGCCATAAATAAGTCCGTGGCCATCATAAATGCATTTATGATAGCTGTGAATGCATTTTATGGCACCAGTCTGGCCTGCTCAGCTGTCTGAGGGGGCCTGGTCTGGCCCACAGCTGAAGAACATTGAGAACCCCGGCTCTATCACAACCTGGTGGTTCCTGTCAGCTGATCCAGGGCACAAAAAATTACTTTACGAAATTACTTTACAAAAGTCTTGGGGGAGGGAGCTATAGCAACAGGTCTGTCAGGGGAGGATTTGTGCCCTGGTTTTAGCCTCATCCAAGATGAAGATTTCCATGTGTGGGAGACCCTTTAGCACATACCTTAGAGAAAGTGGAATATGCAAACATGATGGCCTTGTGGGTAGGAAGAAATGAAACCTAATGTGTGCTGGACATGTTATACTGTATGATCATTGGCTGGATTCCTTTAGGGAGATGGCAAGGAGGTGGATGCTGAGGGAGGAGATTAAACCCAGATGGAGGAGGCAAGATGCTCACTTGATCCAAGGCTTTGAGCTAAGGATGAACTGCAAACATCTAGTTGCTTAAGACAGAAGGGGGGCTCTTGGGCTTCCTTGGGCATCCTCAATTAGAGAAGCTTTCTTCAGTTTAATGTGCTTTCAGAACTTTTGATAAACTTTCTTCTGTAACTTATTCTGATTGCAATATACTTTTAAAATACCTGAAGATGCCTGAAGTGTTTACTAGACTATTCGCTACCTTATCTACACTAATCTACTATGCTGGGGTGCTTAGTTAGAGAGGCGGCAGCTCAGAAGCAGGAACCAACCACTGGTGGGCAAGAAGACCTACTCATGAGTAAATTTGTTCCTGACAAGGTCATTCAAAGAGTATTTATTAATAATTAATTAATTTATTATTATTTGTATACAGCCCAACTTAATGCTTGCCTTGTTAGCTGGAAGGCTGGCAAGTCGGCAGTTCAAGACCTGGGTACTGTATGACAGATTGAGCACCCGTCTCTGTTCCAGCTCTTGGGGACATGAAAGGAGCCTCAATTGGGTGTTCCCTGAGCAGAGCTTCTTCCGCAAAAATCCTTTCAACCAAGAATAATTTCTGACACAAAATTATTATTATTATAATGCTAGCACTACTCTAGCACTAAATATGATGTGATAAAATCCAAGACAAGGAACGTGCATGCGTGTGTGTGTGTGTGTGTGTGTGAGAGAGAGAGAGAGAGGGAGAGGGAGAGGGAGAGAGATATATCTTCCAATTGACAATTTGTCAATTAAACTTCCAAGTCTACACACTCACCCTAGGCAAAGCCTTCTTTACTCAGATTATGCTAAAAAGCCTATTAAAAATGAAAGCCAAACTTTGATATTTTAATCTAGAAAACAGATTATGAATGCAGGATAAAACCTGCCTCTATATGGCAATGGGATGTTGCATCTACTAAAGCAAGTTGTGGCCCTTGTGTTATTATCTGCCTTTTGCCCTAAAATAAGTAATTCTACTGTACCTAGAGTACATAACAAAACCAGGAATGAGCGAGGGAAGAACCAAGACTTATGCTACTCACCTTCTTTCTAAAGTCTAATTGAGCATGAAAAACCATATTTGCTGCAGTGCAGAAAGTGGTGGGGATAGCAAGCGTTTTAGCTAACCTGGCAGTTGCTCTAAATTGAAAGATTATATTTTGGTTCCACATATTTTGCTATGCAAAAAGAAAAAAGAATCTTTCTGTGGATTTTGCAAGCTTTGGAAAAAATGAATCAGGGAGTGGAGGCTTTCTAGGCATCAGCAGAGATAAAATGGGGAATGCATTTCCACTCCATCTCACATCCAGGTGTGAAATACACTTGAATTAAGATGAGAGGCATCATATTGCTTTCTTACTGATGAGCAAATCAAGTATCAGGGTAAAAGGTGTGTTTGCAATACTTGAGACAATGATATCATTACCCAACTCTTTCATACGCCTTGTTTATTACTATAGTGTCAAGCATCAAGAACAACTATGAGATTGAGTAGGAGACAGTTGAAATCAGTGGCTTCTTGCATGTGTGGAAGCTTTTGACATACAGTCAGTGAGTTATCCCAGCCTGCTCCAATGTGGGGAATAGTTCCATGCAAAACAAGATGGAACCCATATTTTTCACTTCATAAATATACATCCCTAGAATGGGTCCCCTGTACATCCAGCTGCTATGCAGCCTGGATGAATGGGGGATTTTATCCACCTTTGTCAAGGAGAGGGCAGGTGAGAGCAAGGGATGTCCTAGCATCTCTACTCATTGGTCTGGGGGCCAGGGCAATAGCCCAGCTTATAGGCCTATCCTGCCCTGTAACAGGCCTCTTTTCGGAAAAGGGGCAGCACTCACTCACTCCCTTGTGACCAGAGAGTTCGGGTCATCTTTTGGGACCGGATAGGAACTTTTCAGCCCATCTTCCTGATTGGAGTGTATAGGTAGATGGGTAGTTTTTCACCTATCCCATGCTGGCACATTGGAATTTTGAAGGTTAGAGGGGCAGTTGTTAAATATATCACATTTAGGCAGGTAGTGCTGGGTTAGGGCGGTAGCAGTGAATCTCTCCAAGCATTGTTAGACATGGTGAAACCTAAGTGCTAGGCACGATTTGAGTAAATCAGTTTGGGACCTGGGGAACACCATGATTATGTCCAACATCCATTCCTGTGAATAGAGTTGGAAACACCCGTGGAGATGCCTCCCTAACAAATTAGCCAACCTGAGACATAGCTGTCAAAGGTATAGCTGTCAAGGGATTCACCCATCCGGTATGGAAAGGGGACAAGGAGTCTCCTGCTCTGGTAACAGGTTTAGCACTACCCACCCCTCCATAGGTCAGGGGATTAAATTCAACAAAGGTAGCCCAATGCCTTTCACCACAAATCTTTCTCCTGCCTCTTTATTGGATGGGTAGGGGGATAATTTCAGACTGAGTGCTTCCAGTGAGATGTCTCATGGAATGAAAGCCAGGTTTGGGGAAGGATTCAGGACAGGTGAAACATGTGCTGTACTGTAAGAAAAAATAACAGCTCTAGAATGCTCCTCCGGTGGCTTAGTGGTTAAGACACTGAGCTTGGAGACAGGAAGGTCAGGTTTTGATACATGAGGGATGCACAGGGACATGAAAGGCGCCTCATTCAGGTGTCCCCTGAGTGGAATTTCTCCAGCAAAAATCCTTTCGACCCAAAGTAATCTCTGACACGAAATCATTATTATAATTCATCAAATTTTGGAAGAGAACTTGGGTTGAATCCAGATTTTGCCTTAAGAAGCTGAAGCAAATTTGGGGGCTCTTTCCTATGTGAAGTATCTGTGGTATATTGGTGGACCTGAGGAGCAAAAATCATATCCAGAGAAAAGTATATTTTACTTCTCTTACAACAGTGATGATGAACCTTTTAGAGACCAAGTGCCCAAACTGCAACCCAGAAACCACTTATTTATTGCAAAGTGCCAACATGGCAACAGGGGAGGGAGAAAACACTCCCATTGGGCTGCTGGGCAGAGGAACGGGATGAGCTCTGAGCTGGGAGATGGGAGGAAGTGTTCCCATTGGCCTGTTGAGCAGAGGGGCAGGGCAAATTCTGTGCTGGGGGAGGAAGTGCTCCCATTGGGCTGCTGGGCAGAGGGGCAGGACAAACTCTGTACTAGGATAACCACACGGGTGCCCACAGAGAGGGCTCTGTGCCACCTCTGGCACGCATGCCATAGGTTTACCACCAATGTCTTACAATGTTATCTCCTCATCAATGTGATCTACAGGTTTATACATGACTCGAGAATTAGCTGTATAAAGGAAACCATTGCTTATATTCAGTCTGACACTGTGGCCAGTGAGGCAAATGGGACTCATTTCCAGTGGCGCTGGGAGGGGGAGGCCAGCCGGCACCAGGCCACCAACCCGCCCCACTCACCTCCCAGCAGCGCCGGCAGCAGGGACGCGTTTCCGGTGGTGCTGGGAAGGAGAGCCCAGCCACTGCGAGGCCACCAACCCGCCCCACTCACCTCCCAGCAGCGCTGCCAGAAGAGATGCGTTTCTGGCAGTGCTGGGAAGGGGAGCACAGCCAGCGCCAGGCCACCAACTTGCCCCACTCACCGCCCAGCAGTGTTGCTGCTCTGGGACTCCTTCATCCTCCTCTTCATCTCCACGAGTGAAAAAAAAGAACAAGGTTGTTATGTATGTTAACTGTGTTTTCTGACAGGAGCGGAATGTATCTTTTCTCATGTATCTATTCTTATGCAAATAAGTGGATCGAAAAATGTGCACACTCTGTTAGCCAATGGGCTTGTTGTATTATTGTTACTGTTACTGTTTATAGTGTACTAGCAAGGGTTGCCCGGCGTTGCCGGGCTTTTCCCCCCGTGTGTTTTAATAAAAAATGAACCAATTTTATTTTTGCAATAGTTTTAAATTGTGTTGGAAGGTTAAATTGTGTTAATGTTTTTTAAAAATTGCTTAGTCTGTAATTTTAAATTTTTTAATGTTTATCTATGTAATTTTTTTTGGCTTGGCTGTTATTAACTGGGATCTGATTTTTTGGGTTTTTTTAGGATTAATAAAAGAAGAAAGTATGATATAATTTTTTCAAATTGTTTTATGTAAGTGAATAATGTTTTAGTTTTTTGAATTTTTTAAATTAGTTGTACCGTAGGTCATAATTTTCATAATGTAATAGTAAATGTTTTTTACATTCCTTGGTTTTAAAATGTGTTTAGATTTTTGGAGTTTAAATTTGAGTTATAACTCAGCACAGGAGTTTTAAAAGTTTCTATTGTATTTTTTGACATATGTTTTAGTGTAATTTTTTTTACTTGTTTTTATTGGTGTGACCTTTTGTGTAAAATTGTGAATTTGTGTTATGCTGTTGTGTGTTTTTGAATTGTTTTTACTATTGTGGCCAGCAGGTGGTGCTGGTAGGGGTTATTGTATTTTGACTTTTTCTTCTCTCCTGGCCTCTGGGTGGAGCTTCTTCTTGGAAGTAGTCTCTTTCTTTATTCATTTGTTTTTCAGTCCTGGTGGTGGTTGCACATGTTTTGGTAAGCTTGCTTGTTTTCTTTGTTTTGTGTGTGTGTGTGTGGGGGGGGGGGGGGTTGGAATTTGTATTTTTTGTCTGTTTGTTTTGTTTTTGATTGTGTCCTTGTTTACTTCGTATTGTTTTTGGTGTTTTTGTTTTTGTGTATTTTTGGATGTGTTTGACTGTTTTTAGTTATGTTTTAAAAAGATATTTATTTATTTGATGTTGGGGATTGGGGAAGGGACGTGGTCATTGGGGGTTAGGAAGGGTGGGCTAGGTGGTGGAGAGAGGGGCATGGTCGTTGGGGGTTAGGAAGGGTGGGTTAGGTAGTGGGGAGGGGGGCATGGTCGTTGGGGGTTAGGAAGGGTGGGCTAGGGGGGTCGTTGGGGTTAGGAAGGGTGGGCTCGGTGGTGGGGAGGGTGGCTTTAGTGTGTTATGGTGGTTTGTTTGTGTGGAGTCGTGAAAGTAGATCGGGTTTCCCCTTTAATATCTGTGGGTGGGGGTTGCGACCCCCCTCTCCGCTGCCTTCCCTAGGGTTGGGAGGTTTGTGGGGAGAAAAGGGCTATATTGCCCCCACACTTCTGGAACCAAACAATCAGGCAGACTGGATGGAATCCCCACCCCCACCCCCTTCTCCTTTAAAGAAGTCCGTTTTTAAAGAGAAGAAAAGACAGGGTTGTTTTAAGGAGGGAGAGGGGTGGGGGATCGATCCTCTCTGCCTGTTCGTCTGTGTCCAGAAGGGGGGGGGGCAATATATCCCTTTTCTCCCCACAATCCTCCCAAACGTAGGGAACCCAGCGAAGAGGGGGATCGCAACTCCCCCACCCCCTGATATTAAAGGGGAAACTCCAGTCGGCAGCTTCAGGCTCTGTTGGTGAGGGAAGGAAAAGGAAAGCCGGCTGGTGTGTGCTTGGCTGTGACTTGTTTTTCTTTTTCATTTTTCGGGCGCCGTTTTCCTCAGTGCTCTGCCGCTCATGGTGCGCAGGACGCTGGGGCTTGTAGTTATGGGTTGCTGCTTTGTGTTTGTGCTGCGTTTTTTTAAAATGCTTTTCTTTCGATTGGCTGCGGCGCGTTTCCGAACGCTGCCCCGTGCGAGAGCCTCTCAGCCTGATTGGCTCTGGTGCGGTGCGGCGCAAGGAATGTTGGGAAGTGAAGTTGTTTACCTTTCTTCGCGTTTGTGGGGCTGTTGCCCCACTGCCAGTTTTTTCAATCCTTCATTGACCTGCGTACCCAGATCGGCCGTGTGCACAAAGGGTGAGTGCAGGCAAGTAGGGCGAGGCATAGCAACCTATAGCCAGTTCCAACGGTTAACCCTTGGATTTATAGGTTAAGATATAAGTCCGAGTTTTGCCCCATCCAAACTGTGTTCAAACCCCACTAATAAAGAGCTGAATTTCACTACTCCATTCGTCTGCTTCTTCATTCCTTGAACACTAAAAAGGTAGGTTTCTTTTTTTTCTTGGGGGGTGGGTTGGGGGGTTGAGGCCACGCCCACAGATAGCCATGCCCACAGATAGCCACGCCCACTGAGTGGGTAGTAAAAATTTCCACAGTGCATCACTGCTTATATTCAAAGGGGAGAAAATCCAACCACACATGTGCTTCTCATTTTAATGTAATTATACTTTTTTCACCACTCAAAGGAGCACTCCTTTTAGAAACAGATCTTTCTGCACAACCACTTTGCACTTCAGTCTTCTAGTAAGACTGTGCCAGCCTGACATCTGTCCTGACATCACAACACAGGCAACTGAATGGCAAAACACAGGGAGGCAGATTTGGCACAGAGTGAGTCACTTGCCAAAGAAATGTTCACTGCATTTTGTAAAGCTCTTTCCCATAGCACAATGGTCTGGATTGCGAAAATCCATTGAACTCAAGCTTACCCATAATCAGGGGGGGGGGGAGTGTTGATTAATTCATGAGAGCTAGCTAGATAGCTCAGTGGTTTAAGTATCTGGTTGTGGAGTCAAGGTTGGGAGTTCGATTCCCCACTGTGCTTCCTGGGAGAAGAGCCAACCTGTATCATTATGGGCAAGCTACACAGTCCCAGGGTGCCTTCAGAAGGCAGGAATGGGAAACCACTTCTGTGCATTCTCCTCCTAGAAAACCCTGGAATAAGGGCCCCATAAGTCAGAAATAACTTAATGGCACACGATTATTATTACTCATTTACAAGACTGGATAAATAAAACATATTCAAATCAGCCCTCAAAGGGGTTATGGTTCATGTCAGTCAACAAATGTATTTATGTGATTATCTGGAAATGTATGACTGTAGCAAAACAGGAAAGGAACCAACAAAGACAGAATCCTAGAAAATCAGGTATTGCATGCCATGAAACATTTATAATCATAAAAAGACACTACAACCAAAACAGACACTGCAACTTCACACACCTCAGAGTGACAGCATTGACAGTGTGTGTCTTAGAATCAGAATGAGAGACAAGTCACATCCTTAGTGCTGCTGCTAAAATGAACTGAGTGAATACAATAATGCATCTGCATAATACAACAACTTAAATATTGAACTGCCATGCAGTGTTAAACATGTACATTTGCATGTGCGCTTACAGAATTAAGTTGATCAGCATTAGGAGCTCTTTGTTGCATTATCAAACATCTATGCAAAGGTAATACAAAAAGCTGTTTCACAACTCCTGATTTCAGCGATTACTTTGGCTGCTATTAAAGAAACACAGACTTCTCAAAGGCTGATATCCTGTTGCTGAGTACAATAAGTCACAACAGAGTAGACCTACTGAATCAGATTTAACTCGTTCATAATTTTCACTGATTTATATGGGCTTTCTCTAGCTGTGCCTCAGTATGCTAAAGTTGTAACCACAACAGGCCCATTAGAATCAATGGAATTACGGAGGAGTTACACCAAATCCCCACTGATACAGTGGCCCTCCTCTAGTATAATTTACTACACTAAGCAACAAGATTTAAGCCATGTTTTTTCTTTCCTCTCTAGTTGTCTTCCCTTCAAAGTACCTTCCTACTTTCTCTTTCATAGGATAGATTTCCTGAAGAAGCACCTTGTCCTTTTATATCACATTTTGGCCAATTTAGGGCTTCTGTGAAAGCCTAAATAGGGATAATATGAGAAAATAGGCAAAATAAGAGAAAATCATCCTTGAAAAATAGCTTTCCCACCATACCATGGTATCCAGCCATGTAGCATTGGGGGATGTGCTTTTAAAAATTGTGCAGGGGCAAATCCATGAAGTTCACAGCTGAATGGATATTTGAACCTACCAAACCCTTTCCTGTCACTTAACTACTACATGATAGGTGAATAGTATGGTTGTGGGTTGAGGGAGAAACTAGCTTGACTTCTAGAATATCCTATATAGGGGCAGTGACAGTGATCTAATTTCCTTCTCTACAATATAGCAGGCACATACTAAACTCACTATATAACAGAAAAGTCCTACTACCACTTAAAGCAGGTTTTGTATGAAGGTCACCTCCTGCATCCATGAGTTCCATTTCGGTGGTTTCAGTTATCTATGAGTCTAAAAGTATTCAATTGAAAATCCCTGAAATACATAATACAGTGAAACCTCATACAACAATCACCCCGTATAGCAATGAAATTACATAACAATTAGGGTGGGTTGGTTTTTTGTTTGTTTGTTTGGGGGGGATTAGCTGTATAAAGGAAACCATTGCTTATAGACATTTCTGTATACATTTCTATGGTCATGTGGCAGCCATGACTAAATGTGTGGAATGCTGTTACCTTTCCTGCCATAGCAGTACCTATTTATCTACTTGCAATTTCTTGCTTTCGAATTGCTAGGTTGGCAGGATGTGGGGCAGACGATGGGAGCTCACTCTGTTGCACAGCACTTAGGTCTCAAACCCTTCCGGTTGTCAAGCCCAGCATCTTAACCATGAGCCACTGTGGCTTCTCTACAGTGGCTGCTATAACAAACATCATCTAAACCAGGCTATAAATGGAAATGAGCATTACCCCCTAGAGTCAGACACGACTGGCTTTTGTACAAGAGCGACATTTACTAGAACATTTACTAGACATTTACTAGCCGCCTCGAGTAGGGATGTATTGTTCCCTAGAGGGGCAGGATACAAGTGTAAAATTCAAAATCAATTCAAAGAACAACCACACACACACACTCTCTCTCTCTCTCCAACCTCCTTCTCAAGCATAGAGATAGGATTCACTGTTTTCTGTGGTTTCACATATCCATGAAAGGTCTTGAAATGTATTTCACATGGATACGGAGGGAGGGTGACCTGTATAATACACACTGAGGGAGGGTGAAGACTTCCCCATGCTCTTATCTTATAGACACATAGTAACAAACAGAGACCTGAATTGCCTGAGCATGAATCAACATTAACAACTTTCAATTTTCAAGTATGAAATCTGAGTTGTATTAGTGAGCTAAATTATGCACCATGAATTATTCAGTCTGCTCATGTCCTGTATACTCAACGCAAGAGGCCTGTTCACAACCTGCTGTGATGATTATTCTCCCTAATATTTTAGGCACATTTGAATGACATATCTTTCACAAATTTGTCAAGCCAAATTTCCTCACTTCAGTAAATTGTTTGTAAATATCGTCCAGAATTCAGATCAATTGCTGTTCTAGCCAATCCTTGACAACTAGATGAATTAACAAATGGTCTGATTTGAGTCATGATATGATTTATGTTGGCCTTATATCTATTGTATCCTTCATTACACATGCTACTAGAGTTAAGAGTGTGGTGTGTTTTTCCGGAGTGTCAAAATTTCCACCATCATCCCACCAAGAAGACAAAGAGAAATGTATTTGATCCAACTGAGTTCACATGGGGTATGTGCATATATGCTTATACACATACACGTACATACCATCTTCACAAACAAACACATCAATGAAACCTTGAACACTGACATTAAATGGTGAGGAATAAACCTACTTTCATTGAACCTTCAATGTAGCTTTTTAAATTGTGGAACTGCAACACACTTCAAATACACAAAACTTCAGTTTGTCACTAAGGAGCAAAAAAAAAAAGTGTGTAACAAGTTGCAGCTGATTTCTATGACCAAAAGCAAGCCAGTGGCAGATGTAGCTGTTTCATGTTCCACTGTTGTTTTGAGTGCATCTTATCTTACAGCCGGCTATTTTCTGCTGCTCATCTATGACATAATATTGGAACTGTCAGATCAGAAGAAGACAAATCCTTAAAATTTCAAGGCCAAACCTATGTGGCAGGCCTTATGTCATGACAGGCAAGCACTAAAGAAGGTAAATTGTTTCGGAGCCAGCTATTTCTGGAAACAACAATGAAGGCTTGAAAAGAAACATTACCAGATGTGGCTAGAAGGAGCAGTTGATGGTGCCATTCTCACTAGGACTGGTATCCTGTCTTTCCTGAGCACAAACACATGGGAGCACATGAATACTGGTTTCTTCCCCAGGCTTGGCTGTACTAGTGATTGATTTCCTATACTGGCCAAACAGAAAAATAGGTCCAAGACCCCTTTACCTGTAGTTTAAGAATCCATGGTTTCAGGTGTAAAAATATTCCCCAAAAATCCTGAAATACACATGTATTTCTATGCCACATTACCAGAGCTGGACACTAGAGGCCGCTGTCTGCAATGTAAAATATAGGGCTCGCTGCTATCCGTGGCTTCAGGTATCTGCAGTAAGTTTCAGAACATATCTGCAGCTAATAAGGTGAGTGACTTTTAATCAATGCACACAAGAGTACATATGTAGTATTCTATGCGTAGCATACATTTAATGACTAGAGCTCATGGAACTTGTAGTACAGAAACATAAGGAGATACAAAAACATAAGGAGAGAGACACACTCCTCAACTTGTTTTACATATCTTAGTTTAAATATTTATAGAAGAGTCAAACTGATGGCTGAATGTATTGGCTAAAATCCTGTTGCTTGTTATAGTAAATGAGTACCCAGCATGTTGGGAAAGGGAATGCTAATTAACTTGTGAACTGCCCAGAGAGTGCATTAAGTGACATAGGGCGGTATATCAGTGTGCTTGTTTTGCTTTGCTATAGTAAGTCACGTTACAGTAGGCCTACTGAATCAATGAGGACTTACTAAGTTAGCGCTTCCTTATGAGCCTACTCTAACTATATCTTACTTTAGCAGTTAGAGTAATTCCATTTTAATTGATGGTATCTACAAAAGAGCTTGTGGGATCCGCGCGCACAATTGGCATACTTTCCCTGTCAGAAGCCCAGTAATGGGAGATCACCTCATTGCCACGGGTTCCTGAGGGGACAGAAATTGGGGGAGCGGAATATTAGATAGAGTTTCATTCATCAATAGCTGATCTGACAGGCAGCTTGGACAATGGAAAGATAATGACTAACTCACGAGGCACGTAATAGGTAATCTCACGTCTGCGGATTCCTTTAAGCCCTAGAGTCAATGTTGGCCACTTGTTTACTTCCGATAACATGGAACAATGTATTTCCCCTGCATTTAATTAAGTTAGTTAATGAACTTCCCCCGTGTAGACTTCCCCAATTAACTCATGTAAACATGATGTGTGAAGTCTGGTTTTACACTGGATCGCTATGATTGTGCATGCAGCCAGAACAGGATAAATACTCATGATTTGTCATCATTAAATTACTGGTCTTCACTCCATCTTGCCTCGTGTGTCTTTGCTTGACCAGTCTCCTCTGGGACCTTACGGCCGCTTCGCGGTTCCGATCCAGCTTGCGCAACCCATTTCGTGGCCCAGATCCAAAAAGAGCTGACTCACCAAATTCCCACTAATCCTATAGGCCTTCTCTAATGTGATTTATTACACTAAGCAACTCGATTGTGGCCATTATTGCTGTTGATTAATTGAAGAATTGCTAATACTGTACTCATAGTATGTGACTGAAGAGTCTTCACCATATTGTCAGAATGACCACTCCTTATATAATCTTGAATAGGGCAGCTTGTGACTGGAGTGGGAGTCTCCCCCCCCCAAAAGGTGAGGGTGCGCACACACATACCATCCTGGTCCATGAGCTGCTCTAGGCTGTGGGGGTCTTTCTCTAATGTTGAGCCTTGCCACAGCTGTTCATGGAACTGCAGAAGGAAGCATATGTACACAACTTCTGCTTTTTCTCCAAGACTGTTGAATTTCAACCTTGAATTGCTGGAAGAAGTAATTGCCTCTAGTTTGAGTCATGTTGATTTTTCTCAGTGCTGGCATTCTGCTTTGCAGGCGCACCCCCCAAAGAAAGACTCAGACACCGGTATATGGATAAAGGCATTGGGCCACTTTTATTGAATAATGCCCTAGTCCGAATTATAACTTTCAATTGGTGTATTCATCCAATTGTAATTCTTAAGGCAAGCAGGCCGCAGTAACACTGGTAAGGTTCCTCCCAAAAATTGCCAATGGCAATTGGCTACAATGTATCCATTTGTATCAATTTGTTTGTTGACACAAACAAATTGTTGACCGGAGTCAATAAACTATCTACTGACCTCACCCTATGACGTGTATCTGTCAAATCACGAGGTGATGCATGTTGAAAAGCTCCTGCCATCACCCCCTTGCCTGGTTCGTCATTGACCGGTCAAAGCTATTACACCTGTACCTGTCTAAGTGTTGGCCAGTCAATTGCGAACCTGCCGGATACCTATGGGTCATAAATCTTTACCTTACCAGTGCTACCCGCCACACAGGGAGGCGTCCATGATGACTCACCGCCCCCCCCTCCAGACCGTCAGCTTGGTCGCCAGGCCTGCTTGCACCACAGAAAGAGGTACATACCTCCAGCCGACAGGTGGACCCCATCACTTGCCTACCAGCAACAATTTTTGTAAGCCTATCCGCGTTTGTCCAATGGCTGTCTCCCAGCCATGCTCAGCAAGGGACCAAGCAACAGCCCTGTCCACTGACTGCCGTAACAGTCCGAACCGCGGAGATCCACGTCTCCCCTAATTGGTGTCTCGGCACGATGTTAGACCATAGCAACCGTGTGTAAACCACACATGATATAAAATGCCAGGTCACTGCCCCTCAATAGTTTAGGAATAGCAGTGATCCGTAGAAGATCATTGCCGCCGAGGTGCCCAATAAGAACATCGGGCGGTCCAGCATCCCTGATGGACATCAGAAATGGCCACAGTTCCCGCCCCCTTGTGCCGCGCATACCATACCATCGCATACGTGCGGATGCAAACAGCCCAAGTCGGGATCCACTCTCTGTCGCCGCAGCATATACTGCTGCCCAGTGTACATAGCTGCAGCCCACCAGCCCCACTGCCACCGGTGAGGATATACACACAGGATCTGAAAAAAGAGGAGAAGAGGTGAAGGACATAACTAGGTACTCATACAGTGAGGGGATGTACATATAAGAAATTACGCGTACACGTATATCTGCCTCCGAGTACCCCAAACGTAGCCGTGATCAACGCGACGCCTATCCTAAATAAATGGGTGCCAAAACGGGCCCCACACCGCGAAGCGCGGCACGGGTCACCCTCAGTAACTTTACTTTGGTAAGGGGAGACCCATCCTGGTGGCAGAAAAACAGGCTGGGGTGCGCAGCAGGCACTGCCGAAAATTCATGTAGGGCACCAACCGGACAGATGTCTCCAATGAAACTTCGTAGCAGTCTAACTCCACTGCCTACGCCGTGCTGAACACCTTTGAGGACCATATCCCCAATTGAGCCCACTCATGTGTGACATAGACATCATCGAGTTCCAGTGCCCTACGAGACACATCCGCCTTACACAGATGGTACCAACTCTGGCACCTACTCACTGATACGGAGTGCTCCAAAAAGGCTACCATGGTAGCTGCATGACCAAGAGCCACTCCACACCTATCCGACATAAGTCATGCCAGCCTCGTGCAAGGTGGGTCAGAAACTCTGGCAAACTGGGGTGACGCGTGTCCGGGCGGCGGACACGTTCACGTGTCCCCCCTCCAAAACACGACGCATACGGAAGTAACTCACGCAGTCATTGAAACCCCCCACGTTGGCCATAAATGCCAGTGCTGAAAGCCCAAACACTATAGTACGGGGGCCAAACCCTGACTGCGAAGATAAACATGGATTGTAAAACCTGGTCCTCTGATATTGACCACACATGAGGTAACGGTAGTTACTTACAAAAAGTTCTAAATCGCATGAACGCATGGTGATACGCCTTACGTGTGCGAGGTGCCAATGCCATGCCCGGTTCACCTCTCCTCGCCAAGGGTCCAACTATCGGCCGGGAGTGGCAAGTGGAATTCATCTGCTTCCGGAGTAGGCACAGAACCGGGGGATCTGCAGGTGGGATAAAGCATCAGCAATATCCTTATTAATACCTGGAACATGTCTGGCCCTGAACAGCACATTTAGGCGTAGGCTTCTCAAAAAGAATAGACAAACCAATGCCATGACCCTGGGGGATTTGCATGTCTGGGTGTTGACAATGTGCACCACTGCTGCATTGTCACACCAAAAATGGACCACTGAGTTGGCCCACTCATTGCCCCATAGCATCAGTGCTCCCCAAATTGGGAAGAAACTCAAGGAAGGTAAGATCGCGGAGGCGATCCGTGCCAAGCCATGCGTGATGCCCTCGGCCATAAGTCCACCTACCCTCAGAGTAAACCCCCATAAGCCAGGGAGCCGGAGGCATCCAACCGTACTTGAAATCTAGGGCAGACCATAAGGTCTGATCTCCAGGAAGAGACCCCGTTAAAACCCAGGAGTAATTTGAGCCAGACCGAAAGGTCCACCCGTATGCCCCTGATCAGCCGGACCCTGTGGTGACGTTTTAACAGGCCAGCCATGGCGTCACACAAGCGCCTGGCCAATGCTCTGCCGGGTGTAACCACCCTGCAGGCAAAGTTAAGGTGGCCATGAAGTAACTGCAGCTCACGAGGGGACACTTTACGTTTGGCAATCAATGCCAAAATCGCCACAGAGATCCAAGCCACCTTATCCATGGGTAACCCGGATGCCTGTGCGACAGAGTCAATTCCCATGCCTAGAAATGTGAGCTTAGTAGCTGGGCCCTCGGTCTTTTCAGGCGCTAAGGGGACACCCAGTTCCCACCTGAGTGTCTGAAATGTAGTGAGGAGACGCGTGCACGTGTCCGAGCCCCATTCACCCTGGACCAAAAGTCATCGAGGTAATGGGCTAGAGACCGAGACCCCGACCTGCGAGCAAAGGCCCACTGAATGAAAGTACTGAATCGTTCGAATGCCGAACCTGAAATAGAGCAGCCAAAAGGGTTGGCCTTATCTAAGTAAAATTCCCCTTGGAACCTAAAAACCCAATAGCTCAAAATCCATTGGGTGCACTGGCAGTAATCGGAAAGCCGAGTGCATATCACACTGTGCCAGTAAAGCACCGGGACTGCATGAGCGTACCACCCATAGGGGCTGAACAAACGATGTTTACCTGACTGAAAAAGGTCATCAGGAATGGCATCACTGACCGAAGAACCCACAGGGTAAACTAGATGGGGGATTAGACGACATTCACCCGGGTTCTACTTCGGTACTAGCCCCAGAGGGGAGACCTTCAAATAAGGGAAAGGTGGTTTCAAGAAGGGGCCCGCTACCCTCATAGCCTCAACTTCCTTAGCTGTGCTCAGTGCAGGAACCTCCTCGTTACCTTTCAAGGGAACTAAATTAGTAGTATCTTGGGGCCCCTAACACCCCCGAATGGAATACGAAAGCACCATTGGA
The DNA here is from genome assembly GCA_035047305.1 of Bradypodion pumilum. NCBI lineage: Eukaryota > Metazoa > Chordata > Lepidosauria > Squamata > Chamaeleonidae > Bradypodion > Bradypodion pumilum. The sequence continues at coordinate 201,100,480 of JAWDJD010000001.1, forward strand.
AAAAACCCTCCAGCAGGTACCTCACACCATCCCTTCTTGGATAAGCTGAGAGCCATCGCTCCAGCATGAGTACACTAATTGGGGAGGGGGGCTTTGACATGGCTAGTTCCAACAGACGGAGCTCTGATCACCCCCTGTGCACCCCTACCTCTGCCCCGCAACCCACCAACCCGCGGGCACGCGGAGGCGGCGTAGGGGCCAGCGCAAAAGGGGGACACTCATGTCGGTAACGACACTGGCGCTTAGTACACTCGTCGCTAGCTGAGCAGGTCCCACACAGCAGGCGGGCTGGAACCCCCTGCCCCACCAGTTAGCGTGGAGCCTGTGTTGCAGCAGCCCGCACAGCATGACCACCATGGTACCTATCACCAGGCGCCAGTCACGTGGGAGTCATGTACAAGAGCAACAATTGCTGACAGGGCTCTTCCCACCTCATCTCAGGATGTAGGGCCACCCTCATCCAAATTCCTCATCGTAAGCCAACTACGATGGGCCCATGAAATCAACCATCACCCTGTAAATATTATCAAGGGATTGAACCATCGGGATGACCCAATCAGGCCGGGCCCTGAGGCATACCACCCTATATATAAGGTATGCCGGCAACCAGTTGGCCCAGGTGCACGGTGGCTTATGACGACGGGACAGCTCTTTGTCTCTGCCGTCCTGTCCCTCTCTCTCTTCCTCAGTGGGCTCACGGTTCAATAGGGAGAATATATCCACGGACTCCCTGCACCAGATCTTATCCCTTGTGACCTGTGACAAATGATCACCCAGGGGCAAGGAATAACCAGCCGTTGGCAAAGCCATCGTCGGCGCATTCTGTATAGAGGGCATACACAGCGGGACCTGGACAGCCCCTGCGATGCTCGGCACCACCCCAGGGGCGGACACCCCCGCCCTTAACGAGGGACATAAGAACATAAGAACATAAGAACAGCCTTGCTGGAACAGGCCACAGCCCATCCAGTCCAGCATTCTGTCTCACACAGTGGCTCACCATTTCCTTCAGGGTATTCCCAAGGAGATGCCTTCACCAGCTTAGGATTCCCTGGAAATGATATTAAGAGATATCCTGCCTATCTCTCCAACCTGGAGGTTGTCCTTAAGTATCCATAATTATAGCCATTGATACTCTTCTCCTCCATGAACTTGTCTAATCTTTTCTTAAAGCTGTCAAGACTGACAGCTGTCACCACTTCTTCTGGCAGGGAGTTCCATAGACCAGTAATCCTCTGGGTGAAAAAGTACTTTCTCTTATTTGTTTGAGAACTAGTACCCAAAAGTTTCATGGAGTGTCCCCTTGTTCTAGTATTATGCGATAGGGAAAACAGTTTTTCCTTATCTACTTTGTCCACACCGTGCATGATTTTATAAACTTCAATCAGGTCACCTCTTAGACGTCGTCGTTCAAGAGTGAAGAGGCCCAACCGTTGCAGCCTCAGATGGTAAGGAAGGTGTTCCAGTCCCCTAATCATTCTGGTTGCCCTCCTCTGCACTTTTTCCAGCTCCATAATATCCTTCTGGAGGTATGGCGACCAGAACTGTACACAGTATTCCAGATGGGGCCTCACCATAGATTTATAAAGAGGCAAAATGACACTTGCTGACTTATTTTCTATACCCTTCCTAATGATCCCTAGCATTGGAATATCACCTAGATATTCCAATTCATACGATTTTATCACTTCTTTGACTTACAAGGCTACACCACCTCCCGTTTGCCCCTTCCTATCCTTCCTGTACAGTTTGTAGCCTGGGATAACTGTATCCCATTGGTTATCATCCGTCCACCAGGTTTCAGTGATACCAATAATATCAATATTCTTATCTATTGCTAAGTATTCCAGCTCCCCTATTTTGTTCCGGAGGCTTCTGGCATTTGTATACAAGCATTTATATATGCTTTTCTGACACAGTCTTTTGTGTCCAGTTGCATTGTTAGACTGCCTCTTGCATCCTTCTGCTAGAATGTTAGTGACTAGCTCCTCGCTCTGCTCAGTAATTTTTGCATCCTCCTCACTACCCAAGTACACATTTTCCCGAACCGGATGCTGCCCAGCTCCTGTCGGCTTTCCCCCAGTTATCAGTTTAAAAGCTGCTCTGCAGCCTTTTTGATGTTGACATTTTAGAAACCATGGGATACTGGGATAGGATGGTAACTGATGCCCGCTCGCATCGACTTGACGAGGCCAGGGCTACTGAACCCCACCACTGTAAGTGGGCTGTGGTGTTGGTGCACTAAATTAAACCTGATACTCACTAGGTGCACCCCCGTGAGCCGCCCCCACCGGGGGTTCTGGCCCACGGCGGGCGTCGGAGCTCGCGACCGGAATCGAGCTCTGGGACCACCCCTGACTGCTCCCAGCCTGTACATCAGGTCGAACGGGAGCTGCGAGACACCAGCTAGGGCCAGCCGACCGTCTCAAGCAGCTCGACCCGGTTGGCCGCCCGCTGCAGCATCGTGGCCGGCAAGGGAGCCGGGGCCAACGAAGTGGCCCCTGTTGAAGAAAGAGTAGCGCCCCCCTCCAAAGGAGGCTGTGCAATGCCGAAGGATGCTTCCAGCACTGCCATCTGTGCTAACAGAGCATCCACTGCCCTGGAGCCCCCAGTATAAAGCGGGCCGGGTGGGCCGGACGGCCCACTAGTCCGTGTTAGAACGGTACCCCAAAAGGAGAGCCAGGGCCAGAATAGGGCCATGCCCAAAACTCCGGCCCATGAGGGGCTGGAGGAGGAACGGGTTGTATGCCCACACTAGGCCCTCCCCCGCTGCCCTGACCCATGGCCGGTAACGGCGGGCCGAGGGCCGAAGCCCCTGAGGGGCCGGCCTGTGGCAGGCCTGCCAAGCCCGGCTGCCAAGTGCCATCCCGAGTAGCCCCACTGGTATTGGTGGGCAAGGCGGGCACAGTGCCCTGCCACGGGGGCGCAGCCCTGGTCTTCCGACCCAATGGCTATCCCCTGTCCTGCGCAGGGCCAATAAAAGTCCTCCCCCTTGGCCGCGGCTTCATCGCCGGGGCCTTCCGTTTGGGAGGCATGTCTTCCGAGGAAAGAAGAAGCAGGATCCCTTTCCAGGGATCGAAAAACCTAGCGCCGAAGCACGCAGTAGCCAAGCGAACCAAGGCTCTGCGTGCGCTAATCCTCCTTTCCCAACCGGGAAAGGATCAAGGGCTAAACAGCCGAAGACTACAGGACAAACAGCGATAGAGAAAACTTCTCCTCTCCGTCGCTATTTCTAAAATGGCAGCTCGTCTGCCTCGTGGCCACCCCTTTTATAGAGGGGTGGCCACGCCCCCTAACTCACCCGGAGGTCTGAGTCTGGATGGGGGGGCCGCAAAGAGCACGGCGGCCATTTTGGCGCCGCGCTTTCATTCTGTCTGTGTTACCTCATGGAAAGAGTTTGTTCCCATTGCAAAGAAGGATAGCTTTAGGTCTACCAGCAAATAAATGGCATCTCACACTATTTCAGCCCTGAACTGGTAAATTATTTACGTCAGGGACTAGAGACCATTTGCCGGGGGGGGGGGTTGACCACCACCCTCCACTGGCTCATTTTTGAGCAGGATCACTCAGAGTTTTATCTAGATGTTCTTTTTTGTGTTTTAGGAATTTTTGAGGTTTTTTTTATTGTTTAATGTTGGGGATTTTATGTACGCCACCCAGAGTCGCATGTCGATTGGGGCAGCTATACAAATTGAATAAAATAAATAAGTAAATAAATTTTAAGACTTAGATAGCATTTTAGAAGGAATATTTATCTCAGACATAGAGCCAAAGAGCAGAAAAAATGGGCCAAGCTTGCTTTGACTGGTCAAGAACAAAACAGCCACCACCGGTCAAGGTCAAAAACATATTACCATGCCCAGTCAAATTCAGTTAGGAGACATTATAATGAACTGAAGCACACTAAAATCCAAAACAGACATTAGGATCCCAGGGGATGGCAGTGGTGATGAGGCAAACTAAAGAGGCCAAGATTTATTTTTGTCTTTTTGTAAAATACTACAGTGAATGAAACAGAACGTTTATATTTAGTATCTCTTCTGGCACTAGAACACCGACACAATTTTCACTGCCTCAATTTGCCTTTTAAAAAAAAATCCCTTTGAGTCTTCACCACTCGTTTCCTTATATTCAGCTTTGATCGGGGAAGTGGCAAACACAGTTCTTTTGTCAAGGGAAATGCTATGTTTGTACTCTGCATAAATGTATTCCCTAACTCAGCTGCCAGTTTGGGTTCTGTGTGCTGTCGTTGGCTGGCTCAGCCTTTGAGGAAGGAGGAATACGCCACAAGCTTTAGGAACACAGAGGCGTTGTAAACTGGATGATAGCATTAGTTGCTTTAAAAATACATTGCTTTATCTACCCTACTTGCAATGCCTGGGTTTCATTAGGATGGTCTGTGTCAGCAATTTTAGCTACCAGTGGCTGGGGAAACACAGGGGAATTTTTTAAAATAATATTCAGAAAAGCAAAATCCCGATACTGTTTTTGATTACCCCAAAGGTTAGGAACAGAAATACTCAGTTACAGAAGGTTGAGCTGGTTGAGGAAATACCTGGCAATTTAGCTTCTGTGCTGAGATTTTCTTTTATTTATGAAGAGTAATAAAATAACTACGTGCCCTCAAGTCAGTTCTGATGTAGAGTGACCCTTTCTCGCACTTTTTGGTACAAAGTACTCAGTTGCGGACCGGTTTACCATTCTCCTCTTCAGAGGAAGCCCTGGGACTGTGAAATGTGCCCAAGGCAGAGATGAGCACTGAATCCTAGAGTCGGATACAACTGGCTTTCGAGCAAGGACTACCTTTACCTTTACACAGTGGGGAAATGAACTCCCAATACCTAACAGCTTGAGTTATCTAGCCAACATGAAACCCCAGCATGAAACCCTCAATTTAATTTTAAATATGTTTAACAGTTTTCTTCATTTTCTGATTTACAACTCCCCTACAAGTGGTATATTAGAATGTAAGATGAAGAAGGGGATTGAGAAATGATTGGATGGAATCAGCTCAAAATATATCACTAGTTTCTCTTCTGAATAAAGATTGCACTGAAAGGCAAGGAAAGCATTTTATCCAGAGAAGCAATCTAGAAACAGGTAAGAAGAACGTGATATTTGTTTCAAAATGCAAATAAAAAAATATATCTGACTATTTACTTGGATACCATAAATTCAAACCTTTTTAGTGATTACTAGCTATGATAGCTAGAAAATGAAACCTATCTCTTCAGAAACTGTTCATCAGATCCTGTTAGAAAAACAAAATATGCCTGATTTTAAAAGTAATTTCTATCAGAAGTATTATGTTAGTCCTAGTCTAAATTAGATATACTTTAATCCCACAGAAAACAAAAGAACATATGCCTGTAATTAGTAATGTATCCATTGAGGTCAACAGGAGCTAAGCTCAAACAGAGAATGGAAAGGTGCTTTTAAAAAATTAATTAATTACTTTTAGCCCAAGGACTAAAAATGGGGAGGGGAGGGGTTACGATGAAGATGCAAAGGAAGAGCTGAGATTTTTTTTAAAACAACAACAACCATAGTCCAAAAAGTAATTAGTTATCATCACAGCTAGAAATTTTAAAAGGTAATGCTTTCATTCCATGTTTTTTTTAACATAAGTAGAATAGTTATTTTTTATTATGCTTTAGAAAATCATCAGAATGTTACAATGTACTGTTCTGTGGTTCAAAAGACACTTTAACAATAAAACTCCACACCCTGGAACTATTAATGCAACTAGAACAAGGTTAGAATTACAATATTATTTTTCATTGTGTTACAATTATAAAATAACTTAGGTAAAGGTCTCTCTTGCTTGAAAACCAGTCGCATCTGCAGACATTTCCATGGACATGTGGCGGGCATGACTAGATGCTGGAGCACAAGGAATGCTGTTACCTTTCCTACCGAAGTGGTTCCTATTTATCTACTTCCAATTTCTTGCTCTTGAACTGGTAGGTTGGCAGGAGCTGGGACAGAGACGGAGTTGGGACAGAGACAGAAGCTAACTCAGTCAGGCAGCATTCGGGTCTCAAACTGCTGACCTGCCAACCTTCCAGTCATCAAGTTTAGCAAGACACAGTCCCACTTAGTCTTATGTCTTAGTTATGTCTTAATTATTGACAAAAATAATTACATATAGGCAACTTGTTATTTCTAACAAGTAACTTCTGTTCTCTGGTTGGGACTTAATTTGGCTGCATCCCAGTGATTGTTGGTATATGCAGCTATTTGGCACTCTAATTGCTCCAAACGTCAATTAATGATGTGCCTGATTGCAGGATAGCCATAGCACAACAAACCAGATATTGAAGATAAGATGCAATCATAACCCTAGGGGCTAAAAAGTAGAGGAAAGAAGGGAGTGACGCAAGTGTTTCATCAGTTTTAGGCTGTTGCGAATACACATACAATCCTGTACCAAATCAAAACCAATGCAAAATCAGGGTCACTTCCAAACACTGGTGCCAATGTGGTGTAATGAAGATTTTGAAAATTTGGGGTCAAATCCCCACCAAGCTGTGAAACACACAGGGTTATGTTGAAGAAGGAAGAGAGCTCTATTTGCTCCCTGGAACTCCCTGGAGGGAATATGGGATAAAATAAATGAAATAAACAACTTAATAACTAAATAATATCATTTTATTTGTACAGCTTCCAAACAAATTGTATGAAAAGCTACACATTGCATTTCTATATTTTCTACATTCAGGAAGAGGTCTCCTTTTCTGAACCTCCCATCAAATGTTAAGTTGTACGTTTGACAAAGATGTCCTTAGCAAATATGGTGAAATTTCAGAATCTCTCGGACACTGTCCTAAAGGATCTCTTGAACACTTCTCATGCTGAAAAGTAAAAGAAGGGCTCCAACACGATCCACAAAGCGTTTATTCTGTTGCTTTTATGTTAGAAACAGCGATGGGAGGGGTCAATTAGGCCAGAGCTCCAAGGTGGGGGTCAACTATACTGATAACACAGGAAATGCTCCAGGAAGGCGACAGTCAGATCTGCATTATTTTATCTTGACTACATGATGCAGAAGTCAATGTGAATCAGCTCAGTCTTTTCCCCTCCAGTCAGTATGTCTTTCCCCCCTCTGTCACTGGGGCTTCTGTTTGTTGACAATGAAGGCATTCACATCAGTTCAGACAGTGTAATCAACCTGAACCTATGCAGAAGATTTTGTATTTAAAGCCATTGCATCCAGCTACCGCAGAAGTTATAGAAGTACAGAAATGGGAATTTTGAATCCTTTTGAATTCTCCTCTCCCCACATCTGGGACCAGGATCTGTTTGTTTTCCTCTCCTCCTTTCCTTTCTTTTCCCTTTCTTTCTTTCTTTGGCTTGCAAGTTCTAGGGCAATTAGTTACCAAAAAGTGGTGGAGAGCCAGGAATAGAGAGAGAGAGAGAGGAAGAAGTTATCAGTCAGTCAAGTTTCCTGTTTGTTAAGGTAGTCCTGTCGTAGTGATGGCTTCTGAAAATCTTGAAGGCCAGAGCAATGCTACCTTAACAAGTTTGAAACAACGCTGAGTGCCAATTTCCTCCCCTCCCTCTGCTGACTCCTAAGGGGCTGGCTGGAGCAAATTAATCCAAGAAACTCTACATCCAAGGAATGAATTCTCAGTGGATCAATTCACATTCACTGTATAGCCACACCTTGAGCAAAGACTTTAATCTTTTATTCCAGTGGCTTTTAAACTTTTGTTTCCAGATGCCAGAAAACAACTCCCAGAAGCCCCACCAGTATGGACAATGGTTAGGAGTTTTGGACATTATAGTCCATCAAAATCTGAGGACTCAAGTTTGAGAATCGCTGCTTTCCCTTACACTAGTTGAAGATTAAAATAGCCTCCTCTTAAATTCAGACTTGCTGATAGAGCATATAGGTATATACATGTATCTTTATATATTCTCCAAATATTGTCTACCCTGGACAAAACATTCATTGCATCATTTGTACAAATCCCTTACACACACACACACACACACAAATCCACTACTATTCTGATCTAATACACACATGCAGTTTTTAAAATGCTGATCTGACTTACAGTTTAGTTTCTCCATGTACCTGGTTTTGCACAGCTTGTGCTCTGTGACAGAGCAGAGAAGCTACTATGTCATATGCAGAAGGTTCCCCTTCAACGCCAGCATCTTAAGGTAGGTGTGAACACTACACCTGTCAAGCGCCCTGGATAGCCAACTGCGCATCAGAGTGGACAATACTGAGCTAGGCGAATTAATAGTATGACTTAATGGAAGGTAACCTGTTCTGTTCCAAAGATTTTTTTAAAAAAGATATTAGATAGAAGAGTTTCTATGGAGGCAATCCCCACCTGAGGTTACAGGGAAATGGCCCAGGTTCATTCATTCGTGGGCTATAACCTCTCTTCCATGTTGTTCTTTTTTTAGAAATGGTGTAAAACCAGCATTTTGTTGATGTCCACATTAAAATTAAACAGTAAAACTGGACAGAGACTGGACTTCATTTCATCTGAGCTTTCCTTTTTTAAAAATATATATGAAAGCTTCCTTTTTTAATCGTCTGTGCAACCCAGAAAAAACATTCATTGCATCATTTGTACAAATCCCTTCCTTTGTGGCAAGGTAATAAGATATTTCCCTCAGGTCCAAAGTATTCCAGTGTCAAAAGTGGTAAACAGAAAGCTAGCAGGCCAAGGTAAATTTTCACTGTTATCCATGGGGATTTAAACAGACAACTCATTATGTATTAGCTCAGCACCCTTCTCTCTCAATGTACTGATGTAAAAACATAGCCACATGTTATCTAGCATAAGGCAAGTTGCAGGGGGTGGTGGGGGTGGTGTTATACTTCTCTTCAGCTCTCTAAACCACACCGTGAAACATGACACAGAGATGTTATTGGCAAGGACGTCTTTGGTTTTGCTTGCAGCTTCATCTTTAGGATGTTTGAAAGGGAAGCAGAGTAGCGGGTTGGAAACATTTGGTGGGGTGTTATGTCAGGCCATGTGGGAGAAAGTGGGGGGACGGGAGATGCAAATGTATTATGTATAGATAAATCCAGATGTGCTATATTTCATATCATAAGGCCGTGTGAATTGGTGCTGGGTTAAAACCTGCTTTCCATCTGAATTGTAATGCAATATCAAAATTCAGTGTTCAGGTAGGACAGATCAGCTCCCCCTCAAAAAAATAAAATAAAGATCAAAATACCACATATCAGATTCTGTTTCTTTTCACAAACATTGTAATCTGTTTTGAAAGGAAAGAGTTCTAGAGTAATTATTTGTTTTTAATCTCACTCCCTGCTTGACATATGTTACACTCATTAAATTCCCTTTGCTTCTGCTGATAAAAACAACCTGTGAAAAGGGAGTGGGGAATATGGGTGGTAGGGCAGGGCCATAGCCAGGATTCTAGATGTTGGGGTGGGAGGGAGGGGGGAGAATATTTTTTCAGGATGGGCAACAATGTCAAATATATATGTCATATATGTATGCAGCCAGGAGTTTGAGGGTGGGCAAAATGCTTTGCTCACCCCCCTGGCCACCCCCTGGCTATGGCCCTGTGGTGGGGGAAGAAGCCTATCAACTATTTGTAATATAGCTTTTCAACCATTCTAAAGAAGTAATAGGGACTGCAGTGGCTCAAGTGGCTAAGACACTGACTGGAAGGCGGGAGGTCAGCAATTCGATTCCCGAGTACTGCAGGACGGAATGAGCTCCTGTCTTTGTCCCAGCTCCTGCAAATCTAGCAGTTCGAAAGCAAGAAATTGCAAGTAGATAAATAGGGACCCCTTCGGTGGGAAGGTAAACAGTGTTCCGTGTGCTCCGGTGTCTTGTCATGCCTGTCATATGACCACGGAAACATCTGCAGAAGCAGACAGCGCTGGCTCTTCGGCTTTGAAACAGAGATGAGCGCTGAACCCTAGAGTCGGATACGACTGGCTTTCGAGCAAGGGAAACCTTTACCTTTACCTTAAAGAAGTAAATTGTTCTGGAAATGCCATCCTATATCAATGCCATGTTGCTCTGTAATTTTGCTGTTCTTAAGTGAAATTTCTATTTTCTTTCTCTTTCCTTCTTTTTTTTTCATGAGGGAAGGAGAATGAGTGGGGAAATGAGGGAAATTGTGTAGAAAAATACCTAAAAATCAAAAGGTATGGTTACTTCTTTATACCTTCATCTCTTAAAGCAAATAGGACCTCTTAACGGTACTGAAAGACATACAATTTACAACAAAATGAGGATCTGTTCCTGAGAATCGAGACACAAGCCAAAAGATAGAAAGATAACGTGGAATAGAAAGATATCATGGATGCTAAAAGATAACATGCTTCCTGAATTACTCAGTGTTTTGTCATATGTTTCTAGTTTTTGGAGAGAGACAAATATCATCTAAAATCCATTGTACAGTGGATATATTTTGTGGTATTAACTGTGTAGCTTGCAGTCATGGGTATAGCATTGAGCACATGCCTACAATTCAGAGCTCACAGCTCCCTCTTACCTGATGTCTTCGCATTTCCTGCTTAAAGAAAACATCTCCTTGCCTCCCAAACCTATGGAGAAGGTGTTTTCCCGGCTTGCCTTCACCACTGCCACCCTTCTGTTCAGTGGTGGGCTCCAGGGCCACCATCAAAGGGGGACTGCCGGGGGTGCCGTCCTGGGCCCAACGATGATTGGAGCCCACGCGATGGCCAGAAAAACAGATCTGCACATACGTGAAAAACCACACATGCACAGAAAACAGGAAAAACAGATCTGCACATGTGTGGAAAATCACACATGCTCAGAAAACAGGAAAAAACAGATCTGTGCATGCGTGGAAAATCACACATGCACTGGAAACCAAGAGCTGTGGCCAAAATGTGGGGATGGCACGGCACATACTGGGCCTGGGAATTTCTAGTGGTGGTGCTGGTGGACCCAATTTTTTTTTTACTACCACACTGTGGCTGTGCTATGGTGGGTGTGGCCAGGGGGAAAGCCCTGTATTGCACCCAAATTAGGACTACTTTATTTCAAAACTTGGATAGGCCAGTCAGAATTTCTGCTACAGGTTCTGGCAAACTAGTGCAAACCTGCTGATGCCCACCACTCCTTCTGTTGGCAAAGAATTAACACAGTGCATTGCTGGGCTGCAACTTGAAGCTTTCCACACCATAGGATGATAAGAGTTGTAGTACGACAACTTCTGAAAGGCCACAGTCGGCCCACTCCAGTTTTAAAGCTTGGCAAAGTTTTTTAAAAAGGAAAAGCCACTGCTTAAGGCAGGAATTCTCAACCTATGGCCCGTGGGCCGGATGTGGGCCGTGGCACCATTTCATGTGGCCCACATCACCGCTGCCACTTTCACTACCACCAGAAGCAGAAGTGTTTACGACAGCCGTAAATGCACCCGTGGCTGTCGTAAATGCATTTACGACAGCCATGGATGCGTTTTATGACAGGGTTTACAGTATGGGGAACCACCAGTCTGGCCCGTTCAGCTGTCTGAGGAGGCGTGGTCCAGCCCATGACTTGAAAAGGTTGAGAACCCCTGGCTTAAGGCAAATCAGCCACCCCCAGTTCTCATGGCAGCCATGGTCAAAATATACCATCCCTGGGGAGGAAAAAACAGCAGAGTTCAAAGGCCTGAATTCCTTTCCTTCACTCACTTAGATGTCATGTGGAACATCCCTTCATGAAACCATTGTTCTAGACCTAATCCAATGTAATGGCAGGCAAAAGAATCTTTCCTCTCTCATCTCCCCACCATCCACATTCCTTTCATTTCATACCACTGTTTATATTGTCCTTTGGCACCTAATTGAGTTCCCCATGCTGAGCCCAGATCTTTTATTCAGGAGAATCCTGGGCCATGCACTCCAAGCCTTGGCTGAACTGAACTTCCCATCCTCTCCCAGCTTGGGCTTTTTCACGTATGTGCAGATCTGTTTTTCTGGCCGTCACGTGGGCTCCCATTATCATCGGGCCCAGGACGGCACCCCCGGCAGTCCCCCTTTGATGGCGGCCCTGGAGCCCACCACTGAACAGAAGGGTGGCAGTGGTGAAGGCAAGCCGGGAAAACACCTTCTCCACAGGTTTGGGAGGCAAGGAGATGTTTTCTTTAAGCAGGAAATGCGAAGACATCAGGTAAGAGGGAGCTGTGAGCTCTGAATTGTAGGCATGTGCTCAATGCTATACCCATGACTGCAAGCTACACAGTTAATACCACAAAATAAATCCACTGTACAATGGATTTTAGATGATATTTGTCTTTCTCCAAAAACTAGAAACTTATGACAAAACACTGAGTAATTCAGGAAACACCAGCTTGGCTAGAGAGGACAAATAGTTATCCCTTTACCAATGATTTATTTGGCATTTAATATTGCAGATAATTGTTACCGAGACCTTCTCTGTGAGAGTCTTGAGGCAATGATGCTTGCCCAGATTATGACAATAAACAGGTTCATCTGGTCCAAAGGAGACCTACAGCCTGTGGCAGTAATATCAGGAGTGTTGCAAACATGGGCAAAATAAGACTTCATTGTTTGGATTATCTCCCAGAGAGCTGCCAAAGGCGGCAGGTTTCCTATGGCCAGATCAACTTGTTTATTGCCATAACCTGGACAAACATCAGTGACTCAGACTCTCACAGAAGAGGGTCAAGATGGATTAGGACCATCACCCACAGAGACACTAGCTCATGATTTTACACCGAGCATGAAGCCATCAATCAAGCATCATCAGAAGCCAGTCCTGAGATCCTGGAGTGGCTTATTGGAGAGTAGGCTGAATCACAACTAAGATGTCTCACATCCTTGCCTCCAAAGCCTTGATACATGGTGCCTCCTCACCTTGTAGGAAATAATAGAGAAGTAAGGGTGGCTGAAGTGGTTAAGATGCTGAACTCTCTGGCTGGAAGGTCAGAACTCGATTCCCAGGTACTGCCAACCTAGCAGTTCAAAAGCAAGAAATTGCAAGTTGATAAATAGGGACCACTTCGGCATACCTGTCAAGTTTAGGGAAATCTCCCATCCAAAATGGGAAACTGGACAGCTATGCTTATCCTGTGCTGGCCTCCAGTCTAACTCCAGTCTAATTGCAATCTAACTAATACAGGATGATGGCGGGAAAGAGGGTTTGACAGGGGTTTGACAGAAATTTCCCGAAACTTGACAGGTATGCACTTCAGTGGGAAGGTAAACATTGTTCCGTGCACTCCGGTGATGAGGCATGCCTGCCACATGTCCATGCAGACAGCACTGGCTCTTTGGCTATAAACAGAGATGAGCACTGAACCCTAGAGTCAGATACGACTGGCTTTTGAGCAAGGGAAACCTTTACCTTTACTAAAGAGTATGCCAGCATCCTGGAAAGAGAGATGGTCCTTTATAAAGATCTCCATCATCTGTGTGTGTGTGTGTGTGTGTGTGTGTGTGTGAGAGAGAGAGAGAGAGAGAGAGAGAGAGAGAGAGAAGGGCCCAAGACTGGTAGTCAGATCTAGGGGCTACATAAAGTAAGGATAAGGAAGTTGCTGGACTGCATTTCTTGCCATTTGGCAGTGCTGATAATGTCTAAATGCTACGTTATCCAAACCAGGACATGTATATGCATCAGCTGGTGCCTTCACCAACATCACACACAGCCTCTCATTTCAAAGATTGTTGAGTCAAGTAAGAAAAAGGTTTCCCCAGCAACCCATTTATTTGGTGGCCTTTCACTGGTTTTTATGTTGCTCCCTGCTCACCCAGGTAAAGGTTGCCCTTGCTCGAAAGCCATTCGTATCCAACTCTAGGGCTTAATGCTCATCTCCATTGATAGTCAAAGAGCCAACACTGCCTGCATCTGCAGACGTTTACATGATCATGTGGCAGGCATGATTAGACACTTGAGTGCATGGAACACTGTTACCTTTCGCACCGAAATGGTACCCCCACTAAGCCACCACAGTCCCTCCCATCCCCAAACAGACACAATAATAGAGAGTATATTACAGATTGAATTTGTATCAATTTGGGTTTATAGCTGGAGTTACTTCCACCATAGACCTGTGTCCAACATCCCAGAACATTAAGAGAAAAATCCACCCTCTAATATAACGTAGTGCTGTAACTGAAGGCAAGTTTGAGCAGTTCCGAAATTATCAAACATGAACAGATCCCTCTTTCTTGGGAGAAACCCAGAACTAGCCAGACCTCCTGTCTCTGAGCAAGAGCTCCACCTGCTGGGCAAGAATATTTCAGAGTACAGTAATTATAATATGGGTGCCTCCTACACATCACAGCAGTGGGGCTTTATCCCATATCATTGTCCACTTGCAGCCACTAATCTTCCCAGTAGAAACTGCTTGAACATCACCATCATTATCTTCATCATCACCATCTTCTTCTTCTTCCATGTCTTGGCCAGATGTGAAACTGCCAACATGAAGCCACCTTTTTGGTGAATTCATTTCCGCACGTCCTTCCACCTGGCCTAGTGTGAGAAAAATTAGCTAGCAACACAAGGTTGCCATTGCCCATGGTACGCCTGATTGTGGTGCAAAAATACCACAGTCTTCAAAGAGGCTCTTTCTGTGTACCCCAACTGCTTGATTAAAAGGCTCATTAAAACATAGGACCAACACATACTAATTTTTTAATGAAAGGTGAGATAGGATCTGTTATTACTTAATGAATATCACAGATGAAAAAGGCGGAAGGCTTGGACACATGTTGCTCGGGGAAATGAGAGAGAATACTCTGTGCACTTTCTGATCCAAATACAGGTACCTTGAGATTTATTTTATTACCTAATGGGACTGGAGAAAAGAATGCAGCTTACAGATTGGTAACAAAAAGGCTGTCTACATGGGCATACAGGCTGCTGTCCTGAATGCTTTGGGTTGGTCTAATCATGTGTGCATGTGTTATGTGCTAGAACAGATCAATCAGCCCCAACCCACCTCATTTTGAGACCCCATCAAGGGTTCTCCTCAACTATCGTGCTTTATTTTAATCCATTCCCACTGTATGTGTACATTGGACACACGATAAAGAGGAAACAGAGATTGCAGAGAGACGCAATGAATTCTTTGCTTCAGTATTCACTGAAGAAGACAGACCACATGCCCAAAACAGAGCCTTTCTTCGTAGGGAGGGAAACCGAAGAATTAAGCCAGATAGAAATAACCAGGGAGGAGGTCCTTGCATCTCTTGTTAAACTAAACACTAACAAATCACCAGGACCAGATGGCATCCATCCACGAGTTCTCAGGGAACTTAAAGATGAAATTGCTAATCTCCTAGCCAAAATATATAATATTTCCCTCAAATCAGGCTTTGTGCCTGATGACTGGAAGGTAGCGAATGTAACACCAATTTTCAAAAAAGGATCCAGGGGTGATCCAGGAAATTACCGACCTGTCAGTTTGACATGTGTCCCAGGTAAAGTGTTAGAAACCATCCAAAAAGATAGAATTAATAGGCACATAGAAGAGAAGGCACTGCTAAAGGAGAGCCAACATGGCTTTTGCAAGGGCAAATCATGCCTCACTAATCTGTTGGAATTTTTTGAGAGTGTCAACAAGCATGTGGATAAGGGGGATCCAGTTGACATTGTTTATCTGGACTTTCAGAAGGCTTTTGACAAGGTCCCACACCAAAGGCTCTTGAATAAACTTACCAGTCATGGAATAAAGGGACAGGTCTTGTCCTGGATCAGCAACTGGCTAAGGGACAGGAAACAGAGGGTAGCACTAAATGGACACTTCTCCAAGTGGAGGGAAGTAAAGAGTGGGGTCCCCCCAGGTTCAGTACTGGGACCCCTGCTTTTCAACCTCTTCATAAATGATCTAGAGGTAGGAGTAAAAAGCAAGGTAGCCAAATTTGCTGACGACACTAAATTATACAGGGTAGTAAAAACTGTGAGAGTTTGTGAGGAGCTCCAGAGGGATCTCTTGACACTGGGGGAGTGGGCAAAACAGTGGCAAATGAGCTTAACATTAGTAAGTGCAGAGTGATGCATGTTGGTGCAAAGAACCCCAATTACATTTATAAACTGATGGGGTCTGAACTCTCTGTGACTAACCAGGAAAGGGACCTTGGTGTCCTGGTGGACAACTCAATGAAGGTGTCAACCCAGTGTGCCTCAGCAGTGAAAAAAGCAAACTCAATGCTAGGTATCATTAGGAAGGGTATAGAAAATAAGTCAGCAAGTGTCATTTTGCCTCTTTATAAATCTATGGTGAGGCCCCATCTGGAATACTGTGTACAGTTCTGTTCGCCATACCTCCAGAAGGATATTATGGAGCTGGAAAAAGTGCAGAGGAGGGCAACCAGAATGATTAGGGGACTGGAACACCTTCCTTACCATCTGAGACTGCAACGGTTGGGCCTCTTCACTCTTGAACGACGACGTCTAAGAGGTGACCTGATTGAAGTTTATAAAATCATGCATGGTGTGGACAAAGTAGATAAGGAAAAACTGTTTTCCCTATCGCATAACACTAGAACTGGGGGACACTCCATGAAACTTTTGGGTACTAGTTCTCAAAAAAATAAGAAAAAGTACTTTTTCACCCAGAGGATTACTGGTCTATGGAACTCCCTGCCAGAAGAAGTGGTGACAGCTGTCAGTCTTGACAGCTTTAAGAAAGGATTAGACAAGTTCATGGAGGACAAGGGTATCATTGGCTATAATTATGGATACTTAAGGACAACCTCCGGGTTGGAGAGATAGGCTGGATATCTCTCAATGCCATTTCCAGGGAATCCTAAGCAGGTGAAGGCATCTGCTTGGGAATACCCTGAAGGAAATGGTGAGCCACTGTGTGAGACAGAATGCTGGACTGGATGGGCTCCTGTGGCCTGTTCCAGCAAGGCTGTTCTTATGTTTTTATGATACGGTAGAGCAATGCATTTTTAAAAAACCACCTGATTTTCAGTAGCTTTCAGGATTGCCAGATGATCAGCAGCAGCACTGTGGCCAATGAGCTGATCCAAAGATGTGGCAGCTACAGCTGCTGATCAGCTGGGAAACAACTGTTATGTCCACTTGCCATGAATGCAGCTGCAGCAGCTGTACTTTTTTAAACTTTTGGTAGATTGCTGCGGTTTTGGTGCATCACTTAGTCCTCTGTCATCTAAGCAACACATCAAAATGGTGATCATCTATGGAACATTAAAAAGACTAGAACTACAGCAGCCTGTGACTGTGTCTACTGGGTTAAATGTCATTTAGTTCCTCCCACCATTCTCAAGTCACCCATTACAAGGTGTCATAGCCTGCACAGAGAGGAGCAATGAAGATAGGCCCTAAGATTCAAACTTCATTCACCAGCTTTAGGACTTCTTTTGATCCTTGCTTAGGAAGAGAAAGAGTGCTTTTGTAAAACAAAATTTTGTCTACTGGCTTTCTCAGATATTTGTTGTACCTCTGTTAATCAATGCGAGATGTAACTCTGCAAGCACTTGTTGATCAAATCCATCCTGCTTCTTCCATGATCTTAAGGTTTTGGGAGCTTCTAGAAATTGACAAGTTGACCAACACCATTAATGAAAATTATTGTCATTATGCGGCATGGATGGACAAATCTTGTCAGTTTTTCTTTCTCCCACATTCTGTTTCTAAAATCTCAAGATGTTTCCATCTTCAAAATGAAGAAATCGTTTTTTTTTTGTTTTTTTGTTTTGAAATTCTTAACACACACCCCACCCCACCCCAAAAAAAGGGGGGAAAGCCAAATGATGAATTTCAGCCATATGCACTGGCCAAATTAAGTATGCAAGATCATTCTCAGAATGTAGAGGTTGATGTTCTCACTCCATGACATTTCTCTATTAAATATGAGGAGTCTCTCATAAAGAAGAGACAACAACCCTTCCTTAGCACCACAATATACAAGGGATTAAAACTGAGACTGTGTAAGACAGGGGTTTGCAACCTACGGCCCATGGGCTAGACAACACAAAAACAGAAGTGGATGAGTTTATGACAGCCATAAATGCACCAGTGCCTGTGCAAACATGCCCGCCATGGTTTATGGCAGCATTTAGGGCGTGGGGAAACCACGTATCTGGCTTGCTCAGCTGTCTGAGAGGGCGTGGTCTGGCCCATGCCACGGAAAGTTTGAGAACCCCTGGTGTAAGAACTAAACTTGCTCAAAGATCTCTGCCTGGAATGTAGTTTCCTTTCCCCTCCTACCATTTTTAAATCTCAGATTCTTTGATGATTCTGATATAACAAATGAAACAAAATTATCACACATTTCTACAGTAAGGCAAGAGGCATTCCACTGTTTTCTCACAAGATGGGAGTATAATTTATTGTTGTTCTTTGGATTGAACTGATTATAAACCTCATACAGAGAGCTCCCTGGATTTGATTATTTTTTAAATGGCTATCTGATTGGTTATGCTCTAAATGCCTTGTTACAATTACTGTCTACCATCTTGGTCATTTGAAGCATCCCCCTTATCGTTGTTACCTATGTGAGCATCCTTATACAATGTGTAAGAAAAAGAAATCACAACAAACCATAGATAGGAAAAATTACTCTTTTGGACTCTAACTTATGGTGACCCTATGAGTTAATGATCTCTAAATTACCAGTGATCGTAATGGCATCAGAGAAAAGATTCTGTGTTGGGAGAAAAGGAAGCTGTCATTTATCAGTTATCCAAAGAATGGTTTCCTGAAATAGGCCCATCTTGAGCTTCTCATTATGGAAGCCATCGGCAACGTCAACTGATTAGGTCAGTGAAATCCAATAATCCTTCATGAACAGAATCATGAGACCAGAATAGTGGTGGCACACAATTTTAATGAGACCGTTGTAATGATAGTTGAACCTCCTTTTTATAAAATACCGATAAACCAAAGTGAGAATAGTAGGGAGTAGAATTCTAAATATTTACAGTATATGGTACTGTAGATAAAGGAAACCGAGTAGAAAATAAAGGGTATGTACATTTTTTTTCTTAACGTGGAAACTCAGTATGTGCTGAAATGTATCCCTGTCCCATTATGATCTTTATCTTCCTTCGCATAATGCTCATGGGTACACAGGATGCTGCCTTCTTATCTGAGCAAGCCACTGGTGACCCTGGGCTAATCGCTTGACCTTCTTGTGAATCAGTCAAGGTGGCTGGAAAATTGAGTGAAACAGCATTCTGCTTCTACTGCTGAAATCAAATGAGGGTGGGGAGGAGGGGTTGTCCCCCACTGAAAAACCTAAGCTGCAGCAGAAAAAAAAATTATCTTCTAACTCAGTGTCTTGAAACCTTTCTTTTTGAGTCACAACACCCTTTTATAATAGCCATGTAATCTGTGACACCCCCCAATCACATTTGTGTAAAAGGCATTTTTGTGGCATTAAAAATGCATTAAAAATAGATTTTTAAAAAAACTCCAGTGCAGCTTCTTTGCCATACAATCTACCTCACAAAATGGTGGCATCTATTTAAATTCTCTTATCCAAAGATTATCTTCTCCGTGTCTGCACCAACCCTCTGGAACCTCTTTCCATCAGAATTGAGGCTACAGACAGAATTGCTGCCTTTCAGGAAAGGAGTGAAAACCAGGCTGGCAGGGCAGGTGTGGGGCCCTAATGGGAATACGGCCTCAGCCTGTTGTCTTATTTCCAACTAGAGCTCAACTGTCCCTCCTTTTTGTGTTGTGTACTCAGGTATTCCTCCATTCCCTATTCCCTTTTTAGTTTTTTAAGTGGGGTGGGAGTGGGAGGGTGGGTTGTTGGGTGGTCGAGTGAGGGTTTTAATCTGTTTTGTTATATTTTACTGTATTTTATCTGTTTTTACTGTTGTGCGCCGCCCTGAGTCGGGTTTCCCCGAGTAGGTGGCATAAAAATCTAAGAATAAAAAATAATAATAAATCTTCATTAACATAGTGTAGTTTTTGACAGTGATCCCCCCCCCAAAAAAAAAACCCACTTTGCAGCCTCCTTAGGGGTCAGGACCCCCAGGTTGAGAACTTGGGTTCTGTTTGAGGGCTGAAAGAAGTCAATAATTTATCCCCTTTAGTCAATAGTGGGTCAATGATATTTGGAAAATATCACAACTTTCTGAGGCGCTGTCTGCATGATTTGGCTCCTTCCATTTATTCCATTCTTCTATGATAATTTAGATGTACATATCAATAGGTACTTACTATACATACAAATGCCACAACACATCTACAAGCACATGGGAAAAACCAGGTCCTTTGTGTACAGGTGGATCACATTATTACTTTGCCATAGACACTTTTCCACCTTGGCCTAAAATGTTCATGAGAACTGTTGTCTATTGTAGATTATTTTAACCAAATAGATTTAATCTATTCTTTCTTTATCTTTTACCCACCTCATTTTGAGACCCCATCAAGGTTTCTCCTCAACTATTGTGCTTTATTTTAATCCATTCCCAGTGTACATGTACATTGGGGACGTGATACGGTAGAGGAATGCATTTTTTTTTAAAAAAAACCTGATTTTCAGTGGCTTCCAGGATTGCCAGATAATTAGCAGAACAGTGTGCTTTGTATTCTTAAACTATGAACATAACAGGCAGGTACAAACTGCACTGCATCTGATCTTGGATCAGAACTCTTTTAAAAGCAAATCTCTCTCTCTCTCTCTCTCTCTCTCTCTCTCTCACACACACACACACACACACACACACACACACACACACACACACACACACACACACACGCACGCACGCACGCACATGCACGCGAAACCTTTCCCAGCAGCCTAATGACATCTTCCAGTATAACAGATTTACATCATATGTACAAAGGGGCTGCAGTGGCTCAGTGGTTAAGAAGCTCACCTTGTTACTGGAAGGCTGGCAAGGCGGTAGTTTGAGACTTGGCTACTACATAATGGATTGAGCACCTGTCTTCATCCCAGCTCTTGGGGACATGAAAGGAGACTCATTTGGGTGTTCCCTCAGCAGAGCTTCTTCTGCAAAAATCCTTTCAGCCTAGAATAATTTCTGACATGAAATAATAATAATTATATATACATGCATACAGTGCTGGTGGTGGCAAAAAAAAGGGTCAGATTGTCTTCCAAACAATAAAAACTGACAACCCAACCAATCTGAAGAAGAAAGTTTGATCTGCAAAAGCTAACATTAAAATACAGCAACTGATCTCTAAGGTACCATAACATTTTTGGCTTTATTTTTGTTTTGTTTTTGTCTGACAAAAGAAGACCAACAAAACTGTGTCATGGTCAGAGATGGAATCAGGAAAATCCACATGACGCAGTCTTGATAGATATGTACACCTTTGCATGAAGATAAGCTGCACTGAACTCCATGAAACTTTCAATTAAGATATAAATATAAGACTAGCAGACCTGAGATTGTGTAATGCCAGTCCAATGGCAATGCAGGATCTTCTGGCACAGTGAGATTCATAGGATGTACCAGCAACAGGAACATCTAACCCCACCTTCTTTTTATTACCTCTTGCAGAGATTTGTATTATAAGGCGACATGCTGTATTTTCCGTGGAAGCTAATGTTATTTTTCTATGCCTGTGGTTTTCAGATAACACTTATGTACCTTCAGCAGAAATGCCTGTTTAAAAAAAATCACTACCTCGCTCATGGAAGTTCAGCATCATTTTTCTGAAAGGAAAAAAAATCTATAAAGTGACAAAAATGTTATTCTTTTCACATTTAAATCATGTCTTGCTGTTAGATTCCCCCATCTTGTTCACTTTCCTCTTCTTCCTTCCCCATATCATTTATTAGTCTTATGTTTGCCAATTCTGCCCTGTGTTTGTGCCAATTGATTGTTTGTGCCAATTGATTGTATGGTTTTGGCAAGCATCATGAGGAAATACAGTGAATATCTTTATAATTTAACCACTGTTATACTGCAGGATTCATTTCTTTATATGAATATATACAACACACACAGACACAGACACACACACACACACACACACACACACACAGTGTAACCTCATACAACAATCGCCCTGTATGGCAACAAAATCGCATAACAGTTAGTTTTTTTGGGGGAAATGGCGTCCCGCATAACAATTTTCCCTATGGAAAAAATCATACAACAATTTTTCAATGGGAAAAACCACTTACTGTATATCTATATCTATCTATCTATCTCTATATCTGTTATGTATGATAACTGTGCTTAAAGACATGTCAAACATTCAAACCGCTGATATCCCACGCAAAACACTGTCAAACAGCGTCACTGTTTGACAGCCGCGAGATCTCGGCAGATCGCGAAGTATCGTGAGATTTCGAGTGCGCAAAATTCATATGCCGAGAGGCGCGCTCCTGAACTGTCAAAATGTATATACTATGTGGCATGTATTCAAATCACCCAATTGTATTTGTTCTCGCTCAAATGTATCTAGTTTATTGTGTATAAAAGTCCCTTTCCCCCCCAAAGTTGTGTTCAGACCCCAGAGCTGTATTTCACTTCAATGATTGTTGTCTCCAATTTCTGAACACCAAAATATCTATCTATCTATCTATCTATCTATCTATCTATCTATCTATCTATCTATCTATCTATCTATCTATCTATCTATCTATCTATCTAGATATAGATATAGATATAGATATAGATATAGATATAGATATAGATATAGATATAGATATAGATATAGATATAGATATAGATATAGATATAGATATATAAAAAGAAGTGTTTATCTGGACTTTCAGAAGGCTTTTGACAAGGTCCCACACCAAAGGCTCTTGAATAAACTTACCAGTCATGGAATAAAGGGACAGGTCTTGTCCTGGATCAGCAACTGGCTAAGGGACAGGAAACAGAGGGTAGCACTAAATGGACACTTCTCCAAGTGGAGGGAAGTAAAGAGTGGGGTCCCCCAAGGTTCAGTACTGGGACCCCTGCTTTTCAACCTCTTCATAAATGATCTAGAGGTAGGAGTAAAAAGCAAGGTAGCCAAATTTGCTGACGATACTAAATTATACAGGGTAGTGAAAACTGTGAGAGATTGTGAAGAGCTCCAGAGGGATCTCTTGACACTGGGGGAGTGGGCAAAACAGTGGCAAATGAGCTTCAACATCAGTAAGTGCAGAGTGATGCATGTTGGGGCAAAAAACCCCAATTACATTTATAAACTGATGGGGTCTGAACTCTCTGCGACAAACCAGGAAAGGGACCTTGGTGTCCTGGTGGACAGCTCAATGAAGGTGTCAACCCAGTGTGCCTCAGCAGTGAAAAAAGCAAACTCAATGTTAGGGATCATTAGGAAGGGTATAGAAAATAAGTCAGCAAGTGTCATTTTGCCTCTTTATAAATCTATGGTGAGGCCCCATCTGGAATACTGTGTACAGTTCTGGTCGCCATACCTCCAGAAGGATATTATGGAGTTGGAGAAAGTACAGAGGAGGGCAACCAGAATGATGAGGGGACTGGAACACCTTCCTTACCATCTGAGGCTGCAACGGTTGGGCCTTTTCACTCTTGAACGACGGCGTCTAAGAGGTGACCTGATTGAAGTTTATAAAATCATGCACGGTGTGGACAAAGTGGATAAGGAAAAACTGTTTTCCCTATCGCACAACACTAGAACTAGGGGACACTCCATGAAACTTTTGGGTACTAGTTCTCAAACAAATAAGAGAAAGTACTTTTTCACCCAGAGGATTACTGGTCTATGGAACTCCCTGCCAGAAGAAGTGGTGACAGCTGTCAGTCTTGACAGCTTTAAGAAAGGATTAGACAAGTTCATGGAGGACAAGGCTATCAATGGCTATAATTATGGCTACCTAAGGACAACCTCCGGGTTAGAGAGATAGGCAGGATATCTCTCAATGCCATTTCCAGGGAATCCTAAGCAGGTGAAGGCATCTCCTTGGGAATACCCTGAAGGAAATGGTGAGCCACTGTGTGAGACAGAATGCTGGACTGGATGGGCTGTGGCCTGTTCCAGCAAGGCTGTTCTTATGTTCTTATGTTCTTAAGTGTCGCATTGTATGTGATAAATACAAATTGACACCCCTGTACCTAGCACACTGTAACTTGGCACACAGGTGCCTTGGGCATGCTGGGTTGGGACTGCGGGGGTCCGGCATCCCATTTCGGTATTTGTGCCCTGAAAAATGGGGGAAGGGGAAACTATGACCCCCATGGTGCTTTGCACACTGAAATGGACCCCCATGGTGCCTTGGGCACAAACACAGAAAAAAACTTGTCCCGAGCATGCACACCAGCACAGGAACAGCAGCTATGGTCATCCTCCATGCCGCCACTCACGAGCGTGGCCTAACAGAATTTGCATGCATGACGGCGAGGCAGGGCCCAGGGCCGCTGATGGTGCTGGGGGCATTGCCACCGCCACAGCCGAGCAGTGGCCCATGCCCACAGTAGTGGCCACAGTGTCCTTCGGCGGCTCCACCTCCGGGCCACGCAATGAGCGAGATGGAACACAGACGGGACACACTGAGGAGAGGCCCAAGGGATAAAGACGGCTGGCAGGGGTGGGGGGAAATGTGGGCCAGAGCCCAGGCACAGCACCCAGGTCGGCAGGCTGGAGGAAGGCGGAAACTGGATGGGCTCACCTTTGTGGGGCAGCACAGCACCTCCGAGCCACACAATGGGTGAGACAGGACACGGACGGGACGCGCCGTGGAGAGGACCAACATGTAAGGGCGGCCAGCAGGGGTGGGGGGAAGCGAGGCCCGAACAGTGCCTGGGTCGTATGGCAAGAGGAGGGCGGAAAGCTGGGCCATGGCGTTACGGGGCAGGGAGGTGAAAATGGTTGGCAGGCGAAACAGGATGACGCACCAACCGGGGGCCCCCACATGGTGCAGGGCCGGCAAATACATCCCCGGGCAAAGCCGGGCACCCATGCTAGTTGGCTATAAACGGAAATGAGCACCATACCTTAGAGTTGGATATGATTTGCCTTTGAGCATGGGTGACCTTTATGTAAGGATCTCGATTATATTGTTCACAAGCCTACTGCACATTTTCTGGCAATCCTCCTACCAGCATCCAGAGCTGCTGCAATCTAAAGGTTTTACTTTGGATTCAATCCCTATTCTGTTAGGGATGTTTATTACAGCCTGTGGACAAGCCACAGAATATGGAGGAATGTGTTAAACTCATCCCTTGGTCTTCACTTTCATCATGGAAAGTGCAAGAGCCTCCATACAGGCTCTGCACATGAGCTGCAACATGGAAACACTAGGGCCCAGACAGTCACTCCCTCTCGAGAACACCACTTTCTGTGAGGAAACCAGATGGGGGGTGGGCAGGGGCTGCACACTTAACCTCTGATGCCTGCTTTTCACATGCTTTAACACTGAAAGTGTAGGGCTTGTTTCTTTTGCTGTGTTTACACAAACTAAACCTGTCTGGCAACAATGAAATCTTCTGCCAAACCACAGTTTTCAATATTTGTTGTTCCTGTAAAATCGTATTCCATTTTGACCCATTTTCTGCATTTTCCATGGCCCCCGAAGAACTTCCAAGGTGCTACTCTGACTTTTTGAGAAGTGGATGTCCAGCCTGTTGCCGTATGTACTTGTGTGTGTGTGTTTACTATGTGCATGTCTGGCTAATTAGTCTTCCATTATTGGAGAATAAACTAACTGATCAAGCAGAGAAAAAGCCATTATGCAGTTACAAAAATATGTAACACGGGGGAAAGGGAACTAATTGGAAAAGTCTGTATTGCAATCTCAGTGTGGTTTTGCAAATATTTTTTAAAAACACACCAATCAATATTCGCAGGCAATGCATTCATTTTGGAGAGCTGGCAGAAGCCCCACATCTGCAGCAATCCTTTTTCTATTAATGGCGGCATGTGTTTGCAATACGTAGCAAAATAAGAGTGGACAGCATTTTTATGGTGTTTTCATTCGTTTACTCCTTTGATGTGATTTCCGTATCAAAATGGAAATCAAATGCAGTGAAGGAAGGTTGATTTGCAATCCCATACGAAGGGTTGCTTGGCACTTAGACAAACAGTAACATTGCCTAAATCTTGCTGGATATTAAATCAATATTGATGCATTTCTGAATGCCATTTGGTAGTCACATCTTTTTCTTTAAAAAATAAAGAAGCACGCTTTCAAAAATGAAACCCTATTTACAGTGAAGCTATAATGAATAAAAAGAAATAATGACAATAAACAATATGAAGGTAAGTAACACAGCTGTAACCATGGTAACATTACCAAATGAATAATTCACCATAAGTAATATACTCAATCAGTCATTGGGTTTACACACATGCATGCACACACACACATGCACACACACACACACTTTGAAAAATGAATGCAAGCAGATTGTGATTTCCTCCATAGACTAAGGGCACATCAGGGAGACCATGTGTTCTACTTTGATGGGGTGTAAAAGGACAGGAAATGATTTGCTGTTGTTCACAGCAAGGAGTTGGATGATGAATAGAGAACTAGCAGTGTGTATGTGTATCATACCTGTCAAGCGGAGCTCCGGAGATTACGGGCCTGCGCAGAACGTTTCTGCGCAGGTCCGTTGTACGCATGCGTAGAAGGCTTTTACGCATGCGTAGAACGTTTCTGCACAGAACGTTTTTGCGCAAGTCCATTCTACACATGCGTAAAAGCCTTCACATGTGTACAACGGACCTGCACAGAAACGTTCTGCGCAGCTCACTTCTACGCATGCGTAGAAGGCTTTTATGTATGCGTAGAAGGCTTTTACGCATCCCCGTCTGCACAGAAGCCTTCTATGCATGTGTAAAAGCCTTCTACGCATGCGTAAAAGCCTTCTATGCATGTGTAAAAGCCTTCTACACATGCATAAAAGCCTTCTACGCATGCGTAGAAGTGAGCTGCGCAGAAGGGATGCGCAGTAATTCATTTTCCCCCGCTGCCAAATTACGGGGTAGCAGCAGCTCCGAGCGGGAAATGACGAAAATCAGTGCGCAAAAAACGGGAAATCCCGGCCAATCCAGGATTGTATTGCTGTATTTTGTGATTAACCTTGTAACTACATTTTATTGTACTGTGTTGTGTATTTTGTATTTGGATATTATATGATTATGCATATTATGTATTGCACTGTATTTTTATTATGTTTGCACTGTATATTATGTATTATTTATTGTTGGAAGCCGTTTTGAGTGGTGCATGCACTAGAAGAGCGGGGTATAAATAAACAATTCAATTCAATTCTTGACAGGTATGATGTGTATGTGTATGTGTATGTGTATGTGTATGTGTATGTGTATGTGTATGTGTATGTGTATGTGTATGTGTATGTGTATGTGTATGTGTATGTGTATGTGTGTGAGAAAGAGACTTACAAACAGTATATGGATTATTCAGTGCACCACTTTAACAACAGCAACTCAGCACAATGGTATACCACTGTAGTTTGTCTATGCATAGAAAAACAACTGGCACAGAACCCATAAGAGTGCAGCAGTTAAACTGCTGTACTGCAGCTAAAAGGTTGTGAATTCGAACCTGACAAGGGTTGACTGAGCATTCCATCCTTCCGAGTTCAGTAAAATGAGTACCCAGCATGTTGGGGGCAAAATGTTAATTAACTTATGAACCACCCAGAGAGTGCACTAAGTGCTGTGGGGCGGTAAATAAGTGTGATTGTTTTGCTTTGTTTATGGTCTTCTACTGTCATAATTCTCCTGTTCCTCTTCTTTTTCTCTCTCTCTCTCAGTAGCCTCAGAAATCCAAGGGGCCTAGCTCTGATTTCTAAAGC
This sequence comes from Bradypodion pumilum, assembly GCA_035047305.1. Taxonomy (NCBI): domain Eukaryota; kingdom Metazoa; phylum Chordata; class Lepidosauria; order Squamata; family Chamaeleonidae; genus Bradypodion; species Bradypodion pumilum. The sequence continues at coordinate 201,128,168 of JAWDJD010000001.1, forward strand.
TATGGCCATAAGATGCTGCTTCTAAAACCAGGCATGGTCAGTTTAAGGCAGGGATGCTCAACCTGCGGCCCATGGGCTGGATGTGGCCCATTCATACCTGTCAAGTTTGGGATTTAAAAATAAGAGATATTTTGGCCACACCCATCTGTGGGTGTGGCCAAATATGTGGGCGTGGCCAAATCTGCCCATGTGACTTGCTGGACTCTAGTCATGCCTGCCACATGACCATGAAAACATCTGCAAACAGATAGAACTGACTGTTTGTCTGTAAATGGAGATGAACACTGCACCCTAGAGTCAGATATGACTGGCTTTCAAGCAAGGGCAACCTTTACCTATTGTTAGATCCAATGCTGCCTGTCATATCTGACTCTAGGGTTCAGTGCTCATTTCTGTTTATAGCCAAAGAGCCAGCACTGCCTGTTTGTAGATGTTTCTGTGGACATGTGGAAGGCATGACAAGACACCAGAATGTTGTTACCTTTCCCACCAAAGTGGTCTCTGATTATCTATTTGTAATTTCTTGCTTTTGAACTGCTAGGTTGCCAGGAGCTGGGACAGAGATGGGAGCTCAAACCATCATGTCGGCCTTCCAGCTAACAAGGTGAGCTTCTTAACCACTGAGCTGCAGTGGCTCAAGTGGCTAAGGTGCTGACTGGAAGGTGGCAGGTCAGCAGCTCGATACCCGAGTACTGTAGGACAGAGTGAGCTTCTGCCTCTGTCCTAGCTCCTGCCAACCTAGCAGTTCAAAAGCAAGAAAATTTAGGGAAACAAATAGGGTATCTGGATTAGTCCAAGCCCCTTCCCCTCCTCTTCCTGTTTGTTTAAGCTTGAGTCCCACCAACCTAGTGGGGCCTCCATCCCACCACACAGAAGTGGCTCATTTTCTTCGGCCTCTTTCTTCCCATCTAGGGCCTTATTTTTTCACTCTCAGGTGTCTCTTTCCCTAGGGTCTACGTTATGTTTATCAGACCACCACCTCATGATGTCATTATTTGTACTTTCACTGTTATTTTTGCAGTTCTGAAGACATGTTACCTGTATTATATTGAAATTTGTCTGTTTGAGTGATGATTAATCTATACAAAATGCATTCAAACCATGTCTCCCATTCTACTTTATATAATTGCAAGTAGGTAAATAGGGAACACTTTGGTGGGAAGGTGTGCTCCTGTGTCTAAGTCATGCCTGCCACATGACCATGGAAACGTCTTCAGAAGTAGACAGCGCTGGCACTTCAGCTTTGAAACAAAGATGAGAACTGAACCCTAAAGTCAGATACGATTGGCTTTCAAGCAAGGTAAAGGTAAAGGTATCCCTTGCTTGAAAGCCAGTCATATCCGACTCTAGGGTTCAGTGTTCATCTCTGTTTAACCTGGTCCCTCACCTACACACACCCACACACCCACACACAAAGGCGAGTCTCTCTCACACACACACACACAGAGAGAGAGAGAGAGAGCAAAGTAAACAAAACAAAAAGACATAGACTTACCAAGAAGCGGCAAGCACTAGGGCATCCATGCTGGCCCTCCCTGGCCCAGGGCCAGCCATGTCGGGCAGCTCTTTTCTTCCTTGTTTCCCCCCTCCACTCGCATGGGCCCACGGAGGAGTCAAAGGAATGGAAGAAGCAGAGAGATGAAGGCCCCGCCCCAAACCACCTTCTCTCTCCCCTTCCACAAGCGAAAAGCAACAGCAGCCTCTGGTGGCAGGAAAAAACTGCAGCTTTGAGATTTATTTTTTAAAAAACCATGATATTATGGGGAAATTAATAAAATGGGAGGGGACGGGAAGAGGGGTAAAAATACGGGGTTTCCCCAGCCAATAAGGGATACTTGACAGGTCTGGGCCCACAGCACCATTTCATGTGCCCCCCCTGCCTCCACCACAACAGGAAGTGCCATGTGGTGAAGGGCAAAATGGCTGTCTGCCCCCCCCCCAGCTGTCTGAGGAAGCGTGACCCGGCCCCCAGCTTTAAAAGGTGAGAACTCCTGGTTTAAGGAAACCCCGTCATATTTCCTTGTGTCATCTTAAGAAGATGGTAAGAAAACCGCTGATAAGCTTAGAAAAAAAATACTGTGTGGGGTCATACCTATATCCCACTGAGACCAACCAGTCAACTCTGGGAAGTCCCCAAACACATACCTGTCAACCTTCCCCGATTGGCCGGGATTTCCCGATTTTTGGCGCCAATTTGCGCCATTTCCCGCCCGCAGCTGCCAAAACCCCGGAATTGGCAGTGGGGGAAAAAGAGGTACTGTGCATCCCTTCTGCTCAGATTGCCTTCTATGCATGCGTAGAAGGCTTTTATGCTTGCGTAGAACCCTTCTACGCATGCGTAGAAGGCGATCTGTGCAGAAGGGGATCGTAGAAGCCTTCTACGCATGCGTAGAAGGGTTCTATGCAAGCGTAAAGGGGTTCTACACAAGCTTAAAAGCCTTCTATGCATGCGTAGAAGGGGATCTGTGCTGAACCGTTTTGCACAGGTCGCATAGAAGGCGATCTGCACAGAACCGTTCTGCGCAGGTCCCGTATTTTCCAGAGCCGCGGTTGACAGGTATGCTCAAACAGGACATTAGCTCAAAAGCCCGTCCAACATTTTTGTTCCTCAGCAACTAAACTTCAAAGTAGTGTGTCATTGTAACAGTCAGCAGCCATTATAGTCTTTTCCTTGCCAGTTTGGTCTATAATACGTTAATCAAGACCAGAGGACTAAGTGTTTCTGCCTACTACAGAAAACACACAAGAAAGAAAGATTTCTGTGGTACCGGAAGTATCAATATTTATGGAACAACAAATCAGTCCATCCTTACACTGCCTCAAGGTAAATGTTTGCTGTTCATCTGTGGTGTCTTTCCCTTCTGCAGTTGATTACATAACCTCACTCTGATTTTAGCTAGATCCCCAACTTTAAAGCTGGAAATATATAAGCACACAGCTCCTCTAGCCTCGTCTTTCTTTGTGGCACTTTGTAAGAGCATCACAGAACATCCATCTATGGAAGAGATGCAGGACGAGGAATATTAAGGTGATAGGGACCTCAACATAGCATTTTTGCTCTAGAAAGATACAAATGAATGCGCGCAGTCAGGCCTCTCTGATGGATGTGCTCTTTGCGGGCACCCCCCCAAGAAACGGGAGCACACCAATTTCCCACCGGTTGGGCTGGGAGGAGCTAGCACCCCTTTAAAAGGGGTGGCTCCTCCCAGCCCTGCCATTCAGCGACTCTGCTCCAGAGAAGCTTCTCCCTCCCTCCCTCCTTTTGAACAGTGTGTACTTGGTCGCTTTTGGGCCGGGTGGGAATTTTTGCCTCGAAGCCCCATTGCCCCGGGTGTTGTGGGTGTTTTCACCCACCCCACACTGTTCTGACAGGTTGAGCCTTTTTACGGAGGTTCTTTCCTTTTTACAGTTACTTTTGGCGATCAGTGCGGGCGTATTCCATTCAAAATCCTGCATTTCCATCGGGTATGGACTGGGGTTGTTGCAGGAGCTGGAATGGTATCATCTAGGGGTGTGCCCCAAGGCTCCTGGAGCAACCTTCCACTTATCGGCTTATCGGTCAGCCTTTCCATCCACACCACTCTGCATGGCATGTTACTGGACTTCGGTGTGTTTGGCCCATAGTCCTTTCTCCCAAGGTTATTGGTTACCCCAGTGTATTGTTTGGCTTTTGTCAATAAAGTGGCCCATTGTTTAATCCAATTACAGTGTACGTCTCTTCACTGGGGGGGGGGGGGTGTCTGCAAAAGGACAGCACGTGGTTGCTACAAGCAATTGGCAAGAATAAATAACATCAGATGAGGGGTTGTTTAAAATGACCCTGAAAGGATTAAACAAGAGAATGACCCTCCACATCCTCTGAACAGATGTGTGCCTCAAGTCCACCAGCTCAGATCCAGGAAGAGTTTTAGGGCAAGAATAAAGATTCTTGAGAGTACGCTAGAGCAAAACCAGATTAGAAGATGGAGGAAAGAGCACACTGGACAAGAAATAACATTAAAGGAGGATATAGCTGAGGAACTCAACCTCCCCTATGTCATTTGGAGAACCCTACATAAGAACATAAGAACAGCCTTGCTGGAACAGGCCACAGCCCATCCAGTCCAGCATTCTGTCTCACACAGTGGCTCACCATTTCCTTCAGGGTATTCCCAAGCAGATGCCTTCACCTGCTAAGGATTCCCTGGAAATGATATTGAGAGATATCCTGCCTATCTCTCCAACCCAGAGGTTGTCCTTAAGTATCCATGATTATAGCCATTGATACTCTTGTCCTCCATGAACTTGTCTAATCCTTTCTTAAAGCTGTCAAGACTGACAGCTGTCACCACTTCTTCTGGCAGGGAGTTCCATAGACCAGTAATCCTCTGGGTGAAAAAGTACTTTCTCTTATTTGTTTGAGAACTAGTACCCAAAAGTTTCATGCAGTGTCCCCTAGTTCTAGTTTTATGCGATAGGGAAAACAGTTTTTCCTTATCTACTTTGTCCACACCGTGCATGATTTTATAAACTTCAATCAGGTCACCTCTTAGACGTCGTCGTTCAAGAGTGAAGAGGCCCAACCGTTGCAGCCTCAGATGGTAAGGAAGGTGTTCCAGTCCCCTAATCATTCTGGTTGCCCTCCTCTGCACTTTTTCCAGCTCCATAATATCCTTCTGGAGGTATGGCGACCAGAACTGTACACAGTATTCCAGATGGGGCCTCACCATAGATTTATAAAGAGGCAAAATGACACTTGCTGACTTATTTTCTATACCCTTCCTAATGATCCCTAGCATTGAGTTTACTTTTTTCACTGTGAGGCACACTGGGTTGGCACCTTCATTGAGTTGTCCACCAGGACACCAAGGTCCCTTTCCTGGTTTGTCGCAGAGAGTTCAGACCCCATCAGTTTATAAATGTAATTGGGGTTCTTTGCCCCAACATGCATCACTCTGCACTTACTAATGTTGAAACTCATTTGCCACTGTTTTGCCCACTCCCCCAGTGTCAAGAGATCCCTCTGGAGCTCCTCACAATCTCTCACAGTTTTCACTACCCTGTATAATTTAGTGTCGTCAGCAAATTTGGCTACCTTGCTTTTTATTCCTACCTCTAGATCATTTATGAAGAGGTTAAAAAGCAGGGGTCCCAGTACTGAACGTTGGGGGACCCCACTCTTTACTTCCCTCCACTTGGAGAAGTGTCCATTTAGTGCTACCCTCTGTTTCCTGTCCCTTAGCCAGTTGCTGATCCAGGACAAGACCTGTCCCTTTATTCCATGACTGGTAAGTTTATTCAAGAGCCTTTGGTGTGGGACTTTGTCAAAAGCCTTCTGAAAGTCCAGATAAACAATGTCAACTGGATCCCCCTTATCCACATGCTTGTTGACACTCTCAAAAAATTCCAACAGATTAGTGAGGCATGATTTGCCCTTGCAAAAGCCATGTTGGCTCTCCTTTAGCAGCGCCTTCTCTTCTATGTGCCTATTAATTCTATCTTTTAGGATGGTTTCCATCACTTTACCTGGGACACATGTCAAACTGACAGGTCGGTAATTTCCTGGATCACCCCTGGATCCTTGTTTGAAAATTGGTGTTACATTTACTACCTTCCAGTCATCAGGCACAAAGCCTGATTTGAGGGAAAGATTATATATTTTGGCGAGGAGATCAGCAATTTCATCTTTAAGTTCCCTGAGAACTCGTGAATGGATGCCATCTGGTCCTGGTGATTTGTTAGTGTTTAGCTTAACAAGACATGCAAGGACCTCCTCCCTGGTTATTTCTATCTGGCTTCATTCTTCGGTTTCCCTCCCTACGAAGATAGGCTCTGTTTTGGGCATGTGGCCTCTGTCTTCTTCAGTGAATACTGAAGCAAAGAATTCATTGAGTCTCTCTGCAATCTCTGTTTCCTCTTTAATAACCCCTTGTCATCTAATGGTCCAATGGCCTTCCTAGTTGGGTTCTTATTTCTAAAGTACTTAAAGAAGTCTTTGTTATTTCTCTGAGTATTTTTAGCTATACGCTCCTCAAAGTCTTGCTTTGCTTTCCTGATTGTTGCCTTGCATTTGTTCTGCCAGAATTTATGTTTCTGCCTGCTGTCCTCATTCGGACAAGCCTTCCATCTTCTAAATGAGCTTTTCTTGCTCTTGATCACTTCCCGAACAGCTCCTGTAAGCCACATTGGAGTCCTCTTGGACCTGGCAGTGCCCTTTTTCCTTTTGGGTATGCATTCCAATTGAGCCTCTGTTATTGTTTTTGTAAACCCTGAATAGGCCGAGGGTTTGAGTCCCTAAATGAAAGACCAACACGTTCAATTGGGGGCTGCTGGTGGGCAACAACATGCTGTGTGAATGTGGAGAGATACAGAATCTGGCCCATATACTGTTCTGGCGATTACTGTTAGAAACATGCACCGAAGAGGACTTAAGTTTGGCCAATGACAAAGCCAAGAAAGTGGCTTAATTTTGGCAGTCCAAAGTTTGATCTGGACACGACAGAAGGAGAAGATTTTAACCTCTATTAGGCTAAACCCCACCACTGAGAAGAGGTAGCAGGGGGTTTAGAATATTCAACTGATGCCAGAGGCAGGCAGTGGGGGTTGGCAAAGACAATTTGCTGCCCGAATCCTAGAACAAAGATAGGCCTGCCTGTCCCTAGCTGTGATTTCCAGAGCCAAGGCAAAGACAATGCACAGACTCCATGTGTGAAGGATAGGAAGCAGGGATGGAAAGACCATCTGCCAAGGGGGGGCGTGGCTAAGATGCCGATGTGTTAACACACTTTCCTCGGAGCTCGCGCTTCTCAATGAGAAAAACAATGAGAAAATAAAGATAGAGAAATATAAATTTTTAAAGATTGGCAAGAAGAAAGCTTATAGACCTTGTAACTGGAAAGGCTTGATCCAGAAGGTCAGAGTTCGGGAGCGTTTTGGCTGGGAGGCTAGCGGTGCAAGCGGCGGCCTCACCAGCTGAGTCATGGCGAACGGGACTGCCAGGAGATCGGGAGAAACAATGAAAATGTGAGTTGTTGAAAATAAAGACACAAATTTGGAAGTGGTGGCTAGCGCGACTGAGGGGGTGAGAAGGAGAGTGAAAATGAAGGAAAAGCAAGTGTGTAAAGGAGCAAGAAGGAGTTACGAGGGAGAGCGGAAGAGAGAAAGTTTGTGAAAAGAGATTAATGGCAGCTGTGAAGAAGGAAATCTAAAGTTAGAGTGACTGAAGATGGGAGGGGAACAACTGGAGACGGTTTCTGGAGTGTTGTGGAGAGACTGTAAGGAAAGGAGAGAAGGAGAGGAGAGGAGAAAGATAAAGAAGGAGAAGTGAAGGAACGGAGAGGGTGGCTGAAGGACGGGAGGTGTAAGAACAGACGAAGTATGGAGGTTGGAGTGCTCGGAGGAGAAGGGAGGCGGGGCCCCCTTGGAAGCCGCAGCCGAGGCTGGGAACTAATGGCGCAGATGTAATTTTACTTCGTGGACCAAGCAGTTAAGTACAGAGTAATATAAACTCTTTAAATACCTTGGATCTTCCTCCTCCCTTTGCAGAACAATTTTCTTTCTTTCTTTTGTAATTAATTTTTCAGACCCCTTGGACTCTTTTGCCCTTTTATGTTTTTCTCTTTTTTTTGCTTATTTGGGGTACCTGACTCTCCTTTCCCTGTTACTTTTGTTCTTCTTGTTGTTGTTTTTTGGTTTCAATTTGTTTTGCCTTCCTCCATCAAGATTTTGGACATACAGTTACTGGATTATTTAATTGTTTTGGGGCCTTTTTTCCACTTTTTGAAACATTGTTATAGTTTTGGTCAATATATGAAAATCTTCAATCAAGTTTTGGGTTTTTGAAATTATCAAGCCATTTTTTCATTGGATAACAGTAAAGCAGCAAAGCAGCAACACAGTTCAGGAGCATTTTTTTGGATTACAATTTTATTATTGGTTTGCTATACAGAAGCTGATCTGTTCTGTCTGGGCATAAAGTAAAGGGACTAATATAGGGGATGAAAGTGTGAACTAATTGACATTGAAAACTGATTGAGAATCTGGATTTGGTGGAAATCAAGTAATTGGACATTTGGATTATAAATTGAGTGGGATTTGAAGATTTGGCTCACAGGACTTGAGGTTGGGCATAATTTTTGCTGAAGACGTCAACGCAGATTGGATTACAAAGCTATTTAAAAATTGGTTATAAGATATCAACCCACAATTAAGGCTCCAAACACAAGTGAATTTGGAAAGGCCAAGAGCTGGAATTGGGAGATAATAAAAGTTTGATTATATTGAAAAAATTGGTTGAAACTACAATGGACAAATTTGTGAAGGGAAAGGCGACAAAGGAGGAGGTGGTGAAACCTAAGAGGAAGGAGAAGGAGAAAACCAAAACTGAGGACACCCCCCCCCCATCATCTATATCATCAGAATCAGTATTATTGGACCAAACACAATTAATGGTTGAGATGGGTAAATTGTTTAAGAGATTTGATAAGATGGAGGAGGCAAATGAGAAAGGTTTTCGGGAAATAAAGGAACTAAGAGGGAAAGATAAAAAAGAAATTATGGTGAAACAAGATAAAATGTACACAATGTTTCAGGATTTTGCCCACAAAGTTGATTTTACTTTTCAAAAGTTGGAAACAAGTGTTAATTTGATGCAAAAGGATGTGAAATTGATGCAGGCTGAAGTGAAGGGGTTGCAAGAGGAAGATAAGGAAATCAAAACAAAGGTAGAAGGACAAGGGAAAAGGATAGACATGGTGGAAGAGATGATGAGGAAACAGAATATTGTGATACACAATTTACCGTAGAAAACGTCAGACCATTTGAAAGACAGAATAATTGATTGGCTGAATAATTTGAAAACTGGGAAAGATTATGTCAATGAAGACATTGCAAGTGTTTATAGATTGGGATCGAGAAGAGGGAGGAGTGATCAAAGGAATGTCTTGGTTAAATTTGCAAATTGGGGTGATAAATTAAAGGTGATGGCTTTTTTAAAACAAGCTGGGTCTGGCGCTTTAAAAATTCGTGGAAATGACGTGGAAGTATATAACGATATTGCTGTGGATGTACGTGTTTGGCGTTATAAAATGAAGCCTGTGACCAAGTTGTTGATTGCACGTGGGATAAAATACAATTGGAGATTCCCACAGCAATTAAGATTTTTTACGACAAAAAATGCATACAATTGATGCTGAAACTGATGCACTGTATTATCTTAGTACAATTGAAATGATAGACTTGTCTTCAAGAGAGGCATTGGCAATAATAAAGGATTTGTTGGAATCAGGAGGCATAAGAGAATATGGAGGTCAGGAGCAGGAGGGGGCAACAGGGGGGAGGGAAGGAGGGGTCCAAAACTGATAATGTGGCAAAGGAAGGCTGAAGTATAAGGATGGAGGAACTTAAGGAGAGGTAGAGTGGTGTTAGGGAGGTTCTGGGATTGTATGTATAAAAGTGTTTAAAAAAGGAATTGTATTAATGAGAGTGCGCGTGGGCATTTTGAGGCTTGCAGTTACATCTTCCACATTCCCCCCTCCTCTCTTTGGTTGGCAAAGATGGCTTTTTCTTTATTTTTGTAGAGGAAAAGGGTGGGGTAGAGTAGAATGTTTGTTGTGTTAGATTTAGTTTTAGTTATGGGAAGTGAGGTTGCACACTCATTGGAGAGATCGGAGATGACAGAAGATTGCTTTTTGGTAAATTATGAGGAGTATTAAAGTAATATCCTGGAATGTGAAAGGTACAGGATCTCAAGTTAAGAGGAAAAGAATAGAATTAGCTTTAAGAAAGGACAGGCAGGAGACCCTTCAAAAATCTCAAGATGTGAATAAGATCTTTTTGAAAGGGATGCAATACTATGAAAAATCATTTGGTACCTCAAAGGCAAGGGGTGTGGCTACTTTGATTTCGACTAGGTTGGGCTTTGAGATGACATGTAATATCTCCGACCCGGAGGGAAGATTCTTGATAGTAAAAGGGAAGATTGATGATGAGGAAATGGCTTTTGTGAATATATACGCCCCAAATGATCATCAAGAGGACTTTTTGGAGGAAATGAATAAAATATTGGTAAAAGAAAAAACAACAAGAATGATAGTAGCTGGGGACTTTAATCTAATTAGGTCAAATTTAGATTGTACAAATATTTTAAGAAGTGGAAAAGGGGTTAAAAAACAAATTTTGGATAAATGGATGGAAGATATAGGATTGAAGGATACGTGGAGAGAGCTTAAGGGATCAGAAAGGGTTTATATTTATTTTTCGCATGTTCATAACTCATACTCTAGAATAGATTACATATTCGTAACAGAAAACATGATTGGAAAGGTAGACGAGGTAGAAGTGGGAATATTCAAAGTGTTGCGAAAGTGTTGTTAGAAGTGGGGATAGGTTGAATAGTTTTATGGGCACTTATATAAATGAGGACCAGGTGGGATTTTTGAAGGGTAGACATATGTCAGATTTGACAAGAAGAGTTTTTAATTTAATTGATAAGGTAGGACAAACAAAAGAGAAAGTCAGACTTTTATCTTTGGATATCTTCAAGGCATTTGATTCTTTACAATGGGTAACAATTAACGAGATAATTAAATGTTATGGATTCAGTGATAAATTTAAGAAGATAATTGGACAATTATACCAGCAAGGGAAGGCAGTAGTAAGGGTAAATGATGTAGTTACAGAGGAGGTAAAGTTAGAAGCAGGAACAAGGCAGGGTTGTCCTTTGTCTCCAATCTTATTTATCTTGGCAATGGAGATGTTGGCGAAGGAGGTAAGGGAAGACAAAGAGATAGAAGGGGTTCTAGGTAATAAGATAAGTTTACATGCCAATGATACTTTGATAACAGTTAAACACCCTGGAAAGGCATTGGATAGAATACAACTGCAGTTGAAAATTTTTGGGGATATAACGGGATTGAGAATAAACTGGGATAAATCTGAAATGATACTGTGTAATATGGGTAAAGAAGAACAGAAAAGGAAAAAGGAAAAATGTAATTCACGAATTAAGGATGATTTGAAATATTTGGGGATTAATATCTCGAATAAATTTGACGAATTTAAGAAATTGAATTATGTAAAGTTGAAAAAGGAAATTAAAGATAGAATACAACAATTGCAAAAATTGAAACTGTCATGGTTTGGAAGAATTGCAATATGTAAAATGATGTTGTTACCAAGAATTAATTTTTTATTTCATGCTCTTCCAATCCAATTGAATGATAAGGAAATTAAGGAGTTTCAAAAATTGATCAACAATTATTGTAATGGGGGGGAAAGGCCCTGATTGGTTAAAAATTTTTAGTATTTATCCCAGAAGGAAGGGGGATTAGGAATGCCAAACTTGGTGGCATATTATCGAGCTTTCCAAATTAAAAACGTGGCTAATGAAAAGGCAATTTGGGAAGAATTAGAAATGAAAGATTTTATTCATATTGGAAAAGTGGTCTTTTTAGAAGGTAGTGTGAGTAAAGTAGTTACTAAAAATAGAATGATGAAGGCAACATTGGGGGTATGGAAAAAAGTAAAAAGGGACTTGGTACCGGACATTTCCCCTATTACAGAGTTGGAGGATATAGCAAATTTTCCAATAAAAATTGATAAAAGGATCAAAGAAGTACTTGATAAGAATGAGGTATTCCTGCTGAGAGACTGGATACGGGCCTGTAAAGACAGAGAGAGGAAAATAAATTTGTATGGACAATTAAAACTGAATTGGTTTCAGACAGGGATGGTTAATAGTTGGAATAGTAAATATTTGAATGAAGTTGGATTAGAAAGAGATAGGACTGAGTTTGAAGAACTGATTTGGAAAATAAGAAGGGGACAAAGTGGTATAAAGGGACTGGTTGGTAAAATATATAGAATGATAAATAAGGTAGGTAATCCACAAGAAGATTTAAGATTAAGCTGGGAACAAGATTTGAATATAAAATAGAAGAACAGAATTGGAAAAATAAATGGAGGAAAAGAATTATGAGAACTATGTCGGTTAAGCAACATAACTATAAAATGCTGTGGAAATGGTATTTGACTCCAATGAGGTTACATCAGATAGATAATAAAAAAGATAAAATATGTTGGCGTTGTAAGAAGGAAATGGGAACATATGAACACATGTGGTGGAGATCTACTGTGGTAAAAAAAAATTGGAAGAAAATTGAATACGAGATAACTGAAATTATGGGGGAGAAAATTAAATTGGGTGTTAGCATGATTATGTTGACAGAAGTGGAAAATATAAACCTGAGTAAGAATAAAAAGGAGTTATTGGAAATAATGTTGTCAACGGGAAGACAGTGTATCACTAGAAAATGGAAAAATGAGGTAAATTTGAATATTGAGGAGTGGCATAAGGAAATGTGGGGCTTAGCATTGAATTTTAAGTTGACATGAGAAATAAACTTTAAAAAGGGAATTGTTAAAGAAAATAGATTCTGGAAGGTTTGGCAAGCTTTTGTGGATTACTCACTGAGGGGGAATGATTTGCAAAGACCTGTACCTGATCACAAGATTTTCTGGGGAAAATCTCAATGAATATCTCCGTGCTCTCCAGTGTATTGTAAATAACACCGGGTGATTAGTATTTTATTTTCATTTTTGTTTATTTTGGTGTTTTTTTTGTCTTGTCTTTATATTAAACATTATTGGAAAATGAGGCATAGAAACCATATCCTATTGGTTTGATTTGAAATAGTATATATTATAAACAATGTGGATACGGTTCACTGATGTTCAATTTTACATATATATGTAATTTTATTTTTATATGAGTAATTTTCTTTATATTTGTAATTTTGATCTCTTTTTATTGTTTGTATTATTTTTGAAAATTTAATAAAAAATATTTTTTTTAAAAAAGACCACCTGCCAAGGAGGAAGAAAGATACCATTGTTGGATGATGACGATGACGATTACAATGATGATGATGATGATGATTTGGCCCAGGAAAGGCCCCACAATGGTCTCTTTTAAGCAGTCAGTCAGTATCGCTGCTTTTCTCAATATGATACAGTATTTATAATTTCCATGCTCCAGAAAGTTAAGCCACTCTTGATGATATGTGTCAGAATGTATATCTTGCAAACTCTACTCCTCAAGCTGATTTCCATCAGAGATTTGCCTGACAAACTGATTGCATTTTTATTATCGGTTGTAAATAACTCATTGATTTGCATGCCCACCTCTTGAACCAATCAAATTCACCTTGCCACTGTGGGTCTGTATACCAGATATATATAAATGTATACCATGATATCCACTCTTATGTCTGATGAAGTAGACTTGATCCACGAAAGCTAACATTAAAGTACAGGAGTTAGTCTTTAAGGTGCCATAGCATTTTTGTTTGTTTGTTTGTTTTTGTCTGTCTTTGTTTTGTTTTTTTTCGTTTGCTCTCTGATTCGATTAAGACAAGGTGAACTTTTAAAATAACAATACTAGACAAGAATAGGAGAGAGAAAGAAACAGAGCGACTGCCATAGGTCTAGAAACCTAAAATTAGTTATACACATGGAGTTGGGGGGGGTGTCTAAGGGTTCACCCTTCAGGCTATTTAGGGGTGTGGAGATTACCTGTATTATTTTTATAAATTAATTTTATCCTATTTAAATCTCTCTGTAGCCTGCAGTAACATATCCAGTCACTTTCTAAGCAGGAAGAGAGGAAGTTGCTATCAGACCTGATGTTTTCATTTTTCCAGGACAGCCTCTCTAGTAAACTACAGATTATGCTAGATCAATTAACCTGCTCCTCAGTGCACAGAGAATTATTTATTGTATGTATAGTGTACTCTCATTGGCAGGAGTTCAGATTAACAATGATAGAAGAGCTCTCTAACTTTTTTACTTTGTATAATAATAAATAGTAGGATTGCTTGCATTAGGAATGTCTTGGATCTAGAAGGTGATGAATGACAAACTCCTTAAGCAAATGAATGTAAACCAAGAAATCATGAAAGGAGGCTTCTTTGGGCCAAATCTTTTTCCTTTTACTGATCTTGCCCTATTACTGTTAAGATAAAGGTCTCCCTTACTTGAAAGCCATTCATGTCCATCTCTAGGGGGTGGAGTTCATCTCCATTTATAGCCAAAGAGCCAGCACTGTCTGCATCTGCAGACATTTCTGTGGTCATGTGGCAGGCATGACTAGATACCTGAGTGCATGGAATGCTGTTACCTTTCTGCCAAAACTGTACCTATTTATCTACTTACAATTTCTGGCTTTTGAATTCCTGGGTTGATAGGACCTGGGACAGAGACGGGAGCTCACTCTGCCAAGCAGCACTTGTGTTTCCTGCCAACCTAGCAGTTTGAAAGCAAGAAATTGCAAGTAGATAAATAGGTACAGTGGTGGGATTCAACAGGTTCGCACCAGTTCTCCAGAACCGGTAGCAAAAATTCTGGCTGGCCCCGCCCATCCAAGTTTTGAAATAAAGTAGTCCTAATTAGGGTGCAACGCAGGGCTTTCCCCCTGGTCATGCCCACCATACCACACCCACAGAATAGGTAGTTAAAAAATTGAATCCCACCACTGAATAGGTACCACATCAATGGGAAATGTTAGTGTTCTGTACGCTGCAGTGCCTAGTCATGTCTGCCACATGACCACAGAACCATCTGCAGATGCAGACAACACTGGCTCTTTGGCTATATACAGAGATAAGAACCTAGAGTCAGATACGACTGGCTTTCAAGTAAGGGAGACCTATGAGTAAGATTTGTGTTCTCTCTCACACAAACACACATGGAGCTTCTATACCTTTCCAAGGTTGCATTTTTGTGATGAAGAAGAAGAAAGAAAGAAAATATGATTTGCTGCTTGAAGCAAAATTTAATAAGAGCATTAAATAGCAAAATTATTTAAAGCCAGATCTTTTATGTAAAACAATGTGCTTTAACTTCATCTACATTATGCCCCAGCACTGCTGTTTTGTGCTGCAATTAAGCACTGATCACATTACATGAGAGATTATACTATCCTATTTACTGTAAATAGCTTAAAGTAGAAGGGAAACAGGAAAGGCTCTATTCATGAATGATTTACACTTGGCTTCTTCTTTGGCTCATGCATTACTCAAATAACAAGAAACTGTGCCTGGAATACTAACAACATCTTGTAATTTACTGTACGCAGTAGAAAGCACATTGGCCTCCCAAATTGTCATTTAATAACCTGAAGCATCACACAAGAAATTCTCCTGCTTGGCTTGCCACTTTGTAAATGTATTGTTATTATGAGAGTAGCAAACGGGGATGCAAATGAAACAAAATATGCAATTATGCAAAACTGCAGCCCCCACTAGCCAGGTTGAGGAGATGGCTCTCTGCAAGCAAGCAAAAACCAGTTCACCAAGGCAAAGCAAATCTCCGTCATCTTAAATTATTTGGGTTACTTTATTTCATAAATTCGAGCAGCCACATTCAGAAACCCCAAAAAAGATTTGTCCAAGGTGAAGACTTAAAATTTGAACACCTTGAGCTAGGCCTTCAGGGTTGTCCTATTGCCTCAAGGCTTGACTGGATTGTTTCTTAAAGTAATGGAGTAGTAAAATGGGGTCATGGTGATCATCACATTAGTGAAAGCTTAATCTTTCCTGCTGCCTGAGGAGGGGAAGAATTGCTCTCACTCCCATCTTTCCAAAGTCCAAACTCATTCTTTGATGGGAACCAGCTTGAAACCATATGTGGCTAGAGATGAGGCAATTCCTATATAAGGTAAAGGTTTCCCTTGCTCGAAAGCCAGTCGTATCCGACTCTAGGGTGCAGTGCTCATCTCTGTTTCTAAGCCGAAGAGCCAGCCCTGTCTGCTTCTCCAGATGTTTCCGTGGTCATGTGGCAGGCATGACTAGACACCGGAGCGCACGGAACACTGTTTACCTTCCCACCGAAGTGGTCCCTATTTATCTACTTGCAATGTCTTGCATTCGAACTGCTAGGTTGGCAGGAGCTGGGACGAAGACGGGAGCTCATTTCCGTCCTGCAGTACTCAGGAATTGAACTGCTGACCTTCCGCTTCCCAGTCAACGTCTTAGCTACTTGAGCCACTGCACTAAAGATGCTGCATATCAGCCACCCGGGAATCGTGCGTACCAAGGCGCTAGCTAGGAGTTACGTCTGGTGGCCCAAACTGGACACAGATATAGAACACATGGTAGGCACTTGCGAGAGCTGCCAGAGCACCCGCCCTGAGGAGTCCCGACTTCCGCACAGAGAATGGGACACGGCCAGGGGTCCGTGGTCACGCTTACACGTGGATTTTGTGGGTCCTTTTAGAGGCACCCTTTTGTGATGTCCTATATGTGTTACTTGAAATTAAGGAAAAGGAGTAACAGATGGGTGAGGGGGAAATGGTGATCTTGTGATTCATGAAGTATTTTGTAAAACCATTGCTCAAGTTTTGACGTTCCATACTCTTAAAAAATTTGTACATGAGTCAAGATGCAACAGTTAGGACAGGATATGGAATGACGGAGTGGTTTGGAATAGGAGAAGGAGTAAGACAAGGCTGCATTTTGTCACCCTGCTTATTTAACTTATACACAGAGCACATAATGCGCAACGCAGGGCTGGATGAATCACAAGTTCGAATTAATATTGCTGGGAGAAACATCAACCATTTGAGATATGCAGATGACACTACCCTAATGGCAGAAAGTTAAGAAGACCTAAAGAAGCTCTTACTTAGGTTGAAGGAGGAGAGTGCAAAAGCTGGCTTGAGACTTAATATCAAGAAAACCAAGATACTGGCAACAGGCCCTATCAGTCCCTGGAAAATAGATGGGTAAGAAGTAAAAGCAGTGACAGACTTTATCGTCTTAGAATCAAAGATCACTGCGGATGGAGATTGCAGCCATGAAATAAAAAGGCGACTGATTTTTGGGAAGCAAGCTATGGGAAATTTGGGCAACATAGTTAAAAGTAGAGACATCACCTTGCAAACAAAAGTCTGCATAGTCAAAGCAATGGTATTTCTGGTCATGATGTATGGTTGTGAGAGCTTGACCATAAGGAAGGCTGAGCGCAGAAGAATAGACGCCATTGAGATGTGGTATTGGAGGAGAGTTTTGAGAGTACCCTGGACAGCAAAGAGAACAAATAGGTTGATCTTAAAAGAAATCAACCCCAACTGCTCCTTGGAAGGTCAAATAATGAAGATGAAATGAAAGTACTTTGGACATCAAATGAGAAGAGAGGTTCACTTGAGGAAGCCTTGATGCTGGGAAAGGTGGAGGGCAAAAGAAGAAGGGGGTGGCAGAAAATGAGATGGCCAGATGGCATTGTTGATGCAATGAGCACAAAGCTGGGTGGGCTGAGGAGGATGGTGGAGGATAGGGGTGCCTGGCGTGCGGTGGTCCATAGGGTCATGAAAGGTTGGAATTGACTGTGCGACTGAACAACAATATCAACAACAACTCTTAGCCTATGAAGTATCTTTCTATATTATTTTTCAATTTTTCTAGAGAAAGATAGCAGTCTATGTTTTTCAATGAGGAAGTGGATTCACAGTGAACCATAAAAGGACTGACAGGAGTGGGACCATTTTCAGACAGCACTGGGTATTTCCTTCACAACCAAAAAGCCATTGCTCCTGCACGCCTTCCACCAACATCATGCCCCAAATGCCTACTTCAATGCCACAGATGCACATCCTACAGACAACCCTCCCCCTTTTAACAAGAAGGAATATACAGCTGACCGTATAGGGGGAAGTCCTTTTGAAATGTTTTGGAATGAAAAGTTAGACCCCCTCCCAAGAGGTACAGAATAAAAGATGAGGTGGGAGCCAAAAGAACTGGATAGACTCGATTCAGCCTTTGCATGATGGGGTCAGTTAAAAATAGGTCAAATTCACCTGTTTGATAAGTGGAGCAAATTCTGCAGTATTTCACCACATAGTCACACTATGGCCAAAAATATATGATTAAGAGAACCTGTAATTCAAGCTGGATGCAGGTTAACATTGCAGAGAGTGGAGCAGGACGACCTTTTCAGGTTTGTGGAATCAGACACCAGAAGAATGTATTTATTTATTTAAAATATTTCTATCCCGCTTCCCTCACTCGAAAGTGACCTGAAGCGGTTTAACAAGTTAAACCATTAGTAAAGATAAAGGTTTCCCTTGCTCGAAAGCCAGTCGTATCCAACTCTAGTGTGCAGTGCTCATCTCTGTTTCAAAGCCGAAGAGCCAGCGCTGTCTGCTGCTGCAGATGTTTCCGTGGTCTTGTGGCAGGCATGACTAGACACCGGAGCACACGGAACGCTGTTACCTTCCCACCAAAGTGGTCCCTATTTATCTACTTGCAATTTCTTGCTTTCGAACTGCTAATCTGGCAGAAGCTGGGACAAAGACGGGAGCTCATTCCGTCCTGCAGTACTTGGGAATCGAACTGCTGACCTTCCACCTCCCAGTCAGCGTGTTAGCCACTTGAGCCACTGCAGTCCATCAGGTTAGTTCTGACTTAATGTGTTTCTTTTTCCCCAGTGTTTTCTAAGTAAGGAATACCCAGAAATGGTCTGCCATTTCCTTGTTCTTTGGGATGCTGTGGGACTGTGCAGCTTGCTCAAAGTTGAACAGGCTGGCTCTTCTTCAATAAGGCACAGTGAAGAATCAGTCTCCCAATCCGATAGCTAATTCACTGAGCTATCCATCCATCTCTGCTATCATTTGCATACCCAAAACAGTATCAAACAAGATTGTTTTCATTCATTGTGTCTGAAGGAGACACTCTTATTCAGCACTAGAATTTTTTTTTGTTAATTAGCATGAGCTACATATTTCACAACCTCACACTCAGCATTGGAAGAAGGGTACACAGAAAGAGCCTCCTAGAAGATTGTGGTATTTTTTTAACCACAATTGGGTGAACCCTGGGCAATTTCAACTTTATGTCAGCTAATCTCTCTCATGCTGGGTCAGGCAAAAGGGAAGGAGGCTTCATTTTGGCAGTTTCACATCTGGCTTATGAAAAAGCATAGGAAGCACAGAAGAAGAACCATAGGAAGGCTCTTTTAGCATAAAAGCAAGGAAACATGGAACTGCTTGTTTGCTCCCGGCTGCCTGAAACCTTGAGCTCTGTAACCAACAGTATGGGAAAAGCAAATAGTCTGGGTGTTTAAACAGATCAATGATCTACAAAGAAAGAGAGTGAGTAACACCACAACATGTTTACCAAGCCATCACCCTGTTTTCTTGATCCCAAACAGTCCTGCATCCCTTTATGCCATTTAAAACTAGAGGAAGATACGATCTGTCTAGTTCACTTTCTCCTACATCTAAGAAAAGAAATAAATACATTAAAAATAAGCTAATAAATTAATTCCCCATCAAATGTATGAGGAAATTAGTGGATTTTGTAAAGCTCTAATGTAAGGAATCAAAGGAAACGTTCTACCACCTGCACAGGCTAAATTCAATAGTTAATGGCTATTTGCTGTATTACACCTGCTGCTTGCCATATAGCTTCTAAAGCGGAAGGGTCCATCAGGGAAAGTAAGAAGCCATACTAATTTAGTGTCTCAAAGTTGGTTGAATAATGGAGGCAGGGCCGACATTAGAAATTTCCAGGTCTGGTATGCGGGGGGGGGGATACGCACAGATTTTGGCCACGCTGCTGTGGTTTCGTGTGCATGCGTGGTTTGTTTGCGCATGCATACATCAGTAGTTTCCTTGTGCTGCCACACCACTGTGGTTTTCTGCACATGCACGGTTTGTTTGCACATGCACACATCAGTGTTTTCCTGGTGCCGCCAGGCCCCTGTCATCTCTGGGCCCAGGACGAGAGTCCTGATGCCCCCCCCCCCCCCGATGGTGGCTCTGAATGGAGGGATTAAGGCAAGAGCTTTGGAGCAGCTAGGAACTCAGAAGCCTTCTCCCTGAATGGAAATACTAGTCCTGTTTGTATTACATTCAGTTTTTCTAAATATGTTGGTTACAGGTAATTGAACGTGCAATGTGCAACAAGGAAGGGCATTCTTTCTTTCCTGTCCCATTACTCTTAATGTAGGGAGGACACAAGTCTTAAGTAGGGAGTCTTTGCTGTCCTTTGAGGCTCTTCACATGTAGTTAGAATCTAGAAAAATTAGCCTTCCACACCCTCCCACCTCTAGGTTTGGCTGTGGTGCTAAACCCTCCCTAGAAAGACCAGGCTAAAAGAAAGACTGTTTTTGTAGTCAATGCTAATTTATAAAGAACAAGAAGAAGCTCAGTCCATTACCTAGCACCAATCAAGTGACAGAAGTATCTTGCTTACGATATCTAAATGCTAAGCCTTTGCTCCACTGAAAAGAGCCTAGAGTAACAGAGTGTTAATGGGTGGAGAGGGAGAAAGGATGAGAGAAAAGGAGTGAGAAAGAGAAGGAGAGAGAGAGAGAGAGTTAATTGAAATTGTGAGTGAACAACATGAACCTTGAATGATGAGCATCTAGTTCAGGATTCTCAACATGTGGCCCGCAATACCATTTCATGTGCCTCCCCACCACTTCCACCACACCAGGAAGTGCCATGTAGTGGAGGAAGGGCAAAATGGCTGACCGGCCCCCAAAGCTGTCTGAGGGAGCATGACCTAGCCCCCAGCTTTAAAAGGTTGAGAACTCCTGATCTAGTTCTTTAACCATTATATTCATAACTGATATTCAGTGTCTTCTAAGCACAGTTGAGAACACTTTTTAATTTAATTTCAAATTTGCCATTGACCTGCCTTGAGTTCCCTGACTTGGAAACAACCCAAAGCTCCTACCGTTCAGGCTTGTGTCTGCCATTAGGCTGAGCAAGTCCATGGATTCAAGGAAAATATGTTGGATGATGTAGGAGATACTTCTGACTGTTTCCCTCATCAGGAGGACAGACCTGGGTGTGCCCACACTTCTAAAGCTATCTAATTGACTACAACTGATCATTGTTGTAGAGATTGAGGTTGCTGTCCCATTATTATTTTTGAAGCAGGAGTCAACTACCAGACCAAATACCTTCTATATGTAAAACAGGAATGGGCACCGTGTGGTCTTTAAGTTCAGGTAGCAAATTGATCTTTTCCCTTTCTCATAAAATGAGAAGGGTGTGTGTGTGTCATCAGCCATTCAAGCAGAAGGGTAGGAGTTTCAGCAAGCACTTCTTCACAGAATTCATAGTAAAACAGTAGAATTTAGTGACATGGGGAATAGTAATGGCTGCCAACTTAAACAGCCTCACAAGCAGGTTGGCTCATGAAGGATGGAATTTTCCAGTACAGTGGTACCTCGCTTAAAGAGCATAATGTGTTCCACGGGATTGCTCGTTAAGCGAGTTTTCTCTTTAAGTGAAACACCATTGTAAGTGACCAGTTGCAACTTTTTGGGGGGGGGATTGCGAACCCCGATTTAGTTGTTAAGCAAGTTTTTGGTTGGTTTTAGTTGTTAATCAAGGCAACCATTCAGGGAAAATTCTGCTCTTTAAGCGAGTTAGTCTCTAAGTGAGGCGCTCTTTATGCGAGGTTTTACTGTATCTGCTAGTCATAATGATACTCCACCCAGTAACAAAAGTAGAACAACTCTGTAAAAGAGCACAAATGGGAGGGTGCTATTGTCATGTTTGTAGACTTACCACAAGCATTTGGTTGGCTGCTGTGTAAAATGAATGCTAGACTAGTTAGGTCTTTGATCTGATCCAGTGGTGCTCCTCTTATATTTACTAGAGCATGTCTCAGATCTGACCATACTTGAGCATGTCTTGGATGAGAATTTCCAGCTGAATTATACTAGAACAAGAATGCAAGCGCGGCGCCAAAATGGCCGCCGCGCTCTTTGCGGGGCCCCCCCCACAGGACGAATGATCCGGGTAGTTTAGGGCGTGGCCAGCTCCCTTATAAAAGGGGTGGCCACGAGGCAGCCGAGCTGCCATTTTACCTAAGCGACGGAGCGGAGAAGTTTTTTCCCCTGTGTCTCCGTCGCTCTTTACCTAGGTTGGAAGCCTTTTGGCGGCGAATCTTCTCTTTCGGATTCCTTTTGCCTTCAGTGAGATGCCTCCGAAGAAGAAGGCGCTTTCGAGTGCGGCTCGCACGGGTAGGAGGCGCAATCCGGGTCGGAGGACCACGGTGGCGCCTCCCCAGCAGCCGCCTTTGCCGGCACCCGCCAGGACCGGCGGGATGGGGTCGATCACCCTTGGCCGGCAGCGGGAGACCCAAGCATGGGCTCGGTGAGGGCTGCGGCCCCCGGCCCGCAAGCGGTGGACACCGCTCCTGGCTTTGCCCATTCTGCTGGGCCTGCAGCGGTTGTGGCACAGCTCCCCCCGGGGCCTTCTAGCCTTGGGGGGTGGTGTGGCCCCCTGCCTTGGCAGGCGCCTGCACCGACCCTTCCGGGCTTCGGTGCGGGACAATGGCCCTATTCGGGTCCTGGGGTACAGGGACCTGTACCCGCGCCTCTAATGGGCGGGCCGGCCGGCCCTTGGCCCCAGGTCAGCGTTGAGGCCTTACTGGCCCGCGTGGCGGCCCTCGAGGCCTCCTTGGCTCGGGCCAGCCATGCTGGGGCTACTTGTGGGGTTCGTTTCGAGGCGCCGTCGGTCGGGCAGCAGCAGGCGATGGGACGGGTCGAGCTGCTGCAGGCGCGTGGCGCACCTTCGGCCACTGCCTTGCAGCTCCCCGGCCAGCAGGCAGGTGTGGGTCAGGCCCCGATGATGAGCTCTACGGCGGTCGTGAGCTCCGACGCCCCCGGTGGGCCGGAACCCCCGGTGGGGGCGGCCTGCGGGGGTGCAACATGTGAGTATGCAGTACAAGCCAATACACCTACACACATTGCCAATACGGGGGTGGACTTTCAATGGCCTTGGCCTCGCGCGGGTGGTGCGGTGGCCCAGCCGCCGGCGCCCCACTCGGCGATGACAACTGCTACCCAGACCCCTGGGGTTACAGGTGTTCCCTACCCTGCCGGGAATGTATTGGGGTGGCGGGGCCAGCACAGGCCCCTTTTCAGATGCCCGCGTTGTCTGCGGTCCCGGTTTCGGCCTTGCCAACGGCGGGATATTCTTTGCCACTGGGTGACCACCTAGCACAAGCCACCAGAGAAAAGATATGGCGGGGGGAGTATGTAGATATCTTCTCACTCTTAAACAGAGAGCCCACCAAGGAGGAGAGGGAGGGGCAGGACGAGAAGGACAAGGAGCAGGCACGTCGTCGCAAGCCACCACGTACCTGGGCCAACTGGCTGCCGGCTTATTTAATCTACATGGCAGTGTACTTGAGAGCGCGGCCGGATTTGGCTATTCCGATGGTCCAATATTTGGACAACATCTATAGGGCGATGGTCGATTTTCCGGGCCCCTCGTGGTTGGCTTATGACGAGGAATTTCGTATGCGGATTCCCCTGCACCCCGAGATGAGGTGGGACGAGCCGTGCCAGAGGCTTTGGCTTCTGTACATGACGCCCACGCGCCCCGCGCCAGGGGAGAGATACCATTGCGGACATGCGGTCCAGCGAGCGGCTCCAGCTCAGGTTCCCCGCCAGGTGGCAGGGCAGGGGGTTCCAGCCCGCCTGCTGTGCTGGACTTTCTCGTCCAATGGTTCCTGCAATAGGAAAAATTGCAAGTACAGGCATGAGTGTCCCACCTGTGCGGGCCCCCACGCAGCCTCTGCGTGTCCCAGGCCTGGAGGGACGCGTGGCAGAGGGAAGGGCGGACAGTGGGCTGGCAAGACTGCCGCAGATGGAGGTAGTGTACCAAAAGGCCCCCTCCCCAATTAATGTGCGTATGTTGGAGCGTTGGCTCACATCGTACTCGAAGAGGGAGGATGCGGAGTATCTCCTTCGAGGCTTTCAGCAAGGGTTCCGTATCCCTTTCATGGGTGATAGGTCCCCTCAGGATGCCCCCAATCTTTTATCTCTTAGGGGAAGGGAGGAGGTGGCTGCTGCCAGCATTAGGAAGGAGGTTGATGCGGGCAGGGTCGCTGGCCCTTTCCCTGCACCCCCGTTCCCCAATTTTAAGGTATCACCCCTAGGCTTAGTTCCCAAAAAGTCCCTAGGCGAATTTCGCCTTATTCATCATTTGTCTTACCCGGCCGGCCGATCGGTCAATGATACATTTGTTCGGTCAGGTATACATCCTTTGACCACGCGCTGCGCATGGTGCGCTCGTGCGGCCCGTGTGCCTTGCTGGCTAAATGCGACATCAAGTCGGCTTTTCGCCTACTGCCGGTGCATCCGGCCGACTTCGAGTTGCTGGGTTTCAAATTTCGGGGCGAATATTATTTTGATAAGGCCATGCCTTTTGGCTGTTCCATATCATGCTCTGCATTCGAGCGTTTCAGTACCTTCCTGGAGTGGGCTTTCGTCCGCAGGTCAGGGTCCCGGTCTGTAGCCCATTACCTGGATGACTTTTTATTCGGGGGTGAACGGGGTTGGGACACGTGCACACGTCTCCTCAACACATTTCAGACGCTAATGGAGGAACTTGGTGTCCCTTTAGCGCCCGAAAAGACCGAGGGCCCATCTAACAAGCTAGTATTCCTGGGGGTGGAGATCGACACAGTAGCGCAGGCTTCTAGGTTACCGGGGGATAAGGTGTCCCGGTTAGTGGCCCTCATCTCGGATTTGCTGGCCAAGCGCAAGGCATCGCTGAGGGAACTCCAAGTGTTACATGGTCACCTCAATTTTGCCTGCAGGGTGGTCGCACCGGGCAGGGCTTTTGCTCGGCGCTTATGCGACGCCATGGCAGGGTTATCCAGGCCCCACCATAGAGTCAGGATTACCCAGGGTATCAGGGCAGACATGTTCGTCTGGTTACAGTTCCTGAGGGAGTTCAATGGGGTCTCATTTTGGAGGTCTGACCTCCTGGCTTCCCCAAATTTTCAGATCCAGTCTGATGCCTCAGGATCCCTGGGTTATGGGATGTACTTCAATGGGAAGTGGGCCTATGGTGGGTGGCCACCGGCATGGGCAGGCACTGGTCGCCTGCGTGATCTCACATACCTTGAATTTTTTCCTATCCTGGGGGCTTTGATGCTGTGGGGCGAGGAATGGGCCAACTCGGTCGTGCATTTCTGGTGTGACAACGCTGCTGTTGTCCACATTGTCAATGCACAGACTTCCAAATCGCCCAGGGTTATGGACCTAGTGCGCCAGTTTGTGCTGCGCTGCCTGCGCCTCAACGTCTTGTTCAGGGCTAGGCACGTCCCAGGGGTTAATAATGATATTGCCGACGCTTTGTCCCGCCTGCAGATCTCCCGGTTCCGTGCCTTGGCCCCGGATGCGGAGGAATTTCCCTCGCCACTCCCGGACGAGATATGGACCATTGGCAGGGAGAGGTGAACCGGGCGATCGGCCTGTCACTGGCGTCCCGCACGCGTAAGGCGTATCAACAAGCTTTTAATTCTTATAGGGCATTTTCTGCCCAATTTCACCTGCCAGAGACCTGGACTATCCCGGTGGATCATGTTCTGCGGTTCATGGTTCACCTGCATTCCCAGGGCCTCGCACCTCGCACCATAGCATCCAAGCTCTCGGCGCTGGCTTTCATGGCCAAGGTGGGGGGTCATGTGGACAGCACCTCTGACTTCCGTGTGAGACATGTTTTGGAGGGGTGGGTGCGCGAGCGCGGGCGTTGCCCGGACGACCGGCACCCTATTTCCCCAGGGGTTCTTACCCAGTTGGCCCGGGGCTGGCCAGGCCTCTGTTTTGATCATTATGAGGCAGCCCTTTTTCATGCAGCCACAACGGTGGCATTTTTTGGAGCGCTCCGCATCAGCGAACTTGTGATGCTGTCTAAGGCGGATGCAAGTTGTAGGGCACTGGAACTCGAAGATGTATATGTTGCCAAAGACTGGGCCCAGTTGAGGATACGCTCCTCTAAGACTGATCAGCAGGGCGCAGGCAGTGGTGTAAGACTGCTACGGTGTTCTTTGGCAGACATCTGTCCGGTTGGTGCCCTACAGGAGTTTCTTGCACTGCGTGGCACGCACCATGGCCCGTTTTTCTGTCACCGAGGTGGGTCTTCTATTACTAAACTTCAATTCGGGGGGGTGCTGGGAAGGCACTAGACAGTGTTGGCCTCTCAGGTGACAGGCAGAGCCCTCGCCAGGGTGGGCCTACCAGGTGCCCGTTATGGCACACATTCATTCCGTATTGGGGCAGCCTCTACAGCAGCTGCTTTTGGGTACTCCGGGGCTGACATACGCAGCATGGGGAGGTGGGGTTCACAATGTTTTCAGTTTTATGTGCGCCCACTTCCGCCATGAGTACCAATACAGTCACCTTACCTTCCTTTTTTCCTCAATTTTCTTACAGACCCTGGGTGTCGTATTACACTGGTGACAGTATGGCTGGTGGGCCACAGCTACGTGCAAAGGGCAGCGTGTTACGCTGCGGCGACAGAGTGGGGACCCCGACTGGGACTGGGTGAACACGCCAGTCTCACATGGCATGGTAAGCCTGGGATGTTGTGGCGGGAGCTGCTGCCTTTTCTTTTTTCAGGCAGAAGTGCTGCCCCGCCTGACATTCTCATCATGCACCTGGGGGGCAACGATTTGGGTCAGGTCACCGGCTTGTCGCTCAAGCATGCGATTTGCGAGGACCTCGCCTACTTGCACTACGTCTGGCCTCCCGCAACCCTGGTTTGGTCGGACATGGTCCCGCGCCATTCTTACAGGGGAGGAGTTGACCTCATGGCCCTTGACCGCGCTAGGCGCGCGGTCAATAGGGCGGTGGCGCGGTTCCTTGCTGACAAGGCTTGGGGACGGGTCAGTCGTCACCCCGCTATTGGACTAGAAAATTATGATTTGTATGCAGGGGATGGGGTCCATCTGTCGCGAGGAGGTATGGATCTCCTGTTGGGTGATTGGCGAGCAGGCCTGTTGACCGAGCTGACGGTCTGGGGGGGCATCAGGCCTTCTTTGAAGCCCCTCCGTGTGGCGGGTAGCACTGGTAAGGTAAACAGTTATGACCCACAGGTATCCGGCAGGTTCGCAATTGACTGGACAACACTAGATAGGAATAAATTAGTTAAACGTTGTCCGGTCAACGACGAACCAGGCGACGGGGTGATGGCGATAGCTAGCCAGCATGCATCACCCCGTGATTTCACGGATACGAGTCAGAGGGTGGGGTCATTAGTTAGATATTGACTACGGTCAACAATTTGTTTGTTGTCAACAAACAAATTGATACAAATTGATACATTGTAACCAATTGCCGTTGGCAATTTTGGGTGGTACCTTACCAGTGTTACTTCGGCCTGCTTGCCTTAAGAATTATGATTGGTCGTTTTACCAATACAAATTTATAATTCGGACTAGGGCATGAATCAATAAATGTGGCCCAATGCCGTTATCCACTTTCAATGGTGTCTGAGTCCGTTATTGGGGGGTGCGCCTGCAATGCAAGCGCGGCGCCAAAATGGCCGCCACGCTCTTTGTGGGCCCCCCCCACAGGACGAATGATCCGGGTAGTTAGGGGCGTGGCCAGCTCCCTTATAAAAGGGGTGGCCACGAGGCAGCCGAGCTGCCATTTTACCTAAGCGACGGAGCGGAGAAGTTTTTTCCCCTCCACCCCCTCCCTAGTTAACAGTGTGATATTCTGGTCGCTTCGGGGCCGGGTGGGAATTTTTGGCTGGGACCCACATTGGCTTCCGGGTCCTGGCTTTTTTGCCCACCCCACACTGTTGCTATGGTTTGATATAGGGGTTCTTCTACGACTACTGTTGACTTTGGTCACATGGGCGGGTAGCACTGGTAAGGTAAACAGTTATGACCCACAGGTATCCGGCAGGTTCGCAATTGACTGGACAACACTAGATAGGAATAAATTAGTTAAACGTTGTCCGGTCAACGACGAACCAGGCGACGGGGTGATGGCGATAGCTAGCCAGCATGCATCACCCCGTGATTTCACGGATACGAGTCAGAGGGTGGGGTCATTAGTTAGATATTGACTACGGTCAACAATTTGTTTGTTGTCAACAAACAAATTGATACAAATTGATACATTGTAACCAATTGCCGTTGGCAATTTTGGGTGGTACCTTACCAGTGTTACTTCGGCCTGCTTGCCTTAAGAATTATGATTGGTCGTTTTACCAATACAAATTTATAATTCGGACTAGGGCATGAATCAATAAATGTGGCCCAATGCCGTTATCCACTTTCAATGGTGTCTGAGTCCGTTATTGGGGGGTGCGCCTGCAAATTATGTGTAGCATTTTCCCTAAGTGTCAGTTGATGGTTACTGTGTAAATGCAATCATAGCACGAGGTGCTACATCCAAATGATCACTGTAACTAATATCAACCAAACATTAGATTCAAAACTATAATTACAAACAGATTTCAGCTCTGGCATTAGCTCCACAAAAGATGAAGGTTCAACTGTGTTGTGAAAGGAAACGTTGAAAAAGAGAAAAATCCTACTTTTAGCTACTTGCCTTTCTTAAGACTAACTCACATTTCTCATTGAAGACAGTATCAAAAACACTAATGGTGGAAACCAAGGGGCTTGAAATTACCCATCAACAGTAAGTACCTGGACCTCTCACTGAACAGCTGTACAGTTTCTGCACTGTGATGACATGGGTTCTAATATTCCTTAAATCAAAGCAGTTTTCATATAACACTCTCTAGATAGAAGCAGCAGGGCAGTTTGCACTATATACTCCATTTTGCTTTCTTTGGGGGCTGCTTTAGAAAAGGAAATAACCAAAGAGTCCGTTACAGGTTTTATTTTAAGAAAAGGTGTTTTAAAGCTAAAAGTAGCTTTGGAAGTGAAATGGGAGTGTAGTGTGCAAACTGTAATCTCCAAAACCGCCATGCTGCAGAAGCTGAAGCTGTTGGATGGCACACTGATCCAGCAGTGATAAGATGAACAAGGTCACAGTCAGGCACAAGAGCTCCAAGCAGAGTTGAACAGGTGCCAGAATCATGGGTGGAAAACTAGTCTGCTGTCTTAAGACAAATTCCTAATGGAAGCTGTTGTACAAGCAGAGACAGGAAGGTTTTGTGCTAATTCAGCCAGACCCTCCATGTCTTGACCATCTTGGCTACAAGAAGACTTCTGGAGAGAAAACTCACCAACTTCCTCTGGAGACTAGGTCACAGTTTTACTCCCAGGAGCTTTTGTCTACTTAATTCTACAGGTTCTCTCCAGGATTTCACTTGATCCTGGGTTTTATGAAGTGTTATTTCCTCTCCTCTGCCACCCACATTGTGCTTGGAACAGGGGCAGGCAAAATACTTGCCTGTAGATATTGGAATGTAACTCTCATTATTTCCCCACCATTAGCTATACTGGATGGGCTGATGGGAGGTGAACAACATCAGGCAGACCATAAATTATCTCCTCCTGGTTTAAATCAATAACAAAGAAATGTTAAAAATTGTTAAATCAAACACAAATAAACTCAAGTGACAGATTGTGAGTGGACTCTTGACTCCTAGTACATCAAATCTGGATTCTACTCAAGAGGGGAACGAGAGTTCATCTCAAAATTGGTTAAGTGCAGCTTTTAAAGCTATAAAAGCCAAACCTTTTAACATTTTGGATGTGTTTAGCCCTCCTTTAAAAAGAGAGAGATACTGCTGTCCTTGTCTTATCTTTAACCTTTCTACTCTTGTGGTCATGTCTGTTTGTGTAACATAACTTGTTCTGGACTGATCAGTTTGCCTTCAACAGTTTCCCACAGGAAGATAAATCAAGTATTATCTTCCAGTGTTTATCCAAGGAGGTGGCAACATACACAGAACCAGGGATGGGGCAAGGGACTTTATCCAGCAGCTACATACACACTGAAGGGTTTCTTGAGTCTTTTACCTGCTCTGGAAGATGGGCAAGCATACCAAAGCCCTGATAATTTTGTCATGGTGCATACCACAATATGTTAAATTTTGTTTAATTAAAAAAACAGAACCCTTAGCCTTTAATAGCATGCTTTTATTACTTAAAATTAAAATAAAACAATGGATTCCTCCTCATTCCTTCATAGGCGGCTCTAATTTAATGTCTCATTTAAAATACATCTTTTATGTGTTTAAAAAAAACTACAGTAAAACTAAAAAAAACATGTAACGGAACAGCAAGGCTGAGACGTCCACACATAAACTTTTCCAGCTTTGCACAGGATTTTTAGTGCATTTATAATACAAATCTTTGTAAATCTACTCATGAGTCAGACTCACTATATTAAGTGTGTGTGTGTGTGTGTGTGTGTGTGTGTGTGTGTGTGTGTGTGTGTGTGTGAGTGAGTGAGTGAGTGAGTGAGTAAGATTGCAATCTTTATATGTTTATAAGCACCACTGTTGGTTGCATCTAGATTCTTTGATTAGAGCCAAGACTTTTGAAACTAAATTGCAACAGACACAGACACACATAGACAGACACCTGATTTTCAATCACAGCTATGAGTTTATGTCACAAGAGACAATTATACTGTACTTATCTAATTAATGGGAATGTTATCTTCCCTTCCACTATTATGATTTGTGCTCGAATCAAACATGTTTTTGGCAATGTTTGGCAGTTGTCTACCCTGATTTGTCAAAAGTGAAGATCAGAAGATCTAATTGATTTGTGATGTGATTTGCAGCCTGATGTTCCCATGAGTAAAATCATACCCAGAGGATGCTTTCTTTGAAGGCAGCAGTGTTGGAGGGGGGATCTCCATTCTTTCTGCCGCCCACTAAATTCACTGAACTTTGGAAAAGTAGGGCAAGCTCTGACACTTTTTACCTCAAACCTCACATTGATTCACCCAAAAATAAGCACCATTGGTTTAAAAAATGAAATATGCTTTTAATTCCATCCATGACCACACCATGTTTCTCACATTAACCTCTGAATACATAGTTTGTAGCTTGTCTATTTTTCCCTGAACTTTCTCCAGTAGTTTAGCATAAGTATTCATACAAAGTGGACAGTATCATAAAAAAAATAATGAATGGGGGAACAGCAGAGAACTGTCTATCTGTCTTTTCCCAATGTTTGAGTCAGCATCTTTGGAGCTTGACCAGACCCAAAGCAAAGGAGGACAGTGCCGCCTGGTTCAGGCAAACTTGTTTTGATCTCAGCTCAACAAGAATGCACTCGACCTTGGATTGAACTTGTGGCTCAGAAACTGAGAAAAACCATCATGCCCCAGCATTTAGCACAAACTAAACAGAATCTGAAATGGTTTGTGTAGGGTTGGGGGTCATGACACTAAGAGTAAAGCCAGGCTATAGAATCATGGAAAAATATAGGCTTGCCACCTGTGTGATTTGTTCCTTATTTCTTCTTTAAAACTTCACAAAGACATGCATTACAAGAACAGTGTCCCTCAGTTGGTAGTGTTAATAACTTGATACATGTTATATGTCCTTACAGTTGGGTAATTTGTCAAACAAGGCTATGTTGAGGTATAAGAAAAGGGCACTGATGTAGCAGCACACTGTGGTTTAGAGGTTAGCAAAGAGGCCCCAAGGTTTTGGGACACTTGGTTTCCAACTCACTCTGCGTCACAAAATTCACATGATGAGCTTTAGGCCAATCACGCTTCCAATTCCACCTGCAACATTGAGTTGTTGCTAGGATGGAGATGAGCCATTTACAACTATCTTGAACTCACTAAAGGAAAGGGCAGGTGCACATGTCACAAATAAATGGAGACAAATAAAATAAAACGTTCTGGAACATGTGATGACTGAAGGCTGGAGAGGCTGCACTTTTACTTTATTGGTGTATTTGTTTATCTAGCCAATCCTATGGAGATATACCTGCCCACCTCACTTTATTATACCTGTATATCAGTGATGCACTGAAGCAGGTCCTGTCCTGTTCGGGAGAACCGGTAGTGAAAATTCCCCCAGGCCACGCCCACCTGGCCAGCCACGCCCACCTCCATACCCCATTGCGTTGGCCATGCCCACAGATTTGGCCCCATCCACAGAGGTGGTAGTAAAAAACATTGGAGTGCATCACTGCTATATATACACATAACCCCTGTTTCCTGTCAGTGGTTTCTTTGCTGTAGTATATCTCCATTGCAGGCGCACCCCCCAATAAAGGACTCAGACACCAATGAAAGTGGATAACGGCATTGGGCCACATTTATTGATTCATGCCCTAGTCCGAATTATAAATTTCTATTGGTAATTGACCAATCATAATTCTTAAGGCAAGCAGGCCGAAGTAACACTGGTAAGGTACCACCCAAAATTGCCAACGGCAATTGCTACAATGTATCCATTTGTATCAATTTGTTTGTTGACCACAAACAAATTGTTGACCGTAGTCAATATCTAACTAATGACCCCACCCTCTGACGCGTATCCGTAAAATCACGGGGTGATGCATGCTGTCTAGCTATAGCCATCACCCCGTCGCCTAGTTCGTCGTTGACTGGACAACGTTTAACCAACTTATGCCTGTCTAGTGTTGTCCAGTCAATTGCGAACTTGCCGGATACCTGTGGGTCATAATGTTTACCTTACCAGTGCTACCCGCCACACGGAGGGGCTTCAAAGAAGGCTCGACGCCCCCCCCAGACCATCAGCTCGGTCAACAGGCCTGCTCGCCAATCACCCAACAGGAGGTCCATACCTCCTCGCGACAGATGGACCCCATCCCCTGCATACAAGTCATAACTTTGGAGGCTAATAGCGGGGTGACGACTGACCCTCCCCCAAGCCCTGTCGACAAGGAAACGCGCCACTGCCCTATTCACCATGCGTCTAGCACGGTCAAGGGCCAGGAGGTCAACACCCCCTCTGTAGGAATGGCGTGGGACCATGTCCGACCAAACAAGGGTTGTGGCGGGCCGGACGTAATGCAGGTAGGCGAGGTCCTCGCAAATCGCATGCTTCAGCGACAAGCCGGTGACCTGGCCCAAATCATTGCCCCCCAGGTGTATGATCAGAATGTCAGGCGGGTCAGCATTCTTGCCTGGAAAAAAAGGAAAAGCAGCAGCTCCCGCCATAACATCCCAGGCTTACCATGCCATGTGAGACTTGCGTATGCACCCAGTCCCAGTCGGGGTCCCCACTCTGTCGCCGCAGCGTAACGCGCTGCCCTGTGCACGTAGCTATGGCCCACCAGCCATACTGTCACCGGTGTAATACGACACCCCGGGTCTGTAAAGAAAAATGAGGGAAAGAAGGTAAGGTGACTGGGTTGGTACTCACGGCGGGAGTGGGCGCACATAAAACTGAAAACATTGCGAACCCCACCATCCCATGCTACGTATGTCAGCCCCGGAGTACCCAAAAGCAGCTGCGGTTGAGGCCGCCCCTATACGGAATGAATGAGTGCCATAGCGGGCGCCTGGGAGGCCCACACTGGCCAGCGCTTTGCCCGTCACCTTCCAAAATTGAAACTTAGTAAAGGGAGACCCATCTTGGTGACAGAAAAACGGGCCATGGTGCGTGCCACGCAGTGCCAGGAATTCCTGTAGGGCACCAACCGGACAGATGTCTGCCAAAGAACACCGTAGCAGTCGCACACCACTGCCTACGCCATGCTGATTGGTCTTAGAGGAGCGTATCCTCAACTGAGCCCAGTCTTTGGCAACACAGACATCCTCGAGTTCCAGTGCCCTACGACTTGCATCCGCCTTAGACAGCATCACAAGCTCGCTGATGCGGAGCGCTCCAAAAAATGCCACCGTTGTGGCTGCATGGAACAGGGCTGCCTCATATGCATCAAAACAGAGGCAAGGCCAGCCCCGGGCCAACTGGGTAAGGACCCCTGGGGAAATCGGGTGGCGGTCGTCCGGGCAACGCCCGCGCTCGCGCACCCACCCCTCCAAAACATGTCTCACACGGAAGTCAGAGGTGCTGTCCACATGACCCCCCACCTTGGCCATAAAAGCCAACGCTGACAGCTTAGTTGCTATGGTGCGAGGTGCAAGGCCCTGAGAATGCAGGTAAACCATGAACCGCAGAACATGGGTTACCGGGATCGGCCAGGTTCCTGGCAGTTGAAATTGGGTACAGAATGCCCTGAAAGAGTTAATTGCGTGGTGATACGCCTTACGGGTGCGTGGCGCTAGCGACAGGCCAATCGCCCGGTTCACCTCTCCTTGCCAATGGTCCATATCTCCTCCGGGAGTGGCGAGGGAAATTCCTCCGCATCCGGGGCCAAGGCACGGAACCGGGAGATCTGTAGGCGGGACAAAGCGTCAGCAATATCATTATTAACCCCTGGGACATGCCTGGCCCTGAACAGTACGTTGAGGCACAGGCTGCGCAACACAAATTGGCGCACTAGGTCCATAACCCTGGGCGATTTAGAAGTCTGTGCATTGACCATAAAAGTTTTCGAAACCGGGGGGGGGGTTGTCTCATGGACGGGAGGGAGCTGAGGGTTTGGGCAATTGTTCTTGGGATTTCAGTACTGTATTTAATGGTATTTTGTATAATCTATATTTGTATTTGCTTTTGAACTTTGCATTTGGTGTAACTGTTTAATGAATTGTATTGAACATATTGTAATGTATTGTGATATATTGTATTTTTGTGTGATTGTTGTGATATTGTTATGCTGTACTTCTAACTTGTAAACCGCACTGAGTCGGTCCTCGGGCTGAGAATTGCGGTATATAAATTAAAATTTCAATTCAATTCAATTTCAATTGACGATGTGGACCACAGGCGCATTGTCACACCAGAAATGCACGACCGAGTTGGACCACTCCTCGCCCCATAGCATCAAAGCACCCAGGATAGGGAAAAACTCGAGATATGTGAGATCACGCAGGCGACCCGTGCCTGCCCAGGCCGGTGGCCACCCACCATAGGCCCACTTCCCATTGAAGTACATCCCATAACCGAGGGATCCCGAGGGGAAGCCAGGAGGTCATGCCTCCAAAATGAGACCCCATTGAACTCCCTCAGGAAATGTAACCAGACAAGCATGTCTGCCCTGATACCCCGGGTAAGCCTAACCCTATGGTGAGGCCTGGATAATCCCGCCATAGCGTCGCACAAGCGCCGGGCAAAAGCCCTGCCCGGTGCGACCACTCTGCAGGCGAAGTTAAGGTGACCATGCAGCACCTGCAGTTCCCTCAGTGATGCCTTGCGCTTGGCCAACAAGTCCGAGATAAGGGCCACTATCCTTGACACCTTATCCCGCGGCAACCTAGACGCCTGCACTATCGTGTCAATCTCCACCCCCAGGAAGACTAGCTGTGTAGATGGGCCCTCGGTCTTTTCGGGCGCTAAAGGGACACCGAGTTCCTCCATTAGCGTCTGAAATGTGTTGAGGAGACGTGTACACGTGTCCCAGCCCCGTTCACCCCCGAATAAAAAGTCATCCAGGTAATGGGCTACAGACCGGGACCCTGACCTGCGGACGAAAGCCCACTCTAGGAAGGTACTAAAACGCTTGAAAGCCGAGCATGATATGGAACAGCCAAAAGGCATGGCTTTATCAAAGTAAAATTCGCCCCGAAATTTAAAACCCAGCAATTCAAAGTCGCCCGGGTGCACTGGCAAGAGGCGAAAAGCCAACTTAATGTCGCACTTAGCCAGCAGCGCACCCGGGCCACATGAGCGCACCATGCGCAGCGCGTGGTCAAAAGATGTATACCTGACTGAGCAAAGGTCATCAGGGATAGCATCATTGACCGATCGGCCGGCTGGGTAGGACAAGTGATGGATAAGGCGAAACTCACCTGGGGACTTCTTGGGAACCAAGCCCAGGGGCGATACCTTAAGGTTAGGGAACGGGGGTGCAGGGAAAGGGCCGGCGACCCTGCCCGCATTGACCTCCTTACTAATGCTAGCGGCAGCCACCTCCTCCCTCCCCCTAAGGGACAAAAGGTTGGGGGCATCCTGAGGAAGGAATACGGAACCCCTGCCTAAAGCCCCGAAGTAGATAATCCGCATCCTCCCCCTTCGGGTACGATGCGAGCCAACGCTCCAACATGTCCACATTAATTGGGGAGGGAGCCTTTCGGTGAACCAGCTCCATCTGCGGCAGTCTTGCCAGCCCACTGTCCGCCCCTCCCTCTGCCCCGCATCCCTCCAGGCCTGGGACAGGCAGAGGCCGCATGGGGGCCCGCACAGGTGGGACACTCATGTCTGTACTTGCAATTCTTCTTATTGCATGAACCATTAGACGAGAAAGTCCAGCACAGCAGGCGGGCTGGAACCCCCTGCCCCGCCACCTGGCGGGGAACCTGTGCTGGAGCCGCTCGCTGGACCGCATGTCCACAATGGTATCTTTCCCCTGGCACGGGGCGCGTGGGCGTCATGTACAGAAGCCAAAGCCTCTGGCATGGCTCATCCCACCTCATCTCAGGGTGCAGGGGAATTCGCATACGGAATTCCTCGTCATAAGCCAACCACGACGGGCCCGGAAAGTCAACCATCGCCCGATAGATGTTGTCCAAATACTGGACCATCGGAATTGCCAAATCCGGCCGGGCCCTCAGGTACACCGCCATGTAGATGAGGTAAGCCGGCAGCCAGTTGGCCCACGTTCGTGGTGGCTTGCGACGACGTGCCTGTTCCTTATCCTTCTCATCCTGCCCCTCCCTCTCTTCCTTGGTGGGCTCCCTGTTTTAGGAGTGAGAAGATATCTACATACTCCCCTCGCCATATTTTCTCTCTGGTGGCCTGTGCCAAGTGGTCACCCAGTGGCAAGGAATAGCCCGCTGTCGGCAAGGCCGAGACAGGCACCGCAGAAACTGCGGGCATCTGGAAAGGGGCTTGGACTAGCCCAGCCACCCCCAAAACATTCCCCACAGGGTAGGAAACGCTCCCCACCCCGGGGCCCTGGGTGGTGGTTGACGTCGCCTGGTGGTGCGTCAGCGGCTGTACCGCCGCACCACCCACACGAGACCAAGGCCATTAGAAAGCCCCCCCCCAACGTAGCCACATGTGTAGGTGCACTAGTTTGTACCGCATACTCACATGCTGCACCCCCGTGGGCCGCCCCCACCGGGGGTTCCGGCCCACTGGGGGCGTTGGAGCTCACGACCGCCGTAGAGCTCGTCGCCGGGGCCTGACCCGCACTGGCCTGTTGGTTGGGGAGCTGCGAGGCAGTGGCCGAAGTCGCGCCACGTGCCTCAAGCTGCTCGACCCATCCCGTCGCCTGCCGCTGCCCAGCAGACGACGCGTCAAAGTGAACCCCAAAGGGAGCCCCAGCGTGGCTGGCCCGAGCAAGGGAAGCCTCGAGGGCCGCCACGCGGGCCAGTAAGGCCTCCACACTGGCGTGGGGCCAAGGGCCAGCCGGCCCGCCTGTTACGGGCGTGGGTACAGGTCCTTGCACCCCGGGGCCCGAATATGGCCATGACCCCACACCCGGGCCCGGCAGGGCCGATGTAGGCACCTGCCAAGGAAGGGGACCACACCACCCCCCAAGGCTGGAAGGCCCCAGAGTGAGCTGCGCCCCAATAGAGGAAGGCCCAGTAGAATGGGCACCAAGAGCGGCGTCCGCCGCTTGCGGGCCACGGGCCGCAGCCCATGCTGGACCCCTGCTCGGGTCCCCAGCCTCCGGCCAGGGGGTAATAGACCCCATCCCACCGGTCCCAGTGGGTGCCGGCAAAGGCGGCTGGTGGGGAGGCGCAGCCGCGGTCCTCCGACCCGGATTGCGCCTCCGAACTGCTTGAGCCGCGCTCGCAGCCGCCTTCTTCTTCGAAGGCATCTCAGTCGGACCTAAGGGAAGCCGAAAAGAGAAAGGTCAGCAGCCAAAAGGCTTCCCAATCAAGGTAAAAGCGACGGAGTAAGAGGGAAAAACTTCTCCGCTCCGTCGCTTCGCAAAATGGC